>JAHTMV010000013.1:1502779-2960823 GCA_022315185.1 Agaricus sinodeliciosus
CCCTAAACCCTAACCCTAACCCTAACCCTAACCCTAACCCTAACCTAAACCTAACCCTAACCCTATTTTTGTATTGTACCTCGTTCTTTGGAAACGAGGCGAGTAGTTTTTAGACTTGAAGATGCTCGATGTCCGAGGTTTTGGCCTTATGACGTATGGCACCTGACGAGTTTATAAGACGAAAGGGCCGGCTCGGAGTTCCCCTCCCACCCTTGTGCCCGTCGTCGAAACTACTCGCTTCGCTCGTAGTTTCTCCTCCTCCCCTAACCCTCGAGGTATGTATACAGTTCCAATACTTTACCCCCCTAACCGCTTGCACGATGCCTGTACCAGAATGCTGAATTGATAGAGGTCGTTTCAATAGCTACGACATTGGAGGGAATGACACAAGGGTCAGGACGGCATTGAATCCGTCGCTACATACCATCAAGAAGATTTTATTACAAGTCGACGATTAAAGATTAATAAGATAGCAGATAGCAGAAAGCAAACAGACAAAGCAAATCAATCAATAGGGGGTATACGTCTTCCACAGCTCTCGCTCGACCCTGAGTTCATCCGTATATTGCGGAAGACATCGGACCAGAACGTGGGCCCAAATCTCGGCGCCCGACAAGTTCCGCCTTGTCCACGCGCCAGCGGTCAAATCCCAATAAGAAGGCATCCAGGCAGCACACTCCCAGCCCACCAAACCGACGGGTCGGGATTCGCGATCGACGAGCACGTTTTCTGGGGCGAGATTTCCATGTGCAAACGAGATGTCATAGCTCTTTTGTCGAATGATGGCAGCCAAGGAACGGACTTTGGGGTCGTGCTGGTCTGTCATTGCGCAGCATTCCTCTTCGTGAAAGACATCCTGAGTTCTGTAGGGCCCGACAAAGTATTTGGTGTCGATGCGATAGGACATGAAGGCGTTGCCGAGGTAACCACAGACGGAGCGAGCATACGGAGAGTGGAGGTACTGGAGGTCACTGAGCCAGTCACGGAGGGTATCGGCGACGACGGTGAGCTGACTGGGGGAAAGCGAGTCGAGGGTACGTGAGAGCGGGGTTCCCGGGACTCGTGACATGATGAGCATCGGCCCGTGGTCGTCGTTGAAGAGGTCGAGGACGTCTGGAACGGGTATGGACGTGTAGTCTGCGATGAACTGCAAAGTCAGCGCTTCCTGCACGACGCCATAAGGGCTTGGGCCAGTCTTGGCATAGAGACCAAAGGGAAGGTTATTGGAAAAAGGACGGGCGAGGAGGGTGTAGAGGCGTCTGCGGAAAGAGCGGGGAAGTTTGAGCCACTGCGCCCAGAGAAAGCTGCGGAGAGTTGGCCGCCTGTGGGATGGGTTAGTATTGGGAAAGACGCAGCGCTGGGAGACTGGCCTGGAATATCGAAAGGCGTCCGCCATTGGGTTGTGGAAAGAAAATGAGCGTGCTTACATAACACTGATGGATATATTGCATTTATGGGTATGTTACAGCAAGAAATGATGTGCAATGTACAAGAAAATGATTCCAAGAAAGCAAAAGCATATTTAATCGGATAAACGAAGGATATCGCCCTGGAGAACAATTCTACCACGCTCCTGAAGAGCTGTGATGGCCTTGACGACCTCGGAGGTGTCAAAGTCCTCGTGTTTGTCCTGGGGCATGGCAGCGTTGAGATAGGTGAGGAGGGTGGAGATGGACATGTCGTCGGTGGATTCGTAGGTCGTAGCAAACAGATAAGAGATAGAGGTGGAGATGAACGAACGACGGCCAGCGGGAGAGTCTAGATCGGCGAGCCCGATGGGAAGCGGGCGCCGGACAACATTCGACGATGACGGACGCGAATCGTCTTCGTCGAGATCCGCCTCGCCGTCTGCATCGGCGTCCTCGTCCCACGAACGACGACGCTGACGCGGAGGGGGGTGACCATTTCTGGAGCGAGCAGGGCCCTGTAGCCAAGCGATATAGCGCTCGACCTCTTTCGGGTGGTTTCGTCGGATCCGGTCTTCTTCGGGGTCGGTTGACTCGAGCTCATCTGAATCTGAGCTGTCAGACAAGGGTCGTTTTGACAAGAGTTTCGAGTCGGTCGCCTTGCGCTCGTGTCGCTGGTGTCGCTTTTCGCACTTGCGCTTGTGCTGGGTCCAAGGGTAGGCGCAGTAGGAGCTGTCTTGGCGGAGTTGGACCCACTTTTGACAGAGGAGACAAAAGACCCTGTTGGGTTCTACCTCGCCGATAAACTTGTCGGCGCGGAGGGTGGCGGCCCGCTGTTCTGCGTTGCGGCGACGAGACTCGTGCTGAGGGGGGTCGGGGCTGTACTGGCGAGGAGACGGGCGGCGGGCGGGTGGTGGTTTTTGACTAACAAGAGGGGTTAAGAACGATATCAGCTGAGAAATAAACAAACTGACGGGCTGGGAGGTTTTTGGCAGTCTGCGCGGTGCTGGAGCCATTTTTGGACGGCCTGGAGATGATCGGCAGAGGGGACATCGATCCACTTGTCGCAAAGATTGCAGAGCACGCGTTCCGCATCAAATTTGCGGACATCGGGATCTTTGCCAAACAGATTGTTGCGTTCCTCGAGGGCATAGACATTTTTGCTGTTGCTAGATCGACGTCACTTAGGTGAATGGAGAGAGTGAATACGACGTACACTTTCTTGGCGAGACAAGACTTGCGGTGGGCGTCCCAAGGGATAGAGCAATAGGTCGAATTGGGCCTGAGGCGGATCCACTTGTGGCAGGAGGCGCAGAGGACGCGATAGGCCTCGAACTGGGCGACGTAAGGATCTGAGCGGAGGTACTGGATGCGCTCGTCCTCGGTGCGTTTTGCGCGGCGTCGCTTTGCCGGGGGATGAGCAAGAGCATCTGCGGTGGACTCTGGGGTATAAATGACGGGGGGCTGGGGGTGGCATCGAAGACGATGAGCGTCCCAGTGATCTGTGGTAAAGTCATTGGCATCGTTGCGGATCGGGACGGGGTCACCGCAGTGGTGGCAGATGACTTTACCAGCCTCGTACTCTTGCGGGGGCGGAGAGGGAGACATTGGCCTGCTTGGCCTGCCTGGCTGTCTGCACTGCTAGAAAACATATATTTTGAAACTCCGCGTATTAAAAGCGGGAGAAGAGACGCTATAAATAACAAACACTCCTTCGATTACCCCATTCGGAGGGTTATCCATGCCACTCGGACGTAAGTCAGTGATAAGGCAAGAGGCGCGACATGTGTATCACGATCCTCTCCAGCCCTGCCACCCACCGCCTCATCTCCCTCTCCAATTCTTCCTCGTCCCCGCCCTGTCCGATTCGACGGTAAAACTCTCTGCGACTCGGTGCGGCACGGATCGCCACCTGGCAGAGGGCGTGATCATCATCACTCCAAAAAAAAAAAACACAGCAGAACGACGTACGGCGACCAAGGTCCGGATAAAGGCAGAGTGGTGTTGTTTCAGTACTTGGTCATACGCGCGTTTGAAGCACACGTAGAATTCCAGCTCGGGGTGCTGCTGCATCATCGATAGTGCTCGGCACACGTACCGAAAGCCCCTGACTGTTATAATACAATGTATATTACCGTTTAGACATGTTGCGTACCTTATGAGGAGAACGACGCAGCTGATCGCATGGTCGTCCGATGACGCGAGAACAGCCTCGAGCGTGGGGTCGTGGTGGGCGTTGAGACGCGCCCGTAGGCCCTGAATGACCATCAGATGGAGAATCATAAAGAGAAGACTGGAGCGGACTGCAATGTTGCTTCGGATGTCTGCCTGGATAAAGGAAAAGACGCCATGGCCGAGCAGGTCTGATAGGAGGGTTATCATCTCCGCGGTGGCGGGAAGGGGACAGAAGAGTCCTCACCAAACAGCTGGAGCATCCCCTCTGATGCCGCCAGAAAGTCATGGGTAGGCACCCCCTCGGCTAGGACAATCACATCTGCAAATGACTGTCGCCGGTGATGAGCCCGACGAAAGAGAGGGGCTGTGAAAAAAGGGTCACCTTGATGGACTGAAAGGTAGACATGACGAATGTGGGGCAAATTTCCCAGGTCTGAACTATGCCTGCTGAACAACCAGCGGTGAAGCGAGTCCGGCGAGAGGGCCACCAGCGCGAACTCGAGCAGAAACGCAACAGAGGCGAGTTTTGTATTATTCACATTGTCTCAGATCTAACATTGACTCCAGGCGAAGTAAGCCGTCCGAGACAGCCAACCAACCAACTAACGGATTCTACCAGGTCTCTTGCGCGGAATGTCGCCGACTCAAGATCAAGTGCGACAAGAAAATTCCTTGCCAGTCCTGCCTCCGTCGCGGCTGTGCCTCTCTCTGTCCCAACGGTGTGTGTTTTGTCTCTTTTTAGCTTAGCTATTCCCCCCCCCTCTCATCTCTTCCAGGATCGCTGTCCACCGGCCAAGGAACTCGCTTCGTCCTCGCCGCAACCGAACACCTCCACCAGCGCATCGCACTCCTCTCCGCCCGTGTCCACCAGCTCGAAGACGCCCTCGCCCTCCTCCAAGCAAAGCTTTCCTCAGAGCCACACCCCCTCCTCGCAGACGACCTCCTCGCCGATGCCCGCGATGACGACCCCACCCCCATGCTCGAAGACCCCACAGCTACCCCAGAGGTCATCGACGCCTTTGGCACCCTCTCCATCTCTACCCATGGCATCTCTCGTTTCTTTGGCCCAACAGGCGGTTCAGAGGTGCGTCTCTTTTATATCATTTTCTCATCGTCCCTCTCACTCGGGCCCCATCGACAGTCCCTCCTCCTCGTAAGCACACAGCTGCTGCGCACGTCACCCAGTATACTCATATTCTCCCATCCAGGCCCAAATCGATCCTGCTCTCAATCCCGCTTCACCTCCCCCCGCTCCCGATTCTCACACCCTCCTCCCGGAACTTGCCCTCTTTTCCCAATCCTTCCCCTTCACTCCCATGGGCCACCCAGCTGACGTCGAAGATCTCATCAAATCCCATCTCCCTCCCTGGAATCGTGCCGTAGCCTTGGCAGACACCTATTTCGAGCAGGTCTCCTGGATCTTTCACGGCGTCACCCAACTCCAGCTCAAAGATGACATGCTACCCGTCATCTACGATAAACAGAAACCTAGTCCGGGAGAAGACTACAGCAGTCCACACGATCTCGCTCTCCTCTTTATGATTTTCGCCATGGGTGCCTTGGTCCAGGCAGAGCCATCCAACGCGGAGGGTGAACACTTTCACCAACTCGCCAGAGCTGCGCTTGCTCTTCAACCCATTCTAGAGAAACCCTCGATTGTGACCATCCAAACGCTCCATCTCATGAGTATCTACAATGCCATGAGCGGAAGCGATCTCAAAAGCGAAACCAGCATGGAAATGACTTGGTCCCTGATCACCCTCGCAAGCCATCTCTCCCAGACTGTATGTTTTCCCCACAACTTTTCCCCAATCACCGCTTACGAGGTCCCATTTGATAGATTGGTCTTCGTATGTTCTTTTCCAATCTCATCTCGCTTCTTCTCCGCTCACCCTGTGTCCGTGGGAGCACAGACAGGGACAGCGCCCGATGGGGCTTATCTCCGAAGATGGTCCAGCGACGCCGCATCCTTTTCTGGGACCTCTTTGTCGCTGACGTGTGGCAGGTGACCACCGGACTCTCCTCACCTCGTGCTCCTTGGCTCAATTTTAATTTCACAGAGTCTCAATACTGGTCGTCCGCCTTCATTTTCACTTCCTTACATCGACTGCGCTTTTCCTCTCCAATATAATGAAAAAGACGAATCAGAAGCCGGCTGTACGTCCTCGAAACTCTTTGATTTATCAAACTCTCACCTCCCCTTCCTCTAGTTGAAGTCTGGCAATTTCGGTTTGCTTCGGAATGCGTAGCAGAAGTTACCTCTCGTACCCTCACAGCCGAGGCTCCGAGTTATGCCACCATCATGGAACTCGACCGTAAAGTCCGCGACTTTCCTCTACCCGAGGGTTTATCCAACCCCGCCAAAAATGACATTGGCGCTTCCTTCCAAAGATGTGTCCTTGATCATATCAAAGAGACCGGTCAGGCCGCCTTTCTCCCCTCATGTCTATGCCTAATTTTGTCCATTCTAGTTCTCATGTATATGCACCGCAGCTTCTTCGCCCAGGCCATGATAGAACAGCCTCTCAATCCTCTCAAGAGTGCTTATGCTCCATCATTCACCGCAGCTTATCGTGCCGCCCTCATCATTCTCAAATCCATCAACGAACAATTTAATCTCTTTCCGAATTCATGTTCCCGCTTTTGGACCATGTGGACGTTTGCTTTCACCGCCGCCGTAAGTATCTCAGCCCAATAACAGCCGATGTCTCCGGTATCATATCTTTTCTCTTCAGGTCATTTTTGGAACAGTTGTTACCCGTGGTCCGCGTTCTCCATTAGCTCAATCCGCAATGGCAGAACTCGAACAAGCTTTGGTTCTTTTCACTAAAGCTTCAAAATACAGTATCCGCGCCCTTAAATCTCTTCCTGTATTAACTCGACTGGCGGAAAAGGCGCGGTATGCGCTGGCGAATGCTAAAGCCTCTTCTGCCGGGGATGGTTGGAGTAATCTTCCCGGAGAACATGATGAATTGAGTATTTTTGCTGGTCATACCAGGTTCGTTTCTGCTTCCAAGGCCGAAGGAGACCGCAAGTCCAAGGAGTCGTCGTTGACGCAACAATCATCATCTCAACAACCTCGACAGCCGCAGCCGCCACAGCCACGTCAACAATTGATTTATGGGTGGCAACACTCTGAGCCTACCCACTTTGAATACCCTTATGTCCCTTCTGAACGAACGGTGCAACAGCCACTGCAACAAATTGAGACTTCGGCTTCTGAGGATTCGTCGTCGTCTCGGTCGTATTCTCAATGGTCGACCGATCCTGTTATCCTTCATCCGCCTACTCGGGTATCTCAACCGTATGGATTACCTAGTGATTATCGGGTTCAACGACGTCAACACGAAGATCAGATAGGTTCGATTGAATTACACCCGGCGTATTATCCACCGCCTTCTTCGAGGCCAACAGCGTATACTCCTTCAGCGACACATACTCATGCTTCCAACCTTGCTCCTGCTGCGCCGTATATCCTAAACTCATACCCCGCTTACCCATCATCTCTCCCCCCACAGCAGCAACACATACCCCATCGCCATCATCAACAACAACAACAACCTCAAGAACACCCTGCCTACGATCATACGCAGGATGTCGCAGAACTTGCCTATCTAGGCCTTGCTTCTCGAGATTCTAGATTGGATGAGCGCTGGAGCTCGTTTATGGCTGATTCAGGTTTATTGGAAGGATTTAATTATGAATCGAATCAAGGAAGGTGACGACTCTTTATGACGTTTATAGTCTATTTTTTCCTTTCTTAGCCTAACCTACCGATGACATGACCGAGTTCATCGATCTCTATGATTTTTCTTTATTCTTCTTTTGGTTACAGAGTTGTTGTTTAGCTCGTGTTTTAACATATTGTTGTTTAAATTAAATGTATCAGTTATATTTGTGCGGTTTTGTTTGTTCTTCTCTTTCTTCTCGAAAGGATCCCCCGCCGCCCATCAAATCAAGAAGTATGAGGAACAGAAAGGTAATAATATACAATGTGGCCGAGGCTAGAACTTCCCGGTTATCGAACTCGACGGCAATATCGGGCGACATAGGGGACGTTAGCTAAAATGAGGAAGACAATGGAGTAAGTAGTGCATTCTGTGATCAATTTTTTTTTTTCAAAAAAGGCGTATGATGAACAGGAAGCTGCTTGCTTCTTCGCCGCATGTCAATGTCCCGCGTGGATATCATTCCTAGAAAGCAACCTCTCGAAACTTTCCGACACTGTGGCGTCCCAACAGGGGAACCCGTTTTTTAATAACGGAGCATGTTGTACCGGATTGCTGCCCTAGGACCTAGAACTTTCTGTCGCTCAAGAGAATGGTTGATAGGGCAATTGTTCGACCTCGCTTGGACAGACCTAAAAAGGCTTTTCGTTTTTGTTTTTGTTTTTGTTTGTTTTCTTTTTTAAGCTCGAATTGCGCATTAATCAACAGTTTATTAGTGTCGGAATTCGGGACGACAAAGGCAGTCTTGAGTTTCAGAAGTAACGTTTAGAACTCCTCCGCGCCGCAGCCGTGAAGACCCGAATTATTACTTTACACCCTTCTCTAGGTTTCTTTGTCTCATTCGAATTGTCAGAACAAGTACTATCCATATTCATCGAACCTTGGAGCCTTGGAACACTCGAGCTTATCGCCGTTCTTGGCGACGGGATAGGCTATGTCCTTACCCGTTTCTGTTATTCTACTTTAGCTTATGACTCGAATGTAATCAACAACATTCTTATTCTCGAATTACACCCTATCAATCGCGATTCTAAACCCATCACAAGTTCCGCAACTAAACTTACGGATGTTCTTGGGCGGAATGACATGTCACACCATTGCGTGTTCTTCCAATTTCGCCATCATCATGATTTATGAGCAACTCGGCGTACTGTAATACGTACAAAACGCGTTTGAAGCATGGACATTACAAGCTATATGTCCATCGAAAAACATGTTTGGCCGCTCATTTTAGGGTATTGATGGGCAAAGACGAAGTTCTCTCGATTGAGCGCTACCTTCACCAAACTCTCCATATATTCCTGATCTGATCCCGAACAAAAGGCTGGCCTAGTGCCCTCATTCAGGAAAAAAGAACCACACTTAACGTAACCCATAAGGTTGTCAAATAGATAAGGCTCAGGGTCATTTATCTGACAATGAGGCTGTGGAACACAAAGAACATAGCGGCTTCTCGTCAACACATTCAAACGCGGGGACCTGAAACAATTTTTTACAACACATCTTCATGGTAGAATGCTGCTTTTTTATTTATTTCCTTCTCCGAGAGAACAACAAGATCCTGAGCGATTGACGGATTAAGGCAAGAATGAAATCTGAGTGGGATTCGCGGACTTTGTTCAATGATCCCACGTGTTCACAAGAATACGGACATGGAACCAACTTCCTTTTACCGCTAGCCTTGTGATGCCACTTGTTTCGGGGTCCTGACACCCTGCGATTCCGAATATCCCTCGAGTTCTCGTTGCACACTGGAATTAAAAAGCCGCTGGAATCTCATAGTAGGATAACGGACATTTGTTGACCGCAGTTACTGCTCAAATCATATTTTTTTTCAGAAACCTGTTTGGAGCCACACGGCTCATTGTCTCAAGTTTGATAGTATTACCTCATTGTAATATCGCAGTAAACAAGTTTTTCCAAGTTTGATCAGGAAACCGATTAACGGACAATTTTTCATTCCTTCAGCGTACATAATGGGGCAGTGAGATGCTAATGATTGCTCCCTTTTCCTACTTAGTACTGTACCATATGACTATTTCTTGTTTGGAACCGGCTTGGAATTCCTGTTGATGTTTACGGTCAAAATTCTGTGATTATTTGTGTAGTTGTGACGAGAGCAAAGCCAATCGAGCAGGTAGACCAAATCAGTGTTCCCGTCGGCAAAATTGGACCGTACCCCTCTCAGCGACTATAGGAGACATACTGGGCGCTTGATTCTGACTCATATAGATTCCCCGGTGGTATAGCCGGTATCTCGGAAATAGACAACTCCGACATTCTTCATCTTGATCATGAGTGGCGGAATTATGTATGGAATGGGGCGCCATCCCTTCCTACGACACATGCTCGCAATTCATTCCCTAATATCAATCTCATACTAGTGAAAATGTTGGCATCACTTGGTTCCAATGTCCCAATTTTCCAAGTTACTTACCTGTTTGATCCTAGAAATTCGCCAGCAATGCTGTGGTGCGATGTCACACAAGCTTATACCCGGAGCTTTGGAGCTTTCCCGCTGCCGACGTAATAGCATCATGACTTTTCTGCTGTTTATCGATGGGAACATCCCCTGTTGTATCCAGTCGCTGAAAGTGTTGATCTCCTGATTATAATCCCATCAATTTTCTTATTCTGATCGGTCACAGCTCACTCAATCACCAACCGGATTGTTCAATATCATTCGATGGCGGTTCTAAGGTTACTGTGTATCATCCACGGCCTTTCAGCTTGGCTATGGTTTTCCATTATCTTGCAATCAGCGATTCGATTGGCTTGCGAGTCGGAAACATAAAATAGCAAATTCGGATCGTCCCAATTCCCTTCGACGTTTTATTAATTTTGTGATAACTCGCCATTCAGGAAAAAACAGGGCAAAAGATGCCTTCATTCACGAAGTATTTCTGCTTGATTTTGCATACATCGCCAAAGTAAGAAGGGCACGAGGAAAGACCAACGCGCCGGCATACCAGATTGGATAGGTTCGAGATTCGTGTTTCTCTAAAGGCAGGATATAATTATATGAATGTTGGCGTCGGCGTCGGCCCACGTGGTGAAATAAGGTATTATCCATGATAAATTATCTTGTCATGTCGTTTGCTTCCGTTCAATATTCCTTATGTCAAATTTCTCTGGTTTCGCGTTCTCCGATAGGTAAGTCCAAGCGTAAAACCCTGTACCCTCGGATTCATGGCCGTCAGGAGGCGCCAATACCCGCGCAGTGTAGCCTAAAGGTGGCGTTTCCAGCTCTTCATTACCATTGACTTGACGCGGTTGAAAGCAATGTATAATGAAAAAAAGGCGGACGGATTCTCGGTAGTGCTACTAATGAAAGCCTTCCACTGCCTAAGTCTATTGACAATCGAAGCTTTCATTCATATTTCCTAGTGTTACCCCTTCAAGCACAGATTCAAACGTATCGAGAAAGGTTTCTTCATATCAAGAAATAACAGACAGTTACGGTGGACTGTCCGGGACTTCCGTACTCTGGACTCATAACTGAAGGCGACTGGACCAGAAGGGACGGGTTTTCAAACTCCTAAACCGGCTGACTCGTGTCGAGCATTTAATTTATTTTTTTCAATCGAAAATTTGGTTAAGACTGATCATCAATATAATTTGTATAACGTACAGTAGCAAGCGATTCCGTTCACAAAAGAATTCGAAGGCCTAGCACATGGTTGCCGCACGAAATTTTTTTTTGGCCCGAACAATGTGCTCGTATTCGAGTTTCTATTTCCAATTGGCTTTAGATTGTTGTTTCTCAAACCTTCGTACTTTATGATATTATATTTGCTGACATTATGGTTTTCCTTCTGACTAGTATGATTCAAGGAATTAAGGCTGGGCCACAGATGACCTCCTCTTTCCGTCGATGGTTGAGATCAAAGGGAAATCCCTGACACCAGATATTCCTGAGAAAAAAATATAGTCATATTTACCATGGTCATGGTAATGGAATTCATTGCTCAGATCACTACCTCGTTAGTCCTTAAGAATTTGAAAACCGTTGTCTCTACGTCCCTCGGGTATGACTCCGGGGCTCTTATCTAGAAACACGGACCTAATTGACACCGTCGCCGCCAATGAATTGACCAGTAATTCAAATATTCTCGAGTTACCTCACTACGCGTTACCTTACTATGATAGCAACAAAACGTGCCTGAGGATATTTTTGGAGACCAATGTTAGTGAAGGAGATTTCTTTGAGAGTTGAACCTCTCCAATCCATACTAACTCATACAGTACGAGAGCAGTACTAGCCCTTGTACGACGAATTCAGCCAGTCCTCACTGATAACAGGTTCTAAAGCGGACTCTGCAAAGGAAAATTAAATGACCTGCTAGTGTGTACTAAACCATGGGAATCATATCAGGTTCGCGGGGGCTTGTCTCGAAAGTAAACTTTGTAGGGTAGCTAGAACCATCACGTCGGTGAATGGCCGAATTGAAAAACAGTTGAGATTTTTTCTTATGACAATTGACCGTGTAAGCTCCCTAGTTGACAGGGGCTGTCAAGTGCCCCTATTAATGTCGCACCACCTAAAGGTTCTTGAGTAGCAACCCCAATAATGGGTCTTGCAACGGCTTTCCGGGAATGCTCCGGTTCGGATCTAGTCTGATGTAGTTCACGATTCAACGGGAAACATGTGAGTATTGTCTGGTTTTTTCCTGCACTCTGAGCAGTAGGGGAAAAAAAGACTATACAACAACACGAGCCAGGATCTTGTAACCCAGATAAGATGAACACAAAGTTCCAAGGTCATATCTCTAGCCAATGATCATTCCCAATTGACCCGAACGGCGCAACGAACAGAAGACAAGCGAATAACAGAACCTTGAACGAGGTCTTGTTTCTTTGAGGGGAACCGGTGGACAAGTACAAATCTACCATGACCCTCAACTGAATGCAATCTAGATCTAACAATAATCTCCTGGTTGAAGGATTTTGAGTAACAATTTCCAAGCTAACAGTGTTGGTAAAGTGCTCTCGGTCAGAACCAATGCATCACTCAGACAATGGAACTATGCTACCTAAATATACCGCACTAAGAACTATCGATCGTCGCCTACGACGATCATGTAGTTTCCCAGAAATCCTTAACTTTCAAGGAGTCACTCCAAGTTCTTCAATGCCTAGCAATGGAACCCAACTCACCGTCCATGGACCATGATTAGATTCAAACGAACTTCAGATCCTACTGATGTCATTATTATCTACGTAACACTAGCAAAAATCTATATACGAGTAGCCACCTACTCAAATCCGGGGATTGAAAGAAATGAGAGGCTTTGAGAGGCTTCAAACGTTATATATATATGCTTTGAGTCCGGGCGAAGGCCTTTCAATGGCTACTGATATTGAAATCTTCAATCTAGATGGCTCGATAATAGTAATTGATTTAAACAAGTAGCCGCTGAAAGCGGAGGAGAATGTTTCCTGTGCCGCTCCCTGGCCGAGATGGTCTTGCTCTCCCTCGGTCTAGACTTTGGTCAAGAACCCTCAAACCGGATACGCAGAATCACTATACAATAAGCGCCAATATGGTCAGGCTTGCCTTGCGTTATTGACCCTTATTTGATGAACTGCAATACAGTCTTTCCTAATGAGAAAGTTGCGATTATGCGGTGTTGCCTTTGAAACGAGGGCAGGGACAGATGTGGTCTTTTCAACCCTTGACCTGCGAATCAGCCCGTCGGGAAGTAAGCACATAGATTTTACCTTGTGTTCACTCTTCCAGGGTTGAGGGGGAGATAGTGTGAGAGAAACTCGTGTATGCTGTGTTATGAATCTGACTTTATTAAGTTTCGTAACAACTCAGCTCGTCCAAAGTATTCCTATGGTGGACAATAACTCGAATTCATGACCGGTGAAGTACAAAATCCGTACAAAGCTGCGCACAAATCATATCATCATCTGTTGCAATTAAAGAGAAAAAACTAGTGTGCTTCACACCAAACCAGAAACCTTCATATCTTATGATTTATGATTAAGTTTTCAGCCACACGATTTTTCTCACCTGCTGTCATAATACTGTATACTGGAGGTCATTCAAGTAAGCGATGTATGAAAGAGATGGCCAGTGGCTCAACATCAATACTTGGTGTACATCCCGCCATCGCGTCAGACAGAGACAAAAAAAGCAACGAAAGCATTACAGAATTGGGAATCCTATACAAAAGGATGATAATCACATTTGTGTCGTCATTCCCGTACATTATTAATAAGTTCCGCCGGCTCTACTAAGTATAAGTCGAATACCGTACTATGTACCTGGCCAAACTACAAAATCGGGTACCCGGCGAACATATAAAAATAAAACTTACTTTTAGAGGTTTTTTTTTAAAAACAAACGTCTTCCTCCGGCATCAATGGGTTCCAGGGGCAAGGCGAACGCAAATCTTTTTATACTTTTAGTCCTCGCGTTCTTCCCCATCCGTCAGTTTGGCGCATCACATTCTGTGTACAGACGCATTCAATAGGCTTCAAGTCTAATTAAAAATATCCTCGCAAATTAATTTCAAATTTGAGCAAGTGCCGGCGGGATCGAGGACTGAAGGGTTATTTTCGTCTACAATGTTTATTGACCTTGCCTGAGTTTTCTGCAAGCACGACATAATATACGATCATCACTGTTTTAAGAACACGGTCGCGTACTAAAATGGCTATGAGCATACATAAGGAGAGAAAAGGACTGGGGATACACAGCGGATCAGCGAGTCGAGAGAAACAAAAGTGAAAACTCGGGAGGCGTACAGTCGGAAAGCACAACGACGCATAAGACGCGATAAATAAGAAACGGCCGACGGAGGTCTAGGTCCTTTTTTTCTATAGAGGGCGTGGCAATACAGGATACAGGTGCTCAAGCCCGGTCGTCTTGTGAGGAATAGATCAACCTCCTCCCTCGGGTTTCAAGTCTTTTCCACTGAGTGATCCTGGGCTAGTGGTCAAGCCAGGATCATCAGCGTCGGAGCCGACACGTCGTTTATTCCCAGGCAGCCCACCCATGCCGACATTCAATGGGGATGTGGCTTGGCTACCTCCTCCGCCTCCACCTCCACCACCACCACCAGATCCAAACATATCGGTGATATCGGCTCTGTCTCCACCGCTCCTTTCCCATGACATTGAGGGGTCTCCCCGACCAGAAGAAGACGGGTTGGCATTTCCTGAGAGGAAATCGAGCCAATTGGAACCGCCTTCGGTTTGTCCCGAGGACGGATTTGCCGATGGGTTAGAAACTGAAAACATCTGTCAGCAAAAGAAGCTTTACGTGAGTGCCTCAAACGCATCAAAACCGACCTGAAGGAGGTGGATTCGTAGCCGGGGGACCAGAGCTTGTGTTAGAACCGTGCACTGGCCAGTCTAGTCCGAAGCCTTGGCCTTGTGACTGACGACTGTGTTCATCGGCATCTAAAAACGCGGTGAAGAGTTCGCTGTTACCGCCACCACCACCACCACTGCCTCCGGTACCAGGGTGATGGGAGCTGCCGGACTGGGGTGGGCGCATCATGCCTTGATACATACTGGTGTCATAGGAAGAGTTGGCACTACTTGATCGCGCAGCCGAAAAGGATGGCGCGGGACCTGGACCAGCCGTTCTTGGAGCGGCACCGCGTGAAGACGAAGAACCAAAATCTGTTCCGATAGGAATGAAAACCGGTGGGGGTGTGGTGTGGTTGGAGACAGGATAGAGGGGCGTGTACTGCGAGTTTCCGGAGTGGTGCGGGTACGGCCCGCCTGTCCTGGAGAAAGAGCCGCTTGATCCCGTTCCGTGATAATAGCCGGAGCCAGAGGGCATATGGTCATCGGATGGAGACCGGCTGTGCAGATTGGGGTGGTCTGTGCGTGGGCGCTTCGAATGGTGAGAGGGGTGGTTGCGTAAACCGTGTCTATCATTGGAGATAGGAAGAGAAGAACCAGAGGTAATGCCGTGCATAGGCAAAGGCGGCTGTGGAATTGAGAGGCCACGGTTAGGCAAAAAATCCATCTAAAGACATGAGTTGCGCTCGAAGCTGTGAATAAGCAAGACGTACCTCGTTGGACATGGAGAGTTCGGGGCCACGCTTCATCTTGGAGTCGCGGGTGCGTTTTCCGGGGCCGTCATCGTCGTCGTCCTGATCGTCGTCATCAGCGTCGGCCAAGTCGTCCAATTTGGTGCCGGCGTTGCCAGCAAAGTCCTGGGGGCCACGCGTATCTTTTTCGCCATCGTGCTGGAGACGATAAATGAGTGTCTCAGGGGGATCGGGGAGGACAGAAGACACGTACGCGGATATGGCGTTGGACGATATCATGTATGTCGGAGGAGCAATACTGGTACAGCTTGAGATGATGTCCAGGACGTTCCTCTGCGCGATAAAAATAGACCTAGGGTCAGCGAGGACGACGAGAGGAGGATCGGGGGCAGTACCAAAGATAATGACCGCGACGTCTACCGAACATAGCACGCCGAGTTCGTAGGCCTTTTTGAAGAGGCCATTCTTGCGCTGGAGGACGGCGGGCCAAGAATAAATATGCTGTGGGCAAAAATAGCGAATAAATTGGAAGGGCGTGCCTTTAAAAAGGTGACCGAGCGATTTCGCTCGTGCTGGAGGAAAAGTGAGCAGAAAATGGTGGAATAATGGGCGAAATACTTGCAGTAATTGGCTGAATTTCAATCTTGCGACGGCCCATGCTGGAGGGAAGGGACGGAGGAGGGCGAACTCGAGCTGACTTGAAATCCGTTTGTTGTGTTCGGCAGAGATGCCGACAGCCCACTCAATGTCCTTTTTGAGACTCCGCTCCCGAGCCCCATCACCAGTTCGTCCCGCGGTTCGCCCCCTCGGCGTTGTCCGCAGTAACAAATCCTCCCACTCCAATCTTCCCACCGCTGGCGCCCCAGCCCCGGTCCCCCCTTTCTTGCCATATCAGGTCCCATTCTCCCACCCCCTAAATATACTCCTCGTCATTTATGCTTGGCTCGCACGTCAAATAGCCTTGTGATTGTCACCCGGTTCCAAACTAGCTCGCCTTGTAGAATATTCTCCGCAATGCGGGATATGTCTAATCCTCTCAAAGACATATGTAATGCCCGCTCGCTTACTACTCCTTCGGATAGTCTCCGTGTTGTGGATACATGTGTATCATTCAACTTTATGACTCCCTTTCTGCTCTGAGCCTCCAGTCTGCTTGGCTTGGAAACTTCCCAATCTCATCATATACCGAGTATCTATCAGCTCTCTGTCTACCTCCGTGGCGACACACCTCAAGTCAACTATCCCGAAGGAGACATTTTTCTCTGCAAAACCACCCCTTTTTGTGCATTCTTCTAGCACCATCTCTCACCCGCAGATTTCGCAAGAGAAGCATTATACAATCAATTCAATCCCACCATGCTGTCGTCGCCCGCCGTCTTAATCGGATTATCGGCGGAATAATCGATCTACTATCTCAGTTCTACATACCGACAACGCCTTACCTCTGATCCAAATTCTTGCCAAAAGACTTGGGTGTTTGTCCTGCAATGGCTGACCCTCAAGTTGCGTTCACTGACCAAAGGCTTTTCAAAATTTCCTCACACTCGGGTGAGAAAACCCGTTGGACAACTGCCACATAAGCCACTTCAATATGATGGTGTCAAAATGGCGACCTATACCCTCGGACTTTATGTTCTTACGCCATACACTCACACGTAGCTTCCTACCAAGGCCACGCGCTTGCTACAATGAGAGAATTCTAGTCGGCGCCCATCGGCGTATCATGTCACGAATTTGATCAAAAAGAACAAACAAAAAGAATGTGTATTGTGGCTTGGCACTAGGGTGACCTCAGGTTGCCGACACGGCGATTCTTCTAACGTCCACAAGCCAGAGGTAAAAAGCTTATATAAATGAAGTACACCGGCTTTTACACCTGGTTATGATTGTGGATGTCACCAAAATCAATCGAAGGGAAATGCTAGAGTCGCAAGAATAGTCCGCTGGCACTCCCGTCGCAATTACTTGCGTTTCGCATGTTGGTAAGGGCATCTCAGAAACATAATTAATATCATGGACGCAGTGGTCCCAATGTATTCACTTTTGTAGGCCATAGGCAACCGTGACATATCATCAATGTTTCATTCATGAGATTCACGATATGAGAAATGATGAATGAAGTTCATGAACCCTATGTATACAAAATGCTTTTGAATTGAGCTTCCCTGCCATCAGTACAACAGGGCATGAAATGTTGCTCCACCCGTTTTTCGCCCGGGTTTGTTGAAACGCGGCGACGATTATCCATCAGACTTCGAATTTTGAAACCCAGCGAGCCCACTTCCAACAATTTAGCGAACCTGATGTTTATACCGTGGGAAATGTTCTTGTAAAAAAACAAATGCAGGTACGATATCAGATGGAAGACGCATTAGAACATTTTGACCGGCATTTACCATGTTCTGCCTCATGGGCAGGTTTACACTTCCTCATTCAATTTACCCGATTTACAACAAGACAGATGAACCAAATAGCACCACAGTAGGTAAACCCATCCCTGCTGTAGAGAGTCTCCTCCGATTTTCGAACCTACAGCAGAAAAAGTATATCTGTACGAACTTCACGTGCAAGCACCATTTTCTTAGCTGATATAAGTCATGGTTCGGTATTGACTTACTGGTTCTAGCACCGCCAAGCCCGAGATCCATCCATCTTGTCAGATCTACGCGGACTCCAGGGCACCCGTTGAACGTGTTTTTGAAGAACACTTCTCCCGGCATTGACGTAGCAATTATCAACCTGAAGCCCATCGAAATCGTCCCCATCAACATCACCATCATTAAGTATCATCATCATCACTGTCCTCGTCATCATAATCATATGCACACCGCAGGTATTCTTGTTGCTGCCGCGCCCTTTTTTGTCGCGTCTGTGCACGATTTCTTTGACCTTTTCGAGTTTCCTCTTTTGCAGAGCCTATGGTTCATTAATCATATTGGGATTTTGCCACAATCATCTCAACTCGGCTCTTCTACTGCGAGCGACATATATACTCCCGAGCTTATCAGAAACATGCATTCCTGATTGATATTCTTCCAACAATCAGCTCGGATTCGAATCTGGTCTTACGTATCAGACTTAAGCGGCCAGGCAATTTCCGCGTTCATGTTCTCTATCCGCTTCTAGATCTTGACATTCATCAGAGCAGATATAATCTTATGTTTGAGGTGCAAACACCAATTTTATTTTTGGGGTATCAAGCATCTATCACTGTTCACGGGCGTCTCCGCAATTCTCTGGCCCTTGATGCGTGATGCTCGAACTATAACTGACGTTGGGTAAGAATTATCGCGAAGAGAAGGAGAAAGGGCTAATTGTCCGGGATACCGGGTCTCCTCAGAAATCGCAACGAGTTTTTTTTTTTTTTTTAAAAAAAATCATAGACATTATTCACCCTCCTCTGATTCAACACACTATCCTTCCTATCCACTATCTGCGAATAGACCGAAATGAACTTCTTAAGATTGTAAGCATATTGACTCAACCGTGTTGAGAACTTCGGTTCGGACTAACAAGCCGATGGGATGCCCATGTTCTCCGCCACCAATTCGCCATCGCATCTCTTTTTTGATAACCATGAAGAAGCCACTGCCTCTGGTCCGATGGAAATAGTCATACGTTGAACATGGGCGATCGTGGCGCCTTTGGCGCGTCAAATTTGAGTTTTTCACTATGTTCTTTGGGTAAGTAGACCAGTTAGGTGGAAAACAATTCATCATTCGTGGTAACATATAAAATTTCTAACAGATTGACTAGCGAATCCGAACTTGTCGTGGGATGTCAAAAAATCCAATTGCATCATTCAGGACTTGTGTCACCGATTGTTTCACAGATAATCGGCATGCTAAACTTCCCCCCTATGACATAGTTATGCCAACTTCCAGATACCCTTTGAATTATCCTCTTTAATGTGCTCTAGCCATTTTCTGAATAGTAGGAGGGTGGTAACGGTGATCAAATCAAGCCCTCGTATAGTTGGCAACAGTTGCGTGAAAGCTGTGATGCGTAGAGCGCAGCATTTATTGTTTCCGCCGTGACCTGTAATCAACCGACCCGGTTCAGCAACTAAATATCATGATCACGATCAATACTTGGATTCCATTGATTGGAAGGCTTATCTCCGAATCATGATTAGGCGACAATAGCCGCCGGTGAGAGAAAAGGAGAGATGCTGATACGTTGCCTTGTCATTTTGTCAAGGCGAAAAATCATAGAAATTCTAGGCGAGCGATTCTTGAATTTTTTCCCTTTTAGAATGTCGGCTATGGCGACATCTTAACACACCCCAGCAAGTTGCTAAGACTAGTTGTGGATGACCTCTTTTAGGTGCTCTATTAACTTGTAGGAGCATTTAGGTGCTCTATTAACTTGTAGCAGCAACGCATCACTGTTTAGCGAGTGTCTCAAGCCTCCTTCTCTCAAAGCACGCGATGATCAACCCGGCGCAGTCTGACAGAGTCTGACACCGGGAGAGCCATTTTAAAAATACCGCGGGAAAATCTAAGTAGGTTTACCTGGGCCTGGAGGAGCCAACAACTCCTGAGCCCCTTGCGCCTCGAAAGGGGACACCTCTTCCTCCACGTGATGACGTAATACATAGTACCTAGGTCCGAATCGCAGCAGCTCGACGCCTCTGTCGCTCCAACCACCATGTTATCCTTCCTACTATGTTCATTTCTGTCATTTTCAATGCTTCCCAGTGTATCTGCTGAGTTCGTTGAGGACCGACATCATGTAGCCCGCATTATCGTCGGGGCAATCATTGGTATGTTGCTGACTTTTCAAATGATCTGTCCAATCAATATGCATATTATATATAGGCCTTGGCTGCTTCGTCATCTTTTTCATTTGCTTGTCTTATATGCTGCGTCGTCGCAGGCGCGCTGGAGTTATTCCGTTGCGACGAGGCTTCCATCAGCCGGAGGCTGGATCGGGATATCAACAACAACCTGCGAGACCTATTGGTTCAGGGGGTTTTCATGCAGGAGGGTATCAATACGGGCACCATGCGCACCCGCAAAGCCATCCAAACTATAGCAATATCAACCTACCGACTTACAACGTGAGCACATGTCGCCTGAGATTGTTTAACGGACTTCTCAACCATTATCGATTACCAGCCACCCGATATTCCCCCGCCTGCTTATGCGAAAGAGTAACAGATTGTCTTTTATGAGAGAGATGAAGTCAATACAGAACAGGGGGAATCTCTCAATGCAGGGGTTTGTAACGACTAACTTCTAGATGATCCTCTAATGCCCGCCTCCGTATGTATTTGAGAAGTATTCCCGGATGGTGACGACCACCAACTCCATTAATCGTGTATCATAAACCTCGTCTAACTATGAATGTGTACTGGTATGTAATTAATTGTCTTCCCCTTCGCACACATCTCCTATATTACCACCGTATCCACGAATGTTGTAATCTAAGACCATGCATGATCTATGTTCGGACATTTGGAAAAGGGATAGATCCTTGCAGAACGAACGACTGTAATACGTTGCTCAGACTTCAAGCGATACATTGCCAAGGTTCAACTAGTTTAAAACCGGATGTGAGCAAGGGACCCACGTCACGCACTCAAAGTTGAAGAAAATTGCGCAACCGCGACATTTGACAAGCAAAGGCGAATCTAAATCTTTACAACCAAGTGCTCAAGCGCTCACCGTTTAAACGTTTACTAGTCGAAGTCACGGTGCATCTCAGTGCGTTGATGCAGCGCCACAAATTCCTTCCGGTCACGTAATCAACGTACTTATGATGATGATGATGCGAGGCTCTTAGCCGTTCAAACGTTCATCATCAGCTTGAGCAACTGCTCAATTTGGAAATCTACTATTTACAATATATATATCACAGTCTCATAGATGTATACCATACATACTTGCAACAGCGCGCAATGCTTGGATCAAATTTGGTCCCCTTTTGACTTTTGCGACACGTTTCTCTTAATTGAATGTTTCTCGTTCGGTTCAGGTATTTTTCCACCCCTCACAAGTTTCCAGAAGCCTTGTGCAGAACTGGGGATACTAGATCCTCCAAAATGAGCTGCTAGCAGAAATTGCGTCTCAGGCTGTTATTGTCTGGAACTTTACTCAAGATGCACAAGGGCCGTGGGAATGAAGTATTTCTCGGCTGGCTGTAGTTCTAATGCGGCGGGTTCGAACTTCGGACATGTGATATGGATATATACTCTGAAAGGATAAGAAACTGGCTTGAGTTTTCCTTAAAGCCGTTATGGATACAAAAAGGATTAAACGTCTCGCATGACGCATCCCTAGTGCATCTAACAGAAGTTACTCTGGATTCGAATGGAAGAATGATTCAGCCACAACTCGCGCCTTCTCCTTTGACTTCCAATAATTCGGCTCCGCGATCAGAATACTCTCGTACGTCCAAGGCCATCTAAGCCGCAAGGCCTTTGTCATAAATAAAAAGTATATAATAGAAGGAGTATCACAAGCTCATGATCAATCTTGAAATATGGTGGTTTATATGATGCAATCGAATATTTCCAAGTCGAACACTTAGGGAAATATCTACTTCATATTGATTGGAATGGCCTCAGCGATCTGTCAATAAATCTTGCAGGCTCATAAGTGAAATTGGTTCAATTGACATTGATGTCAGAAAGGAGATCGAATTAGATCAAGATCACATTAGGTGATGATAATCGAATTTCAGGACCTAATGATTTAAGAAAATATTCCCTTATTTATGAAAACCATAGTAGTACTTCGGGATGAAATACCATGAGATTAATGGAGGAAGTAAGAGATCTGTATCCACGGCCGTGAGTATCCCCCGGTTCAGGTATTAGGTTCTACCTTGGCTGGGCAGTACGACACTGATAAACAGCGCTTCAGTCTGAGCTCAGTCGTCGTTTTCTCCGGGGATTATTAGCTCTTCCGCGACCTGATTTGTTTCATTTGAATATGTCATTGTTACGATAATTAGGGACTCGCGTTGGCAGGAATACTAGATCCTGGGAGTGCTCAGCGCTCAATGCTCGTGCGCCAACAGCTGCTGATGTGTGATATCTAAGCTTCCACTTGAAGCTCAGGCATTCAGGGCTCGCGCTTGACTTTCTGTAGCGCCTCTCTCTCTATCAGAACCTAATATTTGAGAAATTACCATAAATTTTTTCTTGACTCGTCCATAGAGTCGCTAAGGAACATTGCAGGGCTAGCTTTACAAACACATGCCGATTAAGTAACTCAGTAACACTGAGAATACTGAACGAAGAAGGCGTATTAGTCAAATCCACTGGGAAAAATGGAAACAACATCGACATACGTATGGACTCTGTACATGACATGTGTAGGGAGCTACACATGTGGTGGGCCCAGTGTAGCCTTGTCCACCACACTGACCCCACTGAGGTACCGTACCAGAGGCAGGGGGGTTGCTAGTCGTGGGTTGTGGGCTACTTGTAGCGGTTGAGCTGGATGGAGGTTGGTTGTTACCGCTACATGAGAAAACAGGGGGTCCTGGGATGGTGTAACCACTGAGAGGTTGATAGATATTGATTGTGATTCCGGGGTCAGATCCTTGATAATTTGTCAGGCTTTATCGTTCCCTTTGACCATGGAGAAAACGCTTACCTTTGTACATGCCTGGGATGCTCACGGTGGAAGGTGAAACAGAGCCCGAACCACCGGTCACATTGATTTGAGCACATTCCATCTGTTTTAAGGTGTCAGCAAACTCGGCTATCGGCAGGTAACATGAAACAACAAACATAGAGTTGAGCACCTGGGTAAGAACCGGCAGCATGGAGAGCAATGAGCTCAACTCGCAGAAGGTACTGTCCGGATTCAATGCATTGAGGAACGGTGAAAGTGACCTTGCCATCGTTGGAAATCAATCTGTCGACTCCCCATACACCGTTGCTAAGACCGTCATGGTAAATCTTGAACCATCGCAGGCCAGTAACGCCACTCTGAAGAGCGTCAGGTATTTTAGCCCTAAAATGTTGGGTCTCTGAACATTCCGTCCTTGAATGATAAGGTAGTTCAGTGCAATCTTACATGTAAGCCAAAACAGGGCCATGGTGAGAGGCATCGATTGGATCAGCAGAATCATTTGGATCAGCACCGTTGAGTGTGTGGTGCCATTCAGCTGTGACCTGGGCACCAGCAGGAACATTAATAACAGCGCGGGACATAGGTTGGTGGTAAGGGTTTATGCCCCCATTGCAAATCAGATCGTTAGAGGTGACGTCCATTATGGGCTGAAGGAAAAAAGTTTATCTGCGAGGAATAGCGAAAGTAACGCAGCACTTACGCCATCGTAGTCGGGCACCCGGATACCAACCATGTGTCCTTGATCGACACCATTGACGTAGAGCTGCTGGAAGATACTGTGACCGGACGCCACACTAATCAGTGATATCAAAGAGGAAGCAAAAAAAGAAGATTTCATCTTGGAAAGGAAAAGATGCTTCAACTCGCGATGAGGTTATCCGGTACTTATACTCAATCGTCCACCAAATCGTAGAATAGACCGATCGTCGGCTCTCGCGGGAATTTCGGCAACATAGTGAAAGTGGTGATGGCCAGCTTGTCACATAAACATGAAGCAGATAAACCCGGGGGGGCAAAGCACTGAAATTACTTAGAGCAATAGCGCATGAATATCGGAGGATAAACTCTGCGTGCATCACGCGTCCATGGATTCATCCTTGGCTGGCATGAAAAATCAGCCTCATTAGCAACGTGATATCCAACTGTACCGCAGTCTCACCGAAGTTTCATCCCAGTTCGTCCAAACCACAATCTATGAAGCAAAGGAAATGCGGATTCATCTGTTTCACCCTGTGCACAAGTATAATTTGTCGAAGTCTGCGCTTAATAGCAGCGTCTTGCGTCCCAACCCATGGCGGGGAATAATTCTGGAAGATTTCAATCGCCATCATGAGTAACAGTAACAATTTGTATGTATCAAAGTGCCGGAGTAATAAGTCCCACGGCACCGCTTTCTTGGCGTCGGCCAGAATGTTGGCTCTTCTCCACATTTTTTTATGGTCCGTCAGAAGAGGCTTCTCCCCCAACGGGAACCAAATCAATCAAACTCCGTTTCTCCGCTGCATTTCAAAGGGTCACTTGCCTGATTTCTCCATATGGGCGCGTTAGGAGAAATCACCAGGCAATTCTATCTGTTGTCTCATCCATTGAACAGGCCTTACTCAGGCCAGGATGAGAATCCCACGGCTAGTATGGACGGGTTGGCGACGGGAGACATTCTCTCGTATTTATGAATGGAGTTCAACCGAATATGTACGAGCCGAAGAAGGATCTCAGCTCATTTGAAAAAACCTTCGTGAAAGCCTACAAGGCTCACTAAAAGGTTTAGATAGACACTCACAGTCAAGTCACTCAACGGAAAATACGCATATTGAGCACAGGAAGGTGAAAGAAGGAGAAAGAAGAATGACCTCACTATCTACGTTACCGTCTTTTATAGTGTTCTATAATTAGTAGTTAGTAGTCGTAAGCGTAGCATGCTTACACTTCGTGACCTTTCAAGTCACCACAACCCATGACTGAAAACTGATTTTCTCTAAAACAACAGTCGTTACTGAGACAAATGAGGTTTAGTTGAGTACATGGAGTCAAAATACTGCGAAATCTGAGTAGTTACGCGTTTGATAACCTTACTTAAGAAGGCTTCTTTTATCGGCTCAAATGTATGTGAATGACCATTGACCAGCCTGTACGGTCAATCAGATAGTAGCTTTGTAATCAATTTCTCACGGCGTTGTCTACTTACTTGCCCGACGGCGGTCAAATCCAGTGCAAATCCAACCATCTGTTTGGCTAAGTAAAGCAGTACAATCGATAAGGTAGGGCAGAGTTCAACTCCGTTCTACCAGGTAAAGAAAATTTGCATGAGATCTCCATAAATTATGATAAAACGATGTGGTAGAAGAAAAGAAGAACCAAAAAAAGCAATCAAGCTCGGGGTAAAAACGAACGTATCATTAAGACTCATAAGTGACTTAAAATCCTCGTCAATAGAACGACGATTGACTACTTTTCAGTAGATATCCAGACTCCAGCGCGACTTGGAACTTCGTCCGTTACTATCGCGAGCGGTTTTAGATATCTTGTTCTTCCCACCATTTGAATCCGCTGTTGGTGAGAACACTCGCTTGTACCAAGGCTGTGCAGTTGTTGCTGGTTGTGAGTGCTGCGGATGCTATGAAACGTTGAGGAAAAGAAAAGAGAAAGATATAAAATGGCTTACCACTTGATAGGTTACTCCTTTCTGGCGACCGGGGAAATGACCAGTGTTTCCACCTTGCATGGCTATAACTATAGGTTGATTTGGCTGGGATTTGGATGCAGAGCGCGGTGGCGGCGATGCTGTCGGTGTACGGGAAGAGGAGTCGTAGGGAGAATTATATTGTGCAGAAGTGGAGCGATACTGGTATTGTCCTTGACCATAAGGGACTTGCTGTTGAACGCCGTGCCCATATGCTGGCTGCGATGAATAGATATACGTTGTCGGTGTCGGGGCTGAGTGTTTTCTTGACATGTGTCGGTCGTGGCGGCCAGGACGAGAACGGTGGCCATCTTCCTTGCCATAAGAATAGCCTAGAGGCTGAGAGGAAGACGAGCGTTCATAGTTGACATCTAAACCTCTGTCTTGTGGGCGGTACGCAGTAGGCGGTAAAGCTTCCGGCAAAGGTACGAACGGATTGGCAGGCGTATATAGACTAGTGTCATCCACCCATCTAGCAATAGCCTGTTGTCTACTGACGTATCGCTCGTACGCTTCTGGAGAGTAGTCGTACTCGGTCATGGAGGAGGGACTGCCGGTAGAGGAACAGCACACAGTAGCACGATGGGCCCTTTTCTATAGCAGTATATACTTGTGGGCACAGATACTTCTGTGGCGATGGTGGGAGGGAAGGAACCAAAAAAACTTCCTAGCAAGGACTTTTATACCGGGTCTAGGGCCGATATTGATCTAAGCAGACTCATCCTTGTTGTCTCTCGTGATCACCGGGGATGGAGTCGGCTCGGTATTTTCCGCAGATGGGTCAATGGCTCCAGGGGCAGTCCGTCAGAGGTACTCTCTTAATGCTAGGAATCGGATAGAGGCTACTGCAATAGATGGGGCCAGTATGTGCTTCAGAGGCTGGCTGCAGACACTTAGTTATTCTTGTCTATGTTGCTCGCCCGAGCCTCACAATCACCGAGCAGTAGTGAAATTCTGGCATCCGCCGACTCTCATCAGACAATCCGGACTCGATGTAACTCATTCTTGGTCATTGCTCATTTCAAGGCCCAACTACCTCGTGCCACCGTTATTATAAGCTGCTATCGCTTCTCAAAGTGCTCCCTCCCTCCTAAAATCCATTTCCATTAGGAACGATCATGCTCAATCGAGTCGCGTACGCCGCACCGTCCTGTGCGAAATGTTCACCGAAGATTAAATGGGGCGAATATACGGAGATATTCCTTCATGATACTTCTCATTGCAAGTGCCAAATGGTCCGTTATAAGGCGCTGAGCAGGTATAAGCATAGCAGTCGTTGAAGGGCGAAGAAGGATGGATGGATGGGGGTACAGACACCGAAGATCGCTTAATTACAATTGACATGCCAGAGTTCGTTTAAGGTTTTCGCGATAAGATATAATTTTGCTATCGCAGATTGCTCGCCATTAATGAAGTCAAGTCAAAGTCAATTTTTACAAACTTTTCATTTTACTTGGTTGACGACAAATTTGGAATTGACACAAAGGGCGAAGTCTCGACGTCGACGTCAAAATCTGGAGAGTAGCTCATCGTTATCTCATTTCCTGGATAGTGTTCTTTGATATTCACCTCCAAATGACCGTTGACATGTTAACAAGGGGACTGAAATGAACATTGATTGGCCACTTGTCGCGTCAATCATTTGTTCCTGCTTCTGAACGTCACAGGCTCAAGTTCTACCGCCATAGTTCACGGTGCAAGCATGACACAAGATTTCGATGAACATATGTATCCGCCGTATCATCTATATCTATATCCTAGTGGTCATCCCCGATCTGTTCTATTCGGAAAAAAGTCCCGCTTCAGAAGATGTTACTTTTCTTTGGAAGATCTCCCAGGTTGTACTTCTGATAACAACAAAGCAAAACAAGAGACCCATTTTGAACAAGCGCAGCTGATGTTCGGTCGGACTTACAACTAGTTACAACAAACAGTTCGCATGTTCGCATGTTATTGACCAAAGCGAGTAACATCAACGACTAACAACAGGCTTCCCCCGCATTTTTTTCATCTTCCGCTATTTCATGAAAATGACGCATTGACAAGCTGAAGGCGGTAAGACCAGGCTTTGACAAAAGCAGTCAATGTCTATTTATAACATTCTGTCATGGAATAGGCGAACGCACACCACGACTACATTCAAAAGGGTGCGGGTTGTTCTGTTTGAAATTCTGTTTCAAACAAAGAAACAGTCAGCGAGCATCACAGCAAACCCAACCCCGCCATCCACGTTCCAATCACATACTTGCATAATAATATGCAGATTTGCCCCAGTCACAAGTGGCCGGTAATGATTATGCGATTATGGATGCTGTTTCTCTAGCGAGAATAATGACTGTTTCAATTGGGTACGAATGCAATGCAACTCGGTAGCAAACAAATGAAGGAGTCTTCGCTACATTTTTTGTTTTCGACTTCGACGCTTCAAGCAGCGGTCCATAAACTTGAACACTAGATCTAATAAACCAACTAAAAAAGCAGTTCATTAATTGGGGCCAAATGTCGAGGTTGGAATTTACAAGGTTGTGAGTATTACCATCGTTGCGATGCGCCACTCATTGACCTGCATTGTGGAGTGAAATAATGATAAGGTAAAACTCGAAAATATCAATTGGTACGCTTGTGTCACACTGGTATGTGGCTCATATGCGAATGATATATAAGGCTACCACGAGGAATCTTCACCTTTGCACTTACTTCTTCCTCTAACCATCAGCGGACTACTTCCTCGCCCTTCACTCACTTCTCCAATGCACCCCATCTCAACACATTCCCCGACATTAGACACAAACTATCGTCTCTCAACCCCTTATTCCATGGACCAACTACAATCTAGACATGCACCTCATGCGTATAATGTGGACAGCTGCGTCAACTGCGGCCACAAATACGAGTACGACAAATTGAGGTACGAGTCGGGTGGCGATGGAAAAATGCTCTGGAGACGTTTTTCCTCCGTGGTCTCCGACCATTATTCTTCTTGCCCAAACAAGCTTGCGTAAGTCTTGCAATAAAACCTCGAAGCGTGGCCAAACGAAACAAAACTCTCCTAGAAATATTCAACCCACCTCCGGAATTCGAGGTACACTGCTCGAGCACAATGAAGGCAGCCGGAAGGACTCCAAAAATGGGAGAACAAGTTTCCATTATTCGCCGTATCCCCGGGCTCCCCCCCGCCACGATCGGAACCTCATGGAGGTCGACCGTCATCCCATTGATCACTATCCCACTGTTTTGCCGGAGGCATCTTTCTCAAATTCCAGACCGAAGGTATCTTTGCGAGTCGAATCATCCCGTGTTACAGCCGAGCGTAAATTCACTCCGGCCAACCGCACACAGCAGCCTTTCAGAGATCGAGCCCCCGAAGGCAAGGAAAAGTTCAGCAACAGGGATAAATCGCAGCTACTTCCCTCGTTGAGCGAAGTGATTGCCCATTCGTCCCGGCAAGCTATTACAATTGATAAACATGCTTCACTCCCTGATACTCCAACTGGTGTGCTTCCGCCAAATCTCGACCGAAAGAGACAACGTGTTCAGCAGGAGGAGGCTGCCCTCTCTCCCCCTATTTCCAACATCGTCGATGCCCGACCTCATATTATTCTACACCCACCCATGCGCCACTATGTGTCGCCTAGCATCTCGCCCAGTTTTGAGGCTGCAGATGCTCGGACGCCAATTGACATGGACGTCGAATGGGAGAAGCTATCAGGCACGAAAGTGAAAAAAAACGTAATGGACTGGAGGATCCGCAGGAACTACCTCTTGCAAGACCCACTGCTTTCGGACGTAGAGGCGAAACGCGTTAAGTGCGGGCCATGTAATAAGTGGATCAAGCTCGACGCTCGAAACGATTACTATCCTGGCTTGTGGCTCAAACATCGTAGGACAATGCATGGAAACAATATCGCCAACTCTCCCTATTCAAGCTCAACTCGTCGCAAAAGGTCCAATCCTGTTGAAGAGGAATCGCTGGAAAAGAAATGGAACAGTGGAGGCAGTCACATTTGTCCAGATCACAACCAATTTCGACGCTCAAGCCGTGGTCCAATTTCTACCAGGTTGAGATCGAGTCACTGAAACATGCTCACCACTCTTATTTCTTCCGCTCCATCTGTTCAATGACAGCGAGTGTAAGACTGGGTCTGGCATACACCGCGTGAGTTTGAGGGCCTTTTCAAGTAATTAACGTTGGCTTGTCTCTCAGTCTAGACTTTTCCTTCACTATCTATTTGAGTTCCGGAGCAGGAACTGATATGCGACGTACTATTTTATGTATCTCATGGTACTATGTGATGAGACTCTAGTAGTTGATCTCCTAGAGCGCTTGATATATTGTACGAGCTTCTAGTTTGTCCAATATATATATAATCTATTGAGGGTGACAGAATCGCCTGGATCCACTCCGCGATGATATGGTTTGAAGTATGGGGTTTCAGAAGGCTGTTCATGCCAAGTTATGAAATACGCAAGGTGAATGCCAGGGACAGTGATTAAATATACAAGGCGGCAATCCGAGTAGCGGAGGAAATAAGGAGAGGATGTTGCATGAATGCGGGCTCTCAAGACCTGCATCATCATTACTCATTTTGAACGAGGACCGGATTTAGAAAATCGATTCAGTCAAAACTTTTCGTCCATGCCATGAAATCCAGGCTGGAGATCTAGATCGATTTGACGCCATAGGGACAATAATAAGCAGCCGAATGTAGATCGAGGAGTAGAAGACGAGAAGTGTAAACGCGGGACAGCGATGGTCCTAAAAGCATTACTACCTGCTTCCTGAGTTTCACGGAAAGTCAAAAGTTGGTATGTTCAAGTGACTTGGAATGGATGGCTTTCAACTTACCATTGAGGGTAAAAGCTATTTTGTTGGGGAAGAACCAATCAGGGTTTCCACATGTCCTGATCTTCTGATAAAAAATATACCGAGGATAAGCAAATTCACAAGATGTGAGGGCCAGAGAAGGCCAGATCCTGATGTGAATATCAGACCCGATTGGACCATGATCCGAATTTCCGAACCGTCAAAGTCCCGGGTTCACTGGGTGAAAAATTTCCACGGCATTGGTCTAAAAAACGCTGACACGATGACGATGATCATGAAGCGCACCGGGCTCAAGATAAACCGCCATCATGGTTACGGCATCAAGCATGTCGGAAATTCGCCATGTTACAAATGAGGTGAGCAATATTATATACACAACTGTATTTTTCAAGCAAGATTTCCGAGATGGATGGATTTTTTCTTCGTTCAAAGGGTATGGAAAGTGACAGTACTGTGAATAGGTATGGGAATCGAAGTGAATCGCGACGAGACTGATGACATACATTATTTCTGATACCTCTCTGAGAGGCTGTGTCATGCAGGCTAGACCTTCCAGCGCGATTAATCGGCTAAAGCTACAATTCATCCCATCCTCGCCGATATACCTTCATCTGAGCGAGTATTACCTTCCTCATTTCAAAGTAGAATGCTGAGTAATGGACAGTTCAAATCGTACGAATATCCTTGAGCGCGTACCTGTTACCTGCCTGATCTAGGGACCACAATGGCTGCGCTAGCGTGGGATTTATTAACTGCTTATCAATGATTTCCTCGATTTGCATTTCTTTACTCTGAATTTCGTTCTATAGTACTAGGATATCCGAGACGTCCCAGACTTTGTGAATCAGCAGTGAATTAGGCCTTTAAGCTCGCTATCGCCGACATCGCCCATCAAGTGTCAAGGGATGAAATTAGAACCTATTATAATATCTTCCCTGACCAGCCCGATCGCCGCCAACCAGAACCGAGTCTCCAATCGAGACTTTGGAATCGATGCCAGGTGGATGTAGAGAAAAATGGGAGGATTTGACTGATGACAAGTCCAAGTATGTAATAGAGGTCGCGGGAAGACTTACTTCATTATCGGTAGAGATTGAGACCGTTTCGCATGTCATTGTGTCAAGGAGAAAACGGAAAGTCTTGGCAAAATTGCGCGCTGCCTTTTGTCCATGACATTGCCACATTAGCCCCTATCCATGGTGCCTGCCGTTGGGCACCGTCTTAGCTGTTCTAGGATACGGAATAACGCACTACTTCTCACCATGAGCGTGATCTTACAATGTATTTGATAGTAAACACTTTCTAATTATCTAACCTGAACTTTACCAGTTGCTGACTTTGTAAGGTCACCTAGGTGACTTGATCCAAAGCCTGATATTCTTAGACTCAGGAGCCAAGAAAAATGTCGCGCTGGTGGCGTTACCAGCCTGCTGTTACCAGGTACATAAGGCATAAGTACCCAAAGTTACGAGGTACATTTTGTGACTAGGATTGATTTCTCCATATATTTTCTGGCTGTCTTGAACGAACTCGTGAGCCTGACTCACAGGAATACGGCGGTCGGAAAGGGTGTACGTACTCGTATTCGTCGATAAACGACATCCGCCATTGAGTAGTTACGGGTTTCGAGGTTCGATCAGTATGTATATAATAGGGCTCTCCCATAAATCCATCAATGGATTACTCGTGAGCTATGAGTATCCTATGATACCATAGTCTCTTGACAGCCTGAGGCGCCGATAGAAGATGGACTGAAGAAGATGAAACTAATCGTTCTCTAACGAAATTGAATCTTAGTTGATGAGAACCTTCGAAAGGAGTTCACAGGTGTAGCCTAGTTCGTAGCACATACACGGTTTAGCTTGCGCGAAATGAACTGAGGTGAGAAAAAGTTCCGCTGAATCACCTCCACGGTCACTATACTTATTTACTGCACCGATACTGTACAAGCCATATGGACAATGGAGTAGATAAATGGAAGAAACCCGACAATGTCCAACAAGTGTCACCTCTACCGTGATCGGGAGACTCCCTGCACGATTGGAGCTATACCTGGACCGACCCGGAGTCATGGACGTATAAGAGGAACTGAGATTCGGCTCATATTCATTCACACAAATGCGCACTATCACTCCAGAGTCTCTAGAAACTCTCTCCTCTAGGGTTTCCTATACTCGCGACTTTGTCAACTTCACAGCTGACGATGCCGCAGCTCTCCACGCTGCTAAACCTTATCTCGGTCCTCTTGTTCCCGCCGTCGTCGACGCCGTCTATGTGAAACTATTCGAGTATACTATTACAGCTCAATCCTTTGTCCCACGTCAAACCGGATTCACTGGAGATGCGCCCGTATCGCTTGACGACCTAAACCTCGACCATCCGCAGATCAAATTCCGCAAAGATTTTCTAGCGGGTTATCTCGTCAAAGTTGTCACGCTCGATTATGATAATCCAAAATCATGGGAGTATTTTGACAAAGTCGCCATTATGCACACGGGAACGGAGCCTGGGTTCAAACACCGCGTCAATAAACCCACTCTCAGAGTTGAATACACTCATCTAGGCCTTCTTTTGGGTGGGTGCACTTGATTTCCTTTTGGCTTTCAGCAATGTCTGACAACAGATATTATTCCAGGATTTGTTGAAGACATTCTTCTCACTGCAGTGATGGAGCACGCCAAACTTGATCTGAAGACGAAAGTAGCTGTCGTGAAAGCTGTGAATAAAGTTCGTGATATTCTTTGCTGTCATGCATGGTTGGTTAACCGGGTCTCGCAGATTCTTTGGTTACAGAACGGTAAGAAATCTGCTCGTAACGCCAAGAGAATCCGTCCCCTGATTGCTCTTATTATTCTGCTTCTTCTCAGATCTTTTCGCACGTCATTATATCGACGAGAAAAAGGAAGCTTAGAAGCTTTATGCCACTCCAACAATTCTCTTCGCCTGCCCGCGTGTAGATTTCCGACAACTCTCCAGATGCGTTGAATCGAAAATGAAAGAGACTCCATCGGCGCATGTGAGAGGCGTTGGAAACCGTTGATAATGTTCTTAATCTTTCGGTAGTTAATATTCTGTGGAAGTTTTGGATATTATGTGTTTGAGAGAAAAAGCCCGACTACCACACCATGCCCTCTCAATGGTCCCCAATAAAAAAGATAGCCTGGGGCTACCGTGAACCTCCTGCTGTTTCTTCCTGATTGCAACTAGCTGTCCCATTTTTAGAATCAAAAATTTCCAAGGCATGAGCAACGCGTTGAGGTCTTGAGCACTTCTCCGAGGAGTGCGCACTCCTGTGTTGGAGTCCCTCTGCGTTGACATTGCTGCGCCGACCCGGAACCACTTTCAAGTCCCGCGAGCTGGTCCATAAGAAATTGAGTCTACCTTTGCACCGTTTCTCGTGATCAGCATGTAATGATTCTTTCTCTAAGACTTGAACTTCTTCACGCACCTCTTTTCTACTTTGCATCAACAGCACCATACCATGGGCTTAAGAATCTCCCGGCCCATATGTTGGGGATCACTAAGAATGCGCGTGAATTTTCAAGTTATAAATATACTTGTCATAGTATACTGCGGACCGTGTTGGAAGATTGAGCTACGTATTGAAAAAAGAAAAACATACTAGTGCTTCCGAACTTCCTCCTTTATCTTCGTTTGTGATAGATAGGTTTCATTCAATCGTTTCTGAAATAATTATAGCAATGAGAAAAGGAAGACCAGAACACGGTCCTTGTAGCGGTTTGGACATGGCGTGCCATCGATTATTCCAGCCGGATTGTGGGATAGGAGGCATCTGCATCACATGTGATCAAAGGACAGCGACTGATTCATAGTGCATGCAGTCACCACGGTGTTGCAAATTGCAATGTTGCTGTAAATGTAATCGATCGACAACCTCGGAAAACGACTGCTGGCCTTTTTTAAATTTCCCCCATTCTTAGAAGTTTCGCCATTTTCTTCTCGCTGGACATTCAAGAGGCATTTTTAGGATTCTGAAGTGGCTTGGAATCTCATCGGCTAGTTATCAGAGGGCCGGAAAGAAAGAGACAAACGAGTTAAGGACAAGAATTGGACACACTCTAGATCTGCCTCTGCGTTTCCGAAAAAAATATGTAAAGGCGAAAGATGCCTATAACTTGAACGGACCGGTCAGTGTGGAAATTGAATGCTTCGAATATATTCATGATATACCAATGGTACGGCGAAGAAACGCGTGTATATACAGAAGACTGTCCATACACATGGGGCACACGGCCAACTTACATTAATCAAAATAAAATCGTTAGTGCTTCATCAGCTCTTTCCTTCTCTTTTCTACGACTAATACCCGGGCCGGCCCAGGAGTTTCGCGCATCGCGGGGTAACCCGACTGCGTTCCAACTCCGACTGTGCAAGAATTTATTCCCACGTTTTAGTCAAGCCAGGATATGATATCATGGATTCATCACTGACATCATCAATGACTTCAAATAGGGGGAAACCCTCAATTCAAAAACCAAAAAACATTTGGTTCTAAACAAGCCATTCATATCTACCATGGAAGCTAGTTTTATCGGAAACAAACAGGTCGATCCTCGTAACCTTCCCCAATCCAGCACCCAAAAGATTCCCGACGAGGAGCTCAACAAACGGGAGGCTGAACGGTTGAAGGAAGGAGCAAAGGAGCCTGGAGCGAATAAAGCAGCGGGAGCCGCAAGCAGGAACCCGCAAGGTGAGTGTAGATTTTTGGATAGCGTATAGGGCATTCTTTGACGAAGCATAGATTATGATACCTCGAAGAGAGGTGGACAAGGAGATACTCAGCCTCAAGCAGGTATGTCCAGGGAATGCGTATGAGCAGAATATCTGACTTTGTCTTCCAGAACCGATTCTCTAGAGCAGTCCTCTATGATTTATGTGGAGTAATTAACATGGCTATACTGTTGCATGAGGTTCTGTAGTCGAGTAGGGGGAATTATTAGATTGTGACGTCATTTTCCAATAATCGTTGCCTCGTTGAATGCACCGTTCTTGTTTCTTTCTGCAAACTCCTACCATGATGCTTGCACGATTGTCGACCACTTCTCGCATGAATCGATACTACATGCCACGAGCTGTTCGATTTCTGACCGTACCTCATGCTAAACGAGAGGGCAGACGGATCGAAGGCGAAAACAATACCAAAAAATATCACGATCCCAAATCGACCTCTCCCTCCTCTGTTCATTCTGAATTCGATCCAAAGAGGAATTTCAAATTCCCCGTTGACCCAAAGAGCAATCCAGAGGACCAAGCGCCATATGAGGATACCTCCGGTGACTACAACCGGTCAGGAATGCGCACCACTGAATATTCACATGTCGATAAGAAGGAACCATATTCGCCAAGTGGAGGAGAGCATAGATATGGCGGAACAAAGAGTTACGAGTGGAATGCGGAGAGATTGGAGAAAGAGTCTAAGAAAGGTGGGAAGAGTGCATGAAGGTGTTTACCCATAGTCGAAGTCAATTAGTCGGGAATGATGCCAGCTGGAGATCTCTCATCATGTTGCGACTTTCAAGTAGAGCGCTCTTGTAATTCTTCTGCATAGAATGAGAATCGTCCAAATGTATCGAGATGGCCGAACAAGGCACAAGAGCTTTGCGTGACACGTCCATATGTCCATAGTTATCATGTCACTGAAGGACTGATGTTTCATCTCCAACAATGATGCGACAGCAGTACGAGAACAGCGATCAATCACGCCTCAAGGAAGCTCATTTGCGAGGTATAAAAACGACTGCCGAGGTGAATGACTGGCATCATTCTTGGCTTGAATCCACGTCCCACCCGAGTACGTTGTACGCCCCTCCTCCCCCTCACCACTGACTAACTAACATTCAACTTCTCCAACTTACTAGCACCGGTCATTACCGTAATGAAGGCTATTGCTTACATCATCCCGACCTTCGCCTTCCTGACATTTGCCACTGCCTCACCTGTCGCTGAGGCTGCCCAACTCGGTGCTCCGGTGCCGCGAGAGCCTTTTATTTTCGACAAGAGATCGATACATGTCTCTGTCCCATTCAAACGAGAACCTAGTCGCTTCGACCAGGGATCTATTCACGTCACTGTCCCTCAGGATTAGACCTTGGTTAGACGAGTAAATAACCTGGTAAACTGGTCCCTGTAATGATTCTGACAAATTGCATGTATACATATCAACGTGCATCTTTACCGCCCTATCATTTTTTGATAAATTCTTCCTTGAAATAGCAAACAAGGGCGGTGTGCGCGTGGACTTCATTCTGCCAGATGCCTTCATTATTACGCCATTCTTAGGTCATTCAATATATCGATAGTATAGTCTATCTCAGGCATGGAAGGACTATGAGGTGAATGGTGAAAGAAAGCATAATACTACCAAGCATACAACATAAATCCTAGGTACTGTCGGAGAAAGTATACTTCGATAACCCTTCTTTGTTAGGTAAAAGAATGATACATAGTAATATGAATATGAAAAGTCGAATCATAGATATCAGCGCATCGAGAAGGGTCTATATCTGTATAGGCTTCCCAGAAAGTGCTTGAAAACCAGCTTACGCCTTCTTCTTATCTTTACTCCTCTTCAACCCTTTCAAAGTCGCCGCCGACCTCCGATCCTGAGCTCCCTGTCCCGCCTAGTCCACACAAAAAATCTCATACATCAGATGTCGCCCACCAAGACAGGAAAAGCAAGAGGAGGAGGGAAAAACTCACCCAAACCTCCATCCTCTTGCCCGGAGGGGGGAGGAAAATCACTCCACTACGACCCTCATTGATACGAATGATGTAACCAGTTTCGTCTGAGCGCGAAATGGTAGTGGGACGATCTTTGTGTGCATCGACGGTTTGATAGTGAATGCGAGGTTTGCTGGGGTTATGGGTGTGGCGAGATGTGACCGTGGGAGAAGATTGTTGGGTGGCGGTGTGGCGGGCGAGGTAAGTGGATTCGGTGTACCGCGCAGACGACTGAGTGTGATGAGATGGAGGAGAGCGAGACGAAGACGAGCGAAGAGAATAATGACCTGGAACTGGGGGAGGCGGGGAAAATTGGGATTGACCTCGCGGATGAAATGCCCCATCTGCGGAAGTCCTGGACTTGGATGTGGAAGTGTGGGTCTTAGAATTAGAAGAGTCGGGTTTTATTGGAGAAGATGGTGCAAAAGGATTGCAGGGAGGATGTAATTTAGTATGATCGACCCAATTCGAGACGCGCTTTTGTGTCGCAAGGTATTGCTTCACCTCATCTGACGAATAGTCGTATTCAGTCATTGACGTAGAGTGAGAGAGAGACGCAGAGGACGGTGAGCGACGGACGATGAGTTGATGTCCGAGTCGGAGAGATAGATAGATGCCTATAATAAGATAGACGTAAGTAGATATACCGTTAGCAAATACCTGCTGGAGTCCGCGCGGGGAGTTGCTTGAAGGCTCGTGGACCAGGGCCTTTTAAGCTGCACGGAAATGAGAAGCAGATGTTTGTACGTATGCTAAACAGTTGCCAATTTTGTGTGTTTCCTTGTCGTCATTTCTGATATTGCCATGTGGGTTGATCATTGTGGCGAGTAAAGGACTTTGAAATTTCGAGCGAGAAAAACAATAGGGTCCACTACACCGACTTGTACATCGTCGGGATTTGCCGCCTCGTGGTCAAATGCTCTCCAAATTCAAATTTCTCCGAGTCTTCGTTCAAGGAGTAGAGATTTGATGCAGACGGAAAGAACCCGAAGATTCTATTCTTCAGAACAGAGACCTGAGTGTCGCACTTTGTCAGATTACCCTCGCTTGTGAGCTAGATTGTGAATATGGTATGCCGGCGAATCAGCCCGTCTTGTTTCCCTTGATCGTTTTGCGGTCAGTTGATTGGGTTGAAGCGCGCCGGGGTAAAATCAAAAGAAGTAAAGAGCGGATTGCGAGTCTCATGGCAAGAAGTTGCGATTACGCGTGATCTGCTCAGTTCGTAGGTTCGGCGAGAAGTGCAAACATTACTCGCCTATAAGCAGCACGGGAAATGCGTGTTCGCCAATCAGAAGCCAGTGATAATAGCTTTCTTCTTTGGCAAAGCACACGATGTCCATAATACTTGATTTCTGCGTGGATAAGGTTTTGACAGATAACGCTGAGGTCAAACAAAACCTTATTCCAGAGGACGGAAGTTTTGTAATTTGGGCAAAGTCAATATAAGAGCGCATTCATTTGGATTATTCTAAAGTGGCAAAGAAATAAATCATAAAGGTAGAAGCAGCAAATTCCGGACCCTTTTAACCAAACGAAATGATTCTCTAAACTTCAGATTCGGCAAAGAGGAAAAATACATCAAGCATTCGTTATCTGATGGAACGCAAGCATGAATATTTCAGAAATTCTATAACACGAGGCGATTGGGTATCATTCCTTCTCAGAACTTTCTTGACACGCATGCCGTCACGGTCATTTGCTCAACATGAATGGAGTTCAAGAAATTGGGACCCACATTCGTTGCTCGGTTTTGTGGCGAACCGGTGCGTGCATGAGGAAATTTAACATCATCAAACGACGATCACTTTCGTCAGTGAGCAGGATAATCACTAGACAACCAACGGTAAAATTAAGGGGGGATTCAGGCCGCGTGCTGTAGGGCCCAGATTGACCCCGGCCATGAGATGGAAGCTAGAACGCCGTCGGGTCAACCCAAACGCTTGAATCTATTGGCTGTTCAGACTTCCAGCAGGATCTTGGTGTGGAAAATTGAAAATTTGGTTTGGAGATAACAGTGAGGAGGACAAGTTGCGTACATCAACTTTTTCACACGGTCTTTCACCAACACCTCCGAAGTTTTCCGCCACAATACCACGCGCCCTCGCCACTGCTTCAACTTTATCCGTGTATTGCTACTACTATTGGCCATAATTCTTCGCAGTTACCTGCGCGCTCACATCTCTCATGTTAACCCCCAGCCGCCCATTAAACCCTACCAAGCACTGGAGAACTTACCTAGTAACGCGGCGCTACTAGGTATTCATCTAGGACCGATTCACTGTAAGAGAAGCTTCTACAAGTTTCAACCTTTGAATGTACACCTATCTGGCTTCAGGGACTCCCAGAAATTTGAGTGAAGGTTGTTGGGGCGATGGCGATTGAGAGAAAATATTACGTATTTCCTTGACAGGTAGTTCAAAGGGTCCTGCAGAGATTAAAGAAGACCAGCGGGTGTACGAGAATACGGACCTCTGACGGACCTGATTATGGTCACTGACAATGACTGCGCCGGTGCAGCCAGTGCAGTTTTCCATGATTTCGCCATAGCCCGTAGCAGCTATCGACAGTGCCCAATACTTCAAATTATCGTGGCGAACGTCGGATGTTTATCAAAGCTAGGCAATATGTTTGGTGCCCGAATAACTGGCGTATTAAACTTAAACGACCCGGAATGTTTAGCATCTCACCCTGCATGACAGCTTTCACAGACCAAGTGCTAAACCGCAACATAAAAGCGACCCAAGACCAACAGATTCTCGTCATCCGACCAGCTCCCCCGGCTTTGACACCATGTCGACTTCCTCCTCGCGACGCCTCGCGACTTTTCTACTTTACTCACTTTGCCACATACAAGGAGTTTTCGCTCGAGGTGGGGGCAAGGGCATAGGCAAAGGTATCGGAAAGGCTGCAGGTTCCAGCGCTAACCTTGGGCTTCCTCCGGCCCTCGATGCAGTTTTTGCTCTGACAGTTGTTATTGCCCTCTTCACTGTTTACCAACTGGGAAAGGCATTGAAACGGTTTAAAAGCCTCCAACTACCAGAGGGTGAACCCACTCTTCCTTACGACGTTGGAACGCTGTTCCGCATCCTCTTAACGTTTTACACGACCATCTATCTCGTCAGCAATATCCTTTATGCCGTATATATTGCCAGCTTCGGTCGTCTCTTCCTTTTACCTGATTCATTCGAAACCGGGACTGTGTTTGCCGGCCAGTTTGCCATCGTCCTATTCTACGCCACTTTCCTCTCCATCATTGCATACCGCCAGAGAATCCAATTGAACCCTGCAGAAAGAGTTTTCAACCTGAAAACCTTTTTAGATGGTTGGCTGTTGGCGACTATTCTTATCCTTGCTATTGCCGTGGCTGCTGTATCTGGGAACTCAAAGTCGATCCAAGATAGGATCGCAGCAACGAATCTCGGTATTGCATATGAAGTTTTTGGATTCCTTGCCAGTCTAGACGTGGCGGTATCTTCGTTCATGGCTCGTGCTAGGCTTTCCAAAGCCAATATTCAGGACAAGGTATGTTAAATAGCAAAAGCTTATTATCTGATTCTTACCTCCTTATAAACAAGATCATAAATATCTCCGCCTTTGCGGTCGGCCCAATAGTCGTTTGTGGGGGCATATTTAGGATTGTGAACATCGGTATTCAACTTAATGCGAGACCGTATATCAACCCCCTCGCCCTGTTGATTGCTACTGTTGTCATCGAAGGAACCGTCTCCATTGCTGCTATTTTTTGTTGCCTTCTCATGGGCGCACCTCCTAAGGCACCCAAAGCGGATGGTAAAGGAGCGACTGTTGAGAAGAAAGTATGAGTGGTATCAAGTTTCCTCTCTACAATCTATTTCTTTTCATCTTCCGGTCATTAGTCGATGATCGAGTAGGGGCTAAGATTCTTCTTTTCTTTTACCATTATGATTTTTCCGACTTTTTACCTCCACACGACCCTGTACGCGTTTTGTTATTTGGACTTCATTTGTTGAAACGATATTTGAAGATGGGTTGGTAGTTAGGCGCATACGTCTAATGGATCTAAAAGAGTAGCATGTTACGTTTTGTTTATTGATGCCTCGTTACGTGCTCGTATTTTTGAGTATTAAGCTACAGAATAATGCCTTATAATGGCCGGTCTACATGGATAACGAATAAGGAACTGTATTTTCACGAGGTCAGCCCTCGAGAAAATATACCAGAACCTCGCATGTTCCTCGCGACCTGAAGACGGTGAGTTGAATCAATCATCTTTGTCTGTAGGAATGTAACTAACCAAGCCAGGAAAACAGCAAAAGAGCCAAAACGCTGTCAGCGCAAGAGACTTCACCGATGAACTCGTCGTCCCATGTCATTTTCGCAGGCATCCAACCCTCGGGATACTATGAACCTGTCATTCCGTGAAGATATTGAATATTAGAAACGTGTGGATGACCTCACTCGGTCTAGCGGATTCCAAAAGTCTTTAGTCCGGATTAATGCTTGATTAACGGCAAATCACCGTAAAACTCTCTGACGCTGATAATGGGGGGATAGTGTCGTTAAGGCAATATAGAGCAAACGATAATACGTCGCGAAGGCGAAAGATTAGGAGAGGCACGGAACGTGGGATTCTGTAGTTCTCCTTAATGTTCAAACAACAAGGGAATTTGGATATATCAAAAGTGAGCTGAGGAATGGGAGGGGACAAGATTTACAAGAGCGGCCAGAACAGAAGTCACAAAGCACGCAGTTGACGAGGTGGTCACTCAGAGCGCTCAGGCTTTAGTAATGCTGTGATGAGAAACCGCCGGTTGATTGATTGAGCTTACAGGTACCAGATACGCTACACTGCAGATGGGGGCTCAAGAGATGATTTGAGCTTTGAAAGGAGCCAGTGAGCAAGAAATGCCATATTTACTGCTGCACGTGGGTCCGATGATAGAGGATCTAAATCATCTAATACCGAGCGACGAGTAGAGAGAATCGGTGTCACAAGTCACACTGTCACAGCCTCCCTCCTCCGAGTCCTCTGAACGCAACACATCACGCAGTCGCTCAACGCCTCGAACCAGTTTTCTTCGTTCACCCACCACACCCTATGATTAAAGCTCGCGACGGTCGGTCCCACCCGCCCATCGCGGCTTCTCTCAACTCCCAGAGAGTCATGCTCCCAGTCGGGAGAGCTGACCAGTTCTCTTGCGCACACTCACGCTCATGCAACATATATTCAAGTGACTACTCAACACTGGAGACAAAGATCACGGTCAAACGTTAACGTACATGACTTATAATTAGTAGCCTCGTGTGGAAACAAAGAAGAATCTACAGATTCCCACAAAATTGAGGTTCGTGTTGCCCTCACCCGCGCCTGTCTGGCAGGAAGATCTGCTTGGCGGCCGCGCCTTCATAATGCGTGATCACTGCCGCATTGGGCGCATCCGGTGCAACCTTCCTCCAGGCCAAGCTAATAGGAAGCTGATAATTATCACTGAACAGCGCCGGTGGGGCCTGTCCAGGCTGTTTCCAAAAGAGCCAGGAGATAATGAATTTCTAGTCTATGGTTGCGTCGGTATCGAGGGTCTTGCAGGCTTTTGACTTCCTTACGACACTCTCCTCTTACTTATTACTTGCTAATAGCGTGTGGGCCGGGAAGGAACCTAGAGCCAATGCAGCGTTTCACAGGTTCAGCACAGCCCGCAGTGATAATCGATAATGCCCGACACATCATGATCATGTTCTTGATGAACGACAGATTTTTGTTGGCCCCTGGAACGACCTCAGATATCAAGAACACCGTCCACAATGACAGATGTTCACACCACTGCTACACTGCAACATAAGTGCAACTCAACTCCAAGTAGTTCCTATCGCCCCGCGCCTTGCCACCATGTCGACTTCGACTTCCTCCTTGCGAAGCGTCGCCACTCTGCTGATTCTCTCATTTTTCCACATACAGGGAGTTTTTGCCCGAGGTAAGGGGAAAAACATAGGAGATACCGCCGGAGACACCGCCGGAGATGCTTCTGATGCCGGCTCCGATCTTGGTCTCTCGGGCGTACTCCAAGCAGTTTTCGCTCTGGCGATTGTCATCGCCGTCCTCACCCTTTACCAACTGGGAACTTCCCTGAAGCGCTTTAAAAGCCTCCAACTACCAGACGGTGAACCCACTTTACCGTATGACGTGGGGATACTATTCCGCATCCTCTTGACGTCTTATACGGCCATGTATATTCTCAATAACGCACTATACGCGACCTATGTCGCAAGCCGCGGTCATACATTTCGTTTACCTGATGGGTTCACAACCGGAATGGCGTTCACTGGCCAGTTTTCCGTTGTCCTATTTTACGCCACTCTCCTCTCCGTCATTGCATACCGCCAGAGAATCCAGTTGAACCCTAGCGAAAACCTGCTCAACCTGAAGACGTTCTTGGATGGTTTGCTGTTGACGACTATTCTTATACTTGGTATTGCCGAGGATGGCGTAGCTGCAACTGCGACGTCCAACCAAGATGTGATTGCAGCAATAAATCTTAGTGTTGCATTCCACGTTTTCGCATTCCTGGCGAGTCTGAATGTGGCTATATCCTCGTTCCTAGCTCTTTCTAGGCTTTCCAAAGCCAAAATTCAGGATAAGGTATGGAGAATGGCAAAAATTTATTGTTTGATTCTTACCTTCTTTTGAATAAGATCATAAAAATCTCCGCCTTTGCGGTTAGTCCGATAGCTGTAGGCGGAGGCATTTTTAGGATGATCGAGCTTGGCATCCGACGGAACAGGAGACTATCCTTTGATCCAAACAGCCTGTTGATCGCTAGTGTCGTCATCGACGGAATCGTCTCCATCGCCGCTATTGCATGGTGCCTTCGCATGGGCGCACCACCTAAGCCCATCAAATCGGATGATAAAGGAGTCACTGTTGAGAAGAAAGTGTGAGCGTTATTCAGTATCCTCTCTACACTTTTTTCTTTTTTCGTCTTGCGATGGCTGGCGTTAGTAGATGATCGAACTCGGGCCGAAAATTTTTCTTTTCTTTCATCATTATGATATTCTTGACATTTTTTCTCTGCAAGGCCATGTAAACTCTTGTTCTTTTTGGCTTAATTTAGAATAATGATGTATCCAGATGCAGGTTGAGATAGATTTTAGAGAAGGGCTGGTAATCCATAGTAAACGAGTCTACAGCAAATTTAATAATATCTCCTTTCATTGAATAATTTTGCTTTCTATCTCCTCGTTCTCGCTCCTCTGTCTCGCTTTCCTCTCTTCTCGTTACCCCTACGCCCAGTGTTCTCGGTCGCCTTGCCTCCGGATTGGAAGCATCGAGGTCGTTTCGCCGGCCTTGCACTTTTGTTGATTTACCTGATGGGTTCCCAATCGGAACGGAGTTCAATCTCCAGTTTGCCATCGTCCTATTTTACGCCACCCTTCTCTCCATCACTACATACCGTCAAAGAATCAATCGAACCCTGCCCAAAATGTCCTCAACTTGAAGGCCTTTTTGGATGGTTCGCTGCTGGCGACTATTCTTACCCTTGGTATTGCCCGGGATGCCGTCCTACTTAGAACTGGGCTGAATTTCAATGACCAGAAGACGCGGACAGGATTGCAATACTAGAGAACCTTTTTGCTGCATTCTAGGTTTTCGCATTCCTCTTGACTCTAAACGTGGCGATATCTTCGTTCATGGCCCGTGCCAGGCTCTCCAAAGCCAATAATCAGGACAAGGTATGTAAAATAGCAAAAATTTATTTCTTGATCCTTACATTCTCTCAAACAAGGTTATAAATATCTCCGCCTTTGCTGTCAGCCCGATAGTCGTTTGTGGGAAAATATTTGGGATAGTCGACGTTGGCATTGAACTTGATGTCGCACTATTTTCGGATTTACTAGACGGCTTGTGGATCGCTGCTGTCGTCATCGAAGGAATCGTCTCTATTGCTACTGTATATTGTTGCCTGCTCATGGGCGCTCCACCCAAGCTCACGAAATCGGATAAAGGAGCAGCTGCTGAGAAGAAAGTGTGAGCTCAATGTAAGCGTCATCAAGTTTCCTCTTTGCACTTTATTTCTTTTTGCCTTGCACTAGCTGTTAGCAGTAGATTCCTCTTTTGTCGCCAATTCAATTTTTCCGTACGTTTACGCTCTGAGTAATTTTTGGCTTCCATAATGTATCGGGATGTGCATTGAAATGGAATTCGGACATGGGTTGGTGGTCGAGATTAAGTAAACGAATCTAGAGACCATCTCCTTTCAGTTCGGGTGTGCTTTCATGGAATTTTTCTGAGAAGTTTCGCCAGCCTGCAACGTTCAGTCGCTCTCCGATTTTTTTGTCAACAACGACATTGTATTCGGCATACTGCGTATAACCGGCAGCTTTCTACTGTATATCTCACCCATCTAAGTATACGAACGTCTTCACTTCCTCAGACTCCAGAATCACTCTTTTCAGCTTGGAGTACCATGAAAGATTCCTGACAATATTTTCTCCGCTATCTTTGCATATTTCAGATATCAGATGTCCTCGATCCGTGTAAGCATGCTACGCTTACAACTACTAACGACTAATTATAGAACAACATAGACAAGTTCAGCCAACGTGTTCTCTTGAAATACACCTATATGCCGCAAATTCTATAGGTACTAATATGCTTCGAAATTAGTTTACTTTCAGCACTTTTATGGGGCAGCGGCTAACTCTAGAATATATGACATTTTACTCACATGGATACTCAGATTGTCGTATGACTAAGCATGACAATTGATTGCCGATTCGCTTGGTGAGCTTTCAACCAATTTCATGTCAACTTCACTAGGACAAGGTCCTACGAAGACTACCCTGGACGGTTTGGGCGATGGCCGGGTCTTTCGAAACTCACTGGCACCCTTTAGTTCAACGAGGAGTGCGATTGCACTGAGTGAGTGAACCAATTAAGGGAGAGATCGCCTACTAGCCAATCAGAGTTGCACTATTCAAAAACTCTGCGCATGACCGTGGATCCACACGCCCTTATTTCGGCCGTATATCACCTCCCATCTTCCTTCTCCTGGCTCTGAGTTTCTATTGAAATCATGGCAAGATCCACAGGTCTTTTACTACCCTTTGATCCCTCTGGCGAATCGCAACGCATCCGTGGTATCTCTCCGCAAGAATTCTGGAAAGGTACACCCTCTGGCGACAAGCCCCCCCAAGTCGGAACGACAAGGACATTTTTCGAAGCGCCACCTGGAATCACCACCACAATTTCCTCCCTGGGAGACAAATTTTCGCGGAAAAAGGGAGTTGAGAGGAGAGAACTTGTCCGAAAGGCTGTGGGTGCTGGTATCAAAGACTTGAAAGTATTCGATGGTCTCACCGAAGTCCTCGTGGATGCATCCTTTGATCCTCATGCGGCAGGTATGCCTGGAAGTCTAAAACTTGATTATTTGTACCATGTCGGTCATGCTCATCCTTTCCGATCAAGCCGTTGCTGCGCACCTTTCTTCGTATAAATTCACATTGAAAACCTCCCCGCCATCGCGTTTCAATCCAAATAACACGATGCCTATTCCTGAAAAGCTTACAATCAAGTCTCTGCAAGAGTCCAGTGAATGGGATACTGGTTGTATCTACGCCCAGGCACAAAATCTCGCCCGTACTGTAAGATTTTGTTCTTATAGTGTTTCTGTACTCTGCGCCAACAATCTTTTCTAGCTTATGGAACTTCCGGCCAATATGGTAACACCCTCCGTAAGTGTGATACTTCTTATTTGCCGCAAATAAAAATTCCTGACAGACTAAATAGAACTTTACAGAACGTATCAAGAAGGAATTCGAAGGTATTCCCAACGTGGAGATCTTTGTTCGTGATACAGGTTTGAAATCTCGTTATTTCTTTCCCTCGGAAATATGCTGATATCATCATACATATTCAGCATGGGCAAAGGAGAGGAATATGGTATGTACGATTTATTGACCACCTATTACATGCTTGTATGATTAACTGATCATCGAACTACAGAATACCTTCCTTTCAGTAACCCACGGGAGTTCGGAGCCCGCTAAAATTCTCGAGATGTGAGAGTACAATGTACTACCTGTGCAATGCCTCTGACTGGCACGACTGTGTTTAGCCATTACAAAGGCGCTGCGGACAGCTCTGCTCAGCCACTTGCGTTTGTAGGAAAGGGTATTACATTCGATTCCGGAGGTATCAGTCTGAAGCCGCCTGCAGTTTGTCTGTTCTACTATTCTCCCATTGACTGTTTCCACTGAAGATCCGCTTAGAACATGAAAGCCATGCGAGCAGATATGGGTATGTTGCGCATACTATTGAAAGCCATCATTGTGAAGCGTGAATCTTAGGTGGTGCCGCAACCGTATCATCCGCTGCTTGGGCCATTGCCAAGCTTCAAATGCCGTATATTCGTTTTGTTCCCTATTACCGGCCACTTGATTCAATTCCTCTTTAGGATCAACTTGGTAGTGGTGACTCCGCTGACTGAGAATATGCCTGGACCCAGCGCTACCAAACCAGGAGACATGTACGGAAAGAGCCCTTCACTATATCGACCCATCCACTAAATGATATTCTCAGCGTCTATGCTATGAATGGCAAGTCCGTAGAAATAGACAATACCGACGCTGAAGGCCGCCTTGTACTCGCTGGTACGCTTCAATTGTTGTCGATTTGTGGCCTATTCAAAGCATGAAACCTGAACTTCCCACTCTAGATGCCGTTTATTACACAATAACTGAATACAACCCTCACACGCTGATCGACGCTGCGACTTTAACAGGGTAATATCATAGACTTGTCTGCCAGATCCCTCAGCGTATCTCATAAACTATCGTCCACAGAGCAATAAAAATTGCTCTCGGCGAGGTATATGCCGGGGTCTACTCCGTGAGTAGGGTATCCTTGGCGGCCAAAGGAAATGGATCAATATCAGCCCCTTAGTCTTCAGATGAACTTTGGGAACAGCTCCGTGTAGCTGGTGAAGATGAATATGATCGTTTTTGGCGCATGCCCCTCGATGACGACTATCTTCCTCAAATCCAAGGCTCTAACGCCGATCTCCAAAACGTACGTTCACTCTTCCTCATCTAGATAAAGAAAAATTGCGGAGGGTGACGAATGTGTTCCGGCAGAGTGGTGGACGCCCCGCTGGCAGCATCACTGCAGCCCTTTTCATCAAAGCCTTTGCAGAGGGTTGTGAACCCAAGGACGGCCAACCCGCTACATTGAAATGGGCTCATATCGATATGGCTGGGGCAAAGGAGGTCAGTCGTGCTGGACATTATTATGAAAAGGGTATTACTGGACGTCCTGTTCGGTGAGTTTAACTTCGTAAGGCAGTTGACCAAAACTGAGTTTTTTTGTGGCGCGAAATTCAAGTGCTCTTGTTGCGTATGCTCGTGATCTTGTGGAACAATAGTTTCATATTTTGGTCGGATTTTGTAGTAAATGAACAACAATGACTTGTCAGCAGAGGAGGATCGGATTCACAGCATAGCGGAAATTGAAAATGTGGATATTTCCCATTTCAAAATTGGACAGTAATAAACAAAATGTGTATGAATATTCATCACTGCAACCAATGGCTTAATCTCTCCACTTCCAGAAATTTGATCCTCCCATCCTTTCATACCAGATTACATTTCACCCCAGTTTTTGAGGCCAATACTCTTCCAATTCTTTGTGAAGCTTACGAAATGGCCTGAAAATTTCAGAGTTAATGGTAAGCAAATGCGTAAACACAGTACTCATGTTAACTTGATATAATACAAAGGATATACACGGTATTACAACCACATGTTGCCTAACAGCAGTCCTACTATTATTGTCGTCGTCGTCATTAAACGCGACAAAGTACAATATATAATCGTGCGTACCCCACTGCTCGGAACCGTGAATGATTCCTCTTGTATAATCAACGACGCTTGTTCTGCCAGACCAAAAGTAACTGAAGCAAGCTGAACGTACCAAATTAGTCACTACATCTCCAAAAAAAAAAAAAAAGGTACAAAAGCACTTACATGTGCAGCGAAATCGAATGGGAACACCGAAGTATCAACGACTCTCACATTAGCTGCAAAAAAAAAATGTCGTCGGAATGATTCAGAAGAGAATCTAGAATCGAGAAGCCGTACCGGCACCATAAACTTTCAATTTCGAATCAACGACACCTCCCTGCTCTCTCGGCATCATCCCACAACTCGAACTTGGGTGAAATTGTGACGTCGTCGTGTTTCTCAACCACGCTTCAATATCCTGATCTGTCGTTACCCCAGGCCCAGGTGAGAGTTGCTCTCCTATCAAAGGTGCACCTGTTGCGTTTGAAGCTAATATGTCACCGAGTCCTCGAATGAGTTTGATTCCTTGTCGCAGGGTTATGATATCTAAAAAGTAAATGAATCAATCATCACGCACAGACGGAGAGAGAAGTTAGAACGAACCAGCAAAATGTGAAAGATATCCGGGATCGATCAGGACATCCTGAAACGGATCGGGTGACTGGATCCACAACCGCCCAACACTGAACGGATGTTGTAGCGCAGCTTGAATAGATACCGTACCACGACCGACCAAGCTCAACAATATCTCCACTTGTGGCCCACCAGCATTCATAAAATCTTCAGAGAGAATCTGGTAAATAGTTTTATATCCTTCCATAACATCTGACGATCTCAATTGTGAAATTGTTGCAGACGAATTGTCGAAACTCGAGCGGATTTGTTGTTGGAAAGAGGCCGCGCCCATGGGGCCGAAAATATTAGTGAGATTGACGTATGCGATTGCGTCGTTGATGAATGAATTGAATTCGGACGAGTTCTGAGCCAAGGGTTATTCCTAACATGAAAAGCGAGAAAACAGGTGGACGGACGGCAAAAGCTGAAGCGGAATTGTGGATGTCCCCTGCAGTTTCAAGATTTGACTTCCAAACGACACTAGCGACCTAGGGGAAATGTTGATCATGAAGCCTCCGAAGCCGACACCTTGAAAGCTAAATTGACACGCACCGGATGATCTTGCAACCTTTGTCCAATGCCAGGAACGTCTTCAATTAAGCTAACATCAGCGTTCGACAATACATCCTTCGGTCCAAATCCGCTCAACATTAGAATCTTGGGACTTCCAACTACTCCCGCAGACAAAATCACTTCTTTTTTTACGCGTACAGTCCTCCTTGTCGAGTCTGCGTCTTTGGCAAATTCGACACCGTCGGCAACCCAGCCTTCAGATGTGGTTTTACTGCGAAAGTTTAAACGTGTAACAGTTGCTTGAGGTAGGATATGAAGATTGTCCCTCGGAGGTAAAGGGTCGATGTAGGCAGAGCGTGAGGAAGAGCGAGTCCAGTTTGTGGGGTTTATTGTGGAAGCCGTTACAAACCCTCCAAGAACTGATCCATTATTTGGGTTCGCGAGAGGAGGAACACCGACTGCAGATAACGAGGACGTCCAATTACCGACCCATTCTAACGTACTATCCGATTTGGATGATGAGCAACCGGGAAGGTTGAAGAAACCTTGCGCACGTACATGCCTGGGTACGACACTGACAGTGGTCCACCGCTCCCATATGCAGTGGCATCCCACTGAATGTGTCCGATACTGACCACGTCGTCTCGTGGACCTGTGAAATTCTCGGATCGTTTCATAGCAGAGAACATTTCATCCCAGCCCCATTTGAGCGCAGCGTCGCTATCTTCCGAGGCCATGATGTTTTTCCATGCGTCTAATTCGTTAGAAGCTGGACGAACGAGGTACATGGCGTTCATCGCTGTCGAACCGCCAAGAATCTACATGTGGTTTACATAACGTGAGCGCTGGCATCGGAGTCTCGTTGTTGGCTATACTCTACCTTGCCGTGTGGCCATGAAATGGTACGGTTGTTGAGGTGCGGCTGCGGAACAGTTGCGTCCTTCCAATCATAATCTGTGCCCACAATAGAAGCGTAGAACGCGCCCGAGGGTGTGTCTGGAAACAAACATAGGTGAGAACAAAACGAAAAAACTAGTCAAACCACTCAACTGATTCGATCAGCGACCTGATCACCTGACATGCCCGCCTCCAACACCAACACTGCATAGTTAGCGGTGGAGAGTCTCGACGCCAACACCAACCCGGCCAGTCCTCCACCACAGATGACGTAGTCATAAGCATCTGCGATATCATCCTCCGTAATTAAGTCCCGGGAAGATAATTGCTCTGCATAGCCCGACATATGTATGGGTCCAGTTCCAGACGGAGGGCTAGCAACACATATCCTGCTCAAAGTCAGAGCTGGAGCCAATAAGCGAGCCAATAGCCGCGTCTTCATAGTGAATGGATATCTCGACTATATAGGATGCGTAAGCCTTTTCAGAGCAAAAAACAAGATGGAAAGCAAACACACGCACTGCGAAATGAACAAGAGTAGGTCGTCGTCAACAGACAAGTGGGAAGACGTTTCTTGGCATACTTTATATCCTCAAGGTTCTTGTACACGGCAACTTCGGCTCCGGAGGTTTCCACTGCATAAGAAGCTCGTGCGCCACTACTCGAGAAGAAGCGCTCAAAGCATGCAGCACGTTCATCTCTAAAAGCCTAAACGACTGCTGATTACTATGTCTTCTCATCAGTAATCGAGTTGGGCACCAACACGCGCTGTACTGCCCCCTTTTGAAAGGACACGAGTTTGAAGAACACGCACAGGAAATGGACGAGGGCAAGTCGTCAACGGCGAGATATCTCTTGGCCCACTGGGTTCTCGTACCCGGCAACCTCGGCTTCGGCCGTTTCCGCTGTCTAGTGCTCCACTCGATTCCTAGAGGAGCGCTCATAGTTCGCACTGTGCAAGCACGTTCATCTCTAAAAGCCTAAGGACTGCCGAATATGTTTTCTCAATCAGCGATAGCAACAGATTAGTACAGTACTATCCCTTTGATATCGCACGAGCTCGAGAGTGCTCGAATCAATTCTCAACTTTCAGCCCCTAATATTATCGGGGTTGGAGCGGGCATTGAGTAATAATCCATATCCCACACAGGCTGTAACAGCCCGTCACATTGCGTCAATTCGAATTCATTTCTTCCGCTGTCTTAAGCAAGCGGATATTACTATTTGAACTTGGCTAAAGTCGAATAATACAAATGATGTTTTTAAAAATGGATCGACTGACTGGTAAAACAAATTACATCAAGTGCCAGGGCTCCGAATTTCTCCCAGACAGCCCTTCACATTTTCTTTGGAGCTCTCGGTAGTGCACCCATACACAAACAACATTCCGCAACAAAAAGGAAAGCGATACCCGCAATGGTGGTGTCGGCGATCAACAAGCCTTCCAGGTGAAAAAATCCTGTGGGGCTACGAACTACTTCAAGGAAATAAAGGTGAAGATTAGCATATGCCATGCTAACGGTAATGAGTCGATAGAGCGTAATCACGAGCAAAGCCGGACCAGCCAAGAACGCGACCATCCATATAATCTGCGCAATTAATCAATTGACATTCAAACAGTTCAAGTAAATGAATGACGCACACTATCAGTAATACAGGCTCGAGAGAGCTTCGCATGGATAACGATAGCATATACGGTGGTATATAGGCTGGCAACAAACACCAGCGCTTGAAACACAACCGCGATTACTTCGGCACTTAACGCCTCGTGAAACTTCTTTTCCGCCAAAGCTTCGTTGAGTGGTCCATTTCCAGGTAAAACTTCGTAGAGAGTGGCATGGCCTCCAAGCGCATCTTGCGCAATGCCAAGTATAAGAATATCGAATAACAAGAATGTTTCCATCAAGAACTTCGCATTGAACGTTGGGGTATATAGGTTCAATTGAATTCTTTGGCGATATCTGGTGATGGATAATAGTATAGCGAATAAGAGTACGTAGGCCAATTGAGCAGTGAATGCCGCTGCGATATCTAGACCCTCGGGGTATAGAACCCAAACAGCGTCTATCTCGTCAGACGCGACAGCGATGGAATAGAGAATATTACTGGCGAGGTATAGAAAGAGATAACCAAACAAGAGTTTAAGGAAGTGTGGGCCAATGTCGTAAGGTGATGGAGATTTGTGATCCTGGGGTAAATCGCGTTTTTTGAATCGCCCAAGCGTGCACACTAGCTGATAAAGTGTGACAATGGCAACGACCACAGTAAGGGCGAAAACTGCAGTCATATTTGGGGAAAGGTTAAGGGAATTTGAGTCGGAGTCGCCAATGCTACTGCCAGTGTGAGCGCCTCCACCACGTCCTCCTCGTCCGAGGACTTGGTCGAAATGAAAAGCGGAGAGAGCCAGAAAAATGTACGCAACATTTCCCATGTAGTAGAGCATCTTCCAGACGAATAAAAGACCTATGGGTATGGTTAGAATGTTTTAATTGCAAAGTACTTATAAACTTTTAACAAGAGCCCGAAATAAGCTAGTATCTGACATCCCGCATTGAACACCACCATCAGCTTCCATGTCGATAAATGAAACAGAGTCCTTCGCACCTATGTCGAAGCGTGAGAGTAGGTAGGACGGTGTCAATGAGTTTGACACGATGGAGAGAAAAGAGTTTAGAGGAGACATATGAGAAGGATTGAGAATATACGGTAACAGAGATGGAAGTGAGCCTGGAACTTTCAGCATATGCACCAAAGGGATCGTGGTAATAAGAAAGTGAAGCCTATTTGTCGACCACGGGCCGATGAACTTTCGACCTTAGGTCCAAAAAAGTGAGTCGGAAAGGGGTCTATTCGGGATCCCGATCATCTCTCGCGATTCATCAGACCAAACGTCAACGTGATGAACAAAGTTATGACTACCCAAAGTCACGTTGAGCGGAAAACTGATTTGACAAGTGAGAATTAATCAATACTTATGTTAGGATCGCCATGATAAAGTGGTTACTATACATATCTAGGCGTGTTACCAGGCGGGATGGAGGCCATTCCAACCAAAGGTAATTTAGATGACGAGAAGTAATGGGGAATTGAGGAAGAGGAAACTGAAGCCTTGAGTTCATCGCCCGTATAGTAGTACCTCTCTCCAGAGATAGATTCTCAAGCACATGTAACAGTGAAGTGCAGAAATAAGCTGTAATTTAACCTAAATGAACCTAGTAAAAATGGAATCTTGTTTCGACATCTGTACCGTCTGTCTGACGGGGAGTGCGTGAACTCCAAATCGGTTCCAGAAATAAACATTGGATGACTTTCCGTACGTACTATCCCATAAGCGCAGATAAGGAAGTTCTTATCAGGCCGAATGCTGAACAGGTCTAATAAATCAGCCCTCCACTCGTTCCTGATTCCACTTTCTTCCCTCTCTAGATTATTCCACCCATGCAGGCACAATCTGTTTCGCATGGTTTCGTTGACTATAGCGTCTAGTAGCGTGCTCGATTCTATCTCTAAGAACGTTGTAATCTCGAATTGTACATGCGCCTTTGAACTTCCGAGAAAACACCTGCGTGGGTTTTCAGTCACATCAGCAAAACAACAAGATAAGTTTCACAGCTTTCGAAGTCGCTCTAGATCTGGGTGCCCTTGATTGCTCTGCGGAAAAATCACCCATTAGGTGTAAAACTCGAAACGCTATGCCGACTGCTGGATTTACAAAGGGTACGAATACCATCCGCATTAAGTTTGCTCCGAATAATGTACAGCAAAGATATAAGGTACAGAGAGTAACCGTATAATATAGTCCCAAGCCTATCTAAATTACTATGATGAAAGGAATATGGTCCAGAAAGGAGCGACGGGTGAAAAACGATACTGCAAAAATCAAACAATCAAAAGAAAACTGCCAAAGCAAGAGAAAAAAGCCCAAGTAGCCATGTAGAACTAAAATTTATGTCCTTGTAGGCATTGTTGCTCGCGTTGGTGTTTGATGATGAATCACTCTGATCGGAATTGTTACCGCCCTGGGGTGATTCAGGAGTGTAATCTGTCTGAATTATCTCAGCGGCCCGCTCTGCAAGTCCGTACACCGGACCCATCGTCTACAAAGAAGATAAGCAAGAAGCCTATTAATTAGAAGAGAAACCCTCACATGAGCAGCAAAGTTGATCGGAAACACAGAAGCATCAACGATTCTCACATTTGATGTCCCATAGACCTTTAATTTATTATCCACTACACCACCTTGTTCCCTCGGCAGCATCGCACACGAACTTGTCGGATGAAACTCTGTTCCTCCATTATTCCTCAACCACTGATCCCAATCATCATCATTGACAATCTGGTAACCCGGTGCGATCTCATCACCAATAACAGAATTAAGTGGGGCTGTACCAGCGATTTTACGGGCTAGCTTGAGACCTTCACGCATCGTAACGACGTCTATGGAAGTTGTCTGACTTTAACAAAGGAAAGAGAGTATAAACAAAAAGGAACCTACCTGCCCAATGGGAGAAATATTGAGGATCGATCGACGGTGCATCAAAGGCTGAGTTAGTATTGATCCATATTCTTCCTTGACTAAGAGGGTGTTGAATAGCCGCCTGAACCACGATCTGTCCGGGGATATTCAAATTGAACAAGATCTCAACCTGCCCGACGTTCGACATAAATATTTTGTCTGAGATTGCGGTATATATTGTTTTGAACCCTTCGAGCACTTGGGAATCGTTGTCACCGGTGCCTATGGATGCAGCGAAATTGGGCATATCGCTGTTCATCTGCTGGTGCATCATAGTCACACCATCAGCACCAAAAAGGGTTGTAGAATTGACATAGGCGACCCCGGAGTTTACGAATGACAGGAACTCGGCAGATTTCTAGACAGGAAGAACCGTCAGCATTCGTTACCACAATTAGGCGACGATACATACAGAAAGGTCGGACCCAGACTTTTCAATGTCTCCTGCGGTATCCTGTTTGCTCTGAAAGGAGACACCGGCGCTCTGATCCAAAACTCAGCAAGGGCCGCGTCAAACTGTACGAGACTACTCAACGATATGATCCTGCAAGTGTGTTCCAACACCGGGGAGATCCAAGTTGACATCGACACCAGCCGCGCTCAAGACGTCACTTGGGCCAACACCACTCAGTTGTAAGATTTGTGGACTGTTGATGGAACCCCCGCAAAGGATAGCTTCTTTGTTAACCTTGACAGACTGCATGGTTGCACCCGGAGCTGACGAAAACTCGACAGCGGTTGCATGGAGTCCACCAGAGGAAGAGTCGAACAATATACGCGTCACCGTATTTTGAAGGAGGATGTGGAAATTGGAACGCGGCGGGAGGGGATCAATATAGGCGGGTTTGGAGTATGATCGCGTCCAATTGAATGGATTGATGGCAGAGAGAGCGAAGAATCCGCCACTGGTGTCGCCTCCGTCAGCATCTCCGTTTCGCGAGATACCCAGGGCTTCAAGTGTCGGGAGCCAGGTCTGAGTCGAAGGGATCATACTTATACGAGCGTCAACTCATATGAAGGAATAGTCGTGAACATGAGACGTACTAGCCGGGATACGTAGCGTGCACTGGTCCTGAAGTTCCATGACTATCAGCGTTCCACTGGATTCCAGCGGTCTTCGCTGTATCATCGGTAGGAGGTGTAAAAGTTTCGCTCTTCTTCAAGGCTGCGAAAAAATTGTCCCATGTCCACTGGTCGGCGTCAGGTTGAGAGGAAATTAGGTCGTGCCAAGTGTTGACTTCGGTTTGATGAGGGCGAATAAGGTACATTCCATTGATTGCGGAGGAGCCGCCCAAGAGCTGTGGTACGTGTCAAGAGCGTGTGCTGAACAAAGAATAGCTAGTACTCACTTTTCCACGAGGCCAATACGCTTTTCTTCCAGCAGCAGACGGTTGTGGCACCGTTAGGTAACCCCAATCATATTGGGAATGGAAAACCGACTTGAAGTACGTTTCCGCAGGTATATCTGAGTAATTCAGTGAGTAACGCTCAAAAGAGTGACGCAAGCCTTGCACAGTGACGAACCAACCGAGTCTGGACCGATGCCTCCAGCCTCAATTACGAGGACTGTATAGTTTGAATTGGCAGATAGACGATTGGCCAAAACTAGTCCAGCTGTACCGCCTCCGGTGATGACGAAATCATATGCATCATTCAGAGCGTTTTGCTCTACATACGTTCTCGAGACGATATGGCGATGATAATTTATACGGGCAGAAGCAGTGGCGATAAGGCCGAGGAGAAATAAAGCGAACGATTGCATCGATACGTTCAGGATTTACCCTATTAATGAGTTGAAGGAATGATGAGCTACAGGCGAAAGATGTATAGGAATCCAAGCAAAGAAAAACGTGAAGGACCCGAAGAGGGCGTCCAAAGCGTCGTAAGTGGAGACGAGACAACGAGTAACAGACAACCAGCAGCGGGGCAAAAGTTAATGAAACCCTCGATTTTATTACTCCGGTTTGGGTCGGATATTGCAACCTGTGGCAAACTACTTGCCGAAGGGAAATGGAGATGAGTCTCCGTCATCCAGAAAATTTTGCTCCTGCTTGAATGGAGATAAACGGAAGGCTCACAATATGAGTTTAATACAACCCGCAATAAGCAACGCATCAATGCGATTCTTGTAGAGGGGCAATGGGCCTTCTGGATGCTCCATCGCGTGTGGGCTACCTGGGATTCGCCTCAACAATGAAAGTATGTATGATGATGCCTGGATCAGGTGTTTGTTGGAGCTGTCGGATTTCATCATTCAGGCTACCGAACCACAGGCACGTGGAAAACGTCTTTTCTGCGGTCCCATCACCCGTATCACTCCATTAAGTGCGCACCAGACACAAAACCTGAACTTACTCAGACTGCAACGGCCTCTAGCGACCGCCCGTTTCTCGGTCATCCCGTTCGGAGGGCGAAATTCTCCGTTGTACAGTGCCAACGCAACAAACGCCATCATTAGCAAAAACTGAATAACTGAATCAGCAAGCAAAGATACAAGCGAGATATGAGAGAGTAGCCATTTGCCCTGAACCATAAAATCAGGATGATGAAGCGGTGTAGGCTTATAGTATCTTACGTCTGTACGACCGAGTGAATCGTTACTGAGCTCCACAACTTTTTGGTAACCATATTCATCCGACACGACGAAATGACGCGTCCACTTAGTAAGAATAACGAAGTCGTTCGGGCAGATGATATGTTTAGCCAAGTATTCTGCTGTTCCGGTGACTTCGTACTACTTTTCTACCACTAGATGACACAACTACAGTATCAATAACGACGAGAATCTGTTCCATCTTTCACGCCCGCTAATGCCGAGGAAGGGCATCCCCCAGCAGCCATCGCCATCGCCACTGCAAACTTTACTTGTCCCGGTCCAGTGAGATGTCGAGCGTCTCAATAGCACTCGAGCTGAAGCCGTCAAATGAACTACGACCTTGACAGACTTTTTTACAGGGGAACGAGGGTGGGGAGTGTCCGAGAAGGTTGTTGCAATCGCGGAAACATGGTCCGGTGAACAGTACTCCAGATGATCATGAGTGTTCATAGCCAAGGAATCAGGATGCACTGCGGTGGAGGTTAAAATTGATGTAAGAAAAGGCTTATCGTGGGAGTTTTCTGCCGAGTAACGCCATACTTATCATTTGCCGTTCTGCCGGCACCTATTATTCGCAGCTCATATCGGCGTCAGTGAGCCGACGGTGAGAAGAGCTGGGGATAAAATAAGGACTCCTTTCGTCGTATGATTTATTCGTTAGCCCAAGAAAAACGAGTAAGATATTCTACTCACGTAAAATATGCCTGTCATCTCTCGAGAAGCATTTTGTCCCATAATCCAACACTCTTCTCCAGCCCCCAGCCTACGCGTTTTTTCTGTTCGTAACCAGGGATGTAACAATTTTCTGAATAGCACTTCAGCAGTACTTGACCCAGGGTGGTCTTCGAGGTTTGGATGGCCCAGGAATTTGATCGAGTAGTGATATGGGTCACCGGTCACGACGGACGGACTCGCACCAATCAACGAAATTGATATGGCGCACACCGCATGCTGATCGGTTCAATGATTCATCGACAGAGACGTCAAAAGGGAATGACGGCGAGTAGACCAACAGTGGGATTCGTCCAGGATCTATAAATAAAGGCCTGCCAAATGGCTTGTTCTCAAGCCGCGTATAGTGTCAATTTCGCGAATGCATCCAGTCGAGCGTTCAATAAAGCAGTAAAACTATCCAGGCTTGCTGACGCGACTTCAAAGTTTCCAGAAGCCTCATCAAGGAGCTTGCAAAGCTCATCTTGTGAAGGCCAACTTCGGGGAATGATGTCATCGTAGGTCGCCTTAATGTCGGCAATCCTCTCCCGTACAAACAACTCTACATCATCTCGATATTCAGCGTCAACAACGAGCTCCTCACAACCACATCCGACAATTCTCAGGAATTTATACTTGAGATGAGCCTCGGGGCGGCTGAAGATCAACCAACGAAGAGGAAGGCCAGGGGTGGTTTGAAGAGAACCGGAGATCATCTCGAGAATCGTCAACTGAGCACTTCGTCCTTCGCATTCGTCAAGACCATCCAAGATGATAACTATCGTCTCACGATGGCGTTGGCGCTGTAGAGTAGAGAATGGTTGAACAATGAGCCTCTTGAATTGAACAGGTGGGGAACTTCGGAGTAAGAGCGGATCATTGACCAGTTCAGCAGATAGGATGGATTTGTATTCGGGCACAGATATCGCGAGCTGGTAGGCAAGCGTTGGTACAACAGTTTCAAGCTTGTCTCTTCCAGCCATTCTTGAAAAGAAATAGGTTCCTCCAAGCTTTTTCCACTCGTCACAAGAATCAGCAAAGGTCTGGGCGACGGCGGTTTTGCCGGTACCGGCAAATCCACATATCCAAAACACCTTCCATTCATGCTTTTCGTCGTAAAGCCAGTTCGCGAGTTTGGACCTGATATTCAGTCTAGTTTGAGGGTGACATTGGGGTGTTGGATATCGAGCGCCAGAGTCTTTAGTGGCATCTAGCATCGCATACGGCTCCAAGAGATCAAATACTTCTCACACCAGTCAATACCAGCCTTCTGCAGCGAGGGTCAAATGGAATACTCACTTGTTCTTTCTTTAGAGGAGTCAGTGTGTATGTGGTTGACAGTTTCAGTGAAATTCGCATGGTTGAGGACAAAATTCTGTGCATCAGTGAAAAAACCTGCTAGAATGGAAATAAGATCAATCGTTTTGTTGGCCGATCATATGATAATGAAACTGGCCTGGTGATTTTAGCTCACTGTCGGGTAGAGGCGGCAACGGCCGCATGGCCACTATAGATGTAGGGGGTAGAGCAGGTAGTGGTCGCGCGCGACTAATAGCTGTCGAGACTGTAGGCAAAGGGATTGGTGTATCACGAGAAATAGGCAGAGACGGCAGTGGTCGTATTGGACCTGTAGACGTAGAGACCGTAGACGAAGCGATAGGCTTGTCCTCATCGTGAATAGGCAGAGGAGAGGACGATCGTATGAGTGGTGTGAAAGAGTGCGAGTTCGTCGGCGTCTCTTCGCCATACATAGGCGGGGGAGATAATGGCCGACTGAGCTCTGCAGGAAGAAAAGAAGCAATGATTTGGTCATCGCAACTAACGGGGAGTGGTGGCAGAGGTCTCATGTCTCCTGCGCGTGTAGAGGGAAAGGCCGGGGCGAGCAATTCGCTATCACCACAGATAGGCAAGGGTGGTAACGGTCGTGTGTTTTGCAGACCCCTTGAACCAGTAACAGTAGCAGGAATGGACAAAGTGATTGGCATTGCAACATATGCAACGATGTCGCGAGGGAAGGGAAGAAAGAGGTGTCTGAGAATTGCAAGGTGCAAAGACCTAGCTGACTGAGGTCATACCGCTTTTCATTAGTTGGTGGCAGTGGAAATCAACGTCGTCAATGCCCATTCAACCTTTTGTACTCGGGAACTTTCAGCTATATCTGTCTGAACGCCGCTGTCTCTTGGCAGCTGTGCCGATCGCACCGAATGCCTCGAGGCCTACGCAAGTGAGTAGTCCTGTAGATGCCTCCAAACACGCTTGATCATTCTCTAAAATTGCGACTTGTTGAAGGAATGGTGCAAGTTGTACTCACCACTTCCTGTGGAAAGTGAACGTTCAGATGTTCACTTTCCATGAACCGTGTGCATGAAACGGTGGAATGGTCACACGGTATTGTCATAACGTTATGACAATACCGTGGTAATAGACCGGGTAGCGAAATCTTTCACACGTTGACAATTTGACAGAATCTTTTTCTTTAAATATTAACGTATGGTTGAGTCCTTAAAACTTTCGACGACTTTCGATTCAATCGTTCTCAAACTCGCATACCCGAGTCCCAGGGATGAAACAGTGCCATCTTTGATTTACCTCTCATACAGTCTCAAAGTCGAACGCTAAATCAAGCACACCTGCAAATATAAACAGTTGGAAACCCGACCAGACCGAAAATGGCTGGTGATAAATTTAAAGTTACACGCCGCCAAGGATTTTGTAAACGATGCCGGACCTGATGGCACCCGAACGATGAATCGATTGAGATAGTGACCATCGTGTCAAGAGGCATTTCTACACCATCAACGTCTGCTTGGCATAGTAAGGATCAATCAAACAACTCCGAGCTCGACGTAGCACCACCACTTAAACCAAATAATAATAGCTCGTGGCCATCGATGCATCCATCACGCATCAAACCTTGATCAAGCCTATGCCAAATGCCTGAAAAGCCATTGTAAGTACCCAAATCGTACCAGCGTTGTACTCAAATTTCATCATTTGATGTCGTGGTCGTAATCTCTTCCGGCTATTTAGATCAACCTGTGCAGCTTGGTGCGGTAGAATTACATCCTTCAAAATTTCAAAACAAAATATTCGGAAACACGGATGGCGAAATCTCCAATTCTGAAAAAGAAGATGAAAATAAAGGATGTAGTGAAGAGTAAGAAAATAGACTCATCACAGGACGATAGATGTTCAGATCCAAGTTATACAAAAAGAAAACGAGCAGCAAATCGATTATAACACAACTTAATAATCATCTCACCGAACTATACCACCTTCTGATTGCCAATTAATGTCTGATCTCTGCACTCGACAAGGTTCTTCATCAATAGAGACTGAACGCATCTTCTGTACATAGCCAATATGGATGAGTGATTTGTCATAGTGAAAAAAACATGCGGGTAGCGGAGATGGATCATAAGAAGTTTCAAGGACAAAATGAGAAGCACTCAAGGCGAGGAACCCCATCAACACTATTATTTCATCTCCGACTTGGCTACCTCTTCATCCCATCGGATGTTTTGAAGATATTCCTGATGACTCGATATTTGTTCCTCAGACGGCTCCTTGTCACAGCGAAGCGAATACGCCGCTTGATATCCTGAAATAGGTGATTCTGTTCTCCATAGAATCACCGACTTGAGACCATGTCCAATAATGACATATTCCCGAGTCCACTCGCCCTCAGGAAAGTCCTGACGGGAATTCAGCAAACAACCGTATCGCGTCAGTTTATTGTCTTACGTTTCTGAGAGGGAATAGAGCCGGTTTTGCTATTCCATTATTGATCACGATGTTGAAATACTCTAACAGCTTGTGGTCTGTGGGGCTGGAGGGCTCTGTACGCACCAACGAAGTTGAGGGATCCTAAACACAGGTAACTCTTGATAAGGAACAAAAGGGAGTTAGAAATTCGCGTACAAGTTGACAAAGCCTGGCTAAGTCATAAACATTTCCGGCGGCCCAAAACCTGAAATCGATATCAGAGAGGTGGGAGAGGAGGTCTTCGTCCGGAATGTCTAATGGCGTTTCCTCCCTTGGAAGGAATAGACCGCCTTCAAAGAAGAGGAGGATCGATTTCGAAACCAGCTTCTCACTATCGTCCGAAACCCAGGTCAGACCGGGAAGACTATCGTGGTTGTGAGTATAGTCTGAAGCCCACGCTAAAAGCCGTAAGAACAAGTCAGAAGAATCTTCACCTAGGCCTAAGTTATGCTTACCATCCTCAGTGTGGAAGTGCATCATGTCAGCATCAGCCCAACTGATACCTGATTTTATAATATCCACTAGCGCCTTTCGCTTGTCAATGACGAATCTACCACAACGATTACGATCAAGGAGAAAGTCCTGGAACGAGGCATGATGAAATTTTACTTGGGATTGAGTGGCGTCTTCCGGGTCAGGTATGATCAGAACGGAGTGAAGTCCACGCAGTGCCTTATAAAAGGTACGCTGTTCGAGTCGGAGGAAGTTGCAGAGTGTCCGAGCTGAGTTAAGGTGGTCACGCTCGTCTATTTTACCTTTATGAGATATATGTGCCATAATACGCCAACTCGTCTCGAAAACTATAGGCGATATATTTTCGAGGATCCGTGAATAGAGAAGATCAAGTGCAGCCAGAGGGTTCCGGGACAGAATCGCCTGCGAACGACGCAGAAACGTCAACAGATCATCCAGTTGAGAATGTGGGTCAGCCTCTTCGGGATCACCGATGTAATTGAGACACGTCGACGCCAGGACAAAGAGACCAGAAACTGCTTCAAGAAGCTCCACCACCTGATTCTCGGGGGGCCAGTCAGGCGAAATTAATTTCTGGAACCTGTCCTTAATTTGCGTGATGCGCTCTCGAGTATACTTCTCCACGTCATCACGGCATTCCGCATCAATGATGAGCTCTTCACGACCGCAACTGGTGAGTTTCAAGAATGCATCCTTGAGATGAGCCTCAGGACGACTGATGATTAGCCAGCGAAGAGGAAGATCTGGGTTTGTACGGAGGCTGTTGGTGATCATCTCCAGTATTTCCAACTGTGCATCCTCCCCTTCACATTCGTCAAGGCCATCCAGGATGACAACAACAGGTTTAAGAGAACATTGGCGTTGGAGGGTGGCGAATGGTTCAACGATGAGCTTCCGAAATTGAACGGGTGGAGAGTTCCGTAACAAGAGTGGGTTTTTGGCGAGCTGGCGTTCCACGAGGGAATGATATTCGGGAATACAAATGGCGAGCTGGTATACGATTGTTGGGACAACTGTCTTTAACTTATTTCTTCCCGTCGTTCTGGAGAAAAAATATGACCCTCCAAGCATTTCTCCCTCGTCACAGGACTCAGCAAACGACTGGGCAACAGCTGACTTGCCGGTCCCTGCAAAGCCACGGAGCCAAAGCATCTTCCATCCAAGGTCGTCACCGCATAGCCAATTCATGAGTTTATCCCTGATCTTTGATCGCGTTCCAGGATGGCATTTCGGTGGTGGATACCGTGCGCTAGAGTCCTTCGTAGCGTCTAGGCATGTATATGGCTCCAAGAGTTCGAACACTATTCAGATAGGTGAAGCTGGGTCTTAGTGCATGCAATGGTGAAGAATACGCGCCTGCACTTCTATTAGCTATGACATTATTCACATAGGTGGTGTTCATCTCATTGATATAGTTCTTGGTTTCAGTTGAGGTGAACTGGCCACCATTGATAGTGAAATCCCGCGCCTTGGAAAAAAATCCTGTGTGTTCATCAGCAAGAGCCACCAACAGGACGACCCGATTGCACCTGGACCCTGATTTTCATCGCGACGAATCGATGCCACTGAAGATGGTGATTTTCGTTTCAGCAGCCACCTTTTAGTACGATGAAGAAAAGAGGGAGTAATCGACGACATTCAAACGGCAGTTCATGCAGGGGGACGGTGAGGGAAGGAAGGAAAGGACGGTGCAGTGTGTTGACGGCATTCTCACAAGTCGCAATCAGATCAGTACCTGTTGACATGTTCGGTGACTATAATACTCGACGTTCAATTCAAGGTTCAAACGCTCAAGCTTCTGAGTCAAGTATCGAAACACATATCTTTGTTACTCAACTTCTAAGCGGCTTCCATTGAAACCTGACCAACATCACACCACCGAGAAAACGCACCATCTCGTGGCGGCTGAAACGTGGATGTCACAACTGAGTGATTCGATGTCCCCCGTGTTTTAACCTAACTACGTTGTTGAAGTACGCAAGTGATTTAATAGGAGTAAATAGCTGGCGTCGTGCAATTTGTACTAGATTGAATATTCACATGGTCTGCCTACCGACAAATCATACCACTTTCACTGTACTCGTACTGCGCGTCTACTTTTTCTCAAGTCAATGAGTGAACTATTTCCTTCCTTCGGACTGACGGCCTCTAGGGGCATTCCATGTTAACATGACCAATCTCCTATCCCTACTTATTTATCTCTAACGCGGCTTCCTCTTCGGCCCACTCGATCCCTAGGAGGAGTTCCTTGTATTCTGATATTTGTGCTTCTGTAGGCTCCTCGTCACAGCGAGGTGGATGGGAGAACCAACGCGACGTCGGTGACTGTGTTCTCCAGACAATCACCGACTTGAAACCGCGCCCAATGAAGAAATATTCCCTAATCCATTGGCCAACAAAGGGCTTCTAACTGCAGTTCAAAATATATCAATACCACATCAGACACATGAGCTTACGAATCTGAGCGGGAATATAACCGGTTTAACAGTTCCGTTCTTGGTCACCACATGGAGATATTTCCGCAGCTGGTGGCCCATGAGGCTGGACGGTTCTAGGCGTACAATTGAAGTTGGAGGGTCCTAATACTACGGGTTACAACTGAAAAAAAGCGCAATGGTAGAAGTGGACGCACCAGTCGACAAGAATTAGCGAGGCGAACAACCTTCTCGGCGTCCCAATATCTGAAATCAACATCAGAGAGTCGACAGAGAACACCCTCATCCACACCGTTTTGGATATCAATACCAGAATAAAATAAGCCGCAATCGAGGACTGTCATGATAGATTCAGAAATCAACCGTCGATTGCCTTCTGAAACCTAGGGTAAACCCGGCAGACTATCATCCTTGTAATGAAGATAAAGATGCCAACCTGAAATTCGTACGAATAAGTTTGCACGAAAAATTATTGAGTCGGCCTTACCATCTTGGCTGTGGAAGTGTGTCACATCAATTTCATACCAGTGGATATACGATTGTATGACGTCCACGAGCGCCTTTTGCTTGCTAACGAAAAAATTTTCCAGATCGAATGGGGTCGAGGAGAAAGTCCTGGAATGAGGTATGAAACCGTAATTGAAGTCGAGCAGCGTCTTCCGGTTCTGGTATGCTCATGACAGAGTAAAGTCCATGCGCAGCTTTGTAGAAGGTATGTTGGTCGAGTCGGCCAAGTTCATCAATTGTGCTTCTATAAGACATATACGCCAAAATTTGCGAGGCCGCCTTGAATGCTGTCGGCAATACATTCTCGGGGATACGTGAATAGAGAAGATCGAGTGCTGCCAGAGGGCTTCTGGACACAACGTCTTCCGAACGCTGCATAAAGTTCAACAGGCTGTCGAGCTGAGATTTGGGGTCAGCTTCCTTCGGATCACCAATGTAGTTGAGGCACGATGATGCAAAAACAAAAAGGCCCGAAACTATGTCAAGGAGCTCCTCTAATTGGGCCTTCGGAGGCCAGTCGGTGGGAGTGAACCTCCTGAACCTATCCTTGATTTCCAGGATGCGCTCTCGAGTATACTTCTCCACGTCTTCCCGGCATTCCGCGTCGATGATGAGTTCCTCGCGACCACAAACTGTAAGTTTCAAAAATGCATCCTTGAGGTGAGACTCAGGTCGACTACAGATAAGCCACCGAAGTGAGAGATCCGGGTTCGTGCGGAGAGCATTGATGATCATCTCAAGTATTTCCAGCTGAGCATCCTCCCCGTCGCATTTATCAAGACCATCCAGGATGATGGCAATAGGTTCGAGAGGGAGTTGGCGTTGAAGGATGGCGAAAGGTTCAACATTCGAAATTGAAGGGGTAGTGACTTTCGTAGTAGGAATGGGTTTCTGGCGAGTCGGCGTTCTATGAGGGAATGATATTCAGGGACACATGCAGTGAGCTGGGAGACAAGTGTTGGAACAACCGTCTCAAACTTATTCCTGCCAGTCGTCCTGGAGAAGAAATAAGACCCTCCAAGTTTTCCTTTCTCATCGCAGGACTCAGCAAAAGATTGGGCAACTGCGGACTTCCCTGTCCCAGAAAAGCCTCGGAACCACAGCATCTTCCATCCAACGTCGTCACCACAGAGCCAATTCATGAGCCTATCTCTGATCTTCAATCGCATTCCGGGATGACATCTGGACGCCGGATAGCGAGCGCTGGAGTCCTGCACGGCATCAAGGCACGTATATGGCTCCAATAATTCGAAAAATTGTTAAGACTAATTAATGCTGGATTTTCAAGGGGATGCAAAACATACGCACCGGCTTTTCCGCTGGCTATAACCTGGGTCACCTTAGTTATATAGGTATCCGCTTCGATGAAATTTGCATTCTTGACGTTGAAGTCGTGGGCCTTATTAAAAAGGCCTATAGTTTCACATTAGCGGATCGTGGATCACGACCTCGGGCGATTTCAACCGAACCTTTCTTCTCCTCTCGGCGAGTGGATGGCGACTGAGTTAGCTGTCGCAAAACCCAATTCTTAGTACGTTTTCACAACGTGAAGAATCTGACAAGAATCATGACTAGTCTGATGACTCCTCACCGAATGCTCATAAAGCCACCACTTCAAAAAAAGCAAGCTGATGTCTAGTGTCTACACGTCGTCGTTGCTCGGACATGCACTGAAAAATTGTCCTCAATGTTGTCGATGTGGCTATAACACGAAGTTGTGGGCGCAAGCGGCTGGGAACAGCTAAATACGACATTAGCCAAACATTTGAAATTGAAATTGCAGATCCGAGGTAGTAAAATTTCGCCGATGTCGTTCTAGTTTGAACTTTATTACGGACTGAACGATCCATAGAGAGGTTATGCGGAACCATAATAAACATTACCCTGCTGATAAACTCGATTGCGTAACACAAGGAAAACACGAACACTGTACAAATACAATTCGACAAAGAATTCGCGGAAACAGTTCTCGTAACAATTCCCTGCCATACTTAACCCATCGCCAATGCAGCTTCCTCTTCATTCCACTTCAATTCGTCAAGATGATTGCGGTCATGGGAAATTTGTGCGTCAGTAGGCTCCTGGTCGCTCCGAAGAAAATGCATTAATTGCCTTCTTGAGCCACCGGCCTTTGTTCTCCAGACAATCACTGACTTCAAGCCATGTCCAATAAAAAAAGATTCCCGGGTCCATTCATCGTCAGGGGGATACTAATAGCAGGTCAGAGTAGAACAGGATATGGGTTTATGGGCTTACAAGTCTGAGAGGAAATTTAGCTTGTTTGGCAACTCCGTTACCTATCACAAGCTTGAAATACTTTAGCAGTTGGTAGTCCGTGGGGCAGGACGGCTCTGTCCGCACAATTGAAGTGGATGTGTCCTAAATACGGGTCAGAACGGAAAAAAAGATTGAAATTGGAAGTAGAATCACCAGCCGGCAGAGCATGGCGATGGCAAAAGGATAGCCAGGGATCCAATACCTGAAATCAACGTTGGAGAGTTGGGAAAGAAGACCCTCATCCACACCATCCCATTGCATGTCAAGCATGTCGTCAGAGAAGCCGCATACAAGAAATACCATGATTGACTGAGAGAGCGGCAATCTATCGTCTTCAAACGCCCAGGTCAAACCGGGGAGACTATCATGCTCGTGACTATAATCGAAATTTCACCCTGAAAATGGTAAGGTCGATTTTCAGATTTTTCCAGAGTAGAACTTACCCTCGCAAGCGTGAAAGTGAGTGGCATCAACTTCGCACCAGTAGATAAACGACTGTAGAACAACCGCTTGCGCCTTGTACTCCCCAGTGACAAACCTTCCAGAACGGTGAGAATCGAGGAGGAAGTCTTGGAACGAGGCATGATAAAATTTTAATTGGGTTTTAGCGGCATCTCCTGGTTCTGGTACGCTCATGGCGGAGTAGAGCCCACGTGCAGCCTTGTAGAAAGCACGTTGGTCGAGTCGGAGAAAGTTGCAGAGTACCTGCGCTGAGGTGAGGTCATTTGATGGATCAAATTTGTCTCGGTAGCACATATACACCAAGATTTTCTTCGTCGTCTCAAACACGTCGGGGGGTATATCCTGAAGGATTCGAGAATAGAGAAGATCGAGGGCTTCAAGAGGGCTCCTGGACACAACCCCCTGCGATCGATGCAGAAACGATAACAGAGAGTCAAGCTGAGAGATGGGATCAGCTTCCTCTGGATCATCAATGTAGTTTAGACACGTTGACGCGAAAATAAAGAGCCCCGACACCGCATCAAGAAGCTCTTCAAGCTTGTTCTGTGGAGGCCAGTCTGCGGGTATCATATCATTGTATCTGGCCTTCATCTCCATAAGTCTATCCTTGACGAATCGTTCCACATTTTCCCGACACTCTGTGTCGATGATGAGTTCCTCGCGGCCACATTCTGACGTTCTGGAGAATGCATTCTTCAGGTGAGCCTCAGGACGACTGAAGATAAGCCAACGAAGTGGGAGATCCAGATTCGTGCGGATGGCGTTGGTGATCATTTCAAGGACCTCTCGCTGAGCATTTTGCCCTGCACACTCGTCGAGGCCATCCAGGATAACGACAATTGGCCTATGAAGACGCTTGCGTTGGAGGGTGGCGAACGGTTCAACGATGAGTTTTCGAAATTGTACGGGTGGAGACTTTCGTAGCAGGATGTGGTCTTTGGCCAGACATTGTTCTATGAAGAAACGATACTCAGGAACACTCTCAGCAAGCTGGTATACAAGCGTCGGCACAACGGTTTTGAGCTTGTCTCGACCAGCGGTGCGGGAGAAAAAGTAGGACGCTCCAAGAATCTCCTTCTCCTCGCAGGAATCAGCGAAGGAGTGGGCAACGGCGGATTTCCCGGTACCGGCAGAACCACGGACCCACAGCATTTTCCATTCATCATACTCCTTCACAAGCCATCGCATGAGCCTTTCCCTGATCTTCAATCGCGTGTCGGATGGCATTTTGGTGGCGGATGTCGAGCGCTGGAGTCCTTCGTGGCATCGAGGCATGTATATGGTTCCAATAGTTCGAAGACTGTTGGGACAAGTCAGGACCCAGCTCCCTTGACTGATGATAAAAGATACGCACCCGCTTGCTTATTTGAAATGATAAATTTCAGTTCATTGATATCAATGAACTGACCACCGTTAACAGTAAAGTCATGCGCGTTGGAGAAAGAGCCTACGATATTACATTAGCATGTGTACGATAGTAAAGTCAAGTAGCCCGTACCAGAATGCTGATCGCGGCGCATCGATGGAAATCGAGGGCTCAAAAGCTTGGGCCACTTCTTTGTACGATCAACAATAGAGGGTGCGGGTAGGGACATTGAGAATCAAGCAGCAGCGACAGGGATGGTGAGTGGACGACAGAAAGGAAGGACGGGCCTTGGAAAGTGTTCTCACAAAATCATACCATCTGTCATTCCACCGTCACAGCGCTTGTTGTAGCAATTTTGAGACACCTCGTGTCCACCTCGCGCTGCATTGCGAATGTCGGTCATCGTTCAGAACTCCTACCCAGTCCACTCTTGGATCGCTTAAGATGCCTGGTCATGATCTGGAATGACCATGAGAGCAATGAACGGAGAAGAGCAAGTAGACTCGGAGTGATCGTATACCCGAGCGAGGAATGGCAAGTCACATGCACAAGTCATGCTGTCACTCTTCCTTCAAATTCTCATACAGCAGGGGAACAGGCTCACTTACAAGCACAACAATGACCTCTCGCATTTTACTTTAGCAGCCTTGGTTCATGCAGGGAAAGTCCTTATGGCCGGAAGTGCATACTTCAGGGAGGGGATGGTTCAGACGCCCCAACTGGCTTCCCGGGCTCACAGCTGCAAGCTACATACGTCTCACATATATTACGCATACGACTTTACCGCTCGCTCACCCTGGACCTCGCCGAACTGCTTTCGTCCTGGACAAACCAGACCGCTGACGACCTTGTAATCAAGCTCCCATGCACAAACCGGTTGCCTGGCTTTGACCTTTGCTCTACTACCCACCCGCTGGGAGCAAGCACGCCAGAACTTATTCTTACCACAACCTTACAGTCGGACTGTCATTCCGCAGTCACAGCGCTTATTTTAACAATTTTGAAACACCTTGCGTCCACCTCGTCAAACGAGACATTCATTGCCTTAACTAGTTTAATATGCTTTTCCGTCCCGGAATATCAAGCAGAAGCATCAAATAAAACTCGCACATGATAATCTTATATTGACTGCACCATCGCGCTCCTTTTGCACAAGTTCGTAACAGGATTTGAAAGCCTGAAATCCAAGAGAATAGAATCTCAGGTATATATGAAGGACTGCTTTATTTGATATCCCATCCATAATGTAACCATCGCAGTCCACAGGTTGACAGAGATGGTGCATTATAAATAGACCAGAAAGAAGTCAATATTGAAATGTTGACCGCCCATAACGTGAGTATATAGTCAGACTTATCGATAAGGATTATAGATCAGCCTCTTCATTGTAAACCACCATGCCTCTATCTACGAACAAAGATACATGGACCGAAATCCTCGAATATTTCCGTGTATCCTTATCTCGCGATAATGCAGATGATATCAAAGAAAAGAGACGCATTATACTTTCGATCGCCTTGGTATGTCCCGAGCTGGTCGACATTGCGCTCGACGAGCTGTGGAGATCCTTGACGACGCTTGAACCTATCATTCGCGTGTTCAATGCTCCCTTTTCCGCGAATCTCCTCGTATATCAGGGTCATTATGGGGACTGTTGGGTCAGTTACATTAGTTATATCATGAAATCCCCGAACATCTTAAACTCGCTTGGATTAGACCGTCCACCCTGGCAAGATCACGACGGGCCTCAAGTCGCGAGTCGCTTGTTATCTGTCTCGCATCAAATATCTCCATCTTTCTGGGAATACCTCCGTGAGGGAGTACTCACTGTGGCAAAGCCTCTTTAGTATTGGTTTCTTCCCCCTCTGTCCCAAATTGCGAGGAATTTCCATTGCTGGGATGGATATGCCCAGTCAAGCATATAACTTCACTGCCTTGGCGTCGTCATCCCTGCAAAGCATAAAACTTCAAGCAGACGCCGCCTCGGGTGAGGTCGCATCATCAATCATTCTCGACACTCTCAACTATCACGGGATGAGGATGCTAGACATCACTTATATGGGCTACGTTACCGATAACATTCTGTCACGCATCTTCCAATTTTCAGAGCTTCGCTCACTTACCATAAGAACGACACGATACAAGGGTAGCCTCCTCGAGGTAGAGGTTTCCGATATTCAATCCTTCGGAACGTTGGAACATCTAACAACTTTGGACCTTTCTCTTGAAATGTTTCAGATGGCCTCCCATGTCGGGTGTTGGATCGAAAGCATGGAACAACTGTCGGTACTTTCTTTGCATGGAAAGTGGTCAACAGTATGTGAGTGTATGCAGGATCGGACCTTCGTTGCCGCACAGTCCCTCTCTGTGATCCTTCAACCTTCCTCTTCAAAAAATCGTCGGTTGTCACATGCTGCAAACTCTCCTCTCTCTACTATATTTAAGGCGTTTCCCTCGCTTCAGTCCCTCTGCCTTGAAAATGAGGCCAATCAGGTCTCCAATGATCTCGTTATTTCTCCTGCAGACATTTCTGCTTTGAAGGAAAAGCTGTTGCGGCGTTTAGAATTTCGCTACATCCCATTGCCCCTTTCCGACGAAGACATCATCAATATCGTCCAGGCATGGCCGATGCTCGAGCGCCTATCAATAATACCAGGCCTGAACAATAGACCAGGCCCCTATGACGCCCGCAAGCTTCTATCATATGCATCCCATCGTGCGCCATGTTTACATGACATGGCTTTACCCTTGGACTTGTCTTCCTTGACTCCGCACTATTCTGTATCTGTTGGATCTTTTGGAAAATGCCCTTTGCAACGGTTGGAGCTATCTCGAGTTCAGAATCTTCCGCGGGACTTGAAAGGGATGCACACACTTGCTCGAAACCTTGTTTCACTTTTCCCGAGACTTCATACTGTGACCTCCGATAACACTGACGTTGGAGATCTACAAATGATTGTCAAATTCCTTCAGGATGTTATCTCATCTCCACCCAGCAGATCTGATGCTCTTTTCTAGTTTGTAGTTCGATTTGCTTCTAGTTCTTCTCGTCCGTCTATATCAGTAATCAAACATATCGTTGTGCTTTTGAAATTGAAACTATCGTATGTCTTGTGACTTCAACGCGTGTATTCAAGGTCATGTATAAGCAGTGAGTGTGCAAAGCTAGAAGATCTAATATCGAGCGAGGAACGAGCAACAGGACCAGCCGTGGCAAGTTTCTCCAGGTTGCTAGAGGTTGGGTGACCGCGGGAGGAGAGTGACAATGACAGTGTGATGTGTTTCGTTCAAGCCCGCCAACAGCTTCAACCATGCGGTATGAAGGTAATACAGAACCATGCTGATGAACTCGATTGCATAACACAAAGAAAACACAAGCACTTGCAATTAATTGGACCGCATACAAATACAATTTGATAAAGAATTCAAGGAAACTGTTCGTAACGATTTCCCGGCCATACTTAACCCATCTTCAATGCAGCTTCCTCTTCGTTCCATTTCAAACCATGAAGTTCTTGGCGATAGTCAGATATTTGTGTTTCAGTAGGCTCTTGGTCACTCGCAAGGGAAAGAATGCGCTGGCCGTGAGGTGATGCTGTTCTCCAACCAATTACTGACTTCAAACCGTGCCCAATAAAGAAATATTCCCGGCTCCATTCATCGTGATCGAGGTCCTAGCAGTAATTTAGAGTATAGTTGGACACTGGGTTTATGGGCTTACAAGTCTGAGAGGGAATTTAGCTTGTTTGGCAACTCCGTTACCTATCACAAGCTTGAAATACTTTAGCAGTTGGTAGTCCGTGGGGCTGGACGGCTCTGTCCGCACAATTGAAGTGGATGTGTCCTAAATACGGGTCAGAACGGAAAAAAAGATTGAAATTGGAAGTAGAATCACCAGCCGGCAGAGCATGGCGATGGCAAAAGGATAGCCAGGGATCCAATACCTGAAATCAACGTTGGAGAGTTGGGAAAGAAGACCCTCATCCACACCATCCCATTGCATGTCAAGCGTATCGCCATATATACATTCAAACAAATCCGTGATTGATTTGGAGAGCAGTAATCTATTGTCTTCAGTCGCCCAGGTCAAGCTGGGGAGACTATCATGCTCGTGCTGCCCATCGATATTCCACCCTGAAACTGGTGAGGCCGATTTCAGATATCTCCAAACTCGAGCTTACCGTCGGGAGTGTGAAAGTGAGTGGCATCAACTTCGAGCCAGTAAATGAGTGACTGTAGAAAGACCACTTGTGTCTTGTACTCCCCAATAACAAATTTGCCAGAACGGTGAGGATCGAGGAGGAAGTCTTGGAATGAGGCATGATAGAATTGTAGTTGGGATTTCGCGGCATCTCCTGGTTCTGGTACACTCATGGCGGAGTAAAGTCCACGCACGGCCTTGTAGAAAGCATGTTGGTCGAGTCGGAGAAAGTTACAGAGTGCCTGCGCTGAGGCGAGTTTATATCGTACGTCAAGCTTACTTCGGTGGCACATGTACGCCAAAATTTTCCTCGTCGTCTCAAACACGCTGGGGGGTATATCCTGAAGGATTCGAGAATAGAGAAGATCGAGGGTCGCCAGAGGGTTCCTGGACACAACCCCTTGCGATCGACGCAAAAACGATAACAGAGAGTCAAGCTGAGAGATGGGATCAGCTTCCTCTGGATCATCAATGTAATTAAGACACGTCGACGCGAAAATAAAGAGCCCCGACACCGCATCAAGAAGCTCTTCAAGCTTGTTCTGTGGAGGCCAGTCTGCGGGTATCATATCATTGTATCTGGCCTTCATCTCCATAAGTCTATCCTTGACGAATCGTTCCACATTTTCCCGACACTCTGTGTCGATGATGAGTTCCTCGCGGCCACATTCTGACGTTCTGGAGAATGCATTCTTCAGGTGAGCCTCAGGACGACTGAAGATAAGCCAACGAAGTGGGAGATCCAGATTCGTGCGGATGGCGTTGGTGATCATTTCAAGGACCTCTCGCTGAGCATTTTGCCCTGCACACTCGTCGAGGCCATCCAGGATAACGACGATTGGCTTTCGAGGACGCTCGCGCTGAAGGGTGGCGAACGGTTCGACGATCAATTTCCGAAATTGTACGGGTGGAGCGTTTCGTAGCAGGATGTGATCTTTGGCCAAACGCTGTTCTATGAGGGAATGATACTCCGGAACACTCCTAGCAAGCTGGTGTACAAGCGTCGGCACAACGGTTTCGAGCTTGCCTCGGCCAGCGGTGCGGGAGAAAAAGTATGATGCTCCAAAAATCGCCTCGTCCTCGCAGGAATCAGCGAAGGATTGAGCAACGGCAGATTTTCCGGTACCGGCAGAACCACGGACCCACAGCATTTTCCATTCATCATACTCCTTCACAAGCCACCGCATGAGCCTTTCCCTGATCTTCAATCGGGTGTCGGGATGGCACCTAGGTGGCGGATGTCGAGCGCTGGAATCCTTCGTGGCATCTAAGCATGTATATGGTTCCAATAATTCGAAGACTGTCGGGACAAGTCAGCGCTTGGCTTCCGTGAGAAATAAGAAAGAATACGCACCCGCTTGCCTACTTGAAATGACATTATTGATATAATTGATTTTCATTTCATTGATATCGCCCGCATCGATGAACTGACCACCGTTGACAGTAAAATCCTGCGCATTTGCGAAAGAGCCTACGATATTATATTAGCATGCTTATGATAGTGAAGTCAAGTAGCCTGTACCAGAAGGCTGATCGGGACGAATTGATGGAGATCGTCCTCGTTTCAACAGCTTGAACCAACTCTTTGTACGATCAACAACAGAGGGTGAGTGCTGCGACATCGAGAATCAAGCAGCAGCGATGGGGGGTGGTGAGGGACTGACGGAAAGGAAGAGTGTTCCCAAAAGAACCATGCTGACTGTCATTTCACGATCACGGCGCCTATTGTAACAGTTTGGAAATGCCTCGTGTCCACCTCGCGCTGCGAAAATGTTACCCTTGCTTGCATGACAGATTTATTCCCTTCATCATCCAATGTACTCCCCTCGTAGAGCGTCAAGGAGAAGCAATCAATAAGACTCACCCATTATAATCACATATTGAAAACATCACTTTTGCTGCGTAACAAGGTTAGTTAGTTTTGCCCGTCTGGTGCGATGTGCCGTCGTTGCAGCTCAGGTCATCCAACATATTGTAACCCCTTGAAAACGTCTGCTAAAAGGCGAAACTCTGCCTTTGTTAAGAGATTGAGAGATGATGTTCCGGCTCAAATGCAGTATCGCCGTCTATCAGCTGACAGAAATATGACTGAGGATTTCGCATAATATCATATAGAGCAGAATGATTTCGTCGTGAGCCGGATAGTCGCTGGCCAAACAAAAGTAAGGGGTTCTCGTCCGTCTCGTATCAATTGTCGTCGTGCTTTTGAAATTGAAACTACTATATGTCCTGTGACACCAACGCGTGTGTTCATGGCCGTATAAAAGCAGTGAGTGCGCGAAGCTAGAGGATCCAATACCGAATGTAGTACCGGGAATCATGACGGATAGTTGGGCAGCTTGTCTGTCAGTCGTAAGGTAGCAGAATGTCAATTGGTGGTGTTCTGTATGTAGTATACATCACTGTTCGAGATCATGGTCACGGATTAAGCCGGCTTGAGCTCGTTCCATCTTCCCACGATTCGTCTCGTCTCCGAGCAATACCTCGTTAATGCTAGCGGCAGAAGCCCTTTACTGAAAGCATCATATTTCTGATGGCTTGCGAGCACATCGCTTTCATAGCGTATCCCCTTCCATTCGTTTCCTTCTCCGGATCATACCTTACGACCGCCGTAAACTTTTTCCTCACCACGCTGATTGTTATTTGTAGGTTCTCTGTGTTTTTTGGCGCATACCAATAATATACACGACAGGAAAATCCTTAGATGCTAATGTTTTCAGGACTATTCCCTGAAGAACACTCATCCAATTCGTCATCCACTTACTTTTCACCAACTGCACAGTGCACGATCCGGAGGTATAAAATTCGGCACAAACATTTCTACTTGTCACAGCGGTCTACTCAAAAATTTAACAAAGAGCAAGCACTCCTCGAACTCTGCCAGATGTACGTAGTTTCTAAAATAAGAATACGCTATCATTGGATCTCCTTCAGCATTTTCGACACGCCCAGTCGAGCTTGATAAAATCCGCAGCACGCTCTGCAATTGCATATACGGCTGCTTGGGTATTTCCAGCGGTAATGAAAGGCTTCCGAGGCCGCCTGTCAGACCTACTAGTCGCCGAGAGAAGATACTCAGTGTGCTCACCATTACGGATGCATCAACAATCCTCAGTCCTCGTATACCCTTCACTTTCAAATCCGGATCCACAACCCCGTAATCCGCTCCTTTAGGTGACATCATCGCTGTAGAAACTGGGTGCCAAGTTGTGGCGAAATTGCCACTGATGAAAGTATCAAGTTCATCATCAGATTCTGCGTGTGCTGATGCTGCCGCTTCAGATATTATGTATCCTTCCCATGTCTTCGCAGCGAAAAATTTGCGAATATTTCTAATTGCATCACGTGCGGCTGCGACGTCGACTGGAGCTGTAAAGAATGCTGGATCAATGACAGGAGAGTCAAATGGATCCGAGGAGTTAACGGTAAGCGTCCCACCTGAGTTTGAAGTAGTGAGTATCTTTGTATTCTCATAGGACAGGACGATGAGTTACTTACGAGAGGCTGGACTGACTATAGAGACTATTGCGACAACATGAGGGTCGGGTATAGGCCTCAAGTTCACGACTGGTATTAATTCCCAGTGAGGTGAACTAGCGCCCGCACTGGGATCATCGAAAGATGAATTTGTCGGCAGTCGACCCCATATGAGATTGTTGTTTGCTATGTTCGACAAAGGACCGGTCCTTGAATTGTTCCATTGTTCCAATGCCTCCGCAAGGAGTGTTGAATTAGCAAGGACACTTATATTTGGAGCACGCTCAGCCACGAAACGAATTAGGAGAGCTAGTACAAACACACTTCGGTTCAGTTGTATTTGCCGCAAAGTCAACTTGAAAGCTGGGATGATCTGTTAAATTCTTTCCGAGACTTGGAAGGTTAATGACAGGATTGATTCCGACCGACTGCAGTTCCTTAGCATCTCCAAATCCAGAATGGAAGAGTATATGTGGTGAGCCTATTGAACCCGCTGAAAGTATAACTTCTTTAGTCGCTTGGAAGATGCGCGACTTGTTCCCTGTTCGCGTTAAATAAGCCGAACAATCAGGCTGACTTGAAACTACTAACCATTTCCAAATGCTTCGACGTAATCAAACTCTGGGCCATCAGAACGGGAAGTGTTAGATCGTTGGATCCGGGTTGTTCTTGTGTTCAACAGAACGTGGAGATTTCTCCGCTCAAGTACCTCGCATGTAAGATAGGATGTAGCAGCACTGCTCCTTTGCCCACCACCAATCGTAGCTTGTGACCACGCTAAGAAGACCGGTTATATTAGTGCCTTTTATGAGATCACAAACGTTCGGAACACTCACTGGTACCCAGAGGGTTCCCGCCATTCAAATCAAGTTTGTATTTGAAGTTACCTCCAAGTTCAGCCGCAGCAGCTCGAACGTTTGCATCAAACGGCATTTCAAGCCGATTGGGTAGAGAGATACGAGTCATACCGTCATACCCGTGAATAGCTGGGTTGAATTCTCCGGTTATATTCCTGTCATCTGTGGGTGGCACGAAACGTTCCAGCTATTCGAGGTTTTAGTTGTACGTCCCCTACCGCAGGCAGGCACTCATACTTTTAGCAAGTAAGGGAGCATTTGGTCCCATGACCAACCCGGATCACCCGTAATACGCGCCCATCTGTCATAATCATCGACTGTTCCCCGTGCATAAACCATCAAATCTGCGTGGAAAGGAGCATGCTAAGCTCAACGCTGCGTTGAAAGTAAGAGGACGGATACCCACTGATACTACTACTCCCACCAAGGATATGTCCACGAGCATATGGCACTATCCGACCATTAGCAAATTTCTGTGGCGTCGTGGTAAAATTCCAGTCATAAGGAGAATTCTGTAGATTTAAAGCGAAAAGAGGAATTTGAGAATCTAAAACGCCTTCATCGCTATACGGGTACCGGCCGAGGGTCTAAACAAATGAAGTGTAGAGAATTAATTGATTGAGCGTACCTAGGGCCTGCTTCAATAACCAAGACTTGGAATTTTTTCACTTCGGAAAGGCGATTAGCAAGAACAGCCCCAGCCGTTCCTCCTTTCAAACAAGCAAAGATATCAGATATTCGGGCGACAGTCGATCTCAATGTCTCGTACTAACCCCCTACAATCACAAAATCAAATTTTTCCAGCGACAGGTCGCTGAGCTGCTGATACACAGTGCATAAGCCTGAGGTGATGAAAAAGGCCAGTATCACGAAACCAGACAAGGTGAACATGATTAGGATATTTAACTCATTAATATGAGAATCCTTATATATCAGAAAACTTGTTCGGTGGAGACACCACATCGAGCTAGGACGCTATGGTTTCGTTTTCTGAAACTTCGGCATTCCCGAGTTAGATTGGAATCATCTTGATGGCTAAATATCCTATCAAAACCATACTTATCATTATGATCAGCCTCGGGTTAGGATTTGACGACATCGAGGAGTGACCCTTGCGATCTGTGGCCTGTCAAACAGTCTGCGTATGAAGACAGTTTGAGGGGCCTATTATGGGTATATTCGCAAACTGTGCAAATCTTACGGGAAGCTTTGTGGTACTGGCTTTACAACTCACGCATACTTGCGTATTTTTGATGGACTCCCTGTCCATACTAGCCCTCGCCATCGGTTGCGAATAATGCACTATCTCTTCTCGATCGATGTCATTAATAGGCATTACAGTCATCTTTACTTAACTTATAGAGAACCCGCAGGAATTTAGGACCCTGAATTTGGTTGACATTTGTGTTTAGACTCATCTAGGAGTGACCACAGTCCGGAAGCCACAAAGGCGTAACGGTCACTTGAAACATGTTGATATAACACATATGGTACGGTTTGGCTTTCTCATCAGAACGACTGTTGCTGTGATCCGGAAGAAGCAAGTCTTTTTGGGGAAGGACTCAAGAGGCCAACCAGGACCCCGAATAATCCCTAGATATGTCGGATCCCGAAAAGGGTCCTTTTCCTGGTTTCTGTTTGAACCCTTTTTTGAAAGTCACTGGCCCGCGGCACCTCTTTGGGAGCCGACTTCCGAAAATGGGGGATAATCCGAGGTCCCCTGAAATGTCATAGAGGTTCGACTGGTTTACGATAGAATCGCTGGTAGTGTGACACCTTGGGTAATCGGTAGTCATGGTGGCCAATATTGTTCCATGACATTTGCCACCATTGAGGTATATGTATCTGGAATTTGGCTCGCTATTTTTATGTATTCTCGAAATAGCGGCACCGATAATTATCAAAGCATTTTGAGCGCATCCAGGGTGCATCTCTGGGCCAACAACATAAGTTTGACTGAGATATTAGAAGAGTCATATGAACTTACCAGCGCCTCATTGAAGAGCCATTGCACAATTCACTGTTTGATTTTCAATTGCGTAGCGGGATGATACCTCCTTGATGGTGGTCCGTGGATGTGAAGCGATGGGACCTATTAAAGCTTCACAAGGCACGCATACTGCTGTAATAGTTGGAAACAGCGCCGGGTTGTCATTTAACATGTGAAAGAACAATGAAACGTACATGATTCCCGAAGTCCATTGGCTCTTCGTGCCAGTGGTCATGGGTTGCGCGAATACTCACTCAAACATCGTTCTCCGAGAAAGTACCATCACGCTGTCAATGAATACTCACCGATCTACACCCTCGGGTCACGTCTTGAGGGTTATGATGGCAAAAAAGGGTGGGGCGTCATAACGTGAGACTTGTGGCAATGAGACCAACGCTTGGACAATGATGGGGGCTTGATGAGAGAAGTAAAGAGATGATTGCCCCGGAAATTTTTTTCGCATCTCAAGTTCAACGGATTGATGAATATGGAGATTTCCGTCCCCAGATCGAATTTTTTCGTAGAGGGTCTTAAGATCCATTAGCGATGGTCTCCTGGATCTATGAAACCAAATATTTGAGGTGATGAACACAACAGTGGTGCAGCCTGTGCATATCATATACTAACTACGGAAGAGTTTGCAAGGACCGCTTCAAAATGCTAATGTAGAGGACGTCCAAAAGGCTTTACCTATAAAAATATTCGACTTTAAAAAGGGCACTCTCACAAGAACCCTATCAGTTGTCAAATCTATGCAACGACCCTGCAATCCAGCAACTTTGAACGTTTGACGAACCCTGCAGGATTCATCCGTCCGCGTTTGGTTAAAGCTCTGAAATCAGAAGGCGTTGGGATCGTATCAACTTTGAGACTCACCCTCATTTTTAACTTCCCAAAAAAGAACACTTGCCTGAAAAGATGATGGTGTTTGCGCGCATGAAGTAGTCAAATCCGGGTTTTATGGGCGCATCAACTCGTTATACCAGATCAACTGAGTCAACTCCTAAACCAGAGTATTTCGCGAAGCCGAAGAAACTCGACGCCGCGCCATGCCAAGTTAGAATCATTACGAATCTATCAAGGGTTCGCAAAACTTCTTCAATCTTGGCTATATCAGTCGGTCTAGTAATCGTTATACTAAAAGGGGACATACTAATTGAACATCTTTGTATGATGTTCCGCCACCGACTAAGTGTATGCGCCATAAGCCCGCGCTTGCATTCTGGGGTATAATTACGAAAAGGGTATGAAATCATCATCATTGGAAGGGGAACTCGTCAATCTCAGTATTTGTGAAATCATAATCCAGTGACAAATTGTGCAATGGGCTTGGTTTTCCATACTGATGAACATGCGATATGCTCATGAGTCCACAAACAACAATATTATTGACCAGAGTTGTATTGTTCAAGGGCTCTAGTGGCGAGCTCTGTTCATTACGTCCATCCTATCCACGGATCTTCAGTTGCCTGGCATTCATCTGTCAACGTTCAAACAGCCAGCGGTGTGCTCGGAGAGACATGGAACGAGCGGATGCAGTTAGCATAACACCTTATCATCGCTAACGATACCTAGGATATCTCGAATTCTTGTGGCGTAGGAACAAGTATCAATCGCTTGTGGTGAGTCAAGTCTTTATGTGCACCACTTCGTCTTTCCCTCTGCAAATGTGTAAGTAAGAGTCAAATTTTATAGATTCACTTCCTCACTTGCGGATGGTATTCTATGACTCAAGCCTTTTATCAATACTGTACGCGTAACACAAATCTGAAGGCGGCCCCAGGTTGAGGATTCATCGAAAATACCGTCCGCAATATCGGCCGTGCATGGATGAACGTACCACGCCACTTAAATCATCTGCCTGTCACTTGGAGTAACAAATGAAAACTGATTAACGCGTACAACTTGAGGAGCAATCAACCCAACCACGGGCCCTATAATAACCCATAACCTTTATTCATTTCATCTCCGATTTCGCTTTCTCTTCATCCCACCTGAATTTTCGAAGATATTCCCAATATCTGGTTATTTGCGCATCCGAAGGCTTCTTGTCAAAACGAAGCGCACATGAGACCCGACTATTTGTAAAAGGTGATTTTGTCGTCCAGACAATCACCGACTTGACATCGTGCCCCATGAAAAAATAGTTCCTGATCCATTGACCATCAGGTAGATCCTGGTAGCAAATCAGCGTACAATAACATATTAGATGTATGGACTTACACGTCGAAGAGGGAATGTAGCGGGTTTGGCAATTCCATTCCCTATCACGAGGTTAAAGTACTCGAGTAATGGTAGTCTGCGGCACCGGACGGCTCCGTACGCACAACCGAAGTTGAAGGGTCTTAGTAGATACTGGTCATTACGGAGACAAGGAAGAAGACCGGAGATGAGCTTACGAGGTGACAAATTATAGCGAGGCTGAAAACGTTGTGGGCTTTCCAATATCTGAAGTCAACGATATCGGAGAGTTGGGAAAGGAGGCCTTCATCTACACCATCCAACACCATATCAAAATCACGATTAAAAAGGCCCCATTGAAAAAATCTCGTAATCGATTCGGAGAGCAGCGATCGAGTGTCTTTCCACACCCAAGTCAAACCAGGCAGACTATCATGTTTATGCCCGAGCTCAAAATCCCATCCTGAAACTGGTAAGAACAAATATTCACAAAAGAGTTCCATCAACAGGGACTTACCAATGTAGGGATGAAAATGTGTCACATCAACTTCGTACCAGTAGATACCCGATTGTAGAACGTTCAGTAGTGCCTGGTATTTTCGAATAACAAATTTTCCCGAACGATTGGGGTCGAGGAGAAAGTCCTGAAACGAGGTATGGTGAAATTGTAATTGAGATTGAGCAGCGTCTTCTGGTTCTGAAATGCTCATGACTGTATGAAGTCCACGTACAACCTTGTAAAAGGCCCACTGGTCAATTCGAAGGAAGTTGCAGAGTGCTTGGGCCGAGTGAAGGCGTTTAAGCTCATAAAATTGGCTTTTATAGGACGCATGAGCCAAAATATGCGACGTTGTTTTGAGTACTGCGGAAGGTATATTCTCAAGGATCTGTGAATAGAAAAGATCGAGGGTCGCCAGAGGGTTCATAGATACATTCTCCTGCGAACGCTGCATAAAGGTTAACAAGGTATCGAGCCGTCGATATCGTGGATCAGCTTCGCTCGGATCACCAATGTAGTTGAGACACGTCGAGGCCAGAACAAATAGTTCAGAAACTGCATTGAGAAGCTCCCTCATCTGGTCCTCGGGAGGCCAGTCGGCTGGAATGAAATTCCTCAACTTGTGCTTGATCTGCAAGATGTGCTCCCGAGTGTACCTCTCCACGTCATCTCAGCATTCGGCATCCAGAATGAGTTCCTCGTGACCACAATTTGTAAGATCAAAAAATGCGTCCTTGAGATGAGCTTCAGGGACGACTGAAAATAAGCCAACGGAGGGGAAGATTTGGGTCCGTACGCATCGTGTGGTTGATCATGTCGAGTATCCTCAGTTGAGCATCTTCCCCATCGCATTCGTCAAGGCCATCCAGGATAACGACGATCGACTGAGGAGGGCGCTGGCATAGGAGAGTAACGAATTGTTCTACAATCAGTTTCCGGAATTGAATGTCAGGAGAGTTTCGCAGTAAGAGAGGGTCGTCGGCGAGCCTGCGTTCCATGAGGGGTCGATATCCATGTACCGTTATCGCGAGCTGGTATACTAACGTTGGCACGACAGTTTCGAGCTTGTTTCAGCTAGTGGTCCAGGAAAAGAAGTATGACGCTCCATGTCTTTTTTCGTCACTGCAAAAGTCACCAAACGATTGGGCGACCGTAGATTTACCAGTTCCGGCGAAACCACGAACCCAGAGCATTTTCCATTCATCAAACTCATTGAAGAGCCATTGCGTGAGCCTATCCCTGATCTTCAATCGCGTTCCAGGATGGCACCTTGGGGGTGGATGTCGAGCGCTGGAGTCCTTTGTAGCTTCGAGGCATGCGTACGGCTCCAGTAGTTCAAAAACTGTGGGACACATCAGCACCGGGTCGTATTAGCAATGGGAAGGTATCATTACACACCTGCCCTCCCACTTGAGATGACATTAGTTATATAACTGATTTTCATTTCGTTCACGTCGCCCATGTCGACGAATTGACCGCCGGTGATGGTGTAGTCCCGCTCATAGGAGAAAGAACCTATGATTGATATCAGCACAATGTCGATAAAAGAGTCAAATGGGTGGTTGCACCAGAACCTTTCTTCTCATCTCGACGCATCGATGGCATTGATGGAGAAGGTGATCGCCGTCCCGAGAGCCAACTCTTAGCACGTCCGAGATCGAGGGCACGGACAGCGACATTGACTTCCTACAGCAGCGATGGAGGTGGTCAAGTAGAGATGACACTACAGTTCGTGGAACAATAGGGAGTGGAGAAGTAAAGAAGTAAAGAACGGATTCGGTATTAAATGGGGCTTTCTTCTGACGAAAATCCGACCATCTCAAGCCGCGCGTTTCAAAGATTCCAGAAGGACTTTAGCCAGTAGCTGGGGAGACCGTGACGACTCGGACGCGGATGACCACACGTGTCATCCTCGGCCCCGTGAGGCACGACATACGTGGGACTTCTTGTTGTGACTAATAGATGGACAGCAGAAATGAACCTTCAGAAAACTTTAAAAGCTTGAATATGATTCAACGAGAAGCTAACACTACCAGTTGGAGTAAGTTGCAGAGTGTTTGAGCTGAGTCAAGCTATTCACTCTTATCACATTACTGCAAGCCGACTCGGAAATGCGGATCTACTTCCCTGGATCACACTGAAGTATAGACACCTCGATGCGAAGACAAATAGCTAAAAAACAGCTTCAAAAAGCCCTTGAGGTCTGGTCTCCGAGCTCTCCCGGTAGCTGATACGTTCGAACTCCAGTAGAACGCTTTCTTGAGGCGAGCTTCGGGACGGCAGAAGATAAACCAAAGAAGTGAGAGGCTCGGACAGCAGAAGCCAAGATAGTGATCATCTCCCAGCATCATCGACATCGGCTGAGCGTGTTGCTCTTCACTCTCTTCAAGGAGTCAAGGACATCCAAAATGATGCCAGGGTCCCGAATATCCAGGAATCCTCTTGCGACACACTCCAGGATCTCGGATAATATATAGCCCAAGTCCGAGAAGACCTGGCGGATTCTAACACATATGTCTGATAAAAGTCAAATTGATGGAAATGAAATTCATGTCTCCATCCGAGTGCTTTGCACCAACTTCCTCTGGCAGATCCATTACAGTGACTTTTCGAGGCTCTCCGCGGACTTCGCTCATTCTTGAGGATAACGGAACCGAAAAATGCTGCTCAGTCCCAACTTCGATTACATCTCGCCTCGTTTGCACATCTTTCTTTTTCTGAGGTTGCGTGTGAAGGTACGGCTTCAAAAAATCATAGATCTCATCAGGGTCTCGGATCAATTGTTGCGGATGGGTACTAACTCACACTAACTCGTCGTCGGTCCTCGAGCGTTCCCCACTCTTATTCCTTTTGGTCATCTCTATTTCCAGTGTGTCATCTACACACTACCGATCACTGAAGTACCATTTGTAGGTTAGTAGATGTGACTTCTGAATTGCTAGTCGCCGGCTTACTCGGGCTGACGGATTTTCTCCTTTGAAATAATATGGCTCTGATTCTCTTCACTCCTACAGATACGAGGTTGGGACGGAAGTTTTACCGTTACAGTAACGATGAACTGGCTACTAGGACGTGAGATCTTAAGAAAATAAACATTGTCACAAGCAGTGACCTGCCAGGAATGTTCTTTGGAGAAGAAATTCGATGCTCCATATCTTCCATCTTTTAGGTAGGATTTTGGGCTCAGCAAATTAATTTGCAGCGCTGACTTTCCCTGTTCTAGCAAAGCCGCGGAGCTCCAAAAACCTTCCACTCAGCGCAGTCATCATAGAACCAGTCCTTTACTAGTTTGGTATTGATTCGAGACAATGACAGACTCGGAGAATTACTGTCGGCTAGGGTGATATCCGACGATCTCTATCTAAAGCATGATTTGCGTATTTTATAGAGGAGGAAGGAACACTCTAGACGTCGAGTGGCGACCGTCACCGACATAGGAAAACCTATAACGTTTTATAAAGTTTGAGTTATGCGCAAGCATGTCAAAAGTCGTATCCTTCACTTTGTACTGAACACGACTAGTGTGCTTGGGTGGCGGTATGCACACGTAGTGGCGCCCAACGGTAGTGCAAATTAGTTCAGCATGATGTCAGTGAAGTCTTTACAGTGTTGATAAGAGATAGTGATCAACCACGCTGGAAGTAGTCGATTTACCGACTCTACACAGCTTCATGGTTCAATGACTGTATGGGGACAACGTCACAGAGTATCATACACCTAATTCTGTCCCAGCACTGAGTAGCTCTTTACAATTCTTCGCTTGAACCGAGGTGAAGTGACCATCGTTGACCGTATAATTTCGCGCCTTGGAGAAAATCGCTTCAGTGGGGACGTAGTAGGTCTAGCAATCCCATTCCCTATCACAAGGTTAAAATACTCTATCAGTTGATGATCCGTATGCTCGGCGCACAACTGAGGTTAAAGGGTCCTAAATATGAATCAGTACTAGTAAAAAAAATGTACAATTCAAGATAAGCAGGCACTCTCATCGCATTCCCGCAAGAACCATACCAACTGCGTCACAGCGCTCATAATGACAAGCAATATTTTTCCCGAAGATCCATTGCCATCTTCCTCGCTCGATGAAAGACACACGGCTACAGTTTCAAAACACCTTCAAATAACTTTAGTTCGGATTTAGCCGTTGAACGGGAAACAGCGTCCGGGATCGCCCAAGTATCAGAACAGAAATCCATTGCATTCCAGATTCCCATCATAAATTCATCCAGGTACAAAATGTCAACAGAGAACAAAGATCACTCTGGCAATTGAGAATGAATATAGTGATCAATACACTCCCGCGCCTTCTCCTCATCCCACTTTAACTCCTTCAGATCATGATTATACTTCAATATCTGCTCTTCCGAAGGTTCCTTATCACCATGAAGGGAATGGACCCTCTGTACCCACTGCGCAGGCGATTTCGTCATCAAAACCACAACTGATTTGACACCATGGCCAATGAGGAAATAATCTCGGGCCCAAGTGTTTGAATCATTGAACGGCTGACGAAAGTTCACGATGAGAAAATTTTTTTATGTCAATTGTAATTAAGAGCTCACTTGGCCAAGAGGAAAAGTTGCTGGCTTCGCGACACCATGTTTGATTACTTGGTTCAGGTATTCGAGTAATTGATGATCAGTTGGGCTTAATGGAACAGTGCGTACAAATGAATTTGATGGCTCCTAAGGGAAACAAAAACAGTCAAAGCTGTATCACGAAAGTGAAAAAGAAGCCCTTACTGATTCAAGTCGAGCAGATTTGGTTAAATGATAGATATATGATGCAGGCCAATGTTTGAAATCTAGGTCGTAAATGTGGGCAAGTAACTCTTCATCGATGCCTTCCCAGCATATATTAGAGACCAAGTCGAAATAGTTTCGTTCAATATACTTTGCGATAGCCTGAGAGTCGACTAGCAATTGCTTGTGCTTGGCCGCAACCCAAGTCAAACCAGGTAGACCGCTGTGTCTGTGACTATAATCGAATATCTCTATTAGGATCATAAGGACATGTTCGACAATAAGATTGATGAAAGTAAGAAAAGGCTTACGGTCGTCAGCGTGGAAGTGCTTTACGTCGATGTCATGCCAATAGAGAACGGATTTCAAAATCTCCACTTGCATCTTTTGCTTCTCAATAGAATACTTTTTTGCACGGTTCGGATCGAGGATAAAATCTTGAAACGATACATGACGAAATTGTACTTGATATCGAGCAGCGTCTTCCGGTTTCGGTATCCTCATGACGGGGCGAAGCTCACGTAGAGCTTCGTAGAAAGTACTCGGCTCGAGTCGAAGCAGATTGTAGAGTGCTTGGGCTGACCCGTCAATTTGCAGGTACGGACGTAGTTTACTGTGATGAAAGAGATGAGCCAAGATACGCCAGGTCGTACCGAACATGGTGGATGATATGCGGCCAAGAATCCACGAGTAGAGCAAGTCGAGTGACTCGAAAGGTTCCGCCAAAGAAATATCCGAGCGATACATGAAAGTCAAAAAGACGTCAAGCTGAGCAGGTGGATCGGCTTTCTCAGGATCACCAATGTAATTGAGACTAGTAGCCGCTAGAACGAAGTAACCAGAAACCGCTGTGACAAGTTTCTGGAAGTCCTCTTGTGAGGGCCAATCTGTAGGCGTCACGTCACCATAAGTGGCTTTGATTTTGAGCACTCTACCCGTGACATAACGCTCGACATCGTCGTGACACTCTGCGTCGATGGTGAGTTCTTCACGAGCACAATCCTGGATTTGGAAAAACGTGCGCTTGAGATGAGGCTCTGGACGGCTAAAAATCAACCAGCGGAGAGGAAGGTCAAGGTTGGTACGAAGGGAGTCGGAGATCATTTCGAGTATCTTCAACTGAGCATCTTCACCTTCGCATTCGTCAAGACCATCCAGAATAATGATCATGGGTTCGCGAGGGCACTGACGTTGAAGAGCGGAGAAGGGTTCCATGATGAGTCTTTTGAATTGAACGAACGGGGAGTTTCGGAGTAACAGAGAATTGCTGGCGAGCTCAGTAGATATGAGGGCTTTGTATTCGGGGATAGCATGAGCAAGCTGATATACCAGAGTGGGTATAACGGTTTCGAGCTTGTTTCTTCCAGCAATCCTGGAGAAGAAATAGGAGCCTCCGTATCTTCCCCACCCGTCGCAGGATTCGGCGAAGGTTTGGGCGATGGCAGACTTGCCGGTCCCAGCACGCCCGCGAACCCAGAGCATTCTCCATTTAGCTATCTCACCGAAAAGCCAAGCTTTGAGTTTGGCTCTAAGCTTGAGTCGTGTTTCAGGGTAGCACCTTGGCGGGGGATATCGAGCACTGGAATCTTTTGTGGCCTCGAGCATAGTATACGCTTCTAGGAGACGGAAAACTGTAATAAAGTCAATGCCATGTACTTACAAGGGATGGATTAAAGCTTGCACCTGCTCGTCCGTGAGGTAAGGTGTAAAAGACAGTTGATCCTGCAAGATTGGCATGGTGGACCGGCAGATTGTCGTCGACGTTAGAGTGAGAACCCTTTTCTGTTTTTTTTTTTTGTTTCCGTTAGATCAGGTGACCAATACAGTTGTAAGTGCAATAGGGGCCAACTTACCTGTGCGCTGACGTTTCTTTGGATGATCAACGTCAACATCGGTAGATAGCGACAGCGACCGCCGTTTTGATTGTAGACTACTCGACAAGGGGATTGGATTTGGTGAGTCGAGTGGCATTGGAGTAGGAGTGGCGTCCATGGAAGAGACGATTCACAGGTACTATTAGAAGGAAAGTAAAAGTCACATTCATCCCCGCAGTCACAGCATCTGTCATGCAATCAATGATACGCACAGTATCGACGCTAGTGATTGAACCTCGAGGTCTCTCGGTATACAAGGATTCATTAGGATCAAAGGCCGTTTCTTAGAATCAATTTCTACGTCACGTAACCTGTCCAAGCTTTGTCATTCGACACCAGGCTGGAGATATCGTTGTCGATGATGTTTGGACAATCAGTAGTGAATATGTAACCGATGTCGCACACGTAAATTAACGGGCATCAACTTTCGACATTCCTTTCACGTACAGACACCAGCCTTGAGGAAATCTGCTTCGAAATGGAGGTATTTGATCATTGATCAAACCCAAGAAGCCTGCGGAACATCGATACCCTACATCAGCAGGCTGCAGCACTACTATCTAAACAGACACTGAAAAGTCACAGCGGGCAAGCAACAATCTGGTCAGCGCAGCCCTTTGCCATTTCCGTTCAAAAACCCCAAATTCTATTCTCGGTGAGATCTCACGCAGTATCATTTCGTCGTGAGCCGGATAGTCGCTGGCCAACCGACATTAAGGTTGGGGAGTGAGGACCTAGGACTGTAGGGCCCGAGATCCCCAGGTGGTGAGATCGAAGCTGGAACGCAGTCGGGTCACCCCAAAAGCGTCAACGTCGACCCCAGTGTTGGCTGGCCGGACTTCCAGTAGGGTTCGGGTGGGTGGAAAATAAAAATATAATGTGGTGGTGCGGAACCGCGTAGGTCCGCACCGGTAGAGTAGTGGTAGTAGAATAAGTTCTACTACGTGACGTGACAGTGTCGCTCACACACATGGACATCACTCCGAAAAATCAGACCGCGCTCATTCCTCGCACGGTCTTCCACAATGGCAAGTACCGCTCCAGCGTTCAAATGACGATGCCGGCAAGAGCCCCGAAACAGGGCTAGATAAGAAAGCGTTAGTTTTCAACTCGCAAAGGCAAGCCTGGGCGAGGCAACAGTACAAACAAGATAAGAGCCCCTCTATAGGATCAGAATCTCCACCGGAACTATTCAAAGCTAGCTGGACAGCGGAGAACTACTAGGGAAGGCATTTGATAAGTAGGGTCGCATGACGGACTACGATAATGATCGATGAAGGCATGTCCTGTCCCGGGGTCCTTCACAAGAAACAACGAGCTAAGAATTCATTTGCACACTTCAATGACGCCGCGTCGTTTTCACTGACTGCTTCAGCCTAAAATCTTACATCGAGGACAAACGCAATATACACACTTACACCGGGTGGATCAACTGGACTGAATTTGAGTCAATAACTTGAACTTCCTGGAACAACCCAAGGAGCTGAATTCATGTGTAACACACTTCCATTCATCATGATCGAGACGTGGCAGGCTAACGAAAGTATAATAGTAATATTGATTCGAGAAGATGAAAAGAACGCGCCGCATTGGAGGCGGCGCCGGAACGTTATCTATCGAAGAAGTGACATAATGTCATCGGGATTTCAACTGAAGATGAATCAAATCCGAGTCGGTGAGGAGAGATACCACTGGCCACCGCCAAGCCGAAAGCTAATTCGAACTTTAACAGGCTTCACCATCATTAAGTTTAATGGATGGATGGTAATGGTGGAAGGCAGCTATACCGATCAACTTTTCTTGCCAAAAAATGAACAAAGCGGACATGTATTGGAAGTTGGAACAGCGTTGAATCCACAGCAGGATAATCGTCGGTGTGACGGCGTGATTTGGTTAGAACATAGAGACAGGGCTAGGATCTGAAAAACTGAGATGCAGAAAAAACCCAAAGAGAGAAGAGGCGTCTTGGGAAGAAGGATTAGCTAAGGATTATGGCGAATACTTGAATTCCATTGAAGACCTCCGAGGTACGACAATATTCGTAGTCAGCTCACCGCAATAATATACGCCTCGGAGTCGCATGGTAGGAAGAAGGTAAGAAGAAAATGTGAAGGGGACTTGTACTTGCTCTGGCGTATGATTTGAGATGTTTCCCTTGGGAAAAATAAAGCGCCGGCATGTCTAGTGATGACGCCAGCTATATTATCAAACCCCGAGTGGTTGCTTTATGGGGCGATTAGAACAGAAGCCAGCTGAATGTTTTAATGTAGCGGTTAGCTGAAAAAAAGCTTACCATAACATATGTGACATTATCATTCCGGCTTGTTCCGGTACACCTTCAAGGTTTTTCGAGGCCTATCTTGATTTTTTTTTCGCACCTTGGTCGATGTTTGAAAGGAACAGGTATACTACGCCATCCGAGAATTAGCTGTCATATGCCTTCGATCAGCCTCCTACTACGTAATCTGCCAACTTCCGGGCGAAAGTGCACCTTCGTGGCTCCTGGCTAAAACACAGCCTTCAAGCTGCTTCAATGCCCTGGACCGATCACATTGCGCGTGCGAAGGAATTGAATGAAATGATATAGTCAGCCTTGACGGTCAAAGCCTCTCTTTCAAAAGAAAGCAACAGAATCGAGAGGAATACGGGGCTACATATTAACTTCGAGGTCTTTCATTGAGCCTATTGCCCTTTCTCGCTGCTGTCACCCGTGCAACTGTCCTGTCCTTCTCTAGAATTTCAAGTCTTGCTGCGCCACAACTTCCATAAACTCGGTAAAGAGGCCGCTTTGGGCAAGGGTAACCTGACCGTGTTACGATGAATAACGAGAGTATCACCTTGCTGCATGATATCCTGGAGGCTCGAAATCAAGGCCCCCGCCTGTCTACTCAAATTTTGCGATTCTTGCAACACCAGTGAAGGATGTGAAGAATAGTCGCTGCTAATGGAAGCAATACCGCAAAACATATACATAGTATTTCAACTATGGGCCAAAGCACCCCGCACTCATAATAGGCACCATGAAGCGAAATACTCAGTTTAATGTTTGTTCTGTTTACTGAAACAAGGCAGCCATTTATCCAGGGCAAGCTGGAACAAACCCATACCTGTGAAGAACGGCATTTGGGAAACCGGACTATAGAAACCGACAGTGCCGAAATTGGTATGATTCGAGTCAGGCGTCAAGAGGATCCGCATGTCCGAAACGTGGATCATATTGTCGTAAGTCATTCCGAAGAATGTATTATTGTCTGACGACACTGAGTTGCATCTATTGTTAATTGATGCCTGGTCATGAGCATGTTCGGTTTTTTATGTTCAATATTTCACTCACTCAGGGATGGTGACCGATGGTGTCCGTTTGGGAGCATTCTCTTCGATGGAAGCTAGGCCCATTGTTCTCCATGGGTCAACTAGCTATTCCTCAGGGGCTTGCAATGCAACTGAATATTGCTCACTCACATTCACCATTTGTCCATAACACATTGGACGGATTCATATTCCACCCTCCATACTTATTGACCTTCGATGTTTGTGGAGACGGAGGTATAAAACCTTCAAATGATCGGTTGCACTGTTCTTGAAAAAGTTCTAACGACGCGAACGCCGTCTGGATAGATAGAGGATTGTTTCTATCGCCTCGTTGATAGAAGCCTACGGTAATTATTAGGGTATTGATCAATATGTATGCCATATTTCATAACGCACCATACTCAGAACAGTATTGCCACATCCACGACCTATCCGCAATAGAATCACTTGAAGACGATGAAACCGAATCATAATCCAGCTCTGAAATCGCCGTAAGGAACGCTTCAAATGCAGACTGGACTCCCTCCTCTGTTGAAATGCCTTTCTCCACGGCGTCTTGGGTGAAGTTCTTTGTTTCCAATAAATTACAGAACGGAAGAAGAGAATCCTTGAAACCATAATATTGATAAAAGTTCAACGGGTCCATTAGGATACTAGCGGCGGATACGTCACTCGTGCCTCGCGCATCGTCTTCAGTTATATCCTCGGCCTCTGTTGTATCGCCGCCTGGCTTGCCGGCCCGAGCTTTCAGTAATTCAAGTTTCATCTGAGCCTTTGCCTCATCGTCGTCTCCCATGAGGGTGTCATCAACATGGCTTTAAAATCAAAGGTGAAAACTCAGTCAACATCGACCAAATTTCCCAGAAATCAGAATCGTACCGTGTTACACTAACCCAATCTGCAGAGCAATTCCTAGTTAAACTCCTCTCAGCAGCTTTATAATAGCTCGCCATATCAACTTCAGCTTGAACGGGTGCTGATGATGCCCAAGCTGCATAAACGACCTCTGGGTTCCTTATCCTCAAATGGGCCGCACGAATACCTGGGTATGACCCTCCTAAGAAAACCCACGGGGTACCACTCGGATGAACTGGCAGTACCAAAGGATCAAATTTGATGTCCCCTTCAGAAGGTACTTGACTGTCGGACGATGATTTCTTGAATGAGTTGGCGAAAAATATGAAATCCTCTAACGCCTGCTCAGTGTTTAGAAATTGCCAGTGATCTCCAGTCGTATTCCTCTGCAAAAAGAAGCTTATATACATGATATCCTCATACTGAGATTAATGCTTACGTTGACTGGGAAGGGGAGGGAAACTCCATAAAATCGATGTTCCCATAGAATGGCGACACCTTTATACCTCTCAGCTAGACGCATAACTGCCGACTGGCCATGGTACTCCTAGTACCAGGTAAATATTTCAGGTAAAGAGTGCCTAATAGTTCAAGTATTCTAGAGCTCACCTGTAAATAATACGGTAGCAGCGGCGCTGCGTCCTGCTCCCCCGAGTCGAAAACTAAGGTGATTCCCATTAAAATATCGTCACGTTCGATTTCTATTAGGTTTCTCACCAAATACTGGTCCTCCATCCTCCCAATATGTCGTGTTAACCCAAAAGCGATTCTTAAACGTCTGAGTCGTTTTATTCTCGAAATGATCAACAGGAATCTAAGGATGTGATACCGCATAATCAAACATCGGTTGAGAGCTTGTGTCAAACGGCATACCTCAATGAAATACTCTCCTCCATCAGCGCTCGGGTTTCCACTGCTCTCATCAGAAGCAAATGACAAACGTTCAAGTGGTGTAAGTGGTGCCAGTCTTGGCAATCGAATACCCGGTGCGGAGGCCTGTGATCTTCTAGCTTGACTGAGGATGCCTGCAAAACCTATAAAGAGGATACTTGTCAAACAAAACAATCGAAGATGCTGAATGAGAGCCATTGAGAATCTCAAGAGCAGTCCTCATCTGAGCGCTGGTAATAAGCTCATATGTCTTTTCGACTTTCCCAAGGATGGTCCACGAGACGTGCCACGATGCTGGACTGAGGCGGAGATTCTGAAAGATTCGCCCTTTTTTGGGTCTAGTTGTGAATGTGACCTCCATACACGGACATACTTCCACATGCTCTTAGTTCTCTGCATGTTTGGTTCTCGTGGGAAAGACCATTTAATGTTAAGATGATGCGATATCTCGTGAATAGTGATAAGAGCAAATACAATACATCTTTGGTGATACGGAAATGTAGATTCACGAAGAGAAGAAGGGTATATATACAAAGAAAATTTCATGCTCCAAAACCCCAAGAAAAGAAATAGCTAAAAAAGCAAAACCATCGATCCGAAACACACAAAATCAACTACAGTTGAGGCGGCCTTCCATTTTCCATTATACCACACTCTCGCATGAACGATAACCATCCCTCATCCATCCCACTCTCAGTCGTCAATCCCATTTCGACCATCGGATCCATCGAATTTTGGTTCGGAGCAAAAGGAGCAGTACCTGGAAGGAAGTTGCTCCCAAGGTATGAAGGATCCACGCTAAAGCCTTGAAAGGCCATAGGATCACTTCGGCTATTATAAGCTGCTCCAGCCATCCCACCCTGATTTTGTGAAGGTGCAAGGAGCGTCGATGTGTTTAGACCCGCTGGTGACGACTCCATCCCAGAATAATACTGGTTTGACGAGAATCCTGTATTTGCAGGATTAAGCGCCATCCATGAGTTAAGCGCATTAGCTTCGGCTGATCCCGTCGAATAGCTAGGTGCGGCGCTCGACGGATCATGGCGTGGATGATTCTGCCTAGGAACAGTTCTCCCCGACGGTTGCTCCCATCTATTGATAGCCGAGGGAGAAGTCATATTTACACTAGAACTTCTTCGATTTGACGCCCCATTGCTCTGTGTCGATGGGGGTCGATAATCGCGCATCGATGGTGGAACAACGCCAGGAGTAGAGGGAATAGTCGATATCGATTTACTCGCGATGTATCCCATGAAATTGTTGTACATCTCCCCCAACTCTCTTCCCGGAGGGTTCCCGGTCTTCCTAGAACCTACATGACTGGGCGACGAACGAGGTGGAGGATTACTGACGGAATTAGGTATCGAATGTGGATAGGATTGCATACGCGATTGCCGCGTGGTGTCGTGTTGAAAATATTCGATCAGGGACGGATGCACGTCAGGCATCGACAACAGATTAGAAGATGGTGAGCCTCTGGGAGTGGTAGGGTGTGATTCGCAGGGAGTGGTGGGCTCGGGGGAAGAAACAAGGGTTCCAGTTTCTGCCGGTTTGTGTTTGCTTTTTCTAGTCAGAAGGCGTGCCTGCCCTCCAAAAAGGGCCAACTCATCCTCCGCATCATGGAGCGAGCGAACCGAAAACAGTCCAGACACCTGCGGGTTCAAGTGACTTGCACTGCCGGTTGTTTGCGCCGGTAGATTCGAAGAGCAAGATTCGTTATACGATGCAACTGCTGTCTCCTTCAGTTTTCGAAGAACGCCCTATCAACGTAAACCACTCAACCAGTTAGACAGTTGGCTCCGAATCAAGACCATCAAATACGCACCAAAGCTATCCGAGCACGGTACGATTGTGGTGCCGTGTCCTTGAATAGGCCGATGGCGATATCCAAATCTAATAGAGCACTTGCTGCGACAGCCGAATTGGGCGATCTAGTAACCACTGTGCCGACTATCACCTGTGGAAAATAACATTATTAGTATTTTATGATAACCGAGCCACAAGCGATCAACACATGCCGCGGCAGAAAATGTTTGGCACAACAGAAACCATATCCGCATGCTTAATGGGGCACATCTCTCAAATTGATGTGCAGTGGCTCTAATGATCACAGATGCACATCTATAAGCTGTCAGGAAAGAAGGAGCAAATGGGCTAAGTAACGGGTTTGTTGGGTGATCGAGAACTGCTTGAGCAAAAAAACTGCGATGTAAGTATAACATCGCTTAATAAGATCATTGATCAGCCTGATACATTTATAATACCGACATGAGTCAAATGTACTCACTGACGGCTCTATGCTGACTCGCGTAAAATCCTCTCAAACTTAATGAACTAGAGTAAAACTCTTCTTCACCTTCCTCGCGGGTTACATATGGTCTGAAGTGAGCCAAGAACGGCGTGCTACGGACTTTACGATCGAGATCCAGTATCGTCTGATAGCAGGGCGTCTTGGCCACCAGAGTAGCTTCGGCTAACGGATAAAAAATACTTTTGGCGAACACATGTTTCATTCTCCAAACTATGTGAGCGCTATTATCAGCCTCAGATGGAGAATCAAACCTGACATAGAACCTACATCCATCCTGAGAGTGCCCCGTCTCATCATCAATGGTCGCTTCTTCGTCAAGGGGGAATTCACAGTCCACGTAAGATAAATGAACAGCCGGCGGACGGCCAAGTGCCAAGCTCTATTCAGATTTTAATAAGAGCAATAAGCGAATAGAGCACTCACATGTGACACATCTGCAGCAAATGTCTCCCAAAACAAGTTCCGACGCATTTGTACTGTAGTTGCGTCCATCATCCATCGAGCACTATCGCGATCTATTTTTAGATCATATATTTTTCGTCAAAAAGTGGCTTCCAATCGATAGATGATATATCAACTAACGAAGCCCAATCTATCAGAACCAAAATGTTATAAACTAAAATGACAGACGCTGTAACAGAAAGGGAGAACTCACGCTTTGCGCCATCTTTGCAGTGAAACTCATGATACACCACTAACTGACAGGTGAGAAATAGTGGGGCAAGGGAAGAAAAAGAAAACTACTTGCCGCGCTATCCCTGGAATATTTCCGTCCTGCGTGAGTGTGATATGTGGCCATTAATCCCATTGCTCGAACAGTCTCAATAGATGGTGATTCATAGACAGCCTTCAAAGAGAGCGCGGCACGACCCAATTCGTAAAAATGTTCTGCTTCGGCATTATAAGGAGGGAGATTAAGGTCGAGTAAGGCTCCAAGAGCAAAGATAAAGAAGAGCATAGCAAGTTCATGAGGTCGTAAATTCTCTGGGACATTTTGTTCCCTAGGGGATTCCCCAAGTTGTGGCGACGGTTGAGCGACCTGAGTAGTTGACTGTAGTAATGCATAGGTGCGTGGTAGTATGGAATCGAAAAGCTCTTCTCGTTTTATCGGGCGATAGAAGAATGAAGCATGATCGATGTAAAATTGAGCGAGTGATAAACCACGTTCCCGAGTTGGCAAGTACGATTCTAGGGTTTTCAAAGCAGCCGGGTCTGCTGACATTTTAAACCGCGTGAATGGAAAAAAGTTCGACAAGCCTTCGAGTTCAGGCGACAAATGGATATAAAAGGTTTCAGTTTCTTCTGCCGAGGGAGTGCTTTCTGAAGTTTCGGAAGCCTATTGAATGTTGGGAGGCAGGACATCAGGCACGAAAAGTTTGCGTACCATCATGAGGGTCTGCAGTAAAAACTCAGCCTCAACAACCACTCAAGCGCAGGACATAACATACCTCAGTACCCGCCGACCGTCCAAAATACCGCGATTCCCCTGAATCCTCCAACGTCAAAGTGCCCAGTGCATCAATCGACGCCTCTTTCTCCTCCCCTTCCTCATGTTTTGGTAAAATCGCTTCCGAGCCAAATTTGATCTTCAAATGATCTTCAGTCAAAAGCGCATGAGGTTTATCCGAGATCGTCGCTTGCAGGATGGCTAGGGCGTCTTCCAACTGTCGAATCCGATTGCTCATTTCCGAAATCTTTTTGTGAAGCTGGTCCGTGTCTGCGAGTATGAACCTGATGGATGTGCTCAGCAAGCGGCCGCTATTGAGACCTTAGATATGAACCTGCTGCCCTGACCGGCCGACAGAATTCCTGCATGAACATGATGAGTCAAGGAGCATGACCATTCTTGTGACACTCACCACAAGGACATATGCTCTCGCATCCTCTCCTGACACAAGAACTACAAGGAACTTTTTTGTCACATCTAAGCTTCAGCCGCCGACATTCTGCACAAGACAACTCTCCTATCACACCGAACAAAGAGGCCCCTTTAATATGAGCTTTTCTCACAACAGTAGACCCACCTCGAATCCGTTTCAACTCGATATCCCTCAGCTCCTCCTGCGTGATCTTTTTCTGCGTTCTCCTGGTTGGAATTATGCGAGTAGTATCGACGGGCATCTTTTATAAGACCATATAGTTGTGGAAGAGGCGGTGAGTGACAAAATCGTTTCCCACACAATCTCACAGACTTTATATGATGTTTATATGTTGTTGTCATCTGCGGGGAATGCGGCGTTCATGCTATTTATTTTCAGCTCTGATTAGATTCATTTTAATGATCTAATGGCCCGGGGTAACAAAAATGCAACTCGCTCTCGACAACTTCGCCCAAACTCGAATCCGCCATGATTGTCGTCCTGAAGCCACAAAACTTGGAATCACAATTGCTCTAGAAGGAAGTGGTCTCCTGGTCCAATTATTCAACGTACGTCCAAAATTTCACCAAGCACTGCGCTTCATCATCAATTATCACCAAGCCTATTTCATATATCTTTGACATCTTATCATTTTTCAGATGGCATTTTTCCTCTTCTTTGTTCTCCCTCTGCCCCTACCTTCCGGCGCCTGATAACCGTCCCCAACAGGTCAAGATAATCTCCACAATTATACGTTACCACATACCTTAATCCTTTCCTGATTGGCCGTTTTCTTTGAAACACCGACTCGCTTGAGTAGATTCGTTAAACATGTGGGTCAGAGCAAGGTAACAATGGGCAAATACCAATCGTTTTTTATTCCCGCCTACATCAGCTTCCGGGTCATCTTCTCCGAAGCGTTTCAAATGAGTCTTTTCAGGCTGATTCTCATCTTTCTCTGAATCTTCATTGGACAGTTGAACGAAGGATACAGCAGACTCTCTGAGCTTCAATGGACGAGGAGACTGCGGTGGTGTAGATAACTCTGAAGGTATTTGCGAAGCAACTGGTGGAATGATATCCATCTCACTCGTCTATTGATACCGAGGTCAGAAGACTGCCCTACCCAAAATTGATTGCTTACCTGCACAGTAGGTGTCATAGCGACAACTGGTGGTTGTTCTTGCTGTGGCTCTGGCAATGCATGCGCCGCATCCTGCACTCTTGGCTAAAATAAATGTGAGAGGTCCATTGTTCATACCACAGATTTCAAGTATCTCGTCACACTCACGTGTGGCGGCGATATCCTCAAACTCAAGAGCAAAGAGGGATCCATGTCAGTCAACGGGAGCATTTGCGCCAGCATAGTCTCCAACTCGGAATTACGTTCTTGTAAGCCCAAGATTGTCTTGTCCCTCTATTTACGGCATTTTGAGCTTCGCCGAATAGAAAACAAAACAATAGACTACTCTCACCCGCTTTATTTCGTTATCTTTAGCGACCGAGGCTTGCTCATGCAAATCTCGAGCATTCGCAAGCAATAAAAGGGTGAAGTCCTTTTCCACATCCGACTTTCCGCAACTTGAGCATCGCTAAAAGAGAGGAAATGATAGCTTACTAAATCCCCAGTCGCATATCGCTCCAACAGCGTATTCCGGTTCGTTACAAACTCTTCCTTCTCGTTCTTTAGGTCTGCTATCTCCTTCATCAACGTGGCAACTTGTCCTTCAAGGTCGAGAACCGTATCTGTCTCATGTGTACGAAGCTTTCCTAATTCCTCTTCCTTTTCCTCTTTCATGTGTTCGATAAAACCTTCGAGCTGTATAACCTTTGCTTTCATGTCCTCTTCGTTTCTCTTCGCATTCGTCGATTCTCGATCAGCAACAGCAATACGCTCCTCTTTTATCTGAACAACATGTTTTAACCCGTCAACCGTAACTTGAAATTCCTTGAGCTTCCTGGCAAAAGTATCTTCTTGGGCTTTCATTTCCGCCGACAATTTCTCATTGGCCAACGACAATGAAGATTTTTGTTCTTGGACAACGGCGTTCTCGAGACGAATTTGCCCTAAAGCCGTCTCATGGGAGACCTGTGCTCGACCGGTCATCATTGAAATTCAATTACCGGTATTAATACTTACGATTAAACTCGACAGTTTTTCTTGCATGTCTCCAAATTCCTCTTTCGTCAAACGGAGAGTACTCGCTTGCGCCTCGAATCGATCTTGAGCACTCTATACGATACCCAATGAAAACATCTCATCAGCAACAGAAATGTAAAGTCAGTTCTGAGCCCACGCACCGTAACTTTACAGCTCAGCTGACGTATTCTATCCTTCAAATCAGCAAAAGCTGTGTAAGAGAAGAAAGGGAACAGACGTGTCTTCCTTTTTCTCCAACTCTCTCATCAAATTAACGATCCTGCCCTCGAGCACATCCACTTTCCCGACAGCGATAGCTTCCCGAATCGTAGTTTCCTTCAATTCTTGTTGTAATCGACTCGTCGAAGCTTGTTCTTGTGACAACCTGTTCCATGTGAAATTTGTGAGACCTCAATTTGAAATGGAAAGTTACGTTGTCCGAAGCTGATCTCGCATATCTTCGCCCAGAGAAAATTTAGCTTGGAACGCGCTGATTTCCTGATCTCGCTTGTTTACTACCTCTTGAACAGCTGACAGTTTGGTTTCATATCTGGATATAGAAGCCTTTAAGCGGGGTCGAGGTCCGGATCAAGAAAATTTTGACTCACTGGGTTTGAACCTCTTTCTCTTTCGCGGAAGATATCTCTCGGAAACTCGCAAGGTTTGATTCCAACCTAATCAGTGGGTCAGTAATCAGGTACATTATGATTCAATTACTGACTCTTTATGAACAATCCTCAAATTTGATAACCTGAATAATAGTCAAACCGTCGGTTCAACCAAACCTTCACGAAACTGAGCGGGCACTACTTACTCCGCAGCCACTTCACGTCTTGAATCTAATACATCTTGTATCTGAGTTTTGACGACGAGAGATTCCTTCTCTGCCGAGATCAAGGCATCTTTTGATTCCTCCAGTCGGCTGTATGCCCTAGTAATCAAGATAACAAAAAGAAGTTAAGATATCGGTCATCAATTGATGAAATATATGCCGACTTCTTGCGAGACGACGTCTCTTCGGCTAATCTCCGTGTGAGGTCGAGAACTTCAGCTTGTAGCTGCAATTTTCTGTGCATCAAGCGAAGCTTAGAAATGGTGAGCATGTTCATTGGCTTCTGGTACCTACTCTTGTTGCAGCGGTCTCAGAACCACCAGCTCGGCATCCATTTCTCGATTCCTTTTTGTGACCTCGACTATTCTAAGGTCATTTAGCGCTCAGCTGAGCTAGAATCAGTAGCAATAGAGGAACACTCGACTTGGCTTCCAGCTCAGCCGAACGTGCGCTCATCTTCAAATGCTTGTCCTCAAGAACGCAAAGTTTTTCGACTAACTCTTTTTCTGTTTCGAAGCGAGCGGGTCACGAGATAAAAATAAAAAGGAAGAAAACAAAAGCTAATCTCACCCGAAGCGATGACTGACTCTTGTAGCTCCGCATGCCGAGCGACTCGTTGCAATGTATCCCCCCAAACCTCCCGCTTCTCATCCTCCAGCTCGCGCAACCGACCATTGACGTCGGCTAATTGAGCCGAAGTATTATGAAGCTTATCGCGTAACAGATCATTCACACGTTGTGCTTTTACACCCAAGAAAAAATCAGAGAGCAACGATAAAATAAGAAAAGGGGCGGGCATACAGTCAGTCAATTCCTCTTTGAGCTGCGCTATTGTGATCCTGACTTGGCCCAAGAATTGTCGACTTTCTCCATGCTCAGAAACACCTAGTAGGAGGGGTATTCAAACGATTTTTATCATATATGATCAGCGTATCGCGAAAACACTTACGACCAGCGGTTTCCGCCGAAAATCTTCTCAACTCCGTCAATTCCTGAGCCGTCTTGTCGACCAATTTTCGATATGCGAGCTGGGAATCCCCTAACTCCTGCATACCTCTTTCCAAACCGTGAAATCTAATCGCAGGAGAACGGTAGAGGTTAGTGATCGAACAACTTAGGAAGATATACAACGAACACTGCTGCAAGGTCCAACACTTTCTTCTTCGTTTCATCGACTTTAGCTCTCATTGCATCCCCCTTACCAGTTTCCAATCGTAACAATACCTTCACATCCTCCACTTCCCGGACCTTTCCATTGAACTTGACCTCGTTCGATTCTATCACAGATTTGAGGTTGTTTATTCGGAGAGACGCTTCTTCAAGTTTTAGTTTTGTTTCATTGAGTTCGTCTTTGGTGGCTTGATGATCTTTTGTTATTTGATTTCGAGCATTTTTGAGTGTGATGAGCTGATATCGCAGATTTTCACTTTGTTTCGTCTTTGCCAATCGCACACGGGGGACACGGAAAGAGGGGAAAGTCAATATATGCGCGGGGATAAGGGACATAAATTACCTGCTCTGCGAGACTTGTGTAGACATCCTTCAGTTCATCGAGAGCAACATCGTCTGAGGCAACGGTCATACTTGCGGAGCCCAAAGAATCTGGGTCGGGGTCATCCTCGCCTCCAATATCGCCACTACCTCTTTCTCCTCGAAGGCCGGAACGTATCTGATTGGGAGTTGCTACGGGCCACCACAAACCCGACAAATCAAGGATCAAGACAAAGAATACAATTATCACGTTAGCTATATCAAGAAAGTGCAAAGACGATGGAAAGACAGCAGACTTATGTGTTGCGAGGCCCGTAATCTCGAACCAGACATGGGAGCAAGCAAACCGGGGCTCGATGTGGGCCCATTCAAAAAGTTCACATAAGGCGATAAACTCGATGCGGTTTCCCCCCGCGTGTTCGAACTCGAGTTCAAATTTGCACTTCGAGGAGGTTGGAACGGCCGTAAAACGGGGCGTTCCCGCGGCGTCTGTATATCCGTAGGCGACTCGAATTTGATATTCCTCGAGCTCACATAATTTGCCGCTGTTTTACCAGGGATCTCGATGTTCTGAGTGGGTGTCGGGCGGGGGTTTGGCGCCCGAGATGGAGAAGATGATGGGTACGAGGTCTCGCGAACGATCTTCGTAAAAGGGTTGGAAAACGCTGGAACTCCAGTGTACAAGGCCATAGATGGAGGCCCTACACGATGCTGGGCACGGAATTGAGCCTTCTGTTCACCATCGTCGTCGTTCATAGCCAAGATGCAATTATGATGCAAATAGAGAAACGCGTCCAGTTGACGCGACGTTCAGCGACGCGTGATGCGTGATTCGTTACATATCTCACGTGCACACACACAATGCCGTGACTGCCGTGACAATCCGATCGTACGCCTGTGTCGTCGCAACGTCCATATTCCCAGTTAGACATGTAAACCCAGCTGCTTACTTCCTGCACCCGTAATGGTACAAATAGTATAGTCTAACAAGTATAGCGTAATATACAATATTATATAGTAGTCCCAAATTCCAATGTTCCGCAACCTACAATCCGAAATACGTCAACCCAAATGAACCAACCAACACACTTACAAAAATAGTGATCCAAGTATCCGCAGGAGGTCCTCTCAAATGCCTCGGTGCTCCATTAGTTTTTTCTCCTCCATTCCCCACTCCTTTCAAAGTAGCATTTTCATTTTGTTTAGGGTTATTCAACGAAGGCGCAGGTAAAGGTTCAACAGGCAATACTTTTTGAGTACCAAGCTGTCCAGACCCGATCATGACTTGAACTCCAATGGAAGGAATGTTGTTTACGACGACAAAGAAGAGTGCTGGACCTGGAGCTATGATGGATGGATTTGGAGGGACTTGTGAAACGCGGAGGAAACCGGCGCTGTTGTCGTCGGAAGTACTGTAGGTGCTTTCGAGCTCGACGTAACGTTGACCCATGTTCTGAAAGAAAAGGCGTCAAGTCGATTCAACAAGTGTGGATTTCTTTCTCACCATCGAGTGCGTTGAGAACCCTGGCCGAATGAGGATCGCCTTTGTCATCGCGATATTGGTAATTTCACCTCCGAGATCGTCCAGAGTAAAAGCAATAGTAAACGAAGGTCCGCCATAAGAAAGTTGACTAGGAATTCCCCGAGGTTGTGGACGCCGATGAGTATAATACGCAGGATAAAAGAACTCCATCCTATATTCCGTTGGGTACTTCAGATTAGCCACGCTATAGTCCGCATTTGGATTCGATCCTGCTATCATAACCGCGCCTAGAACGGTGTCAGCATTTCATCCGCATAGCATATTTTCAACAAACTCACCATCGGGTAGGAGTAATGCGGAGGAATGGTACATCCGAGGTATTTTCGTCGATGAGAAACCTTGGCTCGACCATCGGGTTCCTGGGGCTGCACTTGCATTATAGACCAACGGCGTAAAATGAGGATCATCCGCGTAAGACATGCCAACCGCCCAAGAATTATACCCGTAACCAGCAGTTCCTTCAAAGTCACTTAGGAAGACACTTGCTAAACAACAGTCAACTAGTACCCACCGGTCCGCGCTCCGTTAGTGCAAAAGACAGTACCGTCCGGTAGGAGGATAAAATTCGCCATAGATCGTCCCTCAGGCAGTGGATCATCATGCTCGTAGCTTGGAGACACATCAGGAGTAATTGCGACACAAGATTGAGAAGCCCGTTGTCCAACAATAACGAACGCCGGATCAGTCCATTGTGAGGTGGAGATATTAGAGCCTCCACAGAAAAGTATAGTAGCAGTCCAGTTATTCGCCGGTGTGAGAGGAAGCATGACAGTGCCAGCACTAGCAGGATAGGTTCGAACAGCGTCAGGCATGACATCCAGAAGGGTTTCAGTCCCATTTTTGTAATCCAATAGAATAGTCTCCCAATTAGATTGTAAAAGCAGGCGTCCAGAAGGAAGTAGCCAAGTTAGTGGATATAGATTTGTAGGAAGTGTACGTGTGAGATGAGGAGATATAACTGGTTTACCTCTGGTAGGGAAAAACTCGTATGTAGGATTGTTTTGCTGTGCGTCATTGACATAGCCGCCCCAACGACATCCTCCGATCTAAAGGAGTTCACTATAGTTCATAGAGCGCTCGAGCGTAGAACTTACTATGATCATGGTCCCATCTTCCAAGGTTTCTCTGGATGCGGGTCAGAAATAAATGGGATCTGCGCTTCGCAAACTTACAGTGTCGGGTACCATCTTTGATCTGCCTGAAAGGAGGAAAGCGTCCAATCGCAATGGCCATTGTCACATGGGTCGAGCATTCTAGGAGATAACAGTGAGGCAGAACGAACGATTGCGCGCTCACATAGCATACCTAACACTATGCATAGTTTTTGAGCTAGAGTAAGTTGCATATGATATCTATGAACTCACGATTTACGACCGTCAGGATCATCATACGGCCCGCCACCAACTTGAGTCTCAGCCTGCACACCGCCATACGTTACTGCTTGATTACCGCCCACATTTAGCCACGTTCCATTCCCCAGCACATTCCCGCCCTTCATCTTCTGGTGAGCTTCAGCTGAGTAGATTAACGGCTGCGCTACTCACAGCGCAGAATGTATTCGTGATGGCGTCCATGGCTCTGTGTGTATTGGAGCTCAGAGTATATTCTATTCTTTTATCAGCATATCTTCACAAGACATACGTAAGGAAGTCACCTTCCGCCCAGGCGGGATGATTCTTTACACGACTCGGGTTATTTTCCACTTTATCGATGATATACACCTTGTCCATGGCACCCAGAAACATCTTGCACAAAGTTTGTGAGGCGATAGGGTTATATTGTCGTATTAAACCTTACCTGCTGTGCGCTGATGAGACTATTTCCGATGAGTTCGAACTGGCCATCGAGGCCTTTTCTCAGAGGTTGAGTGGGGATATCATACGCGAATGAAACAGCAAGGAGGGACGCGTAGAAAGAAAATGGCATCATGATAGACGAATAGAAATGTTGAGTTGTCACAAGTCACATTCACTCATGCACAAGGAACGAATAACGGACGGTCTTTTCCGAGTATTGTTGTAGTCAAACCACCGTGCGCGATTAATTAAGTTAATACAGCACTGGTTATAACAATGAAATAATAATGTTGAACAGTCTTCAAGTCAACAAGTTCAACGGTAAACTATTCAATTTCAATGATTGATCAACGTGAACACCAAAAACGCGGTTTTGTTGGACTTGCATCTGTTCCTTCATAATATAATCACGCTTCAGTGGAACTTTACTTGATCTGTTTGATTTCAATGCATAAATGATGTAGCTTGTGTATGGGAACTTTGTCTGCTCGGTACAGCAAGCGCCGTGACGGCACTGGTTTCTAGTGTGAAAATACCAATAGCTTTACACAGCTACTTACTTTTTTTTTTTTTTTTTTTTTTTAAATCAATTGCTTATATTCACGGTGCTCGATCACATTCCGCTATTAAGTAATCTAGTAATGTAACGGGGGGCTAAAAGTAGTATATGCGAAGTAGGAAATGAAATAATAAATGAAAAGATACGGCAAAAGAAAAAAAAAATCAAAATGGGGAAACTAATATATAAGTAAAAGTTCACCCGGGCATTTGAGAAATAATGACATCACTACTGCTCATGGAGGAAGATTGGTCTGTTGTCAATGGGTAGACCTTTTCTTTTGCAAATTTCATTCATGATACGGCGTTGATCGTATACATGAGATTTGTAAGCTTCCCAATCAGGGTCTTGAAGTCGCGGCCTATTCATATGTGAAAATGAGAAGGCCTTTGGATTGTCGCAGAGGAAGTGAATAAGACCAGGAACAGTCTCAATCCCCCCTTGAAAGTGGTTCAAGCGCCGTACATACCACGGGCACTCGTTTAATACATGATCCCTTGTCTCGGGCGCGTTCAGACGGCCATGGCAACCCAGAGAGGGTTCCCGAGGGAAGAACCGCGAACGGTACTCCCCAATCGGCGCGTGTTTGGTGGCGGTGCACACAAAGCGTGCACACAGACAAGAATCATTAGCGACAGTGACTCCTCCGTAAGATCGGAGCCATGGACCGGAATGGATATGGGTGGGAAGCAACGGTTTTCGATCGTCCCCTTGTGCTTTGTTCCAAAGTTCAATGAATGAATGGCCTTTGTAACATATTTTGTCTCGCTCAGTATTGAATCCTGATTGCCAGAGGTCAACGACATCGTGTGTGATATTATGACGTCTTCGGTTGTAGTCCGCGGAGATGGGAAATGATCTCTGTAGAATGAATTGTGCCGCTTTTGCATCAGCAAAAGTGGCCTTGATGTGACATCGGATGCAGGAGTCAACCTCTTCGTGTGAAGGATTGCAGGGTCGGACAGCCTTGGGTTGGTATCCGTTTATGCTGAATTCGAGGTCTGGGAAGGAATCAAATAGATCCTCGAAGGCGGTAGCCAGCGCAATAGACAGCGATTGGCCAGATGGAGCGTTAGACATGTTGCACAGTTTTTGGAGTGTGTTAGGGGACGTAGTATAAAGAACGACTTTAGAGATCGAGTCGTTCTTTTTTGCTAATTTATAGGCTTTGACAACAGATAGGAGGGCGGACCATCCAATAGCAGTAGTGGCTGTAACTCGTCGGCCGGCGGGGAGAGTCTTGTTAGTACAAAATTTACCGTTATGAAAAATAGTATACGACGAATGAGAGTGAGTAAACGACTGTCCTAGTTTAGCTCCAACTTCTTGTTCAGGGACGTGCCATCCTGTGAAAATGTGAAGGATGTCAGGTCCATTTTGCCTGGCGTTTGTGATGATGTTTTCGTGATACAACGCAGAGTTGCGATTACCACGAGGAATGGGCATGTATGAAATTCTATCCGGGTGAACGTCAACCAGCCTATGACCAGGCTTTGCTGACGGATGAAGGGGTTGATACTGTTCTCTTATTTTGTCGAGGTCTTTGATGTTGACCGGGGAGAGAACTTGAACTCGTTGTTTGGCACCGTAATGTTCGGTGGCATTGGGGTGGAGACGCGATCCTTTACAGTATTTGTGATTGAGAAGCGATAGGATCGGATGGTTTTTGTGAAGTGTAGAGATCCGGCTAACAGATCGATCATGTAACTTCTTTAGGATGAAATGAATTGGCATAAGTCCAGCCATAGCTAAGACTCCACCTGTGGGGGAGGTGCGGAAAGCTCCTGTGATCCAGACAGCTCCTTGTCGGTGCATGTGTTTGAACATATCGATCAGAGTCTGAAAGCCCCTTGTGTGAGTGCGATACCAGCATCGGAAACCGTATGTGGCGACAGGAAGGACGCATGACATATATAGCGTTCTCTTCTGTTTGGGAGTAAGTCCTCGGACCGAGTTACCTAGAATGCCCATGCATCGTACGATAGAAAAGGCTTTGGTCGTATATTGTTTGACATGTTCTCACAGCTACTTACTTTCCTTCTCCCCTTCGGGACTCCCGGGCCAGTGCTTGACAGAGACACTTGATATTCATGCATCTCCCGTCTATATTTGATAGCATAAAGATGCGGATTTTGAAACGGCGGTCTGCATTTCCATATCGTCATGATGATCAGCAGGAACGCCAAGATGCAAGTAGGTCCTAATGCTGGCCCCCACTACATAGCCCCGGACTTATGTTAAAACATAAGTTTTTTATTCAATGCACGGAACTTACAATAATAGATACATATACGTAAATCCGTCATAATCACGTAAGTTCTCACCTTTTCCTTTCTTCCTCGTTGATACTCATCTGTCTTCCACGATACGCATATCTCCTTTCCACCTATACACTGCCCAGAATACTCTTCCCTCGCGTGAGTATAAATCCTTAATAAGTCTTCCAGACCGTTGCATGAGCACTCTGGGTGAAGCAATGAGGCCATACTAACCTCCAAGGGCTCATATTTCATAGTTATCACTATGTGTGGCTTTCCAAGATCGAATAAGTCGCACAGGATACCGGAGAACGCACGACCATGGATGCTAATTGTCACAGCTCTCACGGAGGACGACATAAGCAAACGTTTGCGGCAATGATAAACATTACAACGACACTTGGCATGAGGAATCCCACGCCGAGTGCCACGTTACAGCGCCCAAATCTTTCTTTCCCTTAGATCCAATGTCTTTTTGCGTCCCACCTCCATTGACCCATCGCGACGACGATCGGCAGGGGCATCCAGACGCAAGCAAGTCCCACGTGCTGGCCCGCACTAGTCTTGTATTTACATTAAATCACAGGTTTCTTCTTCAATGCGCGGCATTTCATCGTCAATGGTGGTCAATTTCAATTGACTCAAACAACCAACTATGTAAACAATGCCATCTCAGATAGAAGAGCAGGTGCGTACTTCCTCCCATTGCTCATCGAGACTCCCCATTCATATATGCCCAACAGTTTTCGAAATTCTGAAGCCATACGCATACCTCGACGCCACCAAGGACTCAAGCGCTCGATACCCCCCACCAAGATGCCACCCTGGCACACGAGAAAAGGTCAGGGAGAGACTCATGCGAAAGCTTTTGAATGAGTATGATGAATGGAAGATGCTTTGGATCCGTGAATTTGCCGGCACCGGAAAATCTGCTGTTGCCCAATCCTTTGCTGATTCTTGTGAAGAAGAAAAGAAGCTAGGAGGGTCATACTTTTTCTCCCGGACCGCTGGTAGAAACAAGATTGAAACAGTGGTGCCAACCCTCGCATACCAGCTTGCAGGAGCCGTCCCACAATACCGGTCTCTCATAGAACCAGCTCGCTAATAACCCAATTTTATTACAAAACTCTCCTCCCGTCCAATTCAAGAAACTCATAGTATAGCCGTTTGCAGTTCTCCAACGCGAGCGTCCACGAGAGCCAATTGCCATCATCTTGGATGGCCTAGACGAGTGCGAAGGAGAGACCGCTCAGCGAGAGATCCTCAAGATGATCACCAACGCTATTCGCATGAACCTCAATCTTCCGCTACGCTGGCTCATCTTCAGTCGACCTGAAGCTCACCTGAAGAATGCATTCTCCCGAATCGTGGAATGTGGCCGTGAGGAGCTCATCATCGATTCAGAGTGTCGGGCCAATGTGGAAAGATATGTTGAGGATAGACTTGTCGAGATCAAAGCCACATACTGCGATGTAACACCTAACGATTGGCCCTCGAAGGAAAAACTCAAAGAGCTTCTTAATGCCGTTGCCGGGCTGTTTGTTCTGGCATCCACGTGTATCAACTACATTGGCGATCCCGAGGAGGCCGACCCCGATTCCCAGTTAGACACTCTCTTGACATTCATGCGGCGTTCGCAAAGTGTTGTGTCCAGGAACCCTCTGGCTGCCCTTGACCTTCTGTATTCACGTGTTCTTGAGGACGTACCCCACATGGTGCTCAAGACAACCTCGCGAATTTTGGGATATTTGTCACTCCAGAGTAGATTTGAGGCTTTCGGCCCTAATTCAGCTCAAGAACTTTGCAACTTTCTCCGCCTCAGCCAGCGTGATTTTTACAAGGCGTTCCGTGGATTATACTCCGTCATGCGTATACCAGAACCCGAAGACGTCGCTGAATCTCAAATACAATTCCATCATGCCTCATTCCAGGACTTTCTCCTCGATCCAAACCGTTCCGGAAAATTTGCTATTGAGAGCCATAAGGTGCTGGTAGATGTCCTTAAATCAGGTATCTTCTGGTATGACGTTGACGTTACGCATTTCCACACGGACGATGGTAAGCATGACTTGAAAAAATCCTTCGTTGAAACTAAGTCTTATAATTTCCAGGGTGGGAGCCTTTTAGCGGCCATGGCCATGGTAGTCTGCCTGGGTTGACCTGGACTTCGGATGCCATTGGAGTACCGCTCTCTATGTCAATACAGTTCTTTGTTCGATCGGGCTTATTTGATACCTTCGTTGATGTACAGTTGGATCATATGGATGAAAATGTTCTCTCCCAAATATCCAACATCGATTTCAGGTATTGGCGCGCCGAACACCTTTTTGCCGTAGCTAGAATTTGTCAACTTGTGAGCTTATTCTATTTTTTTTTTTGCACTTTTCTTTAATTCTAACCTGTATATAGGATCTTTCAACTTCGATTATACGCACGGAACCATCTTGTCTCACGGATCAGTGGCTGCTAGAATTCTTAAACCGCGTGATAAAGAATGGAGTTTCCAAAGCAGCTATATTCCCTCTCCCATCCGTAAGCCCGTAAAAATGCCTTGGTTTTCGTATCTGGACTGCTGCTAGGAATTACCTGACGGTCGATGGATTAGGGAGTATTTCTTTGGACATAGTGACAAGTCGGTGATCTGGACAACGAAGTCGCCCAGGTCCCATCAACATTCGCTTTCGCTTCGCTGTGACAAGGAGCCATCGGATACACAAGTATCTGCATACCAACAATTGCTTCAAAAGATCAAATGGGATGAAGAGAAAGCCAAGTTGGAAATATATGATGAGACAAGGAGAGGTTGATGACATTACTAGGTTGCAAAGTCGCTTTGAATGCTCTCGTTTCGTTATCGAGTTTCTTTTTTTACTGTCCTTTTATCACTTGTTTTGTATATCGATTCATGCCTCCATTGTACTTTCCACTATGACATATATTGACCTGGTGCGTGACGCAATGTTACATGTGTCTGCCACTGGTTATAATTACAACAAGCGCTGTGACGGTACTGGTCCTTATGAGAATGCCAATAACATACGGCTGCAGTTTCTTTCTTCTGCCCCTCACCTCTCTAGCGTTGGACACAGACACGGGAAATCCATGCATCACCCCTTTACTTTTGGTTATATAAAGAGGCGGCTTTTGAACCGGCAGTCTGCGTTTCCATTGACGCATCGTGATGACGACCGTCAGAAACGTCCGGATGCAAGTGAGTCCCATGTGCTAGCCCATACAATAATGTTCGACGTACGTTATGTCATAGGTTTTTTCTCCCATGCGCGGCATTTCATCGTCAATGGTGGTCAATTCCAATTGACTCAAACAAACAACTATGTAAATAACAACATCTCAGATGGAAGAGCGGGCGCGTGTTTCCTCCCATTGCTCGTCTAGACTCCCCATTCATATATGCCCAACAGTTTTCGAAATCCTGAAACCATACACATGCCTCGATGATACCAAAGACTCAAGCGCTCGACACCCCCCACCAAGATGCCACCCTGGCACACGAGAAAAGGTCAGGGAGAGACTCATGCGAAAGCTTTTGGATGAGTATGATGAATGGAAGATGCTTTGGATCCGTGGATTTGCCGGCACCGGAAAATCTGCCGTCGCCCAGTCATTTGCTGACTCCTGCGAGGAGGAAAACAAGTTTGGAGAGTCATATTTTTTCTCCAGGACTGCTGGTAGAAACAAGATTGAAACAGTGGTGCCAACCCTCGCATACCAGCTTGCAGGAGCCGTTCCGGAATACCGGTCTCTCATAGAACATCAGCTGGTCAATAACCCCATCTTATTACAAGCCTCTATTCCAGTGCAGTTCCGAAAACTCATTGTAGAACCGTTTGCTGTTCTCCATCGCAAGCATCCGCGAGAGCCAATTGCCATCATCTTGGATGGCCTAGACGAGTGCGAAGGGGAGATCGCTCAGCGAGAGATCCTTGAGGTGATCACCAACGCCATCCGCACGAACCCCGATCTTCCGCTACGTTGGCTCATCTTCAGTCGCCGTGAGGCGCATCTCAAGAATGCATTCTCCCAAACATCAGGAAAACGAAAGATGGAAACAGATGCTAAATGTACGATAAATTATTGTAAATTGTGCTAGTAGTTGAAGATCATGCACAATCAGTGGCTCGGTCTGGCTAACTTAGCCAAAGTAGACCAATTTTCTCTCCCTTCGATAAACTGAAGTTGAATCATGCGGACGAAAGGTTCTCTCCCGCGTCTCCACCGTTTATTTCAGATTGGCGCGTCACACATATTTTTCACTTAAAGTAGAGTTTGTCTACTTGTCACCTTATTTACAGTATTGTATCTTTTCATTACCGACCTGTATTAAGGATTCTATCTACGCACGTAACCATCCAACCCTACGGATCACCAGTTGCTTGAATATTTCACCGTCTGAATAAGAAATGGAATTGCAAAACCAACTACTAGTAGTCCCTCTCGAAAACGTGAGCCCGTATGTTGCAGTGCTTTGAGGTTCTTCTAGAGTTAACCTAGTGGCCAATAGGGACTCGGGATATTTCTTCGTCGGACATATTCGTATCAAGTTGGTGATCGTCTGGTTAACAGGGCCACGCGGGACCGGTCAGTTTGACATTCAATGTGCCGGTGACAGTGATAAGGAATTAGGATCCCCCCGACTCGAAGTACAAGTTCCTGAATGCCAGAAATGTCTTCAAGACATCAAATGGGATGGACTGAAAGCCAAATAAGAGATGATGTGATTAGACTAGGGAAGGTTAGAGGCATTACTAGGTTGTTCTCGGAGCACCATTGCCAAATATTTTCGTTTCGTACCCGAGTCTCTCATTTTTGCTGTTCTTGTATCGAGTCCCAGATTAAAGGCCACGATATGCTTCCGTTCAATGGCACTCCGTATCTCCAATGGTCGCAAGGACTCTGATTCGCTTAAGACTTTGGCAAATCGACTGAGAATGAGCAGAACTCCGACGAAACCTGCTGCTAAGGAGGTAGGGGAACTAGTGTCCCCGACACAGTCAATCATCATCTGTTCAGACTGAGTCTTGCTTCTGATACTAATGCCCGATACGCAGAGAGAACAGTGCATACTTCTCAAACGCACGTTCTAAATTTCCGGAGGACTATAATTAGTCTATCATGACGCAGTGCGGCTGTGCAAATACTTACTCCAAACTCTCGCCTTCCAGCCCGACTCATAATAATTATCCTTTGACCATGCGCCAGTTTATTGACAAATTGACTCATTTAAAGCCTTCGACATCACCACAAGCATCACAGATCTCACCACCTCCATCATTCTTCACCGATGAACAAGACATATTCCGATACCGAAAGCAACGTGGTGTTAATCTCGGTCAGACACAGGCTCGCTTATGATATCCGTTTGCTAAATATCTTTCCAGGCTCGTGGTTCGTCCTCGAGCGATGGATTACGGACGCACCATTTCGTAGTGCCGTCCAACCTGCTCAAAGCGATTTAGACGTTGCGCGGGGAAAGGATGCAAAGGCGATTTTGGAAAACCACTGGAATACCTGGATCACTGAAGCTGATTGGGTTTGGTTGAAGGACCACGGGTTCAATGCAGTTCGAATTCCTGTGTGTCTTCATTTTTGTGAACACTCGAATGAAGATTAATGGCAAACATAACCGTCCGATTAGATTGGCTATTATCATTTGGCTGGGCTAGATCCTTCCTTGTTGGATGGTACAGATTTCCATGGACTGGCGGGCGTATACGAGAATGCCTGGCCCAAGATCAAGGAAGCTTTTGTGCTAGCCTACAAGTACCGTATTGGTATTCTCCTTGGTAAGCTGGTATTAGCATCCGAATATCAATCATCCACAACATTCTTAGACCTTCACGCCGCCCCTGGAAAGCAAAATCCCGATTCCCATTCCGGCACCTCAAAGTCTCCACCAACATTATTTTCGTCAAAGCACAATCTCCGGCACACCACTCATATCCTCAACACACTCCTCACCCATCTCAACACGTACCTTTACAACACTCACTCACCCCCTCTTCCGAACTTGATTGGAATAGAATTATTAAATGAACCTCACCCTCCATCTGACAAGATCTTACAAACGTGGTATCTGAACACGATTCACCAACTTCGGGCTATCGATCCAAGGGTTCCGTTTTACTTGGGTGAATGTTGGCGATCGGACTCGTATTCCAATTGGCTTGTTCATAATGACAAACATATTGGAGGAGGATTAACAGTTCTCGATCATCATCTTTATCGATGTTTCACTTCTGAAGATATACACACGCCCGCTTTATCTCATTCTCAGGCCATTGATCCAGCAACTAATGGTTCGACCCACCAACATTTTTCGTCTATATCTCAAAAACTCTCCAATGCTGGAGGATCGGGATTAGTTGTAGGTGAATGGTCGGGCGCGCTTAATCCTGGTTCTCTTTCTGGTTCTACGACGAATGGGTTTAACGAAACCAAATCATATGTCGATGCTCAACTTCGGTTATATGAAAGTCAAGCTTGTGCGGGGTGGTTCTTTTGGACGTATAAGAAAGGATATCCGGGGGATTTAGGATGGAGTTTGAGGGATGCTGTCAAGAAGGGTACGTTTCCGGATTATGTAGGCATTCAATCATCCTCAGGGACGAGGATGGATGGCAATGAGGCAGCGGTAGTGGATGCTAAGATGAAAACGAAGGCGGTCGCTCTAGGTCAGTCAATTTTTGCTCAGCATCGAATTTTGATGCCAACCGTCGTACTAGAAAATCACACATCATACTGGTCCCAATTTCGTGGTTCATACAACCACTCTCAATTCGACGAGGGATATTCAGAGGGATGGGATACAGCTTTTCATTTCTTCAGTTCTTCTTTCCATAACACTTTCGACGAAGGCATGAAGCATTCCGTTAATGAACCGGGATTTGGTTCTGCCTGGGCGAAGAAATGCTGTTCTGCCGAAGATCGTAGTAAAAAGTCATATTGGGAATACGATCATGGTTTCAAACAAGGTATTGATGGTGCTCGAAGGTTTTTGATTGATCACTTCAAGTAGGGGGGTTGGTAAATACCATAACAATGTGTGTACAATCTACTGCTTTAATTGAAGGTAGAGAGACTTTCCAAAGGCGCCTGTCTCGATTGAGCGACATATGAATCTGAATTGTCGGGATAGAAAATGATTTCGACAGCTGGGGTTTCGGCGGTTAGTCGCTGGATATCGATGAAGGCCTAAGTCCAGAAGACCAGAGAAACGGAGGAAGCCGAAGCCATGAGAAAGGTTTTTCGGGAGGTAGTAGCGAATCCTATTGGATCCGGATCGGAGTCTCGCTATATATATACCAAAAGAAGGTGACGAGAAACACGGCAATTATATACTAAAGAGACTTGTAATAGTGACATAGGAATTTGATAAACTAAATAATGTTACAGTAGGTGATAGCATTAAAAGTGGATAAGGTGTCGTAGCAAGGAAATGCAATAGGAAAGTAAGAGAGAAAAGAGAAGGTAAGTCATATCTACACTAAAAGTAAACAACAAATGTGCAACAAGGAGCAATGCGGGTCGTCATTAAAAGAACAAATGCTAGTGGTCCAATTCGAGAAGAGATCGTCATATGAAGTCGTTGAGAGAGGAAAATGAATTGCATGGAATGCTAGCTTGCATATGCCTAGAGAACATAAAGAAAGTCGGGTCCGTCATTGAGATGCACAGGTGGGATTTGAGGTTGAAAGGAAAAGAAAAGAGAGAACGAAGGAATGATAGGGAAAAAATGATAACACAAGAGCCAGCCACGTGTAATAGAATTTTTGCACAATTTCGAGGACGCAGTGCGGGCCGTTGGCTAAAGGTGGCAGCCTCTTTTGAAAAATGGTTTTAGTTTGTCCCACCGAGAAACTCTGGTCTCGACCAAAAGAGAAGGAATCGTCCATCACGTGTCACCGACCACGGAGTCCTCGTAAAGCCTTAGCGACTTCTGCCATATCTTTAACATTCCATTCACCGCTCCATTCTTTTTCTTTCCTCTTCCCATATTCAACCACCTCAGTTGAAGTGGTCGTAGAATTTCCTATATCATCTGTTCTTGAGGGGATATCAAAAGAACGGTTTTTTCGCGGTGTGTGACACATATCATCGTCTTGTTCAATGATAATATTGAGAGGGAAGGAACCCAGAGTCAGACTGCGTGGACGATGTTTACGATGTCTCGAGTTAGGCGAGTGAGTCATGGTGGCAATGGAAGAACTGGATATTGAGGTGGATATGCATGTGGAAGAAGACAATGTGGACATGGAATCAGAGGTGGGTATGGGAGAAGAGCATTCTTCGACGGTTTTGGTAATTCTAAAGACAATAGGAGATTCGACTGCTAGATCGCTGACTTCATCGGATTCATCCCGAGGACGTTGCTGCTGCTGTCCGACGAGGGGCTGTGAAGCCACAGCATTACTCCATTTCCTCAACGAGGTTGACCTCTGGGGCGGATGGGAAATCGTCGACGAAGCGCCACCAAAAACCAGTTCTGGGGGTACATTCTCACCCAAGGTGCGAACCAACTTCGCCATCTTTTTCCTTCTGTCACTTTCTGTCAAGTCGGCCTTCCTCCTCCCACTACCGGTACTGGAAGGGATGGTGGATTTTCGCAGCATTGATGCCGACAGTGGTGAAGGACTTGATAGAGGTGAGATGAGGGTAGCGGATATAGGTTTAGACCGCATGCGGTATAGGATGGGTTGAGAAAGCGGTTTCAGAGAAGTGACGAAGGATGGATTGGTCTTCAGTTTTGTCGGAGTGTGATGAAATCCCGAGGTTTTTCCGGGAAATTGAACAGTGATGGGCATTGACGAACATTTATGGTGGTGATAGCCATCGCGTGGTACTTGTTCGGGAGAAGGAATCCACACAGGGCTGTCACTCGCATCAGACGAAAGACTTGTCTTCGACGAAGATGCAAATTGAGCGTGGTTGTAGAAAACCTTGCCCTGTCGTCGATCAGCCCGCACAGTAGTTGACCGAGTGATATCCATTCCTTGTTCTAAAACAAGAGGAGTGGTACCGAGAAGAGCGCCGACTTTTTGAGTTGATTTCAAAAGTCTTTGCCGTTGGAGAGGTTCGAGAGTGTTGGTGGTTGGAGGAAGACAGTGGTCGATGGCAGCCATGATAAGAAGAATTATACCTGAGCGTCTGAGCACTCCGTGAGCTAGAGTAAAGAGAAAGCAAGGGCAGGAGCAGTGTCGCTAGCGGGGCAGCATGGCATTATAAAGTACTTTCAAGGTTGAGTCCAAAAATGGAACAATTGGCGGGTTGTGATAACCGGTTGCCACGCTGCATCGCCTTGCCTCTTCCGCGCCCGCCGATTGTTAGGTTGCGTGCTTGGCCTGGAACCTGCCTCACATCCTCCGATAGACCAACTAAACATACCCACCACGTCCGACCAGCCTGTACAGTAGCGGCTTCAATGATAGCCCGCTAGTTTTCCGTTTCGGACCTAGGTAATGCTGACATGGCGAGTAACCCACCTGCCACTGGTGTCGAGCGCTTTATAAGTCACGTCAAATATGTGTAACATACTTACCCATGAAACACGTTCGCATGTCCATCCCGTCACCGACGTACGTCAGTGTATGTTGCACTGTAGGTAAGCGCCGAGCATATCGCCTCGTGTTCGCTTCTTCACTTTTCCGGTGACAAGGCTGTTGAAGTGGCTATGAGCTTATTTACAAAAAAAAAAAAAAACAAAGGAGGGAGAACAAGGCGGGGCGTCCTCGTGAGCTTACTAATATTATGATAATCACTGAGGGCGTGGTGAGCAGTCCGGTGGCAATGTAACAGGCATTGTCAGGCAAGCGTATCGGCGTCCCTAGGAAGATGTGATTTATGAAATTAGTTGTAGACTAAGGATCGGTAATTAATCATAACGATTTACAATGCTGCTCCGGTTCCTGCCGAACTCAACCGCCGCTGCTTGACTTGGCCTAATTATCACAAGTCGCCGTCCGTTTTGTTGCAACGTACAGGTTTCATGCCGGACACCGGATGTGATCGCAAGTGCACTTGAAGCTCAGCCAACAAACACTTGATAGTAGCCATCGCTACATATTCATGTTCCAACAACCCTCCGAACACATGCAACCCGGGATGCACCAATTCAACATGCGACCAGTCTATTTATAACTCGCAGTTGTATGGCCCCATTTGTCCTCGCCTGCCTTCATTTCGACCTGCAACAAACGGCGTGTCTCGGTAAAAGCCTGTAGTGGATACGATGGCAATGCGAGATATAGGTCCTGATGACTTATTTAAACGAGATCCGCCACCGTTTGGTCGTCCTGTTCTGGAATATTTTCCTCTTGATCCAGAGTATATCAATCTTAATCATGGTGAGTTTATCTGACTCACAAAAACCCCTATTGATAAGATGCCACCTAACTTTTTTTCATCGTAGGATCGTACGGTTTGGCACCATATATCGTACATAAAGTCGCTCAAGATCTCTCTTTCAAGCTCGAGTCTCAACCAGACAGATTTCTACGACTCGAATGTTTGGATTATCTAAATGATGTTCGTCAACGATTAGCGAATCTCGTGAGAGTTGATCGAGACGAAATCGTGTTGGTTGCGAATACTTCCATGGGTGTGAACACGGTTTTGAGGAATTTTGAGTGGGAGAAGGATGACGTTATTATCTGCTGTGAGTTTCACGATCTTCTTCTTTTATAATATTTGTTGAAAGCGATACCTCCGACAGTCAACACGAGTTATAATTCCATCCATCAAACCGCTTGTAACCTCGGCGACACTCCTCCCTACCCAACAATATCGGAAATCAAACTCGGATTCCCAACCACACCTCACCAGATCATAACTCAATTCCGCGATCACATCGAATCCCTCGCTCTCCAACGAAAAGATACCCCGAAAAAGTCCACGAAATCGCCTAAATGTGTAGCCATCATCGATAGTATCGCTTCCAATCCGGGAGTTTACCTCCCATGGAAAGAAATGGTCAAGATATGCAAAGAAGAAGGAATTTGGAGTGTTGTGGATGCCGCTCATTCGATTGGACAAGAACAGGATATTGATTTGAGGAGTGTTGAACCTGATTTTTGGGTTTCTGTACGTGCCTTCTCTTTAAACACGTTTTTCGTTTATTGATTATTATGGCTGAAGAATTGTCATAAATGGCTACATTGCAAGAGATCTGTTGCCATGCTGTATATTCCTGAAAGGCAGGTTCTTCTATCAAATTTCACTATCCTTTTTCCGAATAGTTTTATCTTCCTGCAGGAATCGAGATGTGATCAAAACTTCATTACCGACATCTCACGCATATCGGCCAGTCAAAGATCGCTCTCTACAAGACTTCTTGGCCCAGTTTGAATGTGCGTGAAGGAACCAATCTTTCAGCCCATCAAAAGCGATTGCTGAGAAAAGAACTTCTTGGGTGGGTTTATGCTTTTAGGGAACGGTACTATCGACTTCATACCTTACCTCACCGTCGGAACTGGTGCGCAATATCTCTTTGTCCAACGAAAATAAAATTCATTGACGATTTACCTTAAGCTTTGGACTTCCGAGCCTGGATCGGTGGCGAAGCCAAGATATATGAGTACTGTCATAACTTAGCTATCGAAGGTGGGAGACGTATGGCTAAGGTTTTAGGGACGAGTGTTATGGACCCGAACGGCGAGTTTACACTTAACATGGTAAGTGCACATTACTCGCGCTCGCGTACTCTCCCCTATCCCCTGTAGTTGTTGTTGATTTATGTTTTTTCATAGGTCAACGTGGAATTACCGTTGCCAGGACGTATACCTTGGTGCACGCAAATGAAGACAATGTTGGATGAAAAGATGTTGAACCAAAGAAACGCGTACTCGGCTCATTTTTACCATAATGGAAAGTGGTGGACTAGGTGTAGTGCACAGATTTATAATGAGGTACGTCTATGATGATAGGGAAGTAGCGAGTTTTCGATTAACTTCCTTCTTTTTTAAAACAACTTTGGTTCTCGTGCCGTAGGTGGAAGACTTTGAAAAGTTGGCGAAGATCTGGATTGAAGTTTGCGAAGAGGTTATACGAGAAGTCGATGGGGGGAACGGGAAGCTGTGAACCAGTGGGTGGTGGATATTTGGATGTACCTTGGAAACGAACAATGATATCCAAACCACAAGTCAATGATTTCTGAATCATGGACCGGCTTAAAACAATCTCGTTGACCGAGCTGAAGACCCCCCAAACATTACCTGCTCAATTAAGTGTAGATCTCAAAGTTCAATCGTAGACAGCAATTGAATCTGGCTTTGATCGTTGAACGCACTTTTAAGGATAATAGGGTGGTAAATGTTGAAACTGAAATCGCATGCGACCTCAAGCGTCGTGCACAGTGGCTACATTGACCAACGATCAAATCAAGTGGGAAGGACCTACACTTGTACTCAAGGCGCACGCTTATGGCCCATTCTTGCGACTTGCAAATTCAAACGCGCAAGCGTGGGACGAAGTACACACATGGCGTGTGCGGGAGTTGCCAGGTTGAGCGGCATCGTCGCTCTCGCACCACATGTAATGAATTTGATTTGGTCCACTCAATACAATCTCATGCAGTTCAGTTTCCCATATATGGCAATAGTCGTCCACACAGGGCCTCACAGGGCTCAATAAGGAGTTTGATCGCGGTCAATAATGTGTCAAGCTTGCATCATTAGAACGAACAATTATATGGTTTCCAAGCGGATCAGAGACATAGTATCATAAAAAAATCCTCCTAAGATTTTACCAACTTTGTATCATCAATTTCCTTACACTTGACTCCCACTGAACTCGTTATTTTCGCATAACTTTCAAGCGAGGATTCAGCAAAGTGAACTTTGAACTGTGTCGCTATAGAGTCGTACTAACTTTTCTTACTTTTTCCAGTGTTCGCTTATATGAGTAATTGTGATACCTCCATTCCCACTTAATTTATCCAGATCAATAGACCAGGTACGAACCGGTGATCAATTCCAAAAACCGGTTCGCGATTTAAAAAGCGCAAGCGATTGCACAGTTGAACCAAATTTGACTAACTTCACGTTCAAGTGAATGAAAATGGACTCTATCCCTACCTTCACCAGACTTCCAGTGACTACCTCCACCAATGCTCGCACCATAGACTCAAGTGAAGAAAAGTCAAACGCGTCGCGTCCAAGCACGTAGAGTTCGAGCTCGTAGTATAAATCATGTATAAGATTTCCTTCGACTCATCAGGATCTTCGAGTCTCCTGCAGAGCTGTCACCAGTAGACCCGCGAACCACATAGGCTGAACATCTAATACCCCGACTTCAATTGAATCATGCCCCACTATCACAGCTCTATTCACCGCCCCGTCTTCCCTTCCCAAGTCTCATCTTACTCATCACTCTCTGGTGCACTTACGCTACCACCATCTCAGTTTATCTCTCCCCGCCGGCAGCGCGTCCCACAATCCGTCAGCAAGATTTCTACTGGTCCCATCTGTGGTCCTATTAATTTTGACTATATTGGCCTAGCCGGTCAGGGAGTGTCTATGGCTGATTTAAGTATTCGATCGCAAAATGCTATCGGCCAGATGGTTGCCGGTGCAAACGAGCAAGTATTAGCCGGGATCGGCATAGACATCATTAGGTTGAGGATCATGGTGAGTGTTCTATTTATATTCCAACTATAAAATGCAAGCTAATTTACGGTTTAGTGGGCTGGGTATGAGCACCTGAACTTTACTCAGAGTATGCCTGCGAGCCCAGAAATTTCAAGAGGTCAGCTCGGTGCAAGGATTGCTATGCAATTCTGGTTGTTTGTAGAGGTGAGACGGTACTCCTTTCCAGTCCAGATGACTACGGAGCTAATCTCATTATAGCTGGCACAAAAATCATCTTCAACCAACACCAAGTGGCAGATCAATCAAACGATGATCCCATTCGGAAAGATCTTCCTTGTCGCTTTGCATAGCATTGGGAATGACATCTGGCAAGCCGACGTGGCCGTCGATCTTTAATTTCCATTTATAGCAAGCATGAAATTAACCTATCAAACATACTAATCTTCCTGCAATGTATATTATTGAGAATCTTCACGCGCACTTACTTAGGATTTATGTACAGTAACATCTATTCTACCTTAGGCATTTTGAACGCTGCATTCACCGATTTATTCCAAGAAAAGATAAATATAACAAATTATCGCTTAACAGTTTTGACGTTTATAAAATAAAGTATACATACATTTGAGAGTTTGTTTGTATTCACCCATCATAGGCAACCGTCAATCGAGCGCTGGTAAGCCGGATGCACATGGTCATTCGCTTGACGTAAACGACAGGCACCCTGTTGTGATATCACATACCTCACGGGCATCACGGCGCCTCGAGGCTTAGTCACACGACAAGATGTAGTATGATCTAACCGAGGCCTTCTCGACGAGACTGAATCACGGTTGTCCGGTTAATGACTATCGGGGCCCCTATTGGCGGCCCGAAATGTGAGTGGGTCCTCATTTTTATATCCGTGACGGCCCGACTCCTCATAACGGAAAGAACCGTTGCCCTGGACAGCCGAGTTTTCGGAAGTGAATATCGCAATCCACAGGATGTATTCAGCCATACTAGCGCTGGTGAGCGAAATGAATTCCGTTTATCCCGTATAATGAAGACATCGGTCATATCACCAGTATCACATCACTGACTTCACTGAACCGAAATCGATTAACTCTTCAAATTAGACCGATCATCCCGCTTTTCTAAATTCAGACACACGCGTGGTTGTTGTGATGTGATAAACACAAAGTGACGAGGTATATTTGGCGCACTCATAAGCCCTCGCCTGAGATCACATCCGTCATCATCACACCTCTAATCACACTTGCTCCTGATCACATTCTGTCGTTATGCCCGTCTTTCAGCTGATTCCATGTTTATCAGGTACTACCTACAACTCACAGAATACCTGAATGTGAAGAACGAAATAACGTTGCCCATAAGCTCGCAAGCTGGTATATATCACGATGATTATCGTGCTCCATACACCAGATATCTTCGGTCGAGCCCTGCTCGGTGACGACGCCAAAACCATTGTGCTGCTATCACGCAAGCCTCACCCAATTCCGAAAACTTGAAGTTTCTATCCAATGTCTTCTCGATATCATAATTCTATCCATGCTCCAGTTTTTCCCTCTCAACTTTCGACCTATTCTGCACTTTCTGGAGCTTTCGCATCATCGCAGTTCACTTCTCCTCGTCGAAAACGCGTCCCACAAACATTATGCAAAACGAACACCGGGCCTATGTGCTCGCCGGTAACATTCGACTATCTCGGACATACCGGTCAAGGCGTTTCAGTCGCGGATTTTAGTACAAGGTCGCAAAACGCACTTGCCCAAATGATTACCGGTGCAAATGATCAAACTTTGGCGAAACTGAATTTAAAGTCGATGAGACTTCATGTCATGGTAAAGCCATTATTTTTTTCCCCTTTCGGGCATTATATTAATCTCTTGACCTTTTTTTAGTGGACAGGGTACGAGCATATGGGAGCGAGATATAATGTACCGGTGACTGCAACTATGACTCGTGGTCAGCTGGGTGCGGCTATCGCTATGCAATTATGGTCTTTCGTCGACGTTCGTCTTCATTCATTACTCTCGCGTTCCAAAATTATAAATCTGAATTGGAACATCTATTGGCAGGCTGCCAGTAAAACAACGTCTACTAACCCACAATGGGCAATTCATCCCAAGGGATTCGATAAAATACTACTTCTGGCTCTATATCACGTCGGTGACGATGTATGGCAGGCAGATATTGCCATAGATTTTTGACCGTTCAATCTTCCTCGTTGAAATTCTCAACTCCTCCCTCCCAACGCCCTCTCGCCATGGGATTCTCTATGATGTTATCTTTGCTCTCACAGCTTTCATAGTTTTCTGGCATAGGGCCGATTTGTACTTGTACCTTATTTGTATAAAAGTCATATCGGGGATTTATTTCAGTCTTCGTTTGGAATTAAAAAGGTGAATAAGAGATCTAATCGGAGTGCGGTACTGTCGAATCTTCTCCGAGCGGTCCAGGGAGTCAGATGATACCTGGAGTGACTCCAGATTGACACGATGTCTCGATATTCTTCGCCTGTTGAACGGAATGGGAATAATCATGAGATCATTGATCATTATGCGGATCATCTCGTTGTTGCAAAGTCTCAAAATTTCAAAAAACAAAAACCAGTTTGAAATTAAACCAATTACACGAGCACCGAGTATACGGGTGAGCAGGTACTGATTAATGAAGACCAAAGAGGCAACTATTGAACGTTGAATTGCGAGTTAGTGAATAGTGATATGATACAAGAGGGGTGCGATTTATTACAAGGACATTGATATCCCGATACTATCTACTATGCGAAGATTAGTCCAAGTGATGTAAGGACGAAGGGTCAATTAAAGAAATCGCAACAGGAAGCACTTTTGTAAGGAAAGAGGGGTATTGTTGGCGGATAGTGAAGGTGGCGATGCATTACAATCGCATTTCTAGGATGTTTCTCCGTCGAGATAGAATTCGGGCGATGCAGGAGACCGCTCTTGTGCGGTCAGAAGCAGAATAGCAAGGATGGTGGCTCTAAAACGTTCGCCGTGCTTCGTGATATCACCAACGAAGGATCCCTTCATATATGAAGAACATCACCGCGGCATTAGGCACCACACGCATCAGGTGAGCGCTAAGACCACCATACAATGACCTGACGCCCTCCTCTGCGATTACTAGCTTCAGCGTTTGCCAAAGCCCCGTGTACTTCACGACACCATTCACGCTGGGTTGCCGAAGTCGTGTTCGTAGCACCTAAAGAACACAGTGAGCATGAAAGATATTGAACTGCACGAAACCACGGACCTCATGAGGATATGAGGCGAGACTCGCAACACATTTCGCCGTCCCCGCACTACCCAACATACCGAACCACTCCATCAGACCACCTTTATTCTGAGTATCGGCAGTCAGCTTCTTCAGCCTTTCATACAGCACCCATTGTATGGTCCCTTCCGTAACCCCGAGATAGCTTGCGCTTAATCCTTTGTAAAATCCTCTCGCTCCCTCCTCTCTAAAAATCTTCTGAATGCATAACCAGCTGCCACCAATACCACTCTGGCGTACTTTAGGTATGTTGTCGACGAATCGTGAGGCGGATAGCTGCATTCGAGTCTTGACAACCCATATGGGGTTTGTTGCCGTACCGGTGACAATACCAGCGAATGCAGCGGCAGTAAGATGAACCAGGGAGTTTTCACGGCCTTCGTTAAACACATTGGCAATTACGACTTTGCCATTGCCATATGTGAAGAAGTTTATTGAGCGAGCGGGGATGACGCCAACTAACGTTGGCCCGAGACCTTTGAAGAGTGCGCGCGGTGATTCATCTCGGTAGATATCCCTGCAGGTCAAATTTTGGGTTTAGGCACGGTAAGACATACGCTAGGTAGTCTGCATACCGAAGAATATGTCCAGTCTCAACAAAGTTCCACAACAGTCCCGGGTGTCTGGGCGCAGCATGGAGCACAGCGCTTCCCCCACCGCCGCCGCTGCTGAATACGCCGACAGCAGTATGTCCCTCGCGAAAAAGACTCGACTGTAGACGCGTCTTGACGACGTCAAACGGGCTTGTCACAATTGCCCCGCACATCCCACCAAGACTGCAATGCCAGGTCAGAATCCGCGCAGAAACATACACGAAAAAACACACCCTCCAGCGACAGAATGGCGCCAGGACTTTGCTGGTAGGTAGCTGGTTTTTTGAGCCGCGCCACTGTTGTCTGACATCGCCCTGCGTTGGAATTTTCTGCGACTTTTGGGGGGATTTTCTGGAGAATGTCTGCGACGATGTGGAGAGCAAAAGGAGTCGGCAACCAGCAAAAGAGGAATTTTTATCCGGGTCACGTGGTGGCGAGATTAAATATTAATTTCCCGGTTAAGTCCTATGCCCGATGAATGTTTTCCCTGTCCATCATCAAGGTGTGCGAACTCAAAGCGAAAAAGACGCGGCTGACCAGATTTTTATAGGATACTGTGGCAGTCCAACCGTCGCAGTTTGGTGTGCCCGCAGATGAGGCTATTACCGCTGAACTAAACAAAAAATACGCTAACCGCGTCCTTCACGACGTTGGGCTCTGCATCTGTGTATTCGACCTGACACAAGTCGGGGAAGGCAAGGTGCGCTACGGAGACGGTTGTCTCTGGTATAAAAGTAAATCATTTTCTATGTGTCAATCTAGGGAACTAACGCAATGCAGCTGTTTTTCGCATGGTGATCTTCAGGCCATTCATTTCAGAAGTTGTCATTGCCAAGGTCAAATCTTCCGATGAAGACGGGATACGATGTTCGTATCAAATCTTACATCGGATGCTATCTACTGTGCTGATGCTCCTGAAGTGACCATGGGATTTTTTGACGACATATACATCCCTACCGCCTACCTTCCGCAGCCGTCAACTTTGTATGTTATTGTTCTCATTGCTTCGATTCATTGCCTGAACCTCATGTTATAATGCAACATCTAGCGATTCTAATGAACGCGCTCATTTCTGGCTTCCGCCGGGAGAAGAGTCCGAAGCACCGACATCACAACAGCTCCTAGACTCTCCGGTAGCTGATCGCATGTACATCGATCAGGGAGAAGTACTTCGCGTCCGTGTCGAGGCCGAAGACTTCTATGATGATGAACCTGGTCCTCCTAAAATGGCCGAAGGTGTGCAGGTTGTGAGAGACCCGAAAAGAGCGCCGTATAACATCATCGTAAGCCATTCTAGACCTTCTCTACAAACCCTTATACCATATCCTGATATATCTGTCAGTGTTCCATAGCGGAACAAGGACTGGGCCCGGTAGCTTGGTGGCTAGAAGCCCAGCAAACAGGGGAGGATGGTGCCATGCAGGAGGGATGACGTCAAGGTACTTATGACTTTCGAAATGCTACTTAAGCTTGTTATCTTCTGAGAAGATGATGGTCTGACTGCGGAGGATAAGAGGACAGTTTCTGTCAATGAGGTTGTTGCTGGTTCCTTTGTAAGAATTTTGTATTACAACTGGCATTCGAATCCTAACCCCCCATATCTTCATGACTGGCAATACAGACGAATTTAATGGTATCTTGATAAACTGGCACACGCGGCTTGATGTACACAAGCACCCACCAGTTAAAATATTCAAGACGGCCACGCTCGGCAAATTTCAATTGACGTGTCTAAGCCTTACCTTGAAGCCCTTTATTCCACACGGGGCGATAGAATTACCGGTTACAGTACCGATTTTAGATCTATTTACAGCCGATATACCTATGAGTATTCTTCATCGCCCTATTAGCGGATCTTCGAAACACGAGGATAATCACGAGTTTGATAGGGATTGCAATGAACACATGGCCTGCTTCCAATGCCGGGACTTTCTAGGCACCGAGACAAGCCATTATAAAAAGTTGTCTTACAGTACAATCATGCCCACATCGTCTCTCCATACAAGATACGAGAGAACTTCGGCATGTTTCAATGAAGAATTTAGTTCCTTAATAACTGAGGAGTGTGAAGATATGTTGATGTCCATTAAGAGAAAGGTAGAAAAACATAGGATGGTTTTGATACATTGTTGCAGGACTGTAATAAATTATACTGAATTAAACACGTCGCAAGGTACCAAGGAAGTGGAGCGCATGAAGAGCCGGGAGTGGCCGGAATGAAATAGCAAAGGGGTATTGAGATGAAAGCTATGCCAACCGAATTTCCAAATCAATAACGCTCAGTCACAAGCTTCGGCTCAGGTGTTGGATCCACGGCAAGGTCTACTTGACAAACACCTCCTCCAAAACTATAGAGCGCGACGAGATAAAGTTGTTCGAACGATATTGCGTCAGTAGCGATACGCCAAGCAGGTACAGAAGACGCTGATGCTTTTGCGTTCTATCGGGGGAGTAGAAAAAGAAGAAAGTCAGTCTACAAAATAATGAAGGCCTGATAGCGCAGGAGGCTTACCTCACAGAAGGTTCGGAGGAGTTTTGCAATTTGGGCGACCAACTGGCCTTTCGTTGTTGTTCGGGAGACGGGGAAAGAAAATGATGATCCCATATGTTCATAGCCCACCCACTGGAAAATCGAAGATATAGTCAGACTCCTCTAGTTTGCGAAAGAAAGTAGCGCAAGCTAACCGTGATTCGTAGATCCAATTTGTGAATACTGGCGGTTGCCAGGACGGGCTCATTAGCTCCCGAAAGGATCTGATTGATTCCCGTCTGACTTTTGACTGTAAAATCTCTGAGGGCGACTCCCTGTCTCGCTTGTTCGAAGTAATCGAAAGCGATTGGTTCGAAGGCAGGGTTGCTGACTTTCTTGCATGCAGTCTGCGGCACCCTACGGCGACTGGGAGAGGTGAACTGAGAAGGCGGCGGCACGGGGGTCAGAGCGCCAGCAAGGGAAGAATAGGTGGATATCTGGGAGGGATGAAGGCCCGTGTGAAACGAAGCAGCACAATAGTAAGCAGTCATTAGTGAAAACTGAGGACGGAGATATTTGGTAGATGTTAGACAGGTAGGTAGACCCGATGTGAACCTGGGCGTTGATACTGAAATGCGAGCAGTCAAAAGGATTATATATACTCCAAGTGCAGGTCTGTTGATAAATCCGTAGCGCCACTGCGATCAATAGTACTTCACACCTTCACCAGGGTCGTGAATTGATACTTGTCACAGAAGACTTCACATCTAAAAAAGGAAATTTTGTCTGACGCTTTTTCGGAGGTGACGGGCTCTTCCTTGGTCCTATCACAATGTCACCTTCGTTTATACTTGGTTGTTTGTGTTTCTATCGAGAGTAATAAGATGAGAGGCTTGATCAGGGCTAGTCAATTGATTCTCTATAGCGTCATTTGATAAGGCGCTTTGCTGGATCGATATGCGAAAGAGATAGATATAGAACGGTGATTCCATCTAACTTCCAAGGGCGATTGGGATGGAATCGGGCGAATGCTCTCGGCTTCTGCAGGACTTGTTGCATGTCTCCCCTAAGATCCCGAGAGAATGGCCAGGACGACCGTCCATCGCCATTATCGGAAGCGTCAGCTTCGGTACTCATTCTAATACCCAAGGGTCGACGGGGAAGAGTATAACGGGCCAAGCCTACTATACCTCTGTATGCCACCGGAACTTTGTGACTGTTTACTTCTACAAGCGGGTGCCTATTGAGCGGTTCCAGTTTGACCTCGACAAGCAGTTGACAGAAGCTACGTCCCGTTGTGGATTTCGAGAATGTAGTATGTAGGCAGGAATGCCTTTCGGATATGTCTTCTGGCTGATAACTTCAATGTAGTACCTACTTACTACAATCGCACCCTTTTGTGGGCGTCAAATGCGTCGATTGACAGCCGAAATGTCACTTTGGAGCCAGTGTGAATCGTGACCGCAACTGATCATGAGCGAAATATATGTCATCTGAGTCACCCGCCCAATATGGCAGCATGGCTACAAATGTTGCGCCATGATGGGGATAAGGAGGCATGCCATAGTTAGGATGCTATCGTTTCTCAACAGTCGAAAGTGTTAATGAAAGGACTGTCTTACCGAGAATGGCCAAAAAGTTGGAACCATTTTACCCAGTCGAACGCTCAAAACTCTCAAGTTGTTCAAGTGCTCCCCGCATGTGACCGATAGGAAAGGCATAGCTGTCGACTCATGTGCTCAGACGCAAGCGCTGCTAAAATTTGTACCTGATGCTATCTAAATCAAGTGGTGCAGAATAGTAATAAAGATAGATGCCGATTCGTTCGTGCCAGGAACAGACGATCGATATTTCTTCCAAATACGACCAGACCGACTCCGCGAGCTTAAATAATTCCCGCCAGCGGGAATGCCTAAAATGGAAATACCCCTGGATACAAAGCGCCCTTGAAGGCTTCATCTCAATTTTGATCAACTTATCACTTGATGGAGGGCATGCATACACAGAGTCAGGTTGAGACCTAAGATCAAAAAATTATTTGCTTTGTGTATACATATTCAGCACAAAATCACGCCGTCTGAAAGTTAGAGCACATCAGCACATCCTACGTCCGCTAGTCCTTAGTATCATATTTGATCCTCCTCCACCAGAAATGGAAATTGCGAATCAAAGCAACAAGGGGACCATCAAGATTAAATCACAAAAGTGACTTACCCCTCGATGAAGATCATTTTCCTTGGCTCGGGTGATTAAGAAGCGGGGGTACGCTTGGTAAATTCACAAATCTAAAATGGAAGGAGGTCGGTTTGTTTTCTGGAAGCGACTCTGATTGAACCACCGGTGGGAAAGCAAAACGTGAAGTTGACTCGTCACTTGTAGTCCTCGTGTCAATATTTGCCTCGTGGTCGGGACATATCACATCCACTGTATCATTATCGAGATACTTATCATGAGCGTCGTCTCTCTAGCATATAAGAATCTTTTCAACATTTTGAAACAGATTGACTGGAAAAATATCCTGGATAGTTCTATATACGTAGTACGTACAGCCAGGTGAAGAATATGCGAAAGACATGACTGGAAGCATTTAAGATCCTAAGGATATAATAACGTTAGTGACTTAACCTGAGAGTCCGATTGAAGGCGTTCAGCCTGCCAACTGCATCGCTCAGTAATGATGGCCATGGGCTCTTCACAAAATCAAGAGTGATTGAATGGTAATGAAACTAATCTGCATTCAGCAGCGTGATCAAAAACGTGGCTGACTCGCTAACTGATATCACATCAAATCACAACTGGAATTTACCGTATTAATGACGGTGGCCTGACTGGTTCGCGTCCGACTGTATGAACTAAGGGCTGTTTCATCTCAACTAGGAAAGACCGGTTCATTTTCCCGCTCTCAGTAATTCCTTGCGCGTGCCCTCGACCGAAATCACCCTCCCGCTAATCACATCAAACCTCAAGGGCCCGCCCTCCCCTCCATCGTCGTTCACAGTGCTCACAGTACTTGCACAAGTGAAGGAGTCTAACAACGTACTTTTGAAAATGTCTAAGAGAACAAGTTCGTATAAATTATGGATGGAACTGCGCTTTGAATCAGCAACAACTTCGAGTTTCCCGAGGAAGTTTACTACTGCGTCAAGCGGGTCTCATCTATCAGTTCCAGTCCAGATCACACCGAAGAAGTCTAAACTCCTAAAACTCTAGCTGCGTTTCATCATGTCCCGTTACCACAACTCTATTCATTCCCCCATTTTCCCTTCTCAAATCTCGTCTTATTCTTCGCTCTCCGGTGCACTCTCACCTCCGCCTTCCCAGTTTATTTCCGCCCGCCGTCGACGCGTTCCCCAATCCACTTGCAAAACCTCTAATGGCCCCATTTGCGGGCCCATCGGGTTTGACTACATTGGTCAAGCCGGCCAAGGCGTTTCCTTGGCTGACTTTAGTGCCCGGTCACAAAATGCCATTAGTCAAATGGTTGCCGGTGCAAACGACCAAGTTTTGTCCCAGACAGGAATTGGCAAAATCAATTTACGGATCATGGTGAGTTACCCTATTTTTATTCCGAGCCTGAGATCGAGAATTCGAACTGACTTGTGATTTGATTTTGTTACAGTGGACCGGTTATGAGCACTTGAACTTTGTGCAGAGTATGCCTGCTAGTCCGGCTATGTCACGAGGTCAGCTCGGTGCAAGCATTGCAATGCAGTTCTGGTCGTTTGTGGATGTGAGTATATTTCCTTACTTGTTTAAATCTCCGTGTAATCTAAACGAAATAAATAGCTAGCGCAAAAGTCCTCTACCACGAATGCTCAGTGGCAAATCAACCAAGCAAAGATTCCTTTTGAAAAAATCTTTCTGGTTGCTCTGTATAGCATTGGAGATGGGATCTGGCAAGCGGATGTTGCTGTTGATTTTTAAAAGAAAACGTAATTCTCGTCCTCCTGCATTCATAAATTATTATTTGTAACATCACATTTTGCCGCATTTTACGCATTATCATTTACTTGTACTGTATGCTCTTATTATCTGTGTTTCCATGTTCCTGTTCCTTCGGGTTATCTTGTTGATTAACTTGAATTTATAGTCGTGTGCCCCGCGAATTGAATTCTTGCCCTTCTTCATCAATTAAATGTCAAGATCCAATCGCGTTATTCAGGTTGAGTTTATATTTTAAAAGTATCTGATAGGCCGGTTTGGGTCTCCGGATGTAAAACGCTTAAACGTCCGTCTTGCAGGAGCGTGCATACCTATAATTGAATGGCGATTTGAATTTAAAAATAGCCTACGAGACTACGGGCCGCCCAGGGCGGCCCGGTCCCTTTCAGGTTTTATTTGACGCCCCGGAAGCAGCATTCGCAGGTTCGTCGAGTAGCCCGTTCCAAAAGGGTTCCGGCCGAATTTTGATACTATTTAGGTGAAAAGGAGCGAATCAGGGAAGTTGATATTGGTGGCAATGATTGAAGGTCACTTATAAACTCCCCAATGGATGAGAGTGACTCAGGTGTCATGTTTCCCGCAGCGAGAGTAGAGGTATCCAGCGCCAGAGCTTACTTTTTATTAACTCTACAATATCATCGGACGATGTCATTTTGAATGCTCAGATTGTTCTAATCCCGGTTTTAATGTAACTGATTGAAGGATGGAAGCTAAGTAGTGGAAGCATCTGTCAAACGAAAGCCACTGGTATGCAAGTATATGCCAGTATCGCCGCTAAAACCCGCACGAGCGCACCAATCTTTTGTAACTTATAATCATTGAGCTTAAGTATGAGGAGGGCTGAGCTGTCCCACCTCGTTCACCCTCGACATCCAATCAGGCTTGAGCAGCAAAGTTATTGGCTCGACAATATTTGGCCTATGAACGCTTATGAACGCTTCACTGGCATCTTCTTCCCCTCTTCACCTCCAACGTTGATTTTGTGCTCGACGCTCCTTCCAACCTATACCCCTCTTTTCATGTAAGTGTGTTCTCGATTTCGATTTCAACGCGATAACTGATGAGTGATTTGGACAGGGTTATTTCTGCTCTTTCTGTCCTTCCAACTTCTGTCAGCGTTTCTGAACTTTTGTCGTCTACGGTCGCAGCTCCAGTTTCCACATCATCATTTCTATCATCTCCTTCAAGTGATCGAAATATCCCCTCACCATCGGTATCTCATACGCCATCGAAATCTGGGTACAGTCCAACGTTTAATATAATAGAATTTTCCTAAAACGGTTGAATATAGGTTTTGGAGTAACAAGGTCGCTGTGGGAGGAACATTTGCAGCTATTGGTCTAGTTCTCGTTGGCGTAATCCTTTTCATTGTGTTCACTTGCATTAAACGTCGGAGAATGATGAGACAACCTGAGAAGGGTGACGGTCAGCGGGCTAGTAGCATTCATGTTGATGATCCAGAGGACTGGCGGTATACCTCCAGACTTGATCCCTTTGCCGCCCCTTGGAACGTCAAACCAATGCCCCCTCCATCTTCATCTTCTTCGATAATAAGGGGCGAAAAGTCGTATTCCGACAAATCTGTCTCTAAATTGATAGCGTAACTTGGCAATTATGATTGTAAGGTGGGCTCAAAGCGTCGTTTACATTTCCGTGAGGAATGTATTATAATTATTGGTTATTGTCATTATGTCTTTTTTATAAAGAACCAAAATAGCGAAGTTAAAGCCATGTTTGGATCGAAGAGAACCAGTGCTTAAATTTATATTATATATTTCACGAAGGTTCAACGACTAACAGGTGAGTAACACTAACAATAATCCTGACACGAACATCCAACAATCTACTCAGTAATTGAAGTGAGCGGTGGATCAGTGGCTGTGCGGATATTCCATGATGTGGTGTCACGGGCAATGTTGCTGCCTGTGCTCGACGACGACTACGTGTCCGCAAAATTCGTCTCAAAAATCCTCGCAATGAGGTGCTATCATGCATTATGGCTGGCTCTAATGGCCTTCGTTGGCTTCGCCACTGGCCAGTCCGACCCCACACATCAGATCACCCGCTTTGAAAATCCGCCAGCTCGTTTATTTTTTTTCGACGATACTAATGTGCGTATCTATTGAAAATGTCGTGATTCTTTCGTGCTCATGGTGATGTAGTCGGTGATATATCATGATTCATTAGAGGGAAACGTTTACGTCTCGGAGGATGAGGGCAAAACATGGGAGTTGGCTGATATACCTGCAGGCAAAGCAGAGAGAGTTGTCGAACACCCATTTAATAATCGCATTGTGCACCTTCATTTTATCGCTACACGAGTTTCATTTGCTAAATATTGCACTAGGCATTCGTCTTGACTCCTGGCACCACACACTACCGCACTGAAGACAAAGGCCGGACATGGCGCTCTTTCAAAACTCCAATAGCTCCAGCGCCCGTTCAGCAGCCACTCTCTTTCCATTCTGACCCAGATAAATATGGTTATATTCTGTTCCAAGGAACCATTTGTGACCGTATGGGTTGGAGTGCCGTTTGCCACGATGAGGTGCGCACGACCATTTACGCTGTCATGCGCCGGCACTGAACTCTCTTCATAGACCTTCTACACCACCGACGCATTCAGCAGTGATGTCAAGAAATTGCTTTCGGACACTTCACGTTGCCAATTCGCTCATAGCAGCAAAGACTTCAAGCACGACGCTCATCCAGACCTCGTCTACTGCGTGGCCTACGATACTCCCGCCTCTGCCGGTGGCAGAACTTTAGAATCCAGTCGACTCTATTCCAGTATCGATTTCTTTGCCAGCGATAAAAACATCGAGGACTTGGGTCTTAAAAGGAACTCAAGGGGAGTTGTCGCTCTCGCCATCGTATCCAAGTATGCTATTGTGGCCATGAAAGATGTTTCAGAAGCATCTGATGGCGAAATGCTACTCTATGTAACAATTGACACTAAAACATGGGCGAAAGCGCAGTTTCCTCATGCCTCTTCTGCTAGGTTACGCGAAAATGCGTATACCATCGTGGAGAGTACCACTCATTCGCTTGGTGTCGATGTCTTATTGCATGATAGGGGTGCTATCGGTACTCTATTTCTCAGCAACTCGAATGGAACTTTCTTCGTTGAAAGTTTGAAGGATACGAATAGAAATGAGATAGGGTTTGTGGATTATGAGAAGGTTTACGGCGTTGATGGTGTTGGAATTGCGAATATCGTGGATAATGCCAAAGATGTCGAATCAAGGATGGCGGACAAGCTTCTGAAAAGTCGCATCACCTATAACGATGGTCGTAGTTGGTCTCCTATCAAACCACCCACTCAGGATTATGAAGGCAAACCAATCGATTGCGATCCCAACGATGGTGAACGCTGCTCACTCCATTTATACTCTGTTACGACTCCTCATAATTTTGGCCGCATTTTCTCATCCCCTGCTCCTGGTATCGTTATGGGTGTCGGTTCGATCGGAGAGCATTTAAAGCCATATACAGAGTGCGATACTTTCCTCAGTATCGACGCTGGAATAACGTGGCAAATGGTTCGGAGAGACGCTCATAAATATGAATTCGGTGATCAAGGGAGTATTTTGGTTGTGGTGAACGACGAAGAGGTGACAGATGTGATCCGATACTCGCTCGATCTTGGGAAAACTTGGTGGGTCACTTTCTGCTCTTCTGATTCGTTGCTTGATCTCACACGTGCATTTCTAGGAAAACATATAATCTTGGGCAAAAGATTATTGCTCAGGCATTGGTCACACTACCAGATTCAACGTCGCAAAAGTTTTTACTTCTAGGTTCGATACCGAGGAGAGAACAGACGAGCGATAGTGGGCGAATAGTGACGATTTATCTCGATTTTCAACCCACCCGGGGACGTAAATGCGAGGATGATGATTTTGAGAAATGGTATGCTAGGAAAGATGATTCAGAGTGTATCATGGGACACAAAGTATGTCATTTCCTCCTCGACTTTTCCGTTACCTCGACGTCCAACTGATTTTTTGAAATGTATAGCAATGGTATACTAGACGTAAGCCTGATGCCCAATGTTACGTTGGAAAGAAGTATATGGATCCTGTGGAACACGATGAGAATTGTCCTTGCTCGGATGACGATTATGAATGGTGCGAATAGCAACATAGTATCAGTCAGAGTGTTCCCGTACTAATGCTTTATGTAGTGACTACAACTTTATCCTTCAGGATGGTCAATGTGTTGCTGCTGGTCCTGAACCCATTCCGGCTGGTGTATGTGAAGGATCGAGAAAGACATTCCTGGGTTCCTCTGGGTATCGCAAAATTCCCGGAAACACTTGTTCAGGAGGGAAGCAGAAGGATGAGAAAGTCGAGAAGGATTGCTCGAAAGGTAAGTTGCGTTCTCGTTTGAATCAGGCGATTATGTTAACTGAGAGTGTTCTGAAAGCTGAACCCCCCGAGGGTCAAGCCATACACCAGACCGTACGTGAAATGCTTTGTTGAAAGTTCTTGTTTGGTAATCACCCATTTTTTTTTAGCATGACTTCTCAGCGCAAATTGTTCAGCACGCCTATTTCAAGGAGTCTACTGTGAGTAAATAGATGATGATTGTTAGACTTATCCATGATTGACCTTTGGCAGGCTATCCTCGTTCGTCTACATGACAATACTGTTTGGCAATCAAGCAGTGAAGGCTACGAATGGCATCAGCTCTTCGCGGATAAACGTATCCTCGCATTCTATCATCACAAATACGCGCCAGATCGCGCATATCTCATAACTGACACCAACCAATTCTTCTATACAACCAACTTCGGTCAAGCATGGCATACAGGTCACGCACCCACTCCGCCGAATACATTCGGTGCTCAAGTCATCCGATTCCATCCAACAAATTCCGACAGTATAATCTGGGTTGGTAATCGTGATTGTACGGATTTTGCTAGTCCGACTTGTCGAGCTGAAGCGAAATATTCGTTGAATAATGGAAGGACTTGGTATGATATAGATGGGTATGTAAAGAATTGTGCTTGGGCTAGGGATACCCTTTTGGATGCGGATCCTACGGAGATTATTTGTGAATCGTATAAGGATAAGCAGGGAAGTCAAATGAATATGGGTGGACCTGGGAGTTATTTGCAGTTGGTTGCTGGAGCGAGGTATTATGAGAGGAAGAAGATTTTGTTTACAAGCGTGGTTGGATTTGCAAAGTTTTCGGAGTTTTTGGTTGTTGCTGAGGTATGTGGCACCATCTAGCTGCCGTTCAGTATGAACTGACTCTTTCTAGTTACACCCTGAGAGACGTGTTCTGGAGCTGCAAGTGTCACTCGATGGAAATCGTTTCGCGAGTGGTCAGTTCCCGCCGACTATGCATCCCAGTGGACATGTACACTTCTCTCTTTCAGCTTTCTTGCGATCCGTTTACTGACCTCTTCTCTCTTAAAGGCATATACGGTTCTAGAATCGAACACTCATTCACTTTTCCTACATATGACAATGTCCGAACCGCCAGCAGCTCCTTATTGGGGTAACATCTTGAAATCCAACTCGAATGGAACTTATTTCGGTTTATCGGCAGAATATGTTAACCGGAATGAAGATGGTTATGTGGATTTTGAAAAACTTATCGGATTGGATGGGGTTGCTCTTGTTAATGTTGTTGCTGATCCCGGTCAAGCGACGGTCACTCGAAGGAAGAATTTGCAATCGAGGATTACCCATAATGATGGTAAATACCCCTCTTTCTTAGTCTGTGCTTCAGGTCAGATGGATTGATTGTATTTTTAGGTGCAACTTGGAAACCATTGACTCCTCCGGCGCGGGATTCGTTGGGAAAGAAATATGATTGTGATAGTACGGTGCGTCTCATACCTAGGTAACTCCAGCTGTTATTTCTGACTCATCATCAGAAGTGCGCGCTACATATCCACGGATACACGGAACGAAGAGATCCACGAGCCACATACAGCAGTCCTGGCATAGTCGGCCTCCTGCTAGCAGTCGGAAATGTTGGCGAAACGCTCAAACCCTACGCCGAAAGTAACACCTTCCTAAGTCGGGATGCAGGATTTACTTGGGAAGAAATCCATAAAGATGCGTACATGTGGGAATTCGGTGACTCAGGGTCGATTTTGGTTATCGTGAATGATGAAGAACCTACGGATCGTGTGCTTTATAGTACGGATGAAGGACTGAATTGGCGAGAGTATAGGTTTTCGGATGAGAAGATTAGGGTTAATTCAATTGTGACTGTTCCAGAGGATACGAGCAGGAGGTTTATTTTGTTCGGGAGTAGGCTGAGGTCAACCGGATCGGTCGCGGTGCATCTTGATTTCTCGGCATTGACAAAAAAGAGATGTACGTTACTTTTTTCTTCTTTTCTTGTTGGTAACCATAACTGATGTGGGATTCAAGGTGTTTATAACCCTGATAAGCCGAATGATGACGATTTTGAGTTGTGGAGTCCTAGTATTGAGAGAGAAGAGATTTGTCTATTTGGCCGTCAGGTGAGACTGACTTGTTTTCGCTATAATGTTGGTCATTGAAGTTTTTGAAGACGCTGTATCATCGTCGTGCCAGGAAAGCCAATTGTGTAGTCGGAGATAAAGCCAAGGTGCCAGAGAAAACTATACAAAACTGTCCTTGCTCAGCAGTAGATTTCGAATGGTAAGTCTCCTTCAAACTTTACTTCCGCCATTTGTCGACTTATCTCAATAGCGAATTCAACCATCTTCGTAACGCTGAAGGAGAATGCGTACTCGTTCCTGGAACACAACCCCTACCTGATGATTTGGCGGAATGTGAGAGTGGGTCGGAGTATTGGTATGAGAGGACTGCGTATAGGATCATTCCGTATTCGAGTTGCGAGGGCGATTATCGACCGGATAGAGGTGCAAGACATATATGCCCGGGGTTCAAATCTAAAGGGCCACTGTTCTGGTTTTTCATACTTCTACTGCCATTCGCCTTCACTGCTTTAGTGGGTTACTACTACTATCGTCGTGGTGGTCATGCCAGAGGGTGCGTCCTTCGTCCTACTGGTTTTTTTTCGTCGAAAGTGATTGATGTCGTTCGTATTAGGAATATCCGACTTCCAGGAGATCTATCGAGATCCTCGGATGGCAAATTCCAAAGAGCCTTGGATACTGCCGCGTCGGTGCCATGGTTCCTTATTGGACTTGCCCACATCGCGATGCAATGGGTCACTTCACGGGTGGATGTTAGTAGCTTGAGATCGAGGAGAGGTTATAGAAATATTCCTATCGATGAAGATGCACAGATTTTGCGTTTTGAAGATGAGGAGTGAACAAGGGACTTTGAAATCCATGAGGATAGTTTTATTTGGTTTGTTTTTTTCATTGTTTTTTTTTTTCATTGTTTTTCTTTTTTTTCGATATTTATTGTATCTTCTCTCCTTCATTGATTGCTTGTAATTAGGACTCTTTTTTATGTATAATCAAACAGCAAGTTTTCTCGTCTAGAAACACACGTATATAGTACATAACTTATAAGTAGTTGTGGCGCTCACCTACTCGTCTCCATTCGAAGGTAAATTCGGGTTCTCTGGTGATCCAGTCATGCTATTGGAAATTCCTCAAGACACGCCCCAGGAGAGGCGAGGGGTCCAAGAGTGTTAAGAATCAGCAAATGATTCACTTCTTCCGCAAGAACTCCAAATATGGGACTCAATGTCTCTTCTTCCGGCACTCAAAAGTACTTAGCCTTTCACCCGTGGCTCATTTTGAGATTTAGGCTAGTATTATTTCCCTGTGCCTTTCGATCTCACGCTAGCAAACGCCGTCGTCCCATCCCGAATGTCGTCTTATCATCCAATTCGACTGCGGCATCTTCATCTCAGTCCTCTTAATTCAGCTCTGTACCTGGCTTCGTAACGCTCGCTATCACTGTTGGCGAAGACAAGTACATTCATATTGCCACGGAATAATTTGCGACTAATATGGAACGGTCCTTCGATATACTCGGGAAGATCGCGAAAATTATTACAGCAAGGTTATCACCCAATGGCGGCGTTAGACTCGGAAAATCATAAAAGCTATACTTTGATATTCCCGATAATAACAAAATCACATCTATGGCGAGAAGAGAGACATAGGTTCATATCACTGAGGTAGATATACTCATTAAAGTCGGCTAACTCAGTTACAAGTGACTAGTGACTTTCGACGTGCACGTACGCCGAGTCTGTGCGTGCTTCACTCCAAACTAAACTTCAAAATGTCAGTTTGAATTTACTCTCCTGCCAAGCTGGAGTTGGTGACAGATCGATCAGGGGGTATAATTGCTTCAATCGGTCCAAACAAGAATGACTAGAGAAGGGGAGAAGAGAGCGAGAATGAGATCAGAACCCGAGGCAGATATGTGTTGTCCAAACCGAACGACTAGGGGCCTGGTGAATGAGACAAAGGAGAAAGGGATGAGCTTGGTTATGACGTTCAATGCAAAGCTATCGTTTTTCACAGAGGACCGTCGCTGATAATGGGTAAACAAGGTTATTAGAAGGAAAAGCAATATTTGGCCTGGCCTTTTTTTTTGCATGACTTTCACGGAGGCGTCGAATTTAAAAAAGTAGTATAGAGCATCTCGAAAAAGAAATAGAAGGTCATCTCCAAAAAAAATGCCGCCTTTTCTACTTAGCACTTATAGTGTAGTCAAGGTCAAAGGAAAGCCTAAACGCGGGTATTATCTATTTCCTGGATCGTCCTTTTACATTATTTTTTTTTACCTCTTACGATCCCGCAAAAGAGTTTAGGTTAGAACGAGCAGGAGCATGATAGACAATGAGTCGTCCAAGGAAGAAATGATACCTGGAATCGAACAGGGTATTCCTCTTCTCGAGATTGATGTCGCAGAAGGTCGGGAATACTGGGAAGTGGACTAGAAACGGATGTATCTGCGCTAGAGAAACCTCAAAATCGAGCACTTCGGATATATGGATATCTGGATGAACTGATGACGGATGTTAAAGAGACGTGGGACTGGAAACAAAGGGGCAGCGGAAGCGCCAAAATAGCTCTGACGGGGTTTCTGAAGTCACACGAATGGGTCACAACCCTCTGTTTGATACTTACTCATCAGACCAAGTTAGCAAACCATGGAAATTATTGACTAGCGGGCGCTGAATGGCTTTCAGTGCTTACAGGGATGAAAGAAAAGTAGAGTACTTGGATCGCCGCCTTCGCCGAACCTTGACGGGGATTAAGATCATGATCCACAATATGCCAAAGTAAAAACGAAGCGGCGATGACATGGGCCTTCGAAAAGCCAAGTCTTCTTCCGCGGCACATTCCAATAACTCTGGAAATGGTGTAGAGGACTGCACATAATGCCTCGTTTACTGATGCGGATCTTCTGTCTTGTCGTGACACTGCTCGAGTGGGATGCCGGGCATGCTGAGGCATATTTCGCTCACTCCAGAGACTTGAAGCTTGGACACCAAGAATTATCAAAATGTCAACATGGAGCGGCGTCGTTTCTCGAATTCTTCTAACGAAAGGCTTCTTCTAGTAGCCATGCCTTATGTATATACCCCGTCGTTCTCGAAGTTTGAGCTTATTGGCAAGTTTTTTTTTCTAGTCTCGACGGCCTAACTTTCCAATATAATCACGCTCGATCCCTCTTCCTCTTGATTCCAACACTCTCTCCTGTCGTTATCCATTCTCTTCACCCAAGTTCTGTGGTTCCAGGCGCCATGTCGATGGCTATTGATTTGGACAACACGTATGGCTTTTCTAATCGTTGTTAGCAACCCATTTTAATACTTGTTCAATATAGCATGGGTGTCGCGTTTATTGGCGTGGTCATCGCTGGAATGTGAGTTAAGTTCGTTCCCTGAAAATTGCGACTGGAAACCAATTGTTTTTTGTTGCATTCTATGCAGGCTTTACGGAGGTGAGGAGCCTTCCGTCGTGCGTCGTTGGAGGTTTTCATGGTGGATTAGTGTCCGTAATTCAGGTATATTATTACTATACCAATCAAACTGATACTTGGTCCATCAAACTTCTGGTCAGTCAAACCGTTCATGCGATAAGTCTAAGTCTCATTGACGGATCATACAGGTCGGCTCTGTCATGTTCTTCGAAACTATCCATCAAATCCTCATCACTCACTCAAGTTCGTGACATTTTTGTACTGTTGTGTTATAGACTAATGAATGGTGACATTCAGTGTACATGTACCTTGTCAAGGACGCCGCTCGACCAGAGATGCTTACCAAACTCATATGGTACGTCTTTCATCTATGATACTCTTATATTTTATTCATGCAGATCACAGGAGCTTACTGGTACTGCTGCTTTTATTCATCCTTTGCCTTCACCTCTGACAAGTTTCTCGGGGGAAGGTTGAGGTCCTCTTCAACGTAAGTAAAGTATAATCATATTATCACCGGAAGGAAGGAATTCATGTTGTTACGTAGGGCTTGACTGCGTTGCTGGTGCAAAGGTGTCTAGTTCTCCCTCGAATGTTTTCAGACTCTAGATTAACTCCTCCTTCAGCTTCCTCACTATGCGGGTTTGGAGATGTGAGTGGGCTTTCCATTCGATTGACATCCGGTTAAGGATCTAATCTTAGTGAGCAACCGCAAAATTTGGCTTACTGGAGCTGCTGTACGTAACCCATTGCTAGTCCCAATTTTCATCTTCTCACTCTGAACACAGGTTATTTTGGTAGTCGGAGAGTTTGGTATGGCAGCCAAATATCAATCCGTTATTCTTTTATCTGATAATCATATCTCACAGGTTGTGTTGTTGGTACGCTCATAAATTATCTATTTGTGGTTATGGTGATACTCATAATTGAATTCTCAGCTTTTACCGCTCTCTCGTGAGTGACTTGGTCTCTTGAAGGATGTTATTTGACGATGCTCATTCGTAGTTTACGCCTCAAGACATACGCACAGCTGGCCGAACTCAAAGTCTGTGTTTCCTTGCCACAATTACTTAGTCGGGTCTGATTGACAAAATTTATCACAGAGTCTTTCAATTGCTGTAAACGCATTGGCTGCTGCTGGCGACCTCATCATCGCGGCTAGCCTTTGCATTATCCTTCACCAATCTCGGACCGGCTTCCAGAGGTATGTTCAATGAGCTTTGACATCAAAGTTGGGAACCCATACTCAAATTTTATTCTCTTAGATCAGACACGATGATCAAGAAGTTGGTCCGTATCTCAAGTCTTTATTCGTTTTTGTTCATGGCTCACAGCACATGTGTAGATTGTGTATTCGGTTAACACAGGTCTTTTGACAAGGTGAGCTTCGAGTTGTAGCTGGAACTACGACTAACACCCAAATTTCCTTTTTTAGTTTGTGCGCTGTCGCGTCCTTGATTTCGGCAAGATTTTCTTTCGTCTCCCTCTTCGTAATTCTTGCTCAATTAATCTCGTTGTAGATTGCTTTGGCCGGACAAACATTCCTTTACATCATGTTCTTCTTCTGTATTGGGCGACGTAAGTAGAATCTTAGCTTAAAATCGGTACACCCTCTGAACCTCTTCTTTTAGTATACTCGAACTCGCTTCTCGCTACCCTCAACGCACGAAAGAGCATACGCGCGGCCGCAGATGCAATCAACAATACTAGCGAACACGTGTCTGTTTCTCTTCGTGAATTCCCGAGGGCGGGAGGGACCACCGGTATTGCTACTAAGGTAATTTTTTTCTCGCCATTATTGCATTCTTAGACCACTCGCGCTCATCTTTCTAGCGCCCGACGAACATCTCGATCAAAATTGATACTACGAAGGAGTTCAATTCCGATATGATAGTGTATGAATGTGAAAGAGACGACTGCGTTGCTGTAGGTCATGATTTGGAAGAGAAGAGGAATGAAATAGGTATGGTAAGAAATGTTTTTACCTTTGCATACGTGACCTTTATTTGAATTTTTTCGGTAGACGTTTGCGAGGAAGGCTTCCAGCTTGACGACTACTACTACATATGCAGAACGTATGCCTGAGTTGGGTACGGAAAATGTTTGAAGGTGTAGTATGGCATATGGCGTGCAAGTGTCACCCTATTCTTGGGATTTGCAGAAAAAAAATGTTGTATATGTTGATGATGATGCTACGAGTCCTTCGTTCGCTCATTGGCCCAAAAAGTATATAAATTGTTTGTTGAGGATGGGTTTGTATAGAATATGATATGTCTCGCGAAATTCCAGTCCTTGTTGCTTGACATGGCATCAGCTTTCAACTTTTGCAGCCAGGAGGAGAAGGAGTCCGAACTTCTCGATAGTTGGCGCGCGATGTCCATGGTGGCAGATGACTAACACGCGACTCGAGAGTGATCAGGCTAGGCTTGTTCTGACCCTGGTGTCGGACTGCGTAACTACCCGCGTCACATGGTGAAATTTCCGTCATTTGACTCATTCCCATGTTTGTCGTGTCCGAGTAGCACAAAATTGGAAAAGCGATGTTTTTGACCATGACCAAATCCGAAAATGTGCCTCAGGCTCAAGCCATGAGCAGTATACGGCACATGCGATATTAAACCCCTCGCCTTGCATCCCGATTTTCGCGATTGCATCAACATTAATAAGTTTAAGTCTCAAGGTATTAACTAGTGAGCTCCGACCATGAATTGTAATATGGTTCGAGCCGTACCAACACAGGATTTTCCGAGATTCTTCTCTTGATCTCTCAATAGATATAACCTACGATGAAAGGCATGATCTAATTGCAGTATTCTACATTTATTTCTACACAAGGGTATCTAGAATGAAATGAAATGATGTTGATGTTGATGGACCGAGGGCATGCATGAAAGTGGTGCGACATCTCCCTAGTAGGGAGCCGGGTATATAAATGAGGTTTTGGAGTGGAGAAACAATTAGAAATCAACAGCGACATCCGCTTGCCAGACATCATCACCAATACTATATAAAGCAACAAGAAAGATTCTTTCAAACGGTATTCTCGTCTGATTGATTTGCCACTGTGGATTTGTGGTCGTTGATTTTTGTGCTAGCTATAGTTTTTTTAACACAACGCACAAAAATGGTGGGAAAATTACTCACGTCTACAAATGACCAGAATTGCATAGCGATGCTTGCACCAAGTTGACCTCTGGACATATTCGGACTGACAGGCATACTCTGAACAAAATTCAGATGTTCGTATCCGGTCCACTATAGGAAAAACGGATCACAACAGATCAGTTCGAATCTAAACCAGGATAAAAATAGAAATACTCACCATGATCCGTAAATTGATCTTACTGATGGCTATCCCAGATAACGCTTGGTCATTTGCATCGGTAACCATTTGACAAATGGCACTCTGCGACCGGGCACTAAAGTCGGCCAAGGAAACTCCTTGACCGCCTTGACCAATATAGTCAAACCCAATCGGTCCACAAATGGGTCCACTGGAGGTTTTGCAAGTGGATTGAGGAACGCGACGGCGACGCGACGATGTGAATTGAGATGGTGGTGGTGCGAGGGCACCGGAAAGGGAAGAGTATGATGAGATTTGAGAAGGGAAGATGGGAGAATGGATAGAATTGTGGTAGCGAGACATGACTTTTGATCGCAGTTAAGAGTATTTAGAGTTGAAATGATCTCGCGGAATTGGTAGATTCGCTGGAGAGGCTTGGAAACTGCTGAAATCCGATGCAGAATATTGCCCATGATTTATACAAGCTCAAAGTATTGTTAGCTCTAATGTTCTTCAAAGACACGATTTTCGACATCCTTCACTTGTACGGGCTGCAGTGGCGGGTTGAAAATGTGACATTACGCAAGGGTGGTAGTATTTAATCACATCACACTCAAAATCAAGCGGGTTTTTACCTTTTTTAGACTTTTGGACACCCCTGTGTGGATATTGACGAGAGTTTGATGCCAAATGCAGGGACGCTGATCAAAACCGTGATGTGGTATTTGATTGCGTGTCACTCCGAAAATTGCCTCGAGGTTGGGATAACCGCCCCTAAGTATGTTTATCACATTCTATTGAACTATCCTTCTTTCTCGTTGCCATGCATCTGGAAAATCAGTGGTCCCATTAACGATATGCGGCGTCGATTTGCCTCTCGTCACACTACTAGAGTAGTACTACTACACTATTGAACATGAAAGCTTTGGTTAAGAAAAATCAACACCTTGAAGCCGGATAACGAAGCGATTAGCAACAATAGCAGTAGTAGTTTTGTTGCCACCGTTGAATGTTGATAAAGGATCTGCGCTCCTTTTTTTGCCTTAGAGGTACAATCAAGGTGCACGGATCAGTAGTGGATCAACTTGTGGGTTGCTACTGTATCACTGTAATCCGTAAATGCTTATTTCAAGAACGTAGTGATGGTGATACACATATCCAATTTTGAGGATCGTCGTGGGCACATTTGTTCATTAGCTTAAATGTCCCTGAACCAGGTTCGTTTTGTGATATCACAATAGACCGAACACTTCACAAACCACTAATGGACCGGCTCGACTCAGGGTCTCTTGCCTAACTGGGATTGTGATTCCATTAGCCGATGCCTTTTTTGCAAATCACCCGCCAGTGGGTGACGGTCGATGTGGTGGTGAGCAACGAGCGAGGGGTTGTCCTCTACGATTTGTGAAGTATGTCCAAAGGAGAACACGTACAATATACCTGGAGTGCTGAATATTTAACACCGAGGAAGAAAGACGAGATGGACCAACGAACTCGACTGCATCTCTCGAGCCTTCCGCGGATCCACACATACTCAGCACAACTACTAGCGAGATCTGCACTCGACCACCTAAAAGTCTAAAAGTTAGAAATGTCTCGCTACCACAACTCCATTCATACTCCTGTCTTCCGCTCCCAAGTTTCTGATTATTCATCTCTCTCCGGTGCTTTGACACCACCACCTTCCCAATTTACGGATCCTCGCCGCCATCGCGTACCCCAGTGCGCTGCCAAACCCGCTGGGCAGCCAGTCTCGGAGCCCATCTCATTTGACTATATTGGGTATTCGGGACAGGGAGTCCGGATCGTCGACTTTAGTTCGCTCAGCGCAAATGCCTTGGCAAACATGGTTGCCAGTGGCAATGACCTCGTTTTGGCAAAAACCGGAGTCAAGCAGATCAATCTCCGAATCTCGGTGTGTACTATCAATCAAGTTTGATTTCGAGGAGTAGCGTACTCATGAATGTTGAATTTTCAGTGGCCAGGATACGATCATTTAAATTGGTCGTTTAGTACTCCTGCGAGTCCTTCGATGACTCGTATCCAATTGGGAGCTAGTATTGGCATGCATCTCTGGCGGTTCGTCGAGGTCAGTAATGTTTGACGCCTCGGAGATAAAGATTGCTGATAATCCGGGCAGAAAGCGATATCATCTTCGACCAGTCGTCCAGAATGGAAAATTGGCGACAAAGCGATTGAATTTGAAAAGATTATTCTTGTTGCTCTCTACAGCCTTGGTTCAGATGTGTGGCAAGCAGATCTTGCTGTGGACTTCTGAACGCCATCATCATCATCTCTATCAAAATGATCCAATCACAACTCCTACCGCATCTGCATAATTTATTTCCTTATTTCTTTTTTGCATTGATTAGCATCACTCCCAAACATGTTGGATTTCAGAGAACGTTATGTCTAGGAACGTCATGTTGTATAATTACAGGTAGAAAAGATACAATTCAACACTTACAATTCGAATGTAGTATGATTTCTCATGGAAAAGTGTCCCTGAATGTGACCGAGCTGGAGTTGCAAGCGAACTATCACGCCTCGTGGTCGCCTTCTTCACTCCAGATGTGAAGAATAGTGCATTACGAAATTGCCCACGTTGTCGATTCGCGAGCCGAGCATTTGTCACAAAAAAAAAGAAGATTTAGCAGAGTGTGTGTCCGAAGAGAAGCGTCGTTCCGAAGGTGTGCGTCGATCCATATATTTTGTCACCAGTGTGTTGAATCAGTTATTTCCAACAAAAGGCTCGATACTTGCAGTCAGCCACACAGTTGTCGCCTGCTAATGCTCCCAGGTGTCCAAACCGAGTCTCTACTGAAAGTGGAAGGCCTGAACAGGAGAGTGTGGCTGTGCAATTGTTTGGCTATGCAAAACAAATGAAGCCCTTTGTCCGCAACGGTCCTGCTCTTTCAGTCTCTACTCCTCGCGCCGGCTGCGGCGAACTAGACAAGGTGTTGGCATTTTATGCCTCAGCCCATCTCCTGAGGTTGGTCTTACTCAGAAACCCAGGCTCAAATCACTAGGTATCTACCGAGGTTTCCACAACAAAAACGCAATTTACTGATTTTTTTTGGTGTTATATTTCTTTACTAGACACGCTTAGCATCTTTTTGTGGTCAAGCTATACCATTACAGCCGTTTTGACCTTTCATTTGATACTCTGGTACGCTAGAATGCTGATGTGGCAGCACATAGAATGAAGGACTCATAAAAGTGTCCTAGATAACTTATTTCAATCATACCCGCAGAAACATGACCTCTCTACACCTCTCGTCCGATGATTATGCCAAAGGAACGGGCTACAATGACACGCCCCGTATATATCCGATGACCGCGCACTTCGCCGCGCCCCTACAAGACATGGTCCATGCGCCGACGAGACCCTCTGCGCAGACGCTATATATGCCAATTGAATCACCACCTACCCCTGCCCCATCTCCTGGACCGACCCCTATACGACCTAACTCGTATCCCCTCGATTTGGCGAGCAACCACCTTTTTAACACTCAAGATCCCCTCTTCCGACGCCAAATTCTTGTTTCCATCTTGTCATCATGTACCTCCTCCGAACTTCTCTTTATTTCCACAACAATCGCTCCGATGTTAAAACGTGACTTCCTATTTTGGTTGCCGACAGAGTTGTCGCTTCACATATTGACTTATGTTGACGACCCGAGATCCCTTGTGAGAGCATCACAAGTTAGCAAGCATTGGTATAGGCTTGTGAACGAAGAATGTGTCTGGCGGGGATTGTGCCATTTACATGGATTCGAAGATTTCGATGATGATTACCCGAATTCTAGTGTTTGGAGAGAAGATTTTTCCTATAGACGACACTATAAACTATCCCATGGCATCATGAGGAGCTGGCGCCATGGTGGTTCATTGCTACAATCCCACCGACTACCGATATTCAACCCGGATAGCGGAGTCGTTACATCCCTAGCGCTCGATCGCGACTGGATTGTAGTTGGACTTGCCAACTCCAAGATCCAAATCTTCAGTGCTACCACTGGAATTCTTTCGCGGACGCTCGTTGGACACGAGATGGGTGTGTGGGCGGTATGCTTAGTGTCCAAAGGTGGCTTCATGGCTACATCTCCTGATAGAGATGATAATTCGTACGTCCACCGAAGGAGGAGAAAAGATGTCGATGGACTGAGCTCTGCAGTCGAACGACTCGCTATCTCCTCTACTCAAGAGCAGTATATCTCGCCTTCTTTGAAGGTAGCACTAGGACTCGATCTCGACGAGGCCAGTGGATCAACCTCAAGCTGGTTATCCAATGAGGATGAACCAAAGCATCCGCAATTTCCGGACGATACGTCCCCCGGAAAACGAAGTGATAATTCGTTTGCATCCCAAGGATGGGGACAGCCAAATGCTCTCGCTGTGAGTGGAGGGTGCGATAAACTGTTAAGAGTTTGGGACATCAAGACAGGGTAAGTGTTCCTACGACGATTCTTATTGTTTCTGATGATCGTTGCACAGGTATTGCATTTACGTGCTTTCTGGACATAGTTCAACCATTCGGTGTATCCGTGTCCTGCACAATCGGCCGATCGCTGTATCAGGATCGCGCGATGGTACTGTACGCGTTTGGGATATACAGCGCGGTCGAGCCTTGCGTGTCTTGCAAGGTCATCAACATAGCGTTCGCTGCTTAGACGTCTGTGGTAATAAGATTGTCAGTGGCAGTTATGATACAACGTGTCGCGTAAGTTTTCTCATTGCATTTGTCGGAATATTTTTCTTATGCTCGTGTAGCTTTGGGACGTGGACACTGGGCAGTGCTTACATGTTCTTCGGGGTCACTATCATGAAGTGTATTCTGTCGCTTTTGATGGTGTCCGAATTGCATCTGGAGGTATCGACACGACTGTTCGCGTCTGGGACGCGCAGACCGGGTAATGTTCAAGCTCAGTTTTCATTTTACGTTTTTCTAACTCATGACCTATAGGAGTTGCGTGGCATTACTTCAAGGCCATACCGCCCTCGTTTGTCAACTTCAACTTTCGCCATCCATCCTCGCAACAGGCGGTTCAGACGGTCGTGTCATCACATTTGATTTATCCAAATACACAGTCCTCCATCGTATAGCCGCTCACGACTCCTCTGTCACCTCACTTCAATTCGACAAAAACTTTCTGGTGACGGGTGGGAATGATGGACGCGTGAGGTTGTATGATACTAAAACTGGGAATTATATTCGTGATTTTACTGATGTGAGTGATACTGTTTGGAAGGTGGCGTATCTGAAGGATACTTGTGCCATTATGTGTCGAAGGGCTGGAAAGACTGCTGTTGAGATTTGGAGCATGAAGCCTAAGAGTGCATAAAATATTTGATTCCTTTTTTTTCCGTTGATTTCTTGTTGGTTTTGGTTTTGTACTCGTTATTGTTCTTGTGTTTTTTCATTCTTGTTCTTGTTTTTATCTTATTTTATTTTTCGACTTGTGTCTACTTTTGCTCTGTATAAGGCCTTCCTCTGTCTGTCTCTCCGTCTGGAAGTTGTATACCATGGTATCTTGTCTGATTTGTTGGTATCTTGTGTGCTTTTTTATGTAGTAAAACTAATGCTGTTGCGTTTTTGTTGTGTACAAACGTCGGGTGATCGGTGCGGTGTCTTCAAATCTTTGGATGTCACCGAATAAATTACTGATACTGGCGTGCACAACTTGAAAGATGGACTTGACCACACATATAGAGCACCATATTCACCGATCGTTGCCGTTGATTTTATGGCATCGACCACAAGATGTCAGATGTCAGCAAGACTTGTTGGCATGTAGCAACGTGTTAGCTGATATTGGATTACGCTGATATTTTTGGGCTGTTACGAATTCCTGATGTGCGCTAAAAAGAGTGCCAAGTGATGACTGTCGATACCACCGTAGGCGACACAGACCTGTTTAAAGTCTCTTTTTTGTAAAATTACCACCCTTGATTCGAGGAAACATTCACACTCGACTCAATTTTTGCCGTACAGCCTGGGCAACCGCCGGCGGCTGGATGGAAGCCGTTCGGCCCGGTTCCAGATTCGGTCTAACAACGCCTATCACCATTCCTCAATGTCGGTATTCAAGATCATTCCAACCACCCAACAATATGATTGGGGAAAGACAGGTAAAAATTCGAAAGTCGCACAACTAGCAACAGCGGCAAGATTGCCTGGGTTCGAGCTTGATGAAAAAACGTCATATGCTGAGGTTGGTCATATCTTCTGTTCGATGCCGGTGAGATATCCTGAAGTAGTATGGCCTCTTGATAGTTATGGATGGGTACCCATTCGAAATCACCTTCCATGCTCACGCAAGACGGTGGTCAGCTCGCGGATTACTTGAAGGCTCATCCCGAGCTTATCGGTGACCCAATCATCCAGCGATTTGACGCCTCCAACGGGAATCTACCTTTCCTATTTAAAGTTCTCTCCATTGAGAAGGCTCTCAGTATCCAGTCACATCCGGACAAGCGAACTGCGGAAGTTCTTCATGTAAAACAGCCCGAAATTTACAAAGGTGGGGGTTATCGGTCATTTACTCATTTCCGGTCGTGAATATCTAATCTATAATTGAATGCTTTGTATCCAGACCCCAACCACAAACCGGAAATGACTTTGGCTATTGCACCATTTCGCGCCCTTTGCGGATTCAGACCTCTCCCTGAAATAGCCAATTTCCTTCGACTCGTACCAGAACTCGCGTCTCTCATACCTGCTACCGTTCTACAAACTTTCCTATCCGCTGCCGCTTCCAAGACGCCCGGAAGTCAAACGGAAAAGATAGCGCTAAAGAATGTGTTTGCCGCTGTGATGACCGCTCCTGAGCTCGAGTTCAATCATCAGCTGAGGCTTTTGATATCGAGATATAAGGGCGGTGGAGCTAAGGTTGCTGAGGGAGAGTCTCAAGAGCTTGTTGATCTTGTGTTGAGGCTCCACTCACAATTCCCTGGGGATATCGGTCTATTCTGTCCTTTCTTATTGAACGATATCACGTTGCGCCCTGGTGAAGCTATCTACTTGGGAGCCGGCGAACCGCATGCATATGTTTATGGTGGTAAGTGGTATACTTCATGATGTTGCATTTGACCCCTGGTGTAACCTCGAAACTGCAGACTGTATGGAATGTATGGCGAATTCTGACAACGTCATTCGCGCTGGTCTTACTCCGAAGCTACGTGACGTCCCGAATCTCGTTGTGACTTTGACGTACAGCTCGTCAAAAGCCTCAAAACATTTTGTTGATCCCCAGCCACTTGGCAAAGAGTCTAAATTCAGTACCCTATATAATCCACCTATCCCCGAATTTGCGGTTATCAAGGTCGATGTACCTGCCACCGAGCTGGAAAGGCACCAAAAGCTTGGAGGGCCAAGTATCACGATAGTGACGGAAGGCAAAGGCAGGGTTCAATGGAATGCGGAGGGTCAAGAGCAGACATTGGATGTTGGACTCGGGGATGTATTCTTCGTTGGAGCTGAGACTGAAATTAGCATTCTGGCTGGAGATAACAAACTGGTGGTCTATCGTGCGTTTGTGGAAGTCAAGCGGTGAAAATTTCGTCCGAGATCTCGGAAGGCTGAAAGTCCATGTTGCAGTAGCTCTAAGATTGATTTTTGTACGATCAATTGTTTTCATGTAATTTTACTTGTTCGCCGATGAAAATACTCTCGCATTTACCTTTTTGTAATTGAGCGTGGGTCCGTTCCGCAAGTGCACGATATTTTGGAGACCGGCCGTGTTCATCAGATTCGGATCCTACCATGTTCAATATTGGTTCATTATCTTCATGTAGTTTCCCACCGGAAGCATGTTATTGCCAATTGATCCCCGAGGGTGCCTTCTTGTGCGTCCGCCGAGAGACACGGCCGAAGTTCGCCGACAGGATCTGATCTCAATTTGGTCTCAATATATAGCTCTGGCCTTGCTCTGGCCAATTGACTTTGCTCACAGATCTATCATCCTTTACCTGTTTTCAGGTCATCGGTAATAGTTCACGATGCATGAACAAGCTCAAACCGATCCCGGACGAGGCATATTCAAATATACTGAGTAGGAGAAAGAAGAATCTATCGCATCTCGGGTTTCGGGAGTCGATTGCTTGAAAATATAGTGGTCCTGGAAAACCTGATCAATACGTTGTAGCTTCGAGTACTTCGAAAGTTCAAAAGATAAGCTGAACAGAGTCCATCAACGGATTTTGGGGTCGAACTTGACGAAACAATTTTACTTGGATATAACAGTTAGTAAAATATATTACTGTAGTTGTGGAATTTGGAAAGTGGGTTGGCCTGCTACATGTGAGCCTAACTCTGACTTGCCTCTTGCCTCTAGCGGCTTTCGACTCAAGAGTATTCCAAAAATATTTTTAACGCAGAAAAAGGCCACAGGGTGCCAGGACCCTGAGCAAGCCGCCTAAGGCTAGCGGCGGAAGCAATTAAGATTAGAACATATACCTCTCGGCGATCGTATTCCTGCAGGGTTCTTCGACGATTAATTTGCCAACTTGGTAAAGGTCCGTTCAAGGGGTATGTCTACAATCAGCCGACCTCCTCATTCAGTGTTTTCGTTTTGAAATTTCGATTTCATATGCTCAAATAGGGCAGCACACGTGAGATGTCCCCGTTGGATACCCTCAGATTAGTCTGTGAGTCGTGTCCCTTATCAATTCCTTGACGTAATTTCTGACATGCATTCCCGGTAATTTTTAAAAATTTGTATGTATATCCAAGCCAGCGCTTAATGAGCAGCGTTTTCATCGGTACTTCAACACAGCGAATTTGGCGTTACGGAATCGATCCGGATGATTGTATATTGGGACCCATATGTAGGTAATTTGAATGTAATCACTGACATAAGGAATTTTAATATCACCGCTTTTTTAAAAAATTTTGAATGCAGATCCTTGACACCACACTCGCACACAGTCAGCGAATATGAGGAGACATATATTCCGGCTTAGGAATTTCAACGCTGACAGTGTATTCACAAAGAAAAAGCGATTTCACTAGGGCGCAAGTGCTGGGGTGGCGATAATCCGTAGACCGGCACGTAATATAAAGCTTAAGTCAACTTGAAAACACGGTTTGTTATATCAGGGCTACAAGACTAGTTTTAGTATGAGATGAGATTTGTGCCTGGAGGGGTCCCGTCGCACCCAGCCCATCGCTTTTATCAAGGAGACCCTTTGCTTGGACCCGTGAGATGCTTGAAAAAAATGGTTAGCCACCTCACCGGTTGTTAATTGCCTGTGTAGGACGCTTTAAAAGTCCCGAATTTATAATTGGGCCTCGGAGCGTTACCTAACTCGAGAAAAATGTGTGTGAAGCAGTCAGAAACGAGCCTTGCGGGGTGTCAAGAGTGGCGAAGATACTATATTACTGCCAGGATAAACTCGGAAGTTGTTTCGCAGTCCCCTTCTCAACTCCGAAAACCACTTTTCAGACCTTCCAAATCACAGGCGTTAGACATGCAGATTCAGACTCGAAGGATAGTAGATTCAGGATAGCGGACTGAACGGTTCTTTTAAAATTGATCGATCTTCGAAGTGGAGCTGTAGTGGATCTACATGTATCCCACCTCCCTGAGCGCTCAGGGAGAGCTTCGGATGTTACAGGCCCTAGGGAATCTTATTTATATATTCCACGCCGCTGATAGTGTATATATCGCTTTGAAATTTTTTTTGATAATGATTGGGATTTTGGCTATAAAATGGCTTTCATGAAAAGTTTATCGTTGAGAGATTTCCAACAGTTCCGCATTCTTCTTTTTTTATACTCAGTGTATTTTGCTATGTCTTGCTATCCAAGTTCCTTGCATCCTCCTCTCTTTTCTTCTCAAATTTCTTCGTATTCTTCGTTGGCAGGCGCATTGAAATCGGAGTCAACGAAAACTCTGGATTTCAACAATCCCAGAAGACGTCGAATTCCACAATACAAGGGCGGCGCCTCTTGCGGTCATGCTACCCTCTTCCCACCCATTCTTTTCGATCAATTCGGTGCGCATGGTCAAGGCGTCCGTGTGCAACATTTCATCGTTTTAAGTACCAATGCGCTTGTAAAAGAGATTGGCGGGGCCGAGGACCAGATTTTTACTGGACTAAAGGTTAATCACATCCTTCTGAAGATGAATGTATGTGCATTTTGGAAGTCTCTTACAATTTGGCGTCTTATATCTGTAGTGGCAGGGATACGAATGCTTAAACTGGGTTCGTAGCGTCCCTGTCAGCCAATCTATTTGTCGTGTCCAATTAGGAGCAAGGGTTGTCATGGTGTTTTGGGAATACCTTCAGGTATGTAATCCGATTTTTATGTTGAACACGGGTGAAATGAGGCTTATATATCTATATTTAGGACATACAAGACTCTCGCCTCCCCAACCCGGGGTGGATGAAAGAGTTCGGTATGGTCAATTTTGACCAAGTCGTTCTTATCGGGTTATATAACATTTATGACAATGTCTGGCAAGCTGATCTGGCTCTGGATATTCCTCTCGAATCTTCTTCCCCTTGAGTGCATTTTTTTCTTTCTGTCTCTTCTGGTCGGGTTGTGCCGCTCTGCTTGCTATCTTCTCATCGCTCTCCAAGTTAGTTTAATGCTGTCCAATTTGCTGTCAATTTGCTGTCATATTGTCTTTTGTTGCTCTCTTTTGCTTTCGAAATGTGTTAAATAAAGCTAGATAAAAGTAAATAATTTAGTCGAATCATGTCATGTCTACATGTCAAAAAGTTGAATACAGTATGTAAATCCATGTAATCACCATCATCCTTCGGAAGGCTTCCCACCTACTTTTGTGCCTGATATTTTCGGAAAACGAGTATACAGTTCAGGTGGCACCGTGATGCAAAGGCATTGAAAGTTGGTGACCGAATTTTTTGCGACCGGTTCATGTGCTCCGAAACCCGGAAAACGTCGTAATGTACCCAATGCATCTACAGTATTTGTACGAGCCGACTGGGCTGTTTCTCATTTGTACCCTAATTTAAAAAATACTACATGCAGGAAAAAAGAGGGAAAAATGAATGATATGTCACATGACGGGTTTGACGTTTGGTTACATAACTTTTCTTCGTTTGTCAATCACTCTGTTGAACGCTCTTGAACCGGCTGTGTCACTGAAAGTCTGCAACCAACACGACGTACAATTTAGCGACGACTGAATGGGAACCCGCCCTCCGTGGTCGATGTGTGCTGCTGACCAGGTTCAAGTTGGAGATTCTGGAGTTTAGATGTGTTTTGCTTTCTCTCGCTTATACGGTTCTTATGACTACGGCTCCTGGCTGATCTTACTTCTTTCTCAATCTACCTTCCTACCTTTATTTTTCTCTTCGCGCCCGGTACAATGGAACATATAGCTGGTGGCATACCCTGTTCCGCCGTCTCGATTCACGGCGACGATAAACTTAGTACAAGTGACTTGCCCTTTAGTAAAAGGGCTATGACGAGATCAAGCAACTTCCGGTACGGCAACGTTCAGATGTTCCGGCTCGCTGTGTTGTCTACTTGTAGAAAACCGCTTGTTCAGGCATCTGATGGGCCGAATGACCGTCGTTATTTGCAATCGGAGCCCTCACGATATCCTTGTACTGTGTAATATAGCTACTTTTGCTCTACAACTGTCTGACTCGTGGTGCCTCGTAAACTGCTGAGTACCCGATGAAAATATGAGAGCGTGTGGGTTTAATTATGTTGGCTTAGGTATGTGTGACTCATGAACAGCGTGAATTCGCTGATACTCTATCTATATTCTAGCAACTATCTAGATTGAAAGGCCGTGATGTGTTGGACTCGTTCACAACCAGGAATCAAAAAGTCAAGGCATGAATTGTTACACTCATTCACAACCATAGTATCCTCGACAACATTCCCTTGATGTTGATCTCTTGACCTTCTTATATTGTAAGGCAACATTTGGCACAAAAGTCCCTCTGGCGGCACCCGACATTGATCCATAGACTCTGTGAAACACCGCAAGGTGGCATACCGAGCGACACGGATGGTTCTAGGTTGTTTCCTCTAATTACGTTTACTCAAGGCCCATCTCCCAACTTTTCATGTTTACGTTTCTCATTGTTCGAGCATAATTGCAACTTTTTTGCTAGCTAATATTAGGATCACGTTATCGCTATTGGTCGCCTGAACGGATCCAACTCTTTCGACAAAGGCATAGTGGGAGAATCAACTCCGGCGCTTATTGCAACGGTTATCGTTGTTATCATCTGTCAATCATTTGGTGATCACTCGGATTAGAGTTTTCTCTCACCACCATTACGGTCGCCTCATATGCCACTGGACTCTTTCATCAATACGCTTCGACGTCGTTTGGGACACACTAAATCACGAAATGACAGGAGCAGATCATCACAAAAACCAATCGGCCAGCAAGGAAATCATGACTACTTCAACAATGCACGCGATTTCGTTATCAATCAACCTCACTCTGTTGACCAGAAAAATTACATAAATAATATTCTATCGATTGAGAATGCAGGTCTCGTACATCGTGCTCTTTTCGCTGACAAGCATAGCTAAGACTTTTTTTTACGATAGTGTTTGAGTTCCTACAACCGTACTCAACGCCGGATGCTGCGATGGACTCCAGTGCTCGTTATCCGCCGCCGAGATGCCACCCACACACACGTGTATCAATAGGAAATAAACTCGAGGAATGGGTACACAAAGAAGAGCAGCAACAGCACAATGTGATGTGGGTTCGAGGGTCCGCTGGTACAGGCAAGTCCGCTGTAGCCCAATCGTTTGCGGAGCGCTGCGCCGAGCAAGGATTACTCGGGGCGTCCTATTTTTTCTCCAAGACGGCTCAGAGGAACAAGTTGGAGGCAGTCATACCGACTCTTGTATACCAGCTTGCAGTCGCTATGCCAGAGTATAAATCCTTGGTGGCCAGGGAGCTCGCGAACGACCCTCAGCTGATGCAAAAAGCACCACCTGTGCTATTTCGCCGGCTCATAGTCAAACCAGTCTCCGCCCTTGATCGTCATAGGCGTATTGTTATAATAATGGACGGTCTGGACGAATGTGATGGGCAGAACGCTCAATTGGATATCTTGGATATGATCACTGAGCCATTTCGGTATACCAATAAACCTCCGCTTCTCTGGCTCATTTGCAGTCGACCAGAAGCACACCTCAAATATACATTCTCAAGGGTCGTGTAGACCTCGTCATTGATGCTGAATGTCGGGATGATGTGGAACGATACATGAAGGGGAGGATTGTTGAGATTAAGGCCAAGTACTGGGACGTAAAACCGTCAAACTGGCCTTCTGTTGCTCAGCTTACGGCGCTTTTTGACGTCGTTGCTGGGTTATTTGTGCTAGCGTCCACCATTCTTAATCATCTCGATGACTCAAAGCGCGCGGATCCGTCTGGTCAGTTCAACAATTTGATGGCATTCCTTCGTGCTGCTAGGAATGTTGGGTCAGGAAACCCTTTGGGCTCCCTTGACTTACTTTATCTACGGATTTTGGGCGATATACCACCCGATGTGTTTCCAACCACTTGGCGGATCTTAGCTCATTATACTCATGCCCCTTGGCCTTTTGCTAACCCAAGATCGATTCAACTGGTCTGTAACTTTCTCCACATTGATCAGCAAGTATTTTACAGAGCAATGCGTGGCCTGCATTCCGTTGTCGATTTTCCTGAACCAAGTGACGCTTCCCGAGTTCAGCTACAATTCTACAGCGCATCATGTCAGGACTTTTCTCCTCGACGTTAATCGCTCTGGAAGCTTTGCCTTGGAAAAGCAGAGGGCATTGTTACAGAATGTGAAATTGGCTTTTTTCTGGTACAACGTCGACATAACGCTTTATCATGGCGGAGATGGTGAGTGACTCCCAAGGCAACACTGGCGGGCCTCATTATGGTTTGTAGAAAGGGTGTCTAATGATCCTGAACATCGGCATGATAGTCTGCCCGGTTTGACCTGGATTTCGGAAGGCAACGAACGAGATATTTCTAAACATATTACAAACTTTTCTCGCTACAGCTGTTTCAAACTCCTACCAGCGTTGCCATGGACTAACGTAGATGAAGAGTTACTTTCTCAAATTTACAACGCTGATTTCGGGCATTTCACCTTATATTGGTTCGAATTCTCTTGTGAATTGGTTTTACAAGGTGACATTATCTTACTAGTACAGCTTCTCATACTAATATACCCGAATCGACAGGATCCTTCGAACAAAATTTTCCGCACAGAAGCATCAAGTGCCACCGATTTACTTCTGCTCAACTATTTTAATATCATCATTAAGAATGGAGTGGCTGAACCGGCTAGTCGCCCTCTCGCATGGGTATGTTAAGCGGTATATCTGGACTCTGGTAATGTCTTCCTAATGTTCGCCCTTAGCGCAGTCGTAGATTTGGGTATACGAGGCAGTATTTTCTTCTTGGATGTGGCGCCAAGTCGGTCATTATTTGGCTAACTCAATATGGCATAGAAACAAGCATGCATACCCTCGGTAGCGACAGGCAGCCTTCGGAGGCACAAATATCTCAGTATCAGGCGCGCCTAGAACAAATTGGATGGAAGGGAGAAGAGGTAGCACGGCAGGCAAGTTTGATGAGGACTGGGAGATAACGGAGGGAGAAAAATACGCGATGTCGACATGTAGAATTTACTACTCGGCGCTCGGCTCAATATCATTATTACCATACACAATTCAAATGGCCGACTAGCTCAGTTGGTTAGAGCGTCGTGCTAATAACGCGAAGGTCTTGGGTTCGATCCCCACGTTGGCCATCATATGATATTTTTTTCATTCGTTGGCCGGGCCGAACCGGCTAAGTCACGCACCTTCTCTTAGACGACGGAGTACTTGTGGAATGAACTTGTTTCTGTTTTATGTTTTGTCTGCCACCTCACAAAGCGTGCACCCGGTTTCCGTTCTCCATCTGTCGCCAGGCCACGACAGCCTCTGGATTGCATTCTCACACAACGGACAACTCCAAACATCCGTATCCATTTCCAAAACATCGCCATCCGACTCCTCTCGAAATCTTTCACCTTCCAGTTGGAGCATCTAACTCTGAGATCAAGTCTCGATGTCGGTCGCCTTCCTAATATATTTCCTATCAGGTTAATCGAAAGAATAGATTACGACCTTGTACGATATCACCATCCAGATTCTCCTTTGGCTCGCACACATACCCCATGTCACATCAAACGAAACTCGCAGTTCCAGTCCATTCTTGCAGCTTACAACACCCTCCGATTTCCCAACGCATCCCATACAGGCGTTCCCGCTGGATGGTATGGTCATGGATCTGGTTTTGATCCGTTCATGGCTGAACTCAATCGTCGACGTCGGGCATCACAATATGCAGATTACACGAAACGGAAAAGAGAAGAATATGAAACGGAAAAACGTAAAAGGGAAGACGAAGAGTTTGAGCGTTCGTCAAGAGGTCCTAAAGAGCGTCTAATGATGGTCTTTGGTGTCGTGGCTTTGACAGTGGGATTGTATCCGAATTTATTTATTGTGCCGTCTCGTATGGATGATGTGCACAAGGATGCTGTTAGGAATCTGAAGAAGGCGAGGAGTGACGCACAGGAGGTTGGTCATGCGAGGCGCGAAGGGATGAGAAAGAGGGCTAAGGACTTAAAAGCGAATGGTCCGGTGGAGGAATAAGTTGGCGTTTTACATTCTCGTCTCACAGAAGCGCCTTCGGGATTTCCAAATGGGTTCTATGTTCTGGATCTCTCATGCCTGATTCATGTATCCATATAATCCAAACGCCTGGAGAAAAATCTTACAGATGATTCCTCGCTTCAAACTTGCTACTGATTCTGTTTCACCTCAAAAGAGAACCTCTCCTGCGATCATTTCCTACTAAACATTTTGTTCCTTTTCCCTTCAGACCCATCAGTCGAAATGTCTGCTATTGAGTCCTTTTTCATTCGCTTGCTTTTTTTGTGTTTCAAGGGGAGCAGTTTGCGGAAATGTGAATATTAGAGATAGACATGATGTTATAAAAATGATATGTTACATCATGAGCTGATACGAAAAGACCTCTAATCATCTACATACGGCGAATGTACCGACCAGCATAACGAAAACATCAGCATCCCTAGCTTTTTAAGTTGTTGCATCCATGCATGCTCCAGGATTGTTGTTTGATATGAAATGACCAAAAATCGTAGAAATCATGGCATGATGATTCTCCGAAGTGCCTCCGTAGACCAGACCACGGAGGCACTTCGGTAAAACAATCGGAAACATCCGAGCACCTGCAGCTTTTTTCTTCTTTGTCCATAGTTCGGAAAGCAGAACTTAGACGTAGTTTAAGAATAAACTGTAGATACTTACCTGTATGTCTGCGCTCTACCGTAGCGTCTATTACCGAAAGAAAATTGACATCGTTTTGAGAGTTCGTGCTGGACTGCGTTACAGTTATGTCACGGTATACCAACAGTGCGTGACAGCCAGTCAATTGCCTTCTCAATCCGGTGTAACCCGCTCAAGGTAAGTACAGTAGAGTTAGTCCCACCGAGCAAGGCTGATTTAAAATTGCTAATTGCAGGTCATTATGGAAGAAAGACCACGCGATCTTAATGGAGTCACGATATATCAGCCGTTCACCCGACCCGGAGATGGCGAGTAGTTCAGCCCTGTTCGACGGTTTTTTTCGTTCTCAAACAAATTCAAGGGATCATACGAGTTTCTGATGCCCTACTCATTGGTGAACTCGATGTCACGTACTTGTCCGCCGACAACAAGAATCTGCATTTGCGCAGAGGCGAAAGACTCGTCATCAGCACTCCCAATGCGGACTACCTACCGCACGTTAATCTCGGAAATCAAGTCATATCGATGTGTGTTGACGGACGGTGGGGGGCTGAAGACTGGGGTCAGTGGCCGCAATGGTATTTTGATGGCCAAGAGCATTTTCCCTACATACTCCGAAAACCTGCTAAAAAGAATCTCGACTCGCATCCTCTTCGTCGTCTATGGTGGAATATGTCCGAGTCCGACTTTCAACGGGAATCCGGTTCAAAGTCATTCGGGATGCTGCTACCGAACATCGCGGAGGAGTTTTACGAAATCCGCACAAATTTGATCAAGGAGGTCGAAGCTTGCGTTTGCAGCAATGCTTTGGATTATCAGAAACTACATGACTGCGCTACAAAGATGCGCCATTGCGTGTCTACCCTTTGTTATACACCTCAGCCTTTCACTAGTGCTCATCTCACGACTATTGCTGCTCAGCGATACTGCCTGGAATTGCGGGCGATATTGGATAAGATTGCGATTCACAGGAAAAGCATGCCTTTGCCTGATTCTCCGTCTGTCTTTTCATCAGACCGATCTCCTCCAGTCGATAATACTCGTCTCGGCTGCATAAGCGACCGTGTTCCTGTGCTTTGCGAGTTGCACGAGAAAGGAATTCCGATATGGTATATACGCCCATCGTCGGAAGTGCCCTTCAGCACAAATATCGTGAAGCAGACACCCATAATCCGACCTGCTCATTGTGGAATTGAGACAAAACGATGGCCTGGTGCGCCAATTTTTTATCAAGGGCCACTGTCACGACAGATCCACGCCGGCATCGAGAATTGGAAACCTGGAAACCTTCAACTCAACTTACTCGGTCGAGGTTCCCAGTCCGAATCAGTAATGGAGGCTTCGGGCCAGCAATCAACTCAGAAATCACGTCGTTCCCAGCCATGTGAGCAGTCTTCTCAGTTCAAATTTCTTTGTCAGGTCTAGAATGTACACTTCATTTAGATTCAAAAGAGAAGGCCGTTGCTCGGGCTACATCAAAAAGGCCTAACTTGTCAGTCAACCTTGATCTCTTCAAGGATCCTGACACGCCTTATTTCCCAAAGCTCCTTGATTCTTGGAAGAAGGCGCTCACGGAGGTCAAAATTGATATAAGGCGTGTAATCGACCACCCTGATGCAAAGCTTTTTCGAGGATTTGCTTTCCCACCTCGAGGCATATTTTGCGTTGGCGATGAGGAGAGAATATTGGAGCATATGCTTGGTTGGTTGGTGGTTCGATCCAGTTGGATGAATGTTCTCAATGATCCCTCGCACTCGGCTCCCCTTCCCAATGCCCAGCAATGGCGTAGCTACTTACGCGGGGTGGCCTTAGACCTTGAACTCGTGCGAGCTGACAATCGTCATCAAGCCTCAGAAACTCCGTCTACAACTACTTCTCATTCGACACGTCGAGGGGGAAAGCTGAAGGAAGCTGCCAAGGAGATTTTCTCTCAACCCCTGCCCAGGAAGGAAGACGTGCAGATACTGGCTTGGAATAATCGTATTGTCTGGCGCCGCACGGGTGGACCGGATTTTCCCGGTATTGACCGTCAACGACTGGTTTGGGATACTGAAGAACACAACTTCCGCGCTGAACTGACAACCCTTGATCATCTCATAATGCGGTCTGCATGGCTTACTGATGAAGGACGCAAGATTCGATCTCAGAAAATAAGTGCAATGTGGCCTGATGGAGGTGTCGCGATTTTGTCACTCCCGAATGAGTCGATTGGAGTTGCTGCAGAAGATTGGGTCAAGAGGTGTCCGTATGTTGAGGCATTTCGAAAGATTGTGATGGATTGGCCTGGTGATGTACCATGTTTGTTGACTCAACTTTCGTTTATTTCGATTGTGAATGGGCAGGATCGTTGGGATAGGCCGATGATGGAGAAGATTGAAAGGCTTGCCGTTGCACATTATTGTCAGGTTTTTTTTGATCATTTTGGTAGGGCTCCTTGTATTCCGCGTATATTCCCTGTCGGCTAGATAGTTGTCTAGTTTATGCCATTGAGGCGTAGCGGAATACACATGCGTTGAGTTATTTTAGCTGACGCATCTCTGCGCATCGTGTTTTTTTGACAGTTGCGCTGTTTTTTTGGCCGGGTCATCCCAATTTATTCTTTGTACCCTCTCGTATGTATGGCGGGACGTGGCTAGAAATCTGAAGAAGGCGAGGATTGACGCAAAGGAGGTTGGCCATGTGAGGCGCGAAGAGATGAGAAAGAGGACCAAAGACCTGAAAGCGAATGGTCTCGGTGGAGGAATAAGTTGACGCTTTACATTCTCATCATTTCATGGCCATATATGCCTGCGTAACTTTGCTCATCATCGAAAAGAACAGGCTTTCATTGTTTTTTTTTTTGGATATCAAGTATTATATTAGAAATCGTATATCAATGTCGTCACCAAGGGCCGCCAGGAGTGCAGCCTCCCAAGAGATATTAAACTAATGAGCGCCACCAAGAATCCCTCCCTCCACGATTCAATGTTCAACCAGCACTAAGGAATAGCACCAACCCGCGCAATGTGACGAGGCGATAAATGACGACAATAACTAAATAGGAAAAAGATCAAAGTTGAATGGGATGAAGCACTTGACGACCGTATCTGCTTTGTTCCCAATCCCTTTCCGTCTCCCACGCCTTTTGGCTTCTACGTTCCCAATCTTTTCTTGTACATCTGCGAATTAGAAGCGTCTATTGATAGGAACTCCTTCACTGTAGAAGCAGCCGGCTTGTTGTAGAGTTGCTGCCTGTTGACAGTCTTCGAGCGCCGGTCTGGATCGTTTTAAGGCCCATGTAAGCTGCTGCACGGAGAAAGGTTCAGTAGGAGCGAGACTTCGCTTTAGTGCTGTCACCCGGGACGGACGGGGAAGAAAGTGACAGTTGCATGTCCCGGCGAAATATTTCTGCTCTATTGTCCCTAGAATATTCTCCTGAATAGTATCATGTGTGGTGATGGGGGATCGAACCCACTAGCCATTAACCGGGAGATCCCGTGGTGTGCAAAGCATGGACTGAGCATGGATCGATTGCCGTTTTTTTTTCTCTTCCACTCGCTCTCGACATCCCTTTGGACCGTGGGAGACTAACTGATCAAAACGAAGCGCAAACTGGCTCCAACTTTCACCCCCACCATGGCTCACAAAAAGGCCAGAGGCGTCGCTGCCAAGTCTGCGAAAGTCGCGCCCAATGGATTTGCCCCTCCCGAGTGCGTTGTTGTCTTCTCGCATACTGTATTTGCGGCTCAAGGTTTATCACAGTACCTCCGTGAAGTCGCTGACACCTCCGCCGAGTGCCTCTGAAAATGCTTCGGTGGAGAGCGTACCGATACCAACCGAACCGGAGACCGAACCACAAGAAGAGGCGGAAAAAGTAAAGGAAACCGGGAATGTGGCATTCAAAGCTGGGAAATACAGAGAGGCTATTGACCTCTATACCGAAGCCATCAGTGAGCGCCCGATCCTCAAAAATCTTCATCCGAGCTCACTGTATCCTCCATAGAACTCAACTCTGCCGAACCATCATATCTAACGAATCGAGCTGCAGCGCACATGGGTCTCAAACGATTCAGACCGGCGCTCGAAGACTGTCAACAGGCAGCAACTCTACAACAAGCCTCTCCGCAACTCAAGACTCTTCTTCGACTGGCACGTTGTCAACTGGCGTTAGGCTCAACGACAGCCGCTGCTTCTACCGTCAAGGGCATCCTATCCATCGAATCTTCCAATGCACAGGCACTGCAATTACTAGAAAAAATCAAGGCGCTGCAAGGCCACGTGAAGAACTTTGAGACTGCCCAAGTAAAGAAGGAGTGGGGGCTAGCTAGACTGGCATTGGAGAAATGTTTACAGGCGATCGAAGGTGAAGGCGGTGAAGTGCCGACAGAATGGAGAATATGGAGAGTAGAACTCGAGTTGGGAAGAGGAAATTGGGAAAATGCGAATATGGCTGCCACGTACGCCATCCCTCTCTCTCTACTCATTGAGATTTTTGTTTTTTCATCTATGCCTTTTTCCAGTGATGCTTTACGCATCAACTCGAATTCACCAGACGTTCTCGCATTACGCGGATTGGTGCTTTTCCTGAGTGGAAAAATGGAACAGGCAAAGACGCATGCGGCGAATGCGCTTCGTCTTGATCCGTCTTGTGAACCGGCAATGAAGTTACGGAGGCGTGTCAGGGATGTGGAAAGACTGAAAGAGGAAGGTAATACGGCTTTCAAGGCGAGTCGACTGCTTGACGCTGTGCAAAAGTACACGGAAGCATTGGAGGTCGGTCCCACATATTATTCGGGATAATATTTGTACTGAATAAATTCTTATAGCGTATTGGTGAAGCGGAAGAAGAAGGCAGAGGTGGTCAAATACGTGCCACGCTCCTGTCAAACCGTGCAACGACTCTTCTCAAAGTCAGTTTTCTGCCACATCTTTTATAAATATATATATACTTACCAACTACAGCTTTCCAAACACGAAGAAGCCCTCAAAGACACCACCTCCTCCCTCTCCCTCTCCCCCAACTCCTTCAAAGCCCTCCGCACCCGCGCCCGAATCCACCTCCATCTCGAAAACTTTGATTCCTGCATCGCCGATTTCAAATCTGCGATCCAGCAAGCCGAAACGGAGGGGAGTGCTACGGACAGTGATGTGCGTGGGTTGAGGTCAGAATTGAGGAAGGCAGAGGCGGCGTTGAAGAGGAGTAAGACGAAGGATTATTATAAGATTTTGGGGGTGGGGAGGGAATGTGGGGATGGAGAGATTAAGAAGGCGTATAGGAGGGAAAGTTTGAAACATCATCCTGATAAGGTTCGTTATATCCTATATCTTTTTTTTTTCTATAGGTGTTGGTAGTTAGCCGACTTTTGACTTGAAAACAGGGCGGTGATGAAGAGAAATTTAAATTGGTAGTCGAAGCACATGCTGTCCTTTCGGATCCTCAACGAAGAGCACGTTACGATATGGGCGAGGATGAAGACGGTTTGAATAGTGGTGCTGGTGGTGGTGGTGGAGGAGGAGGAGGAGGATTTCATGGTGGGTTTGGACAACATGTAGATTTGACGGATCTGTTTGGGCAGTTTCATAGTGGGGGTATGGGTGGAGGGGCAGGTGGGTTTAGTACATTTGGTAGTGGTGGTGGTGGTGGTGGTGGTGGAGGATCGGCGAGGAGGGGATTTCATGCGCATTCGCATTCGGGTGGGTTCCCGTTTTGAGTGTGAGATGTTGAGTGATTGGTGTTTGAAGTAGAAACTTTCTTTTTTTTTTCTTGTTTTTTTTATGTACTTTGTTCTGTGGGAGATTTTTACTTTTTTTTTTGAGAGTCAGATATACATTTGATCTTATATATATATATATATGAAAGCATATTTTTTTTTTTTGTGATGAGATGTTTCCCCCTTGACTAGTGTTGAAATGTTACGTTCTGGGAGCTTGCGAATGTAGTAGGTATGATACCTCACATTGATTGAAAAATCCAGGAATTTGTTACGTGATGCCCGGGTTGGTTTATTGTGAAGGGGAATGAGGAAGTATGCAGTATAGACATGTGTATGAGATCCAGACTTTTTTGTAGTCATAGTCATTACGAGGATGAGTTGGTATTAGTCATTGGAGAGGTTTTGGTGAGATGATATTAGAGTGGGGTGAAACGTAGTCTGAAGTAAATGATGATTTGAGATATAGGTTGTGATGGAATAGTATGGCAGTATATACTGTATAGTGGGGAAGACAGGAAGGGAAAGGATGTCCTCTAGTAGACTGTGCGGCTGCCCACTATGCAAAGCGGGGCCATTGACACGCAGTTGGCCGCGGTAAATGTTCGTTAACTTGTTAATACTGCTTTACTTGGACCTATAACGCCTAAAGAATCGTGGCGTGACCATTCATTTTTGCGCTACCCCGACGGTCATAGAGCTTGAGAGATATACTCGAGTGGCGGGCAGAGTATTATTACAAAATCGATTTTCGTCGTCGTTCCTGACATGGCAAACACGCCCATACGGGGCGGTATCTCCTTCGTGTGATGCTAATTAGTACTGTAGGTTTTATGCTGGATCCGCTTCTTCAAAGGAAAATAACATTGAGCGGCATCACAATGTCACGCTAAAGCTGAGAGCGTCGTAAGCCTGAGTGGTGAGATGCCGATGTTTATCCCCTTGAATGCTTCTAGAATCTCCTCTTGGGTGAAATAAAAACGGAGAATGGGGTGGGGTTATGACGGTCGTGGGAGGAAGAGAATAATGATATTTTCTACTATACAGTCACTGGTGCATAACTTTAACTTGGATAGGGATCTCTGCGACGTAGAACCACGAGCCCGATACTCATAGAGCTATAGAAACTGGTCCCAATTTTCTATTTTCCGTCAAGCTAGAGCTACTAGTGCCGGCGGGATTTAATCAAGCATGTTCTCGGGGGCATATATGTGACTCTGAGCTAACATAATATTTAGTGGATTAGAAAGATTGAATGGCGTTACCATCATTAATTTTGAAATACTGCCACATAGTTCCCAGGTCATTATGTAGTGCTTCTATGTCCGCAGAAAATTTCCGACTTGGGAATTGACAGCGATAATTTTCATGCCGAAAGATGTTGGACACTTTTTTTCTGCTCAACCAGAACTGCCTCCATGTTAATCATGGATTTTCGCGCTGGTCTCAGTCTTCAGGTTAAGCCGATCCTTCATACCATATTAAATCGGTAAATTAACAGAAAGTGCTAAAATGACAAGTTGAGTATCCGTGGTTTAGTAATGGAGTCGACGCTAGCAGGTCCGGTTGCCATGAGTTACCATGCAACCTGTCGAGCACGTGATGGCGCGTAACGTGTTTGTTGCTATGTTAGGGACGGCTCGGGATCGGGCAAGTTTAAAGGTGAACTAACCCGGCGTCAACTCAGCACCTTATTCTTCCTCTTCCATCTCCTGGTACGTTCTTCGTACAGCAAAAAAATTGAGTTCTGCCTGACGCAACTCTTTGTAGAATTTTTGTTCTGTATTACCGCGTCGCTCTGCAATTCCCCCCTTCTTCTCTTTCATCTTTGCTGGACATGACCACAGCCTACTCTGCATTCTTCTCCTCTGGCCTCCTTGCATCATCGAATTTGTATCCAAAAATTGGACATACGCTGCCTTCTCCTGAACTCCATTCTACATCACCGAACACTTCACCTCCCATCGCTGATGATAGCGACATTGAGGATGCTGAGATTTCTATGGATTTTGAAGAGGACATCCGTGCAGTCACACCTACCCCCTCCTGCGCCAGTGGTTGTTCACGTTCTGGCTCTGCTGCTAGCACGATTCAACAGGGTCAAATGCCTCGCCTACGTAAACGTCGCTCCAGCATCAATATCGGCACTTCGCCAATGAACGTCATTAAATCGCCTCAACGCAATGCCGAGAACGCTTTACAATACCAACGTTCTATCGGTAGAAGCCGTGCCGGGAGTTTAAGTTTTCTCGGGCTAGGCTCCACCTCCTCCGGTCTCACCGCGGATAGTCCGAATGTTGTATCTCAGACCAGCCGTCTCATTAGCCGGATGAGGAGTGGCAGCGTCGGCGGTACTGCTATCAGTAACATGTTCAGGTCGGTTTTTTCTTACCTTGCTTTTGCATTTTTTTCCGACCGACTTTCGCTAACCGTGTCTAATCTATTTTTAGATCTCGTAGATCAGCAGCGCGTAGACTTGTGGGTGTACCAGCGTTGCCTCCACCAACTGCTCCGCTTCCTGCTCTCCCAGCAGAACCTGTCAAACAAGCGAAGTCAGGGTCACTGTTTCAGAATACGTCAATTTTCTCCAATCCAAAGGCCGTTTTCTCTCAGGTTATCGGATCTCGTCAACCCCTCGCAAAGCGCACCTCGACTGCTCCAGAATCTGCTGTCGGTATGAGTAAACCTATAGGTCGCGATAGAGCACATTCGTGCACGAAGGGAGTTGCCGTCGATATTCCGATTGATGAGATGAAAGAGAACTGAAGAGACCAACCGTGCACGATTTTTTCATCAACAATTTCACCATTGCCCCTTGTGGCGAATGCTTTATTCCAATGTTCATGATCTGCGTCACGCCTTCTTGTATCATCATTTCCGTCCAAAAGGGACTCCTATGATTCATGCTCATGCACCACATCTCATCCGATTGATTCGGTTCCTTTTATCTTACTCGCATCCTGGTAATGATAGTCATAGATCGTCCTCGTCACTGTTTTCTTCTTGCTTTATCTGGGAGTCGTTCTCCCATCGTGTTATACAAGCTCTACTCTTATGTTCACCTAATTTACTGTCGTTTTCGCTTGCATCTTCTGCTGAACTGCTGTCTCGTTTACCTAATTCTCCCTTTTAATAGTCTTCGTGTATTTCGGTCCATTGAATGGACCGCTGGTTAGCCTCTTTACACTCTAGTCCATGAACATCATGGTTACTTTTATGCTTTGATGAATGAAATGGTTATTTGATAGATATGCAAGTCTTCATTGAAAAAGATAGTGTGAACGTGATGTTAATGCTTTATCATAGTCATTTTCCCAAGGCATAAAACTCAAATTCATAGCGATAGGCATGGTATCGAGGTCACCGCAGAACACCCTAAACATCGCCGGAACCCAAGTAATTATATATTTGATATAGCATCCCCTGGTTGTCGGAGGGAGCGATGTACTTGTGTCAGACACCATCAGAAAGAGCGGAATTATCACTGGCCATTCTCATTTTTTCCTTTGATAGTGGATGAATCTCCATAAGATTCTTTCCAATGGGTAAGAAAGATAGCTGAGCCTTAGAGATAAGTCCCGAGTCAAATGATAGGCAAGTGATAGGAGGTGATAGGCGTCTTCTCGGCCACCCTTGACCTGACCGGTTGACGGTATTGTGGAGGCTGGAGTACGCCTCCTAACGAAAATCTGATCACAGCTTATCTCGCATCAATATCTATTCTCGGATCAATACTATCCAAGCACTGCCCCCTCACCGTTCCCTCACCGTTCCCATCATCATTGTCTCGCTATTCCTATTCTCCTCATTTCTCCTTCTGTTGTCTCTCGCAAATGTGCCATGATTGTATTTGCTGGCTATCTGAATACCGGCCGTAATTTATTTCTCCCATGACGATTTGAATTTCTCTTTTTCTTTGAAATTACCATAAACTTTTCTTCCAATTATTTCACCATTGACGTCAGGCATAGCTTTTAAATCATTATCAGTCACTTATAGCTAGTCTCCGTTCCAAAATGAGGTCACTTGAATTTTGTGTATTTTATCGGATTTTTAACTAGTCTTTTTCTGAGAGATTCCCCTTCTATCTTCCTCTGAGCCTTCTCTTTCTCTTTCGAGTTGCTTTGTCCAGAATCATTTGAATCTTGTTGTATAATGTATTTCGGAGCTAAAGGGCATTGAATCCCACCCCCGCTTTGTTTTCCTATCTGCTCGCAATAAACCTAAGCTCAATCCCTCTTCTCTGCCTCCTCTGTTTCACTTTAATAATTTCATCATATCTCGCTTGTTTCTCGGTCGATTTCTTCGATCTTTCGACGCTTGGACTCGTCAGGCTGTCATCTATCGGTTTGAAGCACAGCGGTCGTCGTAGACAGCCACGTGTCGCATTTCGTTGTGAACTCCATATCTCGCTCTTCAGTATGTGATCTACAAATTGATCGAAGTCTGGGCATTTCTTCAGCATTCTCGTGACTGGCAGACAAGGCCATTGAATATACCTTGAGTGACTTAAATGGAATATAAGAGTCTTTCAATGTGCAGCTACGTGGCTGCGAGACTGGTTTGCTGCATGTTTTGATGTGAACTATCTTTTATTGACCTAATATGGAACCTCGCAGTCTGGCAAACGCAAGTATATTCATTGCCCCTCATGTCAGGCAACATACCTGTTAAAAACTGATTTTTTTGTTTCATATTTCCAACCAAGTATTCATTTATCGCCTAACGTTGGGAAAACCAGGCTCTTATTCCTACAACTTCTTTATATGTACATATTTGTTGTCAGGGTTTTTACTGACGCGGTTGGTTCTCAGCTTGGCTGTACCTCCTGGCTGTACCTCCTGGCGACAACGTACGAACCAGTCAGATATGTTTTCCGTTTACTAACCTCTGTCAACCCTCTTTCAACGAGAGCGTTTTTGATCTCCAAAGGAATATCTAACTTGTTGAAAACGGTATTGCCGCTGAATTGATAAATATGCTGTAATACCATACACAGTCAGTCGCGTCAAAATCATGCCTCGGCTGCTTGACTCACTCCTAAATCCTCGGCCGTAAGTTCGCCTATTTCTTTTCCATATTTCATGTCTTTTCCTTCCCAACCGTATGGAATCCAAAGATCCTTAATAATCGGCTCCTTCAGTAACTTTGATTTTTGAGCCATAATTGAAAGCGGTTCGTATTTTATGCTCCGTGTGACTTGAGAGAATGCATGCAACCAACCAGCATGCCAAGACAATCCATTTGTGTTCTTTAGATTGTCTTGGATACTCAGGGAGGGGTCATAGATGAATGGTTCAAGAAGTTTCCGATCTTCATCGAATCCTACGGATAAGTCTCCGTCTGCTAACATTAGGAAGCCGTCTTGAGAATACGGTTCAATTGTGAGTTTATGATCGATCGCAGCCAAAATCTCGATGGGCTACTCACCTGGCTTAAGACAACTTGCCATGCAGTCTATTAATGCCTGAGGTTCGGGTACCTACTTGTCGTTTAAGACGGACTCTACGCATGCGAAAATGTGGACATACATGTTGACAAACGGTTCTGCAATGAATAATATCGAACTTGGCTTTATACTCGGGTGGAAGCTCATTAACAAGATTGTGATTCCTGAAACTGTAAAATAATAGTCTGGTAAGGTCATAAAGTCGAAAAACGGAAATCAAATGTACAAACCTGAAATTCGATGGAAAAGATCTGATAATTTTCTTCAGGCTCACTTGAAATGGCTCTTCATGAATGGGATGCTCTTACCTATGATTCGGAGTAGTTATGTCTACGCCAATCACTTGAGCTGACGGGAATCGCTCAGCCATTTCAACTGACCTGTCAGAGCTTTCAAATTAATGAAACATTCATGCGTCTGCTCAGATGCTTACCAGATAGCTGAACCACAACCGACGTCTAGGATTGCGGGATTTTTGGCCCGTGCCATGTGTTGTTGGAGTTGATCTTCGATTTCTGGTACGTATAATCCATCTATCGTCCAATTCCATATCTTGTGTTGTGAGTCGAGCCTCTAGAAGTTCATGCATTGTCAGTTAATTGAGGTTCAGGCAGGCGTTTCGGGAAGTAACGAACGGTGAATTCTTTCTTCCCGCCTTTGGGTAGGTGATAAGGTATCTGAAAAGCATGTACGTCAGGAACTGGCTTCATTCGAGTCATAATGATGCAAAAGCACAGGCGAACTCTTCATTTCCGGAAGTGCAGTCATTGAGGATTGAGAAACAGTAGAAAGACGCGAGAGGGGGGGCCAAAATGAGGGGATCCCTATCAGAGACGATGGGCATTATCCGGGTTTTAAAATTTGGCCGCATAGCGATAGGGGTGGCATGATTACAAAGAAATAAATTATAAGGCCTCACATTTGAAATGCAGCGATAGGAGTATTCAGCATAATGATGTCTAAAATTGGCACGCCGGATTATCCGCCCTGTTTCTGTGTACACGGCCAGAGCTTCTATTGGATTCAACTTGAGTTGGCCGGTTTTGAGTTCAACTCGGGGCTGGAATTTGAGTTGAACACAATATGAGATAGGGGCCTTTGATGGAGACTTCGACTTGAGTTCTTTACACGTTCAAGTGCATAGCTTGATGACATAATACAAATCATACAACAACATTCGTATACTTTTTGTCGGAATAGGCAACTAATTTATTCCTTGTGCCAAATGTGTGGTCTCTCCTTCGGTACAAAGACCCCCTGGGAATTTGATGGGTATTATTTTCAATTCGTCGGCGGTTCACTTGATTTTTTTCTTTGTTCTTATCATGTCGCTCATAGCGACCTTTTCCGAATACAAAGCTAGCTCGCCCCGTTCGTTGTCAGTATCCAAGTGGCCGGTGTTTTGTGATCATCCGAATACATATCTCTGAGTCTCTGTTGTCGCCACGTATAAAACCACAGCCATGCGTCCTAATGAGCTCAACCAACAATCTATCTCCAGAGCACCGGTGAGCAATCTGACGAAAACTCAAATCGCTGGCACTGATTTCGTCTTAGTCACCTCATCATGAAAACATCCACGCTCGTTGCGAGTCTCCCTACCAAGGTGCTCCGGGAAATTTTCATCCAGTACCTAAATCTCCCAACAAGGAAAAATATGACATGGGCCACGGTGCGCTGGTCGCGCCAAACGTTTACCACCCCGGTCACCCTCTCCCATGTTTGCCATAAGTGGCGTCAAGTTGCCTGTTCTTACCCCCTGCTCTGGTCTTCCATCTTCGTGTTTGGACCCTCGCCAAGGCAGCTACCACTGGTTAGCCAATGGCTTAAACGTTCTCAAGCTGCCCCGCTTAATATCGAATTCGCGTTTTCTTACTTCAGCGGGACTTCCGAGGAAAATTTCGATAGCATTATGAAACTTATGCCGGTGCTGGCCAGTCATCATCATCAGTGGACGAATATCTGCTTAGACTTGTCGCATTACACATTTCCATTCCCCGCTGGAAAGCTTTTCCCTCTTCCGAATATCTCTGAACTTCCCCGATTGGGATTAGAAACCGCTTCCATATATGCGCCGTCTAGGTGGGGCTCCAACCATCTCATCAAGGAAGTTTGCGACCAGTTCTTTTGGCATCCTTCTTTGCGGTCTCTAACCACAACTTTTCAATGCCCCAATTCTTTTGTGTATGGTCCTCGACTCAAGGAGCTCATCTGTTCACGAGCCGGCACATGGTCCAACATTCTCGACATTCTCGCCCACTATCCTAACTTGGAGATCCTCAAAATAGGTTTGGGGGAACCTGCAGACTCCCCAACGAAGTCCCTTGAACGCACGGCAAGGCCTATCGAGCATAAAACTCTACAGAGGCTCGTGCTCCAAACCGACGATACGCCTGATGGCGCAATACCAATTTTACAGAATCTGACTGCTCCCAAGCTCATCGAGCTTGACGTTCCTACCGAAGATGGCAGCATAGAACTTGCTGATGAGTTATGCAACATGATTTTACGTTCCAACTGTCGGCTTCTCCTGCTTGGCGAACTCTGCGTCGACAAATGCCCCGAAAAGTACATCGACTTCTTGCACTCGCCATGTCTTCAATCTCTCCAACAGTTATCTCTTAATTTCGCGACGTCAAGGGTCTTGGAATCTTTAACCATATTTCCAAAGGCAACTCAAAAGCCTCTTCTACCCGATTTGAAGCAACTTGAGGTGGATCAAGTCGTCCGACCCCTGGGCCATTCTTTGTCAGACATGTTGCTTTCAAGGTTTGATACCTTGCACGCCGCCAGGGTTATCGCCTACTGCGATATCTCAGAAGAACCTCTCGCAGACAAGTTGTGGTCCCATCCGGGATATCGCATCATACGCCAGACGGGTGACAAATATTCTGGCTATGATATTTTGAAGAAATATGGCGATAATAACAATCCGTGGTTCCGCCCTCCCCTTTTCGACTTGGCGACATTCACACCCCAGGCTATCCCTCCTGTACCACTTTCGCCTACATGCCACTGAGGTTAGAAGTCACACGAAGTTAATCTGTTTATTTTCCAATATCTGGACCCAGTGTCCGGTCATAATTAAATAATATCGCGCTCTCTGGTTTTGCTAATTATCGTGTATATTAATCAACATGCATCAAAGCAGAAAAACAAGTTTTGGCGTAAAAAAACAAATATTATTTGCGGTACAAGAAGGATAGCTTAAAGGACAACTTGTGATTAGTAGCAACCTTGTCCTACTCTCTCCAAGTAATTGATTGTGTCCCAAACAAGGCGTCTGCCAAACTGATTGTCCTCTCCCCCGAGGTACTTGTCCTGGTCGGGGAGTGGTAGAGGAGGCGGATTCCTTTCAGGTGCGGTGAATAGAGTTTGAGGATCCCAAGACATCTGGTTCCGACCAAAAGAATCAAGTTCTAAAAAGACTCCTTTCACATGTTCTACACGCGAAATGATTCCAGGGAAATCCCACAAACGATCGTATTCAAGGAGGCTCTGGATGGTACGATTGCTCACGATTTGGACTCTTTGCAATGAGTTAAACCTCGACATAAGCATATCCGAGAATGTGTGAGGGGAAAACCAGATTTCGATCAAATCCAAGTTTTTCAATTTGGGCAGGATAGGAAGTGGTTTGGATTTGTCGGAGCAACGGTGGATGGCGGGTTGAGTCAATATTTCACAGAAATTGTCGTCCGCATTACAGACCAATAGGGTTTCAAGGTTTCGAAGTTGAGGCAGGGTTAAGAAATGAGGTAGGGCTTCTGGGTTCAGATATCTAAGATTCAACCCTTTGAGCGTATGCAAGCGGCAGTCTGATCGGCATAGGAAGGAAATCAATGAACGTAGAGATTCTATATATCCCCCATTCAATTCTGCCGAAAAGAACTCGAGGCGAGGACAAGTCAGGGCGCTGAAGATGGGTACAGCGGAGATCTGACCAACAGCGTTGATCTCCAGGTGACGCAATTGATCGCGGACGACAGACCCTTCAGGGAGAAGCAAAGCTAAAGCTTCGGCACCTGGCGTTTCACGAATTTTGACCACGAACCGCTCAAGCCTAGGACAGAAATCTAAGAAATGAAGGGCGTAACTCGGATCAAGGGGCTGGGTGCAAATCAGTTCCCTTAGATTCTGATGCGGGGGTATGTCGAGGCACCAAGGTCCCACCTCGAGACTCTGCAGATGAGGATTGTTGGCAACGTTCAACCATAATGGGACCGTCAAGTTGATTTCGCCAGAACGATTATCAATGATTCGAGCGGTGCGAACTCGCATCTGGTCTTCAGGAGCAGGTGGGTCCACTAGTAAGGCTTCTACATCACCCATCCTGCTATAGTCATATATATCCGCGAACTGAAAATCAACGTGGGCCCACAAATGTCGCCGCCTCCACAAAATTTCGAACAATTCGTAACTGGCTGCTGTGAGTTCCTCCGGTTTTCTATTGTAAAGTCTTTCCACAAATTGCAGACTGAGTTCAAAATGTGCTGCCCGCTGTAGCCAGAGATCAACGAGGGGTAACATTTTGTGTGAGGGACCGATGATAAGTATGGAAGTCCATAGGAACGGGTCTTGGCATGCCACCGCACGCCAAAAATGACAGACGTGGGTGAGGGTGACAGGATTTGAGAATGACTTAAACGAGTGGCGGACAAGGGGACGAGTGACGTTCTGAACGGTGGAGGGCAAAGTGAGGTAGGAATGGAAGATGCGTCGAAGGAGTTCGGGTGGAAGGTTCTGCATGCTGTGCGTTGGCAAAAGTGCAATGTCAAATACTAGTGGAATGCGTCTCCGGGACGGCAATGATAAGCAAACTGGAAGCAGAAAATAAGAGAAGCGGCCACTCGCAGTTTCATCGCTGACATGGTTCCGGGTTTTTAGGTTGGAGGTGTTTATTGTTTCCCTCGTCCATATCCTTTTTCGAACGGCGTTCAGGGAGTCGAGTAAAATGATCAGCAGACTCATAATAGAAACCATAGAACAAAAACTGCTGTAACGAAGCCATGGATGAATAGCTGAACGCTGAGCAGCACTAGGAACAATTTAACAATTAATGCTATTGTTAGGTAGACACGTGATCGTCTTTCCATCTTATAGCCGAACTTCATGCACATGCGCAACATTCGGCGCTCGAGCAATGTCATAATAACCATCTCTCCATTCTCACACTCGTTCCAGACCAATTGAATAGTAGTAATACCTCAATGGGCCTCAAGAACATTTGTCTGATCTCCATTCTTGTCGCGTGTTTACTATCACTCCGGCTCCCTGACTCTTTTTGTTAGCTTTCGACTAATCATATCACGGCATCTCTCCATGACTTGAACCAGCGGGCCACGAAGGCCCTTGTGCGAGTGCAGTCGCTAACGATAGGCCAATAATCACTACGGATCAGTAGCGAATAATGAGAGGCTTGATGTTTCCCGTGGGCCGTGATAGTAAATCGAGATGACTACCAGGGCGGGGATAGATCCGGAATGGAATCTCACTATCCAGTATTCTCGGACTAATTTAAATGGAGCAACAGTCAGTACATACGGCCGATGTTTATTATTGACATGGATCATAACTAGCATTCGGCCAACAATGGGCTAGTACAGAGAGGTGGCAAGTAATCTTAAGCCTGTAGCACACAATATGCATATCCTTCAAGCCTCTTCGTCACGACCACAGAATTTGACCGGAAAAGACGGTTCGTTCTGATCAAACGGTTTGATTGATTTATTCATGAGGCTATGATACCGTGCTCCGCAACAGAGAGTGCACTTAGTCGTTCCAATCTCCCTTCTCTTGGAATCGCACCCCACGTTCACTTTATAATAGGAAAATCCCGTTGAAGACCCTCCACGAGTGTGTTAAGAGAAGATGTACACTACAATCGAATCATCCTAGAGAAGCAAAATTCGAAGCCTTCGCAGCATAATTTCTCGTCTTGCTGTGTATCACTATCGCAATACTAGTATTGACTCTAGACAACGATCACTGGATGCTCTGAGAGTATAATGAGTGAACTTTCATTTTTGGAACCTGTGGCGGGCAGAAGGGTGCATTCTAGTCGACTATTCTATCAGAGGAACTCACAAACAGATCTTCACCAAAGGCTGTATATTGAATCCTGGGCCTTTATTCTGTGGCAAATGCGTGATCAAGCCGGTATCCAGGCCAAGAAATAGAAAGCGAAAATACAACAGAACCAGATTAAGAAAAATCGGCAACACGTCAGAACGCCAGGATAATATGTAGTGTTGCTGATACAACTACCACGAGAGCTGTTACGAAGGAACTTGAAGAAGGCTGGGTTCCGGCGGAGTTTGAAAGCATTACGCGCTGATGCCGTCGGGTCCAACCGGGAGTCTCCCCAAAAATACAAGACCATTTTTCGTTCCCGGTCAAGAAAGTTTGTAACTTTGTTGTAATACTACTTGATAATTAACAACAATGCGCCGCCACACGCTTTTCGGAAATATAAACTTGCCGCCCCTCCCTGACGGTCAGGTTTCAACCCATCGCAGCAACAACGCAAGTTAGATGTGAGTAAGGTCGCCAGTATTCAAACACTGTGGTTTACCCCCTCCCATTTTCATAGTTTTCCCTGTCCTATGTTCGATTTCTCAAGAATCTCACCGGAGATACTCCGCAACATTTTCCTTCATTTTGTTGATCTGCCATCCCACGATCCACACGATATCCCCGTGCCCGGGCTCTACCGATGCGAGGGTACATTTAATACTCCTCTCTTCCTCGGGCACGTTTGTTCCTCATGGCGTCGAGTCGCATGTTCTTCTCCTACACTGTGGTCTTTCATTTTACTGCATCAACCCTCGGAAAAACATATGCCGCTCCTGCGCCTATGGCTCTTACGCTCTAAAGATGCCCCACTAACCATCCTCTTAGACTCTATGGCCACTGATCAATATATATCTCTACACAAGATTTTACATATACTGCTCCAACATTCCTGGAGGTGGAAACGTTTCATCGCTGATATACATGGTCATCTCCAATCCTTGTGTTTCTCTTCCGAACTGGCTTCTCTCCTGCTCTCAAAAACTTTCAAGTTCCCAGTGTTGGAGAGAGTCGCCATAAATTTTTGCCCCCAGCCGAGCAACCAAGCTTTCCACTCTGTGCAGCTATGCAATGTATTATATGAGATTCCATCTCTACTCTCTGTTGTCATGCCAGTCCCTTGTCTTAAGCATCACGCAACTCTCACCGAAATCCTCTGCTACACTCCAGTGACATACAACGACGTTTTGAAAACGCTCGCATGTTGCCCAAACTTGCAATCTATCGACATTTGTTTGTCGTCTTACACTCCGTATTCCCATTATGCGGGTTGGCTTTCTATCAATCATCGAAATTTGTCGAGCTTGCGGATCCGTTCTTCAAACGATGATTCTGCCACGGCTCTACGGCTCTTGCTCGATAATCTCACTCTGGTTCACCTCATCGAGCTTGAAGTACTATCTGATGATAATACTATAGAGGATATTCGCGCAATTCACAAGATGATTCTGCGCTCCAATTGCTACTTGAGGGCACTCTCCAAACTACATGTGTTTGGCCATGCCCAAGAGGTCACGCGCCTGCTCTGCCTGCCGCAGCTTCATTCTCTCCAGCGACTCTCGCTCCGAAGGGTAACCAACGAAATACTGGAGTGTCTGACCCTACAACGTTCTCGTGGAGCTAGAAGAGTAGTTCTATCCTCTTTGGAGTTTCTTGAGGTGGACGAAATTATACCTCCGGTGCTAGGATCAACGTTATCCCACCTCTTTCTTTCTAGGTTCGATTCCTTGCTAGCAGCGAATGTCGTCATAGGCAAGCATATCTTGCATACACCGCTAGATAATGCATTGTGGTCGCATCCCGGGTATCGGATCATGATCCAGGGAGGGGACAAAAGCACCGGTCTGCTGCTGGATGACGAAGACGGTCCATGCCGAAATTCTCGGGAAGAATACGTATCACACAGCTGGTCTTCGCAGCGCACAGTCTGATGCTAGGTCGGAATAACGATGTCAGGGGCTAGAACCCTAGGCCAGTAATAGCAGACAATCAGTTTGGAATGAGAAAGGGCATTCGCCGGCGGACCAGGCCGTGAATCCACGAGTATTGAACGAGGTTCATAGAGCAGGAAGCTTAAAATAGAGAGGGCAGGAAACACAAAATCCATCTGATTATAATTACATTCAATAAATATGATGGGATAATATAATCGGACGCTTCCTTCGAGTTGTCCTACCGGTACCGTCCAAAACGATTCGAAAGCTATCTGTTCTGAACCACTCCGAACCACGGCCAAATGTGTCGGGGTAAAAGCTGCTTTGCGGTCGAGTCGGTACCATTGGTTTGTCCATAATCGCGCGGTTCCACGCTCCGCCAAAGAGAAGGAAATCGTTCCATAAGGTCTCTCTTTTTCTCAAACTGTGCTTCACATCGATTATAATACCGGGAAAATTCCTTACTCGAGGACCCTCCAAAAGTACTTTCTGAGGTGGTGTGGCTGACAGTCGAATCATCTCGAGGGAAGCAAACCTCGAAACGATCATTTGAGAAAAATCTACACCTGTACTGGCCCTAAAGGCAACTATGTCCAAATTCTTGAGATGAGGGAAGAGCCAAAGAGAATGGAGATTGTTGGACGGATTGGAAGTAGAAGAAAGTGAAGTTGGTAGAGTTATTGCCTGGAAGAAAATGTGGTTTGGCCGATAAACTAGGAGGGTCTCGAGGTCTTGAAGTCCTGGATGGGAAAAGAAACAAATCATGTCACTGAGACTGTCGCTCAAATAATTCACGTTAACCCCTTTGAGAGTACGCAGACGGCATTGGGAGCGCTCTATCAGGTCATACATCCCTCGAGAACAATCACGGTTTCCTCCATTCAACTCCGCAGAAAGGTATTCGAGGCGGGGACAGGTAAGGGCATTGTATATGGGCAAAGATGCTACATCGCCGAAGGAATTAAGGCAGAGATGTCGGAGCTCTGTGTGAACAAGCCCTCCCTGAGGGTATAGAGCCCAAGGATTTTCTTCGCCTGGGAGCCTTGTGACCGTCCCTTCAAATTTCTCAAGCCTCGGGCAGCATGATAGAAACCCGAGGATTCGGGCCCGCGTTTGAGGTCCATGGCAAATCAGCTCCCTCAGATTCTCGTTTACGGTGGGGAAAAACATGGGTCCGACTTCGAGCTTTCGCAGACTTCGGCACCAAGGGACGGATCGCCACAGCGGGAGTGTCAAATCTTTGTGACCCTTGCGATTATCTATGATACGAGCCGAGGAAACCCGAATTTCAGGGTCAGGCTCTGCCATCGCCTCACGGAGCATCCAGGTAGAATATTCGTCCAGGATATTCGTGAACTCGAAATCGATAACATCCCAGAATCGCTTCTTCTTCCAAAATACTTTCATGAGTTCCCGACTAGCTATAGTGAGCTCTTTGGACAAGGATTGGCAATACTTTTCAAGGAATTGAATTCGAAGAGTCCAGTTTCCCGTGCGGGAAAGCCAGAGCTTGACGAGAGGTATCTGATTGAGTGTCGGACCGATAACGTATATGGACGCCCACAGCGTTGGGTCACCACACGCGAGTTCTCGCCAGAATCGACAAACGTGAGTGAGGAGAATCGGCGATGTGAATGTGTGCTTCGAGTGACAGACGGTCGGCTTTGTGTCGTTCCGGATGTCGCGGAGATGGAGGTAATCATGAAAAATTTCCAGAAGGATTTCCGGTGGAAGATGCTCCATTTATTGCTCGGAAGTCGATAGTTCTACCTGATAGTCTGGTTTAGTTCATGAAGTTGGTGACTAGTGGCGCATAGAATCACCTTATCAATTGGTGGGATTGGGGGAAATGATCGAAACATAGTTCAGACTGGTTTTAAGTGCTAGATGCTTATTATTCTCGACGCGAGGCTGTAAAAATGTAAAATCCGTTCTCGAACGGGGTATGTGTTTCCGAGACAATGCTGTGTAGTAACGACGAGTCGCCACGGCTCAAACAATTAGGAGTTTGAAATCAGGACGCTTGGCGTAAGAGAATCTTTGTCTAGATTTAGTTTATTATTCATTAGTGAAATTGCTCTTGCATTGTTCGCGGTGCTTACACCTGTTCATAATGATCCTGATGGTAGACAAAGGAATGAAAAGTTTTTGTATCCCCCCGAAGGAAGTCGACAACATCAAACTTAAATGATTGGTATGACAGGCCCGTTATCTAATCATCATCATGATTATGAAATGATATCTATGCCTCTTATTGTGCGTCGCACAACCCTGATGCGTGGGTGTTGGGCACATTCATCTGTCACATAGACGCAGACACTGGTAACGAAAACCAACTAGCAACGGTTGGTAACAGCCCACTGACACACCAAGGCCTTCTATCCCCATATTGAAGATAATGAAGACATCTGTTTGCATACTTCCGCCGTAATGCTCCAGTAAAATGCATACTATCCACCTGCGTCTTAATAAAGCAGAAAGCTTTGAGAAAAAAACTGCTTCCATGGAAGTACGGTAAAAAGAAACGAGCAAAGTTGAGAAGAAAGTAGGAATCCGTGGCCGATGCCTTCGCAGTCAATTGAGATTTAACAATAAGAGGTTGAAGTCTAACAATAAGGTAGGGCTTGGAAGACTTAGTCGCTTCAAGTTGGAATCCCGTCAACACGAGCGGGAAGGAGTTTACCTACTAAAACAGCGGTAGCAGCCTTGTAAAACCTTCAAGTTTGAGAACTCATAAACCGCGGTGCCGGAGTCACAGAGGGACGACATAAAATTTGGATGGGGTAGCATCGTCTGACCAGGTCTAGTATTAGTTGCAAAAGGAATATCGCCTAATTGAGAGGCTGGGCTAGCAAACGGTTGCTTTGCAAGCAAAGTCTGGAGCTCTGCTGCTATGCATGTATAGAAAAACCGCAAAACGATTTCTTTGTGGCAGGCAGTCAAGGGACGGGATGCTCGAGCATGACCAGATAGACAGCCGGCTCATAGCTATCGCCAGGTCAATGTTCTGAACTTCCATGGTATGGTATCTTCGCAGTTAAGGGAAGATCATGACGAACGCTACATCTGTACAAGTCTGATGTTGGTTGAGTCAGGGTGCGCTAAGAATCCCCTTGAATATCATCACTCTTCCGACAGCTGCTACCCTTCTTGCAAAGCAGACATCCCGCGAAAACCGGTGTCGGAAAAAGCACAGTCATGCCGTTCCAATAGCGCAATGAGACCGTATGTCGGTCATGTCAGAAACCGAAGAACATCAAGATAGTCTGTTCGGGTTTCACCAGCACCCGCGAACTTCAACGACAGCAATGGGCGTTCAGTCTAATCCAAAACCAATTAATCACTAATGCGGCACATCACCGACCCATAAAGCCTTTTCCCCATGTCCTGAGCCAACCCGCGAATGTTCCCTCTTTATGCGGCACGAAATGACGTAGTTTGGTTCCTAAATCTCGGGAGTATGGAGTCAGATAATAGCTCGCAAGACCCCTACAAACGTGATCAACGACGCTCAGAAATGGCGAGAGAAACAGAAACCGTACCAGAGAGCACCTTGCAAGAATGGAGTAATGATCTGGTCTCGTGTTGTAAACCAGAAGACGTTCTTCCACTGAACATGCACAAGTTCGATTGGTGTCCTACTCTGCTGTGCAGGAAGTTGTTCCTCTAGTGAAGTCTTGAGCTCCCGCTCCTCTAGGTCCTCGTAACTATCCAACAACTTCTCCTCGCTAGACTGATTCTGCCGTGACGATGCAGAAACATCGTTACTGATGCGCTCGAAATGAACGAATCGTCTGATGCTATTTAAATAGCTATACTCGTATCGCAAGTCTGGAATGACGGACAGTTCTGCGCGATTATGCCGGTGGGATGCCATGAGCTTGCAGTCCAAGTTGGTGTTGCGACTAGCCTTAGATGACTAAACACACGTTCCCACGTGGTTGGTCCCTACCAAACTCCTAAGTCAGTGCAAGTACCGTGGGCTCAGTATCTGCCGTATCCATTTCACCATCCTTAATGAAAGGAGCCAATATTGGATTCTTGCCGGACAGAGAAAGCACTATCCATCTATTCTCTCTACCTCAACTTCACGACCTCGAAAGTCTCTTAGTCGGAAATGCGAACGATGTTTTCTTCCAGCTACTTAATATCCCCTTTTTCCACTTTCGACGAACCCAGTACACCTTTATTACTACCCCAACCTGAAGAATCTAGAGTTCATAGCCCTCCAGGCTTCAGACGTGAAATTTTCTGACGTGCTCATATCGAAGTTTCATTCTTTCACTTATTTTTCAGGTAAACGTGGGAGACAAATTGAAATTTATTCTCAAGTAATATTATGGTCGGTGAAACCGCCTTGTCAGTGTTAGCACGAATAACCAATGGAGTTGAGCCTCGAGGTACTTAGCGCATATCTTGTCTACCACATCATGATCATTAGAACTTATACATTTCATCCGCTTGTTGTTTCTTGCTCACCACATCATTTTATACATGTAACTGAGCCTACACCTCGTTGATCGGACACAGGCGCTGATCTCTAGAACTCGTAGTCGGCCACTGTGAGCCCTGGGCTTAGGTAATTGACTTACTTAAATTTCGTACACATTTGTAAGCATGGCGCTTACAGCACATATACTAGTCGGTATCAGATTATCACAGATATTCTGTTATGTCCCTTTTAGTGTAACGGTTACTAGGCCGACTAGGGTAGCACTAGGGTAGCCTGCTTACAACATTCAGGGAATCCCTGAGAAATACTTTCAATTCTCCAAGCTAAAAAGGCCTAGTTGAGTATTTTCTTACATAAATGTAGCACCGAATGAAAATGTACTTTCAAAAAGCTTAACTAATTTCGGTAATTTACTCTTTTCAATAGTTAACTCAGGGAAAGCCTACACGGTGGGTCGCGACCAATGCATCCTTCTAGTACCATCCTTCTGTCCCTGGAGCGCACCGGATGTTCAGTATGATGCTCTCCATCAAAGGACAAAGCCTCTCAATATTTCAAGCAATCGCTTGAGCTGAGCGCCTGGTGATATATAAACTCCCTTGAAATTTTTATTGTGGAAGTTGTCTCTCTCCGGCCCAGGGTCGCGAGTTTGGCATCCGGCTGTGTCTTCGGAACATGCATTTTATGATGACGTACCAGAGCTCAAATTTGTCGTGATGGTCTCAAGAGTTGACAAGTCGAAGCCATGGGAGCAGCGAAATCTCTTCTCAACTGCTCAAATGCTTTTTAGAAACACATAAAGAGCCGAGAGGCAGTTCAAGCTCCATACAAGTAAAGAAGAAACACATGTTAGTTCTTCGATTTTACAGATCACATATTCGGAAGACATTCAAATTCGTACAGACGATTCAACCATTTGACGAATAATACCGTGTACTTTAAGATGATCAAGTTTAGAGACTAAGATTGATAGGGCTGCAGCCAATGACGAGAAGGCCACCGCTGAAGTTGTTTCCGGTGCAGCAGACCGTTTGTGAGGTGCTATAAAAACGTTCGTGAGTTGTATTTCTTACTCAATGGTCGAGAGTACGAACCAATCATTGCCGCCACCAATGATGCTGATGGGATTGCAAGTGAGACCAACGAGGCCTTCGATGGGACCCAAGACAATGCCAAGAAGGCCAGCAATGAGTCCGACGATGGGGTCACCGGCCTCTTGGAGAGAGTTGCCTAGAGAGTAGATGAGAAGATGTTCGAGAGATGTCTCAGGTATACACTTACAGCAGTTGACATCACCGCCAACGGCAGTGCACTCATCACCGGTAGCCGGGGGAGGGTCAGTGCGGGGGACGGCACTGGCCGCAGCGAGCATGGCGAAGAACAAGATGGTGAGGATGGTAGAGATACGAGCGAACATTGTTACTGAGAATGAAGTTGGTGCTTTGGGAATTCTTAGAGTTCCTTTGCTGAGGTTCTAGGTTGTAATTTCTCGCTCCTTTATACCTTTTCAGAAAATGATTTCCTGTCTTTGATCTTTTTTCGTTACCTCGAATATTGGTAATGAAGTCTTGACTCGAAGAATTCGGAAGAAGAAATCATGACTGGCGGACTGGCGGAGTATCAAGGCTGGTTCGTCCCTTCAATCTCCCTCCCCGATTGACATGCGCATCAATCTGCACGAATAGCTTTTGAACCGGATCTGCCAAGACCCGAGGTGGAGTGTATGAAACTTGAACCATTTTCTCGAACTAACAAGCTCGTTGCAAATCTGGATCTCAAAATAGCCGGCTTCTTTGCTGACTTCTAAAACGTTTGCAACAAAAAAATCGGTCCGGTCCGGATAAATGAGGTAAACTGGTCGGATCTAAGGATTCCTGCTGGATCGTAAGGCACCATTTCTGTGTCAAATATATTTGGTCAGTTCGCAAAACAACGTATGCCGCTGTCTCGTACCTTAGTACCGTATTTCGTCGTGAACCGGATAGTTGCTGGCTCACCAACAATAGGGGTACTGTGGGCTGTGACTTACACCTCGAGTCTCTCCAGACGAGGACTAGGAGTGACATTGAGTCACAAGGGACACGTCTTTGGGTTGTTGGAATAACGAAGTTCGATGATTCGAGCAGTATGGACCTGTAATTATTCCCCAGGAACAAAGGGAAAGTCGGATATCACCTGTGGCGCACCTACTCCGAGAATTTTATCGAGTTGCATGAAAGAGAAATCGATGTAGGCCCAGAGATGTCGTTTCTCCCAGAAAATCTTCATTGGTGATCAATGCAACATCTTCTACGGCGTCCTGACAGTGCTATTCATCGCTTGCGGAGACAACGTTTTTCCTTAATTGCAGCCGGATGATGGATAGCATTTTCTTTTCCGGACCACGATGAGGAGAGAAGCCCATAGTCCAGGATGGTTGGAGGTGAGGTGACGCCAGAAAAAGCACACGCAGTGGGTGAAGACTGTAGGCTTTGAGAATGTTGCTAAGGAATGACAGACAAGCAGTCATGTCATGCCCGGGACGTCTTGACATTGAAAGATCAGTTGATGAAGTTCAGGCGGGAGCTTCTCATCTCTTTCGGGTGATCTGAAGGTCTAATAAATGGTAGGCAGTGCGCTCAAGCTGATTTGGGGGGAAAAAGACAACATACCTAATACTAACAGCCCCTTGAAGATTCGGTATGTTGACTGACAAGATCCAGTAATTTTAAGGTGGCTATATCTATTGTTCCTGTCCGTGTCGATTAACAACCAAGGAGTTTCTCGCAACTAATAAGTCATTAGGGGCCGGTGCATGAATACATCAATAGAACAATAGCGATTAAGCTGGTAAGGGGCAATGGCAGATTTCAAGTTCCAGCGTCAGCTAAGGGGCAGATGACAAGTTGGCAGTCATTCCATCAGAAAGGCTCGGATTACAAGTGTGATGATCCCTGATCAATAGAAAATTTGTAATCTGCAACGAGGTAATGGTCATGATCATGAAGACTGCCACTACAGTGAGGAGATGATGCCTCTACAGGACTTGTTTTCAGATAACGGTTCACATCAACCTTTGAGAAAGCATACCGTTCAATGCTTGTGCTTCCTCTCGTCATGAAGTGCGTTTCTAAGTTTTTGGAGCTGGACGGTGACAGCTGTGTTGCTGCCTTGGGCAGCCGTCGATCTGGCCTGGAAATCGTCGATAAACGCCTCCATGCGCTTCTCTGCGTGCTTTGTCGACAGCGAGGTCGAATTCAGGGTCTGGATGCGGAGCGGAGGAGAGAGAGGGACGTCCATAATGTTTTGAAAACTTGCCGGGTAGTTGACCGGTGAGAGGAAAAATGACGCCACGTGACTGGTACGCGAGTCGTACGAGCGAAATTCGAAATTCAAAAGGCAAAAACATAGAATATTTCTTGTCTTCGTCCATCATGGGTGCTGTAAAGTGGCTCGCTCTCCTCCTCTTCCACCCCCTCGAATTCAGGACTCTGCTCCAGTTCTACCTCTACCATGAGCAGAAGCGTGATATCAAGGCCTTGAAGGAGCACCCCGCGTCTGGCTGGGACAGGCAGTCGATGCGGAGATGCTGGGAGTTCCTGGACATGACAAGTAGGAGTTTTTCGGCGGTTATCAAGGAACTAGACGGCGACCTTGCTCGAACAGTGAGTGTTATTGTCTAGTCTTCCTCGGAGGGTTCGTATTTCATACGCCCGTCAATTTGCTCGTACGAGGAGCCGAGTAGACTCTTGTGGCCACGTCGCCCTATACGAGGGTATTTGTGCGAGAATCATCCATTTGTGGACATGGCTATTATTTTAATCGCCGGAATAGGAGCTCCCTATCATGCCGTCTGTGTATGGACCACGCTGACCCTTTGTCTAGATATGTCTGTTTTACCTCGTCCTTCGAGGTCTCGACACGATCGAAGATGATATGACGATTCCAGACTCAGTCAAGCAACCCATATTACGAAAGTTCCACGAATTAACTGTTGAACATGGATGGAAATTTGACGGCTGCGGTCCTAATGAGAAGGACCGCCAACTCCTTGTAGAATATGATACAGTTGTTGAAGAAGTCAACTTCCTCAGCCCTTCGTATGTTTTTGATTTATCGTTTCCCCGAATTCATCTCAAATCCCATACTTTCTAGCTACAAACAGGTCATTATTGACATTTGCCATAAAATGGAAAATGGCATGGCCGACTTTGCCCACCAAGCCGCAACAACAGGCAAAGTTTACATTGCGACCGTCGCTGAATACGACCTATACTGTCACTACGTCGCAGGCCTCGTCGGTGAAGGGTTGTCCCGAATTTTTTCCGCGTCAGGGAAAGAAGCCGAATGGCTTGGTCAGCAGCTCGAGTTATCGAACTCGATGGGACTTCTTCTACAAAAGACCAACATCATCCGTGACTACCGAGAAGACATTGACGATCAACGATATTTCTGGCCCAAAGAAATTTGGGGCAAGTATGGTTTCAACGAGATGAAAGACATGTACGCACCCGGGGCACTGGAAAAGGCCCAATGGGTGCAGAGCGGAATGATCTTGGATGCCCTCAGGCACGCGACTGATGCTTTGGAATATCTCCGATTCTTGAAGAATCAGACCATTTTCAACTTTTGTGCCATTCCTGCCTCCATGGCTATCGCCACCTTAGAGCTGTGCTTTATGAACACTGAAATGTTCCAGCGGAATATCAAGATTCGCAAGGCTACTGCCGCTCAGGTAGGTCGCTTTACTTTGACTTCAAACTTTTACTTGAATTGCATATCTCTTTCCAGCTTATTATGCGATCGACAAATCCTCGCGATGTTGGTCAGATCTTCTGCGAATACGCCCGTAAAATTCATGCAAAAGCCGTCCCGACCGATCCCAACTTCATGCAGATTTCAGTCGCCTGTGGCAAGGTTAAAATACTCTTATTTCGATCTAAGTTCACGAATTTAACTTTTATTTTCCTACAGATTGAACAGTGGTGTGAACAAAATTACCCTTCATTCATCCAACCACCCAACACGCCAGGTAACCCTCCCACGCTGGACGGATACGATGCTCGTTCACGTATCGCTGAGTCCGACAACAAATTTACATCGGAACTCGCTACTCGTAAACGCATGATCGACATTGCCAATGGAGACCGTCAACTCGCACTACAACGAATTCGGAAATTCACAGCTGAGCGTGGTGGCAATAATACCCAAGCGTCGAACGGTGGTGCAGTGTCGTCAACAACTATGATGTTCTATATCGCTGCTGGGATAGTGTTGGTTGTCGCTGTTGGTTTTGGTGTAACGTTTGCTGTCATCAAGACTGCTGGTATTTCTTTGAATGGTTCGGGGTCATCATAAGTTGATGATGTTGGGATAAAATAGAGGAACTCGGACCTCGTACTGTTTGTTCCCCATTCTCGATACCCTTTGTTTCTCTTTTTTTCATTTGACGTTTTTTTTTTTTTTACCTAAGTTCATCGTATATTATATACCTTATTTTTTTTTTTTTTTTTTGCGTCCTACGTGAGTTTTAGATTGTGAATATTTTAGCAGTAGCTGTAACACTAACCCGTTCGAGAATTGATTCTGCTTAACATTGCTTTAGAATTTGGTCTATATTGGAGTCACAGAACTAAATCTTTTTCTCTGGTAGAGGAAGGACCTAGCGTCGCAGATGCATGTTAGGGCCGCTAACGGCCTATGACGGCCATTGATTATCATGTTTTCACCTCCAGGGAAATGTATAAGCACGCCTAGGTGTATGTAGGCATTGTGGCACTTCATAGAAACGAAAACCTATAAGCTAGCTATTCTCCCTTGACCAATCATTTATCGCCTATTTAAACTCATCTAATCACAGTGAACAGCTCGGAAGGACGACATAACAATGTCATTGACCCACGCATCAGCGAGGAAACTTTTCATTACAATTCACATGAAGCCTTCTCCTTAACCATCTACCCCCTCACCTGAATCGAAATTGACTCTTGAAACTAAATTATAAAACCCCTTTCCCTGCTTCTCAGCCATCCGCAGTTCCAAAGCTGAAGGTCGTCTGAAGCCATCTCTACCGGCAATAACACCTGCGCCCACGGCAGAACCTTGCAAAAAAAAAAAGTAGTTAATCATAGTACGAGGTCTCGATGGAGCAACTCACCTCCGTGAACCTCATCTGTGTTACTCAAATCATCGAAAGCATGAGAATAACCAAACGGAACAAAGACCATTCCAAGATGTACAAGAGTGGATAATATTGAATATCCAGTCTCTTCTTGTCCGCCACCGAGTCCATTAGTGGAGACAAAGACGCCGGCAAACTTGCCTGCAAGCTTTGAATGAAGCCATAACGATCCTGTGCGGTCCCAGAATATCTTGAAATAGCAGATAAGTGAAAGAGGTGATGGCTATCGGCTAGGTACTCACCTTGAATGAGGTTGGCATGCTTCCGTAACGTGTAGGGATACCGAAAAGAAAAGCATCATGACCTTCTAGAGTCTTATTCTCGGCTACGGGGTAGCTATTCGTCATCCTGTCATTGCCCTTTGGTGCTTTCATTTTTTCCAGGACTTCTTTCTCCAATGTTTCTTCTACTCTTTGAGGGACATCGTCATCGGTGTAATGATAGTACATTCCAAACCGAAGTATAGACTTACTGAAAGATAGTTGCCTGTCCCCCAGCGCCTTCTATACCCTTCTTCTCCGCCTCGGCGACTATCAAAGATCCGCTTCAAATTGTTTGAATATATAAAGCATACAAAGTCGACCCACGTTCGGCGATGTGATTGTGTATCGAGTAAACGATGATAGCAATGCGGGGAGGTCGCGGCATGATGATGTTAAGTACGACGTAAAATAGAATATAGGGATTTTAAATGCCAATGCTTGTCTCAACTACTCCATGACAAGAAAAAGATGAGGAAGCATCCGACTTCATGTCTGACGCTGGACTGAGCATCTCATGTCTCAGAAACCTATTGTTGATGGTATTTCCTCTGTCTAGTTCCAAACTACTCAATTCCTTTCACTCAAAACTAGTCGCACCTGTGAAGGCGTTGAGGGTGGCACTCAGGCTGGCTGGAATGAAAGTTCGATCGCGGGGGGGAGCGGGCTCCGCTGATGGAACTGTGACACTGCGCCCATGAAGCAGCATTGATTGAAGCACCACGATCAACCTTCTCCTCAGCTTATAGTAATCTTTGTCTTGAGCAACAGCCAGTTCCAGCTCAAGTTCAGAAAGTCATCTAAACCGATCTGCATCAGCAAATGTCAAAGGTCCCCAAGGAGAAGCTTTAATTGACCATAAGAGAGAGCATAATCTATAACTTGACCCAAGGGAAAGAAAAATCCGAGATCACAGGACATACGCCATAAATGGATGTGCCCAAGGTCTAGAAAAGGACTAGTCTGCACGACTAGCATCGGTATCTCTTAGAACTAATTCGCTACCGAAGTCACCAGAGGGCATTATAATAGTGATTCCAAGTGCCGTCGGTACAGTTAAGAGCTAGAATTCGACGCTAATCGGGTGCCTTACGCCGCTCATGATGATGGGAGTGAGAAGCATGATTCCAATGAACAGGTTATCAGGAACGAGTGCCATGATTTGTTCGGGAGAAGGCTTTCATTCTGTATCGAGATTTTGATTGCCATGGATGCCAGACATGAAAGAACATCTGTGAGGACGGTCAGAATCGTACATTTAATCGACAGGAGTTAGCGATATCATCTGCCCAAGCAATACGGAGCTGCAGATGAGGTTGAAAACACGCACTGCATGAAAAAAAAGAGGGGCGCAATGATCAGAGCACGCTCAAGATGCGCGATCACTTAATCAAGAAGCTGGAACTGTGATTCACTGAAATCCGGATCAATATCTGTACACTAGGAAATACGGTAGTAGCGGAACAACGGAACAAATCACCGTCTCAGATATCCATTTGAAGAGTCTGAGCAGCCTTCCTAGCGTTCGCTCGTAAAGATTCAACTTGCAGTTCAAGATTCCTGATCTTCTCACGAGCGTCGCGTAACTCCGTCGTCAGTCGGCTATTTTCCTCTTTCAGTGGTGACGAGGTCTAAGAAGCGAGAAAATAATGAATAGATCAAAATCAATCCTAAACCCAATTAAAAAGTACCACTCACATTCTCGCCTGTGTCCATCGTGATGTTACTTATCGTGGATTTGGGTGGGCTCGAAGAGGGGGGAGGAGAGGCGGATCGCTGGACTGGAGCTGGAGCAGGTGATGGGGCGCGCACAGGAGCAGGGGCAGGTACCGATACAGTAGGCTCTCGAGACGCGGGTGGGGATGAAATCGGGGCGGGTGCGGGAGCAGGAGAGGCTGAAGGCTGGGATCCTGAGCTGATGGAACCGTCTCCGAGGTTGATAAGGTTGGCGGGTGCTAGTTTTCCACTGAAGAACTCTGAAGCAGAAAGTGAGGGCTCCAAAGATGGGGCCGGTGGGAAGATGTCCGATTGGAAGCCGTCAGCCTGTATGGGCAAGCAATGAAAGTTTAAACAAGCCACCTAATAAGGCCACGAACCTTTCTTGGAACGATGAAAGCAATTGGTTCAATACCCGAGGAAACCAACTTATATGCTCGGGCGATTTCGCATTCTGCGACATTGAGAGCACGGCGCGGAAGGAAACAAACACCACGTTGAGGATCTGACGACTTGTATTCGGCCAACGCAAAGAGGTTGTCGCTTTCGTACTCGTAGTAACGGATATTTCCATCACTGGATTACCGTGTCAGCAAACTATCATGGAAGGTAATCAACCCAGTATTTACCCCTTCCCGGCGAGGAATAAGATGTTGTTGTCCGACCAGAACGGCATAGTAATGCCAGAGGATTGGTCAATGGACATAGTTTTCACATTGTCGAGACTACCAGTCTCCCAGATTGCCACTTGACGATCAGACATTTTACTGAAGCCCGTTGTCGCGATTCTGTCGTGTTCTCCCATCCAAACGACGCGAGCTCCCTTAATACCTGAATGGCCATCGGTGACACGGACCGCTTGGCCACCAGTCCTGGGATCGAAAATGCGGATTTTGCGATCACGACAAGTCGTTGCTAGTAAGGTACCGGTTGTGTTGAAGGCCAATCCTTGAACAGAGTCGCCGTGTCCGGACAAAGTGATACGAGGATCCTCCGGGGCAGCAAGATCCCAAAGCTTGACGGTATATTCACCAGAGACTGTAGCGAGTACCTGCGCAGCAGTGGGATGGAATAGAACCTGTCCGATCTTTCGTGGCGACGCATCGATGCGGAGGACGGGGTCGAAATCTTCAGGGACCCATCCTTCGGTGTTCCATCCCTCAAATTGCGAAGGCTCTACTTTCCAGATCATGGCCTTACCATCCTCACCGCCAGATGCGACAATAGAGTCGTTGTGTGGTGACCAGTCCGTGTCAAGGACAGGGGCTGAATGACTGCGAGCAAGTGGCAGCTGATCCGGCAGCTTGTGAGGGAACCCGTTGATGCCATGGAAAGGCGAAATTAGAGGCAGAATGGCAAAAGCGCCACCACCGGATGCGTTCCAATTGACACTGAGGTATTTCTGACTCCAGTTAGCTCAAATCTCTCAGGAAAATCCAGATACAGAAGACCCACTCCAGAAGCCGAGATCAGGTTGGTATCCCAGGCACTGTTCGTCACCTTGACATTCTCAATGCCGTGTTCTTTCTTCGCCAACTGCCCGAACACATGCCTGTATAGATTGACAGATCAAGACGAAGGATCAGGCAGATACTGAAACGACCACACCGGTATTTGGAAGGACGAACAAAACGCGACATGAGATGCAAGATTATCCGACTTTATAGGGAGAAAACAAGAGCAGGTCGTCAACAAGGCTTATCGTCTGGCGACGACCGCGGGTAAGGGTCCAATATATTACATAATTCAAATATTATTATTTCTCCGGTCCGGCAGACGCCGTTCTTTGGATCTGAACATGGTCTTCCTCCGCGCTACCTCTCTGTTCAGAGGAAAATATTCCTCCAGCCTGCTCAGTGTTCGGCGGCTGGCCACGGAAGCAGCGCAGGTAAGTTATCCATAGTCTTAGCCAACAGTCTCTCAATTTTTGGCCTCGCAGCTGAAACGAACGGGGCTGTATGACTTCCATATCGAACATGGAGCCAAAATGGTTCCTTTTGCTGGCTATTCCATGCCATTGTCCTACGGAGACGTTGGTCAAGGTAAGATTCTCTTAGCACCTGCATCGTCAGTATGTGTAGTCCTCATATCCTCAGTCGCTAGTCACAACCACGTACGACAAAAAGTAGGAGTCTTCGACGTCGGTCACATGGTTCAGTCCAAGTGCGTCAGTCGTCTGCGCGCAATTGCATTTCTAACTGACGACTGGGACCCTAGTTTCCGCGGTAAAACTGCAACAGAATTTCTGGAGTGGCTTACACCATCTTCTCTTTCGTCGTTGCATCCATATTCATCGACGCTATCCGTCCTCCTCAACGAAAATGGTGGTATAATTGATGATACCATGATAACAAAACACGCCAACGATGCGTTTTATGTCGTAACCAATGCTGGACGCAGGGACAGAGATCTTGTATGGCTGAAGGAGAAACTAGGAGAATGGAATGTTAGTGAAAAAGGGAAGGAAGGTCCCGTGGAATTAGAGGTACTTGAAAACTGGGGTCTTCTTGCATTGCAAGGCACGTCTTTTACCCGTGATTATGACATAATCGTTCTTGAATTTTTCTTCCACACAGGCCCAGAGGCAGCCGCTTATCTTCAAACACTTACTTCATATGACTTACGTGGTTTGACGTTTGGCAAAGCCGCCTTTGTTCCGATTGAAGGCTTCAACCTGCACGTTGCCCGGGGTGGCTACACTGGTGAAGATGGCTTCGAGGTACGTATCTTATATCAAGTTCATCCTTTCATAAACGATATGACCCCTTCTCAGATATCTATTCCACCTTCACATACGGTTGAAGTAGCAAAACTTCTTTCAAAAACGCCGGTCCAACTTACAGGATTGGGTGTTCGTGATAGTCTAAGGTTGGAGGCCGGATTGTGCCTGTACGGCAATGACCTCGATGAAGACACGAGCCCCGTTGAGGCCGGCTTGACTTGGGTTATTGGCAAAGACCGAAAAGAGCACGGAAACTTCATTGGTGCTGAAGGTGTTCGTAAACATCTCAAAGAAGGTCCTCCAAGACGTCGCGTAGGTATGATTGTCGAAGGCGCTCCAGCAAGACGTACGTATATTTTCGTCACCGGCCATCGCGTATTTGACATATCTTTGTTCACATCCAATAGAACACGCCAAGATATTCACGCCCAACAGCGGTGATTTTCTGGGTGAGGAACAATTTTTGAAATTTGAGAGATTGAAACTAAAAGTACATTTCGAATCAAGGCGCCGTGACATCGGGAATTCCGAGCCCTACATTGCAAAAGAACATTGCAATGGGGTATGTTAAGAATGGATGGCACAAGAAAGGCACAGAGGTTGAAGTTGAAGTTCGCAACAGAAGACAAAAGGCAGTGTTAACACCTATGCCATTCATCAAACCAAATTACTGGAGAGGATGATCTTTCGTCCTTTACCTGTGTTCAACCCTATTTCATCGTAATTGGACAATCATATTTTGACAGGTGGGACATTTCGCGAACCGCCCCACACTGGCATTGGTATCATCACCTTTCGAAACAATCATGTATAGATTAATGACATTGACAGATGAGCAGGCGAATACCCACTCTTACGTACCAACCTCAAAATATAATCTTTCAGGGACCAGTTCGTTGTCACCATGCGTTTTATTACCCATTACGAAGGGGGAAATGGTTTGCCGGCCGCATGGTTGAAATGAGTTTTTCGCGCTTGCTATGGAACCCTTGAAAGCATAGTTGAAAGCATAGGGCTCAACATATTTGCATCCCTACGTTTCCAGTGCCTCTTTAGGTCACAGAAAGATGACAGCGGGAAACAACTCAGTTGCCGTTCCCAACATCTAAGCGAAACTCAGATACAGCGGAGAAGGTGGTGAACTGCAAATCTATTGCCAGAGGAACCCTGCCTCATGTTCTCGAGGCAGTCGGATTCCCTGCGCCACCATGATTGTAATTAAATTAACGGGGCTGAATCGACATAAGTTCGCAACAGAAAATATGTCGTATATTCTGACTGGATGCCACCAAAACTGACATCTCTGATTGATATCCGTTCTCAGCCAGTGAGGAACCCGCCAGTGTAACCACCTTATTAAACCACCATTTTCCATGGATCATTAGTGCGCCCGTTCTGCGGCTTCGAATGCCACCGTCAAAATTGCAGCCGCAGAAATCTGTCCTATAATACTTCAATGGCAATGACATAACATACCAATAATCCGGAACTGGGTAACGTATCCGCCAGCCCTTCGACCAGTCAGAGCGCACTCAGCCGATTCCTGTCAGCAGGAAATGAATTGATTCACTCCGATCCAGATTTGGAAGTGTTAGTATAAGCCAATCGTATCATCCCCGTCTCCGTAAAGGGAGGAAGATAGGAACAAGCCTCGTGAACGTGGAGGTCCTAATCAAACGCGGAGCTGAGCGCCGCGTGGGCATACATCAATATTCAATACTCAACATTTGATCGACGAGCCACGCTGAATCGCTTAAGTGATCATCACTGCCTCCTCGGAGAAATAGAGGTATGAGAAGAGCAGCAGCATCGAACTCAACTCATCATTGATGATGCATCATCCTTGATTTGACCTTATTTGATTTGTATTAATCCAGGCAACATTCTTCCCTTCATTTTCTGGTTCGTGATGAGTCATGACCGTGGGTTTCAAAGAATTTGATGCTCTATCAAATGATATGTAGTGCTGCCGTGTGAAAGATCTTGTCCACCTAAAATTAGAAGAAAATACCAACATCAATCTCACAGAATCCCAAACCAGCCGTGTCGCCCACACGAAAAAGGAAACCGAGGACGCTCTGTACGGTCAAAGAGTGATTCCCGTTCGAAGAGTGATTTAGAAAACTACACTAACTAACGTGAGTCAATTACTTGGCAAATCCGCATTTTTACCCGGCATTGAATTCCTCATCCATAACATAATACTTCACGGTGCCTTTTTCTAGCTGGCAAGCCGGCGTAGGCTCAGAAAAAATGGAGTCTGACGATCCAGAGGATCCGGCCCTGTAATCTGAGTTCACCTCATTTATTTTGGATCGGACCGATCTAACTTTGATTTCTCCGCCCATGTTTTTTATGAGTCAGCAACGAGGCGAGCTATTTTGAGATCCAGATTTGCAGATTTCCTAAAAGAGCTTGTTAGTTCGAACACATTGTTCGAGTATAATACACTCACCTCAGATCTTGGCGAACACCGCCCTTCATGGAGATTTTTGCACATGTCAATCGGTGAGGGAGATTGAAGGGACGAACCAGACTTGGTACTCCGCCAGCCCGCCTGTCGAGTCAAGACTTCATTACCAATATTCGAGGTAATGACACAAGATCAAAGACAGAAATTCATATTCTGAAAAGGTATAAAGGAGCGAGAAATCTAACCTAGAACCTCAGCAAAGGAACTCGAAGCATTTCCCAAAGCACCAACTTCAGTCTCAGTAACAATGTTCGCTCGTATCTCTACCATCCTCACCATCTTGTTCTTCGCCATGCTCGCTGCGGCCAGTGCTGTCCCCCGCACTGACCCTCCCCCGGCTACCGGTGATGAGTGCACTGCCGTTGGCGGTGATGTCAACTGCTGTAAGTGTATACCTGAGACATCTTCTCATCTTCTCATCTACTCTCTAGGCAACTCTCTACAAGAGGCCAGTAACCCCATCGTCGGACTCATCGCTGGCCTTCTTGGCATTGTCTTGGGTCCCATCGAAGGCCTCGTTGGTCTCACTTGCAATCCCATCAGCATCATTGGTGGCGGCAATGATTGGTTCGTACTCTCGACCATGGAGTAATAAATACAACTCACGAACGTGTTTATAGCACCTCACAAACGGTCTGCTGCACCGGAAACAACTTCAGCGGTGGCCTTCTCGTCATCGGCTGCAGCCCTATTAACATTGGTCTCTAAGCCTGATCATGATCAAAGTAAACGGTAGTACTCGTCAAATGGTTGGATTTTCTGTATGAAATGAATGTGTTCTGAGTATGTGATCTGTAAACTCAAAAAAATAAAACATATTTCTGCTGTGCCTTCACTTGTACAGACTTTTAACTGCTCCTCAGCCCTTTAGGAGCTTCTAGAAAGCATCTGAGCAACTAAGACGAAATTCCGCAGCTCCCACCACTTCGACTTCTCAATTCTGGGTACCTCACGCTAGCATCATGTCAAACTCGGAAACAAAAGAATGCTTCTACTCACACATCAAATTGGACTCCGTCTCATGGTTTGTACCAAATTTATTTGGGACAAGGCAAGGTACTATGCACTTAGACCTCGACGGCTTCGTAAAAAGAAGATCAATTACTTTTCTTCTCCAGGTTGATCTGTGCACGCAGTTTTGTCGAGCCATCTGCAGCATAGTTCCAACTTCTCTCACCGAGGAGTTCTGGTGCTGTGCTTGCAAATGAGCACTCCGGCTTCTAATAGGGCGTCTGCACCGGGATTGCATATTGATGCGATTGATGAATATATCGTCGTCTCAATGTATGGTACCGGACAACGGTACCGGAAAGCGGTACGAGGTGGCGGTATGAGACAGCGGCATACGAGACAGTGGCACACGAGGGCACGAGACAGCGGTGTACAACTGCTTCCGTTCCTGTTTGTCAAGATGATCTTCCGACAACGACATCAAGTGATCGACAACTTGACGGCCATATCCGCGGAATAACTGGCCCATGTTTATCGAATCAGAAACGCGAACTGAGCATATTCTGTGGATTTTCTGTGGATGTCAGTGTTATTTCTGGCAAGAAAACATTGCAATTATCAATCTCCCTTTGTTCGCGGGAATGTCATGCCGGAAAAAACAAAAAAAGAAATAGAATAGCCTCCCTTTGATCGCCTCACCTGAAACGAGAAGCTTTTTTCCAAATATATATACATATCCCACACTAAGCCGAATATGTACGGGAAGTGATTCATTCACGGCGACATTTATTTTGAATGGCACTTGAATCGTAACGGCCTACCTTTTTTCTTCCTCGCAGCATGTGGTAGCAGCTTGAAATTATGCTTGGCTATCTGTCAGATAAAGTCATAGAACATCTATTAAGTCATAAACACCTACTGCCTCTTTGTATTCATAAGTCGCAATTTAGAAACTTCCTCACACGGGAGCATCACATCGCCTGCAGAAGTGATGCATTAGCTCACCCCGATAAAAGGTACGAAACGATCGAAATTGAATATTAAAAACACTAGCCGCACTTGAACAACCAATCTTGCAACCGATAGTTGGCGACAAAAGGAAATTGAGATCAAATCAAAAAGGGAAATCGATATTCATTCAAAAACTTCAATTAAGCTCGTACCTTACACTAACTAAAACGGGTTAGTTCCGGAGTTAATGTTCTCGAGTGTCACGAGAATTCCGTCACGGAAATGTTTCATTTTTAATTTGTTCTCTTGTGTTGGCAAGCACGAGGTATCGGCAAATGAGAAGTTCACGTCTTGGCCCTCAACTTGAAAGTGCCTATCTAACAAAGAGGTTTATTTATGAAATGCATCCTCCACCTGTGGAAGTTAATACGTTAGCCCATGCCGTATACGATACGCGCAGAATCAAACGTTCGAAACATCAATCGCACTAGACAAATCAATAGCTAGCGGCAAACAGAGCTGAAATCAAATCAAAAGAGCAAAACTGCGATATTTCTTCAATTAAACTCGCACCTTACAACAGCGTAGTTCTGAAGTCAATGCATAGTTTAGCGTCATAAAAAATAACATGGAATATTGTAGGGGAAATGATGCAATGCACAAGTAAAAGGACCCTGTGAAGAAGAGATATCAGTCGAAAACGATCTTCATCGTTAAACAAGACTCGCCCATAATGTCAAAAACCATTCTCGACTAACACCACCAAAGCGTGTGGGTATATGTAGATACCAACAATTAAAAATCTCAAAAGCATATCATCGAAAGGCATACTGACTCGATTGCGAATCAGCACATTTAAGAGCAGGCAAAGAAACTCGCTCTCCATTAGCAATAGCAGCCCTAACAGCTTCCGCCAGATGACGACTCTTGTTCCAATCCAACCCACTGTCATCATCTTCAACAGAAGGAACCACGACGGTAGGTTCACTATTGAGAGAATTGCTCAGTTCTTCAACTCTTGGCTTTTTCACGGCTAGGGCGTGAGATACGTTGGCTTCAAGTTTGGTACATTTCGCTACTAGTCGCGCTCGTTTGGCTGCATAAGAACGTGCGACGGCATCAGGACGCGACTGAGCCAAGCGCTCCCCGATTTCAATCCTCCGAAGATGCTTGTGCATTCTTTGAACTCGTTTCTGAGGAGAATCGGAACGAGACTGTGGAGAATTTGATTGACGAAAAGAAAAGGGGTGGCGCCGGGTGGGAACCTTGACTTTAGAAGGCGATACCGGGCCAATTCTTCGGCAAAGTCGTGACGGATTTGGTGAGGCTTTCGCCGGGTGAATGGGTAATTCCGATGGTTGACATCGGGATAGATCGTCACCCAATCCCGATTTCCCCATGGGAGACACCAGAAGATCCATGCAGCTCATAGACATGCGGTTTTGATGTTCCTTCAGTGGGTATTTGACGGCATCTGTTTCCGGAGCCAGCGGTTTCGACATTGACATGGGTGAAGAAATGATTGTGCGGAGTGATGAATTCGACCGAAAAATGATGGGTGATGCAAGATCTTCTTTTGTTTTCTGGGCAATCCTCTTCACACGCTTAGGGGAGCGATGTGTCGGTGTGGAAGTTACCAACTGGGAGTTTCGATGCTGGAGGATATTTCTGGTTGGACGCAGGGGGCTCGATATCGGGGTAATAGGAAGCAGATCCAGAGGGAACTGTTGGAGCAAAGTTGCATTGGAAGGGCCAGGTTGCTTCGGGACACATTTGGATGGGGAATTTTGGGGTTCTTTCACTCCACGGTTCTGCGAGGCCGGTGAGGACACCCACCAACGCGTTTCATTCTCGTCAACGCCGGCTAGACCCGCGAACAGCATATGAGCTGTCCGACCTGCCCCATCTTCGTCGTCGTCATCAGTGTCATCATCACTCCACTTTGCGTCCTGTAGCGCTTTTCTTGACGAAGCTTGAGCATTACCCGGTGCACCGAGAACTCTATCCACGATCATCCTCTCAGGTGGTTTCAAATACTGTCGGGCAACCTCCAATTTACGACGAACACTGTTGCTGTCCGCCCAACGCAGGATGATGCCTGTTAAATTATCACTACCAATAGCATTTTTGACCGCCAGATCGTCGTCTTGGTCGAGAGGACTTGAGAGAAATGGAGTCAATTTGTGAGCCCGTTTGACTCTTGAGTCCGACACGCAATCCTCAAACATGCGATCGATACATAACCAATCCAGGCCCTGCAGCTTGGGCTCAAGAGTATTTGGAATGACGTGCTTAGGACGAAAAAGACCAACAAAAGCTCTAAGCTCTGGGAGTGTCGAGTGTCGTGAAAGAGGAACAAGCTACATGGACAGATTATAGCTTGTTTTTCACGAGGTGTAAGAACCTACTAGATCATTGATTTTCTCATCGCCATCAACGAGGGCCTGTTTCACGACTTGCAAATAGAGGTCCCAGCTCGCAGACTCCATCGTGACTGGATTTATATAGATAACCCGCTTGCCTAAACGACTCGTCGCGTTTTCAAACGCATCATCGTTGTCCACCAAAACATGATCACACCGATCGAAACGCTCGCATGCATGGAATCGAGTACATCCTGGATCACGGGTCACGATAAGGCGCATATAGGGATCGGAAATATTCTGATAAATATTGTACTTGTAGCGGTCTACGTGAATCTGGCAGACTAAGGTCATGTATCACAGTCCCAGCGCATTTGGCGTTTATAAAGTTACCTTGGTTTGAAAGGCCGCTGATACGGCCTTAAGAATGTCTTCATATCCCCATGTCCATGCATTGATGTAAAAGTAAACATTTGGAGGGAAAAGTTTCATGAGTTCTATTAGGCCAACAGTGGCATCATTCTGTGATGGGGGTAAGTAAGACATGAAGGGGCGACGGCACCAACTCACTTTGCTAGGAATTTCGAGAGGCAAAAATGCGCATGCAGTATCGAGATAAATATAATCAAGACGTTGGTGGAGAATTCCGCCTGCAGACAATTCGAGGTATGGTTGGAGGTACGGATTGCGACTGAGAGATTCAAGGAACCATGCTTCGGCACGAAAATCGCCTGTATGCAGGACAGCACCCTTGGAACCCTCTATCAAATACCTGGGAACGAAATTAACATCAGAATGAGTCAGTTGTATGCATATAACCACAAACATGACAGCTCCGGGGCAGTGGTTGGCATCTAGCGCAGTTATAGTGACTTTCTCGTCATTAGAGAGTTCAATCAGCGTCGGTTCATGCACTCGAATGGGTTTCTAATGGAAGTAAGTCAGGTTCTAGGAGGAAAACATAGAAATCACCAAAAGGTCCCTCGAGCCTTGATAATACGCGATTGCTGGATGATGAACAGGGTTGATCTTCAAATGCGCAAAAGTTCTGACCCTTTCGGCTCGCAAGTCGCGCTCTTTGAGTTCTCGTTCGGCATAGACCTCATGGTGGAGTAGCATTTCCTTTGCATCATAAGAACAGACCACACGGTGACCGAAGCTCTTTGCCGACAGTCCATTGATATGATCAGAGTGCGTATGAGTTAGTAAGTGCAATGCGGGTTCCACGTCCTGGCCGAATGGCGTCGCAAAGTCGTCCACCTTTATCTTGTAGGGGAGCGCAAACGAATTGTACGGCGTTCCAGTGGGCATCTTTCCTTCATTGACTCATGGTCGCAGCAGGGTCGCAGTCAGAGACTCGGAGCTCACACATCACGCGCTCGACCCTTGTGATCACGTGAAGTGTGGCGATCGCGGTTCGTTCGGTTTCCTTCTTTGGGGGAACCCTCACTAAGTATTAGGAGGGTTGACGGTGAGGACCCATACTCTTGCTTGCGAACTGAAAATGATTGAATTATTTCATATGATGTCAAGAAGAGTTATCTCGACCTTGCTCAAGTAGTGAACAGGCTGGTATTGTACGCGAGAAGTCTTGGCTTGTAATTCGTGATTTGTGATCTAATAAAATACTCGAAAAACATGCGTCACTGCTCTCCCACTGTTAGAGGTCTAATCATCCCCACGGGTGTAAAAAGAGAACCACGATTCACCGACGGTTACAAAGTGCTGTTGCCCGAATCATGATCAATGCTATGTTCATTTTTGAACGGGAATTTGTTTTCCACGGGGTAACATATGTGAACTGTAATACCCTAATTTGGGAATTTTGCGATGGAGGAACCCTTTACAGGTCAGGGAATCCCCACCATCATGTCCGCCACCGAGGACGAGAGTCTTTCCAGAGAGGACGTCATGCACGTCCTAAAGGGAATGAACATAGACTTCTCCCCAAACACGAAACTCACCACCACCACCCTCCGTCAGCGGCTAATCCAATCCCTCGATGCTGCACAGCGATTCGCCTCCATCTTCCCCGATCCGACACAATTAATCAAGCTCTCCAGGTATTCAATGTGGAGAAAGAAAGCACCTATCGTTGATGCTTTCACCCGGCGTACCTGGGGAGCCATTTTCCAAGACAACAGAGGGTTCGAGGATCACCGACAGATTGCATTTGCTAGAATCAACCAGCTCATCCCTGATATTGCGAAGGAAATAGACAAGAAGAAAATTGGATACGTGGCTCTCAAGGATATGGCTACATTAAGAGCTTTGATCATCCGGGTGAGCACCCTTATCATCGTCCCGTACCTCTCATACTGAGTGTCCCAGCAAAGTTTTTCGCTATATATGAAATCAATGACAGAACCCCTCTTATTCTCGTGAACTATGCCTCCCTTGAAGAAGATGACGAAGAAGCCCTGGACGACACAATCACAGACTACACTCCCGAGGAACAACGTGGCCGGGCATATCAGATGACTGACATAGAGCAGGATCTGCTCATCGAGTTGCTGTCTCTGAATCGAGGTCACCTCTCCCCCGAATACAATATCACGGAGGCCGCTTTCGATGATCGCTGCGAAGTCGGGTTCATCCTTCCGATTGGCGGTCTCAATGTAAAGGACATTATTCGTCTGAGTAAGCCGAAAGGATGTTTACTGTGCGGTGAAGAGACCCACAGCACCTGTTCTGCTTGTTTATCGGCTCAGTACTGCGGTAAAGGTGAGGTTCATTGTTCGCTCCTCTTTTCATTATTGACGCCCATAAGTTTGTCAGAAAGAAGACTGGAGAAATCACAAATCCCTATGCAAAGCGATTTCTTCAGGTAAATGGTACACCATCGAGCTCGATCCTAACCCATTTTCCACCATGATGTCAAAAATGTACAAGACGAGCTTTAACCGCTACGACGACACTGACGATGACACACCTGCCAATAATACTGAAGGCGTTGAGGAACCCCCGCCTAATCCATATGAGGACGATTACTATTTGGTCAAGCTTCAAGTTCCTATCGGAGCTGATGCTAATCAAATGCTCGTCTACGATTGTTACAAAACCTTTGAACTACATCTCACAGATATGAAGAATCCCGAAGCGTTTACAGCGGCGATGCTTGCTGTAGCTCTTGAGCCAAAGATGTATAGGTGGGCTCACCGTGAGGGCGAATGGAATTGGAAGATATGCTTCGATCGGCTCCCCGATCAAACACCGACATGGTAGACTGCGTATGTATATCATCTGTTGCAAGATTTATATCAATGTACTTGTGTCCTGCTAACATCTGATAATTACTAATCATTGACGAGCGTGCAGTGGGTATGCTTCCGGGTTCGATGCTACTACTACCGAAGACTTCAAGCTCGCCACTTCAAGTTGCTGCGCAATGAAGCTGAATGCTCAGTGCTTTTGGAGGTACATCATTGAATTCTCGCGCTTTCTCTCCGTCAGCATGATGAAGGCACTTTCAAAATCGTCTTCCCGGGTTCCATTGATCCTCAAAATGGTATTGGCAATGGGGAAAATACTAGGAGAAAACCATGTCAGTAAAAGGAAAAGAAAAAGTACTGCAGAAACGAATGACCCTATCTGAAAAGTACACCCCCCTCTGCTTGAGGATTTCCTTGAGCTGTCCTTGACTGATAAGACGGTTGGCATTGCATGGCCTTTCGTCGACGTTCTGGTACATAGGTATCCAAAACAGCCAATCTTTTCTTTGTAGGAGTGAGAATGAGGTCCTGGCACGCACTCTTTGTATCGTAAATGCTCAAAGTAGGGGGGGTGGCAGTGGAAAGTCTGATGGTTATTTTGTAGCCATGATCACCGTTGACTGAAAAGACTCGGTGAATGACCTGAGGCGATCCCGAAGTGGTCCCTCAGTTGCACTCGTATTTGTGAGACAGTAATCGCCATTCATTTCCACCTCCGCATGGCTTCTTTCGGAGTTCACAAGAAAGGAAACCCCATTTTTCTGAAGCGCCGTTTCATCTCTGGCTTGTTCATGCTCCACGCTCAATTGTAATTATAATCCGCTCTCTTGGAAATGTTTGAGTAAGATTACGTCTCAATTTTCTGGAACAAATTGGGGCTGTCATCGCTTGTAGTCTATAGAAAAATTCAGAAGGCAATGTGGTGTGTGAAGAATAGACCTAGTATACGCACTCACGGCAGAGACCTCTTACAATAGACCATAGCATCTAATTAATCCAAAGCTCATATTGTCGTCGGAGATAAAATTCCCGGACAAAAGGCTAGGAAGTGAAATATTGTAGCAAGTAGCTTTTTCAGATGAGATCTTCCACTTTTCGTTACCTTTTCTTCATCCGCACTGCCTCCTCCACATACCATCTCCACGTTCATTTGGCTACCATGATCGCCATTGTCACTACCAGTGTGGCAGTCGTTCTCATGGTCTCCACCACTTTCATTGTGCCCACTTATCGTCGCCCTCACCTCCTTCCCACCGATACCATCATTCTCTTCCCTCCCTTCCCCTCCCTTTCCCCATCCTCTTCCTCCCCGCATTGTCTTTGTTGTCGTCGCCATTGTTGCCGTCACTATCATTATTCATTATCGTTCAAGTTCCCATTATCTAAATTGCCTGTGTCCCAACCTTGCCCTGATTATTCTCACTCATGACCCCAGTGCAGGCTCCCATTCTGTGACGGTATATACCTGCGACGCGATCCAACCAATAGCTCTGTCTATTCTAGTTTATTGTTGCGATTATGACAATGATTATGTCGTCAACACCTCATACCTATCATACTTTGTCCTAACTTGATAAATATGACTACGGGGAATTAAATTCGAGGAGCATGCACCAGTTCTGCTGCCTCAGGTAGTCAGAGCTTTCTCCAAGCTGCTCCCACACTATGCGCCGAAGATGTTGAAGAAAGTCGATACAGTTCAATAAACGGTCAATGTGAAACGCATTGAATGATGACGGTACGTTTTAGGCTTAGTGTAGGATATATATACATATGACATTGTGCTTCGACAGTCAATCGATCAAAAGGTATTCTTTTTTATTTATTTTTTCCACCGTGGCATTCCCGTGAACACAGGGAAGCTTGGTAATTGAATTTGCTTCTATACCCGAAATAACACTAACAACCACATAACATGCTCAATTCGCGTTTCTCATTGGATAATCATGAGCTTATTCCGTGGATTTCTGAGCTGTCAGCTTGTCAATCACCTTCGACATTGTGGTCGGAAGAACACCTTGACACCTACGAACTTCCAAAATTTCGCCTTTGTCTCGTACCTCAGGTACCGTACCATACGTCGAGATGCAGATATTGCCATCTATATCATCACAAGGTTTTCGCCCAGAAGGTCATTCATGCAATCCCAGTGCAGCCTCGATTAGAAGCGGGAATTTTGGAAATGGAGTGTCATATCTCTTCCATAAGAAAAGTCGCCCACCACGTCGCAGACGGGACGACGAAACTGTGCGCATGGTTCGACCCGAAGAAGTGAAGTGAATGATAATTCTCCCACCGCCAATGCTTAATTCTAATAGTACAGGTATGCCTGAGACAATAATATGAAGTCCAACTCAATATGCCAGCGTAAGTCTTGTGTGCCAGTATTTGCGAGTTTGACATCCAACTGTGTCTTCAGAACATACATTTTATGATGGCATACCAGAGCTCAGATTGTCCTGATGGTCTCAAGAGTTGACAAGTCGAAGCCGTGAGAGCAGCGACATCTCGTCTCAACTGCTCAAATACTTTTTAGAACCTCATAAGTGCCGAGAGGCAGTTCAAGCTCCGTACAAGTAAGGAAGAAACACATGTTAATTCCTCGATCTTACAGGTCACATATTCGGAAGACATTCAATTCGTACAGACGATTCAACCATTTGACGAATAATACCGTGTACTTTAAAAAAGATGATCAAGCTTAGAGGCTAAGATTGATAGGGCTGCAGCCAATGACGAGAAGGCCACTGAAGTTGTTTCCTGTGCAGCAGACCGTTTGTGAGGTGCTATAAAAACGTTCGTGAGTTGTATTTCTTACTCAATGGTCGAGAGTACGTACCAATCATTGCCGCCACCAATGATGCTGATGGGATTGCAAGTGAGACCAACGAGGCCTTCGATGGGACCCAAGACAATGCCAAGAAGGCCAGCGATGAGTCCGACGATGGGGTCACCGGCCTCTTGGAGAGAGTTGCCTAGATGTAGATGAGAAGATGTTCGAGAGATGTCTCAAGTATACACTTACAGCAGTTGACATCACCGCCAACGGCAGTGCACTCATCACCGGTGGTAGGCGGATTAGTGCGGGGGACAGCGCTGGCCGCAGCGAGCATGGCGAAGAACAAGATGGTGAGGATGGTAGAGATACGAGCGAACATTGTTACTGAGACTGAAATTGGTGCTTTGGGAATTCTTAGAGTTCCTTTGCTGAGGTTTTAGGTTAGAATTTCTCGCTCCTTTATACCTTTTCAGAATATGATTTTCTGTCTTTGATCTTTTGTCGTTGCCTCGAATATTGGTAATGAAGTCTTGACTCGACAGGCGGGCTGGTGGAGTACCAAGTCTGGTTCGTCCCTTCAATCTCCCTCCCTCCCCGATTGACATGCGCATCAATCTGCACGAATAGTTTTTGGACCGGATTTGCCAAGACCCAAGGTAGAGTGTATGATACTCGAACAATTTGCTTGAACTAACAAGCTCGTTCAGGAAATCTGCAAATCTGGATCTCAAGATAGCCGGTCTCTTTGCTGAAGCACTGACTAGTGACTCCAAAAAAAATCGTCCCGATCCAGTTGAATGAGGTAAACTCATGTTAGTTTGGTCGGATCTAGGGATTCCTGCTGGATCGTAAGGCACCAATATGTCTGTGTCAAATATATTTGGTCAGATCGTAAGACAATGTATGCCACTGTCTCATACCTCAGTACTGTATTATGTCGTGAGCCGGATAGTCGCTGGCTAACCAACAAAAGGGGTGTTGTGGGCTGTGGGGCCCGAGATCCCCAGTTGGTGAGATCGAAGTTGGAAACTTGGAATGCAGTCGGGTCACCCCGAATGCGTGAACTTCGACCACCTATGTTGGTTTTTCAAGCTTCCAGTAGTGTTTAGGTGAGTGGAAATAAAATTTAGAGATGTAGTGGTACGGAGCTACGTAGGACCGCACCAAGAGTAGTACATAGTAGCAGGATAAGTAATGGGATCGAATGAGTGGACGTGTCATAATTAGTCAGGTTGTTCACTCACACGGTCTTCACTCCGACCGAGCTCGTTCCTCGCTCATTCTTCTACCGATACTTGAGATGAATCGCCTCATAGTAAGGTCTCTCGTCAGAAGGTCGTTTATGCAATCCTGTGGGAGACTTTATTAGAAGCTGAAATGCTCATTTCCAATTGACCATCGTATGTCAGCGAGAAAAGCCGGAACCATATCGCAGACGGCACGGCGAAACTGTGCGCACATCTCGACCCAGAGAAGAGAAGTGTCGGAATGATCTTGTTACGATGAACTCGATGCCTAATCCTAGTAATATCTAGTTTTGTCCCGAGCTTAACTTGACACAAGTAACGTGCCAGTAGACGTACTTTGTGATGACTTCTGGCTTTGTCCTCAGAAAATACATTTTACGCAGACATACTCAAGCGCAGGTCGTCGTCATAGCCTCAAGAAGTGGCAGCTCAAAGTCAAGGGAGCGGCAAACTTTCTTCTCAACTGCTCAAATGCTTTGCGGAAGCTCCTAAAGAGTTGAGAGGCGGTTGAAAGTCTGCACAAGTCAAATGACAGCGGAACTCGTGTGTGTTTTTCGATTTATAGATTACATATTCTGAACACATTCAATCCGTACAGACAATCGAAATAGTGGATGGATTTAAGCATGATCATGTTTAAACGTCGAGGTTGATGGTGGCTGCAGCTAGTGACGATAATACCATCGCCGTAACTGGTGCCAGTGCAATAAGCTGCTTGCTGAGAGCTATTAATTCATTCGTGAGTTACATTTCTTACTCAATGTTTGAGAGTACGAACCAAAAATTACCGTCGCCGATGATATCGATGGGGGTGCAAAAGATACCAATCAGGCCGTCGAAGGGACCCAGGAGAATGCCGAGAGGATCAGCAACGATTCCGATATGGGGCTAGTGACCTCATAAAGAGCATTGCCTGGAGCGTAGTTGAGAATGTGTTCAAAGGATGGCTCCGGTTGTAAACTCACAGCATTGGATGGTACCGCTATTTCACTGCGGGGGAGTAGTGCGTGGGACAGCGCTGGCTGTGGCGAGCATGGCGAAGAACAAAATACTGAAAATGGCACCGACGCGAGCGAACATTGCCACTGAGGCTGCAAAGGTGCTACTTTGGGAATGCAAATTATTGCGCCTTAGTGTAGTGTCATTTATAGCTTGACAGAGTATGCTTTCTCATACATATGCCTTTCAAGTTCCTTTCTCATTCTCTCAGCAATTGTGTAACGAACCCTGAATCCGAAGCATTCGGATGAAGAAACCATGACAGGCCGAGTGTCACCAAACCTTGTTTGCCCCCCAATCTCCCCCTTCGATTGGCATGTCTATAAGTTTACATGAAGGGCTTTGAGACGGCGTTTGTCAAGACCTGAGATGAACAAGTTGCTCGAACTACCAAACTTGTTAGGAAATCTGAAACTCCGAGTCTCAAAATAACCGGTCTTGCCTATTAATTCCTAAAACATAAAATATTGTCAGAAAAATAAAACTGAAATTATTCCCATTCAAATAAATGAGATAAACTCGGATTAGGTTTGCCGGATCCAGCTGGATCATAAGGCACCAGTTTTTCTGCGTCGCATAGCAAAAAGCAAATAACCACTCTTGCCTTGTCCCGCAGTACGGTTGAAATGACGATATTTTCATCAATCCCATTGTAAGGCCTTTCGCCTGAAGACGCCGCCGGATGTCAGATTCGCTACTTCTATTACGACATTGAGTTGAACTTTGTATTATATTGATTCACGCATACTTGTACCAAGTTTACTAGTTCGGGCAAAGTAACGTTCTAATGCCATGGTTGGGCCCGGGTATCGACGGCTTCCTGACAAAAAGATAATTCTGTTATCTTCTCCATGTCGAATTGTGCACGCCCTTTTGTCATGCCGTCAGTGAGATGGTTACGGGCTTTCTCACTGGGGAGATACAGTACTCCATTTACAAATGAACATCCTTGCTCATAATAGGGGTCCACACCGAGATTGCATGAATGGTCTCAAGAAGTTGCCAGTCGAAGTCAGGGGTCCAGCAGTGAGATTTCATCACAAGCACTCAGCTGCTTTCTGACACCTCTTAAAGAGCTGAGAAGCGATTACGAGACTGTACAACGGAAAATGTTTTTCGTTTTTCGTTTTTCGAAGTTACATATTCGACACACATTTAATTCGTACAAACAATTTTCCAACCAGTTGACGAGTAATACCGTTTAGTAAAGCATGATCAGGCTTAGAGATCAATGCTAATAGGGCTGCAGCCAATAACGAGAAGACCAGCGCCGAGATTGTTACCGGTGCAGCAAACGGTTTGTGAGGTGCTATAAATACGTTCGTGAGTTGTATTTATTACTCAATGGTCGAGAGTGCGAACCAAGAATTGCCGCCACCAATGATATCGATATCGCTGCAAGTGAGACCAATGAGGGCATCGACGGGACCGAGGACAATGCCGAGAAGGCCAGCAATGGCTTTGACGGTGGGGTCATCGACCTCGGCAAGAGAGTTGCCTAGCAAATGGCTGAGAAGATGTTCGAAACATGTTTCGGGTGTACACTTACAGCAGTTGATATCACCACCAACGGCAGTGCATTCATCGCCGGTAGTTGGCTTGTCAGCATGGGGAACGGCACTGGCTGTAGCGAACATGGCGAAGAACAAGATAGTGAAGACGGTAGCGAGACGAGCGTACATTGTTACTGAGACTGAAGTTGGTGCATTGGGAATGCTTAGAGCTCCTTAGCTGGAATCCGAGGCTGCAATTCCTCGCTCATTTTTACGTTTGCGAAGTAGATTTTCTCATGTGAATACCTTTGTTTTTGCTTTGTTATCTAGAAATTTGTATGACGAACTCTGGATTCAAAGAATTCGGCGGAAGACATTCTGACGTTGGGCGAAGTATCCAGTCCCTCGGCTTTCTCCCATCGATTTCCCTTGTTAATTGGCATGGGCAAAAATTGAAAATATCAGCGAAGATATGAGGTGAGTTCTATGATACTCCAACAATCTACTCGAACTCACAGACTTGTTTAGGAAATATGAAATCAGGACCCCAAAATAAGCATCCCTTGCGAAACTCATTTTGGGGCCTGCACGGCACCCTTACGCTCGATCTTGAGAGTCCTAGTAACGCATGCCGCACAAAGAGTTCGACGAGAATGCAGAATGCTCGAGAATGCGAACCGGTCTCTCTCCATGTCGGATTGAGCAAGCAGCGCGCGTGGCAGAAAGTGACGTATAGCACGCGTCACCGTGACACAGCTGCTGTCCCTCCAAAATTACCGCAGCGGCGACAGTTGTCCTACATTCCCCTACTAATTTCTCTTTTCAATACTGGAACTCACACGGGCTCAGGCCAGACAGTGTGGAGCATCGAGCTGTTGCCGTACAGTTTAAAATATTATCGGGAAACAGAATTTGGTCCGATTAAATGAATCCGAGTCAGATCTTGACATTTGCCGGATCTTTAGGCCAAATATGAAAAGTCACTGTCAACTAATATGTTATGGTGATCAGGGTGAGCCAGCACAGATCCAGATTAGTCTGGCAAACGTAATCGGGTGTCCGACTAATTTTAATTTTACTGACCTGACGTTCAACACTCACGCTACTTGCTTGGCATGGTTCTTGAAATCACTCGTCGAACGCATGGTGCACAGCATATTTCCTTTTACGTTGCGAAGACACGGATGGTTTTGTACAGTAAGAGGGAGAGATCGCCAAGGCCCATGGTCTTTTTTTAATTTTAATAGCCATCACATTCACGACGAATGAGAAAAATGAAGGGGGAGAATGTTGCCTGGATAAACTAAATGGCGATAATTTGAATTTGATGCTCCTCTTGAACTCTTTTCTTTTCGAGGCAGCAGTCGGATTATCACCTGCGCAATTTAGCGTGGCTCGCCGATCGAACGTTCTATATTCAATAGTGAAGTATACTCACGATGGCTCAGCCCGTCGTTTGATCAAAGCCTCCAAGATGCTTGTTTCTTTATTCCTCTCTTTACGGGGACGGGGATGGCATGGCACTAACTACTTCCAAACTGGATCGGAGTAAATCAATTCACGCTCACAGGGATGGACTGGTCAACGAGTCTGCGGAGACGTTCAACAATTTCCAGGACAGTGGTAGCGCTATGCTATTTCGTCGAAGAATTGAAGGGTCAGCTTTCCAACAAATTTCTTTGGCTCCAAAACTGACGGTGACATTCGAAGCTTCAGAAGTACTACGGTGGCACGATAATTTGAAAAGATACCTGGTGATTCAAGGCCATTGGCTAAGACAGTGAGCTCGTGAAACTATAGCAGGCAATTCAAACAGCATTGGTCCCACGTCCTGGAGGTGAATATCAATCTGAGGCCCTCGCATTCGGATCGTGACTTGGCTACCGCTCCGCAGACATCACAATTTTGGTTGTTCCAGAAGCCCTGGAATGTTTGAGAGTATTTTGACCACTTGTCACAGTTTGAGTATCTTTGTCTGACAGAATGAGTGCGAATTTACCAAGCAGTAATTTCACCTATCAGGGAACTTATAGGCGTAATCAATATTCTACATACAAACCACACTTTTTGCTATCAGATGGAAAACACTCAGTAACAGTAATTATTTCCTCCTAGGTAACTCGAGATCCTCGGGACCGAAGCTCATAGGCAAGAGCTCACCCAAAGTCGTATCACGCACACCACCCTCCGAATATCCCGGTTCTGGTTTTCCAGCCTGCGGATAATCACCTGGTACAAGTAAAATGGGCATATCTAAAGAACAAAATTCTCTTATGAACTGGCGACATATCCCACAGGGTGATATCGCTGACTTCACGTTGCTAAATGATGGCATTGAGCGGAAGTGTTGAAGGCGGGTGATCAAGAGTCAAAACAACCTTGTGACTGCAAGTGCTACAAACGATCGGATTCCTTCGCTCTTTGAAGGAAATTATGACTATGGGAAAAGTAACAAAATCCGAGGATACTTACGGTCGCTTTGACAAGGGCGGTTCGCTCTGCACAAATAGTTGCACCTGCAAAAGGATTGGCAAAACATGAGGGCGAATCGAATGAGAACACACCGTAAGACGCATTTTCGATGTTGGCCCCCTTGATAATATTGCCATCCGCGGCCATGAGGGCGGCTCCCACAGGAAACTTGGAATAGGGACTGTACGTTCCCTTTTTCGCTACCGAGACCAGGGATATAGGTCAACTCATCAAGTACAAGCGGTTGGCTACGACTGGTTACCTTCGAATGCAGCTTCAATAAGCCTCTTTCGGTCTTCAAGAGACATTGTCCAAGCCGTGGAACTCATTATGGGAGTCAAATGGATAGAAGAGAACGATGACTATCCGATATCGTTGTGTTGTTCCTCATCTGGTCATCAGTGACAAAGAGGTCGAGATCAAAGTCCGCGAAGTGCGGTCACGTGAGCGCACCCCGCGGGCTGAACAAAATACAAAATTCATGAGTATGTGATGGAATGTCACACAAGTATTATTGTGGCAGCAGAGGAATCTTCAATCAGACAATCCCCTCGCCTTTTACTAGGGGATTCCGTGTAGGTTCCTCATCTAATGCTGCGTTACAATCTTTGGAACCACTTCTCCTTCGGAGATCTGTTGAATTTACTTTTTCTCATCATTTAGGCCTAATTTATTAGGCCTGCTTTTTGCTTGTCTTGCTTCACATCAGACACGAATCTTTTCTTTTTTTTCAAAAGCATTATGAATGTAAAGAGAGGGGCCCAGTCTTTGTCTTCTTGGCCTCAGAATATACTCGTCTGGACTTAGCTCGACATGGGCCTGGAAATTGGAAATTCCTAAAATGGCAAATACGGAAATGGGACCACTTTAGTCGCCGGTGGATTTATTCAAAAACAGGCGCACACTTACGCACCTCCACAATTTCTTTCTTCGCCATGCCTCACTACGACGTCGTTATTGTCGGCGCAGGAATCGCTGGCCCTGCTCTTGCCCATGGTCTCTCCACGTTGCCTGGGTCCAGAAGACCTCGGATTGCCTTGTTGGAACGATCACTTGCGGAACCAGACCGGATTGTTGGGGAACTACTGCAGCCAGGGGGTGTTATGGCTCTTCGGAAACTCGGTCTAGAGAAATGTATCGAGGGTATAGACGCGATACCGACGTACGGATATTGTGTTCTGGATAACCCCAGGTCTGTGCGTATCCCGTATCCGAATGGGTATGAGGGCTGTGGCATGCACCATGGACGGTTCGTCATGTCTCTACGTGCTGCTGCAAAGCGTGCTGCAGGCGTAGATTTAATCGAGGCGACGGCCACGGGGTTGATTGAAGAGGAAGGCCGAGTTGTAGGGGTGAAAACGACGAAGAAACTACAGGAAGAAGAATTACAGGAAGAATACCGTGCTGGCCTAGTGATTATTGCGGATGGATGTTTCTCAAATTTCCGGAGCGTAGTCATGGGTCGCGCATCAGTTAAACCTACAACGAAAAGCCATTTTTGCGGCGCCATTCTCGAAGACGTGGTCCTGCCTATGCCCAACTTTGGAACTGTTGCCCTCATCAAAGGCTCTGGGCCGGTACTAATGTACCAAATCTCGGAGCATGATACGCGTATTCTCATCGACATTAGAAATCCTCTACCTGCAGATCTGAAGGTATTGCGTCTTTCACACCGTCGTTCTCAACCTGTTGATATAGGCTTTATAGATGCATATTCTGACTCACGTCGTCCCTCAACTTCCCTCATCTCTCCAACCAGCCATCGAAAAAGCTCTCCAGAAGGACCGTTTACGGCGCATGCCCAATTCGTTCCTTCCACCAGTATCCCAAAGCTCGTCAGCAACCAAGCCTGGCGTCATTCTACTCGGTGATGCATGGAATATGCGGCACCCTTTGACCGGTGGTGGTATGACTGTTGCTCTGCATGATGTTGTCCTATTGCGATCGATGTTCGCAAAAGTTGACGATTGGAGTGACCTGAAGAGCATGCAACGATTGTTACACAAATGGCATTGGCGACGGAAACCTCTTGCCTCGACGGTCAACATCCTCAGTTTTGCTTTATATGACTTATTCGGCGCTGATGGTGAGTCGTCCTCTTGTGGGAGACGTGGAGCCGTTTGACTAAATTGATCATAGATGAATTACTCGCTGTGCTGAGGACGGGATGCTTTAAATATTTCGAGTGTGGTGGCGAATGTATCAACGGACCTGTCTCGCTGCTTTCGGGTATCGCGCCCTCTGTTCTTCTCCTCGCGTATCATTTCTTTGCTGTTGCATTTTATTCCATCTGGGTGATGTTCACACATCCTCGTGTGATATCTCAACCAGGAGAAAAACCTGTCTACGCCATTCCCAGTCTAGATCAATACCCTTTCCATTTGGTCAAGAGCGTTCAAGTGGTGTGTATCATTATCTATTTCCTCTCTGTTAAATGCTTGACAGTTGGTTCTAGTTCTGGAAAGCATGTGTAGTGTTCGGTCCCTTGCTATGGTCAGAGATCCGTTGGTGGTCACCTGAGGATACCCAAATGTCAAATAAAATACTCTTACGGGTGATGGCGGTCGTCGGGATTCTCGGAGTGTTATTTCGCGCGTTTTGATCGATGGATTGATTTCGGAACTCGTTTGGAGGATGCTACATAGAGGTTTTGTGATTTCCTTCACTTTTGTAGATATCCTAAGTTATGGCTTTTAATGTTAATCGAGGGTCCCTTGAGTTGCGTCATAAATCGGATATTCGGAGCTTGGTTTTCAATTGTTGTTTCTGTTATGTTCTCCGCTACGTCTTCTACGTTTGAGCTTATACTTACGAGACACGATAACTAGACCTAAAGATACGATGCGGCTTGATCAGCTTGCTAATGATGATAGGAGTCAAATCAGTGAACTTAACACACACATCTACCAAGTTGACGCTGATGCATGATGTCGTCGAACCCCTGCAGAGATCTTTACTGTCACCACGTCTCAACTGTCAAGATGAACCTTCTTCACTGTTTCTCATACTTTGGGAAGAGGGAAATACATACTATATTTGTGCGTTTGTTGAGCGCCGAGTGTTTGCTTATAAAATGAATCTCCCTGCTTTCTGATTGTCAGATTATTGTGTTCACCTTCTTCAGCCTGGGGCTTTTTCGTTCGTTCATTGCTATATTTCTCTAGCCGGATTGACGCCGAACCCTTATTCAATTTTCATTCTCCAAGCTTCCAGATCTTCAGAACATCATGTTTATCACTTGGACAACTTTCCTTCATATTTTTTCTATATCGATTAGCGCTGTGGTCTTGGGCTTGGCCCAAATCAACTTTGGGTCCCTCTTAATCTGGACCAATTCGATTGTTGGTGCTTTGGGGCTCGTCTATCACATTACGATCCTCATCCTAAATGAATTTCGCCGTCCTCCTACATCTCGGCTAGCCAAGATACCTTGGAAGCACCGTTATTTCATCTTTAACACCAGCATGAAAATGCCTAAAACACCACTGCCCTCTTATCATCGACACCATCGCTCCTCCTCCTCAAATCATTCATGGAACAATGCCGCAGTTATAGCCACCATCGCTGACAAAAGCGGCGGTGTTCCTCACAAATATATTCCCTCGGGGCCATTGTATTCCACCGCCTCTCTATTCTCAATCGTCATTTTGACTGTCCTCACTATTATCGGATTTGGAATGACCGTAGAAGTTGCAATGCACGGAACATCAAGTCTGCTTCCAAGTGATAGAGAGAAGGAACACTCGGTGTCCTTCTCTTTGGGTCTGAAGGCTGAGAAAGCACAATGCGCGTTCCTGGGCGTGCAGGCCTTGCTCTCACTTGTATTGCTCGTGTTTTGCATCAGGGGTAGGAGTAGGATTTTGAAAGCTGAAGAAGAGACGAGGGATGAAGACTGGTACGGATCCAGTGCTTCAACTCCTAAGGTAAGTAGAAATGAATCTATGTAGGTGCCAACTCTCATGCTTTTCCCTTGCTAGTCCACTGAACTGCCATTTCCGCGGTGGGACAAAGGGGCTGTGTAATATCTTCTAGGATTTGTGTCCCTCCGACATTAATAGATTTTGATTGTAACATCATTTCGGATTTGATATGTTGTTGGATGATCAACCTTGGCTGTGCCAACATGACCAACATCTGAACATACCTGGTTTCAAGTCAACTCGCATCAGAAACATCAAGAACATTACCATAGACGGTGAGATACTAGTAAGTGATAGTTATCAAAGTGAGAGGAACGCACGTGGGTCGTGGACGTAATGCCTTTCAGCCGTGTCGACACCCTCCCGCACCTTCTTACTACCTCCTGGCATGGGCAACTTTGACGAAGTCTGTTTTTTATGTGGAGTGGCTCCTATCGGTCCTAGCGAGTTCACGTCAAACCCTGATCTTGCAGCCGAAGGATTGGCTGACGCCCTTCTCGAGCATTTCCCCGACATTCTCTCTGTTGTCCAAAATTGCGAAACGAAAGAGGACCTGGCGGCATACTTCGAAGGGATGTTTGAAGAAGAAGACCCTGAAGATTTCAATGATTTGTCTCAAGCGTTCTCTAGGTGTATTGCGATCGGATATTTTGACAACGACGGCGACACGCCTCGGAAAAGAGCGGATGATCCAGTGGTGGAATTCATTTTCCCTGATGGTCAATTCGTCAAAAAGCGATGGGTGGCTGACCCAGAATGTGGCGAATTCCTGGCGGTGTATCGAAAGGATGATGGCTCTGATACTGAGGAGGTGGGGAATGTCTACAAGACCCGAGATATGTCAAGAACAGGCGCTTCATTTCAAACGGGTTTCGGAAACTTTTTCTTGTCCATTTGTTGTTTTAAATTTTTAGAGGGTTGGATTGATCGTGCGACGCTACCGCCACTGTGGGATGGGCGTCGATTATCCTTCATAGGAGAATTATGGGAAATTATTAACTCGAGGAAGATCGGGAGGGGTAAGTAACATATCTTATCGATTCAAGCCCGTATTTATTATTTCTTGGATATAGGAAACGACGGTTGTTTGGAGTGGCTAGAACCTGGAGGAGCAGAGAGGAAGCTTGACCAAACCCAGTACAGTCTCACGCCATATGGCGAAGCACTCTATCCAGGAAAGACTGCAGCTGCATTGCAAAGTGGGTATGACCAAGACAGTTTGAAGAGAGCCATATATGATGATTACGGATACTGGATGTTCGTAAGTCCTCATGAGTGAGTGTTCACAGTTTCTTGAATGAAAACAATTTGTATGAAGTTGTATGTAGGTGGCCTGAAGCACCAGAGGGCGAAGGTCTGATTGAAGTGACTACCTTCGGTTTCGACGTACCCCCTCGGGCTTCTCAGACCTCGTTGTTGACCAGCTTCCTCTTTCGCTTCTCGACCGAAATACTCGTCCTGATTCTCGGCCAACTTCCCAAAGTCGCAACATATCTGACCCTCAAGCTCGTATCCAAACCAATGCACGATCTCGTTACAGACACTAGAATTGCTTTTCCAGTCCTGAGGGAAATCATAAAGCCAGATCCCTCCCGAGAGATGTTCTGGATATACCCTCTCGAAAATCAACCAGAAGAAATGGACAATTTCAAAAATTGCTTTCATTCGTGGTTGGCACTAAATTCCTCCTCCGTGGAAAAGGAATCGGTCACGGCTTGGGATATCCTTTCTCATCATGAGTTCCCTCTCGTCCAGTTCATTTACGCATTATATACGAGCGACTGTTCACGCAATCGGAGAAGGCTCTGGAAGAATGTGAAGAAGTTTGAAGAAGTTTGGATTGATTATCGAAGGAATGGATGGGAAGTGAATCGATTTGGATTGCCATATCCAGAATCCTAAGGGTAGTGAATGACCGCCGGTCTTCTCATTGACATTGCTTCAGAGCCTAGGTTTGATGTATCATTTCAGAATCAAGCTATGTTGACACACAAGTACTACTACTTTTAATGCATTGCAGTAGCGTAGCGAATGACTCATGAGGTCTAGAACCTCTAGGTTCTTGGTTTCCATGCCTAACCATGAATGGTGAATTCATTTGATTGAGCGTAGATGGTGTTCATTTCGTTCGCGTTCTTCACGAGGTTGACACGGAAGTGAGAACCAATTGGGAATCCTGCGCGACCGGGGTATAAGTTGGTGGTGAGACGAGTACCATCGACGTGATTAGCGACTAGGAAGTCGTGAAGTAGGACAGTGCGGTCCTGACGATTCAAATGTGCGGTGAGTACTGCTAGCACTCCCCGATAAATGGCAGTCGTACCTGGTTGGTGAGGACGACAGCGAAGTTCCTGGCGTCAGTATCGACACGGCTCCAGCTGAGACTATGACATTATGGTCAAGCATGAAATACGAGGACACTATTATTCCATACGTACGTCTGAGGACCGTAGGCTGACCAGCCCTGGTGGTCGTTGGGAACGTTAACCAAGTAGGCAAAGGAAGAGGTAACAAAGGAGAGAAGAAGAGCGGTGAAGACGGCTACTTGCATGACTATTGCTGGATGTCCCAAGCAGATGTTCGCCCTTTTTATATAGAATTTCTGAGCGGCGCGCCGGGCGAGTCATTTACCCCTAAAGTGTTAGCATTAGCAGTAGACTCCAACGAGGTCTTCTGCCGGTATCAGTTTAACCTTTGGACTGCGGGGACAAGTTGCCGTTTTTGATCGAGGTTTCCTTTCCAGTGTCTCTAGTAGACGCTGGGAGGCCAAAAATACGTGAGCCAGTAGGTATAATGATCAATTGCGTCAAAGAAGAGCTGCTACGAGAAATGAAGCTTCAAGAAGTAGACCTGGGCAATGAAAATGGAATTTATTTCTGGTTCTTTGTACGTGGCAAGCAAATACCAACTTCTGAGCCGCGGCGAAGACGAGACGGATATCAGTAGCGGAGCATCTCAACAGGAGTAGGAGGCTCAAACGCTCAGTGCTCAAGCTCAAGGTCGAACGAGGTGAACGATGAACAGTTAGATTACTGCTCAATACGATGTCAAATTTGGAACCAAGTATCGAACAAACGTAACATACGTTTTGGAGAGGAGTGGGCGAGCAGCAGGCTGCTATACACTTTGACCTAGCTTCAAAGACTTGACGATGCAGCGTTTGAGAGAATTTGCTTCGGCGGCTAAACACTACACAAATTTGACTGATTGAGCCGCTGTTATCATAACCTGCCGTGGAAAAGTTATAATGGTCATGATCAGAATGAGAACATCGTTCGACAATGCTGCTGCTCGGTCATAATGAGTCACGTGCATGTCTAAGAATACGATTACACTGCAGCCCGCAGCTGCTCCCATCGGCCACCACCTAGTCCGTGGCCTATATCGGCTCCTGGGTAGTTATCTTCTTTCTGTTTTCAAACCTCAACATCCATGCTGAGCCAGGCTGATTCTAGGGTCCAACCACTGGAAATCCAGAGTGGAAGTCCATCTACGTCAAGCCCCGATTCATCTCCTCCACGCACTCCAACTCCATCCCCAATGAGCAACACGACGGGAAATCCACCACACGTTTTCGATCCTCTTGATGAACCCCCGCCATACACACCGCGGGCGGATGAATTTCAGGGAGAAACAACGATTGAGTTTGGTCCGTCTCGGCCGTTCCAACAAGCACAGCAGCCACAATCTCAACAATTCCAACAACCCCGACAACGAGCTGCTCAATTAACTCCGCATTCTACGGGAAATTCAGGCCGCCGAAGAGGTCTTTTGCAACAATTGTCAGAGTCGATTGATGAGATCGCGACACAACTTGAAAGAAGGGGTACGACGGGTAGTCGCACTCGACAACGCTCGGCGCCGAATGCTAGCCAACCACGCCATCTCCCCCCTCTCCGAGCTGCCAGTCCCCTGCCACTTCCACCCCAGAACGCCCCTCCTCTACCCGCTCGTCGCCAATCTTCCTTGTCTGATCCTGGGAATCCCGAACCTTCTTCTGATTTCGCTAGAGATTTTTATGCCGCTGGAGCCGGAGATGCATCGTTGCTGCAGCAGGATGGTACCCAAATTTCTGAGAATCGAAGTCAAAGTCCGACGGACGGACCTACTACTTCACCCGTTCCAGGTAGACCACTCCTTCACCAAGGACAACTTCTGGTCTATCCGAAGGGTCATAATTGTGATAAATGTGCGCACTTTTATTATCTGTTGGTTCCGTTCCACGATGAACGTGTTTTGCAGGCTACAATACGGGATACAAACACTACGATCCCCTTCGACCATGTACGAAGTGCTGGCTCAAATATGGCAAACCTTTCTCAGGACCACTCGCCTACTCCTACTCCTCGTCTTCATCTTCATCCAACACCCAAAATATCAACCTTCAGAAACCTCTTCCTCGACATGTGCCAGGTCCTACTCGACGCTTAGCACCCGCTTTACCGCCTCGGTCGGGTCCCATTTCTGCACCTATGGGTAGCTACAGTAACCGAGGACCATCGACAACCCTGGTATCGGGATACGGAGGTCCTCCCCCCGGTGCTGCTGTCTATGCACCAGGTGATGCGAGAATAGGTGGAAACCTGTGTTGGAGTTGCAATGGCAAGGGTTCGGTGAGCATCCTCATTGATAAAATTAGATGTCCAGTTTGTGGCGGATGCGGAAGGACATTTAATCATTATTCGTATTAGAATTGAAATCCCTGGGACTATGCTAGTTATTTGTTCTTTAACGCTTCCCCTTAAAATTACTTATATGTAAAAATATATGTCCTTCTAGTATCGAATCACGATTCGTGGAGCGATAGAGATTGAATTTGTTATTTCACATCTTTCCGGCTGGCCTGTCGTAGGATATAGCGGTTTGGGATGATGCCCACGATCGCAAGAATGTAAGAGGAGACTAATTATAAGAATGCGAGGATAGATTTAGCGGCAAAAATGCTTTGGCGAAATGTTTCGCTCAACAGTCTTGTATTCAATCGAAAATCACATGTTGTGATTCTACTTATCTGATGTAGTATTCGGTAATCATCGATATTAAACGTTTACATCTCGTAAGTGGCCTATAACTCCAAGACATTCGCTTTTTCCGTGATTTTGCATTTTAGGTTTGCAGGTATGTTGTATCCTACATGAAATTGATGGAGTTGAGGGAAACAATTGAAGCCCACCGTTAATGCCGAGCACCTTAATATTTCGTGGGAACGCTCAGACAGCACCATGTTCGTGCCGACGTCTTCAAAAGCTTGATGCCCTCTCACTCCGGATTCCGAAATAAGAGGGTCACCCGTAGCAAAATCCTCTATGCTCAGACCAAAGGCGACACTTTGATAAGTGGGCCATCTATTTTGAGACGAGTGTTTGGAAATTGGTGGTATCTACGACTCGGAGAACTAATTTTGTCATGACAAGGAGCAAGAGAAGGTCTCAGGGCTGTCGCTACTTGACAATTACAGTGATTTGAGAAAGGGAATCTCAGGTGTGGAGCTTTGGTATATATAATTCCTCAGTCTGGCATAGAGCGTAGCTCGGTTCTGCTCAGCCACGATATGACACGTTCTTCCTCCTTTTCGAATGTAACATGCTACGGCTAGGTAAGTCATTTTCCGATTCATGGTTGTCTTCCGCGAATTCTGAGTGTGCATTTTTAAAGTTGTGGTTCCAGGGCTGGTTCATCATCTCCAACACGCTCAAGGAGCCAGGGCTATATTCACTAACAGCTTTGTTAGTTCTTTGGCGTCGTATTCGACTTATCACTCTTTGGGATTTAACCGCTCAAGCTTGTGAGTGCCCCTTCCGTATATCTCTTCTATTTCTTAACGTTCATCTGCAGATATATACTACATTTCGTTCCCTAAGGACAGGGCACTACTCAAACTAGCCGTCGTTTGGGTCTATTTCGCGGGAGTGGCCCAAACCGGTCTAGCTATATCAGAATTCAACATTTCTTCCCTAACAACGGTTTATGATTATTCCCTGACCTCAATACCCCCGGATCAATTATGGTTTTCGATAACAGCATTAACTGCTGCTGGTGCGCGAGAGTTTTTTATGCGATAAATTTCGGGGAAACGCTGGATTACAGCCATGATTATATGCGTGAGTCGCTGATTGAATTCTGCATGAGACTTTGAGATAATGATAGTTGATCAGATGTCGATAGGTCAACTTGCCAGTGGCGTACTCGGGGCCGTTTGCTACAGTCGGTCACAGGCAATTTCCTCGTTTCTTTTGGATACAAATGCTTTGCGGATAGGAGGATACGTGTATAGTATTGGATTCAAATGGGTAAGTACCACGGCTTCACTTGAAGAAATATTACGTGGCATTAATCGGTCGATTAAGCTTTGGGGTCCACTTAACATTATCTGTGACTCGACCATCACCGTCTGCATGGTAACTTTCGTCAGTCAAAGTCTATATGATTTCAAGAGTTCTTTCTCGAACACGTCTTTACAGCTCATTCAGCATCGCAACAGAACGATAATACGACTGACACGTTCGCATACCGCAAAGCTAGTTCAAATTGTCGTCGAGGCGGGAATGGCATCAAGTGAGCGTCAAGTGTCTATTATGTCCTGAAGTTTTGGCCCATTTTACTTACTCTTCTCTCTTAGCTATCTTAATGGTTGTTTACACCGTCTTATTTTGCCTCTGGGCTCAGGGAGCGTTGCATGTCTATGCCTTGCATCCCTTACCGGGCCTTATGATGAGCAAGGTGTATAGCAACTCACTGCTAGTACTGCTCAACAACAGGGCGACCATCGCCAACGGAAGGAAGGCAGTGGAATCTTTCGAGTTTTTAATTCCCAGCCCGAAGCCTTGAGATTGACCGAAGTCCTGCAGCTATAAAGACGCGGGCTTAGTAATAAAAATGTTGTCGTTAAATAACTGAACTAGAGGGTCGTCTTCATTTCTTGGCGAAGTGTACATTTTCTTATATCTGGGGACAAAGGGCACAAAAAAGGTTAATCTATCGTTATTACGTCGAACGGGAATCGAACCCGTGCCGCTTGCTTGGAAGGCAAGCATGATAACCACTTCACCATCGACGTACTATAATATTATGAAATTCGCACATACCGAAGATGTCAATGCAGACAGCCACTCCGGCGCCGAGAAGCTCAAAGCACGCTCTCGTCAACACTTGATACGTAAGCAGCCACAAACCCAATGACTACAACAATCCTGACAACGACCTGCTTCCATCATCCATCTACCTCTTCATCCTACGGGCAATTCATCCGGACAATTCAGGACCCCGAACACTACTAGCGTTCGTACCCGACTGATGAATTCGCGACATAGAAAGAACTACAGCATAATTTCGACCAAAATCAAATAATGGCGCCCCCACTGATCAGGCCAGTCCGAAAGATCCATCACCGTTGAGGAATCTCTTCATTTCATATCCTTTATCAGAAAGGCTTGAGATGTACAATCGCAAGGACGTAAAAGAGGATCAAAAGAACCACAATAGAGATGGTGGCGTAAATGCTTTGGCAAGGTGTTTTCTGACGTTTGATCTTGAAGCTAATTCATGGAACAACGTGCGCTCATTCAACCGTCTTAGTCCTTGTATGTTTCCATTTTCGCTATTCAGGCTGTGAATGTCAGACCTTTCCGCTCGATTAGCAATGTCCATATTTGCATCACCGGCACCTCATTGAACCTTGACATCCCAACTCAATGCTTGTTTCACCATTCCGAATTCCGCCCAATCCGGACATTATTTTGATCATCAACAGGTGAGTACTTGCATTTATTTACGAGGCGGCAGAAATATAGGGATGGGTTGGGAAGGTTAGGAATAATATTGATACTCAATTGCTAGAAGAAAAGAGGAGAGTATGAAAGCGAGGACAGAGATGACAGCAAAAATGCTTCTGCGAGGTGTTCGGATCGACAGCTTTGTATTCGGAATCACATATTGTGATCGTCCATATCTGATGTATGTTCTAGAAGTAACCGGGACAAGTGAAGTCCATGAAGATGAAACGTTTTGATCTTGTCAGTTATCAGAAACATGAAGACTCCACTCCTGTGATTTCGCATCTGGTCTCATCGTGGGAGCATCGTACATCCTACATTATCAACTTATCATGAATTCACGTAGCCTAAAGAAATAAACGAAGCAACGCGTTTAATTTCTAGCCTCTGAAGATCACATGAACAGTGTCATCATGACCGTTATAGGATCATCATGGTTGTAGAAGCCTTCGAATTCGAAGCTTGCCCGGAAGTCAGGGCCTTGTCGCCGTAGCAAAACTGCTATACTCTGACCAACAACTGAGGCGACTAGTCATTTCCGAGGCGCGGCATTCATGACTTGGAGACCTTGATTTGAGGCGTAGAAATTCTGTCGTGATAAATGCGAGAAGGTCGCAGGGATTTCGCTTGGTCCGCACAGACATTTACTCTTAGCTCAAAGGATATCAGGTGCAGGGAGACGTATATAAATATTTCTGGTACATATAGGGTTTAATTCACGGGCTTCCCCTTAGTGATACCACCAGCTTGTACCTCGGTTTCAAGTCACAATATGTTACCGAAAGGCATGTCGCTTGAGTTCTTCATGGTCTATTACTGAACTCTGGGGGTGCACTTTCGTAGTGATTCCGGCACTAGTATGTTACTCAAGCACGTTGAGTAACAAGAACCATCTCATTAATAGCGACGTTAGTTATTTGGCGTTGTTTTTGACATATTACTCTTTGGAATTTTAACAGCCCAAGTCTGTAAGTACTCCTTCCATAGTGTTCTTTTGTTTCTCCAGCCGGCTATTTATCTTCAGATATCTATTACATTTCGTTCCCTAGAGATAGGCCGCTGCTCAAAATAGCTGTTTTTTCGGTCTATCTTGCAGGAATAGCCCAAACAGGCCTCGCATTAGCAGACTTCTACTTGTCTGCCCAACAACTCCTTTTTACAACTGACTTGATTTCGATACACCCGGATCATTTATGGTTCACAATAACGGCATTAACTTCAGCCGGTGAGAGATGTTTTTTGAGCGATAAACCTTTCAGCTGACTGTTCTAATTATCCAGTGGCAGTCGTTATCCAATCGTTGTATGCACATAGGATATTCTTAATTTCGAAGAAACGCTGGCTCACCGCGATGATTATATGTGTGAGTCGCAACCCGAATTCTGCGTGAGACTTGGAGATGATGATAGTCACTTGAATAGATGTCGCTAGGTCAACTAGCGACTGGTATAATTGGAGCCATTTGCTACAGCGGAACAGGGGCAGTTCCCACAGTTGTTATTCATGCATCAGTTTGGGGGACGGGGGCAGGAGCGGTGTGTAGCATCGGATCCAAATGGGTATGTAGAAGGTTTCACTCAGTCAAATATTATATATTACATGTCATTAACAAAAAAAATCAAGATATGGGGACCTCTCAACATTATTTGCGACTTGACCATCACCATTTGCATGGTGACGTTTGTCAGTTAAAAATCATATAGTCATATGAGTGCTTTCTCAAACGGGAAGTTTTAAAAGCTCACGAGGCATCGCAGAAGAGCGATGAGGCACCAGATGCGTTTACATATCTCGAGGATTATACAAATTGTAGTTGAGACGGGAATGGCAACAAGTGAAGTGCCTCGTATATCCTGATGAGCTTGACTTATTCTTCTTTAAGCTATTCTAATGTCTGTTTACACACTTCTTGCTTGCCTCTGGGGTAGTGCTGTGCTGGGTATCACTCCCTGGTATCCATTGCCCGGCCTTATGATGAGCAAGGTGTATATCAACTCAATGCTAGTACTGCTCAACAACAGAGCGAACATTGCCAACGGTAGGAACACAGTGGAATCTTTTGAGTTTATAGAGCTTTCAGGTCGGGACTTTGGGGGCGATATGCAATTGCGAACTAGGGACCAAAATTCTATATCTAGTCCACAGACAGAGTAGCAAGGCGTTGTAGTGTATAAGTGCTATTGATAAACTGTCGGAATCTGTTTCGTGAGGAACCCTTCGATGGGCCCCACCAGTACATGATTCTCCACTCGTAACAGATATGCGCATTCGGATTAGATTCTGCATCGAATGCAATCTCGGCGATAAGCTTCGCCCCAGTATCGAAGAAATTGTTCGCGTTTCATTCAATGACAACATGGACCAGGTCAGCGGCTGCGCCTGGCAAGTCCTGGTAGAGGATACGTGGAATCGAAGAGTCCGCTTTATAGTAGTCAAAAACGCTCGTGGTGTACAATTTGTAAACCTCAGTCCGGGAGAGATATCAGTCGTCCGGGGCTCACGATAACTCGTCCGATGCCAAAGAGTTGCACAGCCAGAAATGCCAAAGACTCTGACTGCTATTATGATGAGTCCCCACAAGCACCGAATCACATTGCGCAAGCTTCGATTTCTAAACAATTATCTCGAGAGGACGTAGCAGTGTCAGAAATGATTAAGTGGTAAAGGATGAGACCCATGGCTGTCGTCGTCGAAGTAAATATGTGACTCATCGAGCCTCTATCTTCCCGCGAATCGAATGTAGAACGTTGGACGTTACAACGTGTAAACAACAGCATCCTCTGTGGTCAGATTTGCGGAGGAACATGCACATGTGAAGAAACATACTGCGTCGGGAGTCGGAATGGGAGACCGAGGGATTTAAAAGTCCGGGATCCCTGGCGGTGAGATCGGAGGAGAGAATGCGGTCGGGTCGCCCTGAGCAGTGCAGCCCCTGTCCGACTACCTCGCAGTTGTTCATATTTCACTTCCATCCTGCTGTAGGGTTAGAAACGGTGCAACTTAAAGAAGGTAGACCGAAGGGATAATACGATACGCAATCCAATGCTAGTATAACCGTGGTATAATAGAAGAAGGTATGTAGTCTATGAATAGTTTTAGGTAACCAAACAAGGACAAACTGGTATATGATTACATAAACAGCCTCACCATCTTCGCGTGCAGGAGTCTTCGAAATTTGATGACTCTCGCTCTGGAGTCCGGATCCTCGGCTCACCGTGGCGAATCAGTATACTCAGAGGAAAACGACGACGGATTGTAGATGATCCGGCGATTCTTTTCCTATGTACACGAAGTTCGGGATTGTGGTACTTCAAGCGACTTGAAGATTTCTGCTAGTGCGAGAAAGTCGCAGTGATTCGGCCCATTTAATGGAATCATTCGAAAAAGGTCATATGCGGAGCTGTGACATATATGAATCCTCCTGCTAAAAGATCATACCTCACCGTCCCTCAGTCACACCGCCCACTACCTCCTTTTCAAACCCAATATGTTACGGCGTCCGGGTATGTCACTTCTGACCCATAATCTATCCCTGATTCTTGAGAGTCCACTTTTCTAGTTGTGATTCCGGGGCTAGTTAGTCGCTCCCACAGTTTCAAGAAACCTGGGCTACTGTATAGTCACTAACAATGTTCATTAGTTCTTTGGCGTTGTTTTTGACCTGTTACTCTTTGGAATTTTAACGGCCCAAGCTTGTGAGTGTTCTTTCCATCGCCGCCTTCTGTCTCTCAATGTGTCGTCATCTTCAGATATCTATTACGTGTCATTCCCTAAGGACAGGGCACTACTCAAAATAGCCATCGTTTGGGTCTATCTTGTGGGAGTCGCCCAAACAGGTCTAGCTTTAGTAGATCTCTACATCTCGTCTCAAGCAATGTTTTATCGATTTCGTCCTCATTACTTCTCCCATCCACACCCGGATCATCTATGGCTTTCAATAACTGCATTAACTGCAGCTGGTGCGCCATGACTTTTAAGCGATCAAGTTTCCTCGCTAACAGTTCTTTTACTCAGTGGCGGTTGTTATCCAGTCATTGTATGCACATAGAATATACTTAATTTCCGAGAAACGCTGGCTTTCAACCATGATTATATGTGTGAGTCGCCGATCGAATTCAGCGTGAGATTTGACAATGATAATAGTCAATTGAACAGATGTCGCTTGGTCAACTAGCTAGCGGTATTCTTGGGGCTATTTGCTACAGTGGAACACAGTCACTTTCCGCTATTGTTCTTAATACACGTGTTTGGAAGGCAGGAGGAGGATACGTGTGTAGTATTGGATTCAAATGGGTAAGTACTCGAGCTGCGTTGCGTAAAATATTATACGTTGTTAACCGGTCGATTAGATATGGGGCCCTCTAAACGTTATCTGTGATTTGACCATCACTATTTGCATGGTCACTTTCGTCAGTCTCACTTTATATGGTTGTAAGACTTCTTCTCAGATAGGTATTTTAACAGCTCATCAAGTATCGCAAAAAAACGATGAGACATCAGACACGTTCACATATTACAAATGTTGTACAAATTGTCGTCGAGACGGGAATGGCAACAAGTGAGGCTACTCATATGTCCTGAAGTTGTTCAACTAATCGTCTCATTCTTCTTTTAGCTATTTTAATGGTTATCTACACAGTTCTACTTGCTCTCTGGAGTAATGCTGGGTTGGGTATCACTCCGTGGTATCCATTGCCAGGCCTGATGATGAGCAAGGTATATAGCAATTCTATGCTAGTATTGCTCAACAACAGGGCGACCGTTGTCAATGGAAGGAACGCAGTAGAATCTTTTGAGTTTGTAGAGGTGTCAGGCCGAGGGCACGAGGGCAGTACGCGATTACGGAACATGGGCCAACGTTCTACAGCTAGTATGCAGTCGCAGTAGATGTGTATTGTATAAGTGCGAATAATAAGATAACGGTTAATTTGACCCTGTAACGCCATCGGGTGTAAGGAGAGGAATATAATTAATGGTGGAGGGTTTATACCTAGTTCTTGCTTCCGCGTCAACCCCTGAAGGCACGAACGGGATGAACACCATCTATGCCCATTACTCGAAGGAATTCAGGATTCATGGTCAGGCATAAAAACGAAGAACATAGAATTTCTAGAATTCGGTATGATCACGAGGTATTTGTAGGTAATTGACTTACTTAAATTTCGCGCAAAGAAGTCCTCGTCGGTTTCCTGCACCAAAGACTGCAAGGTCCTGAAGCAGGGCTCGCTTAGAGAGGCTAGCTTTGCAAAAGAGTTCTGCACCTCGATTCGACCGCTGTAGAAGACCTCTCTGTCCGGGTTTTCCTCAAACATCCCATTTTATTAGAGTTATTGTTGCTGACACCGAGAGCCATTGGACTCCTCTCCACGCTTCGCTGTACAGAGCTAAGACTTTCAGCGGTGTAAGTAAGAATTAGTGTTTTGCTGGCTCCGGCTTGAGGCCCGAGCCAGCCCCAGGCCAGCCCTAACTAGGCCGGGCCAAGCCAGGCCAGATTTTTGGCCTGTTGTGGCTTTTGGCCCGGCCTGGGGTTGACGCAGGCCCAGGCTACGGCTTTTCTGATATTTGACGGGTAGCCGGCAGCGGCAGCTCGGCATAGTATACACGGTTTATTCATAACATTTAGAAGGTTGTCACGGTCTTGAGTGAGCGTGCTTTCTCATCAGCTGGCATTACGATTACAAAGCGTCGCAACAGACTTAAAGGTGACAATGTTGACGCGTTACAATTCTTCAAATTTTCAATCTAATATATTATTTAATTTAATTTAAATTATTACCATGGGCCGGGTCCTGGGCCAAAGCCAGGCCGGGCCATGCCGAAGCCAACGTGATTGGCCTGGCCTATGGTTTTCCGAAGCCTGAGCCATTGCAAGCCAGGCCGAAGCCGGGGCTTTCAGGCCAAGCCCGGGCCGACAAAACACTAGTAAGAATCGCAGGCTTCTACATCGTACTGGGTGTTTATCGCTGTGTGCGCCGTAGCTGTCGAGATCTTCCTCAAAGTTATCGGACTTCCGAGCTCGCGATACCAAATCTCTCGTTCCCTCCTTCACACCAACTAGGTAGACCATCACCTATTAGCATGCATTAGTGGTACTCATTGCACTCCCGGATCGTCAGGACCCCACGCGGGTAGCCAGAGCGTCAACCTCACACACTACCTCTTCCCCGAGTTCTGAGCAGTAGGCAATCGCTCCTCGTAGCTAGAACATCCTGTCTATCTGCTCACTACAAGATGTCTCGACGAATAGCCTGTGGGCTCGGCGTAAAATGTTTAACGTGGGAGCAGATTGGTCGATTATTTTTCCGAATCTGGCCATGTGTTCGTTCGGACGCGGTATGGTTTGCCTTCGGCGTTTCTACTCCTCCAAATAGCCACAAGTCATCCAAACTCGTCAACATGTCTGGACTACAATTCGTGACGAGGATCCGTACCTAGTGCAAGCGGTGCTCTGACGCCTCGTGAATCCCTGTACGAAATTGTGAGGTTCGCGTACTAGGATCACACTAATAATGAGTAGAGAAAGACCTGGGAAATATGATGTATCACTTCAGTCTCTCATACGAGGGGTCACTTAAAAAAACTCGCACCGAGTCGCACCGTGCTCGAATGAGCATCGCTGTGTATTATTAGAAGTCCCGGAAATTGAATTATAAAATCAGAACTAGACGCTGCCTTGTAAGTTTACTTTAAACGTCCGAATACATTACCTGACACTCGATTGCAATCCTCCTCGGCAATAGCAATAAATCAAAGTGAATTTACGGCACACTAAAACTGATCCAACACTACCGCATCTTTTTGGAGAGGCAATCATTGACAAGGCGATCTTTGGCATGATGGAATGCCTGGGAAGCGAGAAGCACGACGGGGCATATGCGCTGAAAATGTAGGATAGTGTGGGGATAAGGAGGATTAGAGACAACTACTAGAATGGCAGGACGGGACTGTGGGGCAGAGTAAACACGGTTACGCAGTCGAGCCTGAGCGGGGGACTCAATCATCATATCATCATGCATCACTATATCTATAAATGAGTTGAACCGTCCTTGGAAAGGCGCCAGCTGTTTAAACAGGTCTAAGTCTGAATAACAGTATTAGGCTCAAAACATTGTTCAAACTTAACAGGTAGATACCCATCTATTCATGTACAGGAAATCACAGAGGATCTATGGTGGAGAATGAAACATCCAGACCGAGTTCATCCAAGGAGGACCCGGAACACACGCCACAAGAGGTGACAGTGGCAAGTCAAAGAATCTGATTTCGCGGGGGTAAATGATGGCTTTCGAGAGGACAGTATTTGCAAGTGGGCCTGTGACCCAGAGTGAATATGTCCAGAAAACTGGGCGGATACAAGCTCCGTGGGCTTGGTATTGAGAGACTCGGATCTGGGTGCTCGAACTTTCAAACGGATTTTGAAGCTTTCTTGGCAGAGTGAAGTTCAAGCGCACTTTGACATGTCATTGGAGGATCGAAGAAACCCATTTGGACAGTGATTGTCGTGCGGACCAGTAAGGTGCATAAACTTACTCGATTGGCGAAAATATCAGAAACCAGCGGAAGACTACTGGTAGCAGCAGCTCTGAAGAGGGAGCAAATAACTCGGACCATGCTGAGTACGAGATGTAGCCACATACCCCAGCATAAAACATGGCAGGATTTTGTGGTCAAAGGAAACACATTAGAACGAAATGGATAAAACAAGCGTAATTCTTTAAGATACTATCCCGAGGGTACGGATCAAGTACGCGCTTCATCAGACTTCCACAGAGGCGCTGATATGCATGGAACCGTCCCCCGAGTGCAGGCATGACTTACGACTTCAAGTTCTTGGGTGATTTCTTGGCCTACAATTGGGTCACGATCTGCACAATGTTTGATTTACAACATCTCAATCCTCGAAAGGTTTGTGATTCAATGATTTGGATTTTCCTCCGCCATATCTTGTTGAATTTTGTGAGTGTGATTATTTGAAAGCGGTGCTTCCACCGAGCTATTGACGGTCGGTCGTCTAGTTCTTGGCAGTACGGACCCGTATACCTGATCAACTCGTCGAATCCAAGGATTGCTATCATACGTGATATACAAGTCCCAGGTAACTACATTTTGTGGCTCTGAGTATGTTCTTGGCATTGCAGGACATTCTGTGAGAACGAGTGAGTGAAAGTAGCCTGATGTTGCGGATCACGATATTAACCTGCTCGTTCATGCACTCATCTGCAGCGTATAGATGATATGCCTCATAAACGGGCGAATAGAAGCTATCAGTCACTGTACGCTGATAACATCCAATAATAGTCGACTGGGATGATATAACATGTGGTAAGAGCCCGATTACAATTTACTACCAAGTACATGCCATGCCAACCAAAGTACGTCACCCCCGAAATGATTAATTGATTAAGACAATGTTCCCGCCTCACCCTGCAGAAACCGGGTGCGAGGGTACGTCGGACTGTACTTGATGTCTTATCGCATTCTCTCACCCAGCAGTACGACGTCGGTCCTTTCGGATACGCGAACTTTGTTTTTGCAAAACCGCATCAAAACCCGAAAGGTATAAAAGGATGCCTGGTAAGAGGTAGTAAAAATCAGTTCGCTGTTCAGTCATGGTCGGCTTCGTCTCCTTCGTTGCGCTCGCAGTTGTCTTGGCTGCTCCCGCTGCCGCATTCCCAGCACATCTTTCTTTGGCTGGCTTGTCGAGGCAACAATTGGATGACGCCATGAGTAGCTTCGGTGAATATTCAAGACCGCCACCACCCCCTGGCCCCCTCGAATACGGTGGTGTTAAGCTGGTCAACGATGCCGATCATCCTTTCATGGCTCCGGGCGACGGTGACATCCGTGGACCTTGCCCGGCTTTGAACACTCTCGCCAACCATGGCGTACGTATCATTTTTTGAGCTTGCTTCTCGCTAATATCTGACCGCAATTCACAGTACATCAGCCGCACCGGTATTGAGTCACCTTCTAACATCGTCCATGCCGCTATGGAAGGTTTGTGCTTTCATTTTTACCTTCATGTTCATTCGCTGACTTTAGGCAGGTTTCAACATGAACAACGACTTGGCCAAGTTTACCTGCTATGCCGCCTTCATTGTCAACGGAAACCTGGTCACTGACTTGGTCAGTATCGGTGAGAAGTCCCCGAAGACTGGACCCGACCCAGCAGACCAACCCGCTACTGTTGCCGGTTTGAACACACACAACGTGTTCGAGGGTGACAGTTCCATGACTCGAGGTCAGTCTTGCAAATCACTACAGTTATCTGAATCAATTGACTTACTTTGTCTCCAGCTGATTTCTATGATGGCGGAGATGTCGAGAGCTTCAACGAGACCCTGTTCCAAGGAGTATGTTGTCTCATATACTTTGACGCTTCTAGCATCTGATCACTTCACAGTTCATTGAATACAGCAACAGGTTTGGTGGTGGAAGGTACAACCTTACCGCTGCTGGCGAATACCGCCTCAAGCGTACGCTTGACGGTATCCAACAAAACCCCACCTTCACCATCGTCGCTCCTCGACTCTTCTCTGCTTACTCCGAAGCCGTCAACCCTATCAACTTGTGGGTAGATGGACGCCAAGACGATGGTCAACTCAGGCTCGACCATGCCCGTAGCTTCTTCGAAGCCGCACGTTTCCCCGACGACTTCCACAGGGCTGCGCGTCCCATGAGCGCTGACAACGAGGCCGTAGTGCATGCTATCCATCCCCTTGAGCCAGGAGCCAACCTCGGTGCTGTTAACACTTACACTGTCGACCGTAATGCGCCAAGACTGGATGACAAGTGCGGTATCTTCGAGTACCACGTCAACCACACCTTGCGCATGCTCTACCCCAACCCCACCGGTGATTTGTTGGACGCCATCAGGGCCAACATCAACTACTTCTATACCTCCATCCAAGCTAGGGGTTGCACAGAAATCTTCCCCTACGGTAGATTCGAGGACGGAGAAAGCAATGCTTACTACGCGTTCCCTGATTTCCCCGAGGTCGATCTCCCTGAATACGGAACTTTCCCCTACCCCCCAGTCGAGCCCCTTACATACACTGACGCCCCCGCACCCGCATTCGCATCCGCCGACGCGGTACCACCTGCAGCATCGATGACGGTTGCCGGAACCCCTAGCGAGTAAGAACCCACTTGGCATGTATCTTTTGTAGATTTTTCAAATGTTTTTGCGACTATTATAATAAAGCAAACCTTGAGCGTATCGTTAATACCTTTAAGTTGTCTGTAAATTGGCGTCGCATATCACCTAGGCTTCCGACTTCAGAGGCCGGCGGGATTTTTCAAACGCTTCTCTGCTCTGCTCCCGAATCTTCTTTTCCCATTCCCTCAAACGCCCCACCACATATTGCTAGCTTCATCAAGCACTTCCATCCCTTCATCATAGCTCCCTACTTCCCTTTCCTGTTCTTCGCTGTTCTGATTGGACAACACAAAGGGAATGGAAGCGACAAACAAGTACAATATTGCGCATGCGTTGGGAGGTCGCGATACTACCAGCCCGCCTATACTCAGCGGTAGGTGAGTGAAATGAGAGATGAGGAAGAGGGAGCAGGAAGCGTGAATGACACTGTCATCTGCGTGTTGTGCCGAACTTGCGGTAAACACATGAATATCAACGGTAGCATTCAGATACAGAATCTTACCCGGGGGAGGGGAGGGTTTACAGGCCGTAGTTTCGTCGTTGGTAGAGGCTCGAGAGATACTTATCGAAGATGCGGTAGTTGGTCCGTATAGAAAGATAGCCGGCTGACTCAAATTCAGAGTCGGAATCCGAAATCGAAAGTTGAGTAGGAATGGCATTTCTGAGTGTGAATGATGTTGCTGCTGTCAAAGTTGTGTCGAGTCTTCAACGGCATCACTGTGTATGAAGTAAAATTGATGGCACATCCGCATTCATACCACCTTCTGGAATGGGAGAACATGTGCAAACACCAGAACGTAAGGGAAGAGTAAGAGAGCGACGATAGAGCTGGCAGGCAAAAATGCGTTTGCGCGACGGTCAGCTCAACAGTAGGCTTGTATTAAGGACCACATATGTATCTTACGTATGAGAGAAGTAACCAGAAATCAGAAAGATGATCTTGTAAATTGTTAGTAACCGAACTTGAAACTTACGCCCTCCGTAGCTTTGCATCTGACTTTGGCTTGAATGTTTCCAGCATCTGCATTGCAAAGATGACGGAGACAAGAGAATTACGTGAACTACATCTTCATTCCTAAATAGCCCAATATTCCGAGAGATCGCATGAACAGCTTCATCATTGTCGCCATCATCATCACTGTGCAGACATCTTCGAAACGTGACGCTCTCACTCTGGAGTCCAGAGTCCAGGCTATGGTTGTCGTAGTAGCAACCCACTGTATCGATACTAATACATTGGTAAATGAGCGCATTATCCTTTCCAACATCTGGCACTCGGAAAACTACGAACTGGATTGAGGTTCTTACAAGGATTTTAGTCATGCCGGGCAGCGTGAAAAGGCCGCCGAGACTTCGCTTGATCGTTGAAATCATTGATCTTCTCAGATTTCGAGCTGCGACACATATAAATCTTTTTTGGCATAGAACTAGGGTAGCTAGACTTTGCATGAGTTGAAAGGTAGTCCGGCTTCTTTAAGAGAACGAGATGAGTGAGAGGGGACGTACGTTTCCAGACGTTCAGCACCAGCTTGAAACAACTCGTCGAAATTTCAGATGCCGCCTGTGGCCAAATTTACCTTGAAGGCTAGACCACTCCATTCATATGAATGGCAGTTTTCTGCATAAAACTCGCATTTTCTGCTGTTGCACTTGTATTACCCTGGAAGCCCGTACACGTTCTCATGGATGACGTGCCTGCTTCAGCAGCGATAAAGCATGCAGAGATGCTCTTTTCAGCTATGAGGAAGGACGGGGTATGAATGGGGCTTGGACGGTACAGTAGATGTCAATGTGGATGGCGTCGAATTTCAAAGAGTTGAGATTCTCAAGGGAGTTACAGAGTCGATTTCACGAGCGCCGTCTGTGTCCCGTAAGCTTTGGTTTTCAGAGACCCTGAATCGAGGGGAAGCCAACGACACACGGGCAGCAGACCATGCAGTGGGCCATGCGACGGTCTGGCTGACAATTGAGCCATTAACTTCGCAGCAAGTCTAGAAGTCGTGTACAGTGATCGGGCAAGGGAATAGATCTTGAATTTGAAATTGACTGCCTCTGTCTATCTGGGCAGAGGTTGTGTCTGAAATGAAGCAGTGTGGCTGACTGTTTTGGGAAGCATGTCTAGGCAATGGGGAGGAACTTGGTGAAGTAACTGAAGTTGCAATCACTGATCAAGATGATTCCATCAATTTATTATTTTTATCCCAGCGAATTTTTTTTTTTTTTTTTTGAAATTCATTGTTTATGTTGAACAGCATTGTAGTACGCAGTGATAGAGGAGAATCACTTATGCGTGAAATGGTGAGCAGAGACTAGAGTATACAATGAGTAGCTAGTAGGCTATGTACAACTCAGGAAACACACTTAATGGATGGAAATCCGATTTGTTGAAGAGAATGCTGCTATAAGTGGTAGCGCAGTATGAGAAGACTTACATTGTATATCTTGAACTGCAAGCGGGTAAGCTTTAAGCGATTAGATAGTAGTGCGAGTAGCTGGTTAGGCTGAGAGTGAGAAGGATAGAGACTTGGAAACTTAATATTATCGGTAGACTACAGAGTTCTTATATACTACTACAGGATAGGGTTTAGGGTATAGCTAAAACAACTCATGAAATCATAGTGCCCTGCGGGCATAGTCTACATGTGTATAATGCATGGAAGCACAGTCATAATGTGTATAATGCATGTATTTGAAACAGGAGTCATTCATACGTCATACCGAGTGTAAGACTCGAGGTATTCATTTCAACACGATTATTTATTAAAAGAGATACACAGACCTTATATACATTTCTAGGATGGTGTGCAAGCATAATAGGCTGCATAAGGCTGCGCCAATACAATACTGTCTACCAATAGCAGAATGAGAGCATAGCTGTGTAAGGCAGCACCTGCACAGGGACATAATGCATAGGATGAGGCAGTGCTAGGCAGTGCATCTAAAGATAGGGCACCTTAGAATAGGCGCTATGCATGTCATAATTAGCACTGAGCTTAGTCAGCATCAAGTGCTATAATTAAATCCAACACTCCTCCTTGCTGCAAGCATCGTGGAATTATGCAGTGACTAGCACGCAAAAAACTCCATACCGAGAAGTGCACGGATACGTTCAAAAATTGTTCTATCTAAATTTTTGGTGAAGATATCGGCAGGATTTTTAGTACCCTCAACATGTAAGAGATCAATCTTCTTTTTTTCAAAGAATTGACAGATGATATGAGCCTTCACGCCAACATGTTTTGAACATTTTTCTTGGACCAGATTGGAGGCCCAGAAAAGAGTGCCTTCATTGTCACTGAGCAAATGCAGTATAAGACAATTCAAGCCAATTTTCATCAGCAACATGTGCATCCACACTAACTGTTTGGCACAGTTGGAGAGTGCTATGTATTCAGCTTCTGTTGAAGAAGCAGTGACAGTTTTCTGTTTTCTGCTCAGCCAGGATATGCATCCGCAAGTGAGGGTGACATAATTACCAGTAACAGACTTGTGATCAGTAGGGTCCTGAGCCTAGTCAGAGTCCAAATAGGCAACAATTGCCTGATTGGAAGCACCATCATAAGTGATTCAGTACTTGCGAGTTGCGAGAAGATAATACAAGACATAAAGCCCAGCATTGTAATGCTCCTCAGCAGGATTCGCATATTGTTGACTCAGCTTAACAACAGCATAAGCAATGTCTGGTCAAGAACTGATCATCAGATACATCAAGAACCCAACAAGTTGTTGGTATTTCTGTTGAAAGGCAGGATTGACAGGTTCATCATTGGGCACAAAAGTGAACCCAGACAGAAGAGTAGTCTTCGTCGGCTTAGAAGTGACGTTGAACTTTTCCAGGACCTTGTCAAGGTAAGGGACTTGATCAAGGAATATTTTCTTGTTTTTCCTGTCACATATAATATTCATCCCAAGGAATTCTTTCATTTCCTTTAGGTCACAGCATTCCTAGCGCTTCATAAACTTCCACTTCAATTGCGAGAAGAGCGGAGTTTTCTTGCCAAAAATGACAATGTCATCAACGTAAACTAGTGCAATGATAAGTTGCTTCATTTTCAGACAACAATAGTAGTAGATGCCAGCATCTGAGGCACAGCGCTTAAAGCCTAAGTCCTTCATTGACATGGTAAGTTTACGCCCCAAGCTAAGCCAGCTTGTTTAAGGCCATACAGAGCACATCTGAGTCTCCACACCTTATTGCCTTGGATTCAAAATCCTTCAGGCTGCTCCATGTAGATTTCTTCGTCTAGTTTACCATAGAGGTATGCAGTTTTCATGTCAATACTCTCAATATTCCAATCTTCAAGCACGGCAATGCTGAAAATGAGATAAGCAGTCTCGTAATGCACTACAGGAGAAAATAGCTCATCGAAGTCCACACCTTCGATCTGGGAGAAACCTTTAGCCACAAGTCGAGCATGTTTCTGGCCATCAGACTTCGTGTTAAATACCCATTTATTTCTGATTGCTCTACGACCTTTCAGGAGATCAACCATTTCATAAACACCATGCTGTTATAGCACTTTTAATTCCTCGAGGCAAGCATCAATCCAAAGTTTGTGATCATCTTTAGCGAGATCAGCAAGATCCTTGTAAGTGACCGGAGTTATTGATTTTCTAGCCGCAACGGCTTTCAAAATGATTTGCTCAAGAAATTCTATTCTCCTCTCACTTACAAGCTGGTGGAGATGTTCCTCTGATCCTTTGGGAGAAGGTTCCCATGATGGGATATTATCAGGGTCAAGTTGACCTGGGAAGTCTTCTACAACCTCACCGTTCCATCTGGGTCGGAACCATTCTCTTGCCTGCTGAGGCTGGTTAGGCACTCTGTTTTGAATTTAATCGTGAACTCGCTGCTCGAGGGGTGGTACTACTTCATTGTTGTAACCATGCCATTAAACATCCAACTCGAGAGGGTTTCGGTTCCAGTGATCAATGTCTCATAATGCATTCAAGGGATTAGAGTGATCACCATAGACATTTCCAGGGTAAAGAGGAGGTTGCCTCTGCCTGCCCGTTCTTCTAGGTGCAACTGGAATAAAATCAGGCTGATTAGGGAACTGTTTGTTCAGAACAGGTTCCAGAACTGCAGGTGTTGGAGCACAAGGCTCTGGCATGTTAGGCCTAAATGGAGTTCTCGGACAAGAGGGTCCAGAACTAAGTGAAGAGGATCTCGGGGGAAATCTGGGAGGTGTTAGTGGTAAGGGTTTTGCATTTGGGAGATACCCAAATAGAGCAGGACCTGGTAGTCTATTAGTACCTGGCTGGTCAGTGGGTTTTGGTGTGGGAGGAAGTGCTTCCTCAATAGGAGGTGCTCGAGGAGCTCCACGCAGATCAGTTTCTGGACATCGAGGGAAGAACTTCTCCTCAAATATGGCTGTACTCGATATGAAGATTATGTTGTTTTGTTGGTGTCATATAAACATGTAGTTCTGACCCTGTTTGGTATAACCAACAAATGTCATCAACTCTGAGTGAGGAGACAGTTTATTAGCTCATACTTCCTTAGGGATGAATATGTAAGCATCACAGCCAAAAACACAAAGATGGTTAATCCTTGGTGCTTTGCCAAGAAAGACTTTTGAGGGCGATTTCCAATTAAGCCAGCACATCGGCGTGCAATTGTAAAGTTGCACAGCTGTATCCATCGCAAACTCCCAATAAGAGTCAGGTAAGCAGGCGTGAAGCCATATGGCCTGAGCTTTCTCAGTTAGGGTGTGGTTAATTCTCTCAGCACGACCGTTTTGTTGGTGTGTGTAAGGTGCACTAATTTAATGAATAATGCCCTTTCCCTTAAGAATTGTGCTATTTTTGTTGATTTATAATCCCCCCCATTATCAGAACAGAAATGTTTAACTTTCACTTCTGCTTGGATTTCGCAGAGTGCAACAAAGGCTTGCACAGTGCTAAAAGCTTTGTCTTTACTTCGAAGTAGCATAGTGGCCACTACATTGGAGAAGTCATCCAAGAATATAATCACCCATTTGTATTTGTGATAAGACAAAATGGGGAGCTCAAGCAGATCAGAATGAATAAGCTTGGCTTTCCTGGAGGCACGATTAGGATTCTCGGGGAAAGATCTCTAGTGCTGCTTACCAAGAGCATACTCAGGACACATTTTTGGAACACAAGGGAAATCAATCTTAAGGGGCAACTTTAAGAGTTCTGGGACTTTGCACAAGGCATCAATGCTGGCATGTCCAAATCTTTGATGCTAGATATCATATGACGATTTTGCAAGCAATGCAGTTGCCAAGCCACAATATCAGATAATACGTGTGTCAACATAGTGCAAATTGTTGTCATTTTTTCGGGCAGCATTTAGAAAAACATGCCCATATAGATCGTGGAGCATTGTGTGAGTAAAAGTGCCCATTACAGAGATGTCCTTGTTCAACTCAAGAAAAGTGTTGGTCGACGGGAGTCTCAATTCCATTTTCCCAGTATAGAAGACTAGGTGGATTCTAGAGGTATAGATCTCACAAGATCCTGTTCAGTCATCATAGACAACATGCTCATGATCACTGTTGTTACGACCTTAATCTATAAAGACTCAGGTTGCAGACAAGTGGACAAAGACTTGAGAGCGATAAGAGAGAAGAGTAAGGAAAAGATACGATTGGTAAAGCGTAAAGACTACAGCAGTACCTACAGGATTTATATACGTAAAGACAACTACCCAAGGTAACTAAGTATAGAACAGGACTGAGTCATAATACTCAGGGTAGTGGAGTAAGTGGAGTAAGAACGTATGGACGTGGAGCAAGGCATATGGGAGTGGAGTAACAGTGAGACAAAAGATACTAGAAAGGAAAGGTGAAAGAAAGGTATAAGGGGCAGGCGTGAGAAGGCAGAAAAACAAAAGAGCCTGAACGAGTGACCATAACCGGTGAAACCATAACAACTATACTGCAATGAGTAATAAGTAAAGGTAATGTTTTCTCAGCAGTGTGGCAGATGCCAAAGTGACCTTCTTCATACTCGGCAAAATCAGCTAGATCATTTGTGAAATGCGATGATGCACCAGAGTCGAGGAGCCATTCATCAGGATATGCCTTATTTGCAGGTCACTTTCCCTTGCACTTTGCACATGTGGCAATATCGGAACATTTATGCATTAGATCCTCAATATAGAACAGGAGAGCAAGATGTGAGATCAGATTGTAATTATGATACAAAAGCGGAATAAAACTATGACCACTCCCAGCAATCACATTTGGAGGGTAGGAGACATTTCCAACCTGATCAGAGTTAGCTGAGATCAATCTTAACCAATTTGGCACATACGTAAATTGAGAGTATGTTTCAACTTCATCTTCATGATCTGACCCGAGAGAGATCAGATCATTCTCCATAGTAAAAGGCACATGTTCAGTGATTGTGGCATCAACCGGATCAACTTCTATGGCTTCCTTGTCTTCGGTCTTCTTGATGTCATTCAGGACCTCAAGGGGGTAATCATGGGAGAGGTCAAATTGCTTTGCAGCATGACGCTCATCCCAGGATTTAAGTGCCTTTTCCTTGGCAGCCTGAAGAGTTGTTGGCTTGGGGTTGAGAGTCTTAGAATAAGGACTACCCCCATGATGAAGATCCCTGGAGATGCGATCAACCAGAGACCGAAAAGAAGAAGTGGAGGGAAGCAAAGAAGAAGAAGGTGATGAGAATGTCATGAAAGTGGGGAAAGCAAAGAAAGTCGATGATTCAGGAGTGTATTCCTGAATCTCGGAAGAGGATGGCTCGATGTCAGCCTCATTGGCCTGCTTGCCCTTTCCTTTGCCGTGGCGAGTGTGTTTTTTCTGGTTGTCCAGATTTTGGTTATTACTGGTTTGCTGCTACTGCTGTTATTGCTGCTGCTGCCCCTGAGGGCACTGCTGCTGTGGCTGTTGGCCTTGCAGCCATTGCTGTTGCTGCTGCTGCTGGAGACCCTTGTTTTGGGTCCAGTGGGGATTAGGATTATTCCCATGCTTGATTCCAGAAAAGCAATTAGCCTGAAGCTGTTGGTTCCACCGTTGAGCGAACTCGTTCAGGATATACAACCCCTATATTTGAATAATACACATGTTTTATGTAAATATTATACAAATATTACTGTAAATATAATTTACATAGTACATGTGTACTATGTAAAATATATCTAAACTTTATGCAAATGAAAGCCTTAAAATAGACTTTATTAAATTATAAATTTACATATGATTTATATAGTACACATGTATTATATAAATTCTATTTATGGTAATATTTGCATAATGTTTGCATAATACATGTGTACTATTCAAATATGAAGGTTGTGATAGTAGTCCGAACAGTCTGGAATGTGACATCAGACATGTTAGATTTAGCAGCGACGAAGGAAAATGCAATCTTCCAGTCGGTAGGAACTGAAGCTAGAAGGGTCATAGCATGGACGAGCGGGGGAATGTCCACACCCGCGTTTTTAAGCCGGTTGTAAACTGACTCAAGCTGAGCCATCTTAGCTGAAGGGTCCTTAGATCTTGAGATGTGAAAGCCAATAGTCTGCTGATACAATGTAAAGATTGAAGCAAGATCTGCAGTGCCATAAGAGTTGTAGAGGGCAGTCCACAAGTCATTGCAGCCTGTATTCCTGATGGGTACCAGGCCTTTGGCACAGCATAAATTAATACATGCAAGGGCAATCTTGTTCAGATAAGCCCATTTGGCTAATGTGGGGGCATTCAAAGTAGGTGGTGCCATCCCCATACAGAGATCAAGAGTAGAGACCTCCTCAGCATCGGATTGGATGAGCGTGAGGATGTCGGACATCACATTGACCTAGTTGACATAGTTCTCGGCTCCTGTGAAGAGTTCGATGGATGTGAGAAGGGGCATGTAGGAGGCCATTGTGATTCGAGTGTTCTATAGAGAAGCATGATCAGTATCAGGTGTGCAAAACACGTACACTACACTGAACAATGTCATAAACCCTTTCATGCCTGCATAAGGGTGATAGACCAGAACGGTGAAAGCTGAGATAAAATCTTGAGGTGTTTCAACATAGCTTGGGAGACGGGCAGTCTCACTACAGTGTTCAGGTTGGTGATCAACCCTCTCGACCAATGTGCAGCGATGAGCGCACTAGAGGGAGCAGGCGATCGGGGCCCATAACCTGTTGAACATAGTGGTACATAGTGATAGAGGATGATCTGTTACGACCTTAATCTATAAAGACTCAGGTTGCAGACAAGTGGACAAAGACTTGAGAGCGATAAGAGAGAAGAGTAAGGGAAAGATACGATTGGTAAAGCATAAAGACTACAGCCATACCTACAGGGTTTATATATGTAAAGACATCTACCCAAGGTAACTAAGTATAGAACAGGACTGAGTCATAATACTCAGGGTAGTGGAGTAAGAACGTATGGACATGGAGTAAAGCATATGGGAGTGGAGTAACAGTGAGACAAAAGATTAGAAAGGAAGAGATGAAAGAAAAGTATAACGGGCAGGCGTGCGAACAGGAGTAAGATTATATGGATGTGGAGTGACCGTGAGACGAAAGACTAAGAAAGGAAAGGTGAAGAAAGTCACGGGCAGGCATGAGAACGCGGAAAAACAAAAGAGCCTGAATGAGTGACTATAACTGGTGAAACCATAACAATACCCTCCGTTTAGGCTTCGTGACCACACGAAGTATCCTAGTCTGTGAAGTTAATCTCCATTTTTGCAGGTCGAACCTCGTATCCCAACTTGAAGAGGTTTCTTTCTGCCAACTTCTTGACTTCAGGAAACTTCCACTTGTGCACAAGGTTTAGGATGTTAACCCATTCTTCGAATACGAGACTCGAATAGTCATCATATTTGGTGTTGTAGAAGACGAAGAGGAACACTTGGAATTCTGTGGCATTGGCATCTTCAATGTAAGCGGGGTCTGCGGTATTGAAGTTTCTGATGAACGTGTGATGAGGATCATCGTATCCTGTTAATTTTCTTTGCCAATAAACAGATTCTCTGGTGAGGAAGTATGAATGGATCCAGAAGCGCATTCCGTCTTTGGTTTGGACACATAAATCTGCTCCTCAAATTCTGACCAAAGCAGGTGTTTCATTGGTAGTGGATTGGAAAGGTGGAATAAAGGTCGAGATGTCGGACATTTGAAGGTGATTTGGATGCAGTGTTCTGGAGGAAGGAGACGAAAAAGTTTCAGTTTAAATATTATTTTCCATCTCCTCTTTTAGGCAGATACTCCGAATCTGCAATCTACCATCCCGCATTCCACTCTATGATCATGCCTTTTCATATTTGTCTAGGATATCCTTAGCGTTCTCCAAGGCTGATCTCGGCAACCACGTGTCTTCTTCATTTCTGTAACCTTTCCAATGTACCAGATATTGGGTTCCTCTTCCTCGCTTTCTATGTCCTCAGATCTCTTCGATTTCGTACTCTTCTTCTTCGTTTATGATATCAGGTGGTAGCGGGGTAGGGTGGTGTTGGCTGTCAAACTCGGGTTCGTGACATCGTGTGAGCAATGAAACATGGAACACATTGTGGATTGCCTAGGACTCAGGTAATTGAAGCTTGTATGATCGATCTCCGACAGCTTCAATGATCTCGAAAGGTCCATAGCATTTGTTGTCAAGTTTCCGTGATGGTCGGTTGGAATGAATGTTAACTGCTAGCCAGACCTTTTCTCCGGGTGAGAACATTTTAGAGACATTTCCGTGGTTTCCTCAGTTTCATATGAGATCATTGTTCTCTTCCATTGCTGCTTTAGCTTCTTCTCGGACTTTCTCTAACTCCGATGAGAAATCCGATGCTGCTGGATTGGACGTAGGTAAACTGTGATTCCCTTTCCATGGATGGAAACCATAATTCAAAAGGAACGGTGTGTTCTTCGTGGCTGAGTGGATTTTGTCGTTGTAGTGGAATTCCGCCATAGGTAACCATTTCGTCCAATCGTTCTGTCGATAGCTGATAAAATTCCGCAAGTACATTTCGATTTCTTGGTTGATGCATTCCATTTGCCCATCCATCTGAGGATGATATGCCGTGTTGAAATGAATACCTTGAGTCATACACTCGGTATGACGTATGAATGACTCCCATTTCAAATACATGCATTATACATATTATTACTGTGCTTCCATGCATTATCCTCTCGTAGACTACGCCCACAGGGCACCATGATTTCATGAGTTCTTTTAGCTATACCCTTAACCCTATATTGTTGTAGTATATAAAGACACTGTAGTCTACCGATAATAAAGTTTCCAATCGCTCTCACTCTCTAAGCCTAACCAGCTAAACTCTTACTCTCTCAACCGCTTCGCTATTCAACAGACTATCTCCAATGTAAGTCTGTTAATGCTACTCGCTATACTCGCTACGTTCGCAACAGGTTATGGGCCCCGGTTAGTGCATCTGTCGACGACCTTCGGGTCTCCAGATCCAACCGCTTTTGGATAAAGCGTACAAAACTGTTGAGCTCGCTCCAGTTGTTCTCTATCTCAGAGAAAGTGGTCTGCCGGTCCATCGTCACTGGAACAGCTGACTGGCTATCTTCGGTGGTAAAACCACCGGCTTGCATGATAGCAACAGGGCATTTTACACCTTGCATACAGCCCACGGTGACATCATGCTCACTTAGCGGATAAACGGTAAAACGTGGACTACCTGAGAGATGGAACGCTATCTAAGATAAACCTATAAATAACCTTTAGAATAGCATGTCGTACCCTAGATCAGAGATTAACTGACCGATCTGGGTTGCAGGGCAAACACTGGTACAAACACCAATGCTCTCCCCAGGCTCACCGGCGCTGGGAATTATGATACCTGGGCTCGCCGGGTCAAGACTGCATTGATCCTTATGAATCATAAGGACTCCACCCTGACTGCATGGGATCTTAGTGGCGGATCTCAGCCACTTCCCACCATGCCTACCAATGCCGATGAAGCGGCAAAGGAGCATGCAATCAGGAATACCCTTAAATTGCAGGCAACTGCAATAATAGAGTCAACTCTCCCGGATCATATGCTCCGGGAGGATTTCAACAGCCCTAGAGATCTCTGGGGCAAATTAAAGTTGAATTACGGAGTCCGAGGGCCAACCTTCGTTTACGAAAGGCTTCAGGCCCTCTTGAACTTTAAAGTTCAAGACACCCAGGATCCATCTGGGCAGATCGCTGAGTTCACCGCGATCTGCTCACAGATCACTGCCACTGGAGCAACTCTCCATGAGTCGCTCCAGACCATGATGCTTCTTTCCGCTCTCCCAAATCGTATGGAATCTACGATTGGGATAATCCTCGCAGCAGCCAAAAAAGTGGCTGATCTCACTATTGAGAATGCGAGGGCTACTATCACTGCGGCCTGGCGAAATCCTCAGAATATCGCCGCCGCCAGGTTTAAGCCATCCGGACAGGCTCCGCGATGGCAAAACGCTGCGCCTGGACCCTCCGGGCAATATCAGCAGCAGCAGCGACCGCAAGGTCAGCAGCAGCAGCAACGCCCTCAAGGGCAACAGCAGCAGGCCGCAAGGCCAGCAGGCTCCATATGGAGCTAAACCTGATGGTGATAAGAAGCGAAAAAGGACTCGTGCCAAAGGCAAGGGCAAGGGAAAAGGAAAAGCCAGCAGTCGAGGCCTCGCCTCCTGATTACAATGCGGCTTCCGCAATCGCATTCCCTGCGATTGCCATTCCTCCGGGTTTCATTACCCAACCCTATGACCCTCGATCCCCTTCTCTCTCCACTGCACCGACCACACGGTCCCTGGTGCATCGCATCCGAAATGAGAAAGCTGCTATCAAGCCGCCGACTCCCTTGATTGGTGAGTCACCTCATTTTACATCGCAATCATCTCTCCTGACGAGATTTCCATTTCTATTTCCCCTCCCTCGGAAATCGACATGTTAAACATACATGATGGAAACATGTGGATTGATGATTGGCGTCACGACGTCGATTACGAAAATGCGATCGAACAAAACCTAAATTGGACATCGAATCGGTTGATCCATCTGCTGATGGAACCTGGATCGATGACAATTCATGGGAACAATCAATCTCGATTGATTGCGATCGTCCTTTTTGGGCCTTATATGGTATGCCTAATGACAACATCGAACGTGTGGTCCCTACGGATCAACTCGATGATGTCACCCATAACGCAATTCTTCTGAATCTGCTGCACATGGATGGACAACCAATGACATGGGCGACGCCTGGAACAACCAATGGGTTGAACCAACGTCTCGACCAATGGATTGGAACGTCGAACCAATCGGTTCTGAAACTTCCTCCTTCCGTGATGCATGGGATAACGCTAAGCTTTCCCATTGATGATATGTCATGTGAAATCCCCCCCAATCTCACTTGGGATGAAATAATCGAACGGGGTTACTCTATTGACAATCCTGATGTCATACCATACCCTGTATGGGACCAATCGGTTGAATTCTCATCCGATGCCTCTGTCAAACTCGGATCCGCCATCAACCATTGGCTGGATGACGATGACATATGGTGTGACTTCTATTCGGATGCTAATCCTTCACATTCCCCTTCCTCACACTACACGACACATGGTCACGCAACCTTCTTACCGGTATGACTACCCATTTACGAGGATGACGTAACTATGGAATATGAACTTCCATACGGACGAACATATCTTTGGGTCAACGGCTTCTATACCGATATCACTTATTGGGATCTAGAACGCATTGCCCAAACCGGTGTACAAAGGACACGAGACCCTCGTCTCGATGTCTCTCGGACTGGTAGGGTAACCCCTTACCAACAGGCCAAACTCAAGGCCCTCCTCACCTGGGACAAACGTCTCGGAGCTCGCCAAATCGATGGTATCGCTGTCGCGACCAATGTCGAAAGGTAAAAGAGCCAAGTGTGACTCAATCTGAGTACCACACAACACCTGAGGAACCGGAGACAGTCCAGATCGCCTATTGATTACGATCGAGGAATTTGGGAAATCAGTGATAGAAGAGAAGAAGGACGATGAGATCTCGATCCATTCTGGGCAAAATCAAATGGATGACGAAGAAGAATTCGATTATGATGCTGAGAACGAAGGGGATTCATACTCGCAAGTATTACCCTCCACTCGCAATCAATTACTAATTCTTTCTTACAGTGCTGTGATGTCACCAGAGCTTCGAGCCTGGTGCTCCGCTCCAGTTCAAGAAGAGGACCGATTATAAATAGTCCCTCATGTACTGATCCGGATGTAATATATGCGATGGAATTGAGCGTCAGGAACGCTCTTCTCGATAACATCACGCCTGAATTTAAGTCATCATTATGAGCATAAGATCAAACTCTGATTCTTATCCGATTAAGTGGATGCTAGATAGTGGCGCTTCGGCACACTTTACTGGCAGTCTCTCAGACTTTTCAACAGTCGATCGAGGCTTCTTTGGAATGGTACAAACTGCCTCTGGCCAATTAAAAATCCAAGGCCGAGGAACAGTACACATTCAACACTTAGTCGTTGATACAAACACAGGAACCAAAGAAGTTCGAAAAACTAAACTTTGGCCTGTATTTTACATAAATGGTATGCACATGCGGCTCATCTCTGTCGGACAACTTTTACGGTCCGGACTAAGATTAGAAGCCAATGCGAAGCATCTCACCTTTCGAGATGAAATAATCATGCTGTACTTTCGGGTATCTCGGGATATTTCCCCAGTATTTCCGCTGTCCTTACCAGGATAATTCGAGAAATCCCCGAAGCTGGTGCTTATGCAACCACAAACACTGATTATTCTACCTGGCATCGTCGATTAGGACATCCGTCCGATCTCGTGTTGAGTAAATTCTCAAAAGAATCTTTAGGCGTTCCGCCTATTAGTATTCCACGAGATAAGCCAGTTTGCAAAGGATGTGCTGAAGGTAAACTCGCACAAAAATCCTTTCCCACTTCAGAAAGCCGTGGAAAACAAGTTCTTGAATTAATCCACTCGGATCTATTCGAACTTCCAGTGATCTCCTATCACCGCCATAAATGGGTATTAACCATATTAGATGATTACTCTAATACGGCATTCACCGTAATGCTTGCCCACAAAAGTGATGCACCTCGAGAAATGATAAAAATCATGACGTTGCTTGCTAACTCCACTGATCGAAAGATCAAGAGACTGCACTGATCGAGGAGGAGAATACACCAATGGTACTCTACAAGAGTATTTATCCACTAACGGCATTAAACATGAACTTTCTGCCCCTAATGTTCATCAACAAAATGGGCGCTGAAAGACTCAACAGAACGTTGCACGAGAAATCACAAGCCATGCGTAAACATGCATGCCTTCCCGACTCATGGTGGGGGTTCTCTATGACGTATGCGGTCTATTTATAACCGCACACCTATGCAACGATTGAAGTGGAAAACTCCGTACGAACTATTCTATGGAACCAAACCGGACTTAACAAAAATCCGAGTGTTTGGCTGTGGTGCTTACGTCTACTCCCAAAGAGATACGTAAAAACAAGCTCTCTTCACGATCCGAGCTTATGATATTTTTGGGATACCAAGGTCCAAATTATCAATTTATGAGGCACCAAAACGGAAATGTAATTTTCGTTCTCCCACAGCCATTTTCGATGAAGCTTTCTTTCCGAAATGCGATAAATCGAAACCAGGTAACCTCGAAAAGAGATTGAGTAATACTCCGAGTCGAAGTAATTCCTCGGAATCAGAGAACTCCAAAAATGGAGGAGAAGTCGATTTTAATCTCGACCCCAATTCTCTTAATGGTCCCTCCACGGATCAACCACCTATTAATAGAGCTCCACCGGCAGAACCGCCGTCCACCAACGCCGCCACAGCCGATGCCGCTCCGCAAAGAGCTCCATCACCTCCTCGTAATGCAACTCCCGGTCCGTCCAACCAGCCTCCATGGCAGGAACGGCCACAGGAGAAACGGCGTGACGTAACTCCGCCTGATGAATCAGAACATAATGTTAGAAGTCTAAATGGGAAACTAAAGTACCGAACCGACCAAACAATATCTATGGAGATAAACATCCGTCGAAAGTTCTGAGAGATTACGAGAGACAACCTTTCTTGCTGGACTTCGAAGAAGGAATCCAGCGAAGGGTACCTCCAAGATCTGATAGACAGAATGCTCGTATACCAACCGACGAACAAGCTGACGAAGGACGTCGCGAAGAAATTCGCAGACACTTCGAAGAAGCTACTCGACGGGCTGAAGAATATGAACGAGAGCATGGCTCTCAACTTCCTTACCAATTTGGCGATGCTCCAATCCCTGGAGAAGCCACTATGGACGAAGTTCAAGTTCTAATCAGAGAAGGAGGAGTAAGGTTAAATAACTTTCTCTTTGAACTTGCAAATCAGATCCAAACGCCAGTCCAATTTAAGGACTTAACGCAACTACCTGCAGCAATGCGGAAGAAATGGATTGATGCTTGTCTGGAGGAATTAGAAGCCTTACAGAAATGGTGTTTATGAATTAGTAGATCTCCCGAAAGGTCGAAGAACTATTAAAAATAGATGGGTATTTAATGAGAAAAGCGATGGCCGCCTTCGCGCTCGACTAGTCAAAAGGATTCTCTCAAATTGAAGGAATCGACTAACGAGCTTTTCTCCCAGTAGTCCGCTATGAAACTGCCCGTCTCCTCTAGGTGTCGCCGCCCTTGAAGACTGGGATATGTTTAGTGTTGACGTAAAAACTGCCTATTTATATGGCAAACTGGATGAGGAAATCTATATGACACAACCCGAAGGATTCACAGCCACCGGTAAAGAAAAATAAGGTCTGGAGATTACGCCGAGCATTGTACGGCCTTAAGCAAGCCGGGTTAAGCTGGTGGAAACAGTTGACTGCCAGCATGACCGAAATCGGTTTTGTCCGATGTAAATCCGATGCAGGCGTATATTATTACCATCACCAAAACGCATGAACTTGTCATCGCGTCTATGTTGACGATGTAGCTTTTATGGGAAAGAAAAACTCCCAGCTCCTCAAAGAGTTGAAGCTAAAGTTTCAACCAAATGGGAATGTCGTGATCAAGGTGTTATGACAGAATTTCTCGGTATGCAAATATCTCGAGATCATCAGAACAAGAAAATCTTCTTGCATCAGCAGAAGTACCTCCAAAAGGTCCTTGATCGATTCGGTATTAAATCCGGATCTGAAGAAACACTGTTACCAAAAGGATATGTGTTCAAAACTTCCGATAAAGTACCAAACAATGGATTCAGAACAAAGTACCAACAGTTGGTCGGATCATTGATATCCTCATATCGGATCACGACCAGATATTGCATTTGCCGTTGTAAAATTATCACACACATGGTGACTCCAAACAAAGAGCACTATACTGCCGGCATGCATCTTCTTAGGTACTTAATGGCACTAAAAAATAGTTCTTGAGTTTGATGGTAACTCGAATCAAGGTGTCATAGCCTATTCCGATTCGGATTGGGCTTCTGATTCAGAAGACCGGAAATCTATCACCGGCAATTTTGTTACAATCGCTAACGGAACTATTTCCTGGCTGAGTCATAAACAAAAAACAGTTGCACTTTCATCAACGGAAGCCGAATATATGGCTATCTCTGATTGCTCGCAACAATTAGTTTGGGTCTCCCAATTCCTGACCGAGATTGGTTTTGAGATACAAACTCCAATGCTCTATGGAGACAATATGGGCAGTCTATTCTGGTTGACTTCTGAAGTTCAGGAGAAAAGATCGAAGCATATTGACATCCGCTTCCATTATATCCGAGAGCTCTTAGAACAGAAGCAAATCAATCTTGATTGGATTGATGGATCAAAGAATCCTGCTGATGTTTTAACTAAAAACCTAGAAAAAGTGAAATTCTCCCTTTTCCGCTCTATGCTTAATCTAAAGCAACAATGAGTTCATTCAAGGAAGAGTGTTGAAATGAATACCTTGAGTCGTACACTCAGTATGACGTATGAATGACTCCCATTTCAAATACATGCATTATACATATTATTACTGTGCTTCCATGCATTATCCTCTCGTAGACTACGCCCACAGGGCACCATGATTTCATGAGTTCTTTTAGCTATACCCTTAACCCTATATCGTTGTAGTATATAAAGACACTGTAGTCTACCGATAATAAAAAAGTTTCCAATCGCTCTCACTCTTTAGCCAAACCAGCTAAAACTCTTACTCTCTCAACCACTTCGCTATTCAACAAGACTATCTCCAATGTAAGTCTGTTAATGCTACTCGCTATACTCGCTATGTTCGCAACATGCCGTTGACAGGTTCTTTTCTATCCCCAATGATGTGCATAGCTCCTTCATGAATTTAGATGTGAACTGCAGTCCTCTGTCACTGATGATTCTTCGGGGAATACCGTGGAGTCTCCAAACTTCTGACTTGTATAGGTGTGCTAATTCGATTGACGTGAGAGTTGTCGTGGTGGGAACAAGGTGGATCATCTTTGAGAATTGGTTGACGACAACAATAATAGCATCTTTCTCTTCGGACTTAGGCAAAGGTCCGATCATATCAATAGAGATTTCCTGCCAAGGTCCTTCAGGGATCGGTAATGGATTCAACGTAATTGGTTCGGGTCTGCGAATGATCTTGTTCTTTTGACACATGTCACATCCTCTGACATATCTCCTGATGTCCGTCTTGATCGTAGGCCACCAGAACGTCTACTTCAACAGTTCTAGCATCCGATGTTGTCCAGGGTGTCCGACGTCGGGGGAATAGTGGTGGTCGTATAGGATTTGATCTCGCAAGTTCTTTTCATCCGGCACATAGATCTGTCCTTGTCAGTAAATTATTCCTTCTGTTTCCCACACTTTCTCCGGTTGTTTCACCAATTCCTGCAGTACCATGGTTTCTCTCTTCTTCGACTTCCTGATATCTTCCAGGATCTGTTGGTTGGCTGATATCTCGAATTGTCAGCTTCATAGAATGGTGGTTTCATATACTGGCGTTTCTTCAACCATTCTTCATATACTGGCATTTCTTCAACCATTCTTCATACAAATTCCTTTCCTTTGAACATCTCTATGTCTTTGTTATCTCGGGTCAAATCTGGTTTGACGATACGAGACAGGATGTCGGCTTTGGTGTTGGATTTTCCGGGTATGTGTCGTAGTGCGAAATCGTATTCTTGCAGCATAAGGTACCATCTTGCTTGTCGAGCGTTCAGTTTCTGTGGTTCTTTGAAGTACTTCAGGTTTTCATGGTCCATCCAGATTTCGAATTGCTCCTTCACATCCAACAGGTACTGTCTCCATAATTTCAGCACCTTGACTATAGCCAGTAACTCCTTGTCATAGATCTCATAGTTTCGTTCTGCTTCAGTCAACGTTTTGGACATGAATGCAATTGGATGCCATTTTCCTTCCTGTTCCTGTAATAGGACTGCTCCTATTCCATAGTTTGATGCATCCACCTCCAGTCTAAACTTTCCATAGTCATTTGGCAATGCCAATACTGGTTCGCTGGTAATGGAATCTTTAACGCTTTCGAATGCCTGTTGTTGTGCTTCTTCCCATTTCCATTCTTTTCCTCCTCCCTTCAACTGATTTAGCGGAGCTGCGATGATGCTGAAGTTTTCTATGAAGCGTCTGTAAAAGTTCGCGAATCCCAAGAAACTCTCCACCTCCTTAATTGTTCGTGGCATTTTCCATTCCTTTATGGCCTTGACCTTCTCCTTTTCCATAGTGGCTTTACCATTTCCTACAACCATGCCTAGCAAGGCAATTTCTGTGGCATTGAATTCGCATTTCGATCGTTTAAAGAATAGATTGTGTTTGTCGGCTATCTTCAGGAAACATATAGTTCGTTCACGTAGTTCCTCTTTGGTATGTCCTGGAATCGCGAAGTCGTCCATATAGTTGACCAGTGCACTTTCTTGGATCATTTCTCGGAATATGGTTGCCATCATGCGTGAAAAGGTCGCCGGGGAGTTACTCATTCCAAAAAACATGACGGTAGGTTCGAATAATCCACGATTGGTGATGAACGCTGCTTTCCATTCATCTCCTTCTCTGATCCTGACATTGTTGTAACCCCAGATAATGTCCAGTTTATTGAAGTATTTCGCATCTCGCAGTTGGTCGATCACTTCATTTATGAGCGGTAATGGCGTTTTGTCTTTGATCGAATGTTCGTTGAGTTTCCTGTAGTCTTGGCATAATCGGAGCGATCCATCCTTCTTTGGTACGAAGAAACAAGGGGCGGCGTATGGTGATTTGGATGGTCGAATTCGTTTCGATGCTAGGTTTTCATCTAGGAACTTATCGAGTTCCTCCCTTTCTTTTGGCATCATGTTATAAACCTTCGATGATATTTCCCATTCCGTTCGAGCTGGTAATTGCTCAAAATTCCATTTGTTAAACAGATGCATAAATGGTCGAATGTAATCTGGTAATTCCTCGGGATTGGTGGGATCTGGTACTTTTTCCTCCGTAGCACTGTCCACATCAGTGGTTAGCCGTCGAGAAAAAGGAATCGTTTGGTGTAGTGTAGTGCATGTACTGGGGCATCTCGTAAATCTGACTTCTTGGTTTATCCAGTCGATCTCCGGGTTATGTTGAATTAACCAGTCGTATCCAAGAAAAATATCTGTGCTCGAAATGTCCGATACCAGTGCCTTGATTTCCTCCTTATGTCCTCCTAGATTCATCTGGATTTTGGCGTCCTCCGTTAATATTCTGGTCCGATTTGGTATTCTGTCTGCGTTTCTCATGCGGATGGGTTGTTGCCATTTGACCTTCTTCAATTTCTCTTTTTCTGCTAACTCTTTTGCTACCATCGTCATATGTGCTCCTGAGTCGATAAGGGCCTTGACCGTTTTGTTTCCGTACTTGGTGTTGATGGTTGCATCCAGCAGAATTTCACGCTTCGAGTCTCTCTTGAAAGGAATAACATACTTGGATTTCGAATTTGTTGTTACATGGGGAGAGACTCTACAGTTTATGGGTCAAGATTTCACGCTCAATCGGACCCTTCGGCAAAATCCTGCTTCTCGGTGGTATCTTCTTCATCCTGTGGACTATTTTCGGTCATTTCCCTAGTCCTAGCTCTCTTCGGCGCCCTACAGTTCCTGGCGATGTGTCCTGGTTTGTTACAATTGTAACACGTCATGGTCTTCTTCGGCTGCCTGCATTCTCTGGCAAAATGTCCGAACTTTCCACAATTGAAACACTTCTCTGATTATTCGGGGTTTGGACTCTAGCGGTTTCGGAACTTCCTATTCCATGGGTTGACCGCTTCCTCCATAAGTGATTCCTGTCGCGTGTGTTTGTCAAAAACTCATCGTCTCTGTTCCCATTCCTACTGCTTTTATGGTTTCGAGCCATCGTTGAATGTGGTGGGGACTTTGTCGGGTGGGAATGATAGAATGGTGCGAATGGTTTCCTTTTTGACGTTCTTCTTCAGCAAGAAGATGGCGTGTTGATCGTCCGTTCCCGCTTTGTTCATCATCAAGGTAAATTCGACTAAGAAGTCCACGATGGGTTTCTTCCTTGGGTCATGTCTCGATAGCTATCTCGCTTTCTCCTTGTCCATTCCATCGATAAACAACTCCTTAGCTTGCTTCTCGAATTGCTTCCACGTAAATGTTACGTCTGGGTTGGTGACTTTGTCCGCTATGAGTGCTGAGAAACTTCCGGCTACTCCTCCTCTCATCCTGGATATGGCCGCTATGATCATCTATCATTGTCGGTGATCCCGTTAAACTTTATGAACAGCTGATGCTCCTCCACCAGTCCTCAAATCCTCTCTGCTTCCCTCGAACCAACCGGGATCGGGGATAATTGACTTGGTATTCTCTGTGGTCAACATGACTGGTGGTTTCTTTGTCTCTGATTGTTCTTCGTTATCGATGTGTATATCTACAAAAATATCCGCAATTTGATCTACTTCTTCGTCGTCTCCTGACTGTGATGCTGATTCTGGTCTCGGTGTCGGGTTCCTAGGTAACTCAATCTCTCGCAACAATTCGTCGTGATATGCGGCTAATTCTTCTTCGACAAGTCATTTCTTTCCTTGTCAGCTGCTATTTGGCATAAACTCGTGCCCTGATAACTACGCTTGTGAAAACTTCGATGCAAAAAAAAAATTACATCCGTTCGATTGGTAGATCTGCCGTATGCACTACCACTACAGCAAGCTCGCTAGGCTGCTGTCTGCAAGGTGAGGTGTAGATGCTTTACCAAATGTTACGACCTTAATCTATAAAGACTCAGGTTGCAGACAAGTAGATAAAGACTTGAGAGCGATGAAAGAGTAGAGTAAGGGAAAGATACGATTGGTAAAGCGTAAGGGATACAGCAGTACCTACAGAGTTTATATACGTAAAGACGACTACCCAAGGTAACTAAGTATAGAACAGGACTGAGTCATAATACTCAGGGTAGTGGAGTAAGAACGTATGGACGTGGAGTAAAGCATATGGGAGTGGAATAACAGTGAGACAAAAGATACTAGAAAGGAAAGATGAAAGAAAAGTATAATAGGCAGGCATGAGAACGTGGAGTAAGATCATATGGATGTGGAGTGACCGTGAGACGAAAGATACTAGAAAGGAAAGGTAAAAGAAAAGTATAACGGGCAGGCATGAGAACGGGAAAAACAAAAGAGCCTGAACGAGTGACCATAACCGGTGAAACCATAACATGATCACTTATGCATGGAATGGTGAGCTGAGACTAGAAAAGTACAACGAGTAGCTAGTAGGCTATGTACAACTCAGGGAACACACTTAATGGATGCAAATCCGATTATTTATCAAGAGAGATATACAGACCTTATATACATTTCTAGGATGGTCTGTGCAAGCATAATAGGCTGCGTAAGGCTGCGCCAATACAATACTATCTATCAATAGCAGAATGAGAGCATAGCTGTGTGAGGCAGCACTTGCACAGGGACATAATGCATAAGATGAGGCAGCGCTAGGCAGCACATCTAAAGATAGAGTGCCTTAGAATAGGTGCTATGCATGTCATAATTAGCACTGAGCTTAGTCAGCATCAAGTACTATAATTAAATCCAACAGATCTAGCAGTAAGAAAGATAAGATGAGATAATATAGTTCCAATGGTAGGTCCAATGCCTTAGTCATGGCCAGTATGCCGATAGTTTAGCCTCTATCGAACTGAAGCAGCAGAGGAAAATAATTATGAGAAAAACTAGTGTGACAGTGTGATGCCATGCTACTAGGCCAAAGTTCTGACATGTTTCATCATAGAGAAAAACCCTTTTGTGGTAGGTAGTTGCGATTGAATCGAAGAGCTTTCAGATTGTCCTTCCATACTCTCACAACTCCCCTCCTTAATGTAAAAAGGCCATTTCTGTCATTTGGATGGTTTTGTCCCAGGCAGATATCCACTGGGTAGTGACTGGCAGGGGTAACCTGGGGGTAAAAATCATCTGAGCCTTATCCAGACCCTCCAAATCCCCTGCCCCTCATAGAGGGTTGAAGGGTTTACCCCTCATTGGCCAAGGGTCAGTAGAGGGTAGCTGAGGGGTATTTGAAGGGTCAAGGGGCAAGGGTATTTGTGGGGTATTGCTTAAGGGTTGAAACTCAATGTGCCTATGTATTGTATGCCAATTTTTCTTTAAATAATAATGTACAAGCAGTGAAATGTGAATATTGGAGTAAGTAGATGGCTTTATGATGCAATCTTAGGCTCATTTAAAGCGAATCATATTAGGCATTCAATAATACACTTATATCATTGATTATGTAACAGAGTAATATGATAAATGCTCACTTAATATATGAAAACACTACAAAATTCAAAAATTCAGTAATATCTCAACAGCTAATACTCCATTTCACACGGTAATAGCATCGTTGGAAAGCCCTAAATTTTAGCTTTCCAACGGTACCAAATACATTACGTAATACCCGCAGGTACCCCTGGATAGAGAGGGGGTTTTGAAGGGTTTTAGAGGACTGACCCCTACCCCTGCCCCCTTATACCCCTCATGAAAAACCCTGGGGTTTGCCCTACCCCTGCTGAACTCTGCCACTGGGCAGCCATTTCAATCCTCTTGGAAGATTCTCCGGCTTCACTCCAGATCTCGAATGGTCTCAGGTGTCCAAGGCTCTCCAACACAGTTTTAAAAGTATGGAGACTTCCGTAGATGGAATTGAGGTTGACTGCTCTTCCCCAAAGGATGTTCTTCCATTCTGCTGCAGGGAAATTCGCTGGCCCTCCTGGGGCTGCCTGAATTGACTGTACGACCATTTCAATGTCATCTTGATACCTTTTGAGGAGGTTTCGAGTTTTGTGCATCTCCTCAGTGAGTCAGGATTTAGAGCTCTGGAGGCTTGAATATGAATACACGAGCAGATGTATGAGTGAAGGGAAGATAATAAGACAAGAATTTCACCTGAATCACAATATAGGCAGCTGGCCCCACGGGCAAAGTTGTCAACAAGGACAACCTGAGTAGTTGATATGATGAGTTCATAGAACTCTTATATATCGATGTGGCAAACACATTTCACGGTACATGCTGAGAGTCAAATGCAGCCTCATACTATCCGAGGCTGCACTGAGAAGGGCCAGCTCAGCAACTTAGCTTGTCACTTGCCGTGTTCATTGGTCTCCTGTAAAGCATGCTTTAAATCCTAGTACAGTGTAGACACATGGTAAGATTGACCACATTTTGCCACTCATTCACCTAAGGTCACAGTCGCAACTGGTTGTGACCGGTCACGAACCGGCTGCAACCGAGTCTTGAAACTTGCGGCAACCGGCATGGACCGATTGCCGACGGTTCGGACCGGTCTCGGGGCACACCCCTCTAAGTTGCAACTGGTTGCGGTCCCGGTTGCCCCAAATTTGGCCGACTGAAAGACCGGACCAAACCGGACTTTTAAACACTATATATAGAGGGTCTCAGGAAGAGACCTTGAGGGTGATATACGATTGTGAACTAGGCGCCGAAATTCTACCGATAGTATTCCGGTCAGCAGTAGTAAAATTCCTAGTAAGGTATTAAGTGCGAGGAATAAGATAAGAGATGAATTCACTGGCTTTGTAGTGCAATCGGTGGAAAAAAAAAAAAAAAAAAAGGGATTAGGAATGATGATGATTTAATCCAGTCGTAAAGTAGAAAAGAAGAAATTAAACAAAAAAAAAGTAAAAGATATCATGAATGTGTTTTAAGGATTTCGAGTTGGGGTGACTGCCAGCACCCCCCCTCTCTCTCTTCTAGACCCTCTGCAGCTTGCGTCGGAGGGGCTCGAATATCGATACCTGTCGAGATTTTATCTCTTCTATCCACCCGCCACTTCACTGGTTACACCTCCCACTCGCCCATCACAACTTCTTTCGAGTCTCCATCGAGACATCATTGCTGTCCGAACAGGAAAGTCGGTCAGTGCTTTCACTCATTTCGCCTACACATAATTTCACAAAAAAAGTTTATTCCCTAAATAAATCACTACGCACTCGAATTTATACCCTTCTTCTTTGCCCTTTTTTTTATTTTTTTATTTTTTATCATGAAAGAAGGTAAATTAGAAATATGAAATTGACGATTTAAATTGAATTTTCGAGGCAAGAAAGGCGACATGTAGCGTTTAGTAGATGTATGAGCTCATTAAAGCCTAGCAGCGAGCAAGCGAGAGAGAATTGAAATGAAGAAAGAAAATCAAAAAAAAAAGGTTTTACAGCAAGACATGTATATATTTAAAAAAAGAACAGAGAGGCGAGATTTTCTTTCTCAAAGACTTGAAAGCTGAGAAATGACCAAAGAAGAAGAACATTCGAAAATGCAAGGCTTGATATCCAAATTGTAACTCAAACATGTACTGACTCCGGTATTTTATAAGAAGTTGACGAACGGTTCTAGATTTTGAATGGTGAACGCCCGCTCGAGTCCTCGATATGGAGCGTGGTAGTCGTGTCTGGTCTCATACCATATTGGCGAGGTGAGAGGTGGTGGTGATCCACCGTCATACGACAGACAATCGTGCGTCCAGTTTTCCTACTTTTCACCTCTCTCACACGTCTAGCGAGGCGCACGTTTATCCATCACCTATCTGCAGTATCACTATCATCAATCCATCTTATATTCTAAAAATAGCTAACGTGGCTGGTTGACAGAGAATATGTATGTACGAGAATATAATCAGCGCTGAGAAAGGTTTATCCCAAAGGGTGTGGAATGATGATTAGCAGAATAGCGACTCGGCCCCGAGGAGTATATTCCGGAGAGCAAGACAAACGGGGCTTATTTGCGAAGTGGATCAGAGAAATCAGATACAATTTTTATAGATTGTGCAGGGTGAGGTATGATGTTAGATGAATGGAAAAAACGTATTTAGATGAAGGGCTAAGGGTAGTGAGAGAACGAGAAGAAAACGTAAAACAACTAATATCCGTGGGTAGCTAGACCGTGCATGAGTTGCGGGCCGCTTGATCTGTGACAGGCGATTAGAGATAAGGTGGGGGGTGTGTGAGAGAGAGAGAGGGGGGAGACGTACGTTCCAAGACGCTCAGCACCAGCTTGGAACATCAGTTTGGCCTTGTCGAAATTTCGGATACCGCCAGAGGCTTTCACCTTGACCCTCCCATTCATATAAGCCACCGTCCTCCACATCAAACTCACATCCTCCGCAGTTGCACCTGTACTGCCCTGAAACCCAGTACACGTTTTCACAAATGCCGCACCGGCTTCCGCAGCGATAAAGCACGCCGCGATCTTCTCTTCGGCAGTGAGGAAGGAGGTTTCGATGATGACTTTGACGGGGTATGGATGGGATGCTTGGACGGTAGAGTAGATGTCGATGTAGACGGCGGCGAAATCGGACGACTTGAGGGCTCCCAAGGGGATTACGGTGTCGATTTCGCGCGCACCGTCTGCGATGGCCTGGGTGGCCTCGTAGGCTTTGGCCTTTGGGGAGCCGGCGCCGAGGGGGAAGCCGATGACGCAGCAGACGATGCAGTCCGAGTTGCTCTGGGCCATGCGGTTGAAGACCTGGCGGACGTTTGAGCCATTAACGCAGCACGTCTAGAAGCTGGTGTGTTCAGTGAGCGGACAGGGGAGAGAAGAGGGGGAGAAGAGACCTTGAACTTGAAGCGGATGGCCTCGTCGCAGAGTCTGTCAATCTGTGCAGAGGTAGCGTCGGGGGTGAGAAGGGTGTGGTCGACTGTTTTGGGAAAGCGGGGGTCTGTGGGGGTGTCGAGGTCCTTGAGGGGCGCCGGGGGGAAAGCAGCGGGGTCAGCATCGAGGACCTCGGAGACCTTTTGCGAGATGGCGTGGGCCCAGCTGTCGTTAGAGCGTAGCATCTTTTCTGCAACTCCCCCCTCGCCGTACGCTATTTAAGCGGGGAGGCAACCCTATCGCCGCGGACTGCGCGGACTTTCCATCTCATAATCTCCGCTCCGGCTTTGATCGATGATCCCCGATCTCGACACTTTCCCCGGCGACAATGTCCTCACGGCGCCTCCTGCTGGGCCTCGCCCGTGCTGCTCCCCGGCTCATCGCCCCCCGCGTGCTGCTCAGGTCACCCGCCAGATACTATGCAACACCACCCCCACACCCACCCCCACCCGGCTTTCCTGGCTTCAGCCTCGCCCCCCAGGGCAAAGGGGAGACTCTCAAGGAACACGTCCGTCGCTCCCCGTTTTTCTTCTCTCGCCGCTGTCCCTGACCACCAGTCTCAGAGCACCGATCTGACTGCCCTCGCACGAGACGGCAAACTCGATCCGACCATTGGCAGAGACGAAGGTGCGCCAGTGTCCCCCCCCCCCCCTCACCCGTCCATCTTGCTCACTTGCCATTCAGAAATTCGCCGCACCATCCAGAGCACGTGTCTTCTCCCACCCGTCTGCGCCATACTCATCTGTCCCTCCTCCCCAACAGTCCTCTCCCGCCGCACAAAATCAAACCCGGTCCTCATCGGCCCGCCCGGCGTAGGCAAAACAGCCATCCTCGAAGGCCTCGCCAGTCGCATAGTCTCCAAAGAAGTCCCAGAAGTACGCGCCGTGTCTCCCCATTCCACACCACCGCTGCTGACGTCACCCAGTCGCTCCAAAACAAACGCGTGCTGTCGATCGACCTCGCTTCCATTCTCGCCGGCTCAGGAATCCGAGGCGCTTTCGAAGAAAAATTCAAAGCCCTCTTACGTGACATTGAAGACCAAGTCAGTGTCTCCTGTTTCTAAAATACACATCGGCTCATACGGGACTAGACTGGAAGTATCATCTGTTTCATTGATGAGATCCGTCAGTCGGGTCTTTCCCACTGTTATCTTTTTTACTCACGTCCATCGTAGATACACTGTTTCAGCTGGGAAAGGCGGAAGGCAGCATTGATGCCGGTCAAATGATCAAGCCAGCTTTGGCACGCGGTTTGCAGCTTGTCGGTGCCACAACTCGTACGTCTGTCGCGCATATATAGATCACATCATTCTCATTATCGTGTAGCCGATGAATACCGCAAAAACATAGCCAAAGACGCCGCCCTCGAACGTCGTTTCCAACCCGTCCAAATCACCGAACCTACCGTCTCTTCAACTATTTCTATTCTCCGTGGCCTCAAATCTCGCTACGAAGTCCACCATGGTGTCGAAATCTCCGATTCAGCTCTTGTCACGGCCGCTGTCTATTCAGCTCGATACGTCTCAGATCGTTATCTACCAGACAAAGCGATCGATCTTGTAGACGAAGCCGCTTCTGCCCTCCGACTAGCACAAGAATCCAAACCCGACAATCTCGAAAACCTCGAGCGAAATGTAGTCGAAATGCAAATCGAACTCGAAAGTTTGAAAAAAGAAACAGACGTGTTCAGTGTTGAAAGGAGAGAAAAGTTGGAGGAGGATTTGAGGAAGAAGAAACGGGATGTGGAGGAATTGACGCAAGTGTGGCAGGCCGAGAGGTCTAGACTTGAAAAAGTCAAGGAGGTGAAGAAGAAGTTGGAGGAAGCGAAATATCAATTGGAGGTGTCGCAGAGGCAGGGGCAATATGAATTGGCGTCAAAGTTGAGGTACGCGACTATACCTGAGCTGGAGAGACAATTGCCGCAGGAAGGTAAGAAGGATTCGTTAATTGAGGAGAGTGAGGAGGGCGTTTTGTTGCCTATGTTGCATGAGAGAGTGACTAGTTCGGATATTGCGAGGGTTGTGGCGAAGGCGACTGGGATTCCGGTAACGAACTTGATGAAAGGCGAGAGAGACAAGTTGGTTCACGTAAGTTGTCTCTCGCTCGTCTCTTTTCATCCTCTGATCAACTATTGTTTTAGATGGAAGACGCATTGAAGAAAAGAGTCGTCGGCCAAGATCACGTCGTCACCGCCATAAGCGACGCAGTGCGCATTTCTCGGGCCGGCTTACAAGCTCCCAACCGACCTGTCGCTTCATTCCTTTTTATGGGTCCTACCGGCGTCGGCAAGGTAAGCCCAAAACCCCTCAAAAAGAAATTTTAAAAAAACGTTTTACGAATGATGTGGTTGTTTTCTATTCTTTTCCCGTATCCAAGACGGAGTTATGTAAGGCGCTGGCTGCATTTCTGTTTAATGATGAACAGCGTGGGTTGATCACGATCAATATGTCCGAGGTGATTGGAGTTTGATATCCGATGATGCAGTATATAAAAATAGCTCAATTTGCGCCTTTTTTTTTGTTTTTTTTATAGTTTCATGATCGGCATACGATCTCACGGCTTATTGGTGCTGCGCCTGGGTATGTTGGGTTTGAAGAAGGGGGTCAGTTGACAGAAGCTGTGAGACGAAAACCATACGGTAATCTTGCCTTTTTCTTCTTAGAAAACGATTTTTAGCTGATTTTGATGGACAGCGGTTATTTTGCTTGATGAATTGGAAAAAGCACATAAAGACGTATCGATGATCCTCCTCCAACTCCTCGACGAAGGCACCCTCACCGACTCGCAAGGTCGTAAAGTCGATTTCAAAAACACAATCGTATGTCTGACATCCAATATCGGTTCCGACATCCTCTCCCTCCCCACATCCACATCCCCCTCCAACTCTGGAGAAATCACGTCAGAAGCGAAAGAACAGGTGCTTGAACGGACTCAGGCGTATTTTCCTCCGGAATTGTTGAACAGGTTGGATACGATTCAGGTGTTTAATAAGCTTTCCAGGAAGGCAATTTTGGAGGTGGTCATGTTGAGATTGGAAGATGTGCAGGAGAGGTTGAGGTCGAAGAGAATTAAATTGGATGTGGAGGATCGGGCGAAAGAGGTTTTGGCGGAGAGGGGGTATTCGGAGATGTATGGAGCGAGAGCGATTGCGAGGATCGTGAGGACGGATGTGCTGTTTCCGCTTGCGCAAAAGTTGTTGAGAGGCACGATTCGGGATGGGGACGTTGTGAGGATTGGGGTGGAGGATGGAGGTAAGAATAAGAGGGAGATTGTGATTAGGGATAATCATATGCCGGAGTCGGCTGCGGATGTGAGTGCGGCTGTGGAAGAGTTGGTGGAGGGGGAGGAGGGGGAGAGAGAGGAGGAGGTTATTAGGGGATAAGGTGAAACGATCGATGTGCTGGTTTTTTATTGGCATTTTCTCTCTAATACTCATTACAGGCATGTGTCCAGTTTGTATTCATAACACAATCGCACTCCCAACTCGGTCGCATTTTTTAGATAGTACACTAGATTTTTACTAATAACGATAATTCACCCCATCTCTAACTGTAGGTAATCACAACCATACAAGTTTGTACACACAACTACTTTAATAAAAATAAAAATAAAAAAAGATTCAATTGAAACGTCTAAGAACCAGATGACATGGGAAGAATAGATTCTTGTCCTTGGGCAGTGTTTTTCCGCTGATTCCGTGGTGGTCGTGGTTCAGGGGGTCGATTAGAAGAAGATGATGCATTGCCGTCCCCCGCATTCTTCTGAACTTTTCTACCTTCTTTACGTCCTTTAGGTCCACCCCTCCCGCTCCCTTCACTCACTCCCCCTCCCCCTCCCCCTCCACGTCTATCACCTTTCTCACCACCACCACCTCCTTTTCTTCCACCTCCTCTCTTCGATTTTCCTCCTCCAACACCTGTACTCGACTGTCCTCCCTTAGCCACCTCCATCTCCATCTTAACTCTTACCTCCTCCTCCTCCCACCACTTCAAAAACTCCTCCTCCTGCCTCCTCGCCCTCTCCTCCTCCTGTATATCCAACAACGACCTCCTATCTCCCCGTTGTAAATCTCCGAACTGTTGTTGGTGTTCTTCTTCCTCTTGTTGGATTGCCAAGAATGATTTTGCTGTCGTCTTTGATGTGGATGATGGTTCGTTGGGAGTTGATGTGGGTGGTATCACGACTGGGGGTGGTATAGGATCAACAGGACGGGTATATGCCCATGCTTTACTCGAGCCACTAAAATAATACAAAAAGTCAATTATAGGCACATCACCTATAACAGAATAAAACACGCACGAAACACTTCGTTGTCCACTTTTCAAACCCCCCGCCGGCATCCTCACAGGCGTAATCGTAGGCCCCATCACAGACCCACCCGCTGGTCCCAAAACATTCGCCGAACTCGAACCACCCCGTTTCGTTGGAGTAACATTGACATTGACCTGCTGCTGCTGCCTAACAACACCTTCCTTTTGTTTCTGCGGAGTCAAAGGTGGGAAAGACGGGGTCGGGGGCGATCCGGGATATGACGATGTTCGAACACCTCTCTGTGGTGATGAATTTGAGCCCGCGTTGGCTGCCGTTTGTGGTGGTGATGGGGGTACTAGCTGGGATTTCGAAGGCGTCCGAAGTGGTTCTTTAGACTTGGTAGGTTTGATCTGACTAGCAGCGGCCTCAGCCATGACAGTTTTCATATCAACCCTATAAATCAAACGTTAGCGTTGGGTTGGGTACCCCTCGAATACAAGATGCATACTTTGGCGCAACGTAAACTTTCCATGCCGGTCCAGGTGTGCTACTCGAACCCTGCTGTGGCGACATCAAATCCGTATCATCCATAATGAATACATCATCTCCACTCGGCGGTCTCCTCAACCCCTTCTCCCCTCCTCCTCTCTTATCTTTCCCAAAATCAGGTAAAGGCAAACCTTTCTTCTCCTTCCAGGGTTTATTACTCCGCACAATAGGTATCGGAACATCCACATCCTCAACCCACTTTCTCCATTTCTCCATAACCCCTTCCTCGAGTACACCACCCCTAACAAACGGTGCTTTCTCTTTTTGCTTTTCCTGTGCGTATTTCGATAATTGGGTGAGGAGGTCTAGAGGGATATCGTCTAACATGTATGATTGAAGGAATAATTCCATATTCGCTGTGATAAATGATTGTACGCGATCGATGAATTGTGTGGCGGAGTAATAGGTCGCTAAAGAAAGGATATAGCACGCATTGTGGAGTGATATATAGGTTAGGATAACTGCTGAGCAAAGGAGGACGAGGCGGTCCAAGAGTAATTCGTCCTATGATATAAAGTTAGGATCAGAGCATCGAAAACCCGAGAAAGAACACACCGCAGCAGCCATGACTTTAAACACAAATTCCACCAGATCATCGACGCTATCAATAAACTCCAACCGCTCAAACAACTCTTTATCACATCCACAACACATAAATTTCAGCACAAATTCCGACACCCGCCATTTCAAATGCTTCAAATCAATCCTCAGAATCCCATGTCCTCCTTCATCGCAATCGGCACCTTCCTCCACTTCCTTCTCCCATCGGTTCAGCGTCCAAACAGGTTCATCAAAGAAGCTCTTGAACAAATTCGACCTCGACCTAAGGATCACCGAATGCGTGAAGATTTCCCGATCTGCAAGTTCCAGTATAACATCTCCACGAAGTGCTCTCGGAGCAACATTTTCCTCCCCTCCCTCTCCTAGATCGTCGTCGTTGTCCCTCTCCAGATTGACGACATCAAACAATTCTCCCAAGTCCCTCACCAAAGTCGGTCTAACCTCCGACTTAACAGGCCTCTCCAGAACCTTCAACATCTCAGGCAAATCCAACATCCTTCCAAGCACCTGTAACTCATTCTTAGTCAACCCCGGATCCATTTTGATTTTCAACCCTTTAGCATACGAATTGATAATCGGCTTTGAAACCCGGCGATCCCATATCGCCACGAGATTGTCGGAGTAGAGATAATTGAGAAGTATGAGAACCGAAAATGGATGAGCCCCTGTGACGGATAGTTGGGTTACTTGATTGGATCCCGGTCCGCACATCGGTTTGGTATTGACAGGAAATCGTTGTAGGGGTGGAAGGAGGCTGATTTTGATATTCCTTTGCTCATCCAATACAAATGACTTCTTTTTCGTCTTGGCCGAAAGGATACTGCATAAAACCTTCGATCGCGCGCCCAATATAGCTAGGTGAACCGGAAATGCGACACCGAAAGAACCTAGGATGAGGAGGGAGTCTGCACCGTGAGGTAAATGCATGTCTTCAAGACGACGCCCATCCTTCTTCCTCTTATCCTCTCTCTTGATAACATCGCACATCTCTTTTATAAGACGGATGTCAGCTACAATGGCATCATCTTCTCCCTCAATATCCTCATTATCCGAATCGCGTCCGTAACCAAGTGAAGGAATAGTGTTATTCTTATTGTCTTCGCCTTCATCGTCGAGCTCCATAACACGTATATCCAGGCTAGCATCATCTTTCCCGAATTCCACCCAAGGCCGGACACGACTCAAGTCCTGTGCAAAAAGATTTCCCTTCACTTCAACGCTTTTCATCCCAAATTCAACTCTCAAAGCACCAAAAGCGCCGCTCGCACTAGCACAAACCCTGGTAACACGTTGTAAACCAGGCACCTTGACGAATTTAAATGCTTTTTGGCTGCTTGAATATCCAGAACCCCCCACAGACGACATCTTAACGTTGCGTGTCCGAACGTAAACATGGCCAGATTCGGTACAAATGATGATCGATCCATCCGCTCCTAAGGCGACATCCTTGACCGCGCTGAATTTTTTACGTAGAGCCCAAATGCGTTGGCATTTGAATGGGCCACCCATGCGTGTAGGCACTTCAGAATCATTGATGCTGGTGGAAAAATTGGCAGAAGATGACGAAGAGGGAATGGAGTTGGCAGATTGGCTGGCAGATGGAGAGAAAATATACACCTCTCCGTGTGACGTTAGCGCCGCAAAGACGTCTCCACAGCATGTGACCTTTGCCATGCGAGAATCTTTAACGGCTTGCGGTGGACGGTAGGGACGAATCGGTGACGGAAACGCAAGCGTTGGAAAACTGCGATACTGATTAGAGACATCAAGAGTTGGATGGAAGAAACTGACTTGATACGATGATGCCCATCGTCATAGAAACATTCTACTTGTCGGTTTTGCATAAGGCATGCCATTACAGTTTCCTTTCAGGAACAAGTCAGAATACTGCACAGCTTTGCTGGGATACACTCACACTCATAGCAATTGAGATAACAGACACTGTTAAACGTGAAACTTTGCGCGGCTGGGCCTGAACTGGTTGGGCAGTTTTATCATATCCTATAATTGAGAATAAGTTAGCGAAAAAATCATATCTCTCGTATACGCCCAACTCACCCAGCTGACCGTTATTCGTTCCCCACGTATAGACGCCGTCATCCGTCCAACAAGCCGAAGCGACTTTGCTAGCTGCCACACCTTTCACGACTTCCTTCCTCAAGGGACCTTGGACCCTCCTGGGTGAATACTGTATAGGTTCCTCGAAACGTCCGCTGGTCGGCGGGTCAACAGAATAACCCAGTTGGGAGAATCGATTGAGTCCCCAGCTGAGAACTTCACCTGTTTTGGTAAGAGCGAGAGTGTGGTCTTGGCCCAACGCGATCGAGATAATAGTTTGCGTGAGTTGAGAAAGAGGTTTAAGCAGGTATTGTGTGTGAGAGTTAGGGCCTAGCCTACATGAATAAAACGCGAATTAGTGACCATGTGCTGATGTGCTGAGATAGACTCGCCTTCCGCCACTGCCAAACCCACAAACACGCAGGTTCCCTCCAGTTTCCGATGTCACAACAACTAAAGGCAGAAGTCATTAATGTATAGACGTCATGAGCATGAGACGGACCAGTGTGTAACTTCGACATTTCTACATGTTCGGCCTTGATCGGCAAAAATCGAACCGATAAGCTTTGCCTCTCCATATCAGCCTCATCCTCTCTGCGAGGAAGGACGACTAGCTCGGGATATGCCCTATCGTTGTTATCGCCGAGCCCCAGAGCGGCATTACTTGAACAAAAAGGAATGAATGGGCTGATGCATTTGAATTCCGGGGAAAGCAAATACACACACGTTCGTGCCCCAGGTGTATAGGTCGACATAACCGCCTGTTTCTTCCGGCGACGGCTTTGTCCCGGCGAGGGTAGAATTGTAAAGATCGAACGCGGTGTACCCCTCGTTGTCTTTGAGAGAAATTTCGATATCCGGGCGCTGTAGGAGGAGACGGCTGTTCAGATGATAAGAAACCGGTACGACGTAGAAGCCTGTAATTTCCACTTACGCCGCTGGAAGATTAGCGCTGTACAGCGAACGATGGAGAGAAGTCCAATGGCTTTCTGTATCCGCAGCATTGACGCTGATAGCGGGATGCTTGAGCAAAGCCCGGACATAATCCAAATGTTCGACAGCGGCCGAAGCGAGGTGCAGAACTGTTCGGCCCAGCCAGTCTCTCTGGTTGACGTCTATGCTACCAAGCGAACTGTGCTTCGAGACCTTGCCGGCACTAGTGCTAAAAACCGACGAGGACTTGTCTGCGGCATTCGAGATATCCAACAAGCGCTGAAAGAGATGGAGATTGCGTGTGTTGAATGCATCATGGAGCAAGCTCATGCAGGGTTTCTGGGCAGAAGCGCGACCAGTATGAGGTTCAGTACAAGCCTCGGGTGGTCGAGATATAGGTCTTGAGTAGCTTTAAAACGTGGAAGCCGAAGATAAGTAATTAGTAGAGCTGAGAAAAGTGTTCCGAGTCACGCATCAGTCGGCAATTCGATTGGCTCACGAGCTCGAGTCGAAAACATACTTATGTCTTGATAGCTTGATCGGTCAACGATCACGGTTCTGAACCAACGTGCATCCAAAGTCCTCCTTTCACTTGATTTCGTTTACAGGATCTCTATCTTATCACTTTGACTTATACACTACCGCACCTTGCTACTGTGCCTGCATACTAGCGGTGGAATGTAGGTCCCTAGTTCGCAGTTGAATTTCAGTCTCGAGGCCTCGCCTTGAAACCTCTATAAACTCCAAGAAATCCACTGCGTTCCTTCCATTGGCAATGGTCGCCCTATTATTGAGCAGTACTAGCAATTCATTGCTAAATACCGTGCTCATCATAAGACCCGGCCATGGATGTCAGGAAAAACTAATCGGTTTCCGAGCCCTGAGGCAAAATAGGATTGTATAAACAACCATAAAAATAGCTCCAATGAAGCTGACGTGATCAATGAAGAAAAATTGATAGCGAGTTCTCTCGAGAGCAGAGTCGAAACGACACCCTCTCTCGTATCAACCTCGCTACCCATTTATTGATGAGAGATCCCTACGGCACCAATACAGGCTATTCTCCTATTACTAAGATTTTGATGGAAGAAGTTGATGGTAGGGCCAGAGCTATGTTGCTTTGTGGATGGAGGGTTGGAGGAGGGCAGGGTGGAGGCGAATATAGGTGCGAAACGCGTCGGAAGACCATCTGCCCAAAGCCTGAATGATGTGGAGGGGCACATCATGATTTGCAAGAAAGGTAGCACCTCCCAAATGAAGAGAATGTCCCGCGACGTTGCCTGGGATGAGAAGTCGAAGTCGGCAGAGGAACCAGCTATGGCTGTTGCGAACGTAGCGAGTATAGCGAGTGGCATTAACAGACTTACATTGGAAATAGTCTTTGTTGTAGAGCGAAGTGGTTGAGAGAGTAAGAGTTTAGCTGGTTAAGCTTGAGAGTGAGAGCGATTGGAAACTTAATATTATCAGTAGACTACAGAGTTCTTATATACTACTACAGGATAGGGTTTAGGGTATAGCTAAAACAACTCATGAAATCATAGTGCCCTGCGGGCATAGTCTACTTGTGTATAATGCATGGAAGCACAGTCATAACGTGTATAATGCATGTATTTGAAACAGGAGTCATTCATACGTCATACCGAGTGTAAGACTCGAGGTATTCATTTCAACATCTTCATCACATTCTACTGGTAAGGTTGAACTTGAAGGTGGATGCATATTCACAGCTCCACTTGGTGTTTTTTCAATGTCTTCATCATCCAATTTATCATAGTTGGGGTCTGCGACTCATGGATGAGTGTCTTTTTCTTTGCCCACCTCTCTTATTGCTCGTACTATATCATAAAACTTTGTTGGTGTCTGCCTCTGAGGTTCACGATGATACTGATAAAATGTAGGTGAAACGATACTTCACATGTGAGAAGATTTGTACGTACCCGGGGTTTCTCTTCTGTGTGGTAATTTCTGATGCAAGAGATTGCCACCACAGATTTTACGCTTTGTCGATTATGAAGCGATGTATTCAACATGGTTATAACAGACATGGTATGTTCATCTGCTATCGAATGAGGGATTGCTGAAAGAACTTTGATTGCCAGGACCTTCAATGTCATTTAGCTCATAATTCATTTATATGTCTTACAGGAACATACCGCCAGGATTCCACCATTGATACTTCCTTCATATGCCTTCCACCATTGAAGTGCTGACTGATCTATCAGCACTGGAGCATTGAACGGGTAAGCTTTTTGCATGTATGCAACTAGCTGAGACTGATATGCTTTCGTAAATGCCCCTGCTTTATCTTTCCACTGTCTCAAGAATGTATTGTCTGCAGATTCCATTTGTTGTACCAAGAGTACAAGTCCATACTCTGCGACCTCTCAAAATGTCTTCGGACTCGATATTCCTGGAAAGATTTGGGATGATTCACTATCCGTGCTACTTGGGATCTTGATGTTGAAGTCTATGGGGTTAGGGTTATGCAGGATTGATGATCATCCATAGACTGTGGTAAGTCAGAACAGCCCTTTACAAAAATTATGAAGTACTCACTGGGATTCAAGTAGAATGCTGTTAGGTGTACATTTATAGGCCCATGTATAAAAAATTCATGCCAGCATTGTTATGACCTTAATCTTATAAAGACTCAGGTTGCAGACAAGTGACAAAGACTTGAGGGCGATAAGAGAGAAGAGTAAGGGAAGGATACGATTAGGTGGTAAAGCGTAAGGAATACAGCAGTACCTACAGGGTTTATATACGTAGAGACAACTACCCAAGGTAACTAAGTATAGAACAGGACTGAGTCATAATACTCGGGGTAGTGGAGTAAGAACATATGGATGTGGAGCAAGGCATATGGGAGTGGAGTAACAGTGAGACAAAAATACTAGAAAGGAAATGAAAGAAAGTATAACGGCAACATGGAACGTGGAGTAATCAGTGAGAAGGAAAGTATAAACTAGGAAGAAAGATGATCATCATGAGAATAGAAGATTGATCATGAGAACAAAAAGATAAACAAGGTAACGTCAAAGAGAAACACAAATGGAAATAGAATGACGTCATCCTGATGATAGGAATATAACAGATAAGATCCGCATCAGATAAGGATTAGATAAGATTTAGAAATTTCGGAGTTGTTCCACAATCATAACAAGCATGATTGTACAATACCACAAATCTGGCCGCAAACCTTGGAGGGTAGATGGCAGGAACTGAGGGCCTCTTTGAGTCACCTCAATAGTGCAAGCCAATACAAATAGACATCTCCTGGATTTGTTTTCGCTGATTCAAGGCAAAGGATAGCGTGAGCGAATGGATCTCCAATTACGATGAACCTTGTAAGGTTCATCTCAAATTCCAAAGTGTCATGGGTATTATTTGTAAAGTACTGGTTTAAGTTCTTGTATGGTGCATCAATAATTATGCTTTCTTCTTTAGATGTTGACTAACCTTGCCAAGGTCAATATTTTCATTAGAGACTAGTTTTCGGATTGCACTGAGACAGTGCTGGACTGAGATCGCCGACCATACAAGAGTTGCAAATTTTGTTTTACCGACACTTTTAAGCCCTGGACCAAGATGATATTCCCATCAAAGCTTACGAAGAAGACCATTAGCATGGCCCGAATGCTTGAAGTGAGTTACTGTCTGCCGTATGATTGAAATCACCTCTGAAAAGTAACCGAGGGTTGCAATATCCTTCCAGGTGTTATTCAGATGATGTACGGGATCAGGAAGATTGAAGATATGGGGAATCTCTTTGCAAATAAGTACACGTGCAATTCAAGTGTTTCCTGTATTATCTGAAGCAACAGCTGTAATTCTTTGCTTTCCGATTGTGTTAATTGCCTACTAATATGAGATTGATAGATTAAATTTAATTGAAGCACCTACCGCCAGAACGAAATCAGCAATCCAACACCCTGTATATGATACTCCAGTTCCGTCAATACCTTCAAGTAAGATAACTTTTCCGGCTGTGGTTGTAGCATGAAGGGTATAGACTGACTCGCCACTCCTTAATGATCCACCATCAAATGAGATACTGAGGTGGGTCTCATTTCATAACTTCCCAATTTGAAGCTTTTTCACCCATTCTGCCTCAGAGAAAATATGTGAATCTATCAATGTTGTTGATGAGGTTGGTTTGTAGGTAGGAATGATAGTCTCAAATATTTGTTTCCAGTACAAATTGTTATGGTTTCACCGGTTATGGTCACTCGTTCAGGCTCTTTTGTTTTTCTGCGTTCTCATGGACTTTTCTTTCATCTTTCCTTTCTAGTATCTTTTGTCTCACTGTTACTCCACCTTTTATATGCCTTACTCCACGTCCATGCATTCTTACTCCACTACCCCGAGTATTATGACTCAGTCCTGTCCTATACTTAGTTACCCTGGGTAGATGTCTTTACATATATAAACCCTGTAGGTACTGCTGTAGTCTTTACGCTTTACCAATCATATCTTTCCCTTATTCTACTCTTTCATCGCTCTCAAGTCTTTGTCCACTTGTCTGCAACCTGAGTCTTTATAGATTAAGGTCGTAACATTTGGTAAAGCGTCTACACCTCACCTTGCAGACAGCAGCCTAGCGAGCTTGCTGTAGTGGTAGTGCATACGGCAGACCCACCAATCGAATGGACGTAATTTTTTCACGTGGAAGCTTTCACAAGCGTAGTCATCAGGGCACAAGTTTATGCCAAGTAGCAGCTGACAAGGGAAGAAACGACTTGTCGAAGAAGAATTAGCCACATATCACGATGAATTGTTGCGAGAGATCGAGTCACCTAGGAATCCGACACCGAGACCAGAATCAGCACCACAGTCAGAAGACGATGAAGAAGTAGACCAAATTGCAGATATTTTTGCGGATATACACATCGATAATGAAGAACAATCAGAGACAAAGGAACCACCAGTCATGTTGACCACAGAGAATATTAAGTCAATTATCCCCCATCCCGGTTGGTTCGAGGGAAGCAGAGAGAGATTTGAGGATTGGTGGAGGAGCATCAAGCTGTTCATAAAGTTTAACAGGATCACCGACAATGACAAGATGATCATAGCGGCCATATCCAGGATGAGAGGAGTAGCCGGAAGTAGCACTCATAGCGGACAAAGTCACCAACCCACGTAACATTTACGTGGAAGCAATTTGAGAAGCAAGCTAAGGAGTTGTTTATCGATGGAATGGACAAGGAGAAAAGCGAGATAGCTATCAAGACAATGACCCAAGGGAAGAAACCCATCATGGACTTCTTAGTCGAATTTACCTTGATGATGAACAAAGTGGGAACGGATGATCAACACGCTGTCTTCTTGCTGAAAAAGAATGTCAAAAAGGAAATCATTCGCACCATTCTATCATTCCCACCCGACAAAGTCCCCACCACATTCAACGAGTGGCGCGAAACCATAAAAGCAGTAGGAATGGGAACAGAGACGATGAGTCTATTTGACAAACACACCACAACAAGAATCACTTATGGAGGAAGCGGTCAACCCATGGAAATAGGAAGTTCCGAAACCGCTAGAGTTCAAACCCTGAATAATCAGAAGAAGTGTTTCAATTGTGGAAAGTTCAGACATTTTGCCAGAGAATGCAGGCAGCCGAAGAAGACCATGATGTGTTACAATTGTAACAAACCCGGACATATCGCCAGGAACTGTAGGGCGCCGAAGAAAGCTAGGACTAGGGAAATGACTGAAAATAGTCCACAGGATGAAGAAGATACCACCGAGAAGCAGGATTTTGCTGAAGGGTCCGATTGAGCATGAAATCTTGACCCATAAACTGTAGAGTCTCTCCCCATGTAACAACAAATTTGAAATCCAAGTATGTTATTCCTTTCAAGAGAGACTCGAAGCGCGAAATCCTGTTAGACGCAACTATCTGAACTAAGAACGGAAACAAAACGATCAAGGCCCTCATCGACTCGGGAGCACATATGATGATGGTAGCAAAAGAGTTGGCTGAAAAAGAGAAATTGAAGAAGGTCAAACGGCAACAACCCATCTGCATGAGAAATGCAGATGGAACACCAAATCGGACCGGGATATTAATGGAGGACGCCAAAATCCAGATGAATCTAGGAGGACATAAGGAGGAAATCAAGGCACTGGTATTGGACATTTTGAGCGCAGATATTTTTCTTGGATACGACTGGTTAATTCAACATAACCCGGAAATTGACTGGATAAACCAAGAAGTCAGATTTATGAGATGCCCCAATACATGCACTACACCACACCAAACGATTCCTTTTTCTCGACGGCTAACCACTGATGTGGACAGTGCTACGGAGGAAAAAGAACCAGATCCCACCAACCCCGAGGATTTACCAGATTACATTCGACCATTCATGCATTTGTTTAACAAATGGAACTTTGAACAATTGCCAGCTCGAACGGAATGGGATCACGAGATCAATTTGATGGATGATGCACCAAAGGAAATATCATCGAAGGTTTATAACATGACGCCAAAAGAAAGGGAAGAACTCGATAAGTTCTTAGACGAGAACCTAACATCGAAATGAATTCGACCATCCAAGTCACCATATGCCGCCCTTCTTTTTTCGTACAAAGAAGATGGATCACTCCGATTATGCCAAGACTACAGGAAACTCAACGAATATTCGATCAAAAACACCATTACCGCTCATAAATGAAGTACACTCAACCAACTGCGAGATGCGAAATACTTCAATAAACTGGACATTATCTGGGTTACAACAATGTCAGATCAGAGAAGGAGATGAATGGAAAGCAGCGTTCATCACCAATCGTGGATTATTCGAACCTACCGTCATGTTTTTTGGAATGAGTAACTCCCCGGCGACCTTTTCATGCATGGCAACCATATTCCGAGAAATGATCCAAGAAGTGCACTGGTCAACTATATGGACGACTTCGCGATTCCAGGACATACCAAAGAGGAACTACGTGAACGACTATATGTTTCCTGAAGATAGCCGACAACACAATCTATTCTTTAAACGATCGAAATGCGAATTCAACGCCACAGAAATTGCCTTGCTAGGCATGGTTGTAGGAAATGGTAAAGCCACTATGGAAAAGGAGAAGGTCAGAGCCATAAAGGAATGGAAAATGCCACGAACAATTAAGGAGGTGGAGAGTTTCTTGGGATTCGCGAACTTTTACAGATGCTTCATAAAAAACTTCAGCATCATCGCAGCTCCGCTAAATCAGTTGAAGGGAGGAGGAAAAGAATGGAAATGGGAAGAAGCACAACAACAGGCATTCAAAAATATCAAAGATTCAATTACCAGCGAACCAGTATTGGCATTGCCAAATGACTATGGAAAGTTTAGACTTGAGGTGGACGCATCAAACTATGGAACGGGAGCAGTCCTATCACAGGAACGGGAAGGAAAATGGCATCCGATTGCATTCATGTCCAAAATGTTGACTGAAGCAGAACGAAACTATGAAATCTATGACAAGGAATTACTGGCTATCATCAAGGCATTGAAATTATGGAGACAGTACCTGCTGGATGTGAAGGAGCAATTCGAAATCTGGACGGACCACGAAAACCTGAAGTACTTCAAAGAACCACAGAAACTGAACGCTCGACAAGCAAGATGGTACCTTATGCTGCAGGAATACGATTTCACACTACGACACATACCTGGAAAATCCAACACCAAAGCCAACATCCTCTCCTGCATGATCAAACCAGACATAAGCCGAGACAACAGGAACGTGGAAATGTTCAAAGGAAAGGAGTTTGTATGAAGAATAGTCGAAGAATCACTGGTATATGAAACCACCATTATACGAAGCCGACGATTCGAGATATCAGCTGACCAACAGATCCTGGAAGGTATCAGAAAGTCGAAGAAAAGGGAAACCATGGTACTGCAGGAATTGGCGAAACAACCAGAGAAAGTGTGGGAGACGGAAGGAATAATTTACTGACAAGGATGGATCTATGTGCCAGATGAAAAGAACTTGCAAGATCAAATCCTATATGACCACCACTATTCCCCTGATGTCAGACACCTTGGATAACATTGGATGCTAGAACTGTTGAAGCGGACATTCTGGTGGCCCACAATCAAGATGGACGTCAGGAGATATGTCAGAGGATGTGACATGTGTCAAAAGAACAAGATCATTCACAGACCCGAACCAATTATGTTGAACCCATTACCAATCCCGGAAGGCCCTTGGCAGGAAATTTCTATTGACATGATCGGACCTCTGCCTAAATCCGAAGAGAAAGATGCTATTGTTGTTGTCATCGACCGATTCTCAAAGATGATCCACCTTGTTCCCACCACTACGACTCTCACATCAATCGAATTAGCGCACCTATACAAGTCAGAAGTTTGGAGACTCCACGGTATTCCCTGAAGAATCATCAGTGACAGAGGACCGCAGTTCGCATCTAAATTCATGAAGGAACTATGTGCATCATTGGGGATAGAAAGGAACCTGTCAACGGCATATCATCCTCAGACAGATGGACAAACAGAATGCATCAACCAAGAAGTTGAAATGTACTTGTGGAATTTTATCAGCTATCGACAGAACGATTGGACGAAATGGTTACCTACGGCGGAATTCTATTACAATGATAAAATCCACTCGGCCACAAGGAACACACCATTCCTTTTGAATTACGGACTCCATCCGTGGAAAGGGAATCACAGCTTACCTACGTCCAACCCAGCGGCATCGGATTTCTTATCGGAGTTGGAGAAAGTCTGAGAAGAAGCTAAAGCGGCAATGGAAGAGAACAATAATCTTATGCGAAACCGAAAAAACCATGGAAATGTCTCTAAAACGTTCTCACCCGGAGAAAAGGTCTGGCTAGAAGCAGTTAACATTCATTCCAACCGACCATCACAGAAACTTGACAACAAACGCTATGGACCTTTTGAGATCATTGAAGCTGTCAGAGATTGATCATACAAGCTTCAATTACCTGAGTCCTGGGTGATCCACAACGTGTTCCACGTTTCCTTGCTCACACGATGTCATGAACCCGAGTTTGACAGCTAACACCGCCCTACCCCACCGCCACCTGATATCATAAACGAAGAAGAAGAGTATGAAATCGAAGAGATCCGAGGACATAGGAAGCGAGGAAGAGGAACCCAGTATTTGGTACATTGGAAAAGTTACGGAAATGAAGAAGACACATGGTTACCAAAATCAGCTTTGGAAAATGCTAAGGACGTCCTAGATGAATATGAGAAAGCATGATCATAGGGTATAAAGGATCCAACAAAACACGAAATCGGTATATAACAATTGCCAATGTCATTCCTCGCCAACTCACCCACTCTCTCTGCTGTTGGTGGTAACACCAACATTTACGATGCCCAAGCCCTCTTCGGAGGACAACACCTGGTGCATGCCTATCAAGATACGTCTGAGTATCTTCTTTTCCAATCACATGTCCAAATGCCACTTATCATGAATCCACCCAAAGACGCCGCCCCTATGACAGATGAGGAAAAGAAGGAGATTATTCTAAAGTTGAAGAAGGAGAAGCGGATGATTAAGATGTTGAAAGATGTAGTGGATATGGTGGAATTAACAAATGCCAGTTTACTGGAGCAGATAAAAGGAGATAGATCTGGGTGGAACGCGGGATGGTAGATTGCAGATTCGGAATATCTGCCTAAAAGAGGAGATGGAGAATAACATTTAAACAAAAAACTTTTCTTACTTTTTCTTTCAGAACACCTCACATTCATACCAACAAACATGTCTGACACCCCCTCTTTCATCAACCCTCTTGCCTCTGACACCAAAATTCACACCATATTCAACAAAAACCTACGCTCCGTTGAACAACAAAGAGAAACCATCCTCACTATCTTGACCAATTTGGCTCACATTCATAACTTAGGAGGCACTCTTAGTGCCGTTGCCACCAATACGTCAACGGTCTTAGTATCTGTCCAACCGCTATTCAACAAAATCGTCAAAGATACGAACATACAAAACCAATTGGATAGATTGGTTGATGATGCCAGAGAACTATCCCTCACCCGTATTGAACTCAAAGCCCATCACATATCTGTCAAACTCACCTATCTACTGCGCACCATGCCGGAGGTCGGATCTGAGGAAAAGATCAAATACGCCCGCACAGTTCTCAAAGCCTACTTAGGTGACAACGCCGACATCCCTACCCGTCCCAACTCGCCTACTCCCCTCCCTATTTGTGTCAAAAGCCCTTCTCCATTTCCACCCCCTTTTGAAGACGATCTCCGATTGAAAGCCAACTTTGATGTCGAAGCTGTACGACTCAAAGCCTTCTTAAGGGGATATGAACCATCCTCCAAACCCATTCTGTTCCACCCTCCTGAAGGATACACTACAATCGTCGATGGAGGAGGGAAAGATGAAACCTTTTGGGCTGAAGTCATTTACAGACTCTTCGACAAACTTGCTGTCGAAGAAAGTTTTGCAGGAGACACCTATTTTGTGGCCCAAGTCGGAATGCCCAATGCTCTACACTTCATTGGCCGTGTTGATTTCGACCATCATATCATTGGGTCGAAGAAGAAGGCGATACTTGCAACTCTCCACACCCTTAAGCACTAGTGTTTGTGTGGTCACGAAACCTAAACGGAGGGTATTGTTATGGTTTCACCGGTTATGGTCACTCGTTCAGGCTCTTTTGTTTTTCTGCGTTCTCATGGACTTTTCTTTCATCTTTCCTTTCTAGTATCTTTTGTCTCACTGTTACTCCACCTCCATATGCCTTACTCCATGTCCATGCGTTCTTACTCCACTACCCTGAGTATTATGACTCAGTCCTGTCCTATACTTAGTTACCCTGGATAGATGTCTTTATGTATATAAACCCTGTAGGTACTGCTGTAGTCTTTACGCTTTACCAATCGTATCTTTCCCTTACTCTACTCTTTCATCACTCTCAAGTCTTTGTCCACTTGTCTGCAACCTGAGTCTTTATAGATTAAGGTCATAACACAAATTGTCTGCAACACGGAGTGGCAGTCACGCATTACAATACAGCAAAGTGATGAGATAGTCGAGTTTGTTGTGCATTTTATGCTGCCCACCGGGGCCGAAAAAGGTGTCAAAACAAGGAATGGGTTTGGATGGTGCTATCGGAGTAGATGCTTCGATTAATGATTGAGAATGAGTTGCGAGAGGATGGGTTATTTTTTTTTTCTCATCAACGTCTATGAGTGCTCTGGGTGCTCAGTTTGCATTTAAAGCCGAGGCAGCTTGACGGAGGTCTGATGTCAACCGTGTACATGATTGACTATGTGCCAAAACTCGAGATGTCGTGCAAGGAGAAAATATCTTTTGGCAGCCATGGCCAATACACTGGAATCTCTTCTTGGTTTCCCCATGTCGAGTTATGTCAATGGTGAGTGTGTCTAGTGTACCTGATTTGGGTCATCCGAAAACACCTGAGCCATTGATAGATGGGCTTTGTTCATTATCGTCAGTCTCGGACTCTGTATCATTCTCTTTGTTGGAGTTTACATCGTGAGTACTTCATTTCTGATTATGAAGTTAAATTAATTCTTGCATATTCGAGAACAAATGTGATGAACTCACTCGTTTGTGTCCAACAATGGGTGCTATAGCTGGAACTTGGAAGATGGGTGCTAGACATACACTACCTTTGTCCAACCTCTTGCCCTTTGCTTTAGCTGCATTACCGCAAGGACCTGGTATCTTCAAAGTCTTCTTCGCTTGAATATGCACATCTGAATTATGAAGTAAACCGGGATCAATTGGTATTGACTCAGATTTCGGAACAATGAATTCAGATGTAATTAGACCTGAACTCGATTGAATCTGATACAGTGATTTAGTTCAGACATAAAACAAGCATTTTCAATGTAACTCACAAGTTCAAGCTGATGTGAAATGAGATTCTGGAGTGTCTTGATGCATGCTATATTTCCAGCCTCTGCAGTATTTCCCATAAACAACTCGTCTCCCAAAAAACAATGAGCTAGGGCATTATATGCATATAAACCACAATTCCACATGTCATTGGTAAGATTCTGTGGAGGAAATGCCAGGTTGTCGATAGACAACACTGTTATAGAGGGTATGTGTTGGCCAAGATACCATTCAACAGCTTCTGTCAACCTTTCATCAACTTTTCCATTAGCAGTGTTATGAACTCATCATTACTATCAGTAGCCACATCATTGCTATCAGTAGTATAATTGACATATCTATAATATGTCGTATAGCCTTCATTCTTACCCCTTAACTTTACCTGACACCTCTAACTCCCTCTGACTCGTCTTATCTGTTTCACCTATAGTTCCCTCTTCATATATAAACCTAGACCAATCCAGTGTATTACTTTATGCTTTATTAATCGTATTATCCCTTCCTCTTCTCTCTTCCCTGCTCTCAAGTCTTTTCTCTTGATTGCAACCTGAGACATAGTCTAAGGTCGTAACATTTGATAAAGCATCTTTATCTCACTTGCAGTAAACCCAGTGTGCCAAGGGCTACAGGATACACATGGCATTAGTTATCGACAAGCATAACAAACACAAGGTGTAGTGTCACTACAATCAGGCTGAAAGAATTTTTGATACAGTCAATGGTGCGATGACCAGTAGGAGTCACAAAAGGAAACAGTTAATACAGGAGTCATATTACACAGACACAGAAGATGAAGAGGAGAAACAGCTACCTCTATCAGATGAAGACGAGCCAACCACACAGATCAACGAAGAAATAGAAGCAGCGCTCGCAAAGCAACTAGGAAATACAAATCAAAGACATGTCAGTCACCACAAACCAAGCAGACACTGGACCAAGAGGATTGGTGCCAGAACCAGGACTATTCAATGGAGACAGAACCAAATTCGGAGATTGGTGGAGATCCATGAAGATCTTTATGAAATTCAACAAGATCAAGGATGAAGAAGACAAAATCATCGCAGTCATATCCGGATGAAAGAGGAATGGCAGGACTACACGTGGCCATGACATCAGACCAAATAGAACATCCAGACCCAGCAAACCCATTGACTTGGATTGCATTCCAAAAGGGGCTCACAGATGTATTCAGTGATGGACAGGAAAAGGAACTAGCGAAGCACATTGAAAGTTTTAATCAAGGAAGGACCAATACAGCCGATTGGTTGGTCGAATTTGCAGTACTCAAGAACAGAGCGAGACAGATGACCAACATGCAATTTTCCTACTCAAATGAAATGCACGAAAAGACATAGTCAAAACAGTCCTTTCCTACCCACAGAATTTGATACCCACAAGCTATCAGGGATGGATGAAAACCCTTTTAACTGTTGGAAATGGAAACAAGATGTTTGATCAAATCCACAAACATATGACTACAAAAGTGGTTTATGGAGGAAGTGGCCAACCAACGGAGATTGGACATCAACAACCAAACAGGGGACAGAGCAAGTGCTACAATTGTGGCCTCTTCGGGCATTTTGCCAAAGACTGTCATAAACCCAAGAAAGCAGGATGTTACAACTGCGGCAAAATAGGACATATTGCCAGAAACTGCAGAGCGCCAAAGAAAGTCAGAACTAGAGAAGTAGGAGAAGAAGAGAACGTCGAAACGGAGGAGGAGAAAGACAAACAGCAGGATTTTGTAGAAGGCTCCGAGTAAGCGCAACTTCGAGAGCCACAACTCATAGATGTTCACCAGTAACCGTACGACGATCTGCAAATAAATACCAGATTCCACAACGAAGAACATCTAAGCGAAATCCTATTGGACACAACAATACAAACAAAGAAAGGACCAAAGAAAGTCACAGCATTGGTTGACTCAGGAGCAATGACAATGTTGGTATCAAGGAGCCTAGTCAAGAAAAAACAACTGCCAAGATATGAGAGAGATGTGGCGGTAGAAATGAGGAATGCAGATGGATCGCTTAATCGAAGTGGTCAACTCAAATATGATACAAGGATCAACATGAACATTGGAGGACACAAAGAAGACATACAGCACTTGTATCAACATAGCAAGTGCAGACATCTTTCTAGGATATGACTGGTTAACAAAACACAACCCTGAAATCGATTGGATTCACAAAGTGGTCAGATTTACAAGATGCCCAAACTCGTGCATGGTTCCACACAAAGACATACCATTCCAAACAAGAGCAAGATCATCCACGGTACAACATATGGAAGAAAAAGCAGCGGACACAACAAAAGCAAAAGATCTACCGATGTACTTACAACCATTCACGCATTTGTTCAACAAAAAGAACTTCGACAAACTACCAAAGAGGACAATATGGGATCATGAAATCAACTTAACAGAAACAGCACCACGAACACTACAATCAAAGGTCTACCCAATGACGGTCAAAGAAAAAGAGGAACTCAGAACATTTTTGGATGAAAATTTATCATCAGGAAGGATACGACCATCGAAATCACCATACGCAACCCCTTGCTTCTTTATTCCCAAAAAAGATGGAACCAAACGACTAGTACAGGATTACAAACACCTCAACGAGCACACAATCAAGGACAAAACACCATTACCACTCATCTCAGAAGTTATCGACAAACTTAAAGATGCGAAGTACTTTAACAAACTGGATATCATCTGGGGATACAACAATGTGGATTAAAGAAGGAGATGAATGGAAGGCGTTTATCCAATGAGATTATATGAACCTACGGTAATGTTCTTCGGGATGAGTAACTCACCAGCAACGTTTCAGAGAATGATGAACACAATCTTTCAAGAAATGCTACAAGCAGGAACACTCGTCAACTACATGGACGATTTCGTTATACCAGCCAAACATCAAGAAGAATTGCAGGAACAAACTACGAAATTTCTGAAAATTGCAGACAAGCACAATCTATTTTTCAAAAGATCAAAATGCACATTCGATGCAATGGAAATATCAATACTAGGATTCATAGTAGGACAGGGCACAGTACGTATGGAAGAGGAGAAGGTGAAAGCTATCAAGGAATGGCCAACACCAAAGAAAATAAAGGATGTGGAAAAATTCCTAGGTTTCGTTAACTTTTACAGAAGATTCATCAAGGATTTCAGCACCATAGCAGCACCGCTGAACGAACTTAAAAAGAAGGATGAACCATGGCGATGGGAAAAAGCACAACAAGAGGCATTTGATGGACTAAAAGAAAAAGTCATGTCGGAACCAGTATTAGCAATGCCACAAGACAAAGGAAAACTCAGAGTAGAGACGGATGCTTCAGGATATGGTATAGGAGGAATATTGTCACAAGAACAACAGGGACACTGGCACCCAATCGCATTTCATTCAAGAACAATGTCACCAGCAGAAAGGAACTACCAAATCTACGACAAGGAACTACTCGCAGTGAGAAGCGATCAAAGTCTGGCGACAATACTTATTGGATGCATACGAACCATTCGAAATATGGACAGACCACAAAAACCTGGAGTACTTTAGGAAACCACAACAACTCAATGGACGACAAGCAAGATGGCATTTAGAACTACAGGAGTACAACTTCACACTCAAACACATACCGGGAACAGCAAACACCAAAGCCGACATTCTATCACGACTAGTAGAGGTAAACACAGGAGAAGACAACACAGACGTAATGCTACTACCAGAACAACTATTTGCACGAAGGACAACAATACTCGAAAACAAGCTATTCAAGGAAACAACAGATATCAGAGGGGTATGGGAAATAGCAGGAGGGGACGATATTAGAAAACAAATCCGAGAAGTTAAACAAAGAGAAACACAATAGTTACGAGAAAAGGAAAAGAATCCAACAAAAGCATGGGAAGAAGAAGGAGTGGCATACTATGAAGGATGGATATACATGCTGAACAACAAAAGCATATGAGAAGAAGTATTATGACAAAATCACGATGAGCCAGATGTAGGACACCCAGGACAACACAGGATGATCGAACTAGTCAAACGCAATTATTGGTGGCCAGAAATGCGAAACGACATCAAAAGATATATCAAAGGATGTGACACATGTCAACGCAACAAAATCATTCACCAAAGACCCCCTGCACAAATACATCCACTCGAAACACCTACATACCCATGGGAAGAAATCAGCATTGATATGATCAGACCATTACCCAAATCAGGAAACTTTGATGCCATATTGGTCATAGTCGACTGATTCAGCAAAATGATTCGAGTTATCCTGACACAAACAATGCTCTCATTGGAGAAACTAGCGGAGATATATCAAGATAACATATGGAGATTGCATGGGATTCCGAGATGCATTATCAGCGACAGGGGACCGCAGTTTGCATCAAAGTTTATGGGAGAATTATGTCAAGCAACAGGAACCACGAGAAACCTATCAACAGCATACCACCCACAAACAGACAGACAAACAGAATGAATCAATCAGGAAGTGGAGGTATACCTACGAAATGTCATCAACCATGCTCAGGATGATTGGGCAAAATGGCTGACAACAGCAGAATTCCAGTACAATGACAAAAAACACAGCGCAATGGACTTTATCCCATTCCAACTTATTTTCAGATGACATCCATAGAAAGGAGATATACAAGCAAATACATCAGCACTCGCTGTCAACAACATGATCGGAAGGCTAGAAAAGACGAGACAAGAAGCAATGTCAGCACTCAACAGCAGTCAAGAAATGATGAAAGAAAGATCAAGACGGCCATCACACATCTATCAACCAGGAGATCAAGTATGGTTGGAGGGCAAAAACATCAAAAGCAATCGACCAATGAAGAAACTAGACAATCAGAGATATGGGCCATTTGATATCACTGAACGAATAGGAGAAGGAGCGTACAGACTCAAAATACCTGAAACATGGGTAATTCATGATGTGTTCAATGAACGACTCCTATCCCCATTCCACGAACCTTCTTTTAGGGGACAAATCAAACCCCCACTGCCAATGCCGGAGATTATTAATGATGAAGAACATTACGAAGTGGAAGAGATCCGAGGAACCAGGAAATGAGGCCGAGGAACACAGTACTTGGTACACTGGAAAGGGTATAGCAATGAAGAAGACACATGGGAACCAGAATCGCTATTAACAGATGCACAGGAAGCCATCCAAGACTACCATAATAGGCTTCCAGGTGAAAAGCCTATAAAAAGGGGAACTAATGAGCATAAAAAACCATCTCCCATCTAAAACATGTCTACTCAATCCACCACCAACAACTTTGGCCCCACTATTTCCTCAGCAATCATTGACGCCATGTCTAACGTTCTAGGTCCCATGCCTGCTCCACCTACCCAAGAACCCACAGCACTCGAACAATTCACCAACATCATGCAAGAGACCACCGACCCAGACATTGAGCTAACGTCCATTTATTTATCCATTTCCAACCTTGCTCACCTTACTACCATTATATCCAAACTTGCAGAAAGCGTCAACTCAGTAGCAAGAGCCACCAACCTGCTCTCCATACCCATTGTCTGTAAAGCACAAGGCAAGGAGCAAGGTATCTTGACAGCTCAATTCAACAAGATAAGCGATGATCTTGTGACCTTTGCCAACACCAACACCGTTAATCGCATGTGACAAATACTCATTGTCTTGGCCAACAAAGCTCTGGAGCTTAGGCCACTCACATCTGGTCATATATTGAACAATGATGCAACAAAGGTCATCGACATCATACTTCAAGCTGGTCATAACTCTGCCCCTTCCAACCCTAATAAGATCCCCAATGTCACCATCCAAGCCACAGTCATGCAACAGATCTGACCCAAATCTGAACCCCTCACACCATCCCTACCTAATCACAGTGCCACATCAGGACCTACTCATGTTTGCATCAATACCGAACCCACACTCATCGATAACACCTCCAGCTCTGATATGTCAGACACCGAAAGCTCATCTGTTGAAATGAATACCTCGAGTCTTACACTCGGTATGACGTATGAATGACTCCTGTTTCAAATACATGCATTATACACATGTAGACTATGCCCGCAGGGCACTATGATTTCATGAGTTGTTTTAGCTATACCCTAAACCCTATCCTGTAGTAGTATATAAGAACTCTGTAGTCTACTGATAATATTAAGTTTCCAAGTCTCTATCCTTCTCACTCTAAGCCTAACCAGCAAACTCGCACTACTATCTACTTGTTCAAAGCTTACCCACTTGCAGTTCAAGATATACAAATGTAAGTCTTCCCATACTGCGCTGCCACTTATAGCAGCATTCTCTTCAACAGGTTATGGGCCCTGGATGGCATACAACAACTGTGAGCTCGCTCCAGTTGTTCTCCATCCCAGATAAAGCAGTTTGATGAAACATTGTCACTGGAACACTGCTGGCTATCTTCGGTGGAGAACCACCGGCTCGTGGCTAGCAACAGGGTGTTCAATACCTTGTAAACGTCCCGCGGTGGCATTATGCCCACAAAAGCGGATACATGATAGTAACGTGGACTGCCTGAGGGACGAAGCATTATTCGGGATGAACCCCGAAATCACTCTCAAAAATAGAAGCATTTTTGTTGGGTAACCTATACATAGCCTTAGATAGCATGTCGTACCCTAGATCAGAGGTTTACTAACCGATCTGGATTGCAGGGCTCAAATTGGTAACAACACCACTGCTCTCCCCAAGCTCTCCGGTGCCAAGGATTACGATACCTGGGCCCGCCACGTTAAGAATGCTTTGATCCTTATGAATCATAAGGACTCCACCCTGACCGCATGGGATGTCAGCGGTAATACTCAGCCGCTCTCCACATTGCCCACCGATGCCACTCAACTGGCTAAGGAACAGGCAATCAGGGCGACTCTCAAGTTGCAGGCAACTGCAATGATCGAGTCCACCCTCCCGGACTATATGCTCCGGGAAGAATTCAACAGCCCGAGAGATCTCTGGGCTAAAATGAAGTTGAATTACGGAGTCTGAGGACCAACTTTTGTTTACGAAAGGCTTCAGGCCCTCTTGAATTTTAAGGTTCAAGACACCCAGGATCTATCTGGGCAGATCACTGAGTTCATCGCGATCTGCTCACAGATCACTGCCACTGGGGTGACTCTTCATGATTTGCTCCAAACCATGATGCTCCTCTCCACCCTTCCGGCTCGTATGGTATCTATGATCGGAATAATCCTTGCTTCGGCCAGAAATGTAGCTGATCTCACTATTGAGAAAGCCAGAGCTACTATCACCGCGGCCTGGCGAAACTCTCAGAATCTCGCTGCTGCCAGGTTTAAACCATCCGGACAGGCTCTACGATGGCAAAATGCTATGCCTGGACCTTCCGGACAGCATCAGCAGCAGCAGCAACAGCCGCAAGGCCAGCAGCAAAAGCAGCAGGCTCCTCATGGAGCTAAACCTGATAATGATAAGAAGCGCAAGAGGACTCGTGCCAAAGGCAAGGGTAAAGGAAAAGCTGCAGCAGTTGAGGCTTCACCTCCTAATTACACTGCAGCTTCTGCGATCGCATTCCCTGCAATCGCCATTCCTCTGGGTTTCACAACCCAACCCTATGACCCTCGATCTCCTACTCTCTCCACTGCACCGACCACACAGTCTTTGGTGCATCACATCCGAAACGAGAAAGCGGCAATCAAACCGCCGACTCCCTTGATTGGTGAGTTATCTTATTTAAATACATCACAATCATCTCCTAACGATGGTTCCATTGCTTCTTCCCCTAATACAGACATTGTCATGTTAAATATATGTGATGGCAATGAATGGATCGATGATTGGTGTCACGATGTCGATTACCAAAATACAATCGAATCAAACCTGGATTATCTCGAATCGGTTGATCCATCTGCTGATGGAACCTGTTCGATGATGAATCTCGGGAACAATCAATCTCGATTGATTGTGATCGACCCTTTTGGGCTCTTTATGGTATGCCTAATGACAACATCGAACGCGCGGTTCCCATGAACCAACTCGATGATGTCACACCCATGACGCGCAATTCTTCTGAATCTGCTGCACATGGATGGACAACCGATAACATGGGCAATGACTGGAATAACCAATGGGTCAAACCAACTTCTCGTCTTCTGGACTGGAACGTTGAACCTGCCGGTTCTTCCACCACCTCATTTCGTGATGCATGGGATAACGCTAACTGCTTTCCCATTGATGACATGTCATGTGAAATCTCACCCAATCTCACTTGGGATGAAATAATCGAACGGGGTTACTCTATTGACAACCTTGATGTCATACCATACCCTGTATGGGACCAATCGGTTGAATTCTCATCTGATGCTTCTGTCAAACTCGGATCCGCCATCAATCATTGGCTGGATGACGATGACATATGGTGTGACTTCTATTCAGATGCCAACCCTTCACATTCCCCTTCCTCACACTACACGGACACATGGTCATGCAACCTTCATTACCAGTATGACTACCCATTTGACGAGAATGATGTAACTATGGAATACGAACTTCCATATGGACAAACATATTTTTGGGTCAACAACTTCTATACCGATATCACTTATTGGGATCTAGAATGCATTGCCCAAACCGGTGTACAAAGGACACGAGACCCTCATCTCAACATCTCACAAACTGGTAAGGTCACTCCTCACCAAACAGCCAAACTCAAGGCCCTCCTCACCTGGGACAAACTTCTCAGAGCTCGCCAAATCGATGGTGTCACTGTCACAACCAACATCGAAATGGTGAATGAGCCAAGTGTAACTCAATCTGAGTATCACACAACGCCTGAGGAACTGGAAAGATGGTTCAGATCACCTATTGATTACGCAATCGAGGAATTTGGAAAATCAGTGATAGAAGAGAAGAAGGATGATGAGATCTCAATCCATTCTGGGCAAAATCAAATGGATGACGACGAAGAATTTGATTATGATGCTGAGAACGAAGGGGATTCATACTTGCAAGTATTACCCCTCCACTCGCAATCAATTACTAATTCTTTCTTACAGTGCTGTGATGTCACCAGAGCTTCGAGCCTGGTGCTCCGCTCCAGTTCAAGAAGAGGACCAATTCTAAAAAGTCCCTCATGTACTGATCCAGATGTAATATATGCGATGGAATTGAGCATCAGGAACGCTCTTCTCAATAACATCATGCCTGAATTTAAGTCATTCATCATGAGCATAAGATCAAACTCTGATTCTTATCCGATTAAGTGGATGCTAGGTAGCAGTGCTTCGGCCCACTTTACTGGCAGCCTCTCAGACTTTTCTACAGTCGATCGAGGCTTCTTTGGAATGGTACAAACTGCCTCTGGCCACTTGAAAATCCAAGGTCAAGGAACAGTAATCATCCAACACTTAGTCATAGATACAAACACAGAAACCAAAGAAGTCCGAAAGACTAAACTTTGGCCTGTATTTTACATAAATGGTATGAACATGCGGCTCATCTCTGTCGGACAACTTTTACGGTCCAGACTAAGATTAGAAGCCAATGCGAAGCATCTCACCTTTCGAGATGAAAATAATCATGCTGTACTTTCGGGTATCTTGGGACATTTTCCCAGTATTTCCACTGTCCTTACTAGGATAATCAAGGAAATCCCCGAAGCTGGTGCTTATGCAACCATAAACGCTGATTATACAACCTGGCATCGTCGATTAGGACATCTGTCAGATCTCGTGTTGAGTAAATTCTCAAAAGAATCTTTAGGCATTCCACCTATTAGTATTCCACGAGATAAACCAGTTTGTAAAGGATGCGCTGAAGGTAAACTCGTGCAAAAATCCTTTCCCACTTCAGAGAGCCGTAGAACAAAAGTTCTTGAGTTAATCCATTCGGATCTATTCGAACTTCCGGTAATCTCTTATCATCACCATAAATGGGTATTAACCATATTGGATGATTATTCCAGTATGGCATTCACCGTAATGATTACCCACAAAAGTGATGCACCTCGAGAAATGATCAAAATCATGATGTTGCTCGCTAACTCCACTGATCAAAAGATCAAGAGACTGCACACTGATCGAGGAGGAGAATACACCAATAGCACTCTAAAAGAGTACTTGTCTACCAACGGCATAAAACATGAGCTTTCTGCCCCTAATGTTCACCAACAAAATAGGCACGCTGAAAGACTCAATAGAACGTTGCACGAGAAATCACAAGCCATGCGCAAACATGCATGTCTTCCCAACTCATGGTGGGGATTCTCTATGACATATGCGGTCCATATTTACAACCGCACGCCTTTGCAATGGCTGAAGTGGAAAACTCCATATGAATTATTCTATGGAACCAAACTGGACCTGATGAAGATCCGAGTGTTTGGCTGTGGTGCCTATGTTTATCTCCCAAAAGAGATACATACAAATAAGCTCTCCTCACGATCTAAGCTTATGATATTTTTTGGGATACCAAGGCCCAAATTATCAATTTATGAGACACCAAAATGGAAATGTAGTATTCATTTCTCCCACAGCCATTTTTGATGAAGCTTTCTTCCCGAAATGCGATAAATCGAAACCAGGTAACCTCGAAAGAAGATTGAGTAATACTCTGAGTCGAAGTAATTCCTTGGAATCAGAGAACTCCAAAAATGGAGGAGAAGTCGATTTTAATCTCGACCCCAATTCTCTTAATGGTCCCTCTACGGATCAACCACCTATTAATAAAGCTCCACCGGCAGTACCGCTGCATCCACCAATGCTGCCACAGCCAATGCCGCCATCACGGCAACAAAGAGCTCAATCACCACCTCCTCGTAATGCAACTCCTGGCCCATCTAACCAGCCTCCATGGCAGGAACAGCCAACATGGAGAAAATGGTGTGACATAACTCCACCTGATGAATCAGAACACAATGTTAGAAGATCTAAACAGAAAACTAAAGTACTGAACCAACCAGATAACATCTACAGGATAAACACCCGTCAAAAATTCTGAAAGATTACGAGAGACAACCTTTCTTGCCGGACTTCGAAGAAGGAATCCAGCGAAGGGTACCTCCAAGATCTGATAGACAAAATGCTCGTATACCTACCAATGAACAAGCTGATGAAGCACGTCACGAAGAAATTCGCAGACACTTCGAAAAAGCTAGTCGATGAGCTGAGGAATACAAACAAGAGCATAGCTCTCAACTTCCATCCCAATTTGGCAATGCTCCAGTCCCTGGAGAAGCCACTATGGATGAAGTTCAAGTTCTAATCAGAGAAGGAGGAGTAAGGCTAAATAACTTTCTCTTCGAACTTGCAAACCAGATCCAAATGCCGGTCCAATTTAAGGACTTAACGCAACTACCTGCAGCAATGCGGAAGAAATGGATCGATGCTTGTTTGGAGGAATTAGAAGCTTTACAGAAACGTAGTGTCTATGAATTAGTAGATCTCCTGAAAGGTCGAAGAACTATTAAAAATAGATGGGTCTTTAATGAGAAAAGCGATGGCCACCTTCGCGCTCGACTAGTTGCAAAAGGATTCTCTCAAATCAAAGGAATCGACTATAACGAGCTTTTTTCTCCAGTAGTCCGCTATGAAACTGCCCATCTCCTTCTAGGTGTCGCCACCCTTGAAAATTGGGATATGTTTAGCGTTGATGTAAAAACTGCCTATCTATATGGCAAACTGGATGAAGAAATCTATATGACACAACCTGAAGGATTCACAGCCACTGGCAAAGAAAATAAGGTCTGGAGATTACGCTGAGCATTGTACAGCCTTAAGCAAGCCAGGTTAAGTTGGTGGAAACAATTAACTGCCAGCATGACTGAGATCGGTTTTGTCCAATGCAAATCCGATGCAGGTGTATATTATTACCATCATCCAAAGATGCGTGAACTTGTCATCATGCTAGTCTATGTTGATGATGTAGCTTTCATGGGAAAGAAAAACTCCCAGCTCCTCAAAGAGTTGAAGCTAAAGTTCTCAACCAAATGGGAATGTCGTGATCAAGGTGTTATGACAGAATTTCTTGGTATGCAAATATCTCGAGATTGTCCGAACAAGAAAATCTTCTTGCATCAGCAGAAGTACCTTCAAAAGGTCCTTGATCAATTTGGTATCAAATCCGGATCTGAAGAAACACCATTACCAAAAGGATACGTGTTCAAAACTTCTGATAAAGTACCAAACAATGGATTCAGAACAAAGTACCAACAGTTGGTCGGATCATTAATGTACCTCATGATCAGATCACGACCAGATATTGCATTTGCCGTTGTAAAATTATCACAATACATGGTGACTCCAAACAAAGAGCACTATACCGCCAGCATGCATCTTCTTCGGTACCTTAATGGCACTAAAAAGATGGTTCTTGAGTTTGATGGTAACTCAAATCAAGGTGTCATAGCCTATTCCGATTCGGATTGGGCTTCTGATTCAGAAGACCAGAAATCTATCACCGGCAATTTTGTTACAATCGCTAACGAACTATTTCCTGGCTGAGTCAAAAAAAACAGTTGCACTTTCATCAACAGAAGCCAAAATATGGCATCTCTGATTGCTCGCAACAATTAGTTTGGGTCTCCCAACTCCTGACTGAGATTGGTTTGAGATACAAACTCCAATGCTCTATGGAGACAATATGGGCAGTCTATTCTGGTCGACTTCTGAAGTTCAGGAGAAACGATCGAAGCATATCGACATTCGCTTCCTGTTACGACCTTAATCTGTAAAGACTCAGGTTGCAGACAAGTGGACAAAGACTTGAGAGCGATGAAAGAGTAGAGTAAGGGAAAGATACGATTGGTAAAGCGTAAAGACTACAGCAGTACCTACAGGGTTTATATACGTAAAGACATCTACCCAGGGTAACTAAGTATAGGACAGGACTGAGTCATAATACCCGGAGTAGGGGAGTAAGAATGCATGGACGTGGAGTAAGGCATATGGGGGTGGAGTAACAGTGAGACAAAAGATACTAGAAAGGAAAGATGAAAGAAAAGTATAACGGGCAGGCATGAGAACGCAGAAAAACAAAAGAGCTTGAATGAGTGATCATAACCGGTGAAACCATAACAATATCCTCCGTTTAGGTTTCGTGACCACATGAACACTAGTGCTTAAGGGTGTGGAGAGCTGCGAGTATCGCCTTCTTCTTCGACCCGATGATATGATGATCGAAATCAATGCAGCCAATGAAGTGTGGAGAATTGGGCATTCCGACTTGAGCTACGAAATAGCTGTCTCCTGCGAAACTTTCTTCGACGGCGAGTTTGTCAAAGAGTACATAAACGACTTCAGCCCAAAAGGTTTCATCTTTTTCTCCTCCATCGATGATTGTAGTGTATCCTTCAGGAGGGTTGAACGGAATGGGTTCGGAGGATGGTTCATATCCCCTTAAGAAGGCTTTGAGTCGTACAGCTTCGACATTGAAGTTGGCTTTCAATCGGAGATCGTCTTCAAAAGGGGGGGGAAATGGAGAAGGGCTTTTGACGCGAATAGGGAGGGGAGTAGACGAGTTGGGATAGGTAGGGACGTCGGTGTTGTCACCTAAGTAGGCTTTGAGAACTGTGTGGGCATATTTGATCTTTTCCTCAGATCCGACCTCCGGCATGGCGCGCAGTAGATAGGCGAGTTTGACAGATATGTGATGGGCTTTGAGTTCGATATGGGTGAGGGATAGTTCTCTGGCGTCATCAACCAACCTGTCCAATTGGTTTTGTATGTTCGTATCTTTGACGATTTTGTTGAATAGCGGTTGGACAGATACTAAGACCGTTGACGTATTGGTGGCAATGGCACTAAGAGTGCCTCCTAAGTTACGAATGTGAGCCAAATTGGTCAAGATAGTGAGGATGGTTTCTTTTTGTTGTTCAATGGAGCGTAGGTTTTTGTTGAATGTGGTGTGAATTTCGGTGTCAAAGGCAAGAGGGTTGATGAAAGAGGGGATGTCAGACATGTTTGTTGGTACAACTGCGAGGTGTTCTGAAAGAAAAAGTAAGAAAAGTTTTTTTTTGGTTTAAATATTATTCTCCATCTCCTCTTTTAGGCAGATGCTCCGAATCTGCAATCTACCATCCTGCGTTCCACCCGGATCCATCTCCTTCTATCTGCTCCAGTAAACTGGCATTTGTTAATTCCACCATATCCACTACATCTTTCAACATCTTAATCATCCACTTTTCCTTCTTCAACTTTAGAATAATCTCCTTCTTTTCCTCATCTGTCATAGGGGCGGCGTCTTTGGGTGTGTTCATAATAAGCGGTGTTTGGACGTGAGATTGGAAAAGAAGATACTTGGATGTATCCTGATGGGCATGTACCAGGTGTTGTCCTCTGCAGAGAGCTTGGGTGTCATAAATGTTGGTGTTACCACCGACAGCGGAGAGGGTTGGCAAATTGGTGAGGAAGGACATTGATGATTGTTGTATACCGATTGGAGTGCTTTCACTGGGTTTTATATCCTACGACCATGTTTTCTCGTACTCGTCTAGGACGTCCTTAGCGTTTTCCAAGGCTGATCTCGGTAACCATGTGTCTTCTTCGTTTCTGTAACCTTTCCAATGTACCAAATACTGGGTTCCTCTTCCTCACTTCCTATGTCCTCGGATCTCTTCGATTTCGTACTCTTCTTTTTTGTATATATCGTCGGCAGGGTAGGGTGGTGTTGGCTGTCAAACTCAGGTTCGTGACATCATGTGAGCAAAGAAACGTGGAACATGTTGTGGATTGCCCAGGATTCAGGTAATTGAAGCTTGTATGATCGATCTCCAACAGCTTCGATGATCTCAAAAGGTCCATAGCATTTGTTGTCGAGTTTCCGTGATGGTCGGTTGGAATGAATGTTAACTGCTTCTAGCCAGACCTTTTCTCCAGGTGAGAACGTTTTAGAGACAATTCCGTGGTTTCCTCGGTTTTGTATAAGATCATTGTTCTCTTCCATTGCCGCTTTAGCTTCTTCTTGGACTTTCTCTAACTCTGATGAGAAATCCGATGCCGCTGGGTTGGACATAGGTAAGCTGTGATTCCCTTTCCATGGATGGAATCCGTGATTCAAAAAGAACGGTGTGTTCTTCATTGCCGAGTGGACTTTATCATTGTAATGGAACTCTGCCATAGGTAACCATTTCGTCCAATCGTTCTGTCGATAGCTGATAAAATTCCACAAGTACATTTCGACTTCTTGGTTAATGCATTCCATTTGCCCATCTGTCTGAGGGTGATATGCCGTTGATAGGTTCCTTTCTATCCCCAATGATGTGCATAGCTCTTTCATGAATTTAGATGCGAACTGCGGTCCTCTGTCACTGATGATTCTTCGGGAAATCCTGTGGAGCCTCCAAACTTCCGATTTGTATAGGTGCACTAATTCAATTGACGTGAGAGTCATAGTGGTGGGAACAAGGTGGATCATCTTTGAGCATCGGTCGATGACAATAACAATAGCATCTTTCTCTTCGGATTTAGGCAGAGGTCCGATCATGTCAATAGAAATTTCCTGCCAAGGGCCTTCCGGGATTGGTAGTGGGTTCAACGTAATTGGTTCGGGTCTGCGAATGATCTTGTTCTTTTGACACATGTCACATCCTCTGACATATCTCCTGACGTCCGTCTTGATCGTGGGCCACCAGAATGTCCACTTCAACAGTTCTAGCATTCGATGTTGTCCAGGATGTCCGACATCGGGAGAATAGTGGTGGTCGTATAGGATTTGATCTTGCAAGTTCTTTTTATCTGGCACATAGATCCGTCCTTGTCGGTAAATTATTCCTTCTGTCTCCCACACTTTCTCCGGTTGTTTCACCAATTCCTGCAGTACCATGGTTTCTCTCTTCTTCGACTTTCTGATATCTTCCAGGATCTGTTGGTTGGCTGATATCTCGAATTGTCAGCTTCGTAGAATGGTGGTTTCATATACTGGCATTTCTTCAACCATTCTTTGTACAAATTCCTTTCCTTTGAACATCTCTATGTCTTTGTTATCTCGGGTCAAATCTGGTTTGATGATACGAGACAGGATGTCAGCTTTGGTGTTGGATTTTCCGGGTATTTGTCATAGTGCGAAATCATATTCTTGCAGCATAAGGTACCATCTTGCTTGTCGAGCATTCAGTTTCTGTGGTTCTTTGAAGTACTTCAGGTTTTCGTGGTCTGTCCAGATTTCGAATTGCTCCTTCGCATCCAACAGGTACTGTCTCCATAATTTCAGCACCTTGACTATAGCCAGTAATTCCTTGTTGTAGATCTCGTAGTTTTGTTCTGCTTCAGTCAACGTTTTGGACATGAATGCAATCGAATGCCATTTTCCTTCCTGTTCCTGTGATAGGACTGCTCCCGTTCCATAGTTTGATGCATCTACCTCAAGTCTAAACTTTCCATAGTCATTTGGCAACGCCAATACTGGTTCGCTGGTAATTGAATCTTTGATATTTTTGAATGCCTGTTGTTGTGCTTCTTCCCATTTCCATTCTTTTCCTCCTCCCTTCAACTGATTTAGCGGAGCTGCGATGATGCTGAAGTTTTTTATGAAGCGTCTGTAAAAGTTCGCAAATCCCAAGAAACTCTCCACCTCCTTAATTGTTCGTGGCGTTTTCCATTCCTTTATGGCTCTGACCTTCTCCTTTTCCATAGTGGCTTTACCGTTTCCTACAACCGTGCCTAGCAAGGCAATTTCCGTGGCATCGAATTCGCATTTCAGTCGTTTAAAGAATAGATTGTGTTTGTCGGCTATCTTCAGGAAACATATAGTTCGTTCATGTAGTTCCTCTTTGGTACGCCCTGGAATTGCGAAGTCGTCCATATAATTGACCAATGCACTTTCTTGGATCATTTCTCGGAATATGGTTGCCATCATGCGTGAAAAGGTCGCCGGGGAGTTACTCATTCCAAAAAACATGACAGTAGGTTCAAATAATCCACGATTGGTGATGAACACTGCTTTCCATTCATCTCCTTCTCTGATCCTGACATTGTTGTAACCCCAGATAATGTCCAGTTTATTGAAGTATTTCGCATCTCGCAGTTGGTCGATCACTTCGTTTATGAGTGGTAATGGCGTTTTGTCTTTGATCGAATGTTCGTTGAGTTTCCTGTAGTCTTGGCATAATCAGAGCGATCCATCCTTCTTTGGTATGAAGAAACAAGGAGCAGCGTATGGTGACTTGGATGGTCGAATTTGTTTCGATGCTAGGTTCTCATCTAAGAACTTATCGAGTTCCTCCCTTTCTTTTGGCGTCATGTTATAAACCTTCGATGATATTTCCTTTGGTGCATCATCCATCAAATTGATCTCGTGATCCCATTCTGTTCGAGCTGGCAATTGTTCAAAGTTCCATTTGTTAAACAAATGCATGAATGGTCGAATGTAATCCAGTAAATCCTCGGGGTTGGTGGGATCTGGTTCTTTTTCCTCCATAGCACTGTCCACATCAGTGGTTAGCTGTCGAGAAAAAGGAATCGTTTGGTGTGGTGTAGTGCATGTATTGGGGCATCTCATAAATCTGACTTCTTGGTTTATCCAGTCAATTTCTGGGTTATGTTGAATTAACCAGTCGTATCCCAGAAAAATATCCACGCTCGAAATGTCCGATACCAGTGCCTTGATTTCCTCCTTATGTCCTCCTAGATTCATCTGGATTTTGGCGTCCTCCATTAATATCCCGGTCCGATTTGGTGTTCCATCTGCGTTTCTCATGCAGATGGGTTGTTGCCGTTTGACCTTCTTCAATTTCTCTTTTTCTGCCAACTCCTTTGCTACCATCGTCATATGTGCTCCCAAGTCGATAAGGGCCTTGACCATTTTGTTTCCGTTCTTGGTGTTGATGGTTGCATCCAGCAGAATTTCACGCTTTGAGTCTCTCTTGAAAGGAATAACATACTTGGATTTTGAATTTGTTGTTACATGGGGAGAGACTCTATGGTTTATGGGTCAAGATTTCGTGCTCAATCAGACCCTTCGGCAAAATCCTGCTTCTCGGTGGTATCTTCTTCATCCTGTGGACTGTTTTCAGTTGTTTCCCTAGTCCTAGCTCTCTTCGGTGCCCTACAATTCCTGGTAATGTGTCCTGGTTTGTTACAATTGTAACATGTCATGGTTTTCTTTGGCTGCCTGCATTCTCTGGCAAAATGTCCGAACTTTCTGCAATTGAAACACTTCCTCTGATTATTCGGGGCTTGGACTCTAGTAGTCTCGGAACTTCCCAATTCCATGGGTTGACTGCTTCCTCCATAAGTGACTCCTGTTGCGGTGTGTTTGTCAAACAAACTCATCGTCTCTGTTCCCATTCCTACTGCTTTTATGGTTTCGAGCCATTCGTTGAAAGTGGTGGGGACTTTGTCGGGTGGGAATGATAAAATGGTGCAAATAGTTTCCTTTTTGACGTTCTTCTTTAACAAGAAGATAGCGTGTTGATTGTCCGTTCCCGCTTTGTTCATCATCAAGGTGAATTCAACTAAGAAGTCCACGATGGGTTTCTTTCCTTGGGTCATTATTTTGATAGCTATCTCACTTTTCTCCTTGTCCATTCCATCGATAAACAACTCCTTCACTTGCTTCTCGAATTGTTTCCATGTAAATGTTACATCTGGGTTGGTGACTTTGTCCGCTATGAGTGCTGAGAAACTTCTGGCTACTCCTCTCATCCTGGATATGGCCGCTATGATCATCCTATCATTGTCAGTGATTCCGTTAAACTTTATGAACAGCTTGATGCTCCTCCACCAATCCTCAAATTTCTCTCTGTTTCTCTCGAACCAACCGGGATCGGGGATAATTGACTTGGTATTCTCTGTGGTCGACATGACTGGTAGTTCCTTTGTCTCTGACTGTTCTTCGTTATTGATGTGTATATCCGCAAAAATATCCGTGATTTGATCTACTTCTTCATCGTCTTCTGACTGTGGTGTTGATTCCGGTCTCGGTGTCGGATTCTTAGGTAACTCGATCTCTCGCAACAATTCATCGTGATATGTGGCTAATTCTTCTTCGACAAGTCGTTTCTTCCCTTGTCAGCTGCTACTTGGCATAAACTCGTGCCCTGATGACTATGCTTGTGAAAGCTTCGACGCGAAAAAATTACGTCCATTCGATTGGTAGATCTGCTGTATGCACTACCACTACAGCAAGCTCGCTAGGCTGCTGTCTGCAAGGTGAGGTGTAGACGCTTTACCAAATGTTACGAACTTAATCTGTAAAGACTCAGGTTGCAGACAAGTGGACAAAGACTTGAGAGCGATAAGAGAGAAGAGTAAGGGAAGGATACAAAGTGGTAAAGCATAAGGAATACAGCAGTACCTACAGGGTTTATATACGTAAAGACAACTACCCAGGGTAACTAAGTATAGAACAAGACTGAGTCATAATACTCGGGGTAGTGGAGTAAGTAGAGTAAGATCATATGGATGTGGAGTAACTGTGAGATGAAAGATACTAGAAAGGAAAGATGAAAGAAAAGTATAATGGGCAGACATGAGAACATGGAGTAAGATCATATGGATGTGGAGTGACCGTGAGATGAAAGATACTAGAAAGGAAAGGTGAAAGAAAAGTATAACGGGCAGGCATGAGAACGCAGAAAAACAAAAGAGCCTGAATGAGTGACCATAACCGGTGAAACCATAACACCTGGAGAGCAAGAAGGAGGGAGGGAGAGGGTGGGAAGGGCAGGAAGAGGAAGGATGAATGGTTATGCTCGAAACAGAAGTTCAACATGTCACATGATATCACATGACCTCTGGACTTGGGATTTTCGAAGCAAAGTCTCTCAAACTATGGGTGGGAGATGTTTGCAGACCATTTCTGCATGGACTTTAATGATTTGAAAATGTATTCTTATGTTTTTCGGGTCAGGGAGTCCGAATATTTCATTAGATTTCTTGTTGGATGAGTCCTACTGAGATATGGCACATTTAACATAAAAAACACGAATTTCTACTGTAGCTCCTCCAATATTGATCGGATAAATAAATTAAATGTCTTATCGGATTCTTGGACCTTGAAAACAATACTTACCCTCTTGAATGATCAAAATCCACCCAGAAACTGTAGAAAACATGACATTTTGTTATGTTTTTCTATATCTCTATAACCGGTATGTCTTTTGACAAAAACATACATATAAACTCATGTTCTTTTAATATTTCATGATTTTTCGTGATTTTTCCAGAATTTTCCGGTTAGTAGAACCAGTTCTATGATGGACATAGTTAGAGTTGATTATGACCCCCCACCCCTTGATGCAATCTTGATATCTCCATACCGGGTATGTTTTCCAACAAAAACATACATATGAACTTATGTTTTTTTAATATTCTAAGATTTGTCATGATTTTTCCGGAATTTTATTTGCAGTAGAACAGGACTTACAATGACTTACTGAAAAAGACATAATATCACCCAAGACTTTTTTGCTTTGGGTGTTATTATTGCAACTTATTACATTTCTTTGACTTACCTGTCATATCTGCCTTCAAGTGCTGACAAAATAAGTCTGAAATAAGGTATGACATGAATAAGACAAAAAAGTTCCATAAAAGATTTGAATATTTTGCTGATGCTATGCTTTACCAACTCGTATCTTTCCCTTATTCGCTCTCAAGTCTTTGCCTCATTGCAACCTGAGTTCAGCCTTAAGGTCGTAACAGTCTGCTCATTCCAGATTTTTCAAACCTGTAGACCATTCAATTCCAGACTTCTGAAGTTCTTACTGCTAAAAATGAAAGGAAGATGATGAAGAGCACTACCACATATTTTCAAGCTACAGCCTATATAAGAGGATGCAATTCAATAAGGAGGTAAAGAACGAGTCATTTAACCCAGTGATAAGTTCAATAGATATCATCTTGCTAGTGTGGCCACAACCTCATTGTTGTGCCTTTAAATATTCAAAGGTGCACAGCAGGACTTAGTTATCATACTGTGTATGATGGTCTAATAATAAGCACTCTGAGATTTCAATCGAGATCAAATCTTGCACATGACTGATTTTACGGTTAAAAATGATGTAAAATAAGGTAAAATGCAGTCTGGAACAAGTCTGGAATAGCGAAAAAATCTGGAAGGAGGAGAGGGGGGTGCCTCCAGATATCAGTCTGAAACAACTTGGGAAAACGTCATTTTCAAGATCAGATGATGGGTCATCCCAATTTAGCTGGCAGCATCAACAGCACACAGCCACATTTTTTTTAAAAAAAATCTGGCAGGATAGCGGTGCTAGTACCGAATACTGGATACCAGATACTAAAGATTACATAATGATATCATGACGTGGCTGGTTTGATATGACTCCCTCCTATTACTACCAGTCCAGCCAAAGCATGCTCGTTGTGCTATTATTGTTTGTGCATAAATCTCAGAAAATATCAATGGAATTTAGGCCTGAACCCAGACCTTGGTCCTGCAGTTCTCTGGCCTTTGTTGACAGGTATATCACATGGTCTATTATTATAACTTGTTCGATGGTTCATTTTTGTTTTGTTGTCCAAGCGGCTCGGTTCGAAGCTCTGATGGCCCATCTGCCCCGAGCCACGTCTTGCTGGAAGATTCTTGTTAGAACTTGGCCTGAATGTCACGGTGTCACGGTGTCACATCAGTCACATTATTTATTACATAATTATTTTCCTCTGCTACTTCAGTGCGACGGAGGCTAAACTATCGGCATACTGATTATGGCTCAGGCATCTGACCTACCTGTGGAACTATATCAACACATCTTATCTTTTTTACTGCCACATCACGAACAACAAGTGCGATGGAGAAGACAAGTGGCTAGAATCGGACAGGCATCATGCCCTGAAGGTTGGTACTTACGCGATTGCAGGTATACAGAGTGTGGGAGAACAATGTTGATTATGAATGATGGAGTAGCGGAACGACCGTGGGTGTTGATACGGTGGCAGAACCTGTCTTTCCGATACTGGGAGCAGGTACAATTCTACACAATGTGCCCGTATGGAAAGATCTTAGCAACATATCATGGGAGCATTTGGTGGATGTGAACATTTTCTATTTTTAGAACAATTTGTACTTATTGACATTTTTATAAGGTTTACCCAAACTTATGGATTATTGATCTTGCCTCTGGTTTTCTCTTCTTTTCTCATGATTGATTCTTTTCTAAAAATATAACTTCCTCTTCCTGTTGTTTACATTTTTATGGTTTGTTTACACTTTTATATTTAGCTCTTTCTCTCATGCCATGTTTCACTGTCAATGTATAAATAGTTTATTTTCTCATGCTTTACTTCTTTATGATGTCATTGTGTAAAAATAGTTACCTAGGGTAGTTGGTCTGTGCGCCAGGACTTAAGTATAAAAGTAGGTGAAAACTTGTAGAAAACTCTGTCGAGTTCTCTTAGGTTCACGCCTAATAAACTCTTTTGCGCTACACTCTAATAGTTCTTAAGTAAGGTGTGACCTGTGACATCACAGTCACAGTTGCCCTAACAATTCTTCAGTCATTCGCTTGGATGATCAGACTACCCCGGCACTCTCTTCCCTCTCTCCTGCCAGTGATGAGCCTTTGAGTCAGGCTGTACTACGAGGCCGTGGTCACCCCCGCATCAAACCCATTGTTTATGGCCCCAAACGTTGATGTGGACGTCTTTCTGGTTCAGGGTCTAAGCAGAAGCATCAGGCCAAATTACGTCAATGCTCTCCTACTATCTCTCATGTTGGCAATGCCATTATACGGGATACTCCCATTGTGAGTAGCCTTTATTGCTATTATACCCAATCTAATCAATTTGTTATCACTGTTTTTATGAAGACTATGCCTGGGACTCGTCGACGCAGTGCCTTTCTACAGCCTGTGATTGCTGCTCAAGTTGTGGAACCCATGGAAAAGGACGTGCAGGCAACACCTCTGTGAGTAATCCGAGTCTTCATTTACTTGCTCTCATGACATTATAACTGACTCTATTGATTCTGTAGACCTCCACCACAAGCAACCTATCCAATCATTCAAGATGAAGATCCCGACTCCGGTATTCAAGATGATGTGAATGCTAGTGATGAGGAGATGAACGCTGATGGGAAAGGGATTGGAGAGGACGATGATTATGATGATATAGAACCTGAAGATGATGGTAGTAGAAGAGAGGGATGAAAGCGAAGACTGCTTCCTTCATGGCTGCTAGATGCTTTCAATGAGCGGGTGGAAGAGTCAAAGCAATGTAATGTGCAAGGACTTCCACCATTGTATTCAAATCACCAGAGCTTCTGGTTTCCGCAGAAGTCTCCATTTTTTATTTTAGATGAGAAAAAGCATCTGTCTCCCTCAAATCTATTCAATCTGAAATTTTTTCTCTGGGATCCCCAGGTGCTGTACCCTTCAATTCCCTGCCCTCAATGTAAGTCAAGGCTTTGACGCAAGCAACACATTCCATGGCCTAGGCATTGTGTAGACATGGATGACACATTCTGGATCATTGGATATCGATATCAGTGCACGAACTGCATCAATCGACAAAGTTGAAGAGAATGCTGCTATAAGCGGCAGCGTAGTATGGGAAGACTTACATTTGTATATCTTGAACTGCAAGCGGGTAAGCTTTGAGCAAGTAGATAGTAGTGCGAGTTTGCTGGTTAGGCTTAGAGTGAGAAAGATAGAGACTTGGAAACTTAATATTATCAGTAGACTACAGAGTTCTTATATACTACTACAGGATAGGGTTTAGGGTATAGCTAAAACAACTCATGAAATCATAGTGCCCTGCGGGCGTAGTCTACATGTGTATAATGTATGTATTTGAAACAGGAGTCATTCATATGTCATACTGAGTGTAAGACTCGAGGTATTCATTTCAACACTCCTCCTTGAGTGGACTCACTGTTGCTTTAGATTAAGCATAGAGCGGAAAAGAGAGAATTTCACTTTTTCTAGATTTTTGGTTAAAACGTCAGCAGGATTTTTTGATCCATCAATCCAATCAAGATTGATTTGCTTTTGTTCTAAGAGCTCTCGGATATAATGGAAGTGTTATGGTTTCACCGGTTATGATCACTCATTCAAGCTCTTTTGTTTTTCTGCATTCTCATGCCTGCCCGTTATACTTTTCTTTCATCTTTCCTTTCTAGTATCTTTTGTCTCACTGTTACTCTACCCCCATATGCCTTACTCCACGTCCATGCATTCTTACTCCCCTACTCTGGGTATTATGACTCAGTCCTGTCCTATACTTAGTTACCCTGGGTAGATGTCTTTACGTATATAAACCCTGTAGGTACTGCTGTAGTCTTTATGCTTTACCAATCGTATCTTTCCCTTACTCTACTCTTTCATCGCTCTCAAGTCTTTGTCCACTTGTCTGCAACCTGAGTCTTTACAGATTAAGTTCGTAACATTTGGTAAAGCGTCTACACCTCACCTTGCAGACAGCAGCCTAGCGAGCTTGCTGTAGTGGTAGTGCATACAGCAGATCTACCAATCGAATGGACGTAATTTTTTCGCGTCGAAGCTTTTATCAAGTGTAGTCATCAGGGCATGAGTTTATGCCAAGTAGCAGCTGACAAGGAAAGAAACGACTTGTCGAAGAAGAATTAGCCGCATATCACGACGAATTGTTGCGAGAGATCGAGTTACCTAAGAATCCAACACCGAGACCGGAATCAACACCACAGTCAGAAGATGACGAAGAAGTAGATCAAATTGCAGATATTTTTGCGGATATACACATCAATAACGAAGAACAGTCAGAGACAAAGGAACCACCAGTCATGTCGACCACAGAGAATACCAAGTCAATTATCCCCGATCCCGGTTGGTTCGAGGGAAACAGAGAGAGATTTGAGGATTGGTGGAGGAGCATCAAGCTGTTCATAAAGTTTAACGGGATCACCGACAATGACAAGATGATCATAGCGGCCATATCCAGGATGAGAGGAGTAGCCAGAAGTTTCTCAGCACTCATAGCAGACAAAGTCACCAACCCAGATGTAACATTTATGTGGAAGCAATTCGAGAAGCAAGCTAAGGAGTTGTTTATCGATGGAATGGACAAGGAGAAAAGTGAGATAGCTATCAAGACAATAACCCAAGGGAGAAACCCATTGTGGACTTCTTAGTCAAATTTACCTTGATGATGAACAAAGTGGGAACGGACAATCAACACGCTGTCTTCTTGCTGAAAAAGAACATCAAAAAGGAAATCATTTGCACCATTCTATCATTCCCACCCGACAAAGTCCCCACCACTTTCAATGAGTGGCGCGAAACCATAAAAGCAGTAGGAATGGGAACAGAGACGATGAGTCTATTTGACAAACACACCACAACAAGAATCACTTATGGAGGAAGCGGTCAACCCATGGAAATAGGAAGTTCCGAAACCGCTAGAGTTCAAACCCTGAATAATCAGAAGAAGTGTTTCAATTGCGGAAAGTTCGGACATTTTGCCAGAGAATGCAGGCAGCCAAAGAAGACCGTGACGTGTTACAATTGTAACAAACCAGGGCATATTGCCAGGAATTGTAGGGCGCCGAAGAAAGCTAGGACTAGGGAAATGACTGAAAATAGTCCACAGGATGAAGAAGATACCACCGAGAAGCAGGATTTTGCTGAAGGGTCCGATTGAGCATGAAATCTTGACCCATAAACTGTAGAGTCTCTCCCCATGTAACAACAAATTTGAAATCCAAGTATGTTATTCCTTTCAAGAGAGACTCGAAGCGCGAAATCCTGTTAGACGCAACTATCCGAACTAAGAATGGAAACAAAACAGTCAAGGCCCTCATCGACTCGGGAGCACATATGACAATGGTTGTTACGACCTTAATTCTATAAAGACTCAGGTTGCAGACAAGTGACAAAGACTTGAGGGCGATAAGAGAGAAGAGTAAGGGAAGGATACGATTGGTAAAGCGTAAGGAATACAGCAGTACCTACAGGGTTTATATACGTAGAGACAACTACCCAAGGTAACTAAGTATAGAACAGGACTGAGTCATAATACTCGGGGTAGTGGAGTAAGTGGAGTAAGATCATATGGAGTGGAGTAACAGTGAGACAAAAGATACTAGAAAGGAAAGATGAAAGAAAAGTATAACGGACAGGATGAGAATGTGGAGTGACCATGAGATGAAAGATACTAGAAAGGAAAGGTGAAAGAAAAGTATAACGGGCAGGCATGAGAACGGGAAAAAAAAAGAGCCGAGCAGTGACCATAACCGGTGAAACCATAACAATACCCTCCGTTTAGGCTTCGTGACCACACGAAGTATCCTAGTCTGTGAAGTTAATCTCCATCTTTGCAGGTCGAACCTCGTATCCCAACTTGAAGAGGTTTCTTCTGCCAAATTCTTGACTTCAGGAAACTTCCACTTGTGCGCAAGGTTTAGGATGTTAACCCATTCTTCGAATACGAGACTCGAATAGTCATCATATTTGGTGTTGTAGAAGATGAAGAGGAACACTTGGAATTCTGTGGCATTGGCGTCTTCAATGTAAGCGGGGTCTGCGGTGTTAAAGTTTCTGATGAACGTGTGATGGGGATCGTCGTATCCAGTTAATTTTCTTCGCCAATAAACGGATTCTCTGGTGAGGAAGTATGAATGGATCCAGAAGCGCATTCCGTCTTTGGTTTGGACACATAAATCTGCTCCTCGAATTCTGACCAAAGCAGGTGTTTCGTTGGTAGTGGATTGGAAAGGTGGAATAAAGGTCGAGATGTCGGACATTTGAAGGTGATTTGGAGGATGAAAGAGATTGACGATTGTTGTATACCGATTGGAGTGCTTTCGTGGGTTTATATCCTACGACCTGTTTTCTCGTACTCGTCTAGGACGTCCTTGGCATTCTCCAAGGCTGATTTGGTAACCATGTGTCTTCTTCATTTCCGTAACCTCCAATGTACCAAATACTGGGTTCCTCTTCCTCGCTTCCTATGTCCTCGGATCTCTTCGATTTCGTACTCTTCTTCTTCGTTTATGATATCAGGTGGGCGGGTAGGGTGTTGGCTGTCAAACTCGGGTTTGTGACATCATGTGAGCAATGAAACGTAGAATACATTGTGGATTGCCCAGGACTCAGGTAAGCAAAGCTTGTATGACCGATCTCCGACAGCTTCGACGATCTCGAAAGGTCCATAGCGTTTGTTGTCAAGTTTCCGTGATGGTCGGTTGGAATGAATGTTAACTGCTTCTAGCCAGACCTTTTCTCCGGGTGAGAACACTTTAGAGACATTTCCGTGGTTTCCTCGGTTTCGCATAAGATCATTGTTCTCTTCCATTGCCGCTTTAGCTTCTTCTCGGGTTTCTCTAACTCCGATGAGAAATCCGCTGCCGCTGGGTTGAACGTAGGTAGACTGTGATTCCCTTTCCATGGATGGAATCCGTGATTCAAAAAGAACGGTGTGTTCTTCGTGGCAGAGTGGACTTTATCGTTGTAATGGAACTCCGCCGTAGGTAGCCATTTCGTCCAATCGTTCTGTCGATAGCTGATGAAATTCCGCAAATACATTTCGACTTCTTGGTTGATGCGTTCCGTCTGTCCATCCGTCTGAGGATGATATGCCGTTGATAGGTTCCTTTCTATCCCCAATGATGTGCATAGCTCCTTCATGAATTTAGATGCGAACTGCGGTCCTCTGTCACTGATGATTCTTCGGGGAATTCCATGGAGCCTCCAAATCTCCGATTTGTATAGATGCGCTAATTCGATTGACGTGAGAGTCGTAGTGGTGGGAACAAGGTGGATCATCTTTGAGAACGGTCGATGATAACAACAATAGCATCTTTCTCTTCGGACTTAGGCAGAGGTCCGATCATGTCAATAGAAATTTCCTGCCAAGGGCCTTCCGGGATTGGTAATGGGTTCAACGTATTGGTTCGGGTCTGCGAATGATCTTGTTCTTTTGACACATGTCACATCCTCTGACATATCTCCTGACGTCCGTCTTGATCGTGGGCCACCAGAACGTCCGCTTCAACAGTTCTAGCATCCGATGTTGTCCAGGGTGTCCGACGTCGGGGAATAGTGGTGATCGTATAGGATTTGATCTCGCAAGTTCCTTTCATCCGGCACATAGATCCGTCCTTGTCGGTAAATTATCCCTTCTTCTCCCACACTTTCTCCGGTTGTTTCGCCAATTCCTGCAGTACCATGGTTTCCTCTCTTCGACTTTCTGATAACTTCCAGGATCTGTTGGTCGGGTGATATCTCGAATCGTCGAGATCGTAGAATGGTGGCTTCATATACTGGCGTTTCTTCAACTTCTTCGTACAAATCCTTTCCTTTGAACATCTCCATGTTCCTTTGTTCTCGGGTATCTGGTTTGACTATGCGAGAGGATGTCGGCTTTGGTGTTGGATTTTCCGGTATGTGTCGTAGTGCGAAATCGTATTCTGCAGCATAAGGTACCATCTTGCTTGTCGAGCGTTCAGTTTCTGTGGGTTCTGAAGTACTTCAGGTTTTCGTGGTCTGTCCAGATTTCGAACTGTTCCTTCGCATCCAACAGGTACTGTCTCCATAATTTCAGCCTTGACTATAGCCAGTAACTCCTTGTCGTAGATCTCGTAGTTTCGTTCTGCTTCAGTCAACGTTTTGGACATGAATGCAACGGATGCCATTTTCCTTCCTGTTCCTGTGATAGGACTGCTCCCGTTCCATAGTTTGATGCATCCACCTCAATCTAAACTTTCCATAGTCATTTGGCAACGCCAATACTGGTTCGCTGGTAATGGAATCTTTGATGTCGAATGCCTGTTGTTGTGCTTCTTCCCATTTCCATCTTTTCCTCCTCCCTTCAACTGATTAGCGGAGCTGCGATGATGCTGAAGTTTTGTATGAAGCGTCTGTAAAAGTTCGCAATCCCAAGAAACTCTCCACCTCCTTAATTGTTCGTGGCGTTTTCCATTCCTTTATGGCCTGACCTTCTCCTTTTCCATAGTGCTTTTCCATTTCCTACAACCGTGCCTAACAAGGCGATTTCCGTGGCGTCGAATTCGCATTTCGATCGTTTGAAGAATAGATTGTGTTTGTCGGCGATTTTCAGGAAACATAGTCGTTCACGTAGTTCCTCTTTGGTACGTCCTGGAATCGCGAAGTCGTCCATATAGTTGACCAGTGCACTTCTTGGATCATTTCTCGGAATATGGTTGCCATCATACGAGAAAAGGTCGCCGGGGAGTTACTCATTCCAAAAAACATGACGGTAGGTTCGAATAATCCACGATTGGTGATAAACTGCTTTCCATTCATCTCCTTCTCTGATCCTGACATTGTTGTAACCCCAGATAATGTCCAGTTTATTGAAGTATTTCGCATCTCGCAGTTGGTCGAGTACTTCGCTTTATGAGCGGTAATGGCGTTTTGTCTTGATCGAATGTTCGTTGAGTTTCCTGTAGTCCTGGCATAGTCGGAGCGATCCATCTTTCTTTGGTACGAAGAAACAAGGGCAGCGTATGGTGATTTGGATGGTCGAATTCGTTTCGATGCTAGGTTCTCGTCTAAGAACTTATCGAGTTCCTTCCTTTCTTTGGCGTCATGTTATAAACCTTCGATGATATTCCTTTGGTGCGTCATCCATTAGATTGATCTCGTGATCCCATTCCGTTCGAGCTGGTAATTGTTCAAAATTCCATTTGTTAAACAAGTGCGTAAATGGTCGAATGTAATCTAGTAAATCTTCGGGTTGGTGGGATCTGATTCTTTTTCCTCCGTAGCGCTGTCCACATCAGTGGTTAGCCGTCGAGAAAAAGGAATCGTTTGGTGTGGTGTAGTGCATGTACTGGGGCATCTCGTAAATCTGACTTCTTGGTTTATCCAGTCGATCTCCAGGTTATGTTGAATTAACCAGTCATATCCAAGAAAAATATCCACGCTCAAAATGTCCGATACCAGTGCCTTGATTTCCTCCTTATGTCCTCCTAGATTCATCTGGATTTTGGCGTCCTCCATTAATATTCCAGTCCGATTTGGTGTTCCATCTGCGTTTCTCATGCTGATGGGTTGTTGCCATTTGACCTTCTTCAATTTCTCTTTTTCTGGCAACTCCTTTGCTACCATTGTTATGGTTTCACCAGTTATGGTCACTCGTTCTGTTATGGTTTCACCGGTTATGGTCACTCGTTCAGGCTCTTTTGTTTTTCCATGTTCTCACGCCTGCCCGTTATACTTTTCTTTCATCTTTCCTTTCTAGTATCTTTTGTCTCACTGTTACTCCACTCCCATATGCTTCTCCACGTCCATACGTTCTTACTCCACTTACTCCACTACCCCGAGTATTATGACTCAGTCCTGTTCTATACTTAGTTACCTTGGGTAGTTGTCTCTACATATATAAACCCTGTAGGTACTGCTGTATTCCTTATGCTTTACCAATCGTATCTTTCCTTACTCTTCTCTCTTATCGCCCTCAAGTCTTTGTCACTTGTCTGCAACCTGAGTCTTTATAAGATTAAGGTCATAACATTTGGTAAAGCATCTACACCTCACCTTGCAGACAGCAGCCTAGCGAGCTTGCTGTAGTGGTAGTGCATACGGCAGATCTACCAATCGAACGGACGTAATTTTTTCGCGTCGAAGCTTTTATCAAGCGTAGTCATCAGGGCATGAGTTTATGCCAAGTAGCAGCTGACAAGGAAAGAAATGACTTGTCGAAGAAGAATTAGCTGCATATCATGATGGATTGTTGCGAGAGATCGAGTTATCTAGGAGTCCGACACCGAGACCGGAATCAGCACCAGTCAGAAATTGATGAAGAAGTAGATCAAATTGCGGACAGTTTTGCGGATATACACATCGAAACGAACGAAGACAATCAGAGACAAAGGAACCATCAGACATGTCGACCACAGAGAATACCAAGTCAATTATCCCATCCCGGTTGGTTCGAGGGAAGCAGAGAGAGATTTGAGGATGGTGGAGGAGCATCAGCTGTTCATAAAGTTTAACGGGATCACCGACAATGATAGGATGATCATAGCGGCCATATCCAGGATGAGAGGAGGAGTAGCCGGAAGTTTCTCAGCACTCATAGCGGACAAAGTCACCAACCCAGACGTAACATTTACGTGGAAGCAATTCGAGCAAGCAAGGAGTTGTTTATCGATGGAATGGACAAGGAGAAAGCGAGATAGCTATCGAGACAATGACCAAGGAAGAAACCCATCGTGGACTTCTTAGTCGAATTTACCTTGATGATGAACAAAGCGGGAACGGACGATCAACACGCTATCTTCTTGCTGAAGAAGAACGTCAAAAAGGAAACCATTCGCACCATTCTATCATTCCCACCCGACAAAGTCCCCACCACATTCAACGATGGCTCGAAACCATAAAAGCAGTAGGAATGGGAACAGAGACGATGAGTTTTTCGACAAACACACCGCACAGTCACTTATGGAGGAAGCGGTCAACCCATGGAATAGGAAGGTTCGAAACCGCTAGAGTCCAAACCCCGAATAATCAGAGAAGTGTTTCAATTGCGAAAGTTCGGACATTTTGCTAGAGAATGCAGGCAGCCGAAGAAGACCGTGACGTGTTACAATTGTAACAAACCAGGGCACATTGCCAGGAATTGTAGGGTGCCGAAGAGAGCTAGGACTAGGGAAACGACCGAGAATAGTCCACAGGACGAAGAAGATACCACCGAAAAGCAGGATTTTGCCGAAGGGTCCGATTGAGCATGAAATCTCGACCCATAAATCGTAGAGTCTCTCCCCATGTAACAACAAATTCGAAATCCAAGTATGTTATTCCTTTCAAAGAGACTCAACGCGCGAAATTCTGCTGGATGCAACCATCAACACCAAGAACGGAAACAAAACGGTCAAGGCCCTTATCGACTCGGGAGCACATATGACGATGTAGCAAAGGAGTTGGCAGAGAGAAATTGAAGAAGGTCAAACGCAACAACCCATTCGCATGAGAAATGCAGATGGAACACCAAATCGGACAGGGATATTAACGGAGGACCAAAATCCAGATGAATCTAGGAGGACATAAGGAGGAAATCAAGGCACTGGTATCGGACATTTCGAGCGCGGATATTTTTCTTGGATACGACTGGTTAATTCAACATAACCGGGAGATCGACTGGATAAACCAAGAAGTCAGATTTACGAGATGCCCCAGTACATGCACTACACCACACCAAACGATTCCTTTTTCTCGACGGCTAACCACTGATGTGGACAGCGCTACGGAGGAAAAAGAATCAGATCCCACCAACCCCGAAGATTTACCGATTACATTCGACCATTACGCACTTGTTTAACAAATGGAATTTTGAGCAATTACCAGCTCGAACGGAATGGGATCACGAGATCAATCTAATGGAGGACGCACCAAAGGAGATATCATCGAAGGTTTATAACATGACAAAAGAAAGGGAGGAACTCGATAAGTTCTTAGACGAGAACCTAGCATCGAAACGAATTCGACCATCCAAATCACCATACGCTGCCCTTGTTTCTTCGTACCAAAGAAAGATGGATCGCTCCGACTATGCCAGGACTACAGGAAACTCAACGAACATTCGATCAAGGACAAAACGCCATTACCGCTCATAAGCGAAGTACTCGACCAACTGCGAGATGCGAAATACTTCAATAAACTGGACATTATCTGGGGTTACAACAATGTCAGGATCAGAGAAGGAGATGAATGGAAAGCAGTTTCATCACCAATCGTGGATTATTCGAACCTACCGTCATGTTTTTTGGAATGAGTAACTCCCCGGCGACCTTTTCTCGCATGATGGCAACCATATTCCGAGAAATGATCCAAGAAGGTGCACTGGTCAACTATATGGACGACTTCGCGATTCCAGGACGTACCAAAGAGGAACTACGTGAACGACTATACGTTTCCTGAAATCGCCGACAAACACAAGTCTATTCTTCAAACGATCGAAATGCGAATTCGACGCCACGGAAATGCCTTGCTAGGCACGGTTGTAGGAAACGGTAAAGCCACTATGGAAAAGGAGAAGGTCAGAGCCATAAAGGAATGGAAAACGCCACGAACAATTAAGGAGGTGGAGAGTTTCTTGGGATTTGCGAACTTTTACAGACGCTTCATAAAAAACTTCAGCATCATCGCAGCTCCGCTAAATCAGTTGAAGGGAGGAGGAAAAGAATGGAAATGGGAAGAAGCACAACAACAGGCATTCAAAAATATCAAAGATTCAATTACCAGCGAACCAGTATTGGCGTTGCCAAATGACTATGGAAAGTTTAGACTTGAGGTAGATGCATCAAACTATGGAACGGGAGCAGTCCTATCACAGGAACAGGAAGGAAAATGGCATCCGATTGCATTCATGTCCAAAACGTTGACTGAAGCAGAACGAAACTACGAGATCTACACAAGGAGTTACTGGCTATAGTCAAGGCTGAAATTATGGAGACAGTACCTGTTGGATGCGAAGGAGCAGTTCGAAATCTGGACGGACCACGAAAACCTGAAGTACTTCAAAGAACCACAGAAACTGAATGCTCGACAAGCAAGATGGTACCTTATGCTGCAGGAATACGATTTCGCACTACGACACATACCCGGAAAATCCAACACCAAAGCCGACATCCTCTCCCGCATGGTCAAACCAGACATAAGCCGAGACAACAGGAGTATGGAAATGTTCAAAGGAAAGGAGTTTGTACGAAGAATAGTCGAAGAATCACAGTATATGAAGCCACCATTCTACGAAGCCGACGATTCGAGATATCAGCCGACCAACAGATCCTGGAAGATATCAGAAAGTCGAAGAAAGGGAAACCATGGTACTGCAGGAATTGGTGAAACAACCGGAGAAAGTGTGGGAGACAGAAGGAATAATTTACCGACAAGGACGGATCTATGTGCCGGATGAAAAGAACTTGCGAGATCAAATCCTATATGACCACCACTATTCCCCCGACGTCGGACACCCTGGACAACATCGGATGCTAGAACTGTTGAAGCGGACGTTCTGGTGGCCCACGATCAAGACGGACGTCAGGAGATATGTCAGAGGATGTGACATGTGTCAAAAGAACAAGATCATTCGCAGACCCGAACCAATTACGTTGAACCCATTACCAATCCCGGAAGGCCCTTGGCAGGAAATTTCTATTGACATGATCGGACCTTTGCCTAAGTCCGAAGGCAAAGATGCTATTGTTGTTGTCATGACCGGTTCTCAAAGATGATCCACCTTGTTCCCACCACTACACTCTCACGTCAATCGAATTAGCGCACCTATACAAATCGAAGTTTGGAGACTCCACGGTATTCCCCGAAGAATCATCAGTGATAGAGGACCGCAGTTCGCATCTAAATTCATGAAGGAGCTATGCACATCATTGGGGATAGAAAGGAACCTGTCAACGGCATATCATCCTCAGATGGATGGACAAACGGAACACATCAACCAAGAAGTCAAAATGTACTTGCGGAATTTTATCAGCTATCGACAGAACGATTGGACAAAATGGTTACCTACGGCGGAGTTCCATTACAATGATAAAGTCCACTCGGCCACGAAGAACACACCGTTCTTTTTGAATCACGGATTCCATCCATGGAAAGGGAATCACAGTTTACCTACGTTCAACCCAGCGGCAGCGGATTTCTCATCGGAGTTAGAGAAAGCCCGAGAAGAAGCTAAAGCGGCAATGGAAGAGAACAATGATCTTATACGAAACCGAGGAAACCACGGAAATGTCTCTAAAACGTTCTCACCCGGAGAAAAGGTCTGGCTAGAAGCAGTTAACATTCATTCCAACCGACCATCACGGAAACTTGACAACAAATGCTATGGACCTTTTGAAATCATTGAAGCTGTCGGAGATCGATCATACAAGCTTCAATTACCTGAATCCTGGGCGATCCACAACGTGTTCCACATTTCATTGCTCACACGATGTCATGAACCCGAGTTTGACAGCCAACACCGCTCTATCCTGCTGCCACCTGATATCATAAACGAAGAAGAAGAGTATGAAATCGAAGAGATCCGAGGACATAGGAAGTGAGGAAGAGGAACCCAGTATCTGGTACATTGGAAAGGTTACGGAAATGAAGAAGACACCTGGTTGCCGAGATCAGCCTTGGAAAATGCTAAGGATATCCTAGACGAATACGAAAAAGCACGATCATAGGTGGAATGCGGATGGTAGATTGCAGATTCGGAGCATCTGCCAAAAGAGGAGATGAGAATAATATTTAAACCAAACTTTTCATCTCTTCCTCCAGAACATCGCATCCAAATCACCTTCAAATGTCCGACATCTCGACCTTTATTCCACCTTTCCAATCCACTACCAACGAAACACCTGCTTTGGTCAGAATTCGAGGAGCAGATTTATGTGTCCAAACCAAAGACAGAATGCGCTTCTGGATCCATTCATACTTCCTCACCAGAGAATCCATTTATTGGCGAAGAAAATTAACTGGATACGACGATTCCCATCACACGTTCATCAGAAACTTCAACACCGCAGACCCCACTCACATTGAAGATGCCAATGCCACAGAATTCCAAGTGTTCCTCTTCATCTTCTACAACACCAAATATGATGACTATTCGAGTCTCGTATTCGAAGAATGGGTTAACATCCTAAACCTTGCACACAAGTGGAAGTTTCCTGAAGTCAAGAAGTTGGCAGAAAGAAACCTCTTCAAGTTGGGATACGAGGTTCGACCTGCAAAAATGGAGATTAACTTTACAGACTAGGATACTTCATGTGGTCACGAAGCCTAAACGGAGGGTATTGTTATGGTTTCACCGGTTATGGTCACTCATTCAGGCTCTTTTGTTTTTCCGCGTTCTCATGCCTGCCCGTTATACTTTTCTTTCACCTTTCCTTTCTAGTATCTTTCGTCTCACGGTCACTCCACATCCATATGATCTTACTCCACGTTCTCATGTCTGCCCGTTATACTTTTCTTTCATCTTTCCTTTCTAGTATCTTTCGTCTCACAGTTACTCCACATCCATATGATCTTACTCCACTTACTCCACTACCCTGAGTATTATGACTCAGTCTTGTTCTATACTTAGTTACCCTGGGTAGTTGTCTTTATGTATATAAACCCTGTAGGTACTGCTGTATTCCTTGTGCTTTACCACTTCGTATCCTTCCCTTACTCTTCTCTCTTATCGCTCTCAAGTCTTTGTCCACTTGTCTGCAACCTGAGTCTTTATAAGATTAAGGTCGTAACACCAGGCTTGTATTTTAGTAAGTTACCTCCTCTTCTCTGCCCTAACCCTTCTCCAGCTAATTCTTAGCTTATTTAGGATGCTTTTTTGCCTATTTTGGACACTTTTTTGGTGGATTCTGGGAGATATCTGAGGGGGATACTTGGAGAATATGTGGAGGGGTACTTGAGGGAAATGTGGGGGGATATTAGGGGATATACTGAGGGATTCTGGGGGATTATTGGGGATTTTTTGGTCCCTGGTGAGTGCTCTCTATCTCTGTATGTTTTCATACTCATTTGTTACTTGTAGAACATCTTTTTTCTCATCATTACTCTCCCAATTTCCAATCCCATTCTTCTGTATAGGTTATATACAATGTATCATATTTACTATGCTGATATAATCACTTTTTTTGACTTATCCACTCTTAAGCTTCTTATAATTGATTTTATGACTTTGGCTTGTCTTATTTTTCCTTAGTTGCCTTATTTGTATGCTTGTGTGACTTGAGTATGACTTATTACTCTGCCTTCTTTTAATGATGCTGTATCTCCAAAAGAATTTTGTTTATTTTAAATTCCTTACTTGAACATTTATACCTTAGCCTCAAAGTTTAGGATAAGTTTTAAAAGGAGAAAAAAAGTCTGTTTAAAAACCTGTGAGTAATTTTTTTCTTATTTTGAACTTTTTTTCATGTTTAAGTTTTTTAAGTTGAACAAAAGTTGGGTTTACATTTTCCTAATGTAAAGAATACAAGAGTATTCTATGAGTACATATACTAAGTCTACCTACCTGAGGTAACTACTAATGAAATGGGCTGAGTAAAGATGACCAAGGTAGCTGAGTAAGGATGAGAATAAAAGTACAAACAAGGAAAGAGTATGACCAATCATGAGAAAGTATAAGAGAAGTTATGAGAGTAAAAGGATAAATGAGGTAAGTCTAAAGACAAGACAGTATGGGAACAAATGGTGAAGGAAGCATATATGGGGAAAAGTAATCATCAAGGAAGAAAATGAATAGCCATAATAACATCCCAACCAATAGATGGTGTAATTATAACATTACCCCCCTTTCAGATTTTGTGTCTCTATGAAATGATAGAAAGTCAACGTAATTTAGCTGGAGAGCTAGGCTCATCATGGAAAGTAATCTCCATGGATCTGCATAGCACATCATATCCCATCCTTCAAAGGTTGTAAACAGCGAGATCCTTAACATAAGGAAAACCCCATTTATGAGTGAGCAATAGGATGATGATCCATTCATCGAATGAGACTAAAGAATAATCATCAGATTGAATGTTGTAGAAAACATGAATGAAAGTCTGAAAGTCAGTAACATTAGCATCCTCAATGATGACAGGATCATCGGCGGTGAATCGTTTGATTAGAGGATGGTGAGGAGAATCGTGGCCAATGAGTTTCTGTTGCCAATAAACAGATTCTCGGGTGAAGAAATATAAATGGATCCAGAAACACATTCCATCATTGGTTCTAACACAGAATACCTCAAATTTTGCATTCATTAGACAGAGGAGTGAAAGATTCAGTGGTGGATTGCATGTCGGAGTAAATGATGCGAGTTAAAGGATGTGATTGATAGAACAGCAGGAAAACTTAGGCTTTTATAATTTCTTGTCTGGGAGTTTGGCAATATATTCAGAAAGGGCTTCTCCGGCATTTTCCAGAGAAGAGCATGGTATCCACGAGTCCTCTTCATTTCCATAACCTTTCCAATGAACTAAAAATTGTACTCCTCAGCTCTTGTGTCAGTGACCTCAGATCTCTTCGACCTTGTATCCTTCTTCTTCATTAATGATGTCAGGCAAAGGTGATGCAGGTTTCTTTTGAGAATCGAAATCTGGTTCATGACATTTTGTGAGAAGTGAGTGGTGGAATACATCATGGATAGCCCAAGATTCAGGTTAACTTTACATGATAAGAGCAGTCTCCAACTCCTTCCATGATTTCAAAGGTCCATAATATCAGTTGTCAAGTTTGCGTTATGGGTGGTTGGAATGGATGTTCATTGCTTTGAGCCAAACATGATTGCCTAGTGAGAACTTCTCCTTTTGTTGTTTCTCTGATCCTCTATTCCACATCATCTCATTGTTTATCTCCATTGCTGCCTTAGCTTTATCCCAAACTTCCTGTAAGTCTGAAGTGAAAGAGTTAGCAGAGGGATTAATCATGTTCGCTGTGAGATCTCCTTTCCAAGGGTGAAGTCCATACATCAAGAAGAATGGAGTTTGTCCACACAACCCCTATATTTGAATATTACACATGTTGTATGTAAATATTATTGCAAACATTACCATAAATATAATTTAAATAGTACATGTGTAATATGTAAAACATATCTAAACTTTATGCAAATAAAAGCCTTAAAATGGGCTTTATTCAATTTCAAATTTACATATGATTTACATAGTACACATGTATTATGTAAATTATATTTACAGTAATGTTTGCATAATGTTTTCATAATACATGTGTACTATTCAAATATAGAGGTTGTGCCAGTCACTGAGTGAACCTTATCATTATAGTGGAATTCTGCCATTGGTAGCCATCTGACCTAATCATCCTGTTGATAGTTGACAAAGGACCGAAGATATGTTTTGACTTTCTGATTGATGCATTCTGTCTGTCGTCCATCCATCTGAGAGTGATAAGCCGTCGACAAATTCCTTTCCACTCCCAAGGCTAAACATAATTTTTTCATGAACCTTGAAGTAAATTTAGCTAATGATCCTTTTCAGAATTCAGTGGATCTGCCAAATCTCTGATTTGTACATTTCTGTGAGTGCCGAGGATGATAGAGTGGTGGTAGTGGGGATTAAGTGGATCATCTTCGAAAATTGATCCACTCTGACAACAACGGCATCTTTGTCATCTGATTTTGGTAAGGGTCCAACCATGTCAATGGAGATTTCTTTCCAAGGACCATTAGGAATAGGTAAAGGACTTAGTGAAACATGGTCTGGTCATCTGATAATCATGTTTTTCTGATATTGATCACATCCCTTGATATGTCATCTGACATCTGTCTTGATCGTCGGCCATCAATAATTACTCTTCAACAACTCCAATATCCTATGCTGTCCTGGGTGTCCAATGTCTGGTAAGTCATGATGTTCTCGTAAAACTTGATCTTGCAAGGCTTTGACATTGGGCACATAGATTCATCCATTTTGAAGGATAATTCCATTTTCCTCCCATAGTTCATCCAATTTCTTCATCATTTCCTGTGTCACCTGTAATTCCTGCTTTTGGCATTTTCTGATTTCATCAGCTAATGGGTTATCTTGGAGAACTTCTATGTTTCAGAGTAAGATCATTTCGTAGACAGAGGTGAATCCTTCTAAGTGTTGGATAAACATTTTGTCCTTGAACATCTCGACATTTTTGTTATCATTTGACATGTCAGGTTTGACAAGATGTGAGAGGATGTCCACTTTCATATTTGTCTTCCCAGGAACATGGCAGATAGTGAAGTCATATTCTTGTAGCATGAGATACCAGCGAGCTTGTCGAGCATTTAGCTTTTGATGTTCTTGGAGATATTTCAAGTTCTCATGATCGGTCCAGATTTTGAAACATTCTTTGGCATCCAAAAGATATTATCTCTACGTCTTCAATGTTTTTATAATTGCTAAAAGTTCTTTGTCATAAATCTCATAATTTCTTTCAGCACCGGTGAGAGCTTTGGACATGAATGCTACTGGGTGCCATTTCCCTTCCTTCTCCTGAGATAACACTGCTCCAGATCCAAAGTTTGATGTATCTGTTTCCAATCTAAACTTTCCATCGTCACTTGGTAAGGTGAGTATTGGTTCCAGGGCAATTGCATTCTTGATCTTGTCAAATGTGTCTTGTTGTTCTTTGCTCCATTTCCATTCCTTCTTTTCTTTTTCACCCTTCAACTGATTAAGCAGTGTGGTGATAATACTGAAGTTCTTGATGAATTGGCGATAGAAGTTTGTGAATCCCAAAAAACCTTTGACCCCCTTTACCGATGTCGGAGTCTTCCAATCCAAAATAGCCTGGACCTTTTCCTTTTCCATTGACACTTCTCCATTCCCATCCACTGTTCTTAATATTGCAATTTGCCATGCATCAAATTTGCATTTCGATTGTTTGAAGAATAAATTATGTTTATCAGCAATTTTCAGAAAACAGATCATTTGTTCTTCTAACTCCTCTTTTGTTTGTCCTGGAATAGCAAAGTCATCCATATAGTTTACCAAGGCACCTTCCTGGATCATCTCCCTGAATATTGTAGTCATCATGCAAGAGAATGTAGCTGGGGAATAACTCATCCCAAAGAACATGACTGTTGGCTCAAATAACCCTTTGTTCCTCAAAAATGCTGCTTTCCACTCGTCTCTTTCTCTAATCCTGACATTTTTATACCCCCAGATAATGTCCAGCTTGTGGAGGTTTTTGGCATCCTTTAGCTGATTGATGACTTTGTTGATGAGAGGAAGTAGTGTCTTATCTTTGATCAAATGTTCATTTAGTTTCTGGTAGTCTTGGCAGAGTCATAATGATCCATCCTTCTTTGGAACGAAGAAGCACAGTGTGGCATAAGGCAATTTTGATAGTCAAATATGTTTTGATGCCAAATTGTCATCCAAAAACTTGTCCAATTCCTCCCTCTCCTTAGGCATCATGTTGTAAACCTTCGAAGATATCTCCTTTGGTGCATCTTCCATTAGGTGCTGAACAGCATAGTGGTATGCAGTGATAGAGGATGATCACTTACACATGAAATGGTGAGCTGAGACTAGAGTAGTACAATGAGTAGCTAAGGCTATGTATGACTTAGAAAACACACTTAATAGATGGAAATCTGATGATTTATTAAGAGAGATACACAGACCTTATATACATTTCACAACCTCAACATTTCGATACTTTTTCCAAAACTATTGAAATATTATTGAAACAGTACTGTGTTTTTTATTTCTGTACTACTTGGAAAGTATTGAAATATTATTTAAACAGTAGTATTTTTTATTTTCATATATGGAAAAAATACAAATAAAAATATCATACTGTTTCATTATTATTTCAATACTTCCCAAGTAGTATGGAAATAAAAAACATGGTACTGTTTCAATAATATTTCAATATTCTAGAAAAAGTATTGAAATATTGAGGTTGTGTTTCTAAATTGGTCTGTGTGAGCATAATAGGCTGCATAAGGCTGTGCTAATACAATACTATCTACTAATTACAGAATGAGAACATAGCTGTGTGAGGCAGCACCTGCACAGGGACATAATGCATAGAATGAGACAGCGCTAGGCAGCACGTCTAAAGATAGGGCATCTTAGAATAGGCACTATGCATGTCATAATTAGCACTGAGCTTACTCAGCATCAAGTGCTATAATTAAATCCAACACTCCTTCTTGCTGCAAGCATCATGGAATTATGCAGTGACTAGTGTGCAAAAAACTCCATACCGAGAAGTGCATGGATACGTTCAAAAATCGTTCTATCTAAATTTTTGGTGAAGATATCGGCAGGATTTTTAGTACCCTCAACATGTAAGAGATCAATCTTCTTTTTTTCAAAGAATTGACAGATGATATGAGCTTTCATGTCAACATATTTTGAACATTTTTCTTGGACCAGATTGGAGGCCCAGAAAAGAGCGCTTTCATTGTCACTGAGCAAATGTGGTATAAGACAATTCAAGCCAATTTCCATTAGCAACATGTGCATCCACACTAACTGTTTGGCACAGTTGGAGAGCGCCATGTATTCAGCTTCCATTGAAGAAGCAGCAATGATTTTCTGTTTCCTGCTCAGCCAGGATATGCATCTGCAAGCAAGGGTAACATAATTACCAGTAACAAACTTGTGATCAGTAGGGTCCTGAGCCCAGTCAGAGTCTGAATAGGCAACAATTGCCTAATTGGAAGCACCATCATAAGTAATCCGGTACTTGCGAGTCATGAAAAGATAATGCAAGACATAAAGCCCAGCATTGTAATGCTCCTCAGCAGGATTCGCATATTGTTGACTCAGCTTAACAACAGCATAAGCAATGTCTGGTCAAGAACTGATCATCAGATACATCAAAGACCCAACAAGTTGTTGGTATTTCTGTTGGAAGGCGGGATTGACAGGTTCATCATTGGGCACAAAAGTGAACCCAGACAGAAGAGGAGTCTTTGTCAGCTTAGAAGCGATGTTGAACTTTTCCAGGACCTTGTCAAGATAAGGGACTTGGTCAAGGAATATTCTCTTATTTTTCCTTTCACGTGTAATATTCATCCCAATGAATTCTTTCATTTCCCTTAGGTCATGGCATTCCCAGTGCTTCATAAACTTCTACTTCAATTCTGAGAAGAGTGGAGTTTTCTTGCCAAAAAGGGCAACATCATCAATGTAAACTAATGCAATGATAAGTTGCTTTGTCTTCGACAATGATAGTAGTAGACACCAGCATCTGAGGCACAGCACTTAAAGCCTAAGTCCTTCATTGACATGGTAAGTTCACGCCACCAGGCTAAGCCAGCTTGTTTAAGGCCATACAGAGCACATCTGAGTCTCCACACCTTATTGCCTTGGGTTTGAAATCCTTCAGGCTGCTCCATGTAGATCTCTTCATCCAGTTTACCATAGAGGTATGCAGTTTTCAAATGCTCTCAATATCCCAATCTTCAAGCACGGCAATGCTGAGAATGAGACGAGCAGTCTCGTAATGCACTACGGGAGAAAATAGCTCATCGAAGTCCACACCTTTGATTTAGGAGAAACCTTTAGCCATGAGTCGAGCATGTTTCCAGCCATCAGATTTCGTGTTAAATACCCATCTATTTTTGATTGCTTTACGACCTTTCAAAAGATCAACCATTTCATAAACACTATGCTATTGTAGTGCTTTCAATTCCTCGAGGCAAGCATCAATCCAAAGTTTGTGATCATCTTTAGTGAGATCAGCAAGATCCTTGTAAGTGACCAGAGTTATTGATTTTCTGGCCGTGACGGCTTTCAGAATGATTTGCTCAAGAAATTCTATTCCCCCCTCACTTACAAGTTGTGTTAGGGTGACTGTGACTGTGATGTCACAGGTCACACCTTACTTAAGAACTAGTAGAGTGTAGTGCAAAAGAGTTTATTAGGTGTGAACCTAAGAGAACTCGACAGAGTTTTCTACAAGTTTCTACCTACTTTTATACCTAAGTCCTGGCACACAGACCAACTACCCTAGGTAACTATTTTTACAAATGACATCATAAAGAAGTAAAGCATGAGAAAATAAACTATTTATACATTGACAGTGAAACATGGCATGAGAGAAAGAGCTAAATATAAAAGTGTAAACAAACCATAAAAATGTAAACAACAGGAAAAGAAAGTTATATTTTTAGAAAAGAATCAATCATGAGAAAAGAAGAGAAAACCAGAGGCAAGATCAATAATCCATAAGTTTGGGTGAACCTTATAAAAATGTCAACAAGTACAAATTGTTCTAAAAATAGAAAATGTTCACATCCACCAAATGCTCCCATGATATGTTGCTAAGATCTTTCCATACGGGCACATTGTGTAGAATTGTACCTGCTCCCAGTATCGGAAAGACAGGTTCTGCCACCGTATCAACACCCACGGTCGTTCCGCTACTCCATCATTCATAATCAACATTGTTCTCCCACACTCTGTATACCTGCAATCGCGTAAGTACCAACCTTCAGGGTGTGATGCCTGTCCGATTCTAGCTGCTTGTCTCCTCCATCGCACTTGTTGTTTGTGATGTGGCAGTAAGAAAGATAAGATATGTTGATATAGTTCCACGGGTAGGTCTGATGCCTGGGCCATGGTCAGTATGCCAATAGTTTAGCCTCCGTCAAACTGAAGCAGCAGAGGAAAATAATTATGTAATAAATAATGTGACTGATGTGACAGCGTGACGCCGTGACATTCAGGCCAAGTTCTAACACCACCCCCCCCTTAAGATCGGCTCCTCCGGAGACGATGCTCAGTATTTCCATCTCCGCCAACTCCACTCTAATTTCTTCAAGTACTCCATATCGAACTTCTTGTCATCCCAGCCAAATAGAGACTTAGCCATGAATCGATTGGGGAGTTCCCTTTCCTGGAACCCTGTATCACGTAAGGCATGACTTATCCTATTGAGTTCACCGTAGAGTTGGTGAAACTCATCAATCAATTCTTTGGCATTAGCCAAGTTCTCCTCTGGCTCCCACGAGTCTGCTTCTGACGTATATCCTTTCCACCTGACCAGGTACCGTTTCTTCCCATGGAACCATTTGGCATTAAGGATTTTCTCCACTTCCCATTCTTGTTTGCCTTCCACTTTTACTGCCAGCACTGGTTTACTTCCCTGTCCTTCCACCTGCTCCTGATAAAGTACAATCCAGCTGACATTGACTACCGGATGAATCTGAATGGATCTGGGAAGATCTAGTTCAACTGCATTGGGCGATATAATTTTCTTGATTTCATATGGCCTGATGAACTTCTCCGTGAGTTTCCGGGTTGGACGTCCTTGCAGTTGAAGGTCTCGTGTAGCGAGTAAGACCTTGTCCCCCACTTTGTACTCTGTCGCTACTCCTCTGTCTCTGTCCACATACCTCTGCATGTCATCCTGTGCCTTTTTAAGGGCTGCTTGAGTCTCTTCGTGTTGAGACTTCATGCACTCTGCAAATTTTGCTCCTGCCAGATGAATGCCTTGACATCGGAGATCAAAACCGGTCCTCGGATGCTGTCCTGTGTTGACCATAAAGGGAGTTTCCTTTGTAGAGGATTGTATTTTGTTATTGTAGGAAAACTCCACCATTGCCAACCAATTAGGCCAATCAGTTCATTTGTGATCAACAAATAATCACAGATACTGTTCCAATTCCTGATTGGTTCACTCCATCTGGCCATCAGTCTGCAGGTGAAATGCCGTAGACAGCCGAGTGTCGATCCCCAACATCTTATTCAATTCTTTTGTAAAGTCGGCAGCAAATTGTGGTCCCCTATCCAAGATAACTGTTTCCGGCAAACCATGTAACTTCCACACATGATCTCTAAACAATTTGGCAAGTCCTAAAGCAGAAGTCGTTTCTGTGGTAGGGATAAAGTGTGCCATTTTACTGAATCGATCGCAAACCACTAGAATCGAGTCCACTCCTTGAGATTCTGGTAATTTTACCACAAAGTCGACAGAGATGTTGGCCCATGGCTTAGTTGGGACTGGGTTTGGCATTAATTTTCCTGCCAGTGGTATTGGCCGATTTTTATTCCTCTGGCATTGGTCGCATCCTTCCACATACTTCTGGATCTGCTTTGTGATGCCTGGCCACCAATAGTTGCGAGTGACCATTTCTACAGTTTTCCATTGCACTCCATGTCCAGCAATGAGAGTATCATGATAGAGCCGTATGTCCATCCTCAGTTTCTCATCCTTCAGCACGTAGACTTTCCCTTCTTTCAATACTAATCCATCTTCCACCCTCCATTCATCCCCTCTTAATGACTTCACTTTCGCTTTCTTCATTTCTTCCACCACTTTGATCACATCATCCTCTTTTGCTTCGGAGTTCCTGATCTTTTCAAGGATTGTTTCTTCTTCACCATTGATTAATGCATGCCCTGTTTCTATTGCTCGAACAGCAAAGTATTCGGGATCAACAAGATTTGATCCTTGTTGTCATCCTTATGTTATGGTTTCACCGGTTATGGTCACTCGTTCAGGCTCTTTTGTTTTTCCGCATTCTCACGCCTGCCCGTTATACTTTTCTTTCACCTTTCCTTTCTAGTATCTTTCATCTCACGATCACTCACTCCATATATCTTCTCCATGCTCATATCTGTCCGTTATACTTTTCTTTCATCTTTCCTTTCTAGTATCTTTTGTCTCACTGTTACTCCACTCCCATATGCTTTACTCCACGTCCATACGTTCTGCTCCACTTACTCCACTACCCCGAGTATTATGACTCAGTCCTGTTCTATACTTAGTTACCTTGGGTAGTTGTCTCTACGTATATAAACCCTGTAGGTACTGCTGTATTCCTTACGCTTTACCAATCGTATCCTTCCCTTACTCTTCTCTCTTATCGCCCTCAAGTCTTTGTCACTTGTCTGCAACCTGAGTCTTTATAAGATTAAGGTCGTAACATTTGGTAAAGCGTCTACACCTCACCTTGCAGACAGCAGCCTAGCGAGCTTGCTGTAGTGGTAGTGCATACGGCAGATCTACCAATCGAACGGACGTAATTTTTTCGCGTCGAGGCTTTTACAAGCGTAGTCATCAGGGCACGAGTTTATGCCAAGTAGCAGCCGACAAGGAAAGAAACGACTTGTCGAAGAAGAATTAGCCGCATATCACGACGGATTGTTGCGAGAGATCGAGTTACCGAGTCCGACATCGAGACCGGAATCAGCACCACAATCAGAATCGACGAGAAGTAGATCAAATGCGGACAGTTTTGCGGATATACACATCGACAACGAAGACCAATCAGAGACGAAGGAACCATCAGACATGTCGACCACAGAGAATACCAAGTCAATTATCCCCGATCCCGGTTGGTTCGAGGGAAGCAGAGAGAGATTTGAGGACTGGTGGAGGAGCATTCAGCTGTTCATAAAGTTTAACGGGATCACCGACAATGATAGGATGATCATAGCGGCCATATCCAGGATGAGAGGAGGAGTAGCCGGAAGTTTTTCAGCACTCGTAGCGGACAAAGTCACCAACCCAGACGTAACATTACGTGGAAGCAATTCGAGAAGCAGCGAAGGAGTTGTTTATCGATGGAATGGACAAGGAGAAGAGCGAGATAGCTATCGAGACTATGACCAAGGAAGGAAACCCATCGTGGACTTCTTAGTCGAATTACCTTGATGATGAACAAAGCGGGAACGATCAACACGCCATCTTCTTGCTGAAGAAGAACGTCAAAAAGGAAACCATTCGCACCATTCTATCATTCCCACCCGACAAAGTCCCCACCACATTCAACGGATGGCTCGAAACCATAAAAGCAGTAGGAATGGGAACAGAGACGATGAGTTTGTTCGACAAACACACCGCGACAGGAGTCACTTATGGAGGAAGTGGTCAACCCATGGAATTAGGAAGTTCGAACGCTAGAGTCCAAACCCCGAATAATCAGAGGAAGTGTTTCAATTGTGGAAAGTTCGGACATTTTGCTAGAGAATGCAGGCAGCCGAAGAAGACCGTAACGTGTTACAATTGTAACAAACCAGGACACATCGCCAGGAATTGTAGGCCCGAAGAGAGCTAGGACTAGGGAACGACGAGGATAGTCCACAGGATGAAGAAGATACCACCGAGAAGCAGGATTTTGCCGAAGGGTCCGATTGAGCGCGAAATCTCGACCCATAAACCGTAGAGTCTTCTCCCCATGTAACAACAAATTCGAAATCCAAGTATGTTATTCCTTTCAAGAGAGACTCAACGCGCGAAATTCTGCTGGATGCAACATCACCAAGAACGGAAACAAAATGGTCAAGGCCCTTATCGACTCGGGAGCACATATGACGATGGTAGCAAAGGAGTTGGCAGAGAGAAGAGAAATTGAAGAAGGTCAAACGGCAACAACCCATTCGCATGAGAAACACAGATGGAACACCAAATCGGACAGGGATATTAACGGAGGACGCCAAAATCCAGATGAATCTAGGAGGACATAAGGAGGAAATCAAGGCACTGGTATCGGACATTTCGAGCGCGGATATTTTTCGGATACGACTGGTTAATTCAACATAACCCGAGATCGACTGGATAAACCAAGAAGTCAGATTTACGAGATGCCCCAATACATGCACTACACCACACCAAACGATTCCTTTTTCTCGACGGCTAACCACTGATGTGGACAGCGCTATGGAGGAAAAAGAACAGATCCCACCAACCCCGAAGATTTACCGATTACATTTGACCATTCATGCACTTGTTTAACAAATGGAATTTTGAAATTACCAGCTCGAACGGAATGGGATCACGAGATCAATCTAATGGAGGATGCACCAAAGGAAATATCATCGAAGGTTTATAACATGACGCCAAAGAAAGGGAGGAACTCGATAAGTTCTTAGATGAGAACCTAGCATCGAAACGAATTCGACCATCCAAGTCACCATACGCTGCCCTTGTTTCTTCATACCAAAGAAAGATGGATCGCTCCGATATGCCAGGACTACAGGAAACTCAACGAACATTCGATCAAGACAAAACGCCATTACCGCTCATAAGCGAAGTACTCGACCAACTGCGAGATGCGAAATACTTCAATAAACTGGACATTATCTGGGGTTACAACAATGTCAGGATCAGAGAAGGAGATTCCATCAATCGTGGATTATTCGAACCTACCGTCATGTTTTTTGGAATGAGCAACTCCCCGGCAACCTTTTCACGCATGATGGCAACCATATTCCGAGAAATGATCCAAGAAGGTGCATTGGTCAATTATATGGACGATTTTGTGATTCCAGGACGTACCAAAGAGGAACTACGTGAACGAACTATACGTTTCCTAAAGATCACCAACAAACACAGTCTATTCTTCAAACGATCGAAATGCAAATTCGACGCCACGGAAATCGCCTTGTTAGGCACGGTTGTAGGAAATGGAAAAGCTACTATGGAAAAGGAGAAGGTCAGGGCCATAAAGGAATGGAAAACGCCACGAACAATTAAGGAGGTGGAGAGTTTCTTGGGATTCGCGAACTTTTACAGATGCTTCATACAAAACTTCAGCATCATCGCAGCTCCGCTTAATCAGTTGAAGGGAGGAGGAAAGAGTGGAAATGGGAAGAAGCACAACAACAGGCATTCGACAGCGTCAAAGATTCCATTACCAGCGAACCAGTATTGGCGTTGCCAAATGACTATGGAAAGTTTAGATTGGAGGTGGATGCATCAAACTATGGAACGGGAGCAGTCCTATCACAGGAACAGGAAGGAAAATGGCATCCGGTTGCATTCATGTCAAAACGTTGACTGAAGCAGAACGAAACTACGAGATCTACGACAAGGAGTTACTGGCTATAGTCAAGGCTGAAATTATGGAGACAGTACCTGTTGGATGCGAAGGAACAGTTCGAAATCTGGACGGACCACGAAAACCTGAAGTACTTCAAAGACCCACAGAAACTGAATGCTCGACAAGCAAGATGGTACCTTATGCTGCAGGAATACGATTTCGCACTACGACACATACCCGGAAAATCCAACACCAAAGCCGACATCCTCTCCCGCATAGTCAAACCAGACACAAGCCGAGACAACAGGAACATGGAAATGTTCAAAGGAAAGGAGTTTGTACGAAGAATAGTTGAAGAAACGCCAGTATATGAAGCCACCATTCTACGATCCCGACGATTCGAGATATCACCCGACCAACAGATCCTGGAAGTTATCAGAAAGTCGAAAAGGAGGGAAACCATGGTACTGCAGGAATTGGCGAAACAACCGGAGAAAGTGTGGGAGAAAGAAGGGATAATTTACCGACAAGGACGGATCTATGTGCCGGATGAAAGGAACTTGCGAGATCAAATCCTACATGATCACCACTATTCCCCCGACGTCGGACACCCTGGACAACATCGGATGCTAGAACTGTTGAAGCAGACGTTCTGGTGGCCCACGATCAAGACGGACGTCAGGAGATATGTCAGAGGATGTGACATGTGTCAAAAGAACAAGATCATTCACAGACCCGAACCAATCACGCTGAACCCATTACCAATCCCAGAAGGCCCTTGGCAGGAAATCTCTATTGACATGATCGGACCTTTGCCTAAGTCCGAAGGCAAAGATGCTATTGTTGTTATCGTCGACCGGTTCTCAAAGATGATCCACCTTGTTCCCACCACTACGACTCTCACGTCAATCGAATTAGCGCATCTATACAAATCGGAGGTTTGGAGGCTCCACGGAATTCCCCGAAGAATCATCAGTGACAGAGGACCGCAGTTCGCATCTAAATTCATGAAGGAGCTATGCACATCATTGGGGATAGAAAGGAACCTATCAACGGCATATCATCCTCAGACGGATGGACAGACGGAACGCATCAACCAAGAAGTCGAAATGTATTTGCGGAATTTCATCAGTTATCGACAGAACGATTGGACGAAATGGTTACCTACAGCGGAGTTCCATTACAACAATAAACTCCACTCGGCCACGAAGAACACACCGTTCTTTTTGAATCACAGATTCCATCCATGGAAAGGGAATCACAGTTTACCTACGTTCAACCCAGCGGCAGCGGATTTCTCATCGGAGTTAGAGAAAGCCCGAGAAGAAGCTAAAGCGGCAATGGAAGAGAACAATGATCTTATGTGAAACCGAGGAAACCACGGAAATACCTCTAAAGTGTTCTCACCCGGAGAGAAGGTCTGGCTAGAAGCAGTTAACATTCATTCCAACCGACCATCACGGAAACTTGACAACAAACGCTATGGACCTTTCGAGATCGTCGAAGCTGTCGGAGATCGATCATACAAGCTTCGATTACCTGAGTCCTGGGCAATCCACAATGTATTCCATGTCTCATTGCTCACACGATGTCACGAACCCAAGTTTGACAGCCAACACCACCCTACCCCGCTGCCACCTGATATCATAAACGAAGAAGAAGAGTATGAAATCGAAGAGATCCGAGGACAGAGGAAGCGAGAAAGAGGAACCCAGTATTTGGTACATTGGAAAGGTTACGGAAATAAAGAAGACACATGGTTACCAAAATCAGCCTTAGAGAATGCCAAGGACATCCTAGACAAGTACGAGAAAACACGGTCATAGGATATAAAACCCAGCAAAAGCACTCCAATCGGTATACAACAATCGTCAATCTCTTTCCTCCAGAACATCACATCCAAATCACCTTCTAATGTCTGACATCTCGACTTTTATTCCACCTTTCCAATCCACTACCAACGAAACACCTGCTTTGGTCAGAATTCGAGGAGCAGATTTATGTGTCCAAACCAAAGACGGAATGCGCTTCTAGATCCATTCATACTTCCTCACCAGAGAATCCGTTTATTGGCGAAGAAAACTAACTGGATACGATGATCCCCATCACACATTCATCAGAAACTTCAACACTGCAGACCCCGCTTACATTGAAGACGCCAATGCCACAGAATTCCAAGTGTTCTTTTTCATCTTCTACAACACCAAATATGATGACTATTTGAGTCTTGTATTCGAAAAATGGGTTAACATCTTAAACCTTGCGCACAAGTGGAAGTTTCCTGAAGTCAAGAATTTGGCAGAGAGAAACCTCTTCAAGTTGGGATACGAGGTTCGACCTGCAAAAATGGAGATTAACTTCACAGATTAGGATACTTCATGTGGTCACGAAGCCTAAACGGAGGGTATTGTTATGGTTTCACCGGTTATGGTCACTCGTTCAGGCTCTTTTGTTTTTCCGTGTTCTCACGCCTGCCCGTTATACTTTTCTTTCATCTTTCCTTTCTAACATCTTTCATCTCACGATCACTCCACATCCATATGATCTTACTCTACGTTCTCATATCTGTCCGTTATACTTTTCTTTCATCTTTCCTTTCTAGTATCTTTTGTCTCACCATTACTCCTCTCCCATATGCTTTACTCCACGCCCATACGTTCTTACTCCACTTACTCCACTACCCCGAGTATTATGACTCAGTCCTGTTCTATACTTAGTTATCTTGGGTAGTTGTCTCTATGTATATAAACCCTGTAGGTACTGCTGTAGTCTTTATGCTTTACCAATCGTATCCTTCCCTTACTCTTCTCTCTTATCGCCCTCAAGTCTTTGTCACTTGTCTGCAACCTGAGTCTTTATAAGATTAAGGTCGTAACACCTTAGCACTTTCCTCAAAGTCAGGCCTCCTACTTAATGCATCTGCCTTCCCCATCGTTTTTCCTGGACGGAATTTGAGTTCAAAATTGAATCTAGACAAGTACAATGCCCATCGAGCTTGTCATCGGTTTAACTTTTGGGCTTTGGCAAAGTACTCCAGATTTCTGTGATCTGTCCAGATTTCGAACTTGTGTTTCACCCCTTCCAGGAAATGTCTCCACTCTTCTAAACACTGGATGATTCCTAACATCTCTCTGTTGTGAATATCGTAGTTACATTCTGTTTCTGTCATTGATTTTGAGATGTAGGCTACTGGTCTCCACTTCTCATCTTCACACTTCATTGACAATACTCCTCCTGTCGCATATGCCGATGCATTCGATTCTACCTTTAGTTCTTTGTCCAATTCCGGTGCTACCAGAACTGGTTGTGATGTGAATTTTGTTTTTAATAAACCAAAGGCTTCCTCCTCTTCATCTCCCCAGCTCCATTTTCTATCCTTCTTGACCAACACATGTAATGGCTTAGCGATACTAGCGAATCCTTCAATGAACTGCCGGTAATAATTTGCTAATCCCAAAAATCTTTGCACGTCCTTGACACACTTGGGAGTTGGCCATTCTACTACATCCTTTACTTTCTTCTCCTCCATCTTGATTCCCTTCCTTCTGATAATGCACCCTAAGAATCCCATCTCATTCTGCTTCCATTCACATTTCTCTGGTTTTGCGAACAAGTCATTGTCCATCAGTCTCTGCAATACTTCTTCCACCACCTTGTCATGCTCTTCCTCATCATCCATACCAATAATAATGTCGTCAATAAATACGGCTACCTTCCCAGTATCTACTAGGTTCCTAAATAGTTCGTTCATCATAGTTTGAAAAGTAGCAGGAGAGTTTGTAAGTCCGAAAAACATAACTGTTGGTTCGAAAGCACCCATGAAAGTAGTAAAGGCTGCTTTCCACTCATCCCCTTCTTTTATCCTAATATTATTGTAACCCCAATGCAAATCAACTTTAGTAAAGAAATGTTTGCTACCCATAGTGTCTATAAGTTCAGAAATTAAAGGTAAAGGATAATTGTTCTTGATTGTCCAGTTGTTTAGATAGTGATAGTCCTGCACCATCTGTTTCCTTCCATCTTTCTTCGGCACAAAAAAGACTGGAGAAGTCTGAGGAGATTTTGAGGGTCTAATATACCCTTTACGGAGTTGGTCCTGGATGAATGCTTGGACCTCCTCTCTCTTGTTGGGTGATAAAGGATAAATTTTTCCCTTTTTTGGTTTAAAGTCCTCCTTTAGCTCAATAGCATGGTCCCAGGGTTTTCTCGTAGGCATTCTTTCAGATTTCTTTTGTTTGAACACCTTTAAGAATTTATGGAATTTTTTGGGTACTATTTGTTTCACCGAATTTACTTCTTGAATCTCTTCTTCCTTTGGCATTTCTTCTTCCATAGTCCTAACCCATCTTTCCAACTGTTCCTCTTCCTCATTGCTTCTTCCTTTCTTCTGGAGGCATTTTCCTGTTTGTTGGGCGCTTATCGATGGAGGATGTACCTTGTCAGCTTCGGCTTCCTTTTCCGCCTCCGCTGTTTTGCTGGTTTCCTCCTGGCATTCTGCCTTTTCCCTTTTTATTCGGTCAGCCACGCCTATGGGTGATTGCGCCCACTTCTCAGCTATTCCACTGGCTCTTCTTTCTCGGGCCAGTTTCCTAGCAAACACTGCTTCTACTCCCAATGCTATCCCTTCCACGATGTTTCTGGGATTGGTGAACCTTCCCACTGCTTTGTTCACCCAGCTGAACCTTTCCTTTTCATCCTCAATCTCTGCCTGCTCTCTTTCATATGCTTCTATTTTGGCCATTGTAGGCCCCTCTTCCTCATTATCACTTCCTTCATATGGCATGCCAAACTCGTCTAGGACAATTTCCTCTCTCGCTGGACATTTGTGCTTGTCCAGTAAGTGTTCTGATGTTTGGATCTCACACTCTTCACATCTGTACTGCAACACCGTACTCCAGTTTGTCTTTTTAGGGAAGGAAACTAGTTTCCAGCCCGCATACTGCTTGTGAGACATGTCAGGCTTTTTTCCCTTTTCCTCTTCCCTTGCTTCCTTCATCAGTTGTCTTGTCATTTTCTTGGGTTGCTCTACCTTCCGCACTTCTTCTTCCTTGGCTTTCCCTTTTCCTTTATCCTTGTACCCATACCCTTCGGGGCACCTTGTCATCCTAACTTCTCCTGTTTCCCAATCAATTTCTGGGTTATGCATTTGCAGCCAAGGCATCCCTAATATCACCTTGTTTTTTCCTAGGCTACATATCTCGAAGTGGACTCTCTCTTTGTGTCCACAGTAGTATACATTTGCAGCAACTCAGTGTGTTACTGCCCCTGATGTGTTAATCGTCCTGTCCACATTTTTGACTGGTATAGGTCTTTCTAAAGCTTCCATCTTGAATTCTTCTTCCTCTGCAAACTGCTTGTCCATGAACATCCCTGTGACTCCACTATCCAACAATGCTTGTACTCCTACTCCATCATGCATCTCCAACTTTTCCACTCTGATACTCAATTTAATTTCCCTTAAAGGCTTGATCGTCCTCACTAGGAAACTCTCCTCTGATTCAGTGTTCAACACGTTTATTTCATCATATAATACATTGAATCTGTTTTGGGAAGTCAAGCAAGGAGATTTTGCTTCCCTTATTCTTTTAAATTTTTCTGCTCTTCTTCAAACAACTGCTTCCAATATTCCCTTTGCTCCTCCACATTCATACTCCTAACATCTTGTGCTGGAGCCTTGCTCCAACAGTTTTTGGCAATGTGCCCTGTTTTTCCACATTTGCAATATTTTATGGACCCTCGATTAGGCCCAGACATAGTGTCGACATCCATCACATTGGGATCTCAACGTTGAGGCTGTGGCCTCACGAAAGTGTGCTGGGGATGGGGTGTGGGCTTTACTTGCCTGTGATGATAGTATTCCTCCTCCATTTTTGCTTGCCTCCACTGTCGATCTAGCTTCATGCTCCTCTCATACCAGCTACTAATTGTTGTCGGAGGATTCTCCGACTCCATCAGCGCTTTTCTAATCCTCTCCGAAAGACTCCTTTTGAATTCTTCAATCAGGGCACGGCCCTGATATTCACTGTCCCATGCAATTCTTTTAAACTCCTGCACATGTTCCTCCATGGTTTTACTCCCCTGCTCAATCAACCGCAGCTTTCCTACTGCCATACTTTCCTCATCTGCATCTCTGAAGTTGTTTCAGAGACTATCAAAGAGTTCTGCCACATCGACAGGTGCTCTTTGTTCTCCCTGCTCCATCATCTCCATAATATTTTCCTTCCATGATTCTCCTGCTCCTCCCTGTACATACGATAACACCCACATGATTCTAGCATTCTCATCCCTTTCTTCCATCTTCAAATCCAAATACAGCTTGCAAGCTGTAATGAATAAATTCAACTCCTTTCCCTCTTCTGAGAACAATTTTGGTTTTGCCACATCGATTTGTGGCGGTAGTCGGACCACTGGTACAGGAGGTGCTGATCCTTCTGGACCCGGAGGTCCTGGTGAGCCTGGTTGTTGGGCTTGGTTCTGCAGTATAGCGAGCTGCTGCTGCAGTTGGGCAATTAAGTTTTGCTGCTGGTGCAGCTGTTCGAGAATTTGTTGAGCCTGAGACATGTCAGGCTCATCGTATACTGGTGGTGGGGTTTGATAAGGGGGTAGGGGTGCGATGGGTGTTTTTTGCTCTTTGTTAGAGCTGGATTCGAATTCTTCTTCTTCTTCGGATTGTTCTTCTGAGGAATGTTCTTCTTCTTCCTCTTCTGATGAGGAAGGTATATGAAAGGTGCCTGGTGGCTGTCGAGGTATGTTGAAAAAGGTTGAAGGTGAGGGAGGTCTTTTCCTGTCACCTAGTACGTATCCACCTGTCCAATGAGGCCAATAGCCTACCTCACTTGGACATGTATACTACTAAAATAACAGGTTTGAATTGGAGAATGGCCGCTTGGCTGAAGGGACAGACTATGGGTTTCAAAAGGTATGTACGGGGACAGATCCCCACACTAAACTAGAGGGTAGCTTAGGGCTGCTCCCTCACTCCTCTGCATGTACCAGCTGACAAGGCAGCTGCAGCACGAGGTTTATACAAAGAAAGAAACAAGTATGCTAAATCAACACCTCACGTGGTGAACATCTCGTGTTCAGCTTGGGCACGTGACACACCCAAGCTTCAACGGGGCACGTTATGTCTGTGCCCGAACACCCTTTAAGCCTAGGGACCGGCTATGAGTTTGGCGGCTGCAACGGCGCGCAGAGGCAATGAGAGCGAGGTAAAGAAAAAGAGGTAGGGAGGGCACTGGGCTGTGCGATCCCTGGGGGTTGTCAAGTTCTACTGTTAGGGTGACTGTGACTGTGATGTCACAGGTCACACCTTACTTAAGAACTAGTAGAGTGTAGTGCAAAAGAGTTTATTAGGTGTGAACCTAAGAGAACTCGACAGAGTTTTCTACAAGTTTCTACCTACTTTTATACCTAAGTCCTGGCACACAGACCAACTACCCTAGGTAACTATTTTTACAAATGACATCAAAGAAGTAAAGCATGAGAAAATAAACTATTTATACATTGACAGTGAAACATGGCATGAGAGAAAGAGCTAAATATAAAAGTGTAACAAACCATAAAATGTAAACAACAGGAAAAGAAGTTATATTTTAGAAAAGAATCAATCATGAGAAAAGAAGAGAAAACCAGAGGCAAGATCAATAATCCATAAGTTTGGGTGAACCTTATAAAAATGTCAACAAGTACAAATTGTTCTAAAATAGAAAATGTTCACATCCACCAAATGCTCCCATGATATGTTGCTAAGATCTTTCCATACGGGCACATTGTGTAGAATTGTACCTCTCCCAGTATCGGAAAGACATTCTGCCACCGTATCAACACCCACGGTCGTTCCGCTACTCCATCATTCATAATCAACATTGTTCTCCCACACTCTGTATACCTGCAATCGCGTAAGTACCAACCTTCAGGGTGTATGCCTGTCCGATTCTAGCTGCTTGTCTCCTCCATCGCACTTGTTGTTTGTGATGTGCAGTAAGAAAGATAAGATGTTGATATAGTTCCACGGGTAGGTCTGATGCCTGGGCCTGGTCAGTATGCCAATAGTTTAGCCTCCGTCAAACTGAAGCAGCAGAGGAAAATAATTATGTAATAAATAATGTGACTGATGTGACAGCGTGACGCCGTGACATTCAGGCCAAGTTCTAACACTTTGTCTACCATCATTTGGAAAGGACACTTACTTAATGGCTGACTCACGCAACAACAAACCAGGGTTCAGTTCAGCAAATTGATGCTCACACATTTCCTCTCATGTCAATGGCTATCTGATGATCACATTGATTTTATGCTGTACATGTTGGAGGATAAATTGGGAAGGCAGGTTCAGGGCCAGCGAGATGACATGTGGATCTTGGATACCATCCACACCTGAGGAATAGTTCAAGCTTATCAGGATGATGAAGATGAAAGAAAGCCTTATTATGATGCTACAAGTGAAGGATATCTTCAGAGATTTGGGTTGGAACTTCAGAGGAAGGGCAAAATGGGTGGCATCTTCCATAGTAACAGAAATCATTGGGTTGCTATTGTGTTTGATATTGAGGCCGAAAAACTTCTATATGGTGACCCTGCTTGTTATGACCTTAGACTATGTCTCAGGTTGCAATCAAGAGAAAAGACTTGAGAGCGGGGAAGAGAGAAGAGGAAGGGATGATACGATTGATAAAGCATAAAGTAATACACTGGGTTGGTCTAGGTTTATATATGAAGAGGGAACTATAGGTGAAACGGATAAGATGAGTCAGAGGGAGTCAGAGGTGTCAGGTAAAGTTAAGGGGTAAGAATGAAGGCTATACAACATATCATAGATATGTTGATTATACTACTGATAGCAATGATGCAGCTACTGATAGTAATGATGAGTTCATAACAATACCTCCCCTTCAACGTTCATGTCCACATGAATATCACTAATGTAAATGTCTGTAGTAGAATAAAGGCATAATGGAAATCACGATGAAGTAAAATTAAAACTGAACTTGGGTCAACGAATCAGAAACAAGTGTTGACGGTGTGACATTTGGTAAGGCCTATCATGGGCATGCCATCCCTTTTGCATAGGGTGAACCAGATAGGTGCATGATCCGATCCTTCAGTGTAAACCTCTATAACCTGTCCCTGATAGGTGGTAGTGTCATTGTGGTGTTCGTCAATGATGTAGCGCCATATCTTCTTCCAATATGGCAAGGATTCTTCACCTTTGGGATGGAGGGTATGATAATCATGAGGAGGTCTGAATTCTTCTGGTGCGATGGGCATGACGGTGTGGAGGGAAATGTACTCCATGAAGTGGATGCTTTCATCAATGATGGTGGGTTCCTCAGTTGACTTGGTAGATGATGTTGAAGAGAATGCTGCTATAAGCGGCAGCACAGTATGAGAAGACTTACATTTGTATATCTTGAACTGCAAGCAGGTAAGCTTTGAGCGAGTAGATAGTAGTGCGAGTTTGCTGGTTAGGCTTAGAGTGAGAAGGATAGAGACTTGGAAACTTAATATTATCAGTAGACTACAGAGTTCTTATATACTACTACAGGATAGGGTTTAGGGTATAGCTAAAACAACTCATGAAATCATAGTGCCCTGCAGGCGTAGTCTACATGTGTATAATGCATGTATTTGAAACAGGAGTCATTCATACGTCATACCGAGTGTAAGACTCGAGGTATTCATTTCAACACTCCTCCTTGAGTGGACTCACTGTTGCTTTAGATTAAGCATAGAGTGGAAAAGAGAGAATTTCACTTTTTCTAGATTTTTGGTTAAAACGTCAGCAGGATTTTTTGATCCATCAATCCAATCAAGATTGATTTGCTTTTGTTCTAAGAGCTCTCGGATATAATGGAAGTGAATGTCGATATGCTTCGATCGTTTCTCCTGAACTTCAGAAGTCGACCAGAATAGACTGCCCATATTGTCTCCATAGAGCATTGGAGTTTGTATCTCAAAACCAATCTCGGTCAGGAGTTGGGAGACCCAAACTAATTGTTGCGAGCAATCAGAGATAGCCATATATTTGGCTTCCGTTGATGAAAGTGCAACTGTTTTTTGTTTACGACTCAGCCAGGAAATAGTTCCGTTAGCGATTGTAACAAAATTGCCGGTGATAGATTTCTGGTCTTCTGAATCAGAAGCCCAATCCGAATCGGAATAGGCTATGACACCTTGATTTGAGTTACCATCAAACTCAAGAACCATCTTTTTAGTGCCATTAAGGTACCGAAGAAGCATGCTGCGGTATAGTGCTCTTTGTTTGGAGTCACCATGTATTGTGATAATTTTACAACGGCAAATGCAATATCTGGTCGTGATCCGATCATGAGGTACATTAATGATCCGACCAACTGTTGGTACTTTGTTCTGAATCCATTGTTTGGTACTTTATCAGAAGTTTTGAACACGTATCCTTTTGGTAATGGTGTTTCTTCAGATCCGGATTTGATACCAAATTGATCAAGGACCTTTTGAAGGTACTTCTGCTGATGCAAGAAGATTTTCTTGTTCTGACGATCTCGAGATATTTGCATACCAAGAAATTCTGTCATAACACCTTGATCACGACATTCCCATTTGGTTGAGAACTTTAGCTTCAACTCTTTGAGGAGCTGGGAGTTTTTCTTTCCCATGAAAGCTACATCATCAATATAGACTAGCATGATGACAAGTTCATGCATCTTTGGATGATGGTAATAATATACACCTGCATCGGATTTGCATTGGACAAAACCGATCTCAGTCATGCTGGCAGTTAATTGTTTCCACCAACTTAACCTGGCTTGCTTAAGGCCGTACAATGCTCGGCGTAATCTCCAGACCTTATTTTCTTTGCCAGTGGCTGTGAATCCTTCGGGTTGTGTCATATAGATTTCTTCATCCAGTTTGCCATATAGATAGGCAGTTTTTACATCAACACTAAACATATCCCATTTCAAGGGCGACACCTAGAGACGGGCAGTTTCATAGCGGACTACTGGAGAAAAAAGCTCGTTATAGTCGATTCCTTGATTTGAGAGAATCCTTTTGACTAGTCGAGCGCGAAGGTGGCCATCGCTTTTCTCATTAAAGACCCATCTATTTTTAATAGTTCTTCGACCTTTCAGGAGATCTACTAATTCATAACACACGTTTCTGTAAAGCTTCTAATTCCTCCAAACAAGCATCGATCCATTTCTTCCGCATTGCTGCAGGTAGTTGCGTTAAGTCCTTAAATTGGACCGGCATTTGGATCTGGTTTGCAAGTTCGAAGAGAAAGTTATTTAGCCTTACTCCTCCTTCTCTGATTAGAACTTGAACTTCATCCATAGTGGCTTCTCCAGGGACTGGAGCATTGCCAAATTGGGATGGAAGTTGAGAGCTATGCTCTTGTTCGTATTCCTCAGCTCATCGACTAGCTTTTTCGAAGTGTCTGCGAATTTCTTCGTGATGCTTCGTCAGCTTGTTCTTGGTAGGTATACGAGCATTTTGTCTATCAGATCTTGGAGGTACCCTTCGCTGGATTCCTTCTTCGAAGTCCGGCAAGAAAGGTTGTCTCTCGTAATCTTTCAGAATTTTTGACGGGTGTTTATCCCGTAGATGTTATCTGGTTGGTTCAGTACTTTAGTTTTCTGTTTAGATCTTCTAACATTATGTTCTGATTCATCAGGTGGAGTTATGTCACACCATTTTCTCCATGTTGGCTGTTCCTGCCATGGAGGCTGGTTAGATGGGCCAGGAGTTGCATTACGAGGAGGTGGTGATTGAGCTCTTTGTTGCCATGATGGCGGCATTGGCTGTGGCAGCATTGGTGGATGCAGCGGTACTGCCGGTGGAGCTTTATTAATAGGTGGTTGATCCGTAGAGGGACCATTAAGAGAATTGGGGTCGAGATTAAAATCGACTTCTCCTCCATTTTTGGAGTTCTCTGATTCCGAGGAATTACTTCGACTCAGAGTATTACTCAATCTTCTTTCGAGGTTACCTGGTTTCGATTTATCACATTTCGGGAAGAAAGCTTCATCAAAAATGGCTGTGGGAGAAATGAATATTACATTTCCATTTTGGTGTCTTATAAATTGATAATTTGGGCCTTGGTATCCCAAAAATATCATAAGCTCAGATCGTGAGGAGAGCTTATTTGTATGTATCTCTTTTGGGAGATAAACATAGGCACCACAGCCAAACACTCGGATCTTCATCAGGTCCAGTTTGGTTCCATAGAATAATTCATATGGAGTTTTCCACTTCAGCTGTTGCAAAGGCGTGCGGTTGTAAATATGGACCGCATATGTCATAGAGAATCCCCACCATGAGTTGGGAAGACATGCATGTTTGCGCATGGCTTGTGATTTCTCGTGCAACGTTCTATTGAGTCTTTCAGCGTGCCTATTTTGGTGAACATTAGGGGCAGAAAGCTCATGTTTATGCCGTTGGTAGACAAGTACTCTTTTAGAGTGCTATTGGTGTATTCTCCTCCTCGATCAGTGCAGTCTCTTGATCTTTTGATCAGTGGAGTTAGCGAGCAACATCATGATTTTGATCATTTCTCGAGGTGCATCACTTTTGTGGGTAATCATTACGGTGAATGCCATACTGGAATAATCATCCAATATGGTTAATACCCATTTATGGATGATAAGAGATTACCGGAAGTTCGAATAGATCCGAATGGATTAACTCAAGAACTTTTGTTCACGGCTTTCTGAAGTGGGAAAGGATTTTTGCACGAGTTTACCTTCAGCCATCCTTTACAAACTTTATCTCGTGGAATACTAATAGGTGGAATGCCTAAAGATTCTTTTGAGAATTTACTCAACACGAGATCTGACAGATGTCCTAATCGACGATGCCAGGTTGTATAATCAGTTTATGGTTGCATAAGCACCAGCTTCGGGGATTTCCTTGATTATCCTAGTAAGGACAGCGGAAATACTGGGAAAATGTCCCAAGATACCCGAAAGTACAGCATGATTATTTTCATCTCGAAAGGTGAGATGCTTCGCATTGGCTTCTAATCTTAGTCTGGACCGTAAAAGTTGTCTGACAGAGATGAGCCGCAAGTTCATACCATTTATGTAAAATACAGGCCAAAGTTTAGTCTTTCAGACTTCTTTGGTTTCTGTGTTTGTATCAATGACTAAGTGTTGAATGTGTACTGTTCCTCGGCCTTGGATTTTTAATTGGCCAGAGGCAGTTTGTACCATTCCAAAGAAGCCTCGATCGACTGTTGAAAAGTCTGAGGACTGCCAGTAAAGTGCCGAAGCCACTATCTAGCATACTTAATCGGATAAGAATCAGAGTTTGATCTTATGCTCATGATGAATGACTTAAATTCAGGCGTGATGTTATCGAGAAGAGCGTTCCTGATGCTCAATTCCATCGCATATATTACATCGGATCAGTACATGAGGGACTATTTAGAATCGGTCCTCTTCTTGAACTGGAGCGGAGCACCAGGCTCGAAGCTCTGGTGACATCACAGCACTGTAAGAAAGAATTAGTAATTGATTGCGAGTGGAGGGTAATACTTGCGAGTATGAATCCCCTTCGTTCTCAGCATCATAATCGAATTCTTCTTCGTCATCCATTTGATTTTGCCCAGAATGGATTGAGATCTCATCATCCTTCTTCTCTTCTATCACTGATTTTCCAAATTCCTCGATTGCATAATCAATAGGCAATCTGAACCGTCTTTCCGGTTCCTCAGGCGTTGTGTGATACTCAGATTGAGTTACACTTGGCTCATTCACTGTTTCAATGTTGGTTGTGACAGTGACACCATCGATTTGGCGAGCTGCGAGACATTTGTCCCAGGTGAGGAGGGCCTTGAGTTTGGCCGTTTGGTAAGGAGTGACCTTACCAGTTTGTGAGATGTTGAGATGAGGGTCTCGTGTCCTTTGTACACCGGTTTGGGCAATGCGTTCTAGATCCCAATAAGTGATATCGGTATAGAAGTTGTTGACCCAAAAATATGTTCGTCCATATGGAAGTTCGTATTCCATAGTTACATCATTCTCATCAAATGGGTAGTCATACCGGTGACAAAGGTTGCATGACCATGTGTCCGTGTAGTGTGAGGAAGGGGAATGTGAAGGGTTGGCATCTGAATAGAAGTCACACCATATGTCATCGTCATCCAGCCAATGATTGATGGCGGATCCGAGTTTGACAAAAGCATCAGATGAGAATTCAACCTATTGGTCCCATACAGGGTATGTTATGACATCAAGGTTGTCAATAGAGTAACCCCGTTCGATTATTTCATCCCAAGTGAGATTGGGTGAGATTTCACATGACATGACATCAATGGGAAAGCGGTTAGCGTTATCCCATGCATCACGAAATGAGGTGGTGGAAGAACTGGCAGGTTCAACGTTCCAGTCCAGAAGACGAGAAGTTGGTTTGACCCATTGGTTATTCCAGTCATTGCCCATGTTATCGGTTGTCCATCCATGTGCAGCAGATTCAGAAGAATTGCGCATCATGGGTGTGACATCATCGAGTTGGTTCATGGGAACCGCGCGTTCAATGTTGTCATTAGGCATACCATAAAAGGCCCAAAAGGGTCGATCACAATCAATCGAGATTGATTGTTCCCAAGATTCATCATCGAGCCAGATTCCATCAGCAGATGGATCAACCGATTCGAGATAATCCAGGTTTGATTCGATTGTATTTTGGTAATCAACATCGTGGCGCCAATCATCGATCCATTCATTGCCATCATGTATATTTAACATGACGATGTCTGCATTAGGGGAAGAAGCAACAGAACTATCGTTAGGAGATGATTGTAATGTATTTAAATGAGATAACTCACCAATCAAGGAAGTCGGCGGTTTGATTGCTGCTTTCTCATTTCAGATGTGATGCACCAAAGACCATGTGGTCGGTGCAGTGGAGAGAGTAGGAGATCGAGGGTCATAGGGTTGGGTTGTGAAACCTGGAGGAATGGTGATTGCAGGGAATGTGATCGCAGAAGCTGCAGTGTAATTAGGAGGCAAATCCTCAACTGCTGCAGCTTTTCCTTTACCCTTGCCTTTGGCACGAGTCCTCTTGCGCTTCTTATCATTATCAGGTTTAGCTCCATGAGGAGCCTGCTGCTTTTGCTGCTGGCCTTGCAGCCGTTGCTGCTGCTGATGCTGCCCGGAAGGTCCAGGCATAGCATTTTGCCATCGTGGAGCCTGTCCGGATGGTTTAAACCTGGCAGCAGCGAGATTCTGAGAGTTTCGCCAGGCCGCAGTGATAGTAGCTCTGGCTTTCTCAATAGTGAGATCGGCTACATTTCTGGCCGAAGTGAGGATTATTCCGATCATAGATTCCATATGAGCCAGAAGGGCGGAGAGGAGCATCATGGTTTGGAGTGAATCATGAAGAGTCGCCCCAGTGGCAGTGATCTGTGAGCAGATTGCGATGAACTCAGCGATCTGCCCAGATAGATTCTGGGTGTCTTGAACCTTAAAATTCAAGAGGGCCTGAAGCCTTTCGTAAACAAAAGTTGGTCCTCGGACTCCGTAACTCAACTTCATTTTAGCCCAGAGATCTCTCAGGCTGTTGAATTCTTCCCGGAGCATATAGTCCGGGAGGGTGGACTCGATCATTGCAGTTGCCTGCAACTTGAGAGTCGCCCTGATTGCCTGTTCCTTAGCCAGTTGAGTGGCGTCGGTGGGCAATATGGGGAGCAGCTGAGTATTGCTGCTGACATCCCATGCGGTCAGGGTGGAGTTTTTATGATTCATAAGGATCAAAGCATTCTTAACGTGGCGGGCCCAGGTATCATAATCCTTGGCACCGGAGAGCTTGGGGAGAGCAGTGGTGTTGTTACCAATTTGAGCCCTGCAACCCGGATCGGTTAGTAAACCTCTGATCTAGGGTACGACATGCTATCTAAGGCTATGTATAGGTTACCCAATGAAAATGCTTCTATTTTTGAGAGCAATTTCGGGGTTCATCCCGAATAATGCTTCGTCCCTCAGGCAGTCCACGTTACTATCATGTATCCGCTTTTGTGGGCATAATGCCACTGCGGGACGTTTACAAGGTATAGAACACCCTGTTGCTAGCCACGAGCTGGTGGTTCTCCACCGAAGATAGCCAGCAGTGTTCCAGTGACAATGTTTCATCAAACTGCTTTATCTGGGACGGAGAACAACTGGAGCGAGCTCACAGTTGTTGTATGCCATCCGGGGCCCATAATCTGTTGAAGAGAATGCTGCTATAAGTGGCAGCGCAGTATGGGAAGACTTACATTTGTATATCTTGAACTGCAAGTGGGTAAGCTTTGAACAAGTAGATAGTAGTGCGAGTTTGCTGGTTAGGCTTAGAGTGAGAAGGATAGAGACTTGGAAACTTAATATTATCAGTAGACTACAGAGTTCTTATATACTACTACAGGATATGGTTTAGGGTATAGCTAAAACAACTCATGAAATCATAGTGCCCTGCGGGCATAGTCTACATGTGTATAATGCATGTATTTGAAACAGGAGTCATTCATACATCATACTGAGTGTAAGACTCGAGGTATTCATTTCAACAAAAGTGTTACCTACTGCAGCTGAGACTCACAGATAGTTGATGCCCTTCCTCCTCACCTTGCAGCTGAATATCCGGCACATCTTACTCATCGAAGTGCTATGTCTAAATCCCTGTTCGAGTGGATGCGTTTATGCTTTCAGAATAGAATGGGCTCGAAACAGTTCTCCGATTCACTTTGAGTTCACCATTTGCTTTCTTATAACAGCCTTCACTTGCAATACTTACATCATCTTGCATCACTCCGTTAAGGGCTACAACATTGGATAAATATAAAATATGAGACTTTTCTTCCTTTCGATGACAAGAGTCCACGGAGGTGGCATGGATTTGTTTCTGGCTCAGAATGGCTTCGCGACATGTATGACACCTATATTGAAGAACATCAACATGACTTTAACCAGCATATGGCTATGCTCACAGGTGAAATATGTGCTATTGACCATAGTCACAAGATACATCTCACTTCAAGAGTGATTTCAAAAACATCTTTTGATCTTATGTCCTAGGTCACAAAGCAGATTGCTCGGGTGGATGGAGAACAAGTATTCATGGCATTACTCACAGTTACTAATGAAAAAGGCGAGATCTGCATCTGTAACTTTATTGCTACAAAGTCACATTCACAGTTTGAAATGGCTCTCACTTGCATGCAGTGGTCACTCGAGCAATATGGGCATAGCCAACCAGTCCTGTTCTATACTGACAACATGGCCGACAAACTATTCCTCGAGAACTCATTCCCATCCCTCCGAAATGATGTCATTCCTATAGAAGAATATTCGCACCTGCAGCCTCTTGTTATTCTATCCGAAATTTGAATTATGCCTATGGACACTGTTCAATCAATCAACCATGCCATTTCTACAATCCTCAATGACGTACCAGTGGATAATGGAAAAATTGCTGTCAGTTTCGACTCAGAATGGAACATTGAGCTTTCTCTGCAAGGATTTGTTCGATGTGCTAGAAAGACTGCTGTGATCCAGGTTGCTTATAAGAGTAGAATTTATGTTCTTCAGGTGCATAGAACAACATAACAAGCTTGATATCTCATACTCATGACTTTTGGTATTATTAGGTCAGCAATATGATTGCTCAGGGAAAACTGCTGCAACAACTCGAAATGTTCCTTTCCCATCCTCATGTTCATAAAGTTGGTAGACTTGTGGATGGTGATTTGCAATGACTTCAGGACATGTTACGTCCATCCCAACCTTTTGTTGGGGGTGTCAATCTTGCTAAGCTTGTGAAAGAGTGGCATCTTATCAAAAATATATCAAAGTGTTTACTTTCCGATCTTTCTGCACTGGTATTACAAAAACGACTGGCCAAGAATACTCCACAGTGCATGAGCCAAGCATGGGAGAATCATACTCTAACTCCTGAGCAGTTAGATTATGCTGCACGAGATGCTTATGCTGCCCTGCAAGTTTATGAAGAACTTATAGCCCAATACAATGTTCCGACTCCGCTTCCACCAACAGTATCTCTTCTCACACCAGTTCTCATATTTGGATCAGATTCAACAAACGTGATAGCTGAAAGTCGGGTATCTCTTGAACAATCGGAAAATGTTGGTGGTGTTCGGGTAGCAAAGCATCACCTTGTGGTAGAGGTTCTTCGAGTCCACATTCTGGGAGCTATTGTAATGTCTCACCAAAAAAGAAGTCTCGATGGCTTTGGAACCCCACCATTCAAACTTATTTGTCTTTGAAACCACTTAATATGTTACTCGATGCCATCCATACATCCAGATAGTCAAACAACCACACCTGGTCATCTCATTTCTCTACCATCTCATGGTCATGAACTATCAATGCATGAACATGATGAAACACCAGATGCTGAATTGGAGGGTCAAACGGAAGTTATCTCACTTCAGGATCTATTATCCACAGATATCTCTGGTCCTACTGCGAATCTAGCAGGTTACAGTGTCAATAGTGAAAACACTGATACCAGTACTACTACCAGCTCGAGAATCATTTGTGAGATTGATTCCATGTCGAGTCTATCTGAATGGGACTACTCCATCCGATGTAGAGTGTTGAAGGATCCATGGCATTTTTTCCATATGCTATATCTTCCTGTGACACATGGACTGTGAAAGCAATTTACGCGAGAGTTATGAGATGGTCTTTTCATACCTAATGATGAAGACCGGCAAAGAATTATTTCTTGGGGTGCAGTACAAAAGCCTTCAAGAACTTATGAAGAGCTCCGAAACTCATCTCCAAGCTGGATCCGAGCACATTGTCGACATACAATACCACCACCACACATTCTTCATCTGCTCATCTCGAAAATTTTCCAAACATATGGACCTCTTCTCGATCCAATAACAAAACAACCTTTATTCTCAGCCAGCATGTGGAAAGTAGCGAAAAACCTTCTGGAACTCATACGGAAAGGTTTTATATCTGATCCACCCAGTATTTCATTGTACACAAGAATTGGCACTGATAAGAAAAATGGTGGTTTGCCAATATACCGCTGTTGTCGGGGGACAAATGCGACAGAGGGTGGAGTTCACACCCATATCCGGTCTCGCCTCCCTAAGTTTGGTGTATCAGTCCACCATGTTCATGCTTCACTACTCGATTTCACACTCCGGCACAATCTTTTAGTATGTAATTTTCAAATATTGGCATCAATTTAGGCTACCTAACGAACATCCTTTATTAGACTGGTGTTTATGACTCCACAGGTCGACACTATCGAGGCCATTTCTCCATTTGGATGACTAATGAAATTCAAGAGTTGCTTATTTCACTTCAAGAAATGTTTATTCAGCCAACATTGATAAGCGGCTGGGTGAATGGTAACTTATATGTACCGACAACAGAGGTAATTGGGATTCTCCCTATTCCAGATGATATCCGTGAACAGAGCGCAATGGCACCATATGTCCACTCCGCAAATGGCCAACAAAAACATGCATTCATTGCATCGATGCAGGGAACAAGAAAACCTGTTTTACCTGTACACACATGTGCTGAAGAACAGTATTTTCGTTCACTCATGAATTCTGATCCATCATTCTCTCCTCAGTCTGGGGAACCTAGGTGGAATGAAGCTGTCAAAGTCTGGAATGCAAATGCGGAATCCCGAGATGGTGTCTATTACAAGGTATGCATAGCCTACATAAACATACTTCAGAACTCATAATTCAATAGCTTGTCGAGCAACTCAAGACATATTATTCAAGATGGAAAGCTCAGTTGAACGTAAAAGAAGCTCTTTCATTGACATCGGAGCAACGGCGCCCAGTTGCGCAGATGGTTCATGACCCGAATTGTTCCCGCATTGTACCTCCAGTCTCCCCAAGGCCACTTCGGCCCCATTGTGCTTTAACTGGCTTCTCTGAACATGAGGGCAGTGATCTTCATCCACTGTCACTGAAAACCATTCCAGTTTCACCCAATTCAACCGACCCTATAGCAAACTACACCCAGCAAGTCGAAATGCGTGTTCAGCAGCGGGTTGCTACTCGACTGCAAAAGGAAACTCCCATCAATAAGCCCAGAAGGCCCCGCACTTGCAAAAAGTGTGCAAATCCCAATTGTTCTGGTAAGCGAAAGGTTCAGGACTGCCGAAACCGTTGTCGCGATTGTGAAAGGATTGATTGTGCAGGTCGTAACTCCCATAAACTTCATTTGCCGTGTCCTTATTCGGAGATAGCTAGTCATATGCAAGGTTGAGAGTTATCGTTCAATAGATTCATTGAATAGTTGACTTAACGATCGCAGTGATTCATGCAGCACTTGCTTGTGTCTTTTTTTCTCTCGCATCAATCGCAGCATGCCCGGGCCAGTCCCACACCTGTCTGTTATCCGGAGCTTTGCGAGTATCCTCGCGTCCCTTGAGTGCGTCCCTATAAAAGAATTTATGTGATTGGTTGTTACAGAAGAGGCTGTTACAAACCAGACAGGGTCTACTTCGGTTCACAAAATTGCTAGGATCACATCATCAGTGATGGAAATGTCGAGTCACAAGTTGATGGGGAGTGTTACTGATAATCGACTTCAAGGTGTGTAAAGAGGGCTCTCCCTTCCTTCCCTTTTTTATTTTATTTTATTTTATTTTTTCTCTTCTGGCTGCCGGTACTAGCACCGCTATCCGGCCAAAAATCTGGAATCTGGAATTTGGAAAAAAAAGTCTACGGATGTTCACCCATTACTGAGGACCGGAAATGAGCTTATAAAAGAGGTTTATATACAGATACTGCACCTGGCAAAGTTTCATTGACATAGTACGATGGTCAAGCGGAAATGCTAAGTGGGCGAACCTGGGGCGAATGCATCCTTAACAATTCATAACGAAATCATTTTCGTTATGAATTTGCCTCTATATCTCGATCGAGTTCTTCCAGTTCCACTGGTTGCTACAATCCCAAGCACGCATTTCGAAGGAAAGCCGAACTTACTTTCCTATGATCCTATGAGACTTCTATGGCCGAAGGATAGATAGCGGTTGTCTATGATCATCACCGCCTAGACCGAGATCCATCAACTTCGTATGAAGTTTCCAGTAGCGATACTCTCAGATACATAAGTATCGCTAAGTTAATTTACTTCTTCGGGCGTACCATCTGCGTGACAATTGTCGACCTAGCCGTGAATTTGAGAGTCTATAGAATGTTAATACCACCTGTTATGATGATAAGCTTCAATTCAGACTCAAATTCGAGATAGATTACGGAGCAAATAAACAACTTTGGATAGGTCATTAGGCCTTAGGCCGCAGGTTCGACCTCAGCTATAGTCCGTGGAGGGAGATGTAGACTTGTTCATCCGAATCGGAAAGGCAACCGTGGATTGCGGACATAAAACAAAACCTCAAAAAACTATATTCAGGACGCTTCTGTAATCATACCAAGGTCATGAATCGAGAAGGCTGTAGGAGGTCACGACATCGGGGTACAGCCTTTGAAGCAAAACCAGAGAATCCTCAGATGAAGTTTCGAGTGGGAGCTGTGTTCAGCTCGTCCGATCGCTCGTCGTTTGTGGATCCGCCCTTCAGGATCACCCTCACTCGGAAGAGGTTTCAAACCACCTAAAAAGTCACAAGCAGCGGGGTAGATTTATCCGAATCGGAGGGAAACTTACGTCCTAGCTAGCGACGCCGGGTCTAACCGTCTAAGAGTTCCTGAAGGGGATGTAGGGAATAAACGGGCCATTCTTAACAATAAGAGTGATAGTTGACCTAGAGACGTATCATACAGTAGTAGGCTTCCGAACTTCGGAAGCCTTTCATTTTGAGAATGATTGTGTTGGTTTAAAAATAGACTTCCGCACCCATCATGCATCAAACGTGGCGATCCACCTGAAACGTGAAAAGTAAAATCAATTAATACAATGACGACGACAAGATCTGTCAATATTGCCGGTCAATAGACTAACCCAGGGCGTAAATGGTTGGCTACGGCAACAGCATTCGGTACATACCATTCATTGTTCACTACATCGACATGAAAAGAAAAGAGAAAAAAACAAAGAAACACTTACGGTAAACAAGTAGCCAGTCACGCCACAGGAAATAATCAGAGCAACAAATACAAGCGTGAGTATAAGACGCGTTGCCATACTAACACCTGGATTCAGAGAATTTGAGCTATAAAACTAGTATGAAGTGCCTCTCGAGTCCTCAATTACTTCTGGGATCTCCAGCCAATATCCTACTCGATCGGATGTCTTCGTCCAATAGGTATATGTCCGTCAAGGATCGAATTTATCAGATTTGGTCCCCCCAAGAACAATTCGAGGTATATGTCTTCTCCTTTAATATGATAGACGTTTACTGATTATCTTCTCCCCTCGACAGACATTCAAACACGGGTATGACGCCTCCAGATACGTGCGCAGAGGCGAGAAGCTGTCCGAATGGCAGTTCGACGAGAAAGTAGCCATCGGTTTTTTAGCAGAACGTTATGGTTTGGACTCCAGGATGTTGACGTATGGTGGTGGATGCTATGACGAAGAAAATGAACATCATCAATTTGGACAACTTGTTAAAGCTTGGGTTCATTTAAGCCTCGTATGTTCATCAGTTATCGCCTTCTAATGACCGTTACCTATACCTGCTGCACTTGTAAGAATGGTGTCAGATTCGCGAACGTCACCGCAGAGGTGATTATAGATCGAGTCTTTAGTAAAATCGTCTCCGTCTCCATGCCTTGTTTCAAGCTCGGTCCGCATCCGTTTGTAATCTTTGAGCCAACCATTGCTTATGTGTTATCATAGAAAGATGGCCAAATGGGTCATCGAGAGTTAGGATCGGTTTAGGAGCAGCGATAAATGCTGCTAGGTCAACTTTAGGACGAAAGGCTTCGAATCTGGATCTGAACAATGGCGAACCTTGGGGGCCTGAACATACATACTTGAACTATGTTGCTTACCCGGATGGTTCTGCAGCACTTGTTTATACTCTTCATCGTGATAGCGGCTCTGGTGGGCCAGTGTACGTTGATGCCTTTGAGGGGACGGTTGTTGCTGTGGGATACAGTAGCTTTTTCCAAAGACAGCCTATGGTGATGTGAAGTGCGGGTTTGGTTCTTTGACCGATGTGTATTTGTACCGTTTATGATTCATTCTGTATAGTAATGATCTCTTGGCTATGTTGGAAATGGATGTTTATATTAAGCTGATGGCAAACACAGAAACATCTACTTAGCTCGATTTCGTACTTAGGCTCTGGAAAAACTCGTTATATGCATGTTCGATGTCAAAAAGCAACTGGCGAGATTGTTCGTCACTCAGTCTCTCAGAGATCTGCATACCATTTAGCGTGATCAACCAGGAAACCATCCGACTCCGGCCTTCAGAATCTTTGTGTCCCTTGAATTTGGAGCAACTCGTAACCAGATCTCGCAGTAACGGGTGTAGTTCTTCCTTGGTTCTGAGATTTAGACGAAGCGCATCCATGAAGGTGATGAAAATCTGCACACGAGAATTGGTGAACAGTCGTTTATGTATGTGATTGAGTGGTACGCACCTGAGTCGCCTCAGCAACTTGCTTGGCAGTCTCTGGACCCGCCTCGGTCGAGTGTTCTACCGTCGCAGGTACCCCAACCTGAATCCTATGCAACGCCGCAGGATTATCCATCTATATGGCGTACCGTCAGCTCCTGATCGCGCCGAGAAGGGAGTCATGACGTACCCGATAACGGGTCATGAACTGCTCGATTGACTGCACTTCATCTCCCACCAACTTGAGCATAGTTTTGTACTGTGACAGCAATCGCGTACATGCCGGCGAATATCTCTATGACCAAAAATGAAGACCTTAGCTATCTCCATTGGCGAAGGGTTTACGACGTACTCAGTGGCGGTTATTGAATCGCGAACATAAGCTCTCTCGAGATATTCGAGCGCGACAATGATTCCAAAGAGTGTGGCCAGGAGATTGTACTTTTCTCGTTCTGTGTTGTTGGTGTAGAGCCGTACCTCCTCGTCGACGCTGATGCTGGCCATGGCGGTGATGAAGACCGATTGCTTACGTATTATGTTAGGCCCGGAACGTTGCTCTGAGTAAATCTCCGATTATCTTCCATCATATAAATGCTACTACAACTCTTCCTCATAGCCTCCTTCCTCACCTTCACAATGGCCAATTTTTTCGCTCCATCCGACAATGCCAACGCTGCTCTTGGACCACAACTCCAGCCTTGGCATCCAGAATCCGATTTCAAGGTATAATTGACCCTGCTTCACCTCCACCGCACTATCCCATGCATTCATTTTATAGACATTCGGTTCTGGCCTTGACGTATCAAAGTATACACCTGAAGGGCAACCATTTGACGTAAAGAAAGTGTCTGTTGCGTTTCTCGCGGAGTATTACAAAAGAAATCCCGATTCCTTGACTTATCGTGATGGATATGAAGATCAAGACCTTGGCGTGAAACATGCTTGGGTAGAGCAGACTTTCGTAAGTTCATTTCCTTTCATCCCGACTTGGAATTCATACTGCTGTCAGGATGGTATTAAATTTGCAAATACCGATGGAAAGGTTACTTTCAACCGATTTAACAAAGTCGTTACTGTCAGCTCATCCTACGTCACATTGAGTAGATATCCCCTATCTCTTTCAACTCACAGGTATACTCACAGACACCCATCACAGCTACAACACCTATAACACCACTGAAAGCAACGATCACTCTAGAGGAGGCAATAAAAGTTGCTGAAGAGGCTTTGCGTGGAACCTACGTTCCTCCTCATTCCTCTTCTTCAACTTCACCCTCCGCCTCAGCCACATCTGACGATGAATCATCTTTGCAATTTCTTGCCAACGCGGATGGTTCAGCCACACTTGTATACTCCGTTCCTGTGAAAAATGATTCCAAAGGAACATATTTCCAAGCTTATGTAGATGCTCATGAACCCAAGATCGTCGCAGCGACTGACTACGTGGCTCATTAATATGTACCCTCTTTTCGGATAGCTTTTGGAGTATGTGCTCTTGTATTATAAGACGTACCGCAACGCAATGAATATAAAGTACGAAATCATGAATCGTGTGTCGATGTATGAAGTAATTTGACGTATGAGTATATGATATTTGGCAGCATGTCGATATGGCTATTGCTTCCGATGAAAGCTGTAGCCATTCAGGCTCAACAACCGCTCAACAGCAGTACTAAGTTTCTAAAATTACTGCGGTTTTAATTCGGTTCCGTGACTCTCGCGCCACTTGGGAGCATGTTAAATGGAAGTTCCTGACAATACTGTCATGTGGCGGTAATGGATCTAACATATCTTAAATCTATCTTCGTTTATCTACATTTTTGGTTGTCGTCAATTTCGTCATTCCATATATTATATGCAACGGAGCAAGGAACGAAGGAATCGGAGAAACGAGGCAACAACAACCAAATATAACACCTTTTTATCTAAAACCTACCTAAGAGAACAAATCTTCCTGTCCAGCAACAAGCCCACCAAAATAACATGTCAAAGCTTTCAGCTTACTCCCCATCCACTCCTCTTCAACCTCAATCCACTCTCCTGATAACTTCACCAGACGGCCATGATCATCAGTAGCATTTAGCAAACCACTGATTTCTGAAAGATCAGTGTTGCGAGGTAGATAATATGCAATATTTGGTGTGATTCTGCGTGTGAGAGTGAAAAGATCTTTCCCGTGAATAGGTTGAATAGATGAAATGGAATAAGTAGGGTGAGACTCTTGACCATTACTCTGAGGGAGATTTTCCTTGACAACGTTGTTGGCGATTTCATGACTGGGTGAACCTGAGAGATAGGATGGGCCACCCCACGGAGGACTGAGAAACACGACATCAATCTTTCTTGCTTTATTTCGTGGCGGCGTCGATGTATTTGATGGGGGCGACGAAGTCGAGGTCAAGGAATGATATGCGCGGGCAAATGAAATATAATCTGCTTGAATAAATTCTATACGATCTGCAACGCCGTAAATCTGGGCGTTGTGTCTCGCCAGCGCTAACCTCGTAGGATTGGTGTCCAGCGCAATCACTAGAAAAGGACGAGCCTCAGTTAAAAGTAAAAAAGACGAATTTGTCCCCCAAACCTCGTTCGCAAGTTTTGGCAAAGGCAATAGTATTCCCACCGACACCGCAGAAAGCATCCAAAACGACATCGCATCGACATCGCTCAGCTATTTGATTTGCAACCCTCTCAGGCGTTACGCTGTACCATCCTTCTTCATCGAGAAGGCATCCAGGCGGCGTATCGTATACCGAAAAATATCGTGTTCGCTGAGAAAAGTCTACAATGGAGGCAACCAATACAATGGCGTGAGCTTGTCATTTTAATCGACGTTGAAAAACCCTATGATGAGCACGGACATTTCTGGAGATGATCTGGGACCATTGCTTCGTTGGTATATGTGGGTACGAGACCGGTCGCGTCATAATGAGAGATGATTCCTTGTTTCTTCGATATTGTTGCGACAGAGATAGAGACTGGCGCTGACGTATAGTCTGTGTTTGTTTCAGCATTAGCTTCTTTCATTGTAGAATCGTTCTTCTCGTGAGCAGAGTCTGCTGAGTCGACAGAGTTTGTTGACATCGAGGGTTGTATTCCCGACTCTCCTTCATTCAAAGCACTGATAAATCGTGATAGCCCAGTCATCCCAGTCCTTGATTTGCGTTTGCCCATTTTGTGCCACCAAACGAATCGTAAAAAGGAAAGCAAAACGGTAGGAGGAAAAAGGCGAACTGGAGATCAATTCTATTGAGTGAAAATTCCCACGATCCAAATTAGTACCATGATTTAGTTTGCATTCAATCCGCGAAGTCTGGTGCGAGAATCTAGCATAACCAGGCGCAGTCTTGCCAGCGCTGTAGGTTACAGCAGCACGAATTGCAGTATTCACTGGAGACAGAACTGCCGCATTGGATCATTCTGAGATATTGAGAGAAATAATTAAGATGTCAGAATCTCTGTTAGCCGGAAAAGGAGTGTTTTCAGTGAGTGAAAGCTCGTAAGGCAAAAACAGTCAATTCCAAAATAAAGAACGTACATAGACAGTATTCTACTTATACTGTGGTAGAAGTACTGGGGGATAAGAAAGATGAACCAAAGCTTCACGTTGGTTGTAAGAGAGATGGAAGATGACTGGACAGAGATAAAAGATTACAGGACTACGGACTGCGGGTGAGCTGCGAGATAAGATAAGGGCTCAGATAAGGTTAATGTTGGTAACAATCTCTGGCCCTGGTTGAATAGCTTCTTCATAATTATAAGCAACCTCCGGCGAAGTCGACCGAGTCCAGGATTAGCGCATCTAATGACGGACTCCACGAACTCCATCAACTTATTTTCGTTGTTCTTCACCCTATAACGACCAAAAAACCGACCTTCATAGTTCAAACGACTCAAACCATAGTATTCCTCACCGAGTTGAAACTTCGATGTCCTGTTATCGACTGAGTAAAGCATCCTTAGCTATACTTTGCCGAAGAATATAGGGGGTTTTGAAATCAATTGTATCATCAGGAGTAGACGTTCCGAAACTTTTTTTAGTATGCATTACGAAAGGTTACGAATGACACAGCTGTACAGCGTAATGTTGGCGGAAAATTTCAAATTTTTCCAGATTCTTTTGGCATTCTGGAACCTCAGGGTAGCCCCGCAGGGCATGCAAATGGCCCGTGGTTGTAGGAATTATGATAAGGTCGGGCTTCACCAACACTAAATCACACCTTATCCATGTAGACTTATTCAATGCTCAAACCCCTTTACCAAATCACCCAATTCGTTTTTTCCAATGAGACTGGGCCAGTCTTACAATAGCGGTGAAGGTTTCAGCTGGAGACGCAAACGATTTTGCAACTGGGAACATGAGAGATGGGATATGTCACCCCATGAAAGACTTAGAAACACGGCGTCAATCTTACTTGGTTTCGCCACGGTATCGATTTAGTTGATTCTAGTAACGAAGCCGAGGTCCAGGAAAGATATGCAGGAGAAATGAAATACAGTCCACTTGGATAAATTCTGACTGTTCCCCTACTACGCCGTATAGCTTAACGTTGTGTCGCGTTCAGGTCGCGTTAGAGGTTACCTCATATAGGGTAAGTGTCTGGCGCAATCACTAAAACAAGATGAGCTCCAGCTAAAGTTAAGAAATGACGGTTTTGCCATCTCAAGATTGTCAGCGGCTTCATTTGCAATCCTCTCGGGGGTCACGCTTTGTCCAAGAGACATCAAGGGGGCGCTTGTTAAAACCCTTTAAAGGGAAATTACCAATATATGAATTTCGTTTTCAAACAAGTAGGATAGATGATTGATCAGGACAAACATTCTTGAGATGATCCGGGACTATTGAAAAATCATTTCTTAGTTCTTCAGCAAGGAGAGGGTTGCCGTTGATATAGTGCATTGGATGCTTCTACCGTCTCTTCTCCGTTACCTTCTGTGGTTGACAAATTGTTTTACTCGTGAGGTGTGGGACTGCGTTATTAGACATATAGGGATGTGTCTCAGATTCTTCTTCATTCAGAGCAGTGATTCAACATGGTATTTCAAAAATTCAGCCATCCACTCCTTGCTTTCGGTTCGCCTAATCATGATGTAAAGCAAAAAGGTACGTAACGCGCGCAACAACAAAGTGCGAAGTGGATCAATTCCACCAGATACATATTCCCCATATTCCAAATATAGTACAACATAGTACAGTCTGCGTTTAGTCTGCGAAGTATGGTTGGAGAGGCTAGCATAACAAGGTGTTACCATGGCACATGAGTACCGTAATATATCATTTCCTTTTGAATAACAAGTGTGGACCAGCCTGAGTAAGAGAGAGGAGCAATGTCGTAATTTGTCGAGTTCACGACTCCAACAGTTGAATAGCTTCCTCATAAGCATCGTCGGGCGAAGTCGACCAACTCCAAGCCCAATTTCGTTTGACGGTTTCCATGAGTTCCACAAGCTTATTTTGTAATTTTTCACCTTGTAACGACGAGAAATCAACGCCATTATACTTCAAGCCGAAATATTGACCATTCAGTCTCGATCCCTCAGAAACATCAAGTGCTCGTGGCCGTCGAACGATATCGAAGATCTTTAAAGCGCGTTGTATTGAAGCGTAACTTCCGTTGGTGCTAGGGTGTCCGAGGACAGTAGCTAAAATGTATGCATCCTGTTGGGGTAAATTTTACAGAAATGAAATTAGGAATGGGTAATAAATCATACTTCGATAGATTGCCCTGCACCTGAGCCTTGGGTCGGATGCATGGCATGTGCCTATGATCAAAGTGAGAGTCCACATCCACGAGTCTAGAATCATGCTTACTGCATCTCCCATGATCGCTACACGACCATCGACAAAAGTGGAGAGCGGCTTAACAGTGTGAATTGCCCAACGTAAGGGTTGATCGGCACACTAACGAAGAAAGATTAACGACTAGCCAGCGAAGCAGAAAAACTCAGTCACATTGACAAGCATCTGAACTTCAGGTTCCCAACCCCTGAAGTGCTTTACTAGCTCTTCTTTTTCAGCAGGTGCAAACCAAGGTTCACCGAATTTGGTGTTTTCCTTTTCGTGACGTGCCACAAATGCGGCAAAATTTATTATTTTCCCCCCCGAGATAGGATAAGCAACGATGTGCTGCCAACAGAATTCAGGAAACATGCATCAACATGAAAGAAGTAGCGACTCGAAACTCACAGCGTTCTTTCCAAGGTACTACATTGCCGAGCAATTCAGAACAAAGGGACATAGGACGTTAGAAGAAAACTCACCTGAACTGGCTGGGTGAAAACGCGATGATTAGGGCATCGAGATCGTAATGCTTCAGTAGGTATGAGCGCGCGATATGAAACTGTACCACTCCACAGGGCTTCAATGGAAGCCAGGTAATCAGCTGCTTCTGCCCTTCGTCCCTCTGATTGGGCCAACTGTGCCTTCTCCGTCATGAGAGTTTTTCGTACCGCGGACTTTAATCCATCAGCACCAATGAGTACGTCGCAAGTTGCGGCAGATCCGTCTTCAAACCAAAGTTTGATAGGTCCGTTGGGCCGCTGAGTGTATGCCCGGAGACGCTTCCCACAATGTGTCTTGCACCGCGAGCCGAGGCGTCTCAAGAGCACCTGTTGGAAGTCCGCCCGATGAAACGAGATGAGAGTCCCTAAAGTATCTCAGGAATTTCTGTGAATTACCACGAGGTTGTTTACATACCTTGTGTAAAGAGGGTGTAAAATTCGAGTCCCTCTGGACAATCACTTTTGCGGTATGAAAAGGTACGAACTGCAATGACCGAGTCAAGGCTTGTCCTTGTAGACCAGACATGACAAAGCTTTCCTAGGCCTGCTCGACGTTTTACTTCAGTCACTCTCAGTAGCTCGTCTTCCAGCCCAAGCTTCTGAATTATTTCCCATGGACCTTTAAAATTGAACCATAGCAACAATTAGTCATTTATGAGCGGTGAGCAGTAGAGGGGGCATACGCGGAAAAACACCAACTCCAGCACCTACTTCAGCAAGCTTAGTAGCAGCCTCAAATATTGAAACCTCAATGTCCTGATAGCTGGATAACGCAACTATAGAAACAGTTAATTTCTTCCCCAAAATTAAGACAAAACGAATAAAGCTCACTTGCAAGGACTAGCCCGCCTATCCCGCAACCACTGGTTTTTACTCATTGAGTTGTTAAGCTGACGATGAATATAACGATATCACATACCAAATACCGACTCTCAGCTTTGTTGACATAATGGGATGCACTTTAAGGAAGAATATGGGAGCCGTTGGAGTTGGTTGTACTCAGGGGTAAGAGTTAAGCGGTCTTATCCAGAGACAGATAAAATATATGCTCCATCTTTATGTGGCCGGTCTCTTGACTGAATTACACGGTTGGACCGGCCTTGTGAAGTGTCGAACGGTAGGAACATCTAACAAGAATTCTTGACAATCTACGGAGATCTGTACCAGATAAGGGGTTAGTTATTGTCCCACGATTTGGTCGCCCCTTCGAGGCCGCGTTGAAACCTTGGTGACATGCTCAGCAATTTCTTTTTCTTCTTGTGCCGAGTTGGTTACTAACCAATTTGGCACGATAAAGGTGCAGATTGCACAAAAGTAGTTGTTCTATCTATTCTTGTGCGTATCAGCGAGCATATACAAGAAACAAAGGTAAAACCAACCGAAATAGAGAGCAGATTGACAGAATACGGCAAGGTTGTAGAGCTTTGGTCCAAGGTGGGAAAAAAGATTGTCGCTCAGGATGGACTCAAGGAACAGTTGATCATGTCGGGCATAATTCATTTCAGATTACGTTTAAGGCCTTGTTCAGCGCAGGACCTTATTGATCGAATAAGGCTTAGCTGGAATTTGTATTGTCATTGTAAATTCTCAACCCTGTAATAAAATGGCCTCCCTCTGGCTTTCGTCTAGTGGACTCTGTCCCATCATGAACGCCTTATTTTCATCTTTGATTTGCGGATGAGAAGCTTATTGAGCATCGTATCTTATCATCCATATACGTATTTGGGACAGTCGGCCTGTTTAATTACATGCGCTTATCGTCGGACCTTTCCCTCAAGTTAGATTTGCTTCTTAGTCAATGAAAAAGAAATCGAGAGGAACTGGGGCTTTTATGCATATGTTTTGGACTGTGAAAAGGAGTTGAATGCTGGCAGACATATACCATTCTTTCAACTACAAGTCAGCTCTTGATTCAATTCACACTCGCACGACATGTTTGTCAAGTGATCCCAATATTATTTTCGATGGTTATATCTCAGAGTCCGATGAGCATACCTCGGGTTCTTGTCGCTCGGACTAAAGTTGAACAGTGACAACCAGTGCCACGAGTCTCACCTATTATTACGCAGAAGACCCAGCAGTATGGATATGGTCTATGACTTTGATCGCGAAAGGTGTGTGCCGGAGAACTCCACGCATTCCTGATGATTCATTTGGGCACACAACCCTGGTTGGAAAATGCGAGCGATGCATCGTTTGACCACTACCAGTAGGTGCACCTCTACCAATTATCGCGTTGACGATTCAGAGGGTAGCGAATACCTGGCGAATACTATTCTAGGTATGAATCACCATGACATTCACACATTCCTCTGGGCAAAAGCTGCGAAGATGGACTGCTTTTAGATGTATTGCTTTGAGCCCATTTTCCGATTCCGGTACGATACGGGAATTGTGACTGAAACCCCGCTCTGATCATGAGTCAAGGACCATGTCTCCAAAATCAGGATACAAAACGAGCGTATAACCGGCAGGTAGTAGCTTCGAACTCAACTACAGCGAGACGTAACGGAAGATTTTTTGCCAATTAGGCAAAGTCCGAATGTTTCTTTTTCTGTTCCTGGAAAGAAGGGTCTGACCTGGTGACTATCACCACTTTTAACTCCCCTTTTATTTCGATCACCAAGCTGACCTTGGTGTCTTCTCGACATATATTCTCAACGCCCTGTGAGTTTGCCCTAAGTGTCAGCATACTTCCTAATCTCTCGGGTTGGAAGTTATTGAAAAGCCGCATAAATCGTGGGCTAAATTTTTGCATCACGACTTTCAGGAGTGTACGTCAGGCATACCATGTTATTTCTGGATGAATCGCGTGAAGTAGGCCACTCAGAGCACGAGACATTGAAAGGCGATTCCAGATGTCATCACGAAAAGTCAATGGTACAGCTATAACTGCTGAAAATTGAATGATTCTACCAGCCGAAAATCATGTCAGAAACATGTCCCAGTACATTTCTATTACTAGTTGGAGTTGCGGTGTTGCTGGCAGGGATTCCACTGGGTTTGGGTGCTAGGGGCGTTGAAGGTTTAGGAGGAGCTCCTGCTTTCCTGAAAGCAGATATGGAGGGAGCAAGCCTAATGGGAGTACCGACGCTTGGTGAATTCGAGGTAAAAGGCGATTGCATCGCTTCGTCGACCACCATTGCCGAACCCGAAGAACCGTTTTCCGCGACTGGTCCCGAAATGCTCGATCGGAGGAGCGGTTGACCTAGAACAGCTTCAGCTTGTGCTGGCTCCTATCAAAGAGCATGGAGTGGTCAGAAAAGTGAGTCAACCGAATATGAAACGATAATCGCTTACCGCCCACTTGGTTCCGATCATCCAACTACCCGCGAAAACCTCGCCATTTTTTCGAACCGCCCGGACAGCATCTGGTGCTTCATGATAACCAATTCTGAAGCAATTGAGTACTTCCGTATTGGGTTCCGCCTCTGTCGTATTCCCAAGCGATTTGAAATACTCAACAATAGTTGAATATTTTTCTGGGGGGTAACCGAAGATAACCACATATAGTGGTTGAGAGATTGCAGCATTGGGGCTAGGGCGCGCGTGGCGTCGAGCAAAGTGCGATGATTCAGGTGACAGATTCTAACTTTTGTTGTCAGCCGGAATCTAGAACCGAAAAACCGGTTGACCAACTTTGGATGGCATGCCACGAGGCGTTGAATCAGAGCGAATTTCGTTGGGTATATCAAGAATAGAGCTTCGTGGTGGGGCATCTTCATCTGCAAATGTCTGCCGCTGTCTTAGTGGCACGTCATTAATCTAAAACCGGGATATATGTGCGAAATGCCTACCGCGTGCTTTGGAACATAGATTCCATGCCAAATTCAGATGCCGATCCCCTCGTGAGCACATTATTGAGCTTGGCTTTCGTTTGAACGATAGGAATATCTTCGACGCGCTGGCCGCTTTGGACGTTATTCTGCTCAAACATTGACACATGTTGTGGCGTGCATTAGATAATCATCAATTACCGTGTCCTGCGAGGTAGACTGTGAGAGGGTATGTTGAGCAAAGAATTAAAACAGCAAAAACAAACAGACCATTAGATATCCTGGTTGGTAATGGCTTCGCGACTGTGACAAACTGTCGCTAAACGAAGCACCTAGTTGACCGCTTGTACTTGAACTTGCCCACGCATTGGGATGCGTACTTGTGGACGAGGACATGCCTGCAACGGTGAAAGACGAGCCAAACGAGCCAGACATTGCTGTAGTAGTAAAGCTATATTGAGCGGTTCACAAAACAAAACCTGTATTCTCAGTATTTGGCTGAAACCCCAGAAGTAAATATTATCACGTGTTTATCGTGTTACTTAACGCATGTGGATACAGCAAGTTGACCTGCTTATGTAACGTAGCTATCAACATCACTACCATCACCACAATTAGTAGCAACCAATCAACTTTGTAATGATTGGTGCTTGATTGGTGCTACTCCTGAGGCGACCCGCTATTATCCATCGATCACGTCAGCATTATTGGCAGCTATGTAAGGAACAATGTTCACGGTGGGGAACGAATCCCTTTCGACTACTGCGAATCCATCGGATAAGATCCTTTCACCTTGAGTATGTCGAGACTCGGGAAGGGAGGTCTTCGCAACATGCTCAGCTCATCCGGGTAGGCGTAACCAGCCTCGAATTTTTCGTAAGACCTAGCCCCACCATAACACCGCCCCGCGATTTTTCGACTAACGCCGAGGACAACGTTTATTTTGTCTTACTGATCCGTTTGCCGATATGTAGCAAATTCAGGATCGAGATTATTGTCACCAGGATCCAAATTATTATGGTGGTCGTTCCATGCTGATATGGGAGCCTAGAGGTCAGATATAAAAAACGTTCAAGAAACATATTTTAATTATCAAGGATTTGAGCCTCCGAGTGCATACATATATTATGATAGATAAATAATATTGTGAGAGTCCACATGTCCGAGTAATGACGAATGATGAAGACAATGAAGATGTTCTAGGTCAGCGGGATTACTTACGTTCAGGAAACCAGTTCCTCCTCGGCTCTCACCGCTTCCGCTGTGACAACGGTTGGAACTTTCGCTTCACGCGGTACGAGGTGATAGGATAGTTGGTGAGGTTGAATTGACAGATAGCCGTCCATTGAATCCTTATCCGGCAGAATTGGCTTGCCAAGCTCATCCAATGGTGGTCGGACGTCGAAAGCCCATAGAGTTCTGCCATCAACTTCAGCAACCAACAGAAAGACGATGATTGTCCTTGAATTACTCACCGAGCGAAAAGGATTGAAAGCGAATTCATCGCAATATGCATACCTGGACACATTCGGCGACCGAAGCCGAACCCGGCTGTGAACATAGGAGTTTTGCCATCCAAAAACCGCTCGGGTTGAAACATATCGGCATCGGGGAATGTCTATGAATATAGATAATCAGGTCTTCGGTCATGGTCAATTTTGGTTGAATAACCTCGGCGTCATGAGCCATTGCACTTGGTAACGTCAATACCGGTACACAGGCACAAATGAAGCTCGGGGACTTACTAGACATTCGCATGAATTCGGCTTCCTTTGGGAATGAACATTCCGTTGTAGACATCATCACAAGTGTTGCTGTGGGGCACTCCAAGCGGAACTGTCGGTCGCCAGCGAAGGGTTTCTTTCATGACCGCTTGTGTATAAGGCAAGAGCTGCATATCGTCAAACTCAGGTTGACGTTCCGAGCCAACTATGCTATCCAGTTCTTTTTGCGCTTTCCGCATAACGTCTGGATGGAGCAACATCGCCACTAGAGGGAATTGATATTGGTTGAGAATGGTGAAGTCACCACATAAAGCAAAGACTCAACTGATGAACATGTGATATACAGCCACGGTCTACATTGAAGAATAACTCGCTAGAACCCACTAGAAAGGGGAGGAGCTTACACTTGACACTCCCGCTTGCCAGGGAGCACTGAGAGCATAGGCAATCTCAACATCGTTGAGACACCAGTGTCGGTTCTTCTCATGTGCTCTGCTGGCGACAGAGGGCATGATCGTCCCTTTCTTCATGCGTTCCCGCACGTCATTCAACAGACCGAGATAGACTCTGGTATCTCGTTCACGCATCCTTTCCGGTTCGTAGCGGAACCATTGCAACCATTTCTACATTGATCAACGCGAGTCATCTCAACGGAAGCAATCAGCTTACTGGCAGGTAGAGAAGGAAGGGGTACTGGGCACTGGTATGAGGACGCCATATTGAACGCAAAAAGAATGCCAACGACACACCGAGTCAACCCATGAGTTGCTAATATCCCTGTTTGACATTCAGAACTGAGACTGCTCGCAGATCAGGGGTGAACATACAATGCTCTATTCAAAGATAACATCAGCGTCAAATGCCTTGAAATCGATGCTCGCGAAATGAGACTCACTTTGTCAAGTCTGTTTATCACAGCGATCGAAAATATGCTAGTTAACTCACAAGACAAATGGCAAGAGCTTGATTGAATCCACTCACAACGGTCGATTTCTTGGTTATCTTTCACTAATTGATCGTCCATGTCTTTTACTCTTCTGCCATAAGATACGCTTGATGTAATGGAAATGGCATACCTAAACCCGAAATCCATCGTTAAATGGGCTATATGGGAGGCAATGCGAAAGACTCACCGCCGCACACGCAATTCATACTCTTCAGCATTTTTCGCCTCTAACAAATCCTTCGATAGAATTTTTGATTCTAAAGACTGAAGTGCCTTATAATCTTGTGATGCATCGACAGATAGTCCTGCATGCATCAACTGGAACCCGTGATGAAGCAAGAGCAATAGTCGATCACCCGATCTTCCAAATTCAAAAACAACGAAAATGACTTACAGCTCTCCAATTTCTCCAACGCGTACCGTAAGGCATTCCAACTCCTCGCATGCCACCTGAGAGAATATCTCTAGCAAGCGGCTAAAGAGTCAGGGACGATCACTAATCACAGAATAGTTTTTGACTAACCCCATGATGTTCCTAGGTCGACTAGAATAAATATTTCCCCTTTTTTCTAGCATATCTGTGGCTACCTGAAGGCTTCCCAAGACTGTCGTGAACACAGATAAGACTCTCGCCGGGTCATATGGGGATTGAAAGAGGAGACAACATACCTATGATGGGGGTCCCGCCCAACCAGAATGATATTATATCACCTAAAATGAATTCAATCATCAATATACTACCCAACCACTAGACTCCGGAAGCTTGATACCCACCGAAACTTTTATGCCATTCCAGATACTGTTTCCAAGGTTGATAAAAGGGTACATCCCACCGGTTATCTCCAAAAATACCAGGTGCAGGTCCAGGAGGCATACACCACCTAGTTCTACGCCTCCACTGCAGAGTGAGTGCCACCAAACATATGCCACTACACGCAATAAATGATATCACTGAATCCATGGGGAAGCAAGTCATATAGAATAGGGAAGAGGACGATAAGAGGAACCGGGGCCCGAGGCACAAAATGGATTAGAGAAATGCTAAGTTTCAAGAACACTGAGTGGCAAGTGAAAGGGGAAACAAAACGTTGCAAGCTCATTGAAAAGGTCGTTCCGTCAAATATACCTTCGCGAATTGTTGGTCCATCAAAAGTTTTGAATGTGCTGACATCCTGATTCGGATTTTAGCCCTGGGGATAAAATTCCGACTCGGAGATCTAGTATCTCGAGCCTGGGGTTGAGCAAAAATGGGGATCAAAACATAATTATGCCCACACCCAGCCCCCACCCACTTTGGGTTTGTTTGTGGCCACCGTGGCTACACGAGTAACAGTTAAAGTCATGTGGGGTCCTGCAAGATCAAGCTTCTGGGAAAGATTTTAGAATAGCACTCGTTTGCGTCATGAAGGCTAACTTACGTTTTCTGCCGTTCCCTTTTCCAGACAGACTCTCGAATTATAATCGGGACAAAGATCCTCTCGTGCCCAATATTTTTTTTTGGTAACTCCGTGGCAATCAAGTCAAACTCGAGACTCTTAGGTACCGAGGGGTTGACCAATGAGCGCGAAGCAATAATCCCTCTCAGGCGAAACTAGACGAAACCGATGGTGGGTCGAGAGGCTCCAAGCTCTAGCAGGGTGTGGTTGATCACCCTACGTTTGAATTGGGACGCCAAACAGCGTGACGGCCGCGGTCTCAGCGACAAACACGCCACATGTCCAAACCATCGTGCTTACTGGGCAACAATTCACATAATGGATGGCTGCAGTATTCACTGTGTAATACAATTGATAAGTTAGCTATTGCCTTGGCGCAAAGGGTTTGTACAGTGAAAAGAAGAAAAGCATTAAGTCGTGAGATTCATAATTACTACATCCATACGTCTATCAAGCAATGCGACTCACGCTCGGCTCATAGTCGTGTGACACCTCCAACGCAGCTCATGAACAGAGCATCAATGGTACCACCCGATTTCTCGTCCAGCCATTGGTCAAGTTCCTCAAACAGCTTCATCGCGGGCCCGCCTTCCGCCTTAACTGCCTTCTTTCCGGGCCACATTCCTTTCTCGGCTAAACCTATGAAATTCACTAACAACGTCTCGTCGTCCGTGGCGTTCGGAGGGGACTTGATGACAAGATCAACATTCCACGTGTCGATACCGTAGAAAGACGCTTCCTTGATAAAGTGACGGCCATGCTCGTCCGGAGGATCATTGTCCAACGTCCATCTCAAAACATGAGCATCAAAAGCAATCACTACAAATAATTCAGAAACATGTTCTGCATATGGAAGAAATAAACATACCAGACCAAATGAGTCCCGGATGCTTAACCTCTAGCGTCAAACTCCGGGTCCCTGCGTCCGTGTCACGGATATCGTTGATGGCGGAGACGGAAAACTGCTGATCAGCTACCCATGGTGATTTGTAACTTCTCTCGACCGCCAACGGAACTTTGTATGGGGTAAGAAAGGCGGAAAACGGATATAAGGTATCCCAATCCGAGTTGTAATCATTCATCACAACCGGTTTGGGCAAAACATCAGCTGTGGAAAACTCTTTTGTCACATCTTCCACGAGAAGCTCGTATCCTGGTGCACCATCCGCTCCTGCTATATGTAGGTGATGTTCTCCTGTTGTAATCTGATGGTGGTGATTTAAGATCTTCTCTTCGTAAAAATAAACGGAAGACAAACATTCTCAGCATGAATTACAAATAATCTCTTCTGGTGCATCTCGTCAAATGGTCGTCTCATAGAAAACACGGCCATGACAATTACAGTGGCAATACTTGAAAGAACAATACCGTTCCATAGTCTTCGTCGTTCGAACCTATGAATGAAGGGCAAGAGTGCAGGAAGCATCTGAGAGCCCAATACGGATACGATGCTTGCGACTATATGATCTGCAGGCGCTTGCGCTCCAATACGGCCGGTCTAAATGTCAAAAGAGTAAGAGACTAACCGAAACCATGGCGCCAAAAACGCACAAGAGGGACAAAAACTTCAGCGACAGTAGCAAGTATAAGCGCGCCAACAAGCAGTGGCTCCACTTGTACCAACGCGTACGCCACCAAGGATATGGTCTTGGTACTCCCGGTGATCAAGGGGTTGATTAAGAGGGCAACAAGCATCGGTAATCCAGATAAGAAAAACACGCTCGCAGATCCAATTCCAGCCATTTGAATAGCGAGTGCCAGAGTTGACTGTAGCAGGAGCATGGCATTGAAAATCGCCTGTTCGGATATCGGACCAATCAAGTATTGAGATAATAAAACACCCAATATGCTTGGTGGCCCGTAAAGAACGAGTGGGGCGAAAGGACTTGAGAACCAGCTCATACCCTTGTTCAAGAGCTTGTTCATAATGAATGCCACCACGTTGGGTACGATGATAGTACCGAGGAAAGCCACGGTGACTGCCATTACACCTATGGCCACGCTGGCTCCTTCTCCATTTTTCGAAGCAGATAGTCGCACGAATAGTAGGGATGCAAAAAAGAATGTCCAATACATCATCTTCGCGGTTGCGAAGGAGTACATGAAGAATCTACCAGCCAACGTGAGATAAACAGTCGTCGGTGGAGTGTATCCGGAAGTCAGATTCGGAAGAGGTGACTCTTCAGAAGACAAGAAGCGAAGAAGTGCTAGGGTATTTTCCCCCATATGCTACGAGTGATTTCAGATGTGTGATTCTAATTGGCCTGAGATAATTTATTCACCTGGGCAAGACCTGGCTGAATGTTCTCGACTAGATCCTAAAAGGAAGGTGATATTTAAGAATCTTGAAGGCCGGAGGATAGACTACTCACCTTTCGCATATGGTACAGGTAACTGTTCCCAACTACTGCCATCTGGAATAAAATCAGTCAAGTGTAAAAACATCAAAGCAAGAACTACAGACGTCAAGTCCGGTGACGTTAAGATAGTACTCAAACTGGCGGAAGTCTGTGCTACGGAATTGTCAACTTAAAAATCAAGGAACTCATGAATGAGACTTACTCTGACAACAAAATGCCGGAGCTAAAAATGTCACTCGCAAATACGGTGCCAAATGGCCTACAGGGAAAAAGATAGTCAGACAGAGAAAAGTAGATATAAGAGACTTGTATACCGCGGGACATGAGAATATGCTTGAATCATCTGCTCAGATGTTGCTTGGAAAAGCAACTCGCGACCTGTCGTTCCTGCAGCTGTGAGTATAAAAAGTCAATACTTGATCGTATAAGACGTGAAGAATTTAGACAACTGAATACCTTCGAGGTTAATTACTGCTCGAACACTGGAATTGTCAGAATCGCGCGTAAATATTGATGTCAATAAAGACCTACGTTGAAGCAACGGGGTGTTGAGATGAGAATAGCTGGGAACCGTCTTGGAGTGATTCCTCAGCATGATTGAACACTGACAGCGTTCAGGAAACGATGCTCATACACTGAACGTGATAGACTTACGGAGGACGATGGCATGTCTTGGTGACCAGTCCGGTGTATTGATTAAAACACGCATGCAGTCAAGCATTACTCCAACGGCAAGCCCGTCATCCGCAGCGCCTGGGCTGGGTAATGTACTATCCACATGGGAGTTGACCAAGATGGCATGTTCTTTGCCTGCTGGCGTACCATCCGAGATACGAATGACAACATTGGTCAAATCCACATAAGTCTTGTATAGTCTTTTGCCCATCATATCAAATCTAATGGGGAATCAGTCATTTTGATCGACGCGCCAAGGGTAATTTCGTCACCTATGACTTCCACTACCGCGTTGATGCCACACCTCACACTGTAATTTCCGCCCAGTATGAGTTATGATTCGTTGGCATTCCTTCTGCATTTCTTCCGCACGTTGAGCCATCCACGTGTCTGCAAGAGCATGTTCAAAAGTTCCAACAGTTCTAAATCCAATGTCCTCTGATAGGTATTTGGCAACGCCAAGAATATTAGCTTCTGATATTTGTGGTAAACGAGTGATCGGGTCTACGAGCTCAACTAGCGGTTGGGGTAGGGCTATGCAAAGTAAATATAAGTATACTGAATGAGCTGGACGACGTGACGCACTATAATGTTGTCTGAGCGAAAGCAACGGCACGCCTATGAGTATAGGAGAAAGGGCGAGCAGGGACCGCAGAGGCCCCCATTTCCAGCGCACAGTCATGATGAAACGTTTGTAATGAACGTAAAGCTACGCAAGCCAGCAGGGATGATTCGTAGGTGATCCAGGGGACGTTCCTCGAACTTGGCAAGATTGCAAATCCTTTCCTCAGACAGCTACCGCGTGATTTCTGGAAGAATATATCTCTGAGGTGGCCGGCTGCACGCAAAATGCACGGTGTTGGAAGAAGGACTCTAGGGGCTCGCGGAGGCCATATGTTAAATCCTAAATCAATCCGGCCAGTCACACGCGGCGGGTTCGCGGCGCAGTCACGGGATCGCCTCCTTTGCGAAGCAGTGAGGCACCCGACTTCAGAACCAAGGTAATCATCTCAATCAGTACCCTAACAGCATATTTCTTCAACTGCTGTGCACACATTAAAAGCACATTTTTGAACGTGGCTTGTTTTTTTTTGTCGCAAGCGTTGACGACGTTGGTGAACATTCCCCGGATTCCATCGCATCCGGTAAGTCAGACTAGGCATGCCGACACCTCATTATGAGGCGGAGCGGAGGAGAATAACATGACGCGTTGCGCAGTCCCATGTGCTCAATCAATACTCGCTGCTGCTCAGCAGTGCTCAGCGCTCAGCCTTCACAGATAGTGAGACTCTGTCAAAGAGACGGATGGCATTTTCCATTCCGCAGGCAACGTAGCGCGAGTACGTCACACACGGCGTGATATCTCCCGCTGAACGAGGACCAAGGTAATCATCCTCGGCGCAGCAAAAATGCCTCTGCTCAGCAGACTCTGACTATAAGTAGCTAAAATGATCTCCCATCTAAGAATAAGAATCTCCTGCTTCGAAAAAAGAAAGGGAAAAAATCGCAACATCGAGAACGGTCATCATCCACAGAAATTCATCTACTGAGTGCGCTATGTCTACCCGGTCTCTATTCGGAAATATTTCGATAATCAGCAACCCAACAGGGTTAATTTACCGATCGCTGGGCTTGTCTACAAGGATAGGAATACATGAAGAAATCATTGAGATCAAGTCGGGCAGACACAACAACGAGAACACGGTCCCACGCGATCCGACTTCAATTGGCCGTAACAATTATCGGACCTTGCTATGCCGGATTAGGTTACACCGGGCTTAACGGAGTGTCCGCTTATCTATCTAATCGTTTACTCGAGAAAAGACAGAACTCGGATAACCAATATTAATCAATACACACCCCCGTCACCAGACTCGAACAGACAAGTCCGAGGGTCAATGAGAATTAGAATGTCAGGGGTAACTCGGGGGTGATCACTGATCAAGGCCATTTTGAGGAACCCCCGATTATCTCAATATGGCTGGTCGATTTCTCGACCGTGACGCCGGAAATTTAAGGGTGCGACGCGTGCGAAACAACTTCACCGAACTTTGGTTGGACAGACAAATGAATGGGCTCTGGTGGGCCATGGAAGTCCAATGTCAAAACCCTGCTTCTAATGCCGATCCACCAAAGTAGGGAAATCGACCAGACAAGCGTAGGGAAATCTGTCAATGTCCTCCGATGTCCGAGCAGAACCCTGAAAAAAAAAAAGTTGAACAGACATCCTCAAATAGCCACAATTCGGTTTGAGTGTGTAAGTAGGGACAACATGGGAGCCTGATGAAAGTCCACAGTGTCACATATATGGGTCATGTGGAGACGCCTGGAGAATACCCATTGAAGTGGCTTTGTGTGGAGAATGTGGGTGTTTGTAGGTGGCGAAGTATTTCAAGCTTTCTACGTATATCATCGTGTACATATGCGTATTCCAAAATAACCGGACGTTGATGCATGGACCCTTTCATCCCGATAATCTTTCACATAAGAATCTTATGATAGATACACACTAAAATTCCAAGCCAACTAAAGAACTATCATCAACAAGCCTCCATTGCGAAATCTCGGACAGTCTGAGAAACTTCCAAGGAAACCCGGTAATCTACCCCGCCTCGCTGCCATGATCTTCCCGACTGAAGGTTCCGCCCTTTTACGATTTTTCAGTCTCCACATCCGAAACGGAGCAAACCCGATTCGGGCCACACAGCCGATACATAGTCATACCGGTAATCATTTACTATATAATCCCTCGTGTCTGACAACAACACAGCATGCAATCTCATGCGAAATCAAACTATCAGAGATGAATAAAACGATCCACGTGGTACGCTTCAACAGTTCCCCGAGACCTCGGAACTCTCAGAAAATTTTCGAGAGCTTTACTTCTGGAAAGTATTTTATGTCAACTTTGTGAATGAGAGATTCAATACATGATAGCCGAATTGAGTATTCGTGGGAGGTCTCGAGCTTCAAGCGAGAGGTGACTGATGGAAACATATGGAAACTGCACTTCTAGATGTGAACAAGGTGTGAAAGAGATCTCTGCCTCCGCGGTGTCGAGGACGTCCATCTTCTACGCGTCTGATAGAATGAAAGCCCGTGGGCTCACTAAATTTAAGACTTACAATCACACCAAGAGGAATATTCTCAGCAGTGTATTGGAGAGGAGGAAAAGATACGCGTATCGAACAAGGGATGGAGTATCGACGTGAGAGAGAGAGAGAGAGCGAGTCTATCTTACGTCGTTGACAGCTTTATATGTATCTATTTTTAGTGTCAGTATTGGAGCGTTGTAAGTGTTGTAAGCAGCAGGCTTACATAGAACTTCAAAGAAAAAAACATAAATCAGTATCTATACCACCAGGTGCGGCATCGTGGTCCGGTGATTTAAATGATTCTTAGTATCTAGTGCTACCTAGTACTTCATACAACACAGCAAAAGGGGAGCCAACTTTAAGGAAACTACAATAGGCTGAAAGACGTACCATAAGAAATAACATCTATGGATAGGTGAATGACGTGAGGAAAGGAAATAATGAGTATCGATAGAGTAGGGTGAGTTACGGGGAATCAAGTTAGAATTAGGACGGAAGGTACAGAACTAGGGTATGGAAACGCAGAGGGACCCGGCGAGGTAGGAGGGGATAACTTCCGGAGGCTCTTGGAAGCCCGGTCAATGGAGGTAAATCCAGATATGCAGAAGCTGTGGAAATTCCTCACTCGGTGAGAGAGGTTACAAGGATCTCGAAAGTCATTCGTATATTGCAACATTGCAGATACAAGTTAAGAGATAATCGATAGGTGGTACAGATTGCACCTTGTTCAGATTTCGAGTGAGGTAAACGAGATAATACATGCAAGAACAGATAGTCACACAATCACAACCTCAGCCCATCGGAAAAACCTTTCTTGATAGAATCATCGCGTTTTCCATCTTTCACAGGGGTCTTATCTTCCCATTGATGATAATACAATGAATCAAGGGTTAAGAATACCTCTATGTGTGGCAGACCTATTGCTTCTTTTTCTTGGAGCCTATTATTACCACAATGGTGCGGATCATGAGAACATGCGAATAGTTTTACTGCGATAATGGAAAAAACAGATGCATACCAGCTTTGCTTTTGCCCTGATTCCCGATGGGAGACTCCGCTCGCTGCCTCTTGCGATTACTCCTTGTATCCCTCCAGAGACCCACTGGCGCGCCGGGATCATCGATACATTGAGGACAAAACCATTCACCTTCAGGTATCTCACTCAACGGAGGATTCAAGCACTGTAAATGCCATGGAGCGTCGCACTGAGAAAAAAGTATATTAAAGATCAATACATTGATAGAGATCGTGAATTGACCTTATCACATTCCAAAGGATCTCCGTCGTCCTTCTTACACCCGACACATTCCTGGGGAGGTTGAACATCAATTGGATGTCTGGGCAAGTCGGAGTACTTGTCATTGGGCTTCGCTAGTAGCACAGTAGTATTTTGACCGGCGGCAATACTGTATACGGAAACATCATTACGCGCCATTCACATACGCCGATGAGGGACCAAAAATCTCACTCAAGAATTTCGATGTGAGACAATGGGTTGTTCTTAGTGGGCTTAGTTGAGCTCTTCGGCTCGTCGGGGCCTAAGCCAAGTTCTCCGTTGGCCGCATTCTGTCCCCAACAAACGGTCATCGGAGTACCATCATCGTCAGGGGTAATGAGCCAGTGGGTCACACCACCAGAACGGGGATGGGAAACTTTGCAACCCCTGATTAAATATGAAAGGTTAATAAACTAATATAAGACGATGGCAGACTGGGGATGGACTGACATTATATCTTGTAGGAAACGGAACGAGGAATATGGGGAACCGGATGATCCTTTCGCCAGGCTATAAATACCCGGCCGACATACACCAGGTTTCACTCACCTTCTCCACTGTTTTTCCACTATTAAGAGATTAGCTACCAGAACGGAGAAAATGAGACTAATCGTGACACACCTTGCCTGCCATATGGTATAAGCCTTGTTTATCCACCACGACAGAGTTCGTGGGACCAGCAGCAACCGTAGTAGCAAGTGCTGATTCGCTTTGACCGGAGAACTAGCGATTTTAGACTTCAGTGTGATAAAAGTGAGATAGGTAGTAAGAGGGTATACTTGAGGGACTGGCTTAGGCTTAAGGACGTCAACTTGGTTGCCAAGTCCAAGTCGACAATAGCCGTTATAACCCCATACGTACACAATCCTTGAAGTAGGTATCAGTCGAGAAACACTGGTATGAGTAAGTAAAGTGCCACGTACCCTGTGTCATCCAATGCAATGCTATGTTGTTGTCCCGACGCTATCTGTACAATGTTCTTTCCGTCAAGTGCTTTGACGTAGACTACACAAAACATCAGATAGAATATGAATGCAAATTGAGAACGCACTCGGTTTCTCTTCAACGTCAAAGGCTGTTTTATTCCCAGTCGTGATGCGTTCACCAGTGGTACCATTTCCGAGTTGACCTTTCTCTGCACTCCCGAAGGCAAAGACTAGTAGACGATGGAGGGGTCAATTGAGTTAAAGTTCATGAGACGCGAGCAAAACATTACCTCTGCCAGCGTCAGTGAGTACGAGGGAGAATGTGATACCGGCAGAGGCTTGCACGACATGTTCTTTATTGCCATTGTAGATGACTTTCACTCCTGTGAAAGCTGAGACCTCAGGACTCAACGGGTGGGCACTACCGTGTATTGTCAAAGACCAGTTCGCTGCACTCATTAAGAAACAAACCACACACCTGACCCAGGTTGTTGACCCCAGCAGTCCAAACACTCCCGTCGCTTCCCACCAGAAGCGTGTGGTTTCGACCACAAGCGGCATACACGAATTTCGTATCCCCCTGCGCGCCCAAATCAGTGGGCCTGACCATTCTGGGTGCGTTCTCCGAGATACATTCTTCGCCCGGGCCCGAAGTGCCGAGGCAAGATGACCCATTCCTGCCAAATAGCCATGCGTTCCCTTCGATGTCGATGGCGACAAAATGGCAACCTGCACACGACGTATGCACCGAAGTCACTTTAACATTGCTCAGGGAACGAAGTATATGTGGTTCGAGCAGGTCTGGATTTCTGTTGAGGCGGGGAGTGGTGAAGTTGCAAGTCAGACGCTACAATTGAAATTGGAACGAAATATGCTCACAGGGGTTCTCCAGTTTCTGGGTTAATCGTCCCAGGACGATCCTTTCTTCCTAATCGAGGCCTGATGGGTTATAAAAGAGGACAGGACATATGTGAATGCGCATTGTTCGATTGTGAGAAAAGGTCAGGCCTACCAGTCTGTGCCACCACAAATTAGGACTGGACGTGAATTGGCTGTCAGTACCCCTAGAGGCATGTAAACGAGGGCTATGCATACCTCTGCCCCACTGAGGCTGGCCGCTAGTCAGTCCGTCGGTGGCGGCGTCACTGTTGTTTGCGGCCATGATGTTGGGGGTTGACAAGCGGCAAATGCTCGCTTCGGGTCAGTTTCACTCTATTTCTCCAAAAGGCTTCCTTTCAGCTGTGCTACAACATTGTACACTAGATGAGAATTTCTGTCCTTCTGGCTCCTCCAGAGCCCCTTCCCCGCTCGTCACCCTCTCCTGCTGGCAAGCACCTGCCGAGGGCGCCTGCGACGTCATGTTTGATGTTCACAAGCCGAACAATACTGCAAAGTACTCGTGTGAGCACGACGAGCCAGCAGATGGACATCACTTACGGATACTGGTTCCACTACGCTTAATTGAGTACTAATGATACCGAGTTAACAATCAGAAGCACCTCTCACACGACTAGACAGATATACTCACCTCAAAATCATCTCCCTCCAAGAGTACAACGTCGCCATGAACAAGGCTTAACGTCATTTCCACTTTCTCACTCTTTGGATCCTTCCCCATCACTTCTTTCATTTTCGAGGGTATTGATACCAGATGGGGCCGACTTTCCTTCTCCCCCAAATCCAATTTGACGCTTTCCCCTAGTTCGGGCATCGTCAATTGATCTTCCTGCGGATCGAAACTCTCCATCGGAATCAATTTATCAAAATCGGGAAAGCGCGTTTGATTGTCATCCGGTGGCATTGCTGACTTTGGGCTTATACTTAGAATTACTTCGCAGCCGAGGCACATGACGACGATGCATCGCTCCTTGGCCTGTAACAAGTCGGAACCCTGTGCATTGAGACAATCATATCATTTCCAAATCCATCTTTATCATTAATCGAGAGAACACTTGCCCGCTTACTGCCGGAGGTTACCCATGCGCGAATTATTAACTTGTTGATATCCAATTCTGCCGTTGTCTTTTTCCCATATCGCCTCCCTCGATTGTTCATCAACTCTTTCGCGCGATGCAAGCATTGGGGAGCAGTGACCCAGGAACTAGAATCTTCAGCGCCTCCACCAACGCCATCCACAGAATGCACAAAGTAAGGATCTATGCAAATGGGGTTCAGCTAGGAATTTCCTAGAGGAAACCTGAATCCTACTAGTATGCGCATCCCCTGTCGGCCTTCTCAAGGGCACATCCACCTGTATTGAGTTGAACAATTCCGATGGAACGTGTTGCAAATCTGGTAGGTTACAAGTGAAGATATGTTGTGCTTTCGCCATTCCCCAACAATCCAGTTTCGAAGTAGTATATCAGCGTCTTCATTTTATCATTCCAAACTTTAACTCGCGAATTCGCACGAATGTGTCCGGGCACGTTGTTCAGAGGTAGCGTCAAGGGCGTTCCATCCTGCGGATCACGCAAGCGATCAATTTCGACCATATAAGCCTGAGCTACAGGTTTATCCTACTCAAACGGTGGATTATTGAGAATTGTTATATGCTCAATGCCAAGTTTAATCACATACCTGACAATATGAGCTATCACATCTTCGATGCCTGAGATAATACCGAAAGTTCAACTTTCCACAATCAGGACAATGCCATCCTCGCGGTAACACCGCGTCGGGTATCTCGACATTGATCGGTGCCAAAAGGTGCAATGGCAAGACACTACAAAATGTTTGATCAAAATAACAATGCCTCCTGGAGAAGTTTTGGCTTCGTCTTCTTGCGAGGCGATACTTTTGGGTCGATTCGTCATCAGAGTCTTCTGAACTATTCCGGGGCATAACAGCAAGCTCTCGAGCCTTCACATTTGGATTCCACCAGGGTGAAGTTAGCCTCTGAGAATCGCGAATTTGCCAGCCTTCACCGCCAGGTTCCCATCTTAGTCTAAACCGCCAGCGAACGCGAGTTTTCAAAATCTCGCTCGCGACCACCGCCTTGCCTTTCCTTTTCTTATCTTTTTCATTTTCCCCGTCGTACGCTTCACCTTCATCCAAACTCTCCAAGACCCTACAGACCCTGTAAAATCCCATAAAAGCATACCCGATCTCTTTCCCATGCGTCAATTTTAAACCCCAAATTCCTTGTAAATGACTGCTCGAAGCAAATACACCAATAGGTACACCATTGATGTACGCATCAACCAAAGCTTGGATTTCAACTGGTATAGGTAATGGTACGCCATTTTCACTCCACTGTACAGGAGCGTCTGCGGCGGTGGATGATTCCACTTCAGGTCTTGTTCGTACTGAACTTGAAATTGATGGCAGCTCATCAGGAGTGGATCCTGGTGCGATGGACGAGGCAGTTGCAGATTTACTTGACGCTACTTTAGCAGCTTGAGATAGCCGTCGCCGCCGCTTGGCGGGTTTCATAGCGGCAGATACGGAGGAAGGAGGCAATTGATCTTCCACAGTCATAACGCTAAATTGAGTGGGCGCTTGGGAAGAAAGAATTGACTGTAAGACTGAGCTAGAAACTGATGGAAATTGGTGTCTTTTTATTTTATCGCGAGGGGATTTCGGCGTGATGATTTTAGAGGAACTAGAGCTACCCGATGCTACTTTGTCACCTTTAGGTGGGCGTCCGCGCCGTTTGGCTGGTTTCATAGGGGAAGATGTCGATAAAGGGGATAATTGATCTTCTACAACCATATCACTAGTTCGATGGGGGATTTCGGGGAAAGGACTCGACTGTGTGGCTAGAAGATCTTCCAGTCTTGTCTTTGAAGAACAAGCTATCGGCACAGTAAAGTCACCGAAGATGCTAGATACATCAACGACAGGATCATGCCACAGTTTCACTTTCTTGGTTTGACGAACGTCATCTTGCACAATGGATGATTCGTCATCAGAGCTTTCTGGCGCTTGTGCCTTCTCTTTGCCTTTTCGCTTGAGTGATGGGGGAAGAGCGGCCATACTTAGGGGTAATAGTTGAATGGATGGGGTGGATGGCGCCGGTTTTCCAGCGGATAATTCCACTGATACACTCATAGCGGCAGAGATCCTCGGCGCATGGGCGATTGGTATGGGAGCGCGTAAAGCGGGTGGTGAAGTTTCGTCAGCCAAGCATACCATTGTTATATCGTATGCAGAGGATGTCGTCGGCGTAAGGGGGAGACGGGGCTTCGAACGCGTTTGCTCATACGGCGAGGCACCATCAGGAGCGACGATCTGGAAAGGCGGAGTGTATGAGGTGGGCGGCGTGGATTCGTCAGGAAGTGAAACCAAGGTTGTATCCTTAGTAGAAGAAATTGTCACCGTTGAAGAGGAACGGACTGGTTCAGAGGTTATGGCAGACTCACTGCTGACACTCTGCAGATTCGGCGAAAAGTTCCTCGAGGTGGATAAAGCAACAACTTGATTATGAGAAGTGCATGCACCAACAGTATCCGACTTTAACATCCCTGATCTGATCCACGCACGAGGGCCCAATGGAGGAGGCTTCGAATAAGGTACTGATCTTGAACGCCCGTCGAAACCAGCTATTGTTCGAGGCGAGGCGGGAAGAGGACTGTGAGAGTGAGCTCTCGGAGTCCTCCTCAACCAAGCCAAGTGCCTTGCTCGTCCATGAACTTCACGATCAATCTGAGCCAATGGTACATCCCTAAAACCACTCCAAGGACCTCTGATTCTACACTCGAACTTCGCCTGACTCGCTAAAAATTCATCCACATATAAGTCTCTCCGGAGTGCCCCTCGCTTGGCCAATCCTCCCAGGGGAGTCTGATTGCTGTTAAGGTCACAATACGGAGGTTCCCATCTGGCCGTCCAGCAATGACCTGACTCGACAGAACCAATGTGAGCTGAATCTTTCCTTGTCTGAGACTCATCATATTCAGTGTCCATCCGATTTTGAGTACGACCTTGAAAATCAAAAATCTTTCCAGCCTCAACTCGAACTCCAAGCGGGAAATCGTGTTTTTCAGCAAAAACGAGAGGAGACCTATTATGGTTCGGGAGTAACCGGTTATCGGGAGAAAGACCAAAAACGGATTCAAAACGTCCTTCTTGACCTTGAATGATGTTCCCCAAATCTGGTGTTGATCTATCTGGGGTATAATGCCGCAATGGATGTTCGTTCAAGTGCGCATGTCGCACCTCTGGAAAGCTTTTCAGCACATTGAGCGAAGTTTCAGACGTTCCTAGTACGAGGTCTTCCTTAATCATCTCATGCTTTTTGAAAGGAGGGAAACGAAGAACTACATCCACAGGTTGTATTGGTGGCTGAGGGTGAGTTTCATACTTCTTTTGCTGCTCTTGTCCAGGTGGCGAATTGGATGTCGTAGGAGCGGGATAATTAGATAGCATGCTCAAAGGTTGAGTCGCAGGCTCGGAAGGAAGCTGCTGTGTAGCCTCTTTTCCAGCCTCTGGTGGTCCTTGCAACATCGCGCTGGAAGTGCTTTCGCGCTTTTCCGCAAGACCCTGCATGAACTTATTCAGGTAGGGTAGGGTATGGTTATCAGGGTAATGATGAAACACAGGTTTAAGATCTCTTTGCTGTCGCATATAATTCTCCAGATCGGACATTGGAATATCAGGGGTAAATCGCGACATTTCCTCTTTGTTTGAATGGGATTTCCAGTGCAAATACTCAATTGAAAGAACATGAGCATTTTCAATGATAGAAGCCAGTTGGGCGGGGGCAGGCGTAAGTGCGGGAGAAGGTGTAGTGAGGGATAGTTGCGAGACCTCAGTAGCGTTATTCGAGACTTTTGGAACAGGTGCATCGATAACCAGATTTTTGTTTTTCGTAAAACGTAGGGAAGCCAATACTGATTTCTTAGCGCCACCCCAGGGAACCGGTGGAACCCGTGCTATAGCATTAGGCATGGACTTATTGATGACTTTTGCCGGCTGCTTTTTCTCCGATACTTGTGAAAAACATTTGGAGGGTTGCGCGGGCGCGGGCGCCCTTTGTTGGCTTTGTCTCGCATTAGACTTCCGTGCACGAGCGGATGTGGAATTTGAGGGTCCGGGTGATCGCGGCCGCTGCAAAATTGCTTTTGTAGTCTTTTCGGGCTTCTGGTTCCGCCGCGCCGCCTCGCGCTCGGGCTTCGGTAAAGTACCTGATTTGAAAGGTTCGTGGGCTGACTTTCCTGAGACCTTTCGTTGCTTCCCTTTGGCTCCCTCCGGCTTCAGTATTGAATTTGAGGGTGTGGAAAGACTGAACGTATCGGATCGCTTGAGAAGAGATCCATCTGTTGATAGTTCGAACGTCTTTGGCGTACTCCGCATTGTTTTCTCAGCCACGGGCTTCGGAGGAGCGGTTGAAGTAGACTCAATATGATCGAGTGTTGGTGTAGCCATAGTTTGGGTTTTGTAACTGGCCTTTTTTGGCTCCTTTAGCTGCGATACGCCTTGCCCAAGGTCAAGAGACTCGTTCGCGGGTTCATGTAACATTCCTTGCCGTTCTTCCTCCCGCTTGAACCTGGGCGCGGGAACTGTGATAACATCCGAGGGATCGAGTATTTGCCGAGGAATACAAAGGGGATCGAGGGCAACATTCCCTCGCTCCCTGGCCCGTGATACGCCTTGTGCGGTATCGAGAAAGGACCCGCGATTGGATTTATGTGACGTCTCTTGCTGTTTTCTCTCATGCTTGGACTTTGGTGTAGGTTTTACAGTAAATTTCGATGAGTCGAGTATCTGAGTAAGAGCGGCAGGACGTTCGTCGGCAGGTTGCTCCAATTCCTGGGTCCGCGATACGTCTTGTGTAGTGCCTAGAACCGATTCATCAGAGGGATTGCATTGAACATTTCGCGTTCTCCCCCGCTTGCGCTTGGGCGTATCATTTATGTTGGAACGTGAGGTATCTGGTACGCTGGAAGACTCTTGAACGATGGCTGATGTGGTGACGGAAGCGGAGTCATTACCGGAACTTTCTAGTTCCTCGAACTGGGATCCGTCTCGTATCGGTTTGAGAAGAGACTCATAGGCGATCTTTCGTGACGCCTTTTGTTGCTGTATCTCTTGCTTGGACTTTGATACAGAGATTTCCGTTGAAAGGGGAGGCGACGGATCGGGATGAGCGATTGTGATGGTTTTGAGCTCCCTTTGAGGTGGACATTGTGGGGCAACTTTGGATAAGGATTCATTTGCGAATTCCTGGGGAATCATTCCTTGTTCTTGCAGGGTTTCCACACTTTTGGGTTCTGGTACAGGTAACAGAATAGGCGTTGAAAGTGTTATGGCAGTGTGTTCTGCTACAGGGACAGGTAGAGTAAACCGCCCCATAGGAGGACCATCTGGAATTTCCCCAACTAAGAACGAAGTGGCAGCCAGGCTATGCACAGGACCGGATTCATCCTTTGGCTGAGGGGGATTAAACTGATTGACAATGGTATCTTCATTCTTTTGGAAAGTGTTCGGATTTGTGGAACGGAACTCTCGGATACTAAAGCTAAGGTCAACAAACACGGGTTTGGGCACTGGAAACCAAACTCACAGGACGAGGTCCATTGACAACTCGTTACCAGTATCCTTCGCCTTCTCTAGTACCATTGACTCATTATCCAAAATTACAATAGGCATGTCGGTCAGGGTCCACGATATACTGTTGACACATTTCGAATCAGAGAGCTCGACGAAGGCAGATCCCAGTTCTGCTCGGTTCTTGGATGCTGATTAGTAGTGTTCTCAGGAAGGATTGAAAAAGCTGTACCATCGCCCATAACCGAGGCCTGGTATCTACGAGCACTAGGTCCGAGGGCACCTGGTGTGCGTCTGAAGGCACCACTGTGGACCATCGTGAATCCAATCTTCTAGCTAGAAGAGTGAAAAACATGAGTTTGCTAACGACAGGAGCTTAGGCATATTCACCTGCTCTCATTCTCGCCGTTGAGGTGCGTGGAGTCTTGGATACTGTCAACAATTTGGACGGCCGAGCTGTTTCTGTCGACGATTTAGTCCGTTTAGCAGGAGGAGCTTCAGCAGCATCATTTATCTTTGTCCGTTTCTTCCTGGGAGAAGGAGCTTCATCGTGGACGTGCTAAGTATAACAGATACGTTTCCGGAAGCCTTTTCCGATGGCAAAAGGCACTTGACGTACATCGTTCGTTGTTGTTTCCGGTACAATGTCCATGGTAGACAAGGGGTAAGATGGTGCAGGACCGGTTCAAGCTCTGTGTACCTGGACAGGTAAAGGTCGCAGTGTCATAGATCTACCAAAGCCGTAGCCAGGCTGAAGCTTGAGAAAGCTCGGGATCAAACCATGTCGGAACAATCCTGACTCGGTTTATCGACTCTATAAATATCCAACTCTTCATTCGAATGGTCAAACTCATATTCCAATTATCTTTGGGCACAAGAAGTTTTCGCCACGCTTCCTGGAAAAACTGGAATCGAGAGTCTCGCTTTTCAGTCAAACCCACTTAGAAGTCCTCTAGATCTTAGCTTTGCTAAAACCAGCAGAGCAGACAATGATTCATACAAATTTGATACATGTGCACAAATATTTCTTTTTTCAGTCTTTAAGAAAAAATGAGATCTTCTCCTCGGACCAGCGCATGGCCCGTAATTCTCGTCGCTGACCATCTTTGATTCTTGCTATCTCCTCTTCTATCGCTTTCTTGGCTTTCTCTTCTCCCTCTTCTATCCCCTCCTGTCTCGCTTTCTTGGCTTTCTCTTCTCCCTCTTCTATCGCTTTCTTGACTCTTTCTTTCCCCTCTTCTATCCCCTCTTGTCTCGCTTTCTCTACCCTCTCCCTCTCAGCTTGGATGTATTTAAGCCGCCGAGTATGAAACTAGCACTAAAATCAGCAACAAAACAGGCAATGAGAAACAAAATTACGAACTAGATTATCCAATTTCTTCCGTTCAGGCATCCAAATCTTTAAAAGGTCATCAATGTTGCCGTCCTTTGGGATCTTCATAATTTCGAATATACTATAGTGACCAGGGTCGAGTTTTGCCTTCTCGAAAGCCTCCTTGACGGTGTTGACATCATCATTCGGTTTGATAATGATGCTAGGCTTTGTGGCAACAGGAACAATGATGTTTGAAGAAGTATACCGACGAAGCGCGAAGAAGAGCATGGAGCAGTACCAGAAGCAGTTATTCCTGGTTAGCGTATAGAGTGGCTTGTGTTTCCCGATAGTGTCGGCGAGGCTGATCAACGTGGGCAAAGAAATGAAAGGGAGTGGAAGGGTAGTGCACCAGGTGCGGGATGAAGGGTCTTGAGTTTGGTTATTACCAGAGCTCACCGAAAGCTCAGTAAAGACGGCGTCGGAATCCTCTTCATGAGGAAGCATAGCAGAGGGAGTGGGGAACTCGATTTTTCCAAGTAGGACATATTTCCCAGCTTTAAAGATCTTACTGTAAGACACTTTATCGTGCGCAGGTTTCACACCACGTGAAAACTTGACAAGGAACTCTGATCCGTGAAAGGAATCTTTTGAAGAATGGGACATAGAACTGGCGTCGGAGTGTGCCCGTTTCCCATCCTCCTTGATTTGCGCTGCCGGAGTATTAGCCCCCGAACCAGACGATCCTTCTGCATCATGATTTCGGTCCATGCTCCGTTCGATAGTAAGGTAAACCGGCTCAACATCCTCGGCGTGGGAAGCTGAAGCTGAGGGCTTGGGAAGTCGAGGAGTCCGCTTTATAATAGCCACAAAACGTTCATGTCGCACCCTTCATTGTGCTTATATGCCTCGGCTCGGGAGAGATACCAGTCGTTCGGGCCAACGATTGCTCCCCCACCTCCGGCGAACTGTTTCAGGAGAGAGTCCTGGTAAACCCCAACTGGAAATGGGAGGTCACGGTTCTCACTGAACCACATCTGGTGAACGTCGTCGTCTAGGTCTGGAGACTGAGAAGAGGACATATTGAAGCGAGATGTAATGAAATGGACGAGTTTTTGAAACGACTTCATGACGGTGTTGTGGCTTTTAAGCAAGGGAGGGTCTACTAATTCGTTGAGCTTCTATCTCGCCGCGTTGAAATCCATATGAACAACATGTCAACAATGCCAAATGGAATGCTCTAATAATAGAACGCACGCCACACAGAAGTCTGAATGTTGAACCTTTGGGTCAAGGGCTGATGCAAGTCAGTGATATTTGTTGAGCGGATAATCCAACGTACTAACTTGTGAATGGATACAAAGGTAGAGGTTTGCAAATTTTGTAACGGCCAAAAAATCGTGATCGAGAGATTCCTCGACGTGGATAAGCGCAAGATTCAGACCGTGATCGCAAAATCAAATTCCGCCATGATTCCGAGAAGCAATCTAATCGATAAAAACGTTTCTTTGATCTTTCCACATCCAGCCATCTGTGAACTAGGGTACTCATGAATAGAAGACAAATTTTATGAGCACGCAAGCAATTAACTTCCCACCTGATTTGAGCCCGATAAATCATGGTGTACTTGTGCTTATATTGTTGTTCAGTTTGTTCTTTTTAGCATTCGACCATCGGATATAGGACTTGCTTAGAGAACATCTAATAGATGTTCAAAATCGAGAAACCATTGTCATCGATAAAACCGCTTAATTCATCTCTCCTCATACGGACATTTTTGAAAAGGTAGAAGCGATCTCTTTTTCTCCCAAATTTATTGATCTTTCCGAGAGATTCTTTGAACTTTGAGGACACTCTTGTAAGATTATCGGTCCAATAAATGAAATAAATACACTACACGAAGTCCCGAACGCTAGAACAAATGAATTCAATGCCCAAACGAGAGCGGCATTTAAAAAAAAAGAAATTATTAACGAAGCACGCAAACTGGCTAAAAAAACCAATACACCCAATCGAGAAAAGATTGATAGAAATAGAGCTCAAAATCGAAATGATAAGCAACGACCAAACAATCGACAGAAACGAAAAGATACTCTCGCTAACACTCCTCGAGGAAGGAAAACACGACCTTGTTGCCAAAAAATTCATGGCCAAACGTTTCACGACCAGCGCTAGAAACAGGGTAGAAGACGAAACTATCTCTATATACTGGGTAAACCTATAAACTCATCTCTAAATTACTACAGTCTAAGCTAGCGAGAACTGCACCCGATCTAATTCACGAAGACCAAGCAGGGTTCATGTAAAACATAAGTATTACGGACCACATTAAGACAATACGCATCATATCCGAATACTCCGAAATCGCCGCAGACCAAAACGGCGCGATTGTCGCCCTAGATCAAGAGAAAGCCTATGACAGAATAAGGCACGACTATCTATGGGAAATAATGGAAGAAATGAACGTACCAGCAAAATTCATAAACACAACGAAAGCCCTCTACGAAAACGCGAAAACAAAAGTAATGATAAATGGGGTCCTCAGCGAGCCTTTCAACGTCACAAGAGGCGTAAGACAAGGTGACCCTTTATCCTGCCTGCTCTTCAATCTAGCCATAGAACCCTTAGCAAACGCCATTTGTGACTCCGACATCCAAGGAATAGACATCCTCAAAACAAAAAAGAAATTAAAGATCCTACTATTTGCAGATGACACGACGATCTTCCTGAAGAAAATGTGAAGGCTCGAGAGCTTGCTGTTATGCCCCGGAATAGTTCAGAAGACTCTGATGACGAATCGACCCAAAAGTATCGCCTCGCAAGAAGACGAAGCCAAAACTTCTCCAGGAGGCATTGTTATTTTGATCAAACATTTTGTAGTGTCTTGCCATTGCACCTTTTGGCACCGATCAATGTCGAGATACCCGACGCGGTGTTACCGCGAGGATGGCATTGTCCTGATTGTGGAAAGTTGAACTTTCGGTATTATCTCAGGCATCGAAGATGTGATAGCTCATATTGTCAGGTATGTGATTAAACTTGGCATTGAGCATATAACAATTTCTCAATAATCCACCGTTTGAGTAGGATAAACCTGTAGCTCAGGCTTATATGGTCGAAATTGATCGCTTGCGTGATCCGCAGGATGGAACGCCCTTGACGCTACCTCTGAACAACGTGCCCGGACACATTCGTGCGAATTCGCGAGTTAAAGTTTGGAATGATAAAATGAAGACGCTGATATACTACTTCGAAACTGGGATTGTTGGGGGAATGGCGAAAGCACAACATATCTTCACTTGTAACCTACCAGATTTGCAACACGTTCCATCGGAATTGTTCAACTCAATACAGGTGGATGTGCCCTTGAGAAGGCCGACAGGGGATGCGCATACTAGTAGGATTCAGGTTTCCTCTAGGAAATTCCTAGCTGAACCCCATTTGCATAGATCCTTACTTTGTGCATTCTGTGGATGGCGTTGGTGGAGGCGCTGAAGATTCTAGTTCCTGGGTCACTGCTCCCCAATGCTTGCATCGCGCGAAAGAGTTGATGAACAATCGAGGGAGGCGATATGGGAAAAAGACAACGGCAGAATTGGATATCAACAAGTTAATAATTCGCGCATGGGTAACCTCCGGCAGTAAGCGGGCAAGTGTTCTCTCGATTAATGATAAAGATGGATTTGGAAATGATATGATTGTCTCAATGCACAGGGTTCCGACTTGTTACAGGCCAAGGAGCGATGCATCGTCGTCATGTGCCTCGGCTGCGAAGTAATTCTAAGTATAAGCCCAAAGTCAGCAATGCCACCGGATGACAATCAAACGCGCTTTCCCGATTTTGATAAATTGATTCCGATGGAGAGTTTCGATCCGCAGGAAGATCAATTGACGATGCCCGAACTAGGGGAAAGCGTCAAATTGGATTTGGGGGAGAAGGAAAGTCGGCCCCATCTGGTATCAATACCCTCGAAAATGAAAGAAGTGATGGGGAAGGATCCAAAGAGTGAGAAAGTGGAAATGACGTTAAGCCTTGTTCATGGCGACGTTGTACTCTTGGAGGGAGATGATTTTGAGGTGAGTATATCTGTCTAGTCGTGTGAGAGGTGCTTCTGATTGTTAACTCGGTATCATTAGTACTCAATTAAGCGTAGTGGAACCAGTATCCGTAAGTGATGTCCATCTGCTGGCTCGTCGTGCTCACACGAGTACTTTGCAGTATTGTTCGGCTTGTGAACATCAAACATGACGTCGCAGGCGCCCTCGGCAGGTGCTTGCCAGCAGGAGAGGGTGACGAGCGGGGAAGGGGCTCTGGAGGAGCCAGAAGGACAGAAATTCTCATCTAGTGTACAATGTTGTAGCACAGCTGAAAGGAAGCCTTTTGGAGAAATAGAGTGAAACTGACCCGAAGCGAGCATTTGCCGCTTGTCAACCCCCAACATCATGGCCGCAAACAACAGTGACGCCGCCACCGACGGACTGACTAGCGGCCAGCCTCAGTGGGGCAGAGGTATGCATAGCCCTCGTTTACATGCCTCTAGGGGTACTGACAGCCAATTCACGTCCAGTCCTAATTTGTGGTGGCACAGACTGGTAGGCCTGACCTTTTCTCACAATCGAACAATGCGCATTCACATATGTCCTGTCCTCTTTTATAACCCATCAGGCCTCGATTAGGAAGAAAGGATCGTCCTGGGACGATTAACCCAGAAACTGGAGAACCCCTGTGAGCATATTTCGTTCCAATTTCAATTGTAGCGTCTGACTTGCAACTTCACCACTCCCCGCCTCAACAGAAATCCAGACCTGCTCGAACCACATATACTTCGTTCCCTGAGCAATGTTAAAGTGACTTCGGTGCATACGTCGTGTGCAGGTTGCCATTTTGTCGCCATCGACATCGAAGGGAACGCATGGCTATTTGGCAGGAATGGGTCATCTTGCCTCGGCACTTCGGGCCCGGGCGAAGAATGTATCTCGGAGAACGCACCCAGAATGGTCAGGCCCACTGATTTGGGCGCGCAGGGGGATACGAAATTCGTGTATGCCGCTTGTGGTCGAAACCACACGCTTCTGGTGGGAAGCGACGGGAGTGTTTGGACTGCTGGGGTCAACAACCTGGGTCAGGTGTGTGGTTTGTTTCTTAATGAGTGCAGCGAACTGGTCTTTGACAATACACGGTAGTGCGGCCACCCGTTGAGTCCTGAGGTCTCAGCTTTCACAGGAGTGAAAGTCATCTACAATGGCAATAAAGAACATGTCGTGCAAGCCTCTGCCGGTATCACATTCTCCCTCGTACTCACTGACGCTGGCAGAGGTAATGTTTTGCTCGCGTCTCATGAACTTTAACTCAATTGACCCCTCCATCGTCTACTAGTCTTTGCCTTCGGGAGTGCAGAGAAAGGTCAACTCGGAAATGGTACCACTGGTGAACGCATCACGACTGGGAATAAAACAGCCTTTGACGTTGAAGAGAAACCGAGTGCGTTCTCAATTTGCATTCATATTCTATCTGATGTTTTGTGTAGTCTACGTCAAAGCACTTGACGGAAAGAACATTGTACAGATAGCGTCGGGACAACAACATAGCATTGCATTGGATGACACAGGGTACGTGGCACTTTACTTACTCATACCAGTGTTTCTCGACTGATACCTACTTCAAGGATTGTACGTATGGGGTTATAACGGCTATTGTCGACTTGGACTTGGCAACCAAGTTGACGTCCTTAAGCCTAAGCCAGTCCCTCAAGTATACCCTCTTACTACCTATCTCACTTTTATCACACTGAAGTCTAAAATCGCTAGTTCTCCGGTCAAAGCGAATCAGCACTTGCTACTACGGTTGCTGCTGGTCCCACGAACTCTGTCGTGGTGGATAAACAAGGCTTATACCATATGGCAGGCAAGGTGTGTCACGATTAGTCTCATTTTCTCCGTTCTGGTAGCTAATCTCTTAATAGTGGAAAAACAGTGGAGAAGGTGAGTGAAACCTGGTGTATGTCGGCCGGGTATTTATAGCCTGGCGAAAGGATCATCCGGTTCCCCATATTCCTCGTTCCGTTTCCTACAAGATATAATGTCAGTCCATCCCCAGTCTGCCATCGTCTTATATTAGTTTATTAACCTTTCATATTTAATCAGGGGTTGCAAAGTTTCCCATCCCCGTTCTGGTGGTGTGACCCACTGGCTCATTACCCCTGACGATGATGGTACTCCGATGACCGTTTGTTGGGGACAGAATGCGGCCAACGGAGAACTTGGCTTAGGCCCCGACGAGCCGAAGAGCTCAACTAAGCCCACTAAGAACAACCCATTGTCTCACATCGAAATTCTTGAATCGGAGCAGCTGCACTACACTTTCTTTTCTCCTTATCTCTTCACGACGTACACGACCCTAATCTAACAGGTACCAATGGCACAGGCGGTTTTCGATGAACATCCTCTAGAACAGTATTTACGCCATACGTCTTCCGTTCTACATTCCACGCGAGGCTCAACCATTGGCAGAGGCGGGTGATGACCCGGAACCCATGCCTGGCACGACCGCAGAACTGACGCAGGAGCTCGAGCATTTTTCCTTGCCTTTACTGTCAGAAACAGATGATCCAGACCCCGAACCCGACACCGACACCCTCAGTCACCAATTAGAGGAGGAATGCAGGCCTCAGTTCTTAATATACCTTTCTCAGGCAAGTCTCCTTTCGCAGACTCTCTGATTTCATGGAAGGCAACGGAATATGTCAATTTCTATTTCCGAGATATTCATTGTGACAATGGCTGATATACCCTCACCCCGACAGTTTATTGAAACTATTCTAGCGAATGCCCAGCTCACAACGCCCGCAAATCCATTCGTTGAACGATTCAAATATAACGTTATTTCTTCGACGCTCCTCTCGCCAAACCTCCCAAATCTCTACACACACACTCACCTACGCAATTCAAGTACCTGTCCTCAGATACCTGGCAAGTTCTCGCATAGTCGGACGCCGAGTGAACTCAATCAGGCTCCACAAAGTAGTGCTCTTCCGGCGCCACATCTTTCAGATGTTGTCGCGGGTGAGGTGCACTATGGTCTATTGTCCGGCTTAACGGTCGTTTTCTCCGTTCTATATGGCGTTGGACTGACAACCCTAGCGATGTTGAGTCTATGGATAGGGCTCGCTGCTATATACTACTTGAGCGTCCAAAGCCAGAGTGCGCGACATCCTGATCTCACTCCCGTACGTCGCTCTTCTTGAAGTTTTCTCGTGGTGTCCCTTACAAAAGGTTCCAGAGCCTTCAAACTCTTGACGACCTAATATCCACGAACACCCGATGGGAATCCATCGTTCAGGAAGTGATGACTACCCTTGAAAAAGACGAACGTACCGTTCTCGGCTCCTCGTCATCCTATACATCTCCCTCTTCTCCCCTCCGCGCCGCGCTCCATTCCACCCTTCAAATGACCGAAACGCAATGCGACAACGTGCGGCACCTTCTTTCTGCTTTGACCTCACCGTCGGAACTCTCTCAGCTTGCAGAGATGTATGCGCCCCCGTCTCCTCAGAAATCGTTTTTCTCACAAATTGAGTCCGAGCCACGTGTGTCGAAGTCATTTTCATATCCCCATCACGCCCGACGGAGTGAGAAAGCAGTCTCCGTACCTTCGTCCTCTCCAACTCGTGTCATGCTCACTGACAATAAACGAATGACATGGAACGGTCCGTCTTCTACCTCAATGACACCAATGAAGAAGCTCTTGAAGCGTCGGTCGAGTTCGGCATCAGACCCTACTGCGACTTACAGCGCGCCTGTTACGCCATTACTTTCTAGCCCTTTTAAGAAGGTGTCAGAGATTTCAAATGCATGTTCTCTGCACTTCGATGATCCATTTGTTCAATCCCAGGATGAGATTGGGACTGAAGAAGGGGCCTCTTCGAGTTTCGCTGCAGCTGCGCTGAAGTTGCAACAAAATAGAATCCACGATGGACTCGAGTCCTTTGCCAACGATAATCATTCGCCGCCGCCCTCACCTCCCTTGTCAACTTCATATCGTCTGCCGCCGCATATGAAACCCTTTTCCCATGAGCCAGGGTATATACCCACCCTCAGTCCCCGTTCGACGCGACTTACGTCCATTCACGCCTCACGACAACCACTGTCACTTTCTGCACTTCGACAGTCTCTTCAAGCCGCAATTGCTGCGAAACGTTATGCGTGTGCACATCTGCTTGCTTTGAGGTTCACTGGTGATGATGCTGGAACAGCCTCCCTGTGCCAGACATTCGCTAATGCAGCTGGGCATGGCATGGGGGAAGTCGAAGCAGGATATTGGGATGATGTAAAGAGTATTATGGAGTTGCTCATTGGGGCACTCAGTGATACTAGCGCTAGGTTATGTGAAGCTCTCAGAGTAGTGGACGCTATGAGATTGAGAGATCAAACGCCTACACCGGTTGGATCCGTTGATCTACGTCCTTCAAGTACAAGCCCTGGTTCTGAGCTCGCTGAAGTGAGAAAATTGATTGCCGAGAAGGAGGGAAAACGGACGAGATTGAGTGAAATAATGATGGCGGGCCATGACATGACCCAAACTGTCGGAGGAGTCGTCTCGTTTGCACCTATGCCAAGTCCATTGAGTAGGTTTGCGGGACACGTCGCGACTATCCAAACTGCTCTAGAAGACTCGAGGAGACACCTAGAAAACTGTGTCAACAGCCTCAAATCCTCCGATCAACATTCCTCGTTATTCTCGTCCGCTCAGCCTCAAGGAGCATCCGACATTGGTAATGAGGATAGCGATCATGATCATCCTGCATTACAAGCGTACGAGAAGCTACGGCGTGAACTTGGTTTTGCTTTAAGGGAATGTGAGCGGGGACGAAATCGACTTCTGGATATCGTGAAACCACCTCAACCGGCCGGTATGAAGTTCGAGGAGGAGCAGGGAGAGTCACCAGATGGTGTCCCGGGGTTAGCGCATGACTCTCAAAGTGACGAGTCAGATAAGCTTGACATGTCGCCCCTATATTCCGAAGATGGGGCCAAAGATGTTGTGGAAGTCGTTAATCCTGATGGAGGAGGAGATGTTAATATCAGATTCGTGGATGATGCTTCTAGAGAACTTCTTCTCGACGTAGACGTGGCTCATTTACCACCAGCTCACCTTGGCCCTGAACAAGTTTTCGAAGCTGATACTTCGCCGACTTCTGATATATCGCCTATCCGACCGAAAGCGAAATTGAGTAGAGAGGAGCGGATTAAGCTTGTTAAAGCGCGTCGAGAGAGCGGGCGGGATATCAGAGGAATGGGGGTGGACTTAAAACCATCGCCTCCTATTCATGGTGATGAGGACGGTGATAGAGGCGAAAGGGGAGGAGGGTATGGTGAAAAATGGGGCCCTGTGGAGATGTAGTGCAAGAGTTGAAGGATGTGATATGGAAAGTAGGGGAAAGGAGGCGGAAGGTACAGGGAGGAGAATCGGCCCAACGAATTCAAACTCAGTTGAAATCGACGGATCAACTGGCAACGTCGGAACAGCAATTATGACTGAGGGTCAGCCGAAGACGGAGCTGCAAGCAGTGCAGGAAAGGGATCAGCCGTCAATATCGGATGAACAAGGAAACGTCAAGTCGGTGGTTCACGAATTGAATGCGGCGGTATCCTTACCCGAGATGTCAATATCTACGCCGTCAAACTACCGTCACTTATTTCTAATCCTCGACCTAGACGACCGACTTCTACAAGAATGTCTTCTCCTTTGGCGAAAAATAGTGCCGAGTCATCTAATGGCACCCCTCAGTTGAAATCGAGATCTCGACGGGTCTCCTTGATCCCAAGGAGATCTAGTAGTGTCGCGATTGCCACTACAGATCTTCCGTCCTCGGTTATGCCGCAACGGACTAGCATGATGAATATGACTTCTTTGTTGGAGAGTTTGCAAAAGGAGGTTGGGGCGCGGTAGTAGAGATGGAGAACAGGTATTAAGTGCTGAGTGAGCTTTGTTTCTTTATGACTGTGTCCTTTCTACTTGGGATTGCCAGCGGTGTTTTAATTGTTATGGTATACATATACGTGACCCCCCTTCCGAAACTCCCCCTTTTATGTTATTCGCTCCTCTCTTCTACTTTTTGATACCCAAAAGAAAGTTCATGTTAATTTAGGTTCTGTATTATTTCTCTCTCCACCTCTCTCTCTCTTTGCGCCATGCAATTAGTATAGACAAAATGTTGGTCGCTATCACTCGTTTTTTAAAGTCACTCATTTGGCAACTTGCGGTCCTTTCTTTAGCTTTTGAATGTGTGTTTTTCACGACCCTCTGATGATGATGACTCTATTTCCTTTTATTGTTTGTTAGTACACTACTATAGTATTCTTATTCTTTAGTATTTTGCTTTGAGCTCTGTGTTAGATTTGAGCGCTATATGAGGGTTTCGTTTCTATCTCTTGAGTTATCAATCGGGACACGGTTGGGACATCTTGTTATGAGACTATGGGCACATAACAGCATATCAAAGAGTAGTACAAATTCTTTTCACGCAGACTATGAGCATGGGCGCTGAGCCTTAAATAAGCAGCAACGGCAACCATCCGACGAGAAGATATCCCTCTTATATTGGATCTTAGGGCCTATCATCGCACTGATATCCCCGCTTGGACCGATAATCTTACAAGAGCGTCCTCAAAGTTCAAAGAATCTCTCGGAAAGATCAATAAATTTGGGAGAAAAAGAGATCGCTTCTACCTTTTCAAAAATGTCCGTATGAGGAGAGATGAATTAAGCGGTTTTATCGATGACAATGGTTTCTCGATTTTGAACATCTATTAGATGTTCTCTAAGCAAGTCCTATATCCGATGGTCGAATGCTAAAAAGAACAAACTGAACAACAATATAAGCACAAGTACACCATGATTTATCGGGCTCAAATCAGGTGGGAAGTTAATTGCTTGCGTGCTCATAAAATTTGTCTTCTATTCATGAGTACCCTAGTTCACAGATGGCTGGATGTGGAAAGATCAAAGAAACGTTTTTATCGATTAGATTGCTTCTCGGAATCATGGCGGAATTTGATTTTGCGATCACGGTCTGAATCTTGCGCTTATCCACGTCGAGGAATCTCTCGATCACGATTTTTTGGCCGTTACAAAATTTGCAAACCTCTACCTTTGTATCCATTCACAAGTTAGTACGTTGGATTATCCGCTCAACAAATATCACTGACTTGCATCAGCCCTTGACCCAAAGGTTCAACATTCAGACTTCTGTGTGGCGTGCGTTCTATTATTAGAGCATTCCATTTGGCATTGTTGACATGTTGTTCATATGGATTTCAACGCGGCGAGATAGAAGCTCAACGAATTAGTAGACCCTCCCTTGCTTAAAAGCCACAACACCGTCATGAAGTCGTTTCAAAAACTCGTCCATTTCATTACATCTCGCTTCAATATGTCCTCTTCTCAGTCTCCAGACCTAGACGACGACGTTCACCAGATGTGGTTCAGTGAGAACCGTGACCTCCCATTTCCAGTTGGGGTTTACCAGGACTCTCTCCTGAAACAGTTCGCCGGAGGTGGGGGAGCAATCGTTGGCCCGAACGACTGGTATCTCTCCCGAGCCGAGGCATATAAGCACAATGAAGGGGTGCGACATGAACGTTTTGTGGCTATTATAAAGCGGACTCCTCGACTTCCCAAGCCCTCAGCTTCAGCTTCCCACGCCGAGGATGTTGAGCCGGTTTACCTTACTATCGAACGGAGCATGGACCGAAATCATGATGCAGAAGGATCGTCTGGTTCGGGGGCTAATACTCCGGCAGCGCAAATCAAGGAGGATGGGAAACGGGCACACTCCGACGCCAGTTCTATGTCCCATTCTTCAAAAGATTCCTTTCACGGATCAGAGTTCCTTGTCAAGTTTTCACGTGGTGTGAAACCTGCGCACGATAAAGTGTCTTACAGTAAGATCTTTAAAGCTGGGAAATATGTCCTACTTGGAAAAATCGAGTTCCCCACTCCCTCTGCTATGCTTCCTCATGAAGAGGATTCCGACGCCGTCTTTACTGAGCTTTCGGTGAGCTCTGGTAATAACCAAACTCAAGACCCTTCATCCCGCACCTGGTGCACTACCCTTCCACTCCCTTTCATTTCTTTGCCCACGTTGATCAGCCTCGCCGACACTATCGGGAAACACAAGCCACTCTATACGCTAACCAGGAATAACTGCTTCTGGTACTGCTCCATGCTCTTCTTCGCGCTTCGTCGGTATACTTCTTCAAACATCATTGTTCCTGTTGCCACAAAGCCTAGCATCATTATCGAACCGAATGATGATGTCGACACCGTCAAGGAGGCTTTCGAGAAGGCAAAACTCGACCCTGGTCACTATAGTATATTCGAAATTATGAAGATCCCAAAGGACAGCAACATTGATGACCTTTTAAAGATTTGGATGCCTGAACGGAAGAAATTGGATAATCTAGTTCGTAATTTTGTTTCTCATTGCCTGTTTTGTTGCTGATTTTAGTGCTAGTTTCATACTCGGCGGCTTAAATACATCCAAGCTGAGAGGGAGAGGGTAGAGAAAGCGAGACAAGAGGGGAAAGAAGAGGGGAAAGAAGAGGGGAAAGAAGAGGGGAAAGAAGAGGGGAAAGAAAGAGTCAAGAAAGCGATAGAAGAGGGAGAAGAGAAAGCCAAGAAAGCGATAGAAGAGGGAGAAGAGAAAGCCAAGAAAGCGATAGAAGAGGGAGAAGAGAAAGCCAAGAAAGCGAGACAGGAGGCGATAGAAGAGGGAGAAGAGAAAGCCAAGAAAGCGAGACAGGAGGCGATAGAAGAGGGAGAAGAGAAAGCCAAGAAAGCGATAGAAGAGGGAGAAGAGAAAGCCAAGAAAGCGAGACAGGAGGGGATAGAAGAGGGAGAAAAGAAAGCCAAGAAATCGAATCAAGAGGGGAGTGGTAGTCAACGACAACAATTACTGGCCCTAGGCTGGACCGAGGAGAAGATCTCGTCGTTTTTTAAAGACTGAAATTGAATTCTTGGAGATAGAAGCATAGCAGAACTTGTCAATTGAGATAGATGTATTCAGCGCATGTTTTAGTGATGAACGCGGTAGTTCTGGTATAGCCACACATCACATGATTCATATCAGTCGAACACGCGCATTAATTTCTCGACTTTCACTCGGATTTCAAGTTGAATTTACTCTAGCACAACCCTTGAATCATCCTCTCCTATTTTTTACTATGACGACGAGCACATCTACTGTCTACTCCTCTCTAAACCACTTCAAGCCTCACCGAGCCGAAGCCCTTTACCGCATACGAGTGAACAGCTTTTGCCTTGTCACTGGCACTCTGTTAACCTATCTCTTACCCATTCCGTCACTCCACAAAGCTATCAGCATAGTCCGTGGATATCCAAAGTCTGCTTCAGGAGAGCTTGTATCGGTGGTTTTGTATACTCGGTGTGTTCAGTCCCATTTTTGTTTCTGCCAGGTGTTGACCTTGGTTTCATAGAAGTCGTAGCGCTTGCTCTTTTCTCAGTCAACTTTCTTCATGGGATATATGCTGTGAACTATCCTCGTGACTCGTTACCCCCAATAGCTTCACCAAATAGACCTAAGGGAATAAGAAAGGCTTCGTTAACACCTCAACGACCGTTTAAATTGCTCTCGCCACAGGTGCATTTTTTCCCGCCTTTACAACGATACCGGTAGATCGACTTTCTTATACTCAGCTTCAGTCGAGCCCGCAAACGCAGAAACCATTCTCATTTTCGCCTTCCTCTTCATTCGGTCGATCTATGACGATGAATTACCCGCATCACCCGCCTCGACTCCATCGAGAGTGGTCCATTACACTGCGCCACCGACGAATTCCTCTACAACGTCGCAAGCATCAAATTCATCGAGTATCAATATACTGTCCACGCCGAGTCCCATAATATCCGCGTATCGAGGAAAGCATCTCAGCAATAGTGTTGGTCGTCAGTATCCTCTCTCTCTTTTTTCCTCTTGCAAAGGATGGTTCTGAGGATTTGATATATAGGCGCATTAGACGGCTCATTTCTTGGCCAGTTTACATCGAACGACAGAAATGACGATGATGATTAGCTTCTCCTTTCTTTTATTTGTGGTGGTTCATTAAATAGCAACATCTTCGAACTCGTGCCCTTGCTCTGAATTCCGCGATATGCTCCATTAATACATTGTAATGTTTTAAGCCCAATCAAATGGCTCCTAAAAGGGAGGCATGATCACAGGGATCTCAACCTAGGCATCTGAATATTCGAATTGTGAAGGATGTCGATGATCTTCGAGCGCGCTTGAGGGGAATCATAAAGAGCTCTTCACGTAAAAAGGGGGTCGTATTATCTATGGCGTCTACAAACGACAGAGGTAGGTGAGTAGCAATTTGGGAGGGATACAAATGGCTGCACGAGTATAGTTTCAAGCCACAACCGAAAGAGCGTGTTGTCAGGGTATGAAACAGGGTATAGAAATGTCCACGATTCTGAAAACCTTAAAAGCCGTTCTTGAACCAAGAAGCCGTCTGTTCCAAAGACTTTTCGAAGGCGTCTTTAATCTCGGGTAACTGCGTATTAGGACGGGAGGCGAAACCATGAAAGGTACCTTTCATGAAGCAGTCAAAATATAGTACCAGGAAGATAAAGTATTAGAGTGCATACCTTTGTAGTCTTGGAACTGGGGAAGTTATGGTGAGAAGACTGGGAATATGGCAGTTGGTGTTGGGATGTATCATATGGAATAGAACACAATGTTGATGCATTGGTGGCCGTCTTTAATCTAGCTCCCCCAGTTCTCTGTCGATTTTCAAGGCCCTTTTTGCCCTAGAAAGCCCACTTAAATAGCTAATGATCTATGTAATTTTTATATAGAATATCTAAGCATAAGGTAGTCATAGGTTGCTAACATTCATCCATCAACATACAATCATACAAAGAAACATACATACCTCCCTCAGTTTGTGACCGATTTGCAAGCCGTTTTTTCCGTTTGACAGCCCTTACTAATGCGCACAAATGCGCATATTACGCGCTGTAAGCGCTCCAGTAGAAGTACAGATAAGCGCGATTTATTTATAAAAGATTCAATTATGTGTAAATTATACAGAACATTCCTGTATTACCTTGGTATAAAATCCTCTGAAGACTGCATACTAGTTTATGTGAGGCATATAATTCATCCATTATGCTGGCTTGGGACTCATTGATAGGTGCAGTATCCATCATTTCTTATAACAGCCCTCAAGGATATATATACTATATTACACCATCAATACCGGTGTTTCTGCTACACATATAGCATATATAATGAAAATAACCATAAGAATAATTCTATGGAGTTTTGGGAGGCATTTGCCTGCAAGGGCAGTGAGAAATGGCTGCCGAGTATTGAGCCAATGTGCGTGGGAAATCAATTTCGGGGGGAGGATCAACGAAAGAAGGCGTGGGAAGGGCGGAAAACAGTGAGGGGACGTTCCCGCCTGTTGTCATTCACACGCTTGAGACCATCAGCAACAATGATCAGCCCCGATCAGTGATGGACACAACGGGGTTCACACGGGTTCACACGGGGCAGCCCCATCAGCCGGCATAATGATGCCGAGCAGTGGATTAACGAGTAGATAAGCGTTGTATGAGTATTTGAATTAAAGTCCTCTAGTTAGACATGTCAGAGACCCCCTATTGACCCCTCTAATTAGAGGACTTTTTCGGCAGGCACAGGTGTACAGAGCATATATATATATTATGTAATAGACCAAAATAGGACAGCTGGCTGTATGCATTATGTACAGTATACGTTAATCAGCTACCTGGATCTTCTAATAAGACTCACACAACACCAAAGTTTGAATCTGAATTAAGGGTTGTGAATCAGCAATACTTTGCAGGACTAATATTTGCCGTACTACACAGTCACTGTAATGTGAAAGTAATGGTATGTCCATGCTTCCCAAAATCGGCAAAATAATATCCAATCGCCCAAGCGTCGTTGATGAACGCGTAAAGGATGTATGTTCAACTCACTACCTCGTTGCTGTTTTGTTTGTCCTGAAGCTATCACTTTCTAGTTCATCAACAAGATCAAAGCTGACAACAAGTACGAGAATATGGGAGCCGTTGGGTATTGCTTCGGTGGTGCTTGTTGTGCACGATTAGCAGCCACAGATATCGTCGATACGGTGGTCATCTGCCATCCCGGTAACTTTTCGTTGAAGCTCATCGACAAATTTGTCATTCCTGTGTCTTGGGTTTGCGCGGAAGGTTCGTACTAGACTTCCTATATAAGTGCGGAAACAAATGATCTTTTTAGATGATCTCACCTTTCCAACTGCCAAACGCCAAAAGGCAGAAAAGCTACTTGCCCAACGGGCCAAGGACGGTAAACGTGGAGTGGAATACGAGTTCCAAGACTACAAAGGTATGCACTCTAATACTTTATCTTCCTGGTACTATATTTTGACTGCTTCATGAAAGGTACCTTTCATGGTTTCGCCTCCCGTCCTAATACGCAGTTACCCGAGATTAAAGACGCCTTCGAAAAGTCTTTGGAACAGACGGCTTCTTGGTTCAAGAAGCGGCTTTAAGGTTTTCAGAATCGTGGACATTTCTATACCCTGTTTCATACCCTGACAACACGCTCTTTCGGTTGTGGCTTGAAACTATACTCGTGCAGCCATTTGTATCCCTCCCAAATTGCTACTCACCTACCTCTGTCGTTTGTAGACGCCATAGATAATACGACCCCCTTTTTACGTGAAGAGCTCTTTATGATTCCCCTCAAGCGCGCTCGAAGATCATCGACATCCTTCACAATTCGAATATTCAGATGCCTAGGTTGAGATCCCTGTGATCATGCCTCCCTTTTAGGAGCCATTTGATTGGGCTTAAAACATTACAATGTATTAATGGAGCATATCGCGGAATTCAGAGCAAGGGCACGAGTTCGAAGATGTTGCTATTTAATGAACCACCACAAATAAAAGAAAGGAGAAGCTAATCATCATCGTCATTTCTGTCGTTCGATGTAAACTGGCCAAGAAATGAGCCGTCTAATGCGCCTATATATCAAATCCTCAGAACCATCCTTTGCAAGAGGAAAAAAGAGAGAGAGGATACTGACGACCAACACTATTGCTGAGATGCTTTCCTCGATACGCGGATATTATGGGACTCGGCGTGGACAGTATATTGATACTCGATGAATTTGATGCTTGCGACGTTGTAGAGGAATTCGTCGGTGGCGCAGTGTAATGGACCACTCTCGATGGAGTCGAGGCGGGTGATGCGGGGTAATTCATCGTCATAGATCGACCGAATGAAGAGGAAGGCGAAAATGAGAATGGTTTCTGCGTTTGCGGGCTCGACTGAAGCTGAGTATAAGAAAGTCGATCTACCGGTATCGTTGTAAAGGCGGGAAAAAATGCACCTGTGGCGAGAGCAATTTAAACGGTCGTTGAGGTGTTAACGAAGCCTTTCTTATTCCCTTAGGTCTATTTGGTGAAGCTATTGGGGGTAACGAGTCACGAGGATAGTTCACAGCATATATCCCATGAAGAAAGTTGACTGAGAAAAGAGCAAGCGCTACGACTTCTATGAAACCAAGGTCAACACCTGGCAGAAACAAAAATGGGACTGAACACACCGAGTATACAAAACCACCGATACAATGCCTCTCCTGAAGCAGACTTTGGATATCCACGGACTATGCTGATAGCTTTGTGGAGTGACGGAATGGGTAAGAGATAGGTTAACAGAGTGCCAGTGACAAGGCAAAAGCTGTTCACTCGTATGCGGTAAAGGGCTTCGGCTCGGTGAGGCTTGAAGTGGTTTAAGAGAGAGGAGTAGACAGTAGATGTGCTCGTCGTCATAAAAAAAAAATAGGAGAGGATGATTCAAGGGGTTGTGCTAGAGTAAATTCAACTTGAAATCCGAGTGAAAGTCGAGAAATTAATGCGCGTGTTCGACTGATATGAATCATGTGATGTGTGGCTATACCAGAACTACCGCGTTCATCACTAAAACATGCGCTGAATACATCTATCTCAATTGACAAGTTCTGCTATGCTTCTATCTCCAAGAATTCAATTTCAGTCTTTAAAAAACGACGAGATCTTCTCCTCGGTCCAGCCTAGGGCCAGTAATTGTTGTCGTTGACTACCACTCCCCTCTTGATTCGATTTCTTGGCTTTCTTTTCTCCCTCTTCTATCCCCTCCTGTCTCGCTTTCTTGGCTTTCTCTTCTCCCTCTTCTATCGCTTTCTTGGCTTTCTCTTCTCCCTCTTCTATCGCCTCCTGTCTCGCTTTCTTGGCTTTCTCTTCTCCCTCTTCTATCGCTTTCTTGACTCTTTCTTTCCCCTCTTCTTTCCCCTCTTCTTTCCCCTCTTCTTTCCCCTCTTGTCTCGCTTTCTCTACCCTCTCCCTCTCAGCTTGGATGTATTTAAGCCGCCGAGTATGAAACTAGCACTAAAATCAGCAACAAAACAGGCAATGAGAAACAAAATTACGAACTAGATTATCCAATTTCTTCCGTTCAGGCATCCAAATCTTTAAAAGGTCATCAATGTTGCTGTCCTTTGGGATCTTCATAATTTCGAATATACTATAGTGACCAGGGGCGAGTTTTGCCTTCTCGAAAGCCTCCTTGACGGTGTCGACATCATCATTCGGTTCGATAATGATGCTAGGCTTTGTGGCAACAGGAACAATGATGTTTGAAGAAGTATACCGACGAAGCGCGAAGAAGAGCATGGAGCAGTACCAGAAGCAGTTATTCCTGGTTAGCGTATAGAGTGGCTTGTGTTTCCCGATAGTGTCGGCGAGGCTGATCAACGTGGGCAAAGAAATGAAAGGGAGTGGAAGGGTAGTGCACCAGGTGCGGGATGAAGGGTCTTGAGTTTGGTTATTACCAGAGCTCACCGAAAGCTCAGTAAAGACGGCGTCGGAATCCTCTTCATGAGGAAGCATAGCAGAGGGAGTGGGGAACTCGATGCTTCCAAGTAGGACATATTTCCCAGCTTTAAAGATCTTACTGTAAGACACTTTATCGTGCGCAGGTTTCACACCACGTGAAAACTTGACAAGGAACTCTGATCCGTGAAAGGAATCTTTTGAAGAATGGGACATAGAACTGGCGTCGGAGTGTGCCCGTTTCCCATCCTCCTTGATTTGCGCTGCCGGAGTATTAGCCCCCGAACCAGACGATCCTTCTGCATCATGATTTCGGTCCATGCTCCGTTCGATAGTAAGGTAAACCGGCTCAACATCCTCGGCGTGGGAAGCTGAAGCTGAGGGCTTGGGAAGTCGAGGAGTCCGCTTTATAATAGCCACAAAACGTTCATGTCGCACCCTTCATTGTGCTTATATGCCTCGGCTCGGGAGAGATACCAGTCGTTCGGGCCAACGATTGCTCCCCCACCTCCGGCGAACTGTTTCAGGAGAAAGTCCTGGTAAACCCCAACTGGAAATGGGAGGTCATGGTTCTCACTGAACCACGTCTGGTGAACGTCGTCGTCTAGGTCTGGAGACTGAGAAGAGGACATATTGAAGCGAGATGTAATGAAATGGACGAGTTTTTGAAACGACTTCATGACGGTGTTGTGGCTTTTAAGCAAGGGAGGGTCTACTAATTCGTTGAGCTTCTATCTCGCCGCGTTGAAATCCATATGAACAACGTGTCAACAATGCCAAATGGAATGCTCTAATAATAGAACGCACGCCACACAGAAGTCTGAATGTTGAACCTTTGGGTCAAGGGCTGATGCAAGTCAGTGATATTTGTTGAGCGGATAATCCAACGTACTAACTTGTGAATGGATACAAAGGTAGAGGTTTGCAAATTTTGTAACGGCCAAAAAATCGTGATCGAGAGATTCCTCGACGTGGATAAGCGCAAGATTCAGACCGTGATCGCAAAATCAAATTCCGCCATGATTCCGAGAAGCAATCTAATCGATAAAAACGTTTCTTTGATCTTTCCACATCCAGCCATCTGTGAACTAGGGTACTCATGAATAGAAGACAAATTTTATGAGCACGCAAGCAATTAACTTCCCACCTGATTTGAGCCCGATAAATCATGGTGTACTTGTGCTTATATTGTTGTTCAGTTTGTTCTTTTTAGCATTCGACCATCGGATATAGGACTTGCTTAGAGAACATCTAATAGATGTTCAAAATCGAGAAACCATTGTCATCGATAAAACCGCTTAATTCATCTCTCCTCATACGGACATTTTTGAAAAGGTAGAAGCGATCTCTTTTTCTCCCAAATTTATTGATCTTTCCGAGAGATTCTTTGAACTTTGAGGACGCTCTTGTAAGATTATCGGTCCAAGCGGGGATATCAGTGCGATGATAGGCCCTAAGATCCAATATAAGAGGGATATCTTCTCGTCGGATGGTTGCCGTTGCTGCTTATTTAAGGCTCAGCGCCCATGCTCATAGTCTGCGTGAAAAGAATTTGTACTACTCTTTGATATGCTGTTATGTGCCCATAGTCTCATAACAAGATGTCCCAACCGTGACTTCCCGATTGATAACTCAAGAGATAGAAACGAAACCCTCATATAGCGCTCAAATCTAACACAGAGCTCAAAGCAAAATACTAAAGAATAAGAATACTATAGTAGTGTACTAACAAACAATAAAAGGAAATAGAGTCATCATCATCAGAGGGTCGTGAAAAACACACATTCAAAAGCTAAAGAAAGGACCGCAAGTTGCCAAATGAGTGACTTTAAAAAACGAGTGATAGCGACCAACATTTTGTCTATACTAATTGCATGGCGCAAAGAGAGAGAGAGGTGGAGAGAGAAATAATACAGAACCTAAATTAACATGAACTTTCTTTTGGGTATCAAAAAGTAGAAGAGAGGAGCGAATAACATAAAAGGGGGAGTTTCGGAAGGGGGGTCACGTATATGTATACCCATAACAATTAAAACACCGCTGGCAATCCCAAGTAGAAAGGACACAGTCATAAAGAAACAAAGCTCACTCAGCACTTAATACCTGTTCTCCATCTCTACTACCCCGCGCCCCAACCTCCTTTTGCAAACTCTCCAACAAAGAAGTCATATTCATCATGCTAGTCCGTTGCGGCATAACCGAGGACGGAAGATCTGTAGTGGCAATCGCGACACTACTAGATCTCCTTGGGATCAAGGAGACCCGTCGAGATCTCGATTTCAACTGAGGGGTGCCATTAGATGACTCGGCACTATTTTTCGCCAAAGGAGAAGACATTCTTGTAGAAGTCGGTCGTCTAGGTCGAGGATTAGAAATAAGTGACGGTAGTTTTGACGGCGTAGATATTGACATCTCGGGTAAGGATACCGCCGCATTCAATTCGTGAACCACCGACTTGACGTTTCCTTGTTCATCCGATATTGACGGCTGATCCCTTTCCTGCACTGCTTGCAGCTCCGTCTTCGGCTGACCCTCAGTCATAAATCGCTGTTCCGACGTTGCCAGTTGATCCGTCGATTTCAACTGAGTTTGAATTCGTTGGGCCGATTCTCCTCCCTGTACCTTCCGCCTCCTTTCCCCTACTTTCCATATCACATCCTTCAACTCTTGCACTACATCTCCACCAGGGCCCCATTTTTCACCATACCCTCCTCCCCTTTCGCCTCTATCACCGTCCTCATCACCATGAATAGGAGGCGATGGTTTTAAGTCCACCCCCATTCCTCTGATATCCCGCCCGCTCTCTCGACGCGCTTTAACAAGCTTAATCCGCTCCTCTCTACTCAATTTCGCTTTCGGTCGGATAGGCGATATATCAGAAGTCGGCGAAGTATCAGCTTCGAAAACTTGTTCAGGGCCAAGGTGAGCTGGTGGTAAATGAGCCACGTCTACGTCGAGAAGAAGTTCTCTAGAAGCATCATCCACGAATCTGATATTAACATCTCCTCCTCCATCAGGATTAACGACTTCCACAACATCTTTGGCCCCATCTTCGGAATATAGGGGCGACATGTCAAGCTTATCTGACTCGTCACTTTGAGAGTCATGCGCTAACCCCGGGACACCATCTGGTGACTCTCCCTGCTCCTCCTCGAACTTCATACCGGCCGGTTGAGGTGGTTTCACGATATCCAGAAGTCGATTTCGTCCCCGCTCACATTCCCTTAAAGCAAAACCAAGTTCACGCCGTAGCTTCTCGTACGCTTGTAATGCAGGATGATCATGATCGCTATCCTCATTACCAATGTCGGATGCTCCTTGAGGCTGAGCGGACGAGAATAACGAGGAATGTTGATCGGAGGATTTGAGGCTGTTGACACAGTTTTCTAGGTGTCTCCTCGAGTCTTCTAGAGCAGTTTGGATAGTCGCGACGTGTCCCGCAAACCTACTCAATGGACTTGGCATAGGTGCAAACGAGACGACTCCTCCGACAGTCTGGGTCATGTCATGGCCCGCCATCATTATTTCACTCAATCTCGTCCGTTTTCCCTCCTTCTCGGCAATCAATTTTCTCACTTCAGCGAGCTCAGAACCAGGGCTTGTACTTGAAGGACGTAGATCAACGGATCCAACCGGTGTAGGCGTTTGATCTCTCAATCTCATAGCGTCCACTACTCTGAGAGCTTCACATAACCTAGCGCTAGTATCACTGAGTGCCCCAATGAGCAACTCCATAATACTCTTTACATCATCCCAATATCCTGCTTCGACTTCCCCCATGCCATGCCCAGCTGCATTAGCGAATGTCTGGCACAGGGAGGCTGTTCCAGCATCATCACCAGTGAACCTCAAAGCAAGCAGATGTGCACACGCATAACGTTTCGCAGCAATTGCGGCTTGAAGAGACTGTCGAAGTGCAGAAAGTGACAGTGGTTGTCGTGAGGCGTAATGGACGTAAGTCGCGTCGAACGGGGACTGAGGGTGGGTATATACCCTGGCTCATGGGAAAAGGGTTTCATATGCGGCGGCAGACGATATGAAGTTGACAAGGGAGGTGAGGGCGGCGGCGAATGATTATCGTTGGCAAAGGACTCGAGTCCATCGTGGATTCTATTTTGTTGCAACTTCAGCGCAGCTGCAGCGAAACTCGAAGAGGCCCCTTCTTCAGTCCCAATCTCATCCTGGGATTGAACAAATGGATCATCGAAGTGCAGAGAACATGCATTTGGAATCTCTGACACCTTCTTAAGGGGGCTAGAAAGTAATGGCGTAACAGGCGCACTGTAAGACGCAGTAGGGCCTGATGCCGAACTTCTCCTAACTGATGACAAATCCGACCGACGCTTCAAGACCTTCTTCATTGGTGTCATTGAGGTAGAAGACGGACCGTTCCATGTCATACGTTTATGGTCAGTGAGCATGACACGAGTCGGAGAGGACGAAGGTACGGATACTGCTCCCTCACTCCGTCGGGCGTGATGGGGATACGAAAATGACTTTGACACACGCGGCTCGGACTCGATTTGTGAGAAAAACGATTTCTGAGGAGACGGGGGCGCATACATCTCTGCAAGCTGAGAGAGTTCCGACGGTGAGGTCAAAGCAGAAAGAAGGTGCCGCACGTTGTCGCATTGCGTTTCGGTCATTTGAAGGGTGGAATGGAGCGCGGCGCGGAGGGGAGAAGAGGGAGATGTATAGGATGACGAGGAGCCGAGAACGGTACGTTCGTCTTTTTCAAGGGTAGTCATCACTTCCTGAACGATGGATTCCCATCGGGTGTTCGTGGATATTAGGTCGTCAAGAGTTTGAAGGCTCTGGAACCTTTTGTAAGGGACACCACGAGAAAACTTCAAGAAGAGCGACGTACGGGAGTGAGATCAGGATGTCGCGCACTCTGGCTTTGGACGCTCAAGTAGTATATAGCAGCGAGCCCTATCCATAGACTCAACATCGCTAGGGTTGTCAGTCCAACGCCATATAGAACGGAGAAAACGACCGTTAAGCCGGACAATAGACCATAGTGCACCTCGCCCGCGACAACATCTGCAAGATGTGGCGCCGGAAGAGTACTACTTTGTGGAGCCTGATTGAGTTCACTCGGCGTCCGACTATGCGAGAACTTGCCAGGTATCTGAGGACATGTACTTGAATTGTGTAGGTGAGTGTGTGTGTGGACGTTTGGGAGGTTTGGCGAGAGGAGCGTCGAGGAAATAACGTTATACTTGAATCGTTCAATGAATGGATTTGCGGGCGTTGTGAGCTGGGCATTCGCTAGAATATTTTCAATAAACTGTCGGGGTGAGGGTATATCAGCCATTGTCATAGTGAACATCTCGGGAATATAAATTTGACATCTTCCATTGCCTTCCATGAAGCCAGAGAGTCTGCGAAAGGAGACTTACCTGAGAAAGGTGTATTAAGAACTGAGGCCTGCATTCCTCCTCTAATTGGTGACTGAGGGTGTCGGCGTCGGCGTCGGGATCTGGATCGTCTGTATCTGATAGTAAAGGCAAGGAAAAATGCTCGAGCTCCTGCGTCAGTTCTGCGGTCGTGCCAGGCATGGGTTCCGGGTCATCACCCGCCTCTGCCAATGGTTGAGCCTCGCGTGGAATGTAGAACGGAAGACGTACGGCGTAGATACTGTTCTAGAGGATGTTCGTCGAAAACCGCCTGTGCCATTGGCACCTGTTAGATTAGGGTCGTGTACGTCGTGAAGAGATAAGGAGAAAAGAAAGTGTAGTGCAGCTGCTCCGGAGTGCAGACATGGACATGGCTTATGTAAGCAAAGCCGATGACCAGCTGACAACCAATTCAGTAATCCTCTCGCCTTTTTCGTACGGCTCCAATGAACTTCTGTCAAGAATGCAACCCAACCCGTATCAGGCTATGGTTCTGACATACCTCGATCTAGTCTCCGTCTTCGGTCATCTATCTGGACTGGTACCAGCAAGACCGAAGAGCGGAATGCACTTCCAAGCCACGAAATTGACCCATGCCATCTAAGGCTCTTCTTCAATGCAACTAATCAACTAGAGCGTCTCGACGATATGCAGACAAATGGATAAATGTCATACCTGCAAATGTCGTTCGATTCAAACTGGTAATGTTACAGGTGCCTTTCACCTACATATCCTCAGCTGTTGCGGTCTCTAGTCTCTTCTTGTTCGTTGCCCGCTCCGTTAAATCTGTCTTCTTCCATGCTCTGTCCAAGCATCCTGGCCCTCCTTTGGCTGCCGCCACAACATTATACAGGGCCTACTACGACATCGTCAAGGACGGGGGATGGCTCGAACACCTCTTCTCGCTCCACGAGACCTACGGTATATCCTAGTAATCCCAGACGTTAGAAATCACCTCATCGCCTCCTAGGTGCCGTCGTCAGAGTCGGTCCAAACGAAGTGAGCCTGAATGTTCACCATAAAACTATACTAAAATGACGCGATATATACAGCTCCACTTCAGCAACCCCAAAGCCTACCACGACATCTACGGTATCGGGACTCGTTTCATCAAAGAAAAGGAAATGTACTCGTGCTTCGCAACAGACAAATCCGTCTTCGCGATGCACGACCACAAACTAGCCACGCAGCTTCGAACTGCAATCGGCCCTTTCTTTTCTCGAAAGGCCATCCTTAATCTTGAGAACGTTATTCAATCCAAGGTATGTAATACGTTCCAACAAATTTTAACTGCTTAACGTCTCGATATTTAGATTGACCACTTAATTTCCCGGCTCCTCACTTACGCCTCTACTCCGGTCAATCTAGACTTCGCTTTCCGCTCCCTCTCCCTCGAAGTCATCACCACCTATTGTTTCGCTCGTTCATCCCATGCCATGGATGCGCCAAATTTCCAACACCCCATCCTTTCAGCTATCGACAACACCCTACCCATGATCTGGATCTTTAAACATTTTCCTTTAGTTCAGAAGGTCCTCTTGAGCGTTCCGGAATGTTTCGCATCCGTCTTGAAACCCAGTACGACAGGAATTATAGAACAGAAAAGGTTGATCAAGGAACAAATTGATCAGATTCTCGAGGACCCGTCAACTTTGAGCCGAGGCGGACATGAAACCATTTATCATTATTTCTTGAACCCAAAGAACAAGGAGGAGTTTTCGATGCGACTCGAAACGGATCCTAAAGACAATCGTTTACCCAACCCGACTGGTGAACTTGAAGGACGACATGATTTCACAACACTCTCAAAGAATTATCTTCTCGACGAAGGACTCTACATGCGTTTCGCGGGAAGTGATACAGTCGGAACCGTTTGCACTGCAGCATTATATCACATCCTCAACAACCCACTCGTGCATCAAACTCTACTCGAAGAACTGATGGAAATTTGGCCAGATAAAGATCTCCTCGTCGGTTACGAAAAACTCGAGAAATTACCCTACCTCGTAAGATATAATTCTTTCCATTTCAACAACTCGTCCTTACAACATTCGTAGACGGCTGTGATCAAAGAGGCCCTTCGAATGGGCCACGGGGTCGTCTCCCCACTTCCTCGCATCATCGGTCCCTCGGATGCTGAAGTTTTGGGGATGACCATTCCCGCTGGTGTGAGTATTCTATTCTAACGGCGACGTTCTCAAGTAGATAAGTATTTTATTTTTGCAGACAGTCGTCTCAATGGGTGCCCCCATTCTACACTACAATCCCAAAATATTTCCGGAACCAATGTCTTTCATCCCTGAAAGGTGGATCGGTGAAGAAAATCAAAGTCTCGACAGATATCTAGTCTCCTTTTCGAAGGGCCCTAGGAGTTGTTTGGGCATCAAGTGAGTTCACTTAACTTTACCGGCCTCGGCTCTTTTTTCAATAAAATTTTTTCTATCTTTTCGCAGTCTTGCTTGGTGCGAACTCTATCTCAGCATTGCTAACGTGGTTCGTAAATTGGATTTAAACCCCGATGAACCAACGTGTGTGCCTAGTTCTATTGGGTATCGTTGATATCCCGATTGCTCATTTTGATTCGTTTATTCCAATAATACAGAATCGATAACATTAGTTTCCGCGAGTATTTCGTTCCAGTCCATCGCGGCCGTCATTTCCACGCCTATGTCCACCCACGTGAATATTGATAAACGCTGAAAGCGACGAAAACTGAATGGAATAGAAACGTTCTGGAGGGTGTCAAGTATGGCCAATAACATGACGGACAAGATACTGTAAGCTAGAAGACTGTAGTATGCATGTACCAATTCAAGAATATTTTTTTCCCGCTTTTGACATATATCTCTCTGAAAAAATAAATGATAAGAACTGCTTCCTACAGCCGACGTTTCTATAAAAAGTCACCACAAAGAAGCACCACATTACGAAGTGGCGGTACAATCCGTACTAAACATATCACCACCGGCTTTCGTTCACATGTATCCGAGTTATCCCTCGAGCCAATACTTGGCCTCTTATTGGTCGCTGACCTAGTGCGCAGCACTATAAATCCACTGCTTCTTGCCTTGTGACCCCAAGCAGCTCCAAAACAAACTCTCGTGATATCATTTCCGCAGTTCGTTGGCCCATGCTTCTCTCTTCCTTTTTTCCCGGAACGTTTTTGCCTAATCCGCGACTGGTGGTTATTGATGCCAAGCCAATACCGTTCGGTCGATATGAATATGATCAGTATGTTGTACATGCAACATCACTATCTAGACAATGAATAAGAATGGATCGTGCCACACAAAAATAACACCGAACTTCATTATATCTTCCTGATCCTCTCCCCATCTCTTTTTTATCGTTCTACTTCTGCCATTCTTTTGGTTTGAACATATAACATAAATCTCGTCATCTTCCATAACTACGGAGCTTACTTGTCCATCGTCAGGCGATCCACCCCCTGAGAACACAGCTTTTTCTACGGCGAAGGAATTCCAATAGGAATACACAATGCCTCAATAAATCATAAATCAAAATCATGTCCCTCCCGCGAAGCGGAAAAGAACATGATGCATGATGAAGTTCACACAGATAGATCACGTCCTTATGTAGAAGTTTCATAACTCCGCGTAGGTCGGACTCAAGAAGATTTGACATACTACTACTATACGGATTCATACTACTTATACCCTCGACCCGCGTTATCATAGCGTGCACAGTCATCGATTACCACCCAAAAATCGCAAAAGCACGATACTTACCAGTAAGTCCTCGTACATAGTTCAGGATTCTCCCGACTCGGAGCTAAAAATAACAACTCTGACATACACAATGCATATTGAACGTGGCTTGGCAAGCTCAACAAAATGAAATTTCATTTCTGCTATAAGAATCCATTGTCAAGAAAAAAATGCTTGCTAGTCTCCGATCTCCCAAACCAACTAATCTGCACGAAATGCAGAACCGGTGACTCTCAGTAGTCAAGTCTCTCACGAAAACAAAAACATCGCTCTCTCTCTCTCTCTCAGATGAGAATGTTTCATCCAGTCGTGTCCATCAAAACATGATCTCCCCTAATAGGGCCACAGTGAAATTAACTCGGGTCCGGAAATCTCCAACACATACCGTAACCAAGTAAGGTCTAGAAGCCTGGCTGACAGTGACACACTCCAAAGTCAACAACTTCTATAATTAGATCACAATTTTGCAGCCACGGAAAAGTAACTAAACTAATCATCGAAAAACGTCCGAGTATCTCTTCATCCAATTCCTAAATTAATGAATCGTTAATCAACGAAGTCGCAAAGAGAAGAGAGAGAAAGAAAAGAAAACCCACTTGTGTAAATCTCTAGTAAACCTCTTAGTAACCCCTTCCAAAAATCTAAACTTCTCCTTCGAATATCCCTCCACAAATTCCTCAATCTTCGTAGCACCATATCCATCCCCTCTAAACTTAATAACCATCCTAGCCCACGAATCAATATCCTCCCTCCCTGCAGGATTCGCAGCCCTAACCTCCCACACCCCAACCCTCCCCTCCTCATCCCAAACAAAAGTTCCCCTCTGTTCCGTCACATCCGACACCATTCCACAAAACGCCACCAAACTATCCTTACCCTCAAACCTAATTCTCCTATAATACAATTTCCTCTTCTTCTCCTCATCGCTCAAAGCCACCAAATCCTCCTGATTAATCTCAATCATCTCTCTAACACGCGCCTTCTCCAACGCACAATCAACCGGCCCAATCCAATCCCTCCCAACCTCCTTATACTCCAAACAAACCGGATTCAGCATCATCAATTTCGCAAAATTATCCAACCCTCCAAGGTTTCGTATGACGATATCGATAGGCTTATTAATCGTCCTAGAGAGAGTGAAAGACCACTGAGATTTAGATTTCGAGTAGTCGTCATTGGGTTGTTGATTAGTACTACTAATAGACGCAGGAGGAGGAGGAGGAGGAGTATGAGGCTGAGTTGAATTTCGTCGTCCAAGTTCCATTGGTAGCACAAAAGACTGGAGTTACAAGGCCTACAACCTAGCATCCTATATATCCACTTCTCATATTGAATGATCACAGCATAAGAACGGAAACTAGACCTCATAAATCTCTAACACAACCGTCCTCTCCGCTTCAGGCCAAGTTTAGTTCAGAATGAAGCTCTCCGACAGTAATTAAAATGCACCAACTTTAGCCCATACCTTGCCTCAAAAAGGGCTCATTAGTACAACCACCTCCAAGATATCACACAAACTTCACGAGTAGGACGAACGGATATTTAATAAACTTGTGCACGCAAATACGCAAAACCAGGACAACAAACTCAAAAAGGTAAAAGAGAGAGACAGCTAGAGAGATAGAGAGAGATAGAGAGATGTAATATACACGGAGAGAGAGAGATTTAGGTGATATCTATCAAAAAGAAAGAAAAAGAAAGAAAACAAATGAAGCTGTAAGTAATTAACCAACTACGAAAAAGACAAAGGGCAAAAATGATCACGCACGTACAAGAACGAAGAAACGATAAAAGCAAAAACACATGCACACTACCACAACCGCACACCAAATACGAAAGGGTAGACAACAATTTTTGAATCCGCCTTGTAGAATTGACCGCACGAGGAAGACAGGAGCGCTAAAAGAGATCATGGTCGACGACGGGAGGCGAGGGAACACGGAGCATTAATCCATACAACGCAAGGGTTTGACTGAGGGAGACGAGGGATGAGCGTAAAACAGAAGCAGATGCAAAAGCCGAGTTTAATGGTGATGATGAGATGTATAGGTGAGTAGGTTGTTTCGAAGGAAGCGAGGAGGGCGCAGGGGCGGGGCGGGGATGGTGGAGAGACCAAGTGGTATACGCAAGAAAAGCACAGAAGCAAGAATAGGAAGGGCGGGTACCAAGAAATAGGAGGTAATGTAGGGGGAGGAAAGGGAGAAGACAATAAGCAACGAGGGGTACGAAGTGGGATAAGTAAGGGCAAAAAAAGAGACATAGATGATACACTAATCAAAATATAATAAAGAGGTGAGAGTCAACAGAACACAAGAAAAGAGCACAGCAGTAAGAAAGTAGAAGGAAAAAACAGAGCGCAAAGCACAAGAAAAAACTCCACCAATCCGCTCCAGGGGAGGTGTGTGAATGAGTAAAAAGAAAAAATCCTGAAGCGAAGGAAAATATTCCACAAAGAAATCCACCAACTGCTGCTACTTCAGATCGAGCGAATCCTCCGGATGGAACCACTGTCCAAAATCCCTCTCGAAATTAATATCCCCATCCGGCCTAAACACCATCGTAGGATCAAGGTCATCCACCAGAGTATTAGCCACACTCTGCATGAATTCATGTGAGAAAACTAAATCCTGCATACCACCCATACCACCATTACCAGCACCACCATCACCATTGTTACCGTTAGATGATGGTGGGTTCATAGAGTTCATACCACCACCAATTCCTGTACCAACGGGTCCGTTCATACCAGCCATCGGATTCATACCCAAGAAATTCATACCTGAGCCGATCCCCGAACCTGCACCACTAGCGTTACTGCCTCCACCAACACCGCCTCCTGCAGCACTCCCAGGGGCACCATTGCCACCAGTACCAGGCGCACCATTATTACCTCCGGCACCCGAACCACCAGTCATGCCAGAATTCGGTGGGGGTTGATTCATCCCCATCATCCCTCCCATACCCATATTCATACCACCAGCCTGATTCATAGGGTTCAAACTACCCATAACGGCATTCGGAACAGGTGAAGGTGCAGTTCTCGGACAGCCCACAGGTGTTCCTTGATTCGACGTTGCATTTTGGTGATTAGGTGCAGGAGTTGTCGGACCTTGGTTAGGTGTTTGTTGGTTTCGTGGTGATCCATCCGTCGATTTACCGTCTTTATTTCCATCCTTCCCGGGTGCGGGAGATGCTGGTGGATGCATTCGATGTTGTGGTTGTCCACCGATAGCAGGATTATTCATGGGTCGAGAACCAGGATTCGGATTAAACTGTGGGCCAAGGCCCGGATTAAATGATGAGTCGCCAGGTGAAGCGGAATTCATGGGCATATTATTCTGGTGCATTTTAGCCATATTCTGACGGTAGGCCTTGTTATTACGGGTGTTATTAATCATTCGACGATCTGATCGCCAATCACGAAGGCACTTCACTTACCGTCATATTTGGTGGAACTCCCGGGGGACCCATCGGGTGATTCATTTGCGGCATTCCTCCCATCTGTGGTCCCATGCCCATTTGTCCACCATGTGGGGCGCCGTTCATCATCCTCCCTCCTGGCATCATCATATTCGTCGGTCCACCCATATGATGTTGCATTCCAGGTCCGGGTCCTCCACCAGGAGGTCCTTGCTGCATTCCAGGCGCCCCAGGCGGCATTCCGCCAGGTTGTGGTAAAGGCCCTTGAGGCACCATATTTGGAGCACCAGGCGCTGGCAGCCCACCCGGTCCGTGACCTTGCATGCCGGGAGGCATGCCAAGAGATGCGCCAGACTGCATACCGCCCGGCTGCATAGGCCCTGACATGCCTGGATTCGGACCTTGCATACCACCGGGTCCTGGCATTCCCCCAAGCATCCCGCCAGCTCCCGTCTGCATCCCAGGGTGTTGCATTCCTGACGTCCCTTGTTGTTGCTGTCCGGGGTACATGGGAGCCATAGATGGCGTCTGCCCAGGTGACGTCCGTGGGCGTTTACGATCCGGTGGCGATGACTCTGTTCTAAGATGCTCATGCTGCTAGTGTCACCATCAGAATCAAGAAGGCTATACACGGATCACAAACAGAGAGAAACCGACCTCATCGCCTGGTGAATTACTGTTCCTCTTGTTGTTACGGTTTTGCATGCCTTGTGTTTGCTGTAAGTTGGAGCGCATAAGATTTGATGGACCCGGACCCATGGACTCTCCAGGTTTGGGAATACTTGGTCGACGAGCTCGGAACGCTGTTAATATCCGTTGCTAAGTTCATAGAATGAATGATCATCATCAACGCGTTTCTTGACAATTAATGGAATGCGCACCTTGTCGTTCGAAGTTAGGGCACTGACATCCTTCCCAGCCAAACCGAGTTCGCCTTTCAGCACTTCTAAGGTAGCGTTCGGAATATTTAAAACTTCCATGTTAATTATGTCCCCGGTGACTTGTCTCTGCGTCAAGGATGGACTAGGATGAACATCGGCTGGCGTCGTCGTTCGACTGGGTGGTCGGCCTCCAGTAAAATGGCTCGGGCCTTGCATAGGTTGCTGACCGGGTTGAGGAGTATTTCCTTGAGTGTTTGGATTCATAGGACTATGAGGAATCATGTTACGTCCCATAACCATGTTTCCCATGTGCGGTGAAGCACCGACAGGCACACCAAATTGGTTTGTTTGTTGCGGGGCTCCGGAACCAGGCGGTGAATGAGCCATTGTCGGGCTCTGGAAGGGGCCTGTTCCTGCTCCGCGGACTTGCTGTACTTGGCCTGGGGGCGGCGGAGGACCGTTTATTGGAGGTCGGGGCACGGATCCAGGCACGAAAGCAGGGCCTTGTTGATGGAGGTGGTGTTGGTTTCCAGCATTGGAATTTCCGTTTGGCTGAGTAAATGGAGGGCCTGGCACGCCGGGGGGACCAGCACCATTAGGTAAAGAGCCATTGGGCATAAAGTTTCCCGGACGCTGCGGCTGCGGTAAGCCGTTGATTCGATGGGGCATTCCACCCGTTGAAGCACCAGCTGTAAAAACAAGTGCGAATCAGCGTATGCACATTTATAAGAACAAAGGAGCTACCGAGATGCAGTGGAGGTCCAGGTGGAGGAGGAGCGGATGATTGTGTGTTTTGCAGTCGCATCGCAGCTTGCCGAGCCTGATGCTATATTACAAGCGTTGGTGGAGGATGTAAAAAAAAAAAAAAAGACACGGATTGACTCACCTGGGTGTAAGTCAAAGCGTCTTCTGTGGCACCGCCCGAAGGATTCGACTTTGCCTGGAAAAGGACCCAAAACACGCTCCACCATCTGTGATGGATGAATGATCAGAATCGGGAAACGGATCAGAGTTGGAGGAGGACAGACTCGAAGAGCAGGCCCTGGCGGGCATTTATGGGCGGGGTGGACTCTGGGGCAATGTCAGCTTCTGCAAGGAGCTCTCTCGCGGTCTTTTTGAAGCCTCGTTTGTGGCAATAGTCGTATATGTAGATGTTGAACCTGTGAAAACATGAGCCGAGAACGACGCCAGCAGCAGCGGACGCACATCTTGTCGCCCTCCCACGACAGCACGGACGAGGCGGCATCGGGCGACGGTTGCGGGGGATGGCCGAGCTGCGGCGGCGGCTGGGACGGCGGAGCGGAGGCCATGGATGGGAGATAAGCCTCCAGCGGTGTGGTCGAGCGGACGGGGCCGGCGGGAATATCGGGGCCGGCGGGCGGCGGGGCGGCGTGGAAGCGTGGGAGAGGGCGAATGCAGCGAGGGTATTGGGGGAGAGACGGGAGTGGTGGTTGAGAGGGAGGGAGAGCTGTCGTTGGAGTCGCTGCTTGGCTTGCTTGGTTCCTGCCAAACACCGCATCCCTTCCTATTTGGGCGCCGCCCCAATCTCCGCCTAAATTAAATTATTATATTACACATGCCGCCGCACGGCCGCTATCTGCAGGTCCCAGCCCCCGAATACATACTTCACTTCCACCAGCCGCCGCAGCTCCCGCCACCCCGCACCACCCTCGTTCTCAGGCCGTGCCTCCCCGATGTACACAAAGTCCGCAGGCGATATTAAACTCCTCAGCAGTGATCCCAGCAGGAAGGCGATCACCGCCACTACAATTAGCCTCGACACTGCACCCCGCCGACCTTCACCCTCCTTTACTTCTCTCCAGACGCCCATCTCCTCTCCAATACCTCCCGGAACCGCAAGCTCACTTCCCTCCCTCTTGTCCGCATCCACAGTCACACCCCACCTCGTCAGCAGGGGATTCTTCAAAAATCCTAATAGGCCCCTAGACGCCCCATCGCCTCCACCACTCGCCACACGGCTCACATGAGGTTGACTCTCTTCCTCACCCTATCCGATCAATAAATTATCAGTGTGCTATATTTAACCCAACACCCACAGACACGTACCATAGTCTTCGGCGATTCCTCGCCCGGAATATTATCTTCATTCTTCTTCCCTTCCGTTCCTCCCCCCTTCTCCTCCTTCCCATCACCCGCGGAAGAGCCCGACGCTTCCAAAGATGTAGAATTTGTCAGATCACATAGATCACTTGCTATCCCAACCGGGGTCTTCAACTCCTCAGGTAGCGCCTCCGCGTCATTCGGTACCCTGTAATTTCCATTAGCTCTCTTGTACAAGTGCGATCCTCCGTTAGAAATGAAAAAAATGAAAAGGGCCTGCTATAACCCTATTGCCTGCTGCGACTTTGATGTGAAGAGTGCAAACGAAATATCACCGCCGAACAGGAACAAGCTCAAGCGCACCTTGAAATAACACTCATTTTAGACACTCTATCATCCATCAGTTCTTCTCTCCCTAGGTCCGTCAAAGCTTCCGCCTCATTCACTACCACAACTTCCGTTTCATTCACCAAAACAACTTCTCTCCTCCCCTTACTCTTCTTCTTCAAACTCCCTTTACTTGTCGAACCCCTAGCACCCGAAGAAGAAGAAGAAGCAACAGTCTTCGCCGGCCTCACCTCAACCCAAACAACTGCACCCCCAAACTCCAACATATCACTCCACCACTGCGGTTGCTTATTCTCCGCCGCAGCAGCCGAAGGCGTTTTCCTCATCTCCCCCGTCAACGGATCCCTAACCTCCCCAAACCCAGCCCCCATCATCATCACCATCTTTTCAATTTGCGCCGTTGGTAACACCATTCTCACCAAATGTCTCGTCCCAGTCTCTCCAGACGAATGCATCGCCGACAACGGCATAGCAAACACCGAATACTTCAAAGGAAGTACACTCGACATCACATTCGATTCTATACCTTCAAGAGGTATAAAACCACCGTCCTTCCCGATTTTAACATCCTTCTTCATCCTCGAACCAATCTTCACTTCATATCCTTCCGGATACATTTTCTTATCCACCACCAACTCCATCACAACAAAATCATTCATCAAAGTCGACGGTTGCGACGATGCTGATGGTAATGATGACGGTCTCATGATTTCTTCTCTCGTGATAAACGTACTGACACTTCTGCCTCTTCTTTGATCTTCAAAAGCAGAAGCGGCAGCAGCATAGATAGGTGATATGGTCGCTGTTGACGAAACCGTTCTTAACCGTCGTGGGTATTGACGTATCGGGAAAGATGTTGAGGACATCGAAGAAGCATCTGAACTCGTCGGAGAAGAAGAAGTCGTAATCGTCGCCTCACTATCTTCCTTTTCCATAGGACTAGAAATCTTCAACGGTATAGCTGTAGGAGGCCTCGGCGTCGCATCTTCCAATTCATCATTCCCACTCACTCCACCACCCCCATCCCCTCCACCCCCAATCCCATTCCTAACCTTCTCAACTAGCTCCTTCTCCAACTCAACCTCAACACAACAACTCAAAACCCTCTCTTCCAAACTAAACCTCTCCCAAACAACCAGCCTAGATTCATCCCTCTTCCTCAACTTCCAAGCCATATTCTTCAACCCAACAAACATCTCCTCTTCCTTCCTTCCTACACTTCCAACCACCATAGCCGTCTTCGGTAATCTTAACACTGGCAAAAAAGGTTTCTCTTCCTTCATCGTCTTGATAAAGTTCTCCAACCCTTGTATACTTTTCGGTATTATCGAAGAATTGATCATATAATTGACGGCCAGAGGTATCGAGCCCGCATAATCCATCGAGATGTATCGTGTACACCTAGTCGAAGGAATCATAAAATTCTCTTTCGTATACGGATCGAGAGTTTCCAATACCCATGCGTCGATGTGTATACGGCCGATTGGAAGCGAATTAGGATTGCATTTCGACAAAACGTGAGTTGGCGAGGCAGAACTTGAAAGTGATTCGGGATTGAAAGACGCTGAAACGTAATAAATCGCCCTTCTTGAATTGGTGCTTGAATGATCGACACCGCCGATATGTAAACCCGCTCCACTCGATGGCGCCAGTCTGTCGCCGCCGCCTCCACCATTATCACCCCGAGTCTCGTCACTCACATTCGTCGAACCCACTCTCGACAACCCGGGACCCAAAAATCCACCACCCGCACCACCCCTCACAACTACAACACTAGCCACATAAAACCCTCTATCCCTAAACGGAAAAACTCCCAACTTCTCAACTCCAAACCCCGTCCAACATCCCCCACCATACGATTCCAAAAATTTGAAATCCCCAACTCTATCATCCCATTTCTTCCTACACTCAGAATGCACGATCAAAGGTATCAATTCATCAGAAGAGAACCCTTCAATGACTTTTGATCCTTTATAAACGGGTATTATAGACGACACTTCCGGAATCAATTTTCGATGTGTTGAAAATGGCTTTTCTGAAACGAGTGTCCAGTCGTTATTGTTGGTATTGCTGGAGTTACTGCTAGACAATGAAGGAGACAAAGACGGTGATAAAGGCGCTGTAGATGCTGAACCGGAAGCTAACGATGATGATGACGAATGAGTATCTTGAACCCAAGAAAAAGCTTCTAAAGCGTATTGAAGCGGTACTTTCGATGACGAAAGGGTAGCATTGGTTTCACCAGAAACACCCGTAGGAGTCATAGCCGCAACAGCTTGTTGTGTCGTCGTTGTCGCCTGATCAACATAATAATTGAGGAATCTCGTAAGAGGACTTGACACTTTCGGCGCCGAAGCCCAAGTATTGATAACCTTGTCCACCTGTTTGTTTTCCATCAAAGGGCTCGCACGACTACTAGAATCACCATCCCCTCCACCACCATTACCACCATCTCCCCATTCCGCATTCTTCTTCTTGATATTCCCCATCACGGGTGGTTGATCCAAAGGAATCCTAACCGGTTTAACCCTCTTCTGTTTCGACAGAGCCTTAATCTCTTGTTCAGTCATCTCCTCACCATCCACTTGAATCTTCGCTCCATTTACCATAACCAATCCTTTCTCCTTCCCAGGTGCTTTTCTAATAATAGCTTGTAACCTTTCATCATCCATGAACATCGCATCATGACCCAGCGTCAACCATAAACCACCACCTTCTATCGATAACCGATGTCTCCTCAAACAAGTTATTATTTGTGGTGGTGGATCAACGATAATATCCAATGATGCAGCCCAAGCATCGATATCGCAACGTAATTCCAATTCGATAGCCGGTGAATGTGAATCACCATCTTCATCATCTCCACGTGAAGGTGTCGTGGTGGTAGTCGAATCAGTTCCAGTAGCCGCCGTCGTTCTCCGTTTCGCACAAGCTTCATACTCCACTCTGAAACTCACCTTCTCATAATCATACCTAACCTCATTAATCTTTGCACCAGCAAGTCGAGTAACAGTCGGTGGTCCACCACATTTAATCGCGAAATCCCCAATCCCAGCTAACGTATTAATCATCTGTGTAGGGATAGACGTTTTATTAGTCCATCCCTTCGGATCGGATTGTTCTAAAAGTGTAAGGAGTGTCGTTGTAGGTGATAATGCTTCTATGGACCACCCTTGTAAATCGACTTGAGTGCGAATTATATTGGGTTCGGGGGCGGGGACGTTTGGAAAGAGATGAGGTTCGTCGGCCGAGAAGGAAAAGACATGGATTGCGTTTGGAGATTTGTATACCGTTTTGAGGACAACGGAGTCTCGTCCACTACCACAGGTATATAAGAAACACGCTTTGGATGTTTATAGATACTCACTTGACCGGCCAGGCTGGCTTCGTCTTGTAATGCCACAACTCTGTCAGCTCGTTGACATCCTCCAATAAAACACCATCCTCATGCTGTTTGTCCCAAAACTGTCTTGCTCCGGGCGTCACGACAGCAGCATAAAGATCCCAGAGATTGACGCCAACAAACGTAGCTTCGGCACGATAAACAACAAGTGTCGGATCAATGGAGTCCAATTGTGTGATTGAAACACCACGCCCTTCTGTAGCTAAAATATGATGAATACTAAAAGTGTATGAGAAAAGAACTAAACACATACTTCTTCGCCACTTTGCTTCTGGCTCCTGGAGCAGGGATGAGAAATAAATGTAATTCCGTCGAACACGCGACAAAATAGACTTCTCGCTAGCAGCCGAGCGCTCGGGCGTAGAACGATTAAGTTGTGTAACCGAAGATGACGCCGAGTTCACGCTACTGACAGTTCCGACCGATGTGGTGGCACTGAGATCGGCCGTGCTAGCGACGTCTTGTAGCATCGTCGGCGACATGAAATGTGACAATGGATCCCGTTCCTCTGCTTCCACGATCGTCTTGGGTATACCATTGAGTCGGACACCTCGCGAAGCCGCCGAAACTTCGACTGTAACCTTGACTTTGAGCACCGAGTATGCATCAGGAAGAGCGGTATGTGTGACTCGAAGAATGATTTGATCTCGCGCAGGCGACGTGGATGAATTTGTCCGTAGGACATTAGCCGACCATGGTAGCCTCTCAACCTCATCCGATGAAGCTCTAGTCGTCACCTGAACTTCCCAGCCTTCAATCGATGGCAATATACATTCTATCGAGCGCGTTAGTCGCCGCTGCTCCCTCAGAGAAAGAACCTCTTCCATTCCCTGTCCTTGTTCAATTGGCATTGAATGCTCATCGTCCTCTGGGATAATGGCGTATTCCAAATCAAGAGCTTCTCTGTCGATTTGATATCGTATACGGTCTATCGATACACCATTCCCGTAAGCAGAGAGTTTCGCAACACGATTTCCACGCTTCATAACCGTCTTGAACAAACTGAGCGTCATCGTCGATAGCTGCTGGGCCAAGGAGCTGGATGAATTGAAGGCCCATATGGCCTTGAAGTCATGTTGCCAAAAGCATGTTATGCGTAGTCGAACGGGTTTCTTCTTTGTCGGATCGTCTTTGTCGGATTGTGGTTGTACAAGTTGAATACACCACGCAAACACTGCGCGAAATATGAAACGTAAGCAATGAAAGATACATGACGGCAAAATGACGATGCACACATTTTTCATGTGAACGAACATATGGAGGTGAGGGGCGAAGATAAGCAGGTTCATCTAAAGAACGAGGGAGTGAGGTAGAGATGTCGATGATGGTATTTGCGTCATGAAACAGTCTTGCAATCGTTACGGCGTCTCGCGGACTAGGAACCTTCTAATCTCTGGAAACGGATTACAGTCATGACAGACTCACTTTGCAGGCCAGCCAAGCGTAAAATTCGTTTTTGAAATCCTCGTCTTATGGTCAAACATCTCCAATAGGCGTGCTTCCTCCACAGCAGGATCCCATTCCTGTCTAAGCTCCGGCGTAGTGAGAACGGCTTTCCAGGGCTCTAGCGAAACATTCTCTTCTCCAACTGCGACGTCCAACAGCATTCGATAGACAGGGTCTCCTCCAGCTACGCCCGCGTGTCGGTGTACAACGACGTCTGTGAGCTCTGGCACAATTGAAACACGTCCCTTGCCCTTCTTACTCAAAGACCCTGGTGTCGTGGAGATCCGTTTCCAGTCTGAAGACGTGAGGAGTTGTCGGAAATGCGCCTCGGCTTCGTTGAGGGAATTGTACCATGTTTGTCGTAGCCTTAAGTACAGGCAGATGGTCAGTGATGGAGAGTTTCCGTGCCAGCGAGATAGACTGACCGTGGACCATCTGACATTGCTCTACGGTGTTGGGAAAGAGTGATTCCAATGTCGACAAGAATAGACGCCAACAATCCAGTTCCTGTTCGGGATCACCGCATGATATCATCAACACGTTGTCCCCACGATCAATTCCAATGTGTTTTTGTTCTCAATCTTTATGTATGCTCGTGCTGGATAATTCACTGACAAAACCAGAACGAAGCGCCATTACACAAGAATTCTGGCCCAGAGTCTCGTACACCACGATTTTCAAGTATGCTTGCGGCTAAGCTCATGCGCTCACTGGCATCCCTACCGATTCAAATTACTATCGTACCATTAAGGATGTATATGATCCACTCTCCAAGTGAAGCGTCTGGCCCTTAGTTCAATTCACTCCTCAAGTGGTTTTCGAGTCGAGTGACATTAAACCCGAGGTAAACGAACTCTGGGGGACGGCATAAAAGCCGAAGGCAAGAAACGCTGCATCACGCGTTTTCTCGATCAGTCTTCTTACCATACATTGCCTACCTAAGCTTTATTGCTCGTAAAATATCTATTAAAGCAGCTCAGAACGCCATGGGTATTCGAGAACGCATTTTAAGCATTCAATCTCACGTTGTCTTTGGATATGTCGGAGGAAGGGCCGCCGTGTTTCCTCTAGAGTGCCTAGGCTATGATGTAGATGTGAGTCACGATTCTTGACCAAAACCTTGGGAAAAGTATACAGGGGACAACACTCTAATTCATCATGGTAACAGGTTGTCAACACCGTGAACTACTCTAATCATGCTGGTCCTTGATACCTACCCTCATCTCCACGGGTCATGAATATGCTAAAATTGATCTATAGGGTATGGAAATGTCGGTGGGACCAAGACTAGTGCCAAGGAACTCGAGAACATGTTTGAAATCCTAGAAGAAAATGAATTGCTGGCACCAACGCGACTCTTGACGGGATATATCCCTGATGCAGAATTCTTATCTGCTGTCAACCGGATCGTTCAAAAACTGAAAGAAGAAAGGCCTGGAGTGATATATCTCCTTGATCGTGCGCAGATTATTGCTCTGATGGTTGCGTTTTGCTTGTTCTAATGCCTTTTCCAGCTGTTATGGGTGATGCGGGAAAGTTATACGTTGCGGCGGATGTTGTACCTGTATACAGACAAATGTTAACCCTTGCGACTATAATCACACCCAACTGGTATGAGGTCGAGTGCGTATCCACATTAAGTTACAGTGTCCTTCTCTGAATGGCTCTCTTCCATTTCACACAGAGTTTTAACGGAAACCCCGATGACGGACATGCCCTCTCTCCAAAAAGCCCTCCTAATTCTTCATAAAAAATATCAAGTCCCAAACGTCGTAATCAGTTCTATCCCTCTCAAACCATGGCTCCTCGCTGCTTTACCCTCATCCATATCCCCATCCAATGATGTCGATGACCACGAGGACAAATCTGACTGGCTCTTCTGCCTATCATCGTCTACTGTTACGATCAATGGCGATACTACTCCTTCCAATACCCACAGCAAGAGATCAAAATCAATCGGATACCTCTCCATTGTTCATGGCGCTTGCGTTCCATTGATTCCAGGATATTTCTCCGGTGTCGGAGATCTTTTCTCGGCATTTCTACTTTCTCACTTCCACCCCACTGTCCCAGTACCACTGAATTCTACATCAATGCTACAAACGCTTCAACTTCCATCTAAACCCACGCACGTCCAAACACCATTCTCCTACGCCGCCTCTCTCGCATTAACCAAGACACATGCTATCCTAACCAAAACACACGAGTATTCACTTTCATTACCGGAAGAAGAACGATTACCCAGTGATGATGAGTTAGATATGAAAAATCCTATGAGGAAGATTAAGAGGATGCGTGGGCGAGAATTGGCACTCATTCAGAACCAGGATATAATCAGAGGTGTTGGATTGAGTACGGCGAATACGAGATGGATGGGCAAGTGGGATTCTTTCTGGGAGAGTTGAAATCTTCTGGTAGACATATATCCTGAATCTCTTTCTTGGATTTAAACCATGGAATCTAGATGTGAATAAAGGCTGACCTTTACTTCTACGCTGCATCACTCGGAGCTTTCTATCCTTAAATATTTAAATCACGATCTAGATGTAGCATTGAAATTAAGAGAGCGGTCAACTATAGTCTCCTCCACTTTTAGGCACAGTTCATTTCTGCTCGGTAGAGCTTAAATTGTTTTCCCCTCATTACTCAAATCAAGGTATCCGCCACCATGACACCAGCCAACAAAACCATATGTCTCTTGCCAGTGACCCTTATCTTGAATTATTATTAATATCATTTCCATAGTCTGAACTTTGAAGTGTTCAGTTTGATACCCGGGGAGCTGGAAGTTATACCCTTTAGTGGTAGATGAAGTATGTCATCTACGCTATGAAAGAAAAAATTCACAGTCTTGAGTTAATATTTCCCATCTTGAAAAAACAAGTGGGGTCCAAAGGTAAAGCTATGTAGAGATGGACCCTAGTAGCCGCTTTACTGTGTAATTTACACCATGTTCGGGTTCATAGTTGTTATTCTGGCGCACTTGGATATATCATGTTGTACATGTGCTACGACCTGATTTGCACAACCAGTGACACCCCTCCTCTCCGAAGTAGTACATTCCGCAGCACTGCTAATCTGGGACTCGGACCTTTTCTATGAACCTAGACAGCTAGCCGTGACAAACTGACAGTTCTCTCGGCAGTCGTGACAGACGCCTTCAATAAGACAACTGCCGACCTTACCCCCCAATGGAAAGTCAATCGAATCAAAATCGAGTTAGATTGTTTTATATCTCACAGGATTCAATTTATAAATAGGTATCGAGTAGAATCGGGTGCTATCCCAGCTCATCGCAGGTCATACACTTTCACCCGATCGTCATTTTAGCATGATCGCCTCCTCGACCATTTCTCTGTCTTCACTTCGCTGGCACTTTGTAGATTAGAGTCGACCAAATAATGACAAACAACAGTGGGCTCATCTTCCTATGCGTTCGTCGTTGACTCGATCCGTCATTACCTGCTATTTTTGTCAGTATCCCCATAAGCATGGCCCCACTTCCTACCGATTCTGAGCAAAATATTTACTGATCTGAGCCATCAAAGCAAACTGACATGAGTTGCTGACCGTCTCTATTTACGGTTTCATGGTGAGCCCTGGGATCACTCCAAATTGATTTTGATTGATCTTGGTACCCAGAATTGACGGAAATGACGGGAGCGTGATGGGATTTAGATACCTGTGGATAACTCAGATATTAATTAGATTTATTCGATTTCCTCCAAAAATAAAGTGCGCAACTTACTTAGCAAAATTGAGTGTGGTCGAGCTCTCGATTTAGAGCACTTCTGCGCGACTGACTATCGGTTAAGCTTAACCGATAGCGCCTCTGTGAATTCCGACACACCAACTGCGGCATGATCGGGTTTCGAACCTCAACTTAGTTGCATTCTTGCGACCGAGGGTAACACTTAATAAGGAATGATTGCATCCGGCCGAAGTCATTTATTCTCGGCAAAATGTCGTCGCTACTGCATTTGGCTTGCACACACAAACTCGATTTTAACACCATCAACTGTCCCGCTCTATATGACAAGTCTGTACCTGTTTCATAGGCTGGTGGCTCCTTGCAACGAATGCATGCAGACGAAAAGTCTCATCGTTGCTTTGCTTCAATGGACATACACCCGGAAAAGCGGTTCCTCATGACGGAAAAGTCAACTATATCTGGAAAAGGTCTTAACAAATTTAGAACTTTCACAGTCACAGTGACGTTCTTCTAACAGAGCGACACGACATGAGAGAACTTCATCATGATGAAAAAACTCGTGTTTGATTTAAAAGCTTTCATTCCCACCACAGCGGACTCCTTGCTGACTAGAAGATGCATTTCAGCGTCCTCATTGCTAGTGTTTTAGCGGCATTACAGGTATGCAGGGCTGAGGTAGTCGAGTCGTTCCATGAACTCCGTTCAAGACATTTTGACTTCATCATAATTGGAGGTACGTACTGACTTCTCCCCTTATATCTAGCTCCCATAAAAGTATTATAGGCGGAACCGCAGGAAATGTTGTTGCAAATCGACTCACTGAAAATCCAAGGACAAAAGTACTAGTCTTGGAAGCGGGAGGCTCGTAAGCACGAATTTTCTTTCATTGCCACTCGCTTGTTGTTCAAATTCTACGTCCAGTCCTGATGGGCACTTAAACACTATCGTGCCTTTCTTCTGTCTTCGAGCAACGCCGAATACGTCTTTCGATTGGAATTATACAACCGTCCCACAGGCAGGATACAACAACAGACCTGTCCCGTATCCGCGAGGACGTGTCCTTGGCGGAAGTAGTTCTGTCAGTAAGTATAATATACATGCTTTCGAAAGTACTGTCCACATGTCCGATAGACTTCTTGGCGTATACGAGGGGTACTGTAGATGATTGGGACCGCTATGCCCGAGTATCTGGAGACCACGGTTGGTCGTGGGACCATATGCTGAATTATTTTCTTCGGGTGTGTGCTATTTTATATTGCGCGTATTGTGTCGACTAATGCTAAGGATCCCTCATTAGAATGAGAGGTGGATAGAACCTGCCGATCATCACGCTACTACAGGACAATTCGACCCAAAGGTCCATGGCTTCACCGGAGTCAATTCCGTCAGCCTTGCTGGGTTCCCTACACCCCTTGATGACAGATTCATCAATGCTGCCAATCAATCACAACCTAACAGCAAGTATGCATTCCAGCTAGACTACAATTCTGGTCGGCAACTTGGAATTGGTGGGGTTCTCCTTTCAGTGTGAGCTAATCCATTTTAACGTCTGAAATCTCTTCAGGCTATGCACAGTCTACTATCGGGGAAGGTGAAAGAAGTAGCTCCGCTACATCGTACCTTGCGCCACAATATGCCAACAGAAAAAATTTACACGTTTTGCTCCATGCGCAAGTATCAAGAGTCCTTAATTCAAATAAGGAAAAGAATGGTCGACCGTCATTTGACACTGTCGAGTTTACTGACGGTGTAGGAGGTAAGAAGAGTGTTCAGGCCGCCACATCACGATTTTGATATAAAAACATGCTAGGCCCTTTGCATCGTTTGCAAGCGGATAAAGAGATCATCTTATCGGCAGGTAGCGTCGACAGCCCTCACGTCCTCCTTAATTCAGGAATCGGGGACCCTGAAGTTCTTGAAGAAGTTGGCGTCGAGGCTGTTCATCATCTCCCTTCAGTTGGCCAAAACTTAACCGACCACCCTATCGTCGCAAATTTCTGGCTTGTGAATGCCGAAGACTCAGATACATTCGATCTAATGCTTCGGAATGAAAGCGTTGGGAAGGAAAAATTTGAATTGTGGCAAACCAATCGCACAGGTCCCCTTGTCGATACTGTATTCAATACTGTAGCATTCGTTCGCGTACCACCAGACGCGGATGTGTTCAAGAAGTTCCCGCATCAAGATCCATCTCCTGGTCCGAATACAGCTCATATTGAGTTAGTTCCAATGGTAAGGTATACATCAGTTCTGAGGACGAATCCTAACAAGCATTCCTAGCCTGGTCATCTTTTCCCCCCATTCCCTGACACGGGTCACTACGTAACGGTTTCAGCCGGACTTTTGCAACCCACAGCGCGTATGTTCAACGACTACCTAAATTTGCGAGTGCTAATTTAACCCTCCACGGGCCTTTCAATAGGTGGCACTATTTCATTGAGATCAAACAATCCCTTCGATGCTCCCCTGATTGACCCGAACTTCCTCTCCAACGATTTCGATATTGCACTCATGAGAGAAGGTATCAAAATAGCTCGAGAAGTTCTTACTTTGCCGGCTTTTGATGGGTATATCATTTCGCCAATGACGAACTCGACAACGGACGACGAAATCGATGAATATGTACGAGACAGCGCTCTTACTTTCTTTCATCCTGTAGCCACATGTGCTATGTCGCCTCCAGATGCCAAGTATGGTGTTGTCGATCCGGATCTGAAGTTGAAAGGAGCTGACGGTATACGTGTTGTGGATGCTTCAGTTTTGGTAAGGGTTCTTCTAGCTTTCGAAGTGAGTATGTTAGCTGAGCTTTATTTCCGCTCTAGCCATTCACACCGGCTGGTCATACTCAAGCTCCTGTCTACGCTGTTGCAGAGAGGGCTTCGGATTTGATTAAATGTCATTGGAGGATCTAAACGTTGCTATATGTAACAAAAAATTTGAACTGGAGGCTATATCTCAGTCATTTCTCTTCATTCGACGATATATGAGCCTGAGTTTTAGGTGTTTACAAGGCAAATGATGGATTATTCTGAGAGCGTGCTTGTAGCTCGTTGGAATACTTCACAAGTCTACAAGACACAGACATATTCTGTAGTTGTTCTGCCGTATCATCAGTTACATCTGGGAGAAGGATGTACAACTCTACAATAGGTATAATCGAAAAAAATTTCTACAAGAAAAGAAACAGAATTAATGCAATATGGCACCAGAAGCGCAAGTTTACATTGAACTGTACAATTTTATACTGCAAACTTTTCGAGGAATTTTAGCTCGACAGATCCACTTCTGACAGTCGCCTCCGCTTTTAGCAACTGTATGACGGATACTTCAGGTCGCGAAATCTCGAGTTTGAAAGGTTGCATTCCAACACTCCTCAGAGCCCTCTGTTTCATCAAATCTGGTAATATTTCGAGGTACGCCTGGGTCTTGATAGATTGAATCGATAATACTGCAAGGTGAGGGAGATATTCTAGTTTATGGGCGGACCCGATCTGCATGAGGCTGAGAAGCTTGACCGTATCGAGGGTAAATGTCTCAAAACAATCCCGCAATACCAACTTCCTCGTATTGTGGACATCGTAGAAAATTTGTGCCAGACCACCGCAAGTCCATTCCTTCCAGCTTACCAGCTCAAGCTCCCGGAGACCTGGGGATAATCGATGGAAAAATTGGATAATGGGCTGTGGGCTAATCGAATCCCTACGATCCACATCACCATACAACTGAAGGGTTTCTAATGCCGGCAATTTCAGTTGTTGAATGAATGATATATTGGTGCTATTGCAGGAAAGAGTCCAGGTGAAATTCTTCAGGAATGGGAATGTGATGATGGAGTCGAGGCGAATGTCGTGAACGTCTCGTGATGCTCTTGGAAACCGACAGTGAACCTCGACGACATTAGAACAATGTGTAAGGATTCCAATACACACATCTAGTGATGTATCGAAAAAGTCTAAAACAGAGATGTTGTTCTGTGGGATTAGAATTCGGCACGAGATACTCCTCAAAGTTAACTGGCACAAATGCGGCAGACTGGAGAGCGTGAAGGTAGTGTTACGAAGGGTTGCGGTATTCATGCTTTCCAACGAGAGGCATTGAAGCTGATGCAATGGGGATTTTGTAATGTGGCGGACCAACGACCTGGGTGGATTATGAAGACGTAACATGCTAAGCCGGTCTTCCATGCTCCTCACGGGGGCGAAGAACTCTCTGGCCTTAGCTTCCCATGTCGGTCCGCCCAAATCTCGGGATTCCACGAATTCCAAATCTACTGCTATGGGGAGTTGTTGCGATCTCATCCAAGTGAGTTCCAACAATTCTTTCTCAATCCGTCCAGCGTTGGGCATGATGTTCAGAACCAGCATCGTCCACAGAGAGGGGGTGGACAATATCAAATCTCTCCACAAAGAGGAAACACTTGCGCATCGAATAATGGAAATATTTCTTTCCATATGTTTGCGATAACGAAGGCACCGGTAATGATCGAGAAAGGTCGACTTGGTAATGGGAGTAGCGACATGATGAAAAATTAATAGCAAGGTCTCGGGAGGAAGATTCCTGGTAGTCGAACGCAGGGCGTTCAAGCGACGGAGCCTGTTAAGTTTCCCTTGTTGCAACTGCCTCATCTGATGATCTATCCTGGAGATATCGAACTCGAGAGACTGGACTTCAGATTCATCGTCATTATGATCTTCGGGGCTGCAGCGTCCTGAATACTGACAGTCCATTCCTACCTGAGCAGAGAGACGTTCATAAAGTCTCATAGCATCAGATTGCAGGGTGGGTGTCATGGTTAGGGAGTATGACTGAGGGCCATGAACGAGAATTTAACCAGCTTCCTGTAAGAATTCCGTATTCGATCCAGAAGATTAAAATGATCAGGTGGTGGGAGTGATGCATCGTGGCAGAAACGAGAGGAATTCTCTGGAACATGTGGCAGATGCCTCGTGTTCCTTCTGCTTTCGCTTGACACAAGGTTAAACTTCAAAAATTGAGATTGACGTATATAGCGAAAACCAAAGAGGAGGTATCAAAAAGCATGATTAAAAGTTGTATAACTCACCGTTGGAGGTATATACATACAGTGCATCAAGGTGCGAAAGAGGCGATTCCTTGACCTAACCAGTAAAGAAATACTAGGTTGGGAAGTAAGATACGAGTATGATGTTAAGTATTGAAATCCGATCGCTCCCCATTGTCCATAAAGACGTCACTTTTTGATTGTTGAATGCAGTTTATTGCGGACGCTATGGAAGATAGATGCTGTATGTAGCGACTACCAAGTATCTACGCGATGTTTCTCTATATTTGTTTCGTCGTGAGCCGGATAGTCGCTGGCCAACCAACATTAAGGTTGGGGAGTGAGGACCTAGGCAGGGCCCGAGATCCCCAGGTGGTGAGATCGAAGCTGGAACGCAGTCGGGTCATCCAAAAGCGTCAACTTCGACCCCAGTGTTGGCTGGCCGGACTTCCAGTAGGATTCGGGTGGGTGGAAAATAAAAAATATAATGTGATGGTGTGGAATCGCGTAGGTCCGCACCGGTAGAGGTAGTGGTAGTAGAATAAGTTCTACTACGTGACGTGAGTGTCGCTCACACACATGGACATCACTCCGAAAAATCGGACCGCGCTCATTCCTCGCGCGGTCTTCTTCCACTTCTACCTACCCTTTGACAAACATTGCCTCAGTATATAAGTATCTGCGATGTATTAGGCACGGCAGATTTTCTTCAATCGATAGTTCACACCTGTCGATCTCTCCGCTGGAATATCTCTCATGTAGCGTGACTCTATTCGCTCCCGCTACACTGTGACAAAATCTCGAAATGACTTCGCGCGGCTTTACTTGTTCCTGGTTATTTCTAGCACATACATCAGATGCATATGATTTCGATATGGGATTCTGAATACCAGACTGTCCGGACGTCTCACCGTGATCATGAAAGCATGTGTGCTGCCATCTTCATTCCTGTCCTCCATCTCCCTCCTACATTCTTGCGATTGTAGACAATATACCAGACCGTCTGATAAAGGATAAAGAATGTGAGTTCGGATCAACAATAGAAAATTGTGCTAATGATGCGATCGCGAGTCTCCGATACCCAGTGGGAATAAGAAGGATTCGCAGTCGATTAGCTTCGTTGACTTACAATGCATGCAATCTAATGCTGGTTATATAAAAGATGACAAAAGATTTTGTAAGGCCACTAGATAAGCCGGCGACACGCAGAACCATATATAATTAGAAGAAAAACATACAACGCAATAAATCGCCAATGGAATAATAGGAAAAAGAAATAGCATAAACCAGATCTAGCATCACACAGCAGACAGACAGAAAAAAAAGGCGCCAACTTATTCGATAATTTCCAGTTCGCGCAGACGAGCCTTTGCAAACTCGTCTTTATAGGTATCCCATATACTAGCAGAGCGAAAATTAAGAACTTGACGGTCAGCTTTGAAAACAAAGGAATAGAAAAGACATACCGAGTAAGTTCCGTTATATATTTATCTTGTACTTCCCTAACTTCCTCCGTTGTCGGTTTGTCATGCTGCTGGACCGAAATTGGTCGTCCGACTAACATTCAAAGTAGATTAAATTTATGAGAAACCAAAGTTTGAAACTTATATACTCACTGACAACAACAATATGCCGTCGATATGGCATAAGGCCCAAATTATCTACCACATTCATCAGTCATTAAATAAAACAAAAAAAAGTGGGAAGGAGAGAAAACGTACAATTAAGAACCCCACGTCCGTGAAACAAGGGCAACGTAAAACCAAAGATAGACTGAAAATGCTTCTGGAGTGTATGTATTGTCGTTCCTTTTTCATTCGGCATTTGCTCGTAAATCTAGAGTGAGTGATGTTAAAATAACAAAAAAGGATTGTTGTCTTTCATAAAAAAACATACATCATTTTCACCGAATGAAAAGACAGGAACCAAATCTGCACTGTGAAGCATAAGTCAATATAAATCAAAAAAAGTCAGCGTACCCGCCGACTACATACCCATGCTGAATCGCGACCTTGATAAACCCAAATCTTACAACCACAATTCCCCAAATGAGCCTCAGATTCAGATAGAAAAATAAAGTGGACAAACACACCGCTTCCGCAAAGTCAAATTAACAGTCCCAGGACGAGCACTCAAACTTTCCGCCGCACCACCCACCACAATCGTAATAGAAGACCCCGGTCCAGCTTTCAAAATATTCGAACACGAAGCTTTGCTAACACTATAGATACCGAGAGCCATAAGAATATCACGATAGAACGGCACTTTGAAATTGCTTGTTAATGTCAAGAGATGTGGTGTGATTCCAGGAAATAAGTTAGAAAATCCTGTCGCTGGATTAATACAAAGAAAAGAATTCGAATGAGTTACACAAATTTTTAGCAAGAGGGACATTATGTACCTTCTGTAGCGAAAGTTACGAGGGCTCCCCTTCACATATTTGTCTTCAGTCGATGTGATCGAGCAGACATCGGTAACGGACATACATGCCAATAATACCTACAGATTAAATGTATCTTCAATCAATCAAACCAACCCCAAAGTCCAAACTACTATTCAACACACCATGCGGATGATATCCAAACACATAAGGCCTATCTGGAGGTAAATCCGTTTCCTGTAAAAAAACAAAAACTCTCGTCTTAACAAGCACTCCATCGTATGATTGCAGATAAACATTACTTTGCACAGCCTAATAGACCAACATCATTATTAAAGTCGCAGCTTTCAAAGAGTGTCAACTCACGAAACAGGATAATACCCTGCAAAATACCTCCAAAATATATTTCTCCTCACTGACGGAAATATTCTTCTCCCAGTCTCCGGTGCTGTATCAACTTGTATCCATATCCAGTAGATCGACAAAAACGGCCATAGCGGAGGGTACGAGCTAGAAGAAAAGCCAACAAGGAAACAAGAACGGATATAATCAGTTGAGGTACATACCGCACATGAGTATAAGCAGTTATCAATGAAAATAAACGGAGGAGAGGCTCTTACGCCAAGGTCTACTACCGCGTAGGCCGCGGAGCGATCCAGAATGAAAAACAAATAGCAGATAACATACCAAAGAAACAAGAAAAGACAACACATAATAACCATCCCACTCGACCAAAGCGCCACAGCCAAAGTCTGAAGTCTCCTCTTCCTAGGAATCTTCGCCGGAACAAACCTATTTCCAAAAAAACATAAATCGCATTTTACATTAATCAACAAACTAACGAAAAACGCTTCAAACAAGAAAATGAATAAGAACGTACTCGATACCAGTATTCAGAGATGGGGCCGAAGCCAACTTCGATAGACGCTCTCTCAAGGAACCCGGTGACAGGAGTCTAGTTCGGGATGCCGACGATGTCGCAGACATACTCATTGTTGTTGATTTCTTCATTTCTTCAGTCGTGTTGCTTGCAACATGTACGATGAGCAAAGGGAAAAGAAGGGGGGAGAGAGGTGGAGGCGTGAGGAAAGGATGTGGTAGAGACTCAAAACAGAACTTGACCTGGACAGTGCGATGAATACCGAGCGGTCATCTCCATGCACGTGTTTTTATACCCTTTCGGCAACTATCGGTAATCAAAAAAAGAACAGCCGGTGTTTTTCACCTGCGCAGAGTTAAACAGTTAAACATTACTAATCCACGCAAAGAAAATCTATTGAACTATGTACTTCATGACCATGCCGAGAACTTTTGATATATTACACTAGAAAGCAATGTGTTGTAAAGAGAACGACAGTGATTTACCATGGGAGAGAGAAAGAAACGTGATGACGGTAAATCACGCGTACAGATCGTCATCGACGTCTTCCTGGAAACCTGCATTACCCGCAGAGGTACCAGGAACTCCTCCAGCTGCCGAATCACTGCTCTCGGGGAACTTGAAATTGTTTCCGAAACCACGCGATTGTTGAAGATTCTAGAACACGAGCATAAATCACAGCCTCGCCCATTTTACTGTTCTAGCTTACCTGTGCGAACATCTCGTATCGCCTAATGTCTGAATCTTGCACTGAGCGACGTGCATATTGCATGGCTTCCTCAAAGTGTTCCCTAGAAACCATATAAGTCATGGGCTAGTAAGATCTTCCAAAAATTATTGACCTTGTAATCATCGGTACAGGATCCTCACCCTCATCCTCCATCACTTCCTCCCCCGCTTCTTGACGAGCTGTTCTCTCTCGTTCAGTGCGGATATCAGCGTCGATGGATGCTCGAATAGCCAATTTTGCCGCCCGTTGACAAATTTCAGTCAAATCCGCACCAGAGAAGCCATGTGTCTTGCGAGCCAAGAACTTGAGATCCACTTCAGGCGACACAGGCGACTTCTTGAGAGTGGCAGTCAAGATCGATATACGTGAAACTTCATCAGGTAGAGGAATATAGATGAGCTGGTCAAGACGTCCAGGACGAAGGAGAGCCGAATCAATTTGATCTGGCCTGTTGGTAGCACCAATGATGAATACATTCTTCTTTTGGTTCATGCCGTCCATTTCGGTAAGGATCTGGTTCAGCACACGATCTCCAGCACCTCCACCATCTCCAGATGAACCACCGCGAGCCTTGGCAATGGAATCCAACTCATCAAAAAACATGACACAAGGTGCAGCAGCACGGGCCTTATCAAAGACATCACGGACATTAGCTTCTGATTCACCGAACCACATAGTAAGAAGCTCAGGACCCTAAAGCCTATAATCAGCGCATATGCGGTTCGCAGAGTCCATGTTTCTTACCTTGATACTGATAAAGTTGGCATTGCACTCATTGGCAATGGCCTTGGCAAGCAGTGTCTTACCAGTACCCGGAGGCCCATAGAACAAGACACCCTTTGATGGCGACATACCATACTTGAGGAACTTGTCGGGGTGTTCGACGGGGTATTGCACTGTCTCCTGAAGCTCCAGTTTGACTTTTTCCAAACCACCGATATCGTCCCAAGTGACGGTGGGAACTTCGACAACGGTTTCGCGAAGCGCAGAAGGATTCGAAGTACCGAGAGCGAAGCGGAAGTTTTCCATTGTGACACCGAGAGAGTCGAGGACTTCAGCATCAATCGTGTCTTCATCAAGGTCAATCAAATCCATCTTCTCACGAATTTGTTGCATAGCGGCTTCAGAACACAAAGAGGCGATATCAGAACCGACATAACCGTGAGTATCTGCAGCAATCTGAAAATGAAAATGATGAATAGTGGAAAGCATGAGGCAGGCAAGTAAGATATACCCTCTCGAGATCGACATCATCCACTAACTTCATGTTCTTGGTGTGAATGCGGAGAATTTCGAGGCGACCGGTAGGGTCGGGGATACCAATGTCAACTTCACGATCGAAGCGGCCGAAACGACGAAGGGCGGGATCGATGGAGTTTGGTCTGTTAGTAGCAGCCATCACGACGACATTTGAGCGAGCTTTGAGACCATCCATGAGAGTCAACAATTGTGACACGACACGGCGTTCAACCTCTCCGTTCGTCTAATCAATAGGGAATCAGATACATCATTTCCACTTTTTGATAAGTTCGACGCACCTTTTCACGCTTGGGCGCAATAGAGTCCAATTCATCAATGAAGATGATAGCGGGCCAGTTCTTCTCGGCTTCTTCGAAAGCTTTTCGGAGGTTACTTTCTGATTCACCAGCCATCTTGCTCATAATTTCGGGACCGTTGATGAGGAAAAAGAAAGCACCAGTTTCATTTGCAACCGCACGGGCCATCAGCGTTTTACCGGTACCAGGGGGGCCATACATCAAGATACCACGAGGGGGTTTGATACCAATAGATTTGAAGAGTTGCGGGTGGCGGAGAGGCAACTCGACAAGTTCACGGATTTGGGCCATTTGTTTACGGCAACCGCCAATGTCGTCATAACCGACATCAGCCAAATTCGATTCTTCATCTTCTCGCTTAACAGGGTCACCCTCTGCGGAATAAGCGACGTGAGCGGGATAATACTTGAGGCTAGCAACCCGATACTTACCGGTGTGAATGACAGTGTCCTGAGCCACGATACAGAACTCTGAGGGGTCGGTCTCAATGACCTTGAATTCGACAGTGCGCATACCACCACGGACGAGGAAAGTGTCGCCCTTTCGGACCGGTCGATATGCTGCGATGGCATGTTACTGGGATGTGAAATTGATTGGAGTGTGATGACGCATACCTTCAAGGAAATAGGGCTTCAGATAGACGTCGAAAATGTTTCCACTCAGACCCTCGATCGAGTCATCGAAAGGAAGTATATGAACCCGTTTTCCATACTTGATGTCGAGACATTGGTGCACGTTGACGAGATCTGCGAGTTTAACGCGAAGGTTATTACGAGCAACTTTGTTCATTTGGATTCGACCCTCTTCAACGTCATCCGAACTGAGACAAATGAGCACTGTGTCTCGTCTCTTCTTTCCACTGAATACACGGTTTAGCGCTATGAATAGGGCGAGAAATGCACATGGACGCACCGAACGATGATGGTATCGCCACGGAAGAGACCAAGAAGCTCCATTGTGGCCGGGTTAAGGGTTCCAACTGCAGATGATGAGATCGCTGGTTGAAAGAGAAGGAGACAGGCGCTTACCAGAGTTGTCATCGTTGGTGGCTTCGTCTACGATGAGGCGATTTGGGCTGCGGCGGGTTCATTAAGTGGGATTAAAAAGCTGATAAGAGACTCACGATTTCTTTGGCCTGAGGATGGCAGTGGAGATGTCGTCGGGGCCTGGTTGGGGGGGAGCGCCGCTTGGGTCAGCCATGGTGGTTGTGGTGGTTGTGGGTGAGCCCGGTGTAGAAAAAAGAAAGGGGACACGCGTCCTCATATCGGAGACAAACACGCCCAAATATAAATATTATTATTTTTATTATTATTTATTTTCTTACATCTCCTCCGCGTCCAGGTCCAGCTCGGGATAGTCGCCGACTCTCACCCTGTCTGGCCGCGCAAACACGCCGTAGCTCGGCCGACACGCGAAATAGCGCTCGCCTTGGACTGACCCGTCGTTTTTTCCGAGTGGCTCGTCATACTCGATGCCCACCCAGACTCCCTTGCTAAACTTGGTCTGTCCCACATATCGCACCGTCCCGCGCTTGCTCAACCCGGGCTCTGTTGACTCGACTTCGCACCGTGTCCCAACCTCTATGCCAGCGGCACTTTGCGGCGGCGTTTCCTCAGCCTCGTTGGTCTCTGCGAACCGCCCGACTCTGTTTCGCTTTTTAAATGCCAATATACTGTCTATTTCATCTTTAGTAAATTAAGAGTAGTCATCAAATACAACTCACCTTGACGCTTCGCGTACTCAGTCTCACTAAGCTCGAACTTTTCTACTTGTGACAGATCAGTCAACTGCCCAGTAAATGATGTTGAAGGGTTGGTATCTTCGATCTAGTAGTCCGATCAGCCGTAGTGATAAACCTCTTCAAATCACTCACCTTGAGAACCTGCCAGTCCCGTAACCCATACTCCGATAGCGTCTTGGAATTATCGGACAGCTGTGCCAACACAGCAGCATCATGGTTCTCAGACTCAAGGTGGAGGATTCGCTGATTTGAAGACGGTATCCCAGTGATGACTTCCATTTTATCCTTCAAATTCAATCAGCTTTTATCCTTCGAGGCCAACACCGATTCAGCACCTACCTTGAGCTGTTGAACAGTCCAATACGGTTCAATCCGCCTTTCAGAATGCGTGTCTGGCGAAACGACAAAGATATTTAGTACGCCCGACATCGCGAGTCTTGTCCAAGGTGGGAATGATAATCTTATCTTATCACAGGCACGACATTTGACATTTGAATGCAGTCCCTGATTTGTCGCAGAAAGGATGCACATGGACCTTGGGCGGTCCTACTTAAACATGCCACTCAAAGCCCTCATCATCCCCCGATATTCGTCACTCTTCCCACCCCTTCCGATCCCTCTGGCAACTATCCCTTTCATTTGTCACCGATACAAGTTACCCTTAGCGACGTCCATCTTTCTGGAAAAAATCGTTACTACGTACTATTACTCGCTTCTTGATTGCCTCGACCGCAAACTCTAGAGCTAGCTGGCACTTTCAAGTTTCTCTTGAATGTCGCGCCGGTCACATATATGCTACCAACATCTTTCCGCTCTGCCTTTCTCGCACCATGGTTACAATACGCATGCTTATTCTCGATCTTGCTCTTCCCTACGCGAATATTTGCTCAAAATTCTGCGCAAAACACGACGATACGGTTAGATTCCCCACGAATCATCTACACTCCCTTCCTTTGCGGCATACATAACGCCTCAGGGGACTGCAACGGCGGATGGTCGGTACAGAAATCATGCTTTGTGGTATGATAGGCTCTAACTCAAATCTCTCCCAGGCTGCAACAACAAACTGATAGACTGATGCCGACCGTCTTCACTACAGGCCCAGCCCAGAATTCGAACAACATCATCCCTCAGATGTTTTTTCAATTCCGCGGTCCGTATCTAATTTTTACTCGTTGTTTTTTCTCATGGGATATTGTCCCCAACTTTTCATTCATCACGTCTTTCATCGTTAGTTCCGTCTCCAGTCATATAAAGATTGATGGTCACCTTCATCAATGTCTTCGTCCCTGCTCCCTAACAGCGAAGCAGAAATTATTGACTCATGTTAATTTTTCCATTCAAGGAAATACTGTCCTAGATATCAGAATTTTTTTCTGACGTTCGAATCTCTAGGTTCGGCATTATATCTATTTGCGTCGCCGGCATCCAACGCCCAAGCCAATATCACGATCACCACGAATAGAACCACAATCTCCGCGACATTCGACTCCACCCTCGGACAAGCATCGATCCTCAACCTCGATTCATCATCAATAACTAAATTCGCATTGACATTTCTTTCGACAAACACTCCTCATGAATTCTCTCTCAGGTCAATGATCATAACCGTACCAAATGGCATGTACGTCCCAGTTGATACAACAATCGAGTTCCGCGCTGACCGTTTGGTTGTTTTTTTTTTTTGTTCGATTCACCTATCCGATAAACATCACTCCGTAATGCAACCCACACTACCAATCTCTCTCAAACAGCCTAACGACAACACTCCCTCTACTCCCCAGCATGACACTTCCACCATCTTCATCTGCACCAATCTTCACTCCCTCTCCAACGTCATCCGCCACCCCAACCACCATCTCACCAACTTCATCACCTAGTACAATATCCAATCCCCAAGCCATCTCCTCATCAAAACGGACTAACATCGCGATCGCAGTGGGTGTGACTGTGGGTCTCGGTTTAGGTTTAGCGACTATAGCAGGGGCAGGTTTTTGGTGGTACAGGAAACGGCGATCGAAGAGAAGATGGGGGAGGTCTTTGATAGTTGATCAGACTCGAACTGCTGGTGGTGGTGATGGTGGTGACGGTGATGGTGATAATATATCAAGAGTATCAAGAGGAGCGGAAGGAGGACTTCGTGTTGATGATTTCCCTGGGACGAGACATATTGGGGATCCTGGAATTGGAGTCGCGTTTAGATTTGGTGAAGGGAGACCGAGATCAGTGTCTCCTTGTATGGAGAGACAGTAGTCATCTGTGAGAGATGGTCTTTTAACAATATAACGGGGATGGATGTCAAACCCAACTCCAAACCCGTCTCACCTCCGGATCCTGAGGATAGTCCATCGGTACTCGATCGAGATCATGTAGTTTTTCCGCTCGGAAAGACTTATATTTACGACTCTTCACGACGTACATGTTGACCATTGATTCTATCTTTCTTTCTTCTTCATTCCTTTGGGTTTCATGCGATCACCACCATTCTCTCGACACCCTTTTACAATGCCATTGTATCTTATTATCTGGTCACGATAATTTAGAAGGCAAGTATCGCTTGACATTCCTTAAGCTCAACGGTCTCAAATTCAGAATTCAAGAATCTGATCATATGCATTTGATGTATGTTCTAAAAGTGACCCGGGAAAAAGTAAAAGACCATCAATATTGGTACATGTTGTGATCTAATACAAAGTTATTCGTTTCCTTCATGATTTCACTTTCGACTTTGACTTTGTTGAGGTTCCTTACGTCCTACATTATCTAAATATCGCCACGAGGTTGACGGAGTGAAGGGAAATAATTGAAGTACACTTAGCATTCGAATATACCACTCGGAAATCGCATGATCATGATCAGCAAGTTCGGATCACCATCACTTGTCATGATCAGTTCAAATTTATACTATCCGAATTATAAGAGTAATTTCTCAAAGCACGTATATTAATAGCTCGTCCGGCATCCCACAAGAATGATTAGACATCCAGACACGTTCACATATCACAAAGATTGTACAGATCGTCATTGAGACGAGAATGACAGCCGAGGTGAATCGTCCTGGAGCAATTTACTTCAGTGTTCTTCTTTTAGCTATTGTATGAGGGAGTGGAATTGTTTCTCTGAGGAGTCTTCCTGGCATCCATAGCCGGCCTTCATGATAAGCAAGGTATACAGCAACTCGATCGCTAGTGCTGCTCAACAACAGGGCGACCATTGCCAATGGAAGGAATGCAGTGAAATCTTTAGATTTTTGTAGGGTTTTCTGGCCAAGGTGTCGAGGATGATATGCAATGGCGAACTGGGGGGCCGGAACCCTACAGTTAGTACGAAGGCACCGCCGTGAGATGTTGTAGTGTACAAGTGATAAGATAACGGTTAATTTTGAGTCATTGACCCTAGAATGCTCTCTATAACGTAGGTTCAGAATGTTCCGTTCGACGCTTGAAATCACTAGTTTAGGCCTGAAATATGTAGATTGAGTTCTGTGCGCTAGTTGAACAAGTTATACACGATGAATTTGTTTGTAGATTGGTTAGAAATGAAATATCTAATCTGATAGGTACGAAAGATGTGATGTATTCTAATGGAAGCACAAATAATTGGTATGGAAACATTTGGGTAAAAGAAAATAGAATGATGATGCTAGAAAATAGGAATGCCATGCGTAAAACGTGCCTAGTGGTGCAATGATAAAAGATATAGTCTAGAATTTCAGATCATTAAAGGACATCAGCATGTCCTTGCTGGCTGTGGTCCTGATCACTAGCCACGAACGAAGGACGAATTTGACGCAGTTGAGCACGGGACACCGGAGCGCGACAGATGGGGCAGCGACGTTGATTTGTTATTGTCTGATTAATGCAGCTATTATATGATCGTTGAGTCATTCATTGTCAATGCAATACAAGGATACTCTCACCGCATGCAGAACAGATGTCCACAGGTCGTCACCACGGCGTGTTGCGGGAACTGGCGACAAATAGGACAAATAAGTTGGCCTCCTGGCGAGGTCGGGGGTTCTGTCACTTCGTCTTCAGGAGATTGCCGCTGGGCAGGCCAACCAGAGTAGGCATAACCGGACTCGGCAACATCACCGGAGACAAGAAGCGTATGCTCGCAAAGCATACTCTTGTCTTCCATCGAGGCGCCTGAAAGAAGTCGCGAGCCCGAACGGAGAGCACAACCATTGCCGATCTTCAGGTGATTCAACGCGAACACTCCTCTTGAGTTGATATGCGCTACAACTGAGCAATCATCCAAGCTCACGTCGTCTCCAATCTAATTGATAGCGTGATTATGGTCCTAAACGGGGTATTTAAAACCAACTTACCTCGACAAGATCGGGTTCCGTCATTAGACCGCTGATACCTCCTGCGAAAAGAGCGCAGTTCTTTCCGATGGTCGCGCCAAGGGAGCGATAAAACCAAACAATGTATGCAGAGCCGTTGAGATGGCCGAGGATACCACCCACACCGTAACCCCGGTAGAGAAGACGACACAACGAGAGATGCAGTTGCCACCGCTGACAATAGTCGCTCTTGTCCCATTCGTATCGACCTTGACGACGCTCACCAATAACAAGCCACTTCGTTGCAACTGCCCAGAGGACGGCAACGGTAGCCTGCAAGTTGAGCACGACAACGAAGCATATAGCGATGAGAACATATAAAACCCCGAGTCGATACCAGCTCGGCTTGAAGAGGCTAGTGTGATTAAACTGCAAGTGGATGTGTCGCAGAAGGAGGGCAGCGGCGACAGGGCTTATTGACCAGTATGCGGCAGAAACGGCAGTAATTGCCAAATTTGACCCCAGGATAAACCAGTAGGGGAATACCCAATAGTCGGCTTTCCCCTCGTAAAAAGCCCGACCGAAAGGCGTGCTCGTACTGGTGACTTCCTTCTCGGGAAAATCCCTGTCGTTCCGTCCAAAACAGGTGGCTTCGCCGTTTTCTCACAAAGCTGTCAGTATGGCAGTCTAAACTCGCGTAGAAGGGCTCTCACCACATCCCATCCAGGTTGAACCGTCCTCGTACAGAGTGTCTCTCTTTCCAAGGGCACCCGAACCCATCACTGTCCGTCTACCCACCTTGCATCCCGGGAGTAGAACCACACGATCTGCAATCATCGCTAAAGCGAGTCAGGCCGAGAAGTCGACAGAAATTGATTAACCTTTACCTCCACTGCTGATGACGACCTTTTTAGTTCCTAGCCGATCATTTGTGAGGATCTCTGAACGTGACCCAAACACTACATCGTCTCCAATTTCAAGAAGTTCGGGATCCTGGCAAACAACTCCAGACCCTGGCCAGTATATGCGCTTGCCGATTTTCGCTCCCATCGCACGGTATACAACCTTGTTGATGGGGTTAGCTGCCGTTCCTGAAATAGTAACACGTAGAAAACCTACGGAAACGACTTCGTAATGAGCACCAAGGATAGAGAAGGCATCGTGCAGCAGTTCATGCGAAAGGATAGTTGAATTGATATAACGTCGCAGCAGCATCATTTGAGTGTATTCCTTGGTCCGGCACTCCTTGTTAAGTCCCATAAGACGCTTCAGCGCAATCCCAAGGATCAGCTGACAGATAGGAGTCATGCTGGCGCGGACAACTCGGGATAACGTATGGTATGCAACTCGACGAGGATCGGCGAACCACCAGATGACTGCCTCTAGAGCATTTAAGCCGATCGCATCGAATTGAACTTCCTGGATCATGAGCCATAGGCAAAATATCCATGGGATATCTACGAATGGTTATCTCTGTTACCACTTGGACTGTGGATATCACTTACGAGCTATTGTCACGACTAGAACAATAAGTGGCCAAGCAACTAGAACTTGAAGAAGCCAATGAGGTCCCGGGTTCAGTGTACGATTGTATATAGCGTATGATTTGGGAAAAGGCGCATCGTAAGAAGATGCGTGGGGACCGTAAACGGCACTGTCCGGGATGATAGCTCCGGGAGAGATTGAAGTATAGGTGTTAATGACAGCACGTTTCCCGATGCTGATAGGATCCAGTCGGAAATATCCCTCTCTCTCCACACAGAAACCCCTTATATGGGACTTGTCAATGCGACACCCATCCTGGAATGTTAACATATCATATTCTCCTAGCTTAGTTTTAGGATCGATGAACACGTTCTTGCCTATCTTGGCACCGAGTAGTCGATAATATAAGATCGTCAAAGAAGGGTGAAGAGCGAAAAGACCTTTGCCAGAGGATCTATCGGCGTTGTGAGCGATGAGAGGAATTGTTGGAGACCCTGGAAGACGAACCTTATACTTTGATCTACTAACCAGCACCGAAGGTAGTAAACAGACCACCTTCAAGAGGATGAATACACAATATAGATCGAGAATAAGCGACTTACATGCGATATGTTCCCGCCTGATACTTTCCCACCACCAGCCATTTGAACAATATAGCAATGATTGGAGCGATAATCCTGACAGCCATTCTCGAAGCAATGATAGCGGCTAATAAGGTGCCGAGTTTCACCCAGAAACCTCCATCGAGAAATTGCGCGATATAAGATAGCGTGAAAAGTAGGAGGGACCCTGCGAGTCAAGTCTGAGGCGCAATCGAAAATTACATTAGTCAGCTCACTTACAAGTAAGTGCGGCCTTCAGCGGATAGAAGAATAAAACGGGGATTGCCTGAGTGATTAAACAAAGAGGATGGGTCTGACCGCGCGCCTTTGCCTTTTCGAATACTTGATATTCCTGATCATAATCATACTCGAGCCCAAAAGTTGTCATTGAGGTCGTATCGGAATGAGGGCGTTCCTTCTCATCTACCGAGATGAATGATCCCTTTGGTCCTTCCGCGTCTACGAGAGCTGCCATCCCGCCGATCGTACAATTGTTGAACAGAGACGAAACACCAATTGGTATTCCTGTTTCTTTACGAATATGGTAAGCGAGCTTCCCAAGAAGAAGAGAATTGCCCCCAATGAGAAAAAAGTCTGATCGAGGAGTGATACTGGCGCGATCCACCGATAGAATCTCGGCCACGAGATCTCTGATGCGAGACTCGGTTTTTGACATTGAAGCGGAAGCAAACTGTGCAGATGTCCTTCTAGCTTCTTGAAAGTCTATCTCGCCACTCATGTCTCGCGACAAAGAGCCACGCATCAAGTAAACCGCTTCGGGTACCAAGTATCCATCAACTTCCTGGGAAATGATAGCCTTGAATGCCTCCGAGTTCAAGAGACACTTGGAATCGACGCTTAAATACAGTTCAGCAGCCCCATCGGGAGAGAAATTCACGGCGAGATCTTTGACTTCTTTCATACGTCCCAGAAGTGACTCCACTCCTTTTGAAGTCAACGATACGCGGGAACAAGGGATTGATTCTGATAAGGATGCACGCGGTGAAGGAACTTGTGCATCGAAATGGCGTTGGTTCACTGGAATGCCATCATGGAATGAAGGGAGACCAAGACGCTTTGCTAAATTGATGCGAACAGCCTTTCCGGTGCTGTTAGGGAGGTTCAGCTGTCGGGATTATTATTTTTGGAGAGATCGAAAACTCACCTGTTTTTGGGAAGGTCATCCATATAAACAACCACCGAGGGCCACTTTGACGGGTGAAGGTGATCACTGCAGACATGTTCACTTTGTAATTTTAGAGCAGACATCCAATTCTTACCGTAGACTGTCTTGTAGCTGATGGAGGCCAATTCGTGGCTTGTTGGGCACACATACGATCACAACCCCAATCGCTTCTTGTAGAAGATCGTGCTCAACGGTGAACGCAAGTATGCTCTAAACAGGGCAATTCATATAAATGAGTGTTATGGGTCGGAATCAACGGACCTTGACACGATCCTTAGCCGCTGTGATAATCGCCTCTTCAATCTCGAAAGGAGATATGACCTCGCCACCCTTGTTGATTATCTCCTTTGATCGACCAGTTATGTATAAATATCTGTTGCCAACTGGAGATGAGCTTTTCTCTTTCTAAATTTGCCACCTACCCGTCAGCATCAAAATAACCCATGTCTCCTGTGTCAAACCAGCCTTCAGCCGAAAAGCAAGAAGTATCTAGAGGCACGCTTCTATCGGGAGACGTTTCATAACCAGAAAACATCGGAAAATCGCGGACAGCGACAGCGCCAGTACTACCCCGAGGCAATTCACGGTCAATGTTAGATGGGTCGCGAATAGATATTTCTGGACCGCAGGCAATGCCCGAGCAACCAGGACGTTCTAACTGATAGTCTTGTGGCGGAGAAGCTATTGGCATGCACCTGCATAATTTCCAGCGCTCTAAGTCCATTTCGGAGAGACAAAAATAGTTCATGAAAACGTACTCTGTCATGCCGTACGACGGAAGGATTATCGCTTTCCCAAAAGTTTGTTTCATTTCCATCGCAAGAGAAGGTAACAATCCTCCTGCCGCATTGCAGATCATGCGCAGACGTGAGTCTTTCATAGCATTAACATGAGGAGGGCGGGAAGATAAAATAGCGTGGTGTACAGTTGGCGCCCCATAATACCTAATTGGATGTTTAGTAGTTGATCTTTCGCAGAACTTTTAAGTTTACCAGGTAGCCCCGAAGCGAATGGCGACATCCCAAAAAGCAACAGCATCAAAACCACTGCACATGATAGTACCGCCCCCAGAAAGAATAGGAGCGCACAAGCTCCGTACAAACCCGCCGACATGGAAAAGAGGCATCATATTCACTACCGAGGAGTTCAGCACGGATTTACACGATTTGTATCAAGGCTTACAATTAACATCGTCTGCCTTCAAGGACCATGACTGAACGACGGCCCATGCCCCCACAACCAAAGTACGAAGAGAATATGGGACCACTTTCTTTCTTCCGCTGGTTCCAGAAGTCTGGAGAACAAGGGATAAATCGTCCAGTTCATGAAGCCGGGAAGGTCTGAGGGGAAAAATAGTTTGCCTGTTCAAGCAAGTCATTGTGAACATCCCAGACGAGCCTTCAGCATGGGGCTCGGCAATAATAACGTCACAGCCTAGCTCTTCTTGTAATGACCCTAAGCCGAGTCGTTCTATTGAGTCGGTGGAAGCGAGTATAAGCTTTGCCCCTAGCCTAATGGCATCGTCCCGAAGCTCGCTGGGCGTACATGAAGCATTAACGGGAGCACATGTGTGATAGGATGCGACAGAAAGCAAAGCCAAAGCGTTGAGTGGTCCATTGGGAAGCGCGACGAGAACACGGTCGTTGGGTCCTAAGGGTGTATGCGTCGGAGAATGAGGCAATACAAACGTGGAGATGAATGCGCGTAGTTGGTCATGTGTGAGGGCTCGCTGTGAGGGTTCTGGAGAGAATATAGCGGGGTTGTGGGTAGAAGACAGACAGTCTAAAAGCGAGCCGATGTGAGAGGAATCTGCTAGTTGGTCAGCTATCCAGCGACCCAATGCGATGCCGTTCGGGAGGGCGGGAGCATGCAGAGAGGAGAGAGGAGCTGACATGGCGCAAGACCAAGCAGAGACCTGTTGGGCGGGCAGGAGATAGTAGTAGAAATGAGGTGGGGTTGAACCAGAAGGCAAGTTAACGAGAGACGGAGGCTAACACCAGAATAAAAGGGACGGACTAGTGTTCGATTTGGCAAGAGATCTCAGATGTTTTTTTGGCTGACACCTCGATCGACCAATCCCGATTGCAACACGGGTCTTCACGTCAGAGGCTCTGAGGTAGCGTGGGCGCGGAGCCCGATGGCTTTTCTTCTAGTCAACGGGGCAGCCTCCGCTCATTCCTATCGTCGGGCCAAGACTGCCGTCAAAGGTCCCAGTCCCCAGCATCCAAGTAAAACAATTAAGCATCATCAGCAGTCGCCATTTTGAGCCAGAGATGCAATTTTTGGCCAAGAGACCATGCGAGGATGCCGTGAAGCAGATCAAACCCTGCTTCTCGCAACTCCTCGATATCATTTTTTTTCTCGGCGAATTCAAAAATAGTCCGCTGTCAGAATACATATTCTTGCGAGGCTCATCGAATAAATTAAGCCATGGAACACTTCCAAAGATTTGCCAGAGGTCAGCTAGTCATGAGCAACAAGCCGAGCAATTGTGTTTGCAATTGTTAGTGACTCACTTATGTCGATAAGCGCACATTTGTCTGCGCGCCGACATAACGCCGCGGACGCCCACATCATCGCTCTGAAACCCTTAGTAAGCTCTATTGTGCACCGCAAATCGTTCGCGCACTTACAACATCCGCTCTACTGCCGACTTGCACTCCAAGCTGGCTTCTAGCTGCATTTGAATCCCTTAGAGTTATCCCGACGCAACTCCTTGAGCAATGACTCTAATATAAACAGCATGTGGAAACCTGAACAACAGGTAGCTTAGAGTCTTCAGAAAATGTTGTATCCGAGGCTCTCACTTCATTAATCCCACTCCACATCCCAATGTGTTCGCACTTCGATTCGCTATGTTATGACCGCAGACCAATAAGTGGAGCCTCTTCATCAGCACTAACGGAATATCAAGGCGAATAAATGGCCCAGCTCGGGGAGGTAGTCAAGGTCCTGACTCCTCGGACAGTGTTTACACTGCAGCAATCAACGTTGCGCGAGCTTCCGAGAAAGTTTAAACATCTATTCCGGATATCAGAGTTTCATATGGAGGAAACAAATTACAGTGCTTTGATTCTTCCATAAACCACCTCTCTAATTCGGTCCCCAGGATCACATTTCTTGGCCCGGTCATAATCGTACCAGACTATTTCTTCCTTAGAATGGGTCACAAAGGCCTCTTGAGCGAGAGAATAGGCCGATCCCGTTATTCGAAGTGTAGAACGCTCGTTTATATCGTCCGAAGGGGGTAGAATAGGCATGTAACCAATCAACAGCTATTAAGGGCTCTTAGTACACGATCTTTGAGTAATAATGTCTGAAGACGGCCTACCGTATCAGGATAAGTAACTGGGCGCCGAAATCTAATTTCTATTGACTTCAGGATGAGCGACACCCCTCGACCTTTGACCATGGCTTCAGCTTTTTCGGGACCCCCTAACTCGTGACCGAACGAGGCCAACCAGTGAATACGAGACTTCGAGGTTCGGTAAACTATCGAAGCCACGCGGTTTAACGGAGAAATGAGCTTACCGACTCGAAGAAACGTGCTAACCGTGGGAGGCTTTTTAGTACTTATCTTCATAATAAAAAAGACATAAATTACCATAACGCACGTTGTTTACATGCCTGTCTTGTCAGTACTAGAGTACGAAACGACAGCAATGGAAGCTCACTGAAATGAGTCATGATCTCCCCAGACGATGCGTTGCTCCCAAAAAGACCGTGGGTCAAATCCTTGCTTCGTCAAATGTTCATGAGCCTTCGCAAGTGGGCTTGAAGGACTGATCGACGCATCGTTGAAGTCATACGTATGCGACGGAGAGTCCGGCGCTTCTGGTCCTCTCGTTCCAGGAGGAATATAGTACGGTGACGATGGATCACGAAATTGAGCTTGAAGCTCCTGAGTGTTTGTGCATTCCTTGAGAATCCAGCGGAGAAGCGAGGAATGTTGCGCACATTGACAGAAGTCGTTTCAAATCGACCGGGGATACTCCTCGTAATTTTTAATTTCGAGAACGATATGGGGAGTCGGCGCAGCATACTTAACAAAATTTGAGTTGGGCTGATCAAGGTTCCGGATAGAACCGGTAAACAGAAAGATTGGACATGCGCCGCGGCGTGGCAAGGATGGAGGCCGCCCGTGGAAACTAATTCTTGATCCGAATACTACGTATTTCATGAAAAAGCTCTCAACCCGACCGAGCTCGTGCGCATCTTTCCAGGAACCCTGTGCATCGCTGGTCGGATGTGCGGCTGTCCCGATCCAATAAATCAGCAAGCTGTTCAGGCGAGACCAAAATAGTGAATGAAAACTTCGGATCCGAATGAGCAGTAAGGGTTTGATGGCTCTAAAGCACCGGCGGCGACCGCTGTAAAAGAAGTCACCGGCACGGTATCCAGACAGGCTAACCACTCTCGGAACACTCTCGCCCAAGTCTCGCCTCATATCGTTATTCCTCCCGCCTAACCAATTACAGAATTTATTTGATATATTGTGCTTTCGACCTCTGTCTTGAAGCTGATTTGGTGTTCATTCGTTAGGCAGCTGAGAGAAGTTAATTTCAGGAAAGCGCCAATGTTTAGACGATATCGAGAGTCGAAGAGCGACTCTGAATCGCAATAATCGCTACATTTACATGTCATTTAACCCAGATTTTTCTCGAAATCTACTGCCACTGGACATTGCAGTGATATAAACCAAACTGACAAAGGACTCATAGTTATAGTACCCATGAAAGTACCATCCTTGGTGATAGATCAAACAGCCTGTTCCTATAATTCAGCACGCAAGTTGTACTGTGAACAGTTGCAGAAAACTTACAAAATCACGGAGGAAAACCGGTAATGAGGAGATTTTGGAAGGTAAATTTTTGAAATTCAACAATGTTATATCCTATTGTCTAAGATACGTCTGGCAATGGGATGACTGTGAATGGTTTTTTGCGTGCTCAAAGTGGGATTGTAATAACTCAGTAGAGGAGAAACACCACTGTTATTTGTCCTCAATTGAATCCTCAATTATTTCTTGATGCCCAAGCATACTATTCAAGAGAATCTTGAGTGCTCTATAAAATCTGATCAGTGATAACCCCTAAATTCCCACGTGCTTGACTGACTACTTGTGTTAAGCCCAGACGGAATTTGATTTTTGATTCAACCCAGCGACTGGACGAAATCAGTCAAGGACGCAACCGTTCTAGTATATTTCACACATGGCCACTCCATCATTCCGAAAACCAATGTCGACTATTTCACGGTGAGTGTACGGGTACTCCACGTCATCGTCCCTCCAATAGAACCTGTTAACCGAATTTTGGATAGTCCGTCGTCCTCACAGCTTAACAAGAATATGACGGCAGACAATCATTAATATAAACAATAATACGAACAGCAAATGTCGCCTACGCAATATGTATCTCAACAAGCAAGGGTTTGGGAGGCGTCGCCGACCCTTCTAATTCCCTCAAAGGTAGGGGCAATTTGTTTATCACAGGTGACGACGTCGTGGCTGATACTTCCAAAGATCGAACCACGAATGTAATGCTCTGGGCGCCCAATCAACTCTGAATCAATTCATTCTGGTAACCATCTTGACCATCTGTGGATTAGTTTCTTCCAATGATGATGATCACTCGTGACCATTTGTTTTCCAGTTCCTTCCCTTTTTCCCTCCGTTATTCTATTCCACGCTTCGTCCCCGACCTTTTCCCGCGCCAGACCCGTATCCTTCCCTTTCCAAGGCATCTTTACCACTGCCAATCCTTTCCAACACGATCTTTCACATATAAATCCATCGGGTAACTTCTTATTCGGCTCTATGGTCCTTCAGAAGCATCATGGCGTTTCAAATCAGAAGAACCAACTATTGCACAGACAAGTGGCAGCTGCTAACCCTAAGCCTGGTGAGTATGAAGATATTAAGCCCTCGTTCATCTATCTTAATTTCAACATCGCCACAGACACGACTCGCAAAGCGCCTGCCTCACCTATTGCGACCAAACCTACTCGGCGGCCGAACCCTGTAAAAGCTACCAATACCACTCGTGTAACACCACCCAATCCAGTCATTTCAACCCCAACGAGGCCGCCACCACTATCACTATCACTATCACTATCACTACCACCATTATCAACTACAGAGTCCACGGTGTTGCCTCCGCCTAGTGTCAGTTATCTTCCTCTAATTTTTCGAATCATGTAGTGATCATTTCTCCACAGGTAGATGTTCCCACTAGTACATCTAACAGTGTAACCGTCACTTCTACCATCAGCTCTACCACCAGCTCTACTACCAGCTCCGGCAGTTCTGTCCTACCTTCTGAGTCAGCATCACCCATTGTAGCTGCTATTACATCTGCCACTTCCACACCTAGTGCAGCAGCGACTGCCTCAGGAAATATCAGCACTGGTACGCTCGTAGGAAGTATTGTTGGTGGTTGTGCCGCTCTCGGTCTCATAGCAGCTTGTGTGTTTTTTTTCCTGGTACGACTACGCGACTTTATCATTGCTTTTTGTCCTTTATTCTGACGTCAACTTGAAGTACCGAAGACACCTGAAGAAAAAACGATATGATGAGGCTTTTAACTCGTCTGAATTCCGTCGATCAGCCGTCCTCCTGGATGGAGGTCAGGAAAAACAACGTAGGCATCAGCCGCCGACCGTTGGAATAGCGCGTCCTGTTCAAAATATGCCAATGCAGAACACGCCCGTTTACCAGCCAAACCAATATGCGCCGGCTGCTGAATATTATGGAGGAGAGCGTGGACAATATGATGACCCATTTCGCGCTCAGGTGTCTTCCGGCACAGCTTATCCAGGCGCGCATAGCTCTCGGCCTGCATACGCCTATCCTCCAAACGTCAACACGTATGGCTATAACAGTTCACATGACTATCCATCTCCCGCCCATTACCCTCCTCGCCCTCAATTTGTCACTCAGCAATATGATGCGGCTCCTTCACCGTCTCATTATACCCATTCTGAAATATCATTACCTTATGCTCAGCAATACGATGCCATTCCAAATTCATCAGCACACTATGCCCAGTCTGAAACATCACTGCTACCTCACCCTGAACCTGGAACTCCATCTATCATGATGGCGCATGATGGGGCCTCTGCAGTCCAGAGCAGGCATTCCACGGAAGATGATGAAGACGCCCCTCCTCCAGCATATGCAATCACTGACAGTTTCGTGAACCACAAGCCTGACGTGAAGACTCGGCACCTCACGTATGATGCCGGTAGTACCATAAGTGGTTCTGATAGTGTCGCCACTCCTGCGCCTGTTTCTGTTTCAACCTCTGCGGGCCCTTCCACCGAACCATCATTCTCCTTATTCACAGGTCCATCACGGCATCATACTCTATCGTCTCGCCCAGTTTCTGGCACGAGTGCGTTCACAATTGTGGAAATGAAAGATGATCATAGAGGCATTGTATGATACATCCTCCATTTTATTCTGCCGACAAGTCGTATTTCTATAAGTTTCATTCAGTCGTTCCTTTAGGACCTGCTTTCTTTGTGCCATTATTTGGTTTCAAACCGTTGCCGCGTGGATGGGAATTTCCTTTCGTGCTTGATTGGTTTTTCATCCAACTGATTTTCAACCAACTGCCTATAACATTTTTCGTCACTGATCCTTTCTTATGTCGTGCTTTGCGAATTTTGATGTACACGTATCCAGACTTAGCTCGCTCTTTATTGACATACCTGTACTAAAGCTGTCGACACGAATGTAACCGCTTGTCACCTCAGTATGAGGATAAGAATGGGAGTCTTTGTTCTGAAAATCATGAATCATGAGCAATACTAGGAGAGGTCAATTTCGAAAAGTGGTGGCGATATTGGCCGGTATGAGATTCGGTAATATATAATATATATTCAGGTTTGTATGACTGGCGATATGATTGAGAAATCTACTAATGGTAAGGATTTTTGTTTTTCGAGTATGCTAAAACATTATTTTCCAAGTATCTGACATAAAGACGTTTTTTTCCTAAGATATGAAGGAATGGGCCAGATAGTATACACTTGGATAGAATGCGAGTCCGCAATGGAGGCGGTTGTAAAAGAACTAAGAGTATCAGGGCATTGTCCAGGAATCTTCATAGACTTGGAGGCGATCAAGCGCATCTCGGACGATTCTCGAGTTCCTGGCGTCCAGTTCAGTTTCGGTAAGTGGTTGACAATGTTGCCGGAGTTGGAGGACTCTGTCATGCGGTTCACATCAGTTACGGCATATGTCAGGAATTGACAGGACAATTGGCACCAACAGTCGACATGCCTGGGAAACCATTAAACCATTTTATTGACGTCAACCTTTTCGTTGAATGTAACATCAAGGAAAATTTACATACCACAAGATTCGGAAGGACAAGGGTCATTGGAAGACCTGTGCCGTCGGATAACCTTGTCAGGAGCTTGTGTTTATTACCTTGCGTCATGATTTTGAGTAAAAAATTCAGCTCACTGAAAATATATAACCGTGCAAGTAAGGTTGATGATACACACTAGAGCAAATCCTAAGAGGCCTGAATAAGGTATTGATAGTCATATACACACGTAATTTCATGGGGGAATAACTTGCCTTGAGTCTCAACGTATCGTCCAAGTGAAACGTCTCTCGCTTGAGTTCTGTAACATTGCTGCCATAAAAGAGGCGCCGAAATCAGTGTACGAAATATATAATTACAATCACAACTTACTATGGAGACAACCAATAAGGAAATGATATCCATGAGGGTCGAGGCGAACTGATGATTTTTGACATCAGCTTGATGTCAATCATAAAAAATAAAAATGTATCTCGACGAACAATTGAATACTGTAGATTTGGTCAATTGTTATTTATTATGATGATCAGTGGGAGATGCCATGATATCCCGATCACTTACTCCCACCCGTCTGCCCATAAACCCGTCTCCAAAATCAGGGAAACATCCGGTTGGGCCGATGACAGTGTATAGTTCCTCAAGAATATCGATTGGGGCGCAAAAGATCCCTATGTTTAATCCGACAAGGAAGAGGTAACATAACCCCAGAAGGAGCAGGACCTGGCGGCTACGAGACGTGAATGCGTATGCACGCATTAACATGACACCTAAAATCAAAAGTAAACATTACTTTGTCGACAAGTGATCTTTGCTCATAGAAATTACCCTGTGAAGTGAATTGCTTGGAAACAACGCATTGAAGTCAGAGTAAAGAGTAAGTGACAGTGACAGACGTACACAAGGAGCCAGTATGGCATGAACTGGTCTAACGACTCGAGTGCACAGTTCCTTGGGATGATCTCCAACATAACACCACATTAAAATAATCCAGGCGGCTGCAGGATAATACCGACAGAGGATATAGCAGACATTGACGAAGGATACCCGTGCCTTGTAAATCTATCATATATCGTTTCGAAGTCGGCTTAACTCGCGTGACTGAGAAGGGTACATACGAGCTCAATCTCCCGGTCCAGTCTTCCGGAATATCAGATACCCTTATTGTATGAAAAAACCAAGGAGCGCGACCTACAATACAAGCCACTCGTAGAGCAGCAATGTACACATCGCAACCATTACACAGCGGATGTGTTTAACGTCGTTCCAATCGTCCAACCGATTCATTAGAGAGAAAGGGAGAGAATTGCAAGGAAGCAAGGCCTGCAGGTCGAAAGGGATAACAGGAGATGAGGAAAGGATGAATGAAAATGTATATATATATATGTATATGTGTTGTGTTAACGTACGCCTACTAGTCTAGAAATAGAATGGTATTCGTTGGATCTAGGTCCCAGGCCTAAAACTTCAGGGATATCACACCTTGTTTGTCGAGATCGACGATTCGGGACACAGATGAAGCGGGCTATTGAATCCGTTCGAAAATCGTCGCGGTTCCAGTTGTCAACAAGCTGCTTGAACGCGTAACGGACACATATTGGAAATACCTCACATCTTCTGCTGGCATTTGCGAGTATCAGTATCAGTCCTTGTTTCAAGTATCGAGCGGAACGGCAGTCCAGATCAAAAATTTCCGGCTGCTGTCGGCTCTTCTGTGATCTTCTGTGTCCAGAAAAGGGTAAATTGCGGGAAAGTGACTAGCTTTCGCCTCGGCCATCGGTTCGCGAATACTAACTTTTGCGACTGGCACAAAGGGCAGGCGTCAGGGCAATTTCCACGAACAGGTATACCTGGTTGGCAGGGGTATTCGATGTCGGATTGGTCAGTAACCTCTCCCCAGGTAATCAATGCGGTAATCAGTCGTTTGCTCGTATCGTCGGAACACCACATGCCAGATATGGATACTTTCCTACCAAATTCAGACAGGAGATAGCTGTTCGAGTCGAGACTGAGACCAAAGCCTCCCAAACATGAGAGGATATATAACTACGGCGCCCGTTTGAAACACCAGTCTTGCTTTCCTTGCTTAACACTCTATTCGTCCTGGTGACTCTTCCACAAACTATCTCACATTCTCTAGCACAACGCGACAGGTTTCGCATTAATCTTCATAAAATCCTACAAGTCATGGTCGCCGTCGGCTCTCGTTTTTCTCTTCTCGTTACCCTGTGTACGGTTGCTGTCATCTCCTTTAACCCGTTACTGGTTGGCGCTGCGGTAATCGATACTCGTCATTCCAACCAGCCAGCCACTTTCGAGCGCGATAGGCATGGCGTGAAGCAACAAGTCATCCCCCTACCTAACAAGTTTAACAAAGCCAACTCCGAGGCCCAGACACGGGACCCCGTAGTAGAACACGGTCGCGTTCGTAAAGGGAAGGGCAAAGAACAAGGAGTTGGTGACATTTCAGCGCATATAGTCACCAATTGAACTGATGATATGACAGAGAAGCGTCGAACGTTTACCCGCGGATCAATTGATGCGCGTTGTTCAATTGCCAGTGAGACCGTACAAGCGGCATCACGGCGACGATTGTCCCAAAAAGGTGGTTGTGAACGGCGACCGGAACCGCCTTCATTTGATTTGCCATGACTGGCACGACTATGATCACGGGAAGGTCATTGTCAACGGTGATCATGATCACGTTCGTACCCGCCGAGAATTACTACGTCGCTCGCCTAGGCACTCGCGGCCAATTGTTCAACCTCGAAATGACCCTGCAACACCCAGCACTAAGCCCGAAGCTGTCTTAGGAACCGTGGAGGTCGTGGTAAGCCACCCCACTATTATATCTCGCAAATTTTGTCATAATGCATTGGCATAGGGGTCAGATGGACCAAGTGGCCAGGACAAAGCTTTTGGAGAGTTTCTGGTCGAAAACCGGAACGGTGGTTACGACGTTGGTGTTTCGAGCACGAACCAGACTATGTTCTTCATGGTCGGCGTCCCCTCCTTAGTCAATGGCGTTCTTCCCACTGGTATCCTTGGTTCACTTCCTCTTCCTGATCTGGGCTCGCTTCCCGTCCCCGATCTTAGCTCACTTCCTATCGGGTCACTTCCTGTCGGTTCGCTTCCCGTCAATCCTGGTCAACTTCCCGTGCCCGGCCAGCTCCCTGTTGGTTTTGGTTCACTTCCCGCCGGCCCTGGTTCACTTCCCGTCGGTCCTGGTGCACTTCCCGTCGGAACTGGTTCGCTTCCCGTCGGTCTTGGTTCACTTCCCATCGGTCCTGGTGCACCTCCCAGTCCGGGTCAACCTCCCAGTCCTGGTGCACCTTCCGGTCCCGGCCAACCTCCCAGTCCCGGTCAACCGCCTGTTCAACCGCCTGTTCCCGGTCAACTTCCTTTCCCCCTTTCCCCTGGGCAGGTTCGTGTTACTCTTCAAACCAAGCTAGCCAACCGGTCGGAATGGTCTTGCTGCTCATATGAGCGGAATCCTGACGGGCCTCGACCAATGACTATGGAAGATTGCAAACCCTCTGGTAGCGATGATGACCGCTTCAGTCAGATTTTTATGTTCGAGCCCGGTACTGGGACGATACAGCCGGTATACAATGGGACTCATTCGAATTCTACATCGACGAATTCGACGTCGGCTAATTCGACGTCTGCAGATGCATCCAGAGAACAGGCTGTGGACGGGAATCAAAACGTTAAAATGATATGGAAGCCGTTTGCACAAGGTGGCGGGGCACGTACATCTCCGGAAATCCAAACACTGACTGTTACGGTGACGAGTGCGGCTGGTACGAGTTCGGGAGGGTTGCGTGAAGCAACTTCGGTGACGGCGATATCTTCTGCAGCAGCGGAGAGTTCGAGCACCAGCGCAGCCCCGGCGGCGTCGTCGATTGGAGTGAATGGGCTAAAGGTGGAGGTTGCGCCGAACGCATCGTTTCCCCCAAGCGTGCGCAACGGGGTGGTGCTGTAAGTAGAATATGTAACGGTATTACTTTGAGTAGATAGACAAATAGACCTGATTTGATGGCAAGATGTTCCCACAGAGTGATTGATGGTCGCCAAGCCTATCATATATTTCCCCTGTCGTTGTTGTTTTTTTCTCCTGTTCGACTTTGTCCGGTGCATCCAAGGCCCTCCACATTCTTTTGTCCTTGACCCTCCTTTCCTGCCCATGCCATCTCATGCCTTCCTTCACCGAAGAGCCGCCAGGGCCTTGTTTCGTCGCAAGGCCGACGAGGTCCACGTCCTCGACGAAAGATTCAGCCCAACTGCCACCTTTGCAGAAATGACAGAGATTCAACCGCCTAACCCTATTTCTTGTATGCACGCTTCCCCAATCGCTCTTCTGTCTGCTCGCTGACCTTGAGCACTCTAGTTACTCCACCCGCACACCCTCACGGACACCACAGGCTGACGAGGACCGCTCCTATCTTGCCCCCTTTGCTCACTCACACGCCCCCGACGCCCACTACTCCGATCGTTCCTATAACCCCCGTTACACGCCCTACCCCGCCCGTCACCACTCGTGCTACTACGTCCACAACCGTATCATCTTTGGCCACGGTTTCCACCACGTCCTCTGTGGTATGTTTCCCTCATTTATGCTATTCTTGAATACACATAGCAACGCACTTAGATTCCAAGTACAACCTCACGCGTCGTCAAGCCTAGTATCACGCCGAGTAGCATCATCGCGCCTGAATTGGATACGGTAACATCTCTCACAACAGTTCGCCATATCTCTTCCGCTGCCAGTAGCGCTTCCAGTACGCCGTCACCTACTTCTGGCGTAAATTACGGTGCTATTGTCGGAGGCGTCGGTGGCGGTATTGCTGCCATAGCTGCCATCGGTTTCGCGGTCCTATTTTTTATGGTGAGCATGCTGAATGCTTTCATTTTGATGTAGTCTAAATATCCTTCCAGCGGCGTATGCGTAAACGGAGGGATGAAGCTATCGATTTCAACCCGCAAGATTTCCGCCGTTCCGCGGTTTTGTTGACGGACCCTCCGACGCATGAAGACACTGTCGCGCGTGGATATAACCCACCATCTCCAGGACCCCCTATGATGGAGCAACCCCAGCAAACACCCATTTCTACGGCCTCAGCAGGATATAATGAATTGTATTACAGACAAGAAGGAGGGGCTGCATCTGGCGCTTACCATCAATATCAGGAACAGTATCCCTCTCAGGTCGCTTATCCGAATTATCCATTACCTAATTCGAGAGGCGCGGCTGTTTCCCCATATGGGCCCAATCCCATCGCGCTCAGCCCGTCGTTACCATCCCCATACGAGCAAAGTGTCATTACAACCCCACGGCCTGCGGGGATGAGTCGCCAACTTACCGCTGATTCTCACTCGCCAGTACCTTCAATAAAGAGTGCGCAAATACCTGCTAACGATTATGTTGACCTGAGCCGCTCCAGCGTGTCTCCTTTCCAAGCGGCCCAGTATGCAGAGATTTCTCGTCGATTGAAAGACATTTCCAACTCTGCAGTGGCCGAGGAATACTCTGCTACATCTCCTGCAGAAATCTATGCCACTCAACAGAAGGATCTGCCTGCCATTCCGCCACAATCTCATGCTGGCGGACCTTCAATTTCCAACGGAGACACGACCACTCAAGCTCGTGTTGATTCGACCTCTCCGCCAGTGCCTACAACTAACGCGGCTGGTTATGCTGTCCCAGGACCCGTCTCGCCTCCACCTGTTGCTGTTGCTTCCCCATCTCACAGTGTTTCCGGTTCATCTGCAGCTTCACACTCTCCATCATTTGTTGCTGCTTCAACTCCCCGTCAGTCAATGGGTTCCCCCACGGGTATACTCAGCGTTCAAACCTCTCATCTTCCTATGCTCTCAACGGATTCATTTTCTCATGAGCAACTTGAATTCCCCGTCCCACCGTCTCCGACACTTTCGTATTCCTCGCGTTATCGCGTCGACTCTTTTCCCCCGACTTTACCAGAAATCACGGTTCAAGAACGATCCTCGGTATCTTCTTATATACCCCAAAGTCCTATGATCGGGTCTGGGTATATTAGCGGGGTTAGCGACATGTCGATGAGTGGGGCGAGTGGGATAAGCAATATGGGGTTGCAATCGCTTCCGGGATCTGCTAGATCGGATGGGAAATTTGTTCCGACTAAGAGTCCGTTGGCGAGTAGTGTGGTTGTGGCTACACCAGCGGAAACACATATGAGTGTGTTCGCTGCGCAGCAGGACAAGGTGCTTCATGATGGTTTGACTGTTGCGACGCCCATGCCTTCGACCGCTAGACCGGTTATGAATCAAGCACAAACCGAGACTACTGCTACTACTGGCTCGAAGACAGGAGAAAAGAGGACTACGGTTTATGACCCCGATGATGCCTATGGTGGAATTTGAAAAGAGATTTTGGCAATGTTGAGAACCTCTGGATGAAAGGACTCTCCGACTCATTGCGTTTTTTTTCTCTCTCTGTCTATATGTTTGATTGCACTCGTTGAACGGTGCATGACAAATCTGGCCTCTGTGAATCCGGAGCTGCTGTAAATTCCACCCTCTTCGCTCGTTGTCTGGGACTGGATACCCCGAAGAGTCAACAAGAAATGGCTAGTCATTTATTGGCCGCGTTTCTCCTTTGTGTATACCCCCCTTGATTTTTTGTTGTTGTTGAAAGATGCGACTCTGTTGATTCGGGTCTACGCTTCATATATGCTTATATTTGAGCTCGAAATCCTGTTTCTGATATCCCTTTTGTTTTTTTGTTGAAATTTTGTATTGCTCTGCTAGATGTTGGGCGTTGTTCTTTCTTGACTTTTTCATTCAGTGGTGCTGCTGTTTTATATATCTACAAATTTAAAGAACGTATGGAAAAACAAATGGAGTTTTGTGTATATGTCCTGGTGATGTTTGCATTTACTTGATTATTGTTAAAGTATTTGAGTTTTTTTTTTTCGCGTCGCTCGTTTATTGTCCCTTGTCCCCTTGTTTGCGATTTATGGTGTTGCTTTATATGTTTGTTGTTTTTAGAAGGGTTTTTTTGTGTTCTTGGTCATCTGTTTTTTTTTTTTTTCATAGAGAGGTGTTCGATTATACAGGTGCCGTTGTTTCTCTTTGCGGAATGTGCTTGCTTGTTGAATTTGTGACTCCTGCCACCGACTCTCGGGTGCCGAGGTATGGATCCGGATGAAGTGGATGAATATCATGCATCTGAAGATTCTCACCGCCACATGCGGATGCTTATGTCCATAACGAGAGGTCCTCAGACGTCAGTAGTAGTCCTCGATGTGTCTACTACTATCAAGGCGTGAGAAGGTTTTGATCTAGCGCACCACTCTTATATTCCATCTGTCCCAAGACCACTTTGATGCACAAGAAGATAATTCATATCACATCTTTTGGTCATCGCTACGGTCCACTCTCACCTCCACCGACACTTTCCTATGATATCCGTGATATCCCGAATCCTCCTCCAGAATTCAGATTCTTACAACGGATGTCGAATGATTCTACACCTCTTCGTCGATGGTTGATGAATAATGAGGTTTTTACGTCGAGAATCGAGGTCGCTAAAAAGGATGTTTTGGATTTGGTTAGGAGAATCGAAGCTCAACGCCGAGGAGTGATGAGGGATTTGATTCAAGATGAAGTAGGAGAAGATCGGATATGGATAAGTGTGGGTGTGAATTGTATGTTGGGGAGGCATAGGAGTGTGACGTTTGTGGAGGAGTTGGGGAGGAGGGTGAAGGAGGAGTTGGGAGAGGATGATTCTTGGGAGGTGAGAGTGAGACATCGAGAATTGGAGAAAAGAAGGATTTGAGGGGGAACTTGCTTTGGTGAGTGAGTTTAAGGGCTGTATGTAAGGTAGAGAGATGACTTTTCATTCCCCAGTTTTTAACCCTTGCGAATCGCGTCTACATTGATGGAGCTATTCTTAAATTCGTATATCCCCATATACTGCCGAAGAGGCAGGGTGGCAGTGAGAGCCAGAACACGAAATAGAATGGTTGCAAAATCGATAACAGTTCGTCTTCTTGAGTAGAACTAATTTGTATCGCGGTCAGAGACTCAACTCATTGAGGTGTAGAGAGGGGCCGTTCGATAATGATGATTTGTATAGATGGATGAAACGAAATGTATTCAGCTAATTTTTCCTGCGAGAGCTGTCCGCAGGTATCAAAATTTCCTGCCGTTTTGCGCAGTACTTGCGTCAAACAGACTCGCCAGCCTCAAAATATCAGCTCAGGAAAAGGAGTGTCGGTTATATACTCGCTCGCGTACATTAATGAAGTCTATCATGCGGCAAAAAGAAAAGACATTGGGTCCGTCCAATCGCTGAGTGAGCAATCGAACTTGATTCTCGTGGAAATAGTGAAACGCGAAATGAAGGTTGATCTCGGTCAGGAGCTGCTGCCATTGATTGAAGTCATTATTGAGATTGCGTAGTTTCTGGTTGAGCCATTCACAAAAGATAGATCAAAACGAGAAGAATGGGCTATCGACAGCGGATTCATATTAGACAATATCATTTTTGCACTCGTCGGTTCTGACTACGACTTGACCGTTTGACCTTCTAAACGTTGACTTGTTGCGGTGAGTGCGCCAAGCGCAATGTCAGACATTTTACACCTCCCTCGTCGTGATCGAAAACATGACTGTTTTCTTTTATTCGGAGAATTGTTTTACTGGACATTATCTTTTGACTGGACAATATTGAGACTGTTCTAGAGAAAGAGGCAGATAGCGGTTTACTTCCGTAGTCGGAGGTTTTTGCGTACAGAGATTAGACGAGGACTTTTTCTTGGCTGAGAGATCGGTGCAGCAGAGCTTTGGAGCCTCTAGAGTTATGTTTAAGGTACCCCAAGGTTAGTCATGGAGCGACACATCCCAGCTATCCCCTCGACCACCACAGCGCATTTCTCATTCAGCGCCAAAGACGGAAGCAAAACTTATTTGATCTACCAGAAACCGAATTTCGTCAAAGTGGCGGACCCGATAACAGCAATAGTATTGTTAGGGGTGGCAGTGACGGTGATTGTAGTGGACGGGTGCTGCAAGGCATACCGGAGACACAAACTACGCAAGGCGTCTGACAGAGAGCTGGGAATAACATCGGCGGACCGTCGAGAAATGCGACGGCTGGAGAGAGAACGGGAGAGAGAGGAGAGAGAGGCGGCGAGGGAGTGGCGGAGACGAATGAGAGAGCGGCGGAGACTGGCTGCACGGCTGCGGCGGCATGGCTGGGAAGGAGTCGAGATCGACGAGGACGACCAGGGCTTGGACGAGATCCGCGAGGGCTTGGGTCTCCCGGAATACTCGGCAGAACCGAAAGACGGTGATCGCTCGGTGCCGGAAGGCTCGGCGGCGAAGAAGCGGGGATTGAAAAAGCTGTTCAAGCGGAAAGAGGACGAGCTGGCGGACGGCGGACGGAAGCGGCGGTGGTTCGGACGGCGGGGGAAGCGAGCTGAGAGTCCGCCGCCGGCGTATGCAGACTAGATCACGTGGTGGTTACGGGGAGGGAGTGGGGAAATTTGAGATTCGCATTCTTGTTGTTGTTGTTGTTGTTGTTGTGCTCTTTTGTACTGCTGCTCTACGTCGTTCGTTCAACCCACTCTCCTTTAGCACTATGACTTTTCAACGCAGACCCCATAAATTCATCAAGCGCCAGGTTCTCGACCCGTTGAATCCCGCCGACGCCCCCAACGCTCCCCCTGACCCCCCCGCAGGCGACCGTGCGCCGCTCCTTCTCCGTCTCTCCTTCGTGTCATCCTCATTTCAATTTTAGCTCCCGCAGGTGGCGGTCCGAACGGCGGCAATAGCGGTGGCGGTAAACCTCCTGGCCGCCCTGGCGTTGACGGCAACGATGGAGGTCCACCACGCGGCGGCGGCGGCGGTGGTGGTGGCGCTGACGGTCCCACTCAGTCGGCCTCTCAGTCTGCCAGCACCTCGTCTACCCTCCCTGCCCGTCCGACAGAATCATCCACTACCTCCTCGACGCCGCCGACCACCACTTCCCGAGCAACACCCTCTACCACGTCCACATCCACCTCTACCTCTACCACCTCCTCTACCCCGACCTCGACCTCTACTACCTCGTCCACCTCTTCTTCCACCTCTCCAACTTCTACTGTACGTTTTTTTTTCTCCTCACCTGTCTCTTCGGCACTAATGCGTCTTCTTTCCCATCAGTCCACCCACACCTTTATTCTCACGGCTCCCACCCAGACCAACACTATAGCTTCTCCTTCCCTCGCTCCTATTCTCACTTCCTCCGCTCAATCTCCATCTGCTACTGCTTCTCCCAGTTCTAGCTCAGGTGTCCAAGTTGGCTCCATCGTTGGTGGCATTGCCGGCGGCCTTGTTGGCATTGCTGTCCTCGGCTTCCTGATTTCGTTCATCCTTGTATGTTTTTTCATTGATTGGCTCACAACCATTGCTGACCTGTTAATGTCCGTGACATCAGCGCCGCCTTCGTAAGCGCAACCGCCGTGACACAATCATCGGTGATGACTTCCGTCGCTCCGAATTCTTAGGTTCCAACACACCCACCAACGATCCCCCCCTTCAGCCTCCCTTTATGACCCAAATGAGCCGCGATAGCACCGCAGGTGACCCTGGAATGGCTGGCCAAGGTGTGTTCCGAGGTAGCAATCCTATGTACAATGGCGGCGGTACCTCTGCCGCATATGGTGGCCGCCAAGGAGTTCCCGATTGGGGTGCCACCGCTACTGGAGCCGCCGCTTCCAGGCATGATTATGGGCAGCGTTCAGCAGAAGAGATGGATGATATATCCCGCGGCATTTACAGCTCGCAGCCTCAGCAACAGATGGCTTACAATCCTGAGGCTTATGGTTCTTATGCTACCTATGCCCAAGACAACCATGCGGTCGCCGGAGGATACCAAGAGGCTACTAGGGAATATCAAGGTCAAAATCCATACGGTTCTGGTGGATACCATGGTCAAGAATTTGGTGGTGGTGTGAGCTACGACGTCGCTGTGGCTGACCCGGGTCGAAGCAGCCCGCCCACAGCTGGCGCATATCCGTCTGCGCTCACACCGGCCCATCGTGATCAGTCCAATGTAGCTGCTGTTAGACAACAGAATGCGCGCAGTGTGGTTCACGACGACGATGTTTATGGTGGTATTTAAAAAGGGGTCATTTGACAATCTTCTTGCTCGTCCTTTTTCTTTGTTCACGACTGAATTGTACAATTTTTCTTTGTTCTTTTTTTTGGAGTTTTTGATTGATATCTATATCTGCATATATTGATGTCACCAAAATTTGCTGGTTTACGATATGTCCTACCTTTGTATGTCTCCTTTTCTTTTGTAATCTGCGACTTGCACTAGTTCGTTGGTGCATCGCGGTCATTGCTCGTATTTTTCCTTTTCTTTTCCGCAAAGGTTTTTGGTCTTATGCTTGTGCCTCCCTGGCTGGTCACTTGGTTCTCTTGTTGTCCTTTTCCCTTTCCACGATACTCCCCTTGGCCTTTGACCTCGCTGCCTGAATGGGAAGTCTTAATTTTTTGACTTGTTTCAGTGCAATTGTAGATTGTTCCATCGCAATGGGTTCATCACCTCTTCTTTTGAGGCGCAACGTATTACAATTTATCCGCCGGCGCCTTCTTCCTCTCTCCTTCGCTTCTGCTATCGGCTTCAATCCCCTATATCTCTATCGTACCTCAAGAAAAGAAAAAAGACGATAACGAATGACGACGAACACAAGAATATTTTCGTAGGTCGTAGGGTGCCGAATCTTATTTATTAGGGAGGAAAGGGAAGGAAAGGGGAGATAATTTTATCATTTGAACTCCGTTTGTGATTTGTGTTATTTTTTTTTTTTTGCAGTCGGGATATGACTACTCGTGGTATTCTGTCTAATTTTATTTATTTATTGGATTTTTGTGTATGTGAGCTTGATGCTTTTTTATGATTATTATATACCGGTTTTTTTTTTTTTTGGCTTGAGATGATTGAGGGTTGTAGGGAGGGTTTTTGTGTGACGACGAGGAGGAGATGACTTGGTGTGGCGACGGACCTTTTGTAAATACACCCGAAATGGTGCATAATAAGTCTGATCTTGGGTGAAAAGAAAAATCTTAGCTCTGGCTATGAGACAGATGGATATCTTGGTTGGATTTATCCTTTGATGCAGAAGCTCGAATTCCAAAGAATGAAAAAAGCAAATATTTACAACGTGAACGCCTTTTTCTTATTGCACCGCGAGGGTAATCTTTGAGGGGTCTGGGTGAGTGTTCTTCTGGCCGGTTTGTTGTTACGACCGCAGTCATTGTATGTGTTCCAGATATACAAATGTTTTTAGCTTCCTTTTTTAGAAGGGAACCGCTACCATTCGACCGCCTATCAACTTAATGATTGATTCTTTTATCGCCCGAGACTCGAGTCGAATCACTCAAAAAGCAACCACTCTCAAAATTGTTTTTTTTAAAAAAAATTATGGCATTCTATAACTAAAACCCATCTGTAAGCCCATACCAATAAAGTTAAGATCTTGACACTCGGTTGATCATCGCGAAAAAAAAAAAACAAAAACAAAAAACAAAAAAAACAAAGCTGATCTTCCACTGTATGTCGCTCTCATCCTCTTTCCCAAATTTCAAGCTCTAAATGTATTTGGTCTATCTAGATGCATTTTGAACACGATTAAACGTGTATACCCTAACACGTACCTCTTCGTCTATCTATCCTTTCTTCCACATTATCTCCCGTCTCTACCTCTACCTCTTTAATTCAAGACTCACCTATCCACGTCCTCGAGCTCTTCATCCCTAGCGACCTCGGCAACCACATACTTCTTCCTCCAAATCGACTTGGACCGACCCCCCCCCTCCCTTACCCCCCGTGCCAGTCGACTATCTCTCTCTCATTTCATTTCTCAAAAAAATGAATGAAAATGTGAGGAAGTTGAGGGGGTGTGTTATTGTTGTTTACGGGTTTGTACGGGGAATCGATGTTATTTGCCTAGACTCGAATAAGACGTGATGGAGGGGGGGGGGAAGGGGAAGAAGGAGAGGGCGGAATTAAAAGCGACAAGCAATAAAACGTAACCTCCACACATCGCCAAGCCTCGAATTCACCAACCGTCCATTGACAATCCCAAGCCCGCTAGGTCCAAATCCCACTCTCCCCTTACCAGCGCCGGTGATTTCACTGCAACCTCCACCTCCACGAGTCACTCAATTAAATTCTGGAACAACATCAGGCATCAGTGCCAGTATCGACGGCATCTTCTCTCTTTCATCTCAAGACGAACACGGTCCCTCCCAGGCCCATCGCCGACTATATCAGTCAAAGTCCTCAAACACAAGCGTACCACTGATCCCACCATTGATCGATCCCTTCGCCGCGCCGGTCTAAAAAAAAAGTTCTCACCTATATATACTGTACATAGTATAGTATGTATTAACTTAGTAGTATCGCGAAAAACCGCAATTTTCGTGCTTTAAATTGTTTTTATAGCCTGTCTGTCTATGTACATATTCGAACCCTTGTATAGTTAGTTTACTAGTACCGAGTGTCCTTGAAATGGTTGGGTTATGGAGGTGATACCTAGGTCAACAAACGAGAGCGAAAACTATCTATAAAAAAAAAACTTCGCGAAAAAAAGGAACTGCAACCAAAGCCAAAGCCAAAGAACCAAAAAATGTCTATATGTAAAAACAACAAAAACAAATGTAACCAACGACGAGCAAAAAACCAAAAACGGATTTTTTTTTGGTTACGTGTAAAGAAATAAAGGGGATGTTGCTTTGGGGGGGTTGGGGAGACGGGGAGAAAGGACAGCTTTACACAAAGCGAAAAGCACAAAGCGTGGATGTGAGGTAAGAGAGATTGTTGTATATACATTCATAGAGAAAGCGATGCTAAATTTTTAAGATTGATTTTGAAACAAAAACCTTCAGTGACGTCGAATGCTTCGCTCGTTGATATCCGTCGTTCAAAAAGAGGGCGGGGGTGTGGGGGGTATAAAATCGTAAAAAGAAAAAGAGGTAAGTCGTGAAGGGAGCGTAGGGTCGTAAAAAAAAAAACGGATCTTTTGACACAGCACGGATGAGGGAGGGGGGTATTTTATAAGCAGAGAGAAGCAGCGCAAAAAAAAAGTGATAAGAACAGCAGCAGAAACACAAGCAAGAAGAAGAAAAATAGAAACAACAAGATTTGCTGGAGATCGTTCAAAGTGACGTTTTTCCCCCTCTATAAGTTGAAGGAAAAAACAGTCAAAAGCATAATTCCGAGAGCTAGTAGAAGACGATCCGAGGTATAAAATCATCGGCCACTTCCATCGGGACCTGGCATTAACGAACCAGCATTACCAGCCGACGCAGCATTTGCAGGGCCACCAGTGCCTTGCGTAACAGCGTCTCCAACCGGTCCTGTTACATTTCCTGATTGTTGTTGTCCAGGAGTGCTAGCATTAGCAGTCGAGGATGGACTGCCGATACTGGCCAAATTACTGAGGTTTCCCATGTTCCTTCCAACACCCATACCGATGTTATTACCGGCGCCGGGCCTGGGAACAGTAACCAAACCACTGCCACTCCGCGGACGACCGCCTAACCAACTAGAGCCCACGCCAAGATTTCCTCCAGAAGATGGGTTACCATTCCCAGTGCCAGAGGAAGCGTAACTGTACGGGCCCAGGGGTGCGCTGTCACTCCTTGCTCGACTATTTCTTTTCACGCCGCCGACACCGCCAGGAATGGTGATCCCGGGCATGCCAAGTAGCGAAGATGGAGGAGCAGTCGTACCGGGCGATGAAACGGTTGAAACATCACCTGCTAAATGATGTTGGTGAGGAGGACGTGTGGCAGCAGCATATTGCGCACGATGGCCTACAACCATATGGTGATGGTATCCGTTCATATTTACGTTGAGGCCGAGCCCACCCATTCCCGTCATGCCGCTTTCGTCGGTCGACAGACGTGGCCGTTTCACACCAATGCTTCCTCGCGGCCCTGAACTTTGTGTTCCATTGAGACCATTTCCGGCTCCTGCGCCGGTGTCGTCCTCATAGACGCCGTCCATAGCAGAGGGAGAGGAAGCGTTAGCCGAGTCGGAGGCATCGGGAGGAAGGGCCGAGCTACTTGAGGGTTGAGTACCAGACCCATACCCGACATGTTGAAAGCTGTGCTGACGCGAAAGAGATGAGTGAGGAGGATGGTGGGAGTGGGGGAAATCAGTGCTGGTGGGGCTGGAACTTGGACTCTGTATGGATTGCAAAGATTGGTTAAAATTCATGGAAAGAGGTGGTGGATATCTTGAAGAAGTCGAAGGGGAGGTAATGTAGATATTCGGATTTTCAGCAGCGCTACCAAGGTCCGAGAACAGATCTGCAGGGAATGGGGGGACTAGGCGATGTCAGCTATGAATAAAGGACAAGGGGAAACAATGCTACCATTGCCGGGGAAACCCTTCTGTACCATGTCCCATAGTCGATTGACAACGCTGACGAGTTTGTCAACCTTTTTTCTTTCCATACTGAGCTGCTCCCACATGCGTCTATTCTCGTCTCTCATTGCGCCTAGTTGTGCGGCGACCTGAGTGCGTTTAAGCAGGATGAAAAGGTAAAGCTTATCAAAAGATTTACCTCTCCAGGGAGCTCTACACGATGCTTGACGGTGGGATCAGGTTCGAGAGCCTTTCGTTTGATTTCATCGAGCAGATCCGGCCTGCCGCGAAGAAACTTGTGATGGGAAAACTCCCAAGTTTGGGCGTCAGTTGAAGTCCGTTGGGCACGAGGTGTCTGGTTGGAGAAAAAAAAATGAGATGGGTGCGGTAGGTGTGTGTTGGTTGGAACATACGCGATTAATCTTGTGGAAGCCATACATGTTGAGTTGACGTACAAAGCTGGAAAACTGGGCAGAGTGAGTAAAGCACGAGGTGGATTGGCAGGGGTGGACTGACGTTGTTGTGTTTGAAGTGGGAGCCGAGGATGCTCCTGCTGAACTCGCCTACATTGGAGACGACGAAGGAGGTGCCGAGCTCTGTCCATGCGATGAAATGAGCGGATTTGGGGTCGTTGATCATTCTGGGTGAAGGAGGTGAGGACAAGGTGAAGAGTGGAGGGAGGGGGTAACGTAAAAAAGAGCAAGGGACTGACTGATAGAGCTTTGTGACAAAGTTGTTGGTGGCCATGGGCTTGCCGAGAATGTTCATGCTACTGGCCATGCCGAGGGGCATGTTGGCCGAGGCCATGGCGGAGCGGGAGGAGTCCTGGAGGGTGGAAGCCGAATAGGCGATGCCGTCCTCTGCGCCACTGGTGCTGCCACTGCCGTCGATGGGGCTGCGCATCTCGTGGTCTTCGGAGGACGTGGGGAGGTCGAGGGGGGCGGCGGGGGCGTCGTCGTAGACGGACTCATCGACGTGGACGAGCGTGGAGGCGGCGGCGGAGGCGGAGCGTTTGCGGGGGTGCGGCGGGTTGAGGAGCGGAGGGGCCGGGGCGGACGGTGCGGCAGGCGGGGGGCCGGCGGAGGTGGAGGGGCGGGAGGAGGAGGCTCGGTCGTCATAGGGGCCGGCGGGGTGGTCGAAATTGAACTGGCCGGACTGGTGGAGGTGGTGATACGGCGAGAGCGGGGTGGCCGGGGAGAGGCTCGGCGGGGATGCCACGGAGAGCGAGGCGATGTTGAGATTGGGATACGAGTCCCATGGCTGGTGGTGGTACGAGTCCATGGCAGAGAAAAAGAGAATGGCAGGACTCATTTCTTATCCCATCTCAGATCCACCTCGCTAATCCCCGTCCACACCGCCAAACACCATTCTCGGCCCGCGATCCTCCTCCGCCGCTGACATCGCATGATGTCAGCGCTCACACCTCCCGCTCACCTGGCCATCGCGGTCTACTCATGCACTATAATAGGCAATCCCCGCGCTGACCCACTTGTCCCGACACTCACCCTTTCCAATGTCAAAAATTTTCACGCTGATCGTTGTCGCGATGATCCCTTACCACCATGAAAGCTTTTCACTCCATGTCACTTTTCAACCCTCCTCACAGCGTAACCATCGATGTCACTCACGTATCCTCGACAACAACTACCTTTAAATTTGCGTTTCAGCTTGACAAGACTCGCGACGTTACACCACGCCTGAAATTTCTCGGTAACTAATCATCTTCATAATAATTCAGATCCTTATTCGATCCCCCAATACAACACTGCCTCCGTTTACCGATTGTCAAAACCCCAGGTGGCTAACCTGTCCACTTCACGTCTGCGGATGATGTTTTTTCCTTTCCACTGAACATATTTTACACTACTACTATGTAAGTCGCCCTGCGCATGCTAGCCACCGGGCCGCCAGTGTCATCAGCCGATCGAGAATATGCTGCGCGAATGAACTCAAAAATGCAGTCCATATGCTCCCTCTCTTGTTTTTCAATTATTCCTCCACCCTTTTCTAGGCCATCTCGTACAACATATCATCTGAGTAATCCTTCAACACAAACTATAATCCGAGGAGTTTTATTCACCCCCCCCTCCTCTTCCCCGAAACGGACTCGTTTAAATTTTCAAAAGGCTACTAAGTAGCTGTGAGCACAATGAGCTGGTGCAAGCAAGGAAACCCACCCCCCCCCCAATTCAGATGTGGGCACAAATTATATCCGGTCCCTCAGGGCCCCCCCAGAAATCAATCAAAGCGATCTCGGCAAACGTTCAGAGATAGCCTTTTTTTACTTTGCGAGATCAATCGAAAAAAAAAATACATACAGGTCGTCGACCGATAACCCATCTTAGCTTCACAGTCCGTTCCCATCGTGTAATGCTTCTCCTATATAATCTTTTTTTTTTTCGGGGCGGGGCAGGGGGGCCTTGAATTATATACATACATGTGGTATTGTGTAATCCCATGTACGCGAAGCGGATGATGACATTTCGATGTTACATTCATGAGAGCTCAAAATTTAATGTGGGCTCTCAATTGAACGGTACCAATCCGGCCCTTTCAAGTTTCCAAGGAAATAACACTTTCTATATGGTGGCGGGCGAGCCCGCGCAATTCAGTCCCCTTCCTCACCCCCTTTTTATTTTTGGCTTACGGTTATCAATACAACTATCGCCATTGCGATGTTCGGCTATTAAACCTGTGCTGGTGTCGTTTATCAACCATCTAATGTCAAATAAGTGTAAAAATTTTTTCTAGCCAAGAGAATTACTGACAGCTTCAAACTCCTTTATCCTCTCATCCGAAAGGCCAGCAACCTCTAACACATCTGTACGACTATCCCCAATTCCCTCCTCCTCGAACCCATCTCTTCGTTTCATATGTTTCGTATATAGGCCCAACACACCCGATGCATTCGGATTCACTAAAAGCAACTCTTTGCGTTTCTTCTTATAATACAAAATCGATTTACGAGCGCACAAAGTGCGAAACGAAAAAGCGGTAAACCAATAACAGTCCGTTTTGTCTTGATAACTCGGGTACCTTTCATGAATCGAAGAAATCGTGATGAGGAGTTCATCAAGACGGAGTGATTGTTTGATTGTGGCGGAGCGCGTCTTGATACTTGTTGATGATGATGTTGATGTTGATGAAGGACTTGAATGAGATATTGATGATCCGGCGAAGTCGACTCTTCTTGCACTATCAGAACTCGGACTCGGACTCGGTACAGGAAAACATATCCGCCCAACTAATTTCCCCCGCAATTCACGTAATTCTCCATATCCATATCGCTTGCACGTCGTCTCGGCTCTATCACCAGCCGCTCTCCGCCTTACATACGGTCCAAGTATCCAAGGAAATTCATCCGCCTCACCTGAATGCCTACCAAACGCCAAATAAACCGTTTCTCCCTCTCTCCCCAACAAACTCTTGACATGCGCTATAAAATATTCATGCTTGTACCTCCCATCTTCTATACCTTTGTAAAATCGGATTTCGGAAATATAGAGCATCTCGAGGTCGAGAAGGTGAATGGCAAAAGAGGATTGGTAGGATTGTGAGACAGATGGAATGGGAGTGCGTGATTTGGGTAGGGAGTGATGCATGATTTGACGGAGGTATTCGTCGTATGAATCGGGGTCTAGATTGTACATATCCCTTGGTTTGAATACGGAGCTTGGCTTGGTAGTGCTGTCCTCGGACATTCTAGTGGAGGTGGGTTCGTTATGAAAAGGCGTGGGATTTGAGACATATTTTTGAGGGTGGGGTGAAGGGGGTGGTTTCACTTCTGCCATTTTATTTCCTTGCTTTCCTTTCCCTTTGAAGAATGATTAACGTGCTTCGACCATGGCAGGAATGGTCTCTGAAAACGAAAACCAAAGTATCTTTCGATGCCAGCACTCCCACCACCCACGTTACACTACACATTCCAGTTGAAGTCTGGATCGAAGTCGTCCATCATCTTCGACACGACTCCTATCCCCTCCGTCAACTCTCTCTAGTCTCCCAAACGCTGAGAACCATAGCCCAAAAAGTGCTCTTCCAAAGGATAAACCTCATCCGAACTCGACCTGAACCATTATATCGCAAATTCTGTCAATGCGGTAAACCAAACCATCGTCACGTCCTCAAACACATTCGCGAGTTCTCAATCCTCATTTCAAACGAAACCAATTTCACTACTCCTACTCCTTTCACTTCAAATAAATCTCCTGCCACTCTGATACAGCACATGACCAACCTCGAATATCTAACCATCAGCATCGACGTTTCCTCTCGAAAAGCAATATCCCCTCTCTGGACCTTACCTCTCGATTTGAAAGGCCTGTTCTTACACTACAAAGGTCCCTTTTCCGAACCCGACAAACTCAATATCATCCAATTCCTCTCCAACCAACCCCATCTCAAACAACTCGCCATCACCATCCATGGAGAGTCCCCCAAGTCCATAATAACACTACCACCACCACCACCACCACCACACCTGCCAGATCTCAAGGAATTCAAGTTCCCCCAAATCGATTTTCTCAGTCTCGACTTGCACAACAGCGTACTAGTAGATGCAAAGATCCCTTTCAAAGGTGTCTATATAAATCCAAATTCGGGGGGTCGTAATGATACAAGTTTGGTGACACAAGAAGAGAGGTTGGAAACGAAATTACGATTAGAGACTGATGATGTTCATAGTGCCTTTATTTCTTTCGATCACCTCAAACAGCTGAATCTCAATATCGAAAATATGGAATTTCTTTGGCTACCCTACCAAACACCCGCAAGTCCCATTTCCCTCCCTCCCTCCCTCTACCCCCACTCTCTAAACAAAATAATATATCCAATCCGCAGCACACCATCGACCGATTCATATCCAAATTCCACAACCTCAAATTCTTGATCCTAGAACCCAGATACAAAGCATACGAACTTTACAAACACCGTTTAGCATTCATCCGAAAACTCTTCGTTTCGATGCCCCATCTTGAGAAAATAGGGTTTAGTGATTTGGTGTTGAAGGTGTGGACTCGGGGTGTTGGGAGGGATGGCGAGGTTTGGGAGAGAGGAAGGGATGAGAGAGTGGATTTTTATTTGAGGTGTCAGGAGTTTCAGAGGTTGAGTGATTCTGAGTATTGTCTCCCGTAGCGTTAGTAGTTTTGAAAATTTGATGTTTTATTTATTAGCGTCTTTTATGTTTTAAAATGCATCGAATGGTGGTGGCGAGTTTTTTTGAGAGTGACTCGAGATCGTGTGAATGTGTGTAGTGATGATTGTTCGGAGTCGACATGGTCATCCGTATGGTCTTGCTCAAATCCCCACATCACTAATTCCTCTAAAGTTCTGCCGCCCTCAAGAGGAAACCCAGACAGCGAGTCCTTTTTTTGAACCTCTCCCACCTGGGTGGGTCTTTCCCTGCTGCTCTCCTCTGATGAATCCATTCGTTCGAAAATCAAAAAAAAATCCAAGTTTCACAGTACCTCAATGATTATTTTTACCTTCAACGATAATTACAAACATTGAAAACAAGGATCTAACCTTCGGATACTCGGCACTCAATATCAAGAACTTCAACATTTAATGCGCTTTAGACTAACTTTACAGGTAGACCTCGGCGGGTGGATGTACGGCGACATAAGATCTATGATCATGGGCATTTTCTAGAACCCACGTCCTACAATTGTAACTTGTCAATTTCGAGGTTCGACCTCGCAATCAAAGTGTCAACTGAAACTCATGATCATCAAGTCTCTTCTCGTCTAAGCTCGAGAAAAGACCCTCAAAAGCACAAACTTCAACTTCTCGGTCGACGTCGATTTAACGAAAGAAAAAGTCTCCATTCAAGTGGGTATCCAAAATGACATAACCATCCGAAATCGAAAATAATAAAGTAACGAACGACAAAGAAAAAAACCGAAATGCAACTCAAGTCCAAATGGACTTATTAACCCTCCAATTTCTTGTAGGCAAATCCGCTGACAAAATCGTCGCAGACGTTAGGATCATTAAGTTGAGAAGGGTCTCTCGTAAGATAGCCACGTCGGACTCCCTCCATGTATGACCTACCCACAACATTACCACATTTTTTCGCGAAAGAAGGTATTTCAAAACTCACCATTGCCTGGCCAAGTCACCGGCTCGGTTTGAGATTTCAATCTTGAAATTCCAGAACTAGTGAAAGTGAGTATTCCATTGTTCAGCCATTAAGGAAGCAACTGACTATCCATCCTGCACCCTTGCTGTAAGCGAGTTTTTGAGCATCAGCCCATTGATGAAGGAAACTGTCCGTCGCCTGGAACTGAGTCGGGAGTCCCCATTCTATATGAATAAAACCATTCAACTGAGGATATAATATCTGGCAAGAGGCCTTCTAATTCACCTCCGAAAAACAAAGGGCTATTTCCAAGCTCTGCATCCCGTTCGACTCTGTCAAGATCTAGAGGCAAAGTTAAGAACTTTAATAGCAAAGGACCGATATGTACTGACTGCAAATGCTCTCCATGTAGGCTTGCGGGTTAGCATCGGCAACACCCTACATTCAAAGAAATAAGTGAGTCAATAGATATGATACTGGGCTGGGAAACATTACCCCGAAACTAAAATCGTTGCGAATATTAGAATCAATTACCATAGAATAATTGAATTCTTACGAGTAATAAAGATGATTATCATATATTTGAGGACCGATGGCAGCATCAGCGGGATTGCTTGGGTTATTATGCTGCCAATTAATATCCATGAAGCTAAATGTTCATACCAGGATGCGGTCAGAAGTGCGATGCCAGAGAAAATAACTGACATGCTCACTTTGTAAAGAGAAGCTCTCTAAGGGAATTCGGATTTCGGGAGAAGTTGAGAATCGCAGAAATACCAAGCTGATCCGCAATCCTCAGAGTCGTTGGCACGGCTTCTTGAATAACGGAAATAACTTCGTCGTCAAAGTCCACTTGATCGGCGACCGCGTTGATAGACTCTGTGAAATTGGTCGAGCTAGGCAGACGTCCAAAATCATCTTCAAATCCGGGGACGGATATGCCGAGCGCAAGCTCAACAGCTCGCACAACCTCAACAAAATGTTTCTGGTCTTTTTTTTTTGACTTGATGAATGAAAGTTTAAATATACTTGAACAATTGAACTTACAATCTCCGTATCCGGGGGTCAGATTCGCATCCATAATTGGTTCATTGACTGCCTCAATAGCGGTAACTGATCCGAAGGTGGAGTCAAGGTGCGAAAGCGCCGTCATAACGGCTGTCCAGACCAACGCTCGGTGGTAATTGTGAGGTGTCTACGTCGCCGCCACCGATCAGATTGGCAATCATTCATTTATTTGAATGAACCTACGTAGAATTGGACATCTCTGGTGCACCTGCCAGTGAACTGTTGTTGCGGATCTTGAACACCAGGGAGTGCGTGATGATCCAGAATTGCAACAATACCGGCGTCTTGGAGTTGTTGAAGACCACGGCGCTGAAATCAAATCAAATTAAATTTAGTGCCGCGCCCGTAAATAGAGAACTCATCCTAACGTACAAGCTGTTTCAGGCCGCCACGGGGATAGAATTCTTCAGAGCGATCAACAAGGTCTTCAATAATCCAATATCCGAGCTTAAAACTATAGCATCATGTTCTTCAACAGAGAAGGCGCGCATATACTCACAGGAACCCTGACGGTGTTAATCCCGACGCTAACAAGGTCGTCAACGTCCGCCTGATTGAACCACGAATTCCTAATAAATGTGAGTAATATCAAGAATGATTCGACAATGTCAGCTACGTACCAATGGTCATTGAATATATCATCCACAGTGTCCGGGAAAGCTTTCGCAAACTCGCTTTCAGAGAAGAAAGGTGTAAATCATAATAGAAAAAAAAGTTCGGATGTGACATACAACTCAGAAGCGATACACTTCGAACAGTCACTACATTGCTCTCCACCCATATCTAACCATTCTACAGGGAGTTCAAGTATATTAAAAAAGACAAAATGTTAAAACGAGAGAGTACCTTGGGGAAGCATCCATGGTTCAATGAGAAGCCTGAAAGCGGATGAATACGACTTTGAAGCGTGATTGTGCATCGGATATAGACATACCAGGAGCCGAGGTTGACGCCGAAAATTTTCGGAGGGAAAGCAGCTTTGACGACGACAGAGGAAAGGGCGGCGAAGAGGAATAATATATTCAAGTGAGTGGAAGGCATCGTAGTCGAAGAGTCAGAAGAGCTCCCAAACCAACAACGCCAGCGAGGTATTTAAATAATATGATAGTAAGAGGAGGAGGCTGACCATAGCCAGAAAGTAAAAGCATTCTAATGAGCGCGTGTTTAGCTTGATCACGTTGCGCCACCAGACGGAGCAAAAATAGTGTTTTTTGGCCCTAGTCATGCCGTACAAACCAAGACACACGTGAATACAGACAGCTGCGGAGTGTTAGTGACCAAAAACAAGTTAATGTCTGCATGCTACCTGAGAGAAGGTGCATATAAACATATGGCTGGAGGTGCGGCTCCTATCCAGAGGTAGCGATGTGGGAAGATATTGACCAACATGACGTGTAGGAGGAATGACGCTAGAAGCCTAACTAGGCCACGTCCCTGGATGATCATGAGGAATCAATATCAACATTGGTTGTTGGCCCTGAGTGGACGAAAACCGTTCTTCATGTCATCGCGCTTGATTGGACTGCTTGATGTTTCCCACGGAATAGCGACATGCAGATCCTTCAGTCACGAGTGCCTTTTACATGTGGTCGTGTTCAGCTCACTCGAAAAAAACTGGAGACATGGGTATAATATGACCTTTAAGAAGGGTGTCTCGTAAGATGAAGTGTGGTTGAGAAACGGGATTTTCAGAAAACGGGATGACCGAAATACTGATCACTGATAAGTATTTCCGCAGAATCAGTTCCCATCAACTTAACAAGCTACTTATGACATCCACGAACAAGAAATGCTATGTTCGCTGGCATCCGTTGCATCATCCTCCTGCCACGCTCAAACCCAACCATTTAACAACCAACACCTCAACAATCATTCGCCAAGTACTATCACTATCAACTTGAAAACGATTTAAAGCTCGAAAACGCGACGAGAACTGCAATTCATACAACTCCCTCAACCACAGGTTGGTTGGTTTTTCTACTTCAAGTTTTTTTTATATATACTAGTTTTCCTCCCCTCCAAACGTTTGCTTTCTCCATCTATTTTTTTTTCTTTTATTTTTTTAATTTTAAAAATGGCCTACCCACTGCTTCGATTTGCCACTTTTCTACTACTTGGAGCAAACACTGCTGTTATTGCAGCGCCAGCTTCGCTCGTCCCACGACAGTCATTTTCAACACTTGCTGCAACGGACATAGCCAAATTCAAACCCTTCACCTTTTTTGCTAGTAGTGCATTTTGTTCGTCGACATTGACCAGGAATTGGACTTGTGGAGGTAAGGAGACACATAGGGTTGTTGTATACATACTACCCTACACTTATAAAAAAAAATCATCCCTAGCCAACTGCGATGCCAATCCGAACTTTCAGCCTACCGCATCAGGCGGTGATGGTACTGATGTACAATTCTGGTATGTTGGGTTTGATCCTGATCTGAGTGTATGTTGTTTTTTCATACATTGTTCGTTATTATTCTGTGCTGATTTCATTTTGTAGACTATCATTGTTGCTCATCAGGGAACTGATCCATCAAAGATGTGCGTACAAATTAGAATTGTTGTTGATATACAGATCTTAACCAACAATCTGTTATCTAGTGAACCACTGCTGACGGACGCTGATATATTCCCACAAAACCTGGATTCAAGTCTATTTCCCAATCTACCGAAAGACATCAAAGTGCATAGTGGATTTGCCGACGCTCAAAAAGAGTACGTCGTTATCATTCTATAAAAACTTACTCAACAGGCCTTACTTATCTTTGACAGAACTGCAAAAGATGTCCTCGCTGCAGTCCAACAAACAATACAAGACCATAATACAACTAAAGTCACTGTTGTTAGTCATTCACTAGGTACGAACACTCGAATTTTTCGAGCTTTTACTGGTTTATCTCAACGTCAATGTATTGAAGGTAGTGCGATTGCCCTCCTCGATGCTATATTTCTTCCTCTTCATATTCCGGGAATCGACCTCGAAATGATTAGTTACGGAATGCCACGTGTAAGTCGAGTCAAGTTCAAACCGGAAAAACCTTTTATTTTATTTTATAAACCAGGTTGGGAATCAAGAATTTGCGGATTTCGTAGATGCAAACCTCAAATTGACTCGTATTACAAACAAGTAAGCTTTCTTTCTTATTTTTTTTTTTTTTTTTCATTTGAGCGGGTTATTGAATTGTATGTATGGTAAAACAGAAAGGATCTCGTGCCGATTGTGCCTGGGCGGCTGTTAGGTTTCCATCACCCTTCGAGTGAGATTCATATTCAAAGCAGTGATGGTTCTTTCGTTTCGTGTCCGGGACAAGACAATACAGATGAGCGGTGTATTGTTGGAGATGCAAAGAACATTTTTAGGGCTCGATTGGCAGATCATGCTGGTACGCATTATGTTTCTTCGAGTGGTTATTTGTCATATTGACTTTTTGCTCTCGTTTATTTTAGGCCCTTATGATGGAGTGCGTATTGGTTGTTGAACTTTAACTCTACCCAGTTAAGTTAAGGTCGAGAGAGCAAGTTTGAAAGATTAATACACGATTGTTACCTTATCGTTGTGAAGAAGCCAATATATCGCCGTTACATTAACTGTCTTTACGATTCGACGTACATATGCCGAGAAATCGGGTTATAATTTCATCTAGCTCAAAGGGGCGAGATGATCATCGAGTGCATTCATAAAGTAGTAACGTAGTTTCGCCTAATAAGGTTGACAGATGCGATAGTGACACTCGCGCTGACAAGCTGTAGATTTGTTGACATTCTGCTCAAATTTAAGATTGTCAGTCTATTTCGAATGACAATGGGGTATATATATACAAAGATGCTTTACATGGGGCAACGAACAAATTTCATTAAGACCCTATCTTTTTAGACCATTCGGTTAGGTGTACCTGTATTGTCTCAATGTTAGGCGTCATTAAGCTATTGATAAAGCACCGCCGGTAAAGAGATAATTGCCTTGTTGTCCCTGAAATACACAATCGGGTACTGATATTATGTACCATTGCAAGGGAGCCAATTTGGTTAAAAATTCTCTGGAATATCAGCCCGAGGCCTGGACGGTTGTCCAATCGCTCTGACAGGAAACCTGTTCTTTCGAGACTTTCCCGTCTTTTAAAGGCGTATAACGTCGAGATGCAGTTTAGTGCCTTTCTAAATTGACAGTTAGTTGATTTGAGGCAGCTTCGATGTATACGTTACTTGCATCACGCCATATCATGACCGAAAGCAGTAGGAATAATAGATATGCTGCTGTATACCCGTCTCTTCAGGAAGATGGAACATTCTTCGATGCGATTTCGACGGAAAGGTAGAGTAAGTACCCTTGTTACCGAGAGTCGAAGAAATTCGTGAGTCAAACCTGACCGAACGCCGAAGAGTCTTGGAACAAAGCCTGACTTGGAAGGGGATTTGTGTGCCAGTGTCAATGTGTTCTGATTTCTAGGAAGCTGTCCGTCAATGGCTGTGGTTTGCAGTCGGAGTGGACGTGAGCATGACGTGAGCAGGCGAGGGAGGATCGAGATGGCAATTAGACTGTATAAGGCAGTGTAGTTTTGGTGCTTAAGCCGCTCCCCGGCGACTCTCCGGACATGCCTCCCGCTCTCCCCCACGACGTCTGGCTCAACATCGCCGACTTCCTCCCCACTCTCGCCCTCCGCGCCCTCTACCCCGTCAACGCCTCTCTCCTCCACATCGCCCTCGACGCCCGCTATCGCCAGGTCTCCTTTATCTACTGGGACGACCGTCTCCTCCGCAACCTCATCCGCCTCAGGTACGTACACACACCACACACTTGCCTTTACCTGTCCTAATAACCCGAAGCGATCCCTATGTCGCCCGCTTCGTCAAAATCCTTTACATCTATCCCGGCTTTCTCAAGGAGGCCATGGACAAAGAGGCGCTCAACAAGAGCAACGAAAAGGAAAAGGAACGCGAAAAACCCTCCTTTCACGATCGCCTCGCAGACATCACGCACCAGCTGCAGGACAAGGTCTTTGCGCTATCGCGCTGTCAGACCGAGCGGTCAGGGGCAGAAGAGACCAAGCTGCACAAGCTGCCGCCGAAAGACAGCATGCGGAAGCTTCGAGAGCGACTCAAGACTGCCCAGGACGTGATGCACGCCGTCCTCGATCTTCTCCGCTCCCTCCCCTCTCTTACCGACTACTACATTACGTGGTATGGCCTCCCCACCACCTCTCTTTCTCTTACAAATCTTGCTGTCCCCTGTCTCGGCGCCCCCCTTCTCTCCCCGTCCCTCGCCAAACTATCCCTTGACATTTCTCTGGAAAACCTCGAATCCCTCTGCTCAGCTTCCTTCCATCTCGCTCGTCTCGAGCATCTCCACCTCCATCTTCATTCTGACCACACTCTTTCTCCCGACTCTCTTACGTTCATGCTCAATGCCAGACTCGCACGTTCGATTTCATCCCTCGCTTCTTATCTCCGATTGCTATCCATCGAAGCTCATGAACCCATCGATATCGGCCCGCTATTGGCTGGTCTCGACCTTTTGGAAAAATTAGATACCCTTGCACTAGCCTTGCCTCTGCAGAAACCTCATCTCGGGAATCCCAAGGCTCTCGGCCGTTTCCTTCGCAGCCAGGCCCATACCATCAAAGTTCTCCGACTTCGGGTGACTCAACACGATTCTGCTAGTACTGGTCCCGGATCTCACTGGCGAAGAATCGGTCCCGCCGATCCGTGGTCTTTGAATTCGTGGGCTCGAACAGCATTTGGTACCGAGGCCGGCGGTGATTTCCAGGAGTGGTTTGATGAAGACGATGTAGCGGAGCCACTGGGAGAATATGAAATGGACGCTCTGGAGTCGCTGGAAATCAGCTCGAATCTGTTGCCTCTCGAAACGGCACTTTATTGTGCAGAACGCTTCGGCAGTAAAGTTCAGACTCTGAGTTTGTTAGGAAGCACCAAATCATTCGAGTTCGTAAAGGAGTTGATTAGAGTGCTGAAAGGAGAGAAGAAACCGAGCCCTCTCACAGAAGAAGACGAGGGAGTGTCGAAACCCGAAACCCTCAAAGTGAATACCAACCTGCGCACGCTTCGACTTGGTCCTGCAGCATTCTCTCCACAACTTCTTGATCTGCTCGCTCACAATCTGAGTAACTTACGCCACTTGCGGTTGATCGTTAAGCATTTCTTACCATCACAAGAGGCTGTTCCGATCTACGGCTCTTCCCGAACGAGAGGTGACGGAGATGGAGTTCAACTCGAAGAACAGGTGGTGAGTGTTCTAAAACATTATACTTTGATCGTCCATAAACCAAAATGTAAACAGTACGAGTTCTTGGAGACGATGCAGAACGATTGGAGTTGGCCGTGGTGGGGACTCGAGACCATTTCGGTCTACAGTGATTCTGCGACACTGTCCTCGCCACTCTCACCCCCTCTGCTTGCTCGACAACCTCCGGTTTCGCCCCAGGAGACAGCTCCTACTATGCCTCTTCCCGTGGCTTCGTTTCGTACTCACTCATCAAAAATTTCCTCGTTTCCCTCTCTCACTTCTTCCACGACGACAATTACAGGCAAAAGGGACCCTGCTGCTGCTTCGACTTTGTCTAGTTTGGAATTACCCAAAATATCTGTAAGCGCTCCGATAACGCGATACCTGACTCCTTCAGCATCAACGCTTCCTCATCCTTCAGCATTCCTTGACTTGCCAAGTTCATATTCTACGGGTGCTTTATCACTTCCTACATCCCTCAACACCGAACCAATCACACTTAATGCGGAACCTTCGTCACCATCATCGCTCGCTCCCGCGCCAGCTCTTCAGCTTTCAAGTATTTCAACCCCTTCATCACCTATTGGTGCTTCATATGATACCTCTCCAGTTTCGTATATACCTCTTCCTTCGGCTTCGACTTCGGCTTTGCCTGCTCCGTCTTCGTATGCATATATGCGTGATGATGATGAGGATGATGACGTATTTCGAAGAGCTGCGACTTCACATGAAGAAGGGCATGGGATGCGACCATCTACGCTTGAGAAACCTCGTTCTCAGTTTGCGACTATTACGACTTCGTCATCACCGTTACCATCTTCTACTGTTACGAATACTTCTGGATCTGCGATTCTGTCGTCGTCCACGACCACAACACGGGGTTCTCATTATCATATGTTTGCGTTTCTTCGATCTGGGTCTAGATCGAGGAAAGAAAAAGGAGTTAGGGAGAAGAAGAATATGAGTGTGGATAGTTCTTTTATTTCTGCTTCTTCGCATACTTATCTGGCGCCTCTTCCGATTCGGAATTCGAGTAATGGATCTGGAGCTAGTGGCGAGCGGCAGAAGATGCGACCTTTGGTGATGCCGAATTCGCAGGATGTGTCTGAGAGGACGTTGAAGAATTCGAATCGTCAATTGAAGATGAGGAAGAATGGTGTTGGTGTTGGTGTTACTGCTCTTGGTGATAAGGAGAAGGGTTCGTCGAGTAGGAGAGAGGATGAAACGGCGATCGCGACAATAGAATCATCTATCCGAGCAGTGACTCGAATTTCAACATCAACATTAGAAGAAACACCAGTAAATCCAACAACTATCCATGTTGACCATGTCAATTATGAGTCGCGTGCGAATGATAATAAAGCGAGGAGGAAGGAGAAGAAGAAATATTCGGGGTTGTATGCTTTGGCTGTTAGAGTGAAAGATCATAATCGATATTGGCAGAAGGATTATTCACGGTCTTCGCCTTCGCCATCGTCTTTGACGTCGGCGTCGTTGTCGCCTGTGATGACGGCGGGTTCTGCTTCTTCTGCTCAACAGAAGGATGAACGGGAAGGAGACCGTGTGGGAGTGGAGAGGGAGAAAGATTTGAGAGAGTGGGAATGGGAGAGGGAGAGGGAAAAGGAGAGGGAGCAGAGACAGGTACTAGTGAAAGAAAAGAAGAGGAGACCGTTGGCTAGTTTTGGAAGTCTGAGTTCGATGAGCGGGTTGAGTGAGTACAGTACCAGTGGAGGAGGTGGAGGGAGGAGCACCAGCGATGAAGGTGATGCGTCTTTTACGAGTAGTAAGAAAGACGGTTATGGTTCGGGTGTTGGAGAGGGCGAGGAGGAGAGGATAACACTGGAAGTTGCTCTTGATGAGATTTTGGGAAGGTGTTTGCCTGGTGTGAGAGTTGTGCGGTAGGGAAAAGATAAGATCGGGGGGTGAGAGATGACTTACCCTTCATTTAGCTTTTGGATTGTTCTTTTTTTTCTTGTCCCCACTTCGCTTTTTTTTTTTCAAGTCTTTTCTTTCTTTCTTGCTTTTTTCTTGGCATTTTCCTTTCATTTTGCATCATTCATATACGACACGTAGGCACGCGCATGATCAAGAGAGCACCTACATCACATGCGTAATAGACTCGCCACAACTTTCTTTTCTGTTTTGTTCGCAATTTTTTGTATCATCAATTCGTGTTTTTTCTTTCACGAGTTGTAAATACCAATTTCTCGCTTCTGAACAACGACGGAAAACTTTTTCTTTTCTCTCGTTATTCGTTTCCCATTACTCACGTTCCTTGAATTGCCAACTACACAATCAAATCTTTAATGTACCCACACGTCTTTTTGAAGTTTCGTATAAAGTCACCTTGGATCTCTTCTCTTTTTTTTCTTATAATTTTCTTGATACCCCCCTTCTCGACGCGTCCCCTAGCCTCTTAATACTTTACGTTTTACCAATAGCCGTTAAAACAAGTAGACGGTTGTACCTCCTCCGATTCTATGAGTCAACGTCTAAGGGTTAGGTATAAGGGGCCCGAAAATGTTTTTCATACCCATTCATGAAACAATGGATCAAAACAGCGTGTTCTTCACCTCTATAAGTTTAATTGATAACACGAAAGACAACAAGAGGAACAAAGTAAGTATCAGACGTATCAGACCTGCCGCAAAAAACTGATCTCTTTTCCCCGATACGACGTCTTTGGTTTCAACAGTGTTCCCTTAAAAGGCCCACTCCCAATATCTAGCAACGTCTTGATGGAGACCTTGAGCAAGCGACGAGTTTCATCTTCTGAGCATAGGGTGCCTTCCCCCCATGACAGATCGCGAATCTTATTAATTCCACGGGATAGCTCGACTGCTTGACCATTGGATTGCATGTCGTCTGCGAATTGGACGACGTTCCTATTTCCTTTGTAGACAACCGCCCTGTTTCCATCGAACTCGGAGCTTTCAGAGTCGGAGACAACTTCAAGCTGTCGCTCAACCTCTTCTTCTGAGCTTATTGCAGCCGATGATTGCTCTTCTTCTTCCTCCTCGGAACCCGAATAAACGTCAGAACCTGAATTAATATCGCAATTGTCCTCTGGTTCGATGTTACGATGAGACTTGTCCGAGTTCGACACTGGGGCCAGCATAGGGTCCAATAACCCGGCGGAAGAAGATGAAACACGGCGGTCGTAGTCGAACGACGTGTTCGTTTTTCCTTGGGTATAATCAATACTACCACTTGGAGTTGGTACAAGTGTGGATTGACAGCTGTCTTCACTGGCATTCCCGTCGGGGCTGTCCCAAGAGCAATCAGAAACATGAGAAAGCCACAGAGGACTCTTTGCACGGGGTAACGATCCCGTCATCGCGAACGCTGAATTGTACAAAACAAGAGTTCCAAAGTTCTTCTGTTTCGACACTGAACGCTGTGGTCGAACTGCCTTCGTTCCAGGGAGTCGAAAACGGACATTGCCACGCTGTTTGATAAGAAGTCTGGCCATAGGATCCTTCGGTTCTTTGATGACTTCGACCCTGTCAACGCCCGAAGAGTTTTCCAGTGCAAGGGTCTCCGAGTAAGCATCCCTCGAACTCCGAGGAGACTTGGAATCCACCCGTCGTTTTTTCACGTCTAGAGATACCTCCCCGTCCAAGACAAGCCCGTCATTTTTTCGTTTGAAAGAGAATCTTCGAGGAACTGATTGAAGCGGAAGTTGAGTTTCCGGTTCCGAATGACTCGCTAGGGGAGCTATTTGTCCTACGAGGCATTGAGTGATTATTTGCTTATGTTATAGTGACATTGAGACATACTATTCATCGACAACATATAAAAACCCGAAGGTCGGAGGAGGTTCGTATTGACAGCATCCATACGCCCCGCCTTGTCCGCTCGTCAGTAACAGTTATACATGGACGCATGTACTAACAATCACTCTTTTCTGCTTGGTAGCATGTCGGTGAGAGTCTACCGTGTCAGAAGAAAAGCTGTAATCCGTCCCTGTAGGTGCTTCGTATATCTTTCTTCCCTGAGTAACTAGAAAAGTCGGATTAAACGGTATGTTTAATTTCAAAGTATTGAGGATGCCGAACTCCAGATCTTTCGCAAACCTTCGGGTATCAATGGACTGAAGCAGGCGGCTGAGCAGGGATTGTGAGTATATGCGGCATTGTTCAGCTTCATATAGTACCGAGATTGTCGAAAAGCATGTCCTGTGTGAATCAACTTGCTGTGGAAAAGATGGTGGATATGATGGTGTATGTAGACAAGAAGAGTCGATGAGCCCAAATATGGACGCGGACGTCTACTGCCCATGTTCTTGTCCACATTATGCCAAGGTCGAGATACTACCCCATTTATCAATATTCAACTGCTATGTTTACTACCAGGAAGTAGATAAGCCCTAATTATTCTGACACCGTCGTGATCATTCACCAGGAAGAACATCCACTATATTTATATACTTCTCCCAATGGTCATCGTCGGCCCAACCAAAGCCTTTGTCTTCCTTCAAAGTATACATAATCCTGTCATTTTGACTCCGTTCTCGTTTTTTCAATTGCTCATGGACAACCTCCACCCATTCGTTCGCAGTAATCCAATCTTTGAAGTTCACATCTGGCTTTCGAAGTGCCCAGAAAACGCGATCCGTTCCATGGGTAATGTAACCTGAAGTAACATCAAAATAATATTGACCAACCGTCACAATTAAACTTACCACGAGGCCTAACGTTTTCAGGCGTCCACTTTATCGTATACCGCAGCACGGTGAACCCATGTTTGATTATATCCCTAGCAAATATCCGAGCAGGCAGATGAATCTGACCTGTACCCAATATCTCCCCAAAGAGCTTCAGAGGATCTCCCTCATCTCCACCCCAGCACTAATCCTCTCTCACAACTTCTCGTTCACATCATCCGGCAAACATCTGTCCAGATTGGGCAGTATATCAGCGTGTGAGCTGATGGGGTGTGCAAAGGCATAAACATACCATTCGTCTATTTCATTCAAGTGAAGAGAGCATTGAAATTGAACCTTCTCAGATATGCAGTAAACAAGAAAGGTGATGAAAAGCCACGGTTGTCTTCGCCCTTTAAATTCTTTCAGCCCGTAAGTAAGTAAGAGAGAGGGTGACCATGAAATCGAGGACTATAGCTATAGGAGGAAACCTCCAAGTAGTACACTTTTTTGTCAGATTCAAAGAGAACCATGATACAACTCACCGAGTCGATTCGAAGGCGAAAAAGAAGCTAACGCGTCAGGGAAAATTCAAACGAACCGAAGACCGTAGGCGCGTTTCGGTTCCGTACGACGGATGAGAGTAGGAATCAAAGGCCCAGCATGTATTTCTGATCAATAAACAAAAGGCATCTGAAAAGAAGGTCCGTTATATCATTCATAAAGGATTCTAAAAGATAACAAGCCGTATCATTCGGCTACTTTTTGTAATCGAGCTATCGATACTAGATCATCATAACCCTCTTTATTCTTGAACTTCAACATAATTCGCTAGAGCATATCACTCAACATTTGTCTTTCTACATGCATAAACATTCACATGTACTCACCTGGGAACAATCCAAACTGTCCTGCAGAGTTCCTACCTTGCCACCAATCTTCCGAAGCAGCCTCGATCTCAGTGATTTTATCACCTTCTTTAAGATCAATCTCGTTATCTTCGGTAGCGTCATAACTAAGTGAAAACAATGGAAATGGTTTGAAACACAGATTGCAAAAGAAATTTATCCAACGTACTCATAAAGGGCAATCGCTGTGATGCCCGCTTCTTGAGTAGGTGGCGTTGGAGCCCGAGGCGGGGCAGGAGGTGCAGGAGGTGCGGTGGGCGCAGGAGGTGCAGGAGGTGCAGGAGGTGCAGGAGGTGCAGGCGGGGCAGCGGGCGCCTAACAATCAATTAGTAAAATTCGGACGTAATCTACGACGTGATGATTTACCGCTGGGGCAGGCGGAGGCGGCGGCGGCGATGGTGGCGCAGCCTCCACTTCCTGCTGGTCTTCCGGAATGGAAGCAAGCTCAACGTAATTGGCTGCGCGGTACGTCAAATTTTCCGTTCCAGACAACAAACACGACGGAACATACAAGGAAAAAGACCAGTCTTGCCGCCGGGTCCAACACCTGACCACCAGCCTTCGTCGATTTCTTCAATTTGTTCGATATATTCACCTTCGACCAATGTCATCTCATTATCTTCTGTAGCCTAAATAGAGGAATGAGAGTTTGAAGAGCCATAATGAAATTTCTGCATACTTCATACTCATACAGTACAAGTGCCGTAACGCCTCGATCACTTGGAGCTGCTTGAGCTTGAACTGGTTCCGGCTCAAGTTGCTATACCCACGGTGTTAAGATTGGACAGGGGGATATGTAAGAAGACTTACCGTCACCGTCACGATAGGGGCGGCAGGACCCGGTGGTGGTGGTGGCGGAGGCGGCGGAACCTCCTCATACTCTTCCTGGGCTTGTAAAGGTGCTGCAGGAGGTGGTGGAGGAGGAGGCGGCGGCATGGCTTCTTCCTCTTCATATTCCTGAGTTTGAATAGGAACTGCAGGTGGTGGGGGAGGGGGGGGAGGGGCCTAAAATTCAATGATAAGGGGTGAATACGATAATGACACACACGACAGACACGTACCTCAATTTCTGGCTCGGGCTCGGGCTCCTGTTCGAGATCAGATGCAGCAACGGTTGCACCCGCACCAACAGCAATGCCAGCACCCGCGGCTGCAGTCATTCCGACTGCACCAAAGTTGCGAGGACGTGCAGAAGGTGCTGTAGCTCTACCAAAAGCAGGTGCATTGGACGTAAAAACGGGCTTTGAGATTGGTGTAGGTGCATCCTGAACATTGAAACCTGCGGCCCGACTCCTTGCTTCCTCTTCTTCCTGCTGTTTCTTTGCCAGAGCTTGGCGTTCGCTCCAAGTCAGCTTCGTGGGAGCACCAACTGCGGACCGGGGAGATGGAGGGGCTGCTGCTTGTTCGAATTTTTCAAAAGGATTTTTAAGCTTCTTGGGTGCAGGTAAGTTGACCGGTGTGTATGCACTCTTGTTGGGTTCTATCCTGTCGTCTTCTGCAGGCTTCGTTGGTATGTTGGACGGCGCTGCGGGCCTTGTAACACTTGATATAGGAGTGGTTGCTACAGGAGAACTCTAGAGAAGAGATTTTAATTATGGCGAGAAAAATAAAAAATAACGCACTAAAGAACTGAAAGCGGGGCGAGCAGCAGTAGGTAAACTAGGTGGACGGGTGGCAGCTGGAGGTGGAGGGGCAGCAGCGGCAGTAGGAGCATACTTCTCTTCTGGCCACGCATCTGCAGGTGCTGGCCCACTTGAAGTACTCTTTGGCGTTGTCGGCTTACCATACAAACTCGCAGCGGACGTAGTAGGCTTGTTGAAGGAAGAAAATGCGGGACGAGTAGCAGCTGGTGGTGGAGGTGGCTTAGAGACGCTCGGTGATGGAGCTTTCCTCAGCTCATTGATATCAACCTTGCCAACTGGAGTATAGTTCGTTCCGACTGGTGCAATAGGCTCAAATTTACGTGGTGCTTCCTTGTGAGTTGAGTATTTGGCACCAGATGCTGCTTCAACTCGAGACATGACAACAGCGGGAGTAACATCACTCTGTAATTGGTAAATCCTAAGCGTCCTGGTCTTCTGATGTGAACACAACATACCTCATTTCGAGCGCTGATAACGACGTGAGTTCCACGAAGAAAGCGTCCAACGGCACTTGAATGCGTGTGGAATAATCCCTTCTTAGCTACTGGGACACCATCACCACACCAGTTGATCTGAACGAACTTTGGCAAATGGCTCTAAAAGGGGCGTCAATATTTCATCAACGGCATAATGGGAGCATAAACAACGTTTGGGTCCTCTACTCGAGCAAAAGCATATTGCATCCTATGATCATTTTAGATTGATCGCACATAAAGATTAGATGACGTACTTTCCGTCAGAAAACTCTTCTTCTAGTTCTTCCAGCCCTCCGTTACCCGAAGCTTGCACTCTCAAATCATTCGTACCCTTCTCATACGCAAAGATTGTCCAGTTTGCGTTTCTGCCATCGACGACGCTTTGATATGCGTCGAGAAGATCTCGACTTGATAGATTGACCTGGAGAGACATCAGATTTCCCCTATCTAATGACGCTTGTCAGCCATTATCCTCTATATGCACAGGAGCAAATACCTTGAGGTCAGACTTTTCTGGTCGTAAGTACCGATGACGATGATATGGACTGGAGAAAGAGTTGGACCCTGGGTCCGGGACGCATCCATCTACCATCACGTGAATTACAATTACACTACTATACAGACATAGATTTCATTCAGAGGCGATGTCCGATACCTTGGGTTCCCTCCCCGGGTAGAATATCTACCATGCTCATCAGCTCTTCCCACCGCTCATCACTCGTCCACTCAATACTCTGATCTTCCTTCAACGTCAAAAACTGCCTATGATTGTACCTATTTTCAAGCTGGATCATAACGTTCAATTCCTGGTGAATAGCTTCCACCCATCGATTCGCAGTATCGCATTGCTTCGAGTTCAGATTAGGCTTACGGATTGCCCACAAACAGCGATCAGTTCCATGCGTCACATAACCTTCGAGAAAACAGTTAGCCTTTTGCAAAAGATCAGTGAGGACTGGGGCGTCGTACCAAGGGGCCGAACTTCTTCGGGTGTCCACCTAATTTCATACCTCAACACTGGGAATCTATGTTTTATTAGATCCCTAACAAGGATTCTCTCCGGCAGATAAATCTGCCCGGCACTCAACACTTCACCAAATAACCGCACAATCTCTTTTTCCTTCGCATCTTCACCTAGACCTTTAAACTTTGCTAACAATTTGCGGGATACATCCTTCGGAAAGTAGCGATCCAAATTAGGCAGAATATCATGGAGAGTTGAGACTGGGTGGGCTATGGAATAGAGGTACCATTCTTCACTCAACTCGCCTACAGCAATTGCTTTGACACCGTGAGCTGTGAGAGAGGAACTGAAAGCGCCTGAACGTTGACGAGCCATCGGTCCAGGTGAAGTGATAATCCAGTCATCGGAAAGGCATCCACGGAAAGTGCCATATTCGCCCAAGTAATCTGTTTCAATTACTCGTGTGATCGATTGCCAGGTCACTCTTTTCGGGTCTCGCAACGTGTCCAAAACATTGGGATCCTCAGGATTAAGACCAAGGCCTCGGCAAAGGGCTTGAAATTGTGGCCTAGATTGAGCCGGAGTTTTCGGATCAGTTCTAAATTTGAATCAGCGTCATGAATACAGTGTTTCAATTCATCACTGACAAGATAGCGTTCGACTGCAAAACAGCAGTTTGGAAAGGTGCCATCTCGTCTTCCGGCAATAGCGAGACGTGATGTAGGTGTTGATGGACTGAATGAGCACCTGCAAATTTGTTTTAGTGTCTTATCCGACCGCCAGCAAGGACACTCACCAGCCGAAAGCCCAGTCAACTGTACATCATTCGGGTTCCCTTTAGCGATCCCAACGTTCGAGTTTTGCTCCAGTATCGAATAAGTAACCGCTCACCACCAAATGCAGCGATATTCTCCTGAATCCATTTCAACCCAAGCCATTGATCTTTGAATCCATAATTCCCGTCTAGTTTCGGTGCGTCACAAGCTAAGAATCCAAATGCAGACACCCGATATCCTATGTTGACCCAAACTTCTTTTCTTTGTGCAGCAATGAACTGTGCTTGACTGGAAAGACCGTGAGGAGATCCGAACTGTAGGAATCTAGAGATTTCACGATTGCATCAGCATCGTTTTATCTGAAGTGCGAGGGACTTTTACCTACCCGCCATGTATATAGACCTTGACAGGAAATCCATGCTCAGATGGGAAAGATGGTGGCGCGACGATGTTTAAAAACAACCTGTCAGGGGTCAAATACTTTCCTAAGAGATTCGATGAAGATGGTGGCCGTTCGACATACGGGTTTTCAGTAGGTTGCCCACGTCCGACTTTGTCCTCGAATTCCCCCCCTGTGCACCCGTTAGTACACACGGGACGTCGAACCAATAGCAGCACTGACCTTGCGCCTGACCATCATTTGTCGGTTGAGTAGCGAACGCCGATTCTTTCAAAAATTCTTTCTTTTCATACTTGTGTCCAGATGGGAGGGATTGAGGATTCTGGAACCTCACGGGTGGAAGCGCATAGGGAACCTCTATGTTATAAGACCAATTCAAATTTTCGAAACGCGCGGCGAAGCTATGATGTATAATTGACTTACCCAAAAAGACTGCAGCGCCGGTAGAAGCTCTTCCCCCCATGACATCTCCATACTTGGTATGAACCACAACTCTTTCGACAGAGTCCTGTAACTCCTCATGAAGATGCGGGAATCCCATTTCTTGAAGTGCTCGTACTAGTAAAGGGTGTGGGTAAAGCGTGGATACCGTGAATCCTTCATACTGGTCACCAGTTAGATTTCGTGGGCAAAAGGCACAGAGATAATACACTTCGGCCGCAAAGAGCCGCTGTGGGATAGGGGCTATTCTTTTATACTGCATCTTCATCGTACATACATACAGCTTAATACTTTATCTTTCTTGCATGTATGATATCCGAACCGAGAGTCGGTTTGAATACCAACCACTTTCCCTTAGCGATCTTTAGGAGCCGCTGAAACCGCGGGGCATCTTGGCACCCACGGCTGGTTTATTCTTCGCTCTGAATTCTCTTGCCATTTCAATCATAGGAACCCAATGGACATTCTCATGGGTGTTGACCCACTCAATGAATCTCTCCTACAATAGGATCAATCAACTGTCTCTGTCGGATTTCGTGGTACTACACATACCAACATCAACAGGACTTGAGGCCGACTACACGCAAATGATTGTTAGCCGGAGTAGAAAGTGTTTACTCTCGAAAGCTTACCCGCTAACATCGGGATGTATTGTAACCGGAAATATGAATTCTTCTTCTTCGCTGTTCATACCTTGGTAAGCCGAAATCAATTCTAGAATGTAGTTCGTACCGATAGAGGTAAGTGAATTGATCCTTCCAGAGTTCCTCGATGACATGCGGGCTGACCTACGCAATGAATCAACCGGCTCATAAAATAGACGAACAGAACGTCAACATACAAATCCATGCGAATTTGGGCTTGACTTGATAAACCTAATGGCAATATCAGCGCCAAGCAAAGTCTTGTGCAGATAGTTTGAGGTACATCATCGGTGGCAAATCATCAAGGTACCTGACAAGAAAAATGAATCTTTCTGCAGTCGAGGATCCATCAGCGCTTACCAGTTTCCCGGAATGCAAACGAGACCAGTCTCGTTGCCTTTTTGCAGAGGCTTCATCCAGGTGGCTGCCTCTTGAGTGTAGTCGATTTTAACCCAGTGGTCCTCGTCGCGCAAATAATAAGCCTGACAGCTATCGGCAGTCGCATGGGAGCATTGGGGGAAGCGTAATTGCGACTTTTTTCTACTTACTCGTGAGCCATATTTGAGTGATCTATTCAAGGCCGTTTCATGAGCATGGGAAAGACATCTATTTGATGGAATTTACCATATTCTATCCCTTTCTCGAGAAGGAGATCCGTGCCGGCTGCGCTAACTTCCCACCAAGGTGCCACACTCCCCTAAGCCATTTGAGCACACATACGGGGGTTCAGAAGATGTAAATTACCTTGGGTGGAATACCGTGGTTGAAATCAGTTAAAAGTTTGAAAGTATGCTCAAGGATGTCTTTCTGTTGCTGAAAATTCAATTGGGTGGGATTCTAGAGAGGATTAAATATTTTTGATTTGCATCGATGCCAAAGAACTAACCTCATGTGAATATCCATGGAGACCTATCTCATGACCGGCATCGCGTACTGCCGCCATTTGTTCAGGAAACGATTCCAGACTATGGCCTAACTTTTTTTGTGTCAAGTTTTATTTGAGAGGGTAAACACTTACCTGGAATGAACCAAGAAGTCTTCATATTATATTTCTTGAAGAGCTTCAAGAGTCGGGGAACGCCGACTTCTGCAGCAAATACTCCCTGCGGTATGAGATCAATAATTGTTTTTCAACGGATATATCGCCATTGAATACCCGCGAAATATCACCTGGAGAATCTTCTCCACCGTATGAACCTAGCCTTGGACAAGGTCAAAGATGTTGCCGGTTAACCAGCAAAGGCGTTACCATCCGGCGACAGAATCTACGTCGACACCAAAGCTGACCAGGACGCGTTTTGCAGGCATGGAAAGGAAGGCGAGGATGGGAGAAAAGCCTGAGATACCGAGTACTTATTGCCCATGACTCCTGGGTCGCGTGAGCATACAATGTCGAGTGCAAGTTGAAATCTACGTGCAGATGGGGATAACATGCTTAGTCAGCGATGAGGGCGAGTCCGACACGTCGACTCTGAATCTGCCAGATCCCGACATACAGTAACTTCCAGGTGTCTCCTCTGAGCGTTGCAGGCTATGCCGACGGCCTATCCTCTCCCTTCAGATGTCTCTCCGGCCACCGTCGCCAACACTGCCTCGTTCATACGCATCGTCACGCTCGCTCTGATATCCGGTGCTGCTATTGCGTCGCGTCTCTTTGCCGTCATCAACTTTGAGAGTATTATCCATGAATTGTAGGTCATATTCGCTGCCTCGCTCTCTTGACGGTTTGACCATCTTCACCCAAAGTGACCCCTGGTTCAACTAGTAAGTATCCTTGGTACTCTCCAAATAGGGTATGGCTCAAATGTAGGTGCTAGTCGAGCAACAAGGGTCCTGGCTTCCAAGGGCTTCTATGTGTGTATACATGCGTTTTACCACGACTTCTTGCGCTAACTCCGCTTGCTAGGAATTTTGGAATTGGTTTGATCCAACAGCATGGTATCCCCTAGGACGTGTCGTCGGTGGCACCGTGTATCCTGGACTTATGGCTACCAGCGGTGTTATCTATAATTTCCTTCACGCGATCAACCTCCCTGTCGACATTCGTAACATTTGTGTGCTTTTGGCACCCGGATTCAGTGCCTTAACTGCTTGGGCAACTTACATGTGTGTTACATGACTTGTTGCTTTTCAATGGCCGCTCACGATTAACCAGGTTGACCAAAGAAATGAAGGATTCCAGCGCCGGTCTCCTTGCTGCTGCATTTATTGGCATTGTTCCCGGTTATATCTCTCGTTCCGTCGCTGGGTCATACGACAACGAAGCTATTGCTATCTTCCTTCTTATGTTCACTTTTTACCTCTGGATTAAAGCCCTTAAGGTCGGCAGTGCGCTTTACGGTACCCTCACCGCTGTTTTCTACTTTTACATGGTTGCTGCCTGGGGTGAGTTTCTCCCTCCACGCCTATCACTAAAAATAACAATGACCGGAAATAACTCAGGTGGTTATGCCTTCATCACAAACATGATTCCTTTACATGCACTTGTCCTGATCCTCATGGGCAGGTTCTCCAGCCGTCTCTATGTCGGGTATTCTTCGTGGTATGCCATTGGAACACTTGCTAGTATGCAAGTTCCTTTCGTCGGTTTCCAACCAGTCAAGACTAGCGAACATATGGGTGCTTTGGGTGTGTATTATGGATTGTATTTGTCTATATGATTGTTGCTCATCTCTTTGCCAGGTGTTTTTGGCCTCCTTCAAATTGTCGCATTTGCTCAGCTCGTGCGATCGCATATATCTGATCAACAATTCCGAAAACTTCTGAAAACTGGCGTTGTCACTATCGGTCTGACTGGCGCTCTCGTCTTTGGCCTTATGACCTATAAGGGGTGGATTGCTCCTTGGACCGGTCGCTTCTACTCGCTCTGGGATACGGGCTATGCAAAGAAGTACATCCCCATCATTGCCTCAGTATCAGAACACCAGCCTACTGCCTGGCCTTCATTCTTCATGGATCTCCAGTTCCTAATCTTCCTCTTCCCTGCTGGTGTCATCTTGTGCTTCCGTCAATTACGAGATGAGCACGTCTTTGTCATTATCTACGCCGTGATGGCCAGCTACTTCGCTGGTGTCATGGTTCGTTTGATGCTTACTCTCACTCCCGTTGTCTGTGTCGCGGCTGCCTTAACCATCTCTACTCTCCTGGATATCTATATTGACCCTTCTGAACCCGATGTTGCAGACAACAAAAGCGACTCTAGCGCGGCACCCACCGATCCTCCCACTCCTTCTAATGGCGCTTCCCAGGCAACGCCCAAGAAGGTGAAGAAGTCCACCCCGACCTCGTCCCAAAATACTATTACCGACGCCATCCACGAGCTCACTTCTTCTGTTTCGACAAGTAAATCTAGACAAAAAGGTATATTTGGCCTTGACAGTCGTCTGGTCATCGTCGCCAATGCGTTTTTCATGCTTACATTCTTCGTCTTCCACTGTACTTGGGTCACTTCACATGCATATTCGTCTCCGTCCGTTGTGTTGTCATCTCAGAATCAAGATGGGAGCCAGCATATCATTGATGATTTCCGAGAAGCATACTATTGGCTGAGGCAAAATACTCCGAAGGACGCCGTTGTGATGAGTTGGTGGGATTATGGGTATCAGATTGCTGGTATGGCTGACAGACCAACGTTGGTTGATAACAACACATGGAACAACAGTATGCACCTTTCTTCCTCTGTCGTAATCTTGTCGCGTTAAGTATTCGCATTTACAGCTCACATCGCGACTGTCGGAAAGGCCATGTCGAGTAATGAAGATGTTGCGTATCCTATCCTCCGGAAACACGATGTCGATTACGTGCTCGTCATTTTCGGTGCTTTGATTGGCTACTCTGGAGATGATATCAACAAGTTTTTGTGGATGATTCGGATTGCACAAGGCGTTTGGCCGGATGAAATCCGCGAGTCTGACTTCTTTACCGCTCGTGGAGAGTACAAGGTAGATAATGAAGCGACGCCGACCATGAAGAACAGCTTGATGTACAAGATGAGTTACTATCGGTAGGCGGTCTTACATTCTTGAGACCAAAATCTGGGTTGACGAATCTTTACCTCACTTTTTTTGCGTGTTAGATACAATGACTTGTTTGGTGGAAGGTCAGGTATGGACAGGGTGAGGCAACAACAGTTGCCCCAACAAGGTCCTACCTTGGATATTCTTGGTACGCCTTCTTACGGCCTCTGGCAAACACCCATTCTCATGAGAACATCAGATGAGGCTTTTACATCAGAAAATTGGATTGTACGCCCATCCTCGATGCTTTCTTCTCTTATCCCTGACGATGGTCATTTTTTTTTTACGCAGGTCCGAATTTACCAAGTCAAGAAAGAAGACCTCTTGGGTAGAGATCATAAAAGCGCAAATGCGTTTACAGCGGGCAAAAAGCGGAAACGCTCAAAGCCAGTGCCACGCCGACGAGCACTTGCTTTGTAAAATTTTAATGTCTAAATATTCCATTTTGGCTCTGTGGCTTGGACATAGAACTTGCTGCCCAGTATTATTTTATTCTCCCCTCTTGAATATTGTGAGGGATCCATTCTCGTGCAAGTGCTTCCCATACGCCTACTCTCCGTAGTGAATCGTCACGAGGATAGTTCGTGCACTTCAACGTGTCGAATGATTCACCGACTTGGATGGACTTTGAGTAGGTTGCTGGACAGCGCGAGAGCTCCATCCAAGTAAATTCGCTGCAAATGTGAAAAAGCTGGCATTCTTCTCAAATGCGACATGGGTTTATGCAACTCGATTGTACTATGAATTATCAACCGCGAGAACGAAGCAGAACTTGAACTGTTCACAATGCTGCTATGTATATCGCTGATTATCCCGTCGATCATGGTTCATTAGGTTTATACGTGGCGGAAGGACTGGATTAACGAGTTTCTTCTCTTTGTATGGACAGAGTATGCTTAAAAAAATGGGTGTGCGATGGCAGTGAATGAGTTTATGACTGGTAGGTGTTTCCAGTTTGATTTCGGTAGTCATAGGAGCTGGAAAAGTCCGGATGATGGAGGAGAAAAAGGAGATACTCGCCATTGATTGGGTGTTTGATTCGGCCGGTTGGAAGCGTGGAATGCATGAACAGAGGTGAAGTGTCATTTCCGAAATTAGCACCGGAGGCCTGAGGACCTAACACGGCCAAATAGAGGCTTGTTTCCGAATCCACTGTACAACTAAGTTACTTCAATCCTCGCGCGGGATTCCGCCCTCCTCACGACCACGAAAAATCAATCCGAGACTCGAGCAGCATGGATCAGGATCTCATTCGACTCGTGAACAAGTTACAGGATACTTTCAGTAACCTAGGTGCGACCAGTTGTTCTTCGGGAATACATACAGCTCTTTGGTTGACATGGACATCTTAGGTGGGGAGCTGGATATGCCCCAGATCGTCGTCGTATGTCCTTGTCTCCCCTTCTATTTGTTGAATATGTCTCACCTTCTTCCCAAGGTTGGTAGTCAATCGGCTGGAAAGTCGAGTGTCTTGGAAACGTGAGCATATTTCCTGTATTTTTTTTGTCGGGTGGAGCCTTGATGCAACTTTGTACTTTCCAGGATCGTCGGCAAAGATTTTCTACCCAGAGGTTCTGGAATCGTGACGCGAAGGCCGCTTGTTCTCCAACTAATCCATACACCTGTCCCTAGCGAGCCCTCGCCAAACGCGCTTCCATATACGGAATGGGGCCAATTCCTGCACATCGACAAATGCTTCACCGAATTCAATGATATTCGGAAAGAGATTGAACAGGAGACATTCCGAGTGGCGGGGCAAAATAAAGGGATCAGCAGGTTGCCAATATCTCTGCGAGTATATAGCCCCAACGTCTTGGATCTCACTCTGGTTGATTTGCCTGGTTTAACGAAGGTATGATTTTGGTTTCTATACTCTCATTGCATTTTTTTTTTCAAATTTTCTCAGATTCCAGTCGGCGACCAACCCAGCGACATCGAGAAGCAAATTCGAAACCTTGTCGTCGACTATATTTCAAAGCCGAATAGGTGCGTTTCTGTCAGTCCAATTTCAGGACACATGGAGTTTCTAACATCTTGTTCAGTGTCATTCTTGCTGTTTCTGCTGCTAACGTTGATCTTGCCAATTCTGATTCCCTCAAACTTGCGCGCTCTGTCGACCCGCAGGGCCGTCGTACGATCGGCGTTCTGACAAAACTAGACTTGATGGATGCCGGCACTAACGCGTTGGACATTCTTACTGGACGCGTCTATCCCCTCAAGCTCGGGTTTATTGGTATCGTCAACCGGAGCCAACAGGATATTAATGTAGAAAAGAGTTTGACGGACGCCGTCGAAAGCGAGGTCGAATTTTTTCGCAATCATGCCGTGTACCGTAACATTGCGCACAAGAACGGCACGCGATACCTAGCCAAGACTTTGAACCAGGTCAGTCGGGTCGTAATTCAGCCGATCAAAATTAAAACTCTTAACACATACGTTTTCTTAGGTACTGATGAATCATATCCGCGACAAATTGCCAGATATGAAGGCGAGACTGAACACTCTTATGGGCCAAGCTCAACAAGAATTAAACTCGTTTGGTGACGCTGCCATTTTTGGCGACAAAAACCAGGTAGCCTTATCTGCTTGTTCTCTTCGTGATCAAATCGCTAAAGACAAGCTTTACAGCAAGGTTCCATGATTTTACGGATGATGACTCAATTTGCTCGTGATTTTGTTTCATCAATCGAGGGCACCAAAGTCGACATCTCAACGAAAGAGCTCTCTGGCGGCGCAAGGATATATTACATATTCAACGACGTGTTCGGTCAGGCATTGGCTTCTTTGGATGCCACGCATAATCTGGAAAACCATGACATTCGCACCGCGATTCGTAATTCTACAGGCCCTAGACCGAGTCTATTCGTGCCTGAAGTTGCGTTTGATCTGTTGGTGAAGCCGCAAATCAAGTTACTTGAAGCTCCAAGTCTACGGTGCGTGGAGTTGGTATACGAGGAGTTGGTGAAAATATGCCATAACTGTACATGTGCCGTATGTGTTTTGCTCTTGCTCAAGGCTCAGAGTTGTCCCTTTAAACATCAATATCTAGGAGCTTGAACGATTCCCGAGGTTACACGCGCAGCTTGTTGAAGTAGTTTCAGAACTACTTCGAGAACGGCTCGGTCCAACCTCCGAATATGCACAAAGCCTGATCGAGATTCAAGCTGCATACATTAACACCAACCACCCGGCATTTATTAGTGGTACTGCAGCCGCATCCCAACGAGTGCCAGTGCCATCAAAACCTCAGATTCTCCCTCCTGTACGTTTCAAGTATGCTTCTGAAGTCTAGGGTCCTGACGGATTTGCATAGCCAGCTTCAACGGAGTCTTTGAATGGACGTGCCACACCTGCAGAAGACGTTGATGAGGATTTCTCCGATGACACCAATGTTTCTAGCCTCTTTCCGCCCCGTGAAGGGCGAGCAGCCTCTGGATCTCATGACCGTGCACGCACAACAGGATCTTCGTCCACTGTCTTCAACTCAACCAATCCCACTTCGACCAATGCCACCACTGGAAGGCGATCTTCTTCCAAAACACGCGCACATCGTACCTCTTCACATACTCATCATCGTCCTCCTACAACTGGTTCCCATACAGGTACCAGCGGTTCACCTGGTAGTGCACGCGAGACATTCTTAAATTACTTCTTTGGACAAAACGGACCAGGTCCTATTGCTGGTTCAAGTTTGGACAGATCAAATGCTATTGGTGCATCTGACAGTGGATTTGTACCCGTTGGTAGAGATATTTCGGGTTCGGAACCATCACTCAATTTGGGTCTGATGGCTGGCAAAAGAGGAATCGATGGGAATAGCGCTGCATTTGATATGAAGAGTCTCGGGAAACACATTGAGGCGGTGAGTTCCACAGTCTTTGAATTGGGTCTTATGCTAACAAGGAGCACGACAGACACCCTTGGATGGTTCGGCAATGAGTGGACGGGAAGAAATGGAGACGAATCTTATTCGTTCACTTATCACCTCGTATTTCAACATCGTTCGACAAAGTATTCAAGACCTCATACCGAAGGCTATCATGCATCTTCTTGTCAATCACACTTCCCAACACGTCCAAAATCGTCTCGTTTCATGCCTCTATAAGCCTGAGCTTTTCGCCGATTTGTTGAACGAGGATGAGGCATTGGTAGCTGAACGGACGAGAGTCAAAGCCCTCTTAGACGCGTACAAAGAAGCGTTCAAGACCCTTGCTGATGTTAGCTTAAAGTCATCATGAGACAGACACTCCTAATCACTCTTTATTAGATGCGGATTGGCATGTTACCCTAGCAATTTCTTACTTCTCAGCATTCATATTCTCAGCTTGAACAGTACTTTTGGCTCATAAGTGTTGAAATAAGGTATATATTGAATTTCTTAATTACTGAAAAAAGACAATATATACGATGCGCTTTCATGTACCTACTCAAACTCAAACACCGGCTCCTCATCTATGTGAGTCTGGATCATCGACACACGCAAGAAAACAACCGAAGCTCAAACGTACAGAACAGCAGCCATGCATGGGATTGGTGAGATCCGCCAAAAAAGGCAGATAGTCAGTCAGCTCTTCAAAGCTCCAAGAATTCGAAACCTATGACAATCATGATTCAGTCAACAGGTCGATACAGAAGGTTGTCACGATGCAGGCTCCTCTGGCGCCGTCTGCGTGCCCATGGATTGCGACTTGACAGCAACCCACTTCTCCTTGGAGGCCACGCCAGCATCAGAACGCTTTTTGTTACCCTCCTCCTCGGAAGTAACGCTCTCCTCCGAATCGGCATCGGCACCGGTGCTGTTGTCAGTTTCAGAAGAGCTGCTTGACGATTTTACATTGTCTGTGGCAACTTCTGCCTTGATTGTATCAATGCGCTTCTTGAGTTTACGTGCCTTCTCTTTTTCGGCCTTTTCGGCCTTCTGGTATACACATGAATGGACAAGTAAACTGAACGATGACTAAAGACAAACCTCTTTGGTTTCTTTCTCTTCCTTCTGTGATTGAGGGGTCAGATAAGTTAGGTGGGACTACATTCATTCTACTCACCTCTTTCTTAGCCTTTTCCTCGCTCTCGGCCTTTTCTTTTGCCTCGAGCTTTTTGACTAGTCAGCGTTAGACACAAAAAAATCACTATTGACAACTTGCCTCGGCTTTCTCCTTTTTCAGCTTTTCTCTCGTCTCACGTTCCTGGACAATCCACGCAGCGACCTCTTCTACACATTCACGCGGGCGGGTCTTGTTCTTGAGCAAGTAACCTTGTAAACTGGCAACCTATATCCAGATTGAGTACGATAACACTCAACAGCACTGGCAAACTTACGCTCAGTTCATCCTCCGGAATATGTTTAGCAAATTGTTTCGCTAATTCCGATATTTCCTCCTCCGAGAGCAGAGGAGCAACCTGGGCACGTTTACGCTTTGGTACAGGGAGGTTTCTTTGCGAAGCATCCTCCTCTCCACCACCTTCGATTGGCTCTGCGACTTCCGGAGGAGGCCTAGAAGGGAAGAAACATTTAAAGAGACCCTCGGCTTGCCATTTGGTGGCGTGAGTGAAGTTGATCCATACGTCCATACGACCCGGACGACTCAAAGCAGGATCCAAACGCTCAATGTGATTTGTAGTGGCAAAGAGAAGGCTGACCGTGCACACCATTAGCATGGGATCATCCAGGTTATCCGGGAATTGCTAAAGATGGGACATACCGGCCTTCAGCAGCAGCAACACCATCCAAACTGTTAAGAAGTCCGCTTAGACTCAATGTGTTGCCATTATCGGAAGTATCTTTATTGCTCTTCGAGGTCGAAGAAGAGGTAGACTGAGTGGGTGTCCCCGTCGAGGTCGAATCACGAGAGACAGAGCGTGTAAATGCGGCGTCCAAGTCTTCCAAAAGGAGTATACATCTGATATCGCCGATTATCACTGCCCAACAGAAGTGAACAGAATAAAGCCTTACCTCGAGGGGACATTCCCCATCAAGGTTGTTAGCATATTATCGCTCATCCTAAAATCACCTCATAAGTTGGAAGCATGTTTAGAATTTTTAACCCTTACCCTTTCGACGACAGCGAGACAACATAAATGTCAAGACCAAGTTCACCAGCTAGTGAGTGAATTAATGATGTCTTCCCACTACATCCGGCACCAGATTTAGCCACCATCAGATAATTTTGACTGACAGCCCGAAGACCTACCTTCCTGGAACACCGTGGAGAAGATAGCCTCTTCGGAAGGGAATCCCTATCAACGTAATTAGGCATGGGATTTTACAAGAAGCGTGATTGCTGTTAACTAACCCCGTTCGGCGTACCTGAAGTATAACTTTGAATATACAAAATCCAGCAGAAAGGATTTCTGACACATACCATTCTTCCGATGCAAGGAAATCTTTGCAGTCTGTCAGTATCATATCTTTCACACCGGGTTGAAGAACAATCGAGCTCATTGGTCGCTTTTGCCGTGCTCCATTCCAACGCCAGATACCATAGGTTCTAATTGAATTAATCAGCTGATTATTAACTTCGGAGGCGATACCCTTACGTATCAGCGAGGAATATATGAACTCGGTGTTCAGCATCTTTCTCATACCCGCGCTTCGCCTCTAGCACAAGTTTCTTCAAAATGTCATTGTTGCGTGCCACAACGCTAATCCACCGTTAGTTATGAGAGGGTAACTGAACAAAGAGGTTTTCCAACCTGATCTTAAGGGAATAACCACCGTGGTCGGGATAGCGTTTCGTCCTTGTGATCTGTATACAGAGGCAATGAAATAAGGAGAAGAGCATAAACCGCCGACCACAACGCACCCTAAGCCAATGACCACGGTAATAGATTGTGTGCGTGGTGTCTTTATGAAAATTCAGTCATACGTACGCTTACGATTCTCGGGAAGCTTACCTATACTTGGAATAAATGTGACCTTACGCTTCTTTTTCCCGTGGACCAGTGTTTCGTCTTCGTCACCCTCTTCTAAATCCCCTGCCGTGTTTTGAATGATGCCTCCGCGAGTCAAAGTGCGAGTAGTGATATCAAATTCCCTGCTGCGTCCCCAGGCAGGTTGCTGACTCGGAATCAGGCAACTATATATATACCAAATGAATGTAGATGACTCACTTTTGATAGCCAGTGCATAATCCTGTCGATATATTTTTAGAAACGTGAATGTAGAGATATGAAGTTAACAGTGTGACCCACCAGTCATAAGGATAGTCCTCTTGACTAAAGTGCGCAGTGAGGAAGAAAGCTTGGAAGAATGTCAACTTGCAGGAACAAGAACTACAGAGGGACAACGCACAGTCTACAAAACCATTCCAGGCCGACATTGAGGCACGGCGAGCAGTCTCGACAGTGCCACCAATGACGACTAGTTTCTGTATGTCCGTAAATACGGAGCGTAACGAAGCAGCCACGAGTACCCACGAGTGTATCTTGGATGGCACCTGTGCCCATGCTCAAGGGAGACAAGAAGCTTTTGAGCGAGTCCATGGTAGGGGCTAGTGAGGGAAAAGAAGGAAGCAGTACCCGTTACTGACTCGGGGGCCTTATATGGTGCTGCTAGCGCCTCATGTCGATAGAGAAGCAGGGTAGCGCCATTCGTGCTTTTATGGAGTCATCCCCGATTAGACCCGCAAATATAGTCAATATAATAGCTGCTACCGTGCGACCGACCCCTGGACTAGCTGGCTGGGAATCCCATCAAGAGGCCCTGGATCGCTTCTAGCCTTGCAATCGTCTTTTCAATATTCTTCTGTAGCCTATGCCACGATTGTCGCCTGGTAGGTAACTCGGCGCTGGCACCGAGGGCCGCCGGTATTTGTGTATAGCCCGCAATATGATGGCGTACCCTTTGCAAATTGTACAATCAATCCTGCCATTGCGGCATAGGATTTTGTCAAACGGACCGTGCAGTGTCCCACCCCTTGATTGCAAACACCCAAGTTAGCAAAGAAGTTGCAGTGTGGATGCTCTATCAGCTTTCGAATTTGTCCAGTGACCAGAATGCTGTTAAATCACTGGCAAAAGACACGTCGACATATGTAGAAGAAAATGAAAGCAGAGACTTGTTTCCCTATTCTTCACACACCAACCCGGGCCATTGACAACGGGTAGTCACTTGAGAGAATATGATGAGTTCTAATCATTCACATATACTCCACAAAAACAAATGCAATACATTCTCTTGGAAGCAGAGACAAATCGACTTTCTCCGGATTTCTGTTGTGGTTTCGAAAAGGGGACTAAATCAAACCCTCGTTCAAAAAAGTTCCAGATCAGTAAACCCGAACCTTATTGTACAAGGCATTCACCAGGTGAGAAGATCAACAATCGACCCTCCGTCGGCAGTAGGGCCCAGATGAATTGACCATGGAAAGCGCACGAGTTCGGTTCGGTGAACCACACTTTGTTCGTATCGTAAGAGGCCTAAAGGTCTACGTTTGGGTATGGTGGGTATGACGTGGATCCACAGCTCCCAACTCGAGTCCACAGCCAACCGCTCCATCAGTCTCCGCTACCTTACACGGTTTTCCCATTGTTAATTGTCAAATTAAACAATTCCCGAGGATTCAATCCCATGACTGGCGCAAGGCGAGTATTGTACCCCACGTTTCAAATCCTAGTGTCCCGCTTGGACTAAGCATCCAACACGCTGGATTCTCGGCACGTGGTAGAATCTCATATCCGCACTGCATACTACGTTATGAGCATTCGTTGTGCTCTTAAATAATACTTCTTTCGTTCTCTTTATCATGATAGGTTTCAAATAGTCCGAAAACGGACGTAATCCAGCTCTTGTGTCCTGGAGTGGCATGTACATTAACATCTGGTGGCGGCGTCGTCTTTGTTTAAGCTCTTTCAAGTTATTTTAAAGAGCGGTTGAACATAGGTAGAGTTGACAGTTCTTCAGACTCGTTATTCATTCGGAAATACTCTTAAAGACGAGGTACCGCGAGCTTTGCTTTAGCAAGTTCTCCTGAGTGGCCGTGGCAGATACACCGCACCACCGATTAATTAAATACCCAAGAAACGAAGTAATGACGGCCTCACTGCAAAGGCAACTCGGATATATCGGTTTAAACATTCGGGTGCGCTGTAAGAATTGAATAATGGGCTGTCATCGAAGGGGGAAAGGGAGTACAAAAATAAAAACTAAATGCACCCATCATGCATCATGCATCATCCGGGGTGCCACCGCGGTCTTCACTGGCAATAGAGTGGCGATTGAAGTAGCTGAGGCGGTAGTGTATAGGCTTGCATAGCCCAATGAAGTTCAGGGTGTCATGAAGCTGGAGCTAGTAAGTCAAAAATGCTTTCTGTGATCCAGGGCGGACACTAATGGAGCAGTGGTCTGCGGGACAAGTCTTCTGGAGTCAGCAGCATGATAGCAAAATTTCGAGCCCGAGATCAAGGACCACGGTGAATATGGATTTGCTCATTTCCGCTTGAAGCCCGACAAAACCCATCAGAATCTGACATCTCCTATGCGCCTAAGTAGCGTTTCCGGGATTTGACCGGGATTGCACCAGGCCAAAACGTAACATGTTGTCGTACTGTCGACTTAATGATCCAGGTTGATGTGTATTTAATTTCGGAATAAATGACACTCACTGCTAGCTTCGCCATGAGTTTAATCTCTCCGTTGCATCAAGCTTTCCAACTCCATTTCCCCGACCTCTTCGTCCCCAGGAGCAGGACCTATACTCAGGCCTTCCTTCATCTCGCGTTTCACGCATAACTGCTCTGCAACGATGATGGTGATGGCAGCGCCACCAACCATAATTGCCCAAAAGAAAATTGAAGTCGGTATCGAGGCGGAATAGTATATGGTCAAGACAATATGGTTGAAGACGAGAGTCAAAGCAAAATCAAGGATGAGGCGAGGACGCCGAACCAGGCTGTAGAGGAAACAAACGCTGTGAATCAAGTCAATGGCCTATTTCTCAGGAGGAGAGTAAACGCGAACGGACTCTGCTCCACAAGCAAGGAGCCAGCAGACTGCAATTATCCAGGCCCTCAGAGGGTCTGTTCGGCCACTCCATTGGTCGTCCTTCCAACCATACCCAATTTTTCTGCCGTCGCTCCATGCATAACCGTATGCTGTCCCATTCAACCCGCGAATGGTTGGCTTTCCCGCCATTTCTCGCCAGTCCATCACCATACCTACAGAACAAGCTGCCATTAGCTTCCTAATTCGGTTCTGCAGACACAAGGGTACCCACCAACACTGGCAGCACCTCCTTCGTAAGCCAGGGATGATGGCTCGGCGAAGAGGTTGAGCAAAGGAACGACAAATAATGATATTGTCAGATAATGTAGGCTTTGCATCGACACAATCTGAATAGAAATTCAGCGGCCCAGCGTAAGCTGCGATGACGTGTTATAAGACCTGCCTGGGATAGCAATAGAGCTGGATCCCAGTTGCCATTGCGTGCATCTGAGTTTTGAGGTGCCATGTTGTTGGGTTCACGGAATCATTCAGGAAGGCTGTGGTTGTCGTGGGGAAAGAGCAAAATCCGGGCGCCAAGTGGACTATTCCATTTTTGGTTGGACAATGATGGTGGCAATAATACAGCTTTCAGCGTTTCTCCTTAGCCACAACCTATGCCGCCCGACACGTACCAGTTCATTTCTGAGGACGACGTTGAAAGCCCTACCAAAGATGCTCACAGTCGCAACTCAGATTACTACAACAATAATTATGACGACTCCTCCGATCAGGACTCCTTGCTGCACAAGGAAGGCCCTTCTTCGCCTGGTATCGTAGAGCGCGGTCAAGTCGGAGCCAGAGGGTCTACAACTACATTCCCAATACAAGATGTGCGTACTTGACCATGCCATAGATAATTGTTCATAAACAAGCAATATTGCAGAGACGTACAAATCTAAGGAGTGTACTCTATCTTCTGGTTGCTTTAATCACCTTCGCTGCCCTCATTGGCATAATTGCTGCTCATTCTTATACCGGGAATGCTCTTTACCGTTCGCCCGGTTTCAGAAAGATTACCATGGATCACATATTCAACGGTACTTTCGCCTCCCGCAGGAGGTCCCTTCGCTGGGTCCCAGAAGGCATTTCTTTCCTTGTCTGTATGTGCTATCCGGACTGTAATTTTTTTTTGTTGACCAGCTGGCGATGGCGTGTATGCTATCCAAGAGGACGACTCTATCATGTTGGTTGATCTCATGACGAATTCCACCAAGCGCCTTGTTGTTAACAGTGAGATAAAAAACGTAAGTCTTGAGTATGCTGGGATTACCCAAGGCATTAATTGGTTTGTAGGAGCGTGGACAACAACTTCAATACTACCAATGGCAACTTTCGGCAGACATGTCACACCTCCTCCTCAAAGCTGACGGAATAAAGGTTAGAATTTATGAGTTTCCTTTCCTGTATCACTAGTAACTTTTATATCTTACGTTTTAGCAATGGCGCCACTCCAATTTTGGGAATTATTATGTGCATGATATTCAAGCCAAAACCACTTATCCAATAATTCCACCTACCAATCCCTCGAAAACGGCGTATGCTGCCTGGTCACCTACAGGAAGTGCCATTGCCTACGTCATAGATAATGATGTTTATATTCTACCAGATGCCTCGTACGCATTCAACGTTTTCCATGATAATGGACTCACAGATTTTGTAGATCGGATACTGAACCTATACGTGTGACGGCGTCGGGAAATGCAACCTTGTTCCATGGCGTACCTGACTGGGTATACGAGGAAGAAGTTTTCGAGAATGATTTTGCTCTCTGGTGGTCACCAGATTCCAACAAGTTAGCCTTCCTGGCGTTTGACGAAACCATTGTTCCCGAGTTCTCGTTCCCAGTCTATAATCCAACAGATGACTCGGATGCAGTCATCCCCTATACCACTGACACCGTTGTGAGATACCCTAAACCCGGATACCCAAATCCTCTTGTATCTGTCCACGTCTTCGACCTTGGTCTCTATCTAGAGGATTCCGAAACCGCTACTTTCGGTGATTTACCAATCGAGCACGCGACCCTGACCTTGGACTGGGAGAACCGCAAACCCGCGAACGACAGTATTATCTCGGAAGTTGCTTGGGTCGGAAATGCAACCCTGCTCGTTAAGGAGGTTAATCGAAATGCGGACAGCGGAAGTGTCATCACCTTCAACCTTGGCGCCGCTGATAGTGATTCAAGGACTTTCGGACGAGTAGCAAGAAAACTTGGGAAGGATGGTGAAGAAGGCGACGACGGATGGATAGAGAATGTAAGTTTATCTGTTTTACTTTGTCCAAGTTGACGCTCAACGTCCCCCGAGTAGCATCAGAATATATACCCTCTTTCGATGTCGTTAACAACCTCGGGAGCTAATGCCTATCTTGATATAGTCCCTTCGCCTGAAGGTTATAACCACATTGCTTTGTTCAGCCCCGCAAAGACCGGTTCACCTCGCTTTCTGACGGCGGGCCAATGGGAAGTTACCAGCGGAATCAAAGGCGTTGATATGGAGAAGGGCCTTATGTGAGTCTCGAACCCCTCTGGGGTCGGTAGAACTGATTTGCCGTTATGCAGATATTTTGAAGCAGCCAATCCTTCCTCGATAGAACGTCATATCTACTCTGTCCCCATTCCAACCATTGAGTCCCCGGAGGCGGTGGCGCCAATCGCACTAACTGATACATCGATACCGTCATGGTATGATGCTGACTTCTCCCCTAAAGCCGGTTTCTATGTGTTGAGCTATAATGGACCCCAAGTCCCATGGCAAAAAGTTCTTCGAACTGATGATACTGGTAGGCAAAATTTAATGTCTAGTGTCTCGATTTGGTTGAAGCTTCGAGCAGACTTTGAATTAACACTGACTACAAATGAACAACTACAAAATGTCACAAGGGAATACGAAGCGGCGACAGTAACTCGTTCCGTGTTTATCAATGATGATTATGGTACGATAATCATTCATGGCCGCGAGTGGTTAACTAATCGATGACATTACTACCAGAACTCAATGTCAAGGAAATCAGACCGCCTAGAATGGATGACTCGGGTAGAACAAAATACCCAGTCCTTTTCCGAGTGTGAGTTCCCCATCTTGTTGAAGAATTTGACACGGACGCCACCGGTTGCTGTTTGGCCTGGATGGTGATCTAGGCCTCTTGATTCAATCGCATGCCCCAAAAGGCTATGTCAGTGAACGAATGCACTGCTTCGTTTGATCGGTCAGCCAGAGACATAGCTGCCAAGCGGACCAGTTCACAAACTTGTTCGCGATACCATGTCGCACATGTTTAAGAGTTTTGATGCTTCTGTCCCTCTATGCCGCACATCCGCCGCTTGCCTAGATCGCTCTAGGTGCTGACTTCGGACTTGAATACTGACATCGCGGTTTCACGAAGGGAAATCTTTTTCCCAGTATTTTTATGACCACCTACCTATGTCTGTGGTGATGCCTGCACTTATGTAGCACGTTTTCTTCATTTTACTCGTTCATTGTTTGCCATCCTCAGTGTGAAGAACGCCTGGACTGATTATTAATTCGCTTTCATAAAACTGAATCTCTTCGCCTTCAGATACGGTGGACCCCAGTCTCAATTGGTGGATCTCAAGTTCAGTCGTGATTGGCATGACTATCTCGCGTGTGGTCTTGACTACATCGTGGTCATTGTGGATGGTCGTGGCACTGGTTTCAAAGGCCGTGAGCTGAGGAACCCAGTGAAAGGAAACCTTGGTTTCTGGGAGACTATGGATCAATTGGCTGCTGCCAGGTAAGTGGTGCTGTTATTGACGTTCTTCTCCTGCACGAGTCATCGTGCAAGCAGCACGGTGTAAATGTGTGTGTGGACCACTGGCAAAAGAGCCTATGTCGACGTCTAGACCTTGAATGGCGTATGATAAATCACACATTTTGCAATGACCGTTCATTGCACGTCTTGAAAACGAGACCTGTCGCCATAGCTGTCCCTGCTTGAACGCACGACAATAATCTAATCACTTCTTTAGGGCCTGGGCTGCAAAGAAGTACGTTGACCCAGCGCGTATTGGCATCTGGGGCTGGGTAGGTTCTCTTCTTCCTCGTGTTGACCAGGACTTGACCATGGACCAAGTCATATGGCGGATTTATGAGTTCCAAAGTGGCCGAGGCCAATGCCGGAATCCATTCCTTGGCCATGGCGGTAGCGGTGAGTGCAAAAATACTTGGCACTTTCTCTTCCAAGCTTCTACGGAAAAAAGCCTTTGACTGGGCGTCCGGACCAAAAGTTTCCTGAATTTTGCGGATGCCGCTTGGAGCTCATTGGCTCTGGCATTCGGCTTTGTTGGGGACGAGTTGGGGCGTTATTTTTGCGATTTCCTCGGATGAGTTGCACCTTCACCCGTTGGTTGGTTGGTTGCCATTGGTTGGTTGTGATCTAGGAAATCTTTCCGCAACGGGCATCATTCCATCACGAGTCCAGGTTGGCTCGCGTTGGTCCATAGCTCCGGTCACAAAGTCTAGACCGTTCCATCTGCTATGCGATGTGGCTTCTAATTGGCTGGTTTTGTTCGAGGCGAATAGTGATCAATTCTTCCCCTGCCGGAACCCGTATGTTCCTGCCTCAGGGGTGCGGTCATCCGCGGTTCTGATTGGCCGTTATCTCGTTCCCATTTTTAATGTGTTTTGATTTAAAGTGGCATAAGTACTGATTTCTTATTTTCAGCCCGTAACGAGCTGGAGGTTATATGGCAAGCTGCCCCAATCCACAAGCCATTCTCATGTTGACATTCAGGTTTGTTACACAGATTCAATCTATACGGAGCGGTACATGAATTTGCCTGACGTCAATCCGAACGGATATGTGAATGCGTCAATATCGAATGTGACTGGGTTCCACAACATTGACTTTTTGCTTGCACACGGAAGCGGCGATGACAACGTGCATTTTGCGAATAGTGCGCATCTCTTGGATATGTTTACCAAAGCTCGAGTGCGGCGGTTCAGGTTCAGAATGTTTCCTGACAGGTAAGTTGCGCGCGCATGCTTTGTTCTAGACCCCCGCTATGGGCCTCCTGATTGGCTGCGGCAGGTGGGGTCAGTAAATCTGAATTGTTCTGACATCTTCTGTGTTCAGTGACCATGGAATTAACCGACGGGGTGCTTACCGAGAACTGTACGAATACATGACCGGGTTTTTAATTGAGAAATGGGGAAAAGGGGGTCGGCGACGGCTGTAGCGTGATGGTGCTGTTACCAGGGAATGGCATTTATTTATACTGGTCAATCTGGGATCTGGTCTAGACCTGTGAAGATTGGAAGCTGAGCCGGATTGGTCATGGCCCGGCGGCAGGGAGGGTCGGGGGCACGCGCGTCATAAGAAATTTGACGAGTTTCTAGACCTGTAGTGATGTGGTCCATAGATGCGCGGCACGAATAAATATCGAAGTAGGCAATTCTAGTAGAACGCTCCCCAGGAGGGGTGGATCGTATTGTTATCGTCTGTTATTCCTCGCAGAGGCAGAGGTTCGAAATGCCGTTTCCAGTCTCAATCTCGTTCTCTTCCAGCTCCTTCCCCTACCGCACCGCAGATATGCCCCCATCCTCATTTTCACAACAATCCCGAAAACAGAACCCAGCTATCTCCACCCGCGTCAGGCGGCCCCGCCCCCTCGGCCTCTTAAAAGCCCGCCGTACCATGCAGTCTCAGGCGCCACTCGGCGCGCTGGGAGAACAACGACAGTTCGCAGGGATTGACAGCGGCGACCGCGACTTCTGTTCGTTTATTTATCTATGATGAACAGTCCCGGCGAGCAGCCAGAACTCAGATACATATAGGCCTCGGCGGTACTACAATGCGTGCAAGTCCACTCGTGACCAAACAGCACCAGCAGCACCACCCCCAGGCCAGCCTTTCCGCAATTCCACAGTCAATCTCTTCCTTCAACAACATCGACCTCGCAAACCAGACGACCCATTCGTCACCCATGGCTTCCTCGTCCTCAACCAGTCCACATCATGATCACCTTTCCGCTTCCCACTTCGGCTATCAGGACTGGCTCGATCTCAAGCATCTCTTCAGCAATGCTTGTTCCCTCTATCTCGGTAAGTTGGCGAGTGTGTCAGCTCCCGGGCGACCACACCGATGAGTTTCCTTTGTAGAGACTAGGAGTCTTGAGACGATCAAAGCACTCAGGGGCGTCCTGAGCGAATGTCATCGATTCCTGCTCTCTTTCGACGATCCGTCCATCCTGTTTGCCGCCCCATCCCGACCTAGTGATCTAAAACATCAGTACCAATCCAGTGTCCCAGTGGGAGCCGAATTATTCATTCAGAAAATGTGAGTGGCTTAACTTGTTGTCCCCCTTTTCCATTCGTTCATCACTAGCCAGGCGCGAATCCCCCAGTACATCAGCAGACCTCCCAACGGCTTTTTATACTTTGCTCGGCACAACATTGTTGTTTATCGGAAATTGTGTAACCTCGCATCCAGAGTATGCTGAGCCTGGGGAACCTTCCTGCGGCATTCCGTACTGGATCGCAGCCCTTGATACTTTTGAGACTGGTGAGAACTCCCCGAGTCGTTTCTTTGGCAACACCAGCATTTCGAGCTATGGCAGCGGCGTGTCCTGGGATCGCGTGGTATCACCGCGCGAGGACTGGCTCATGGCCATCATGTGGGGCAGGACCCTCGTGGCCCTCGCGGATGCAATGCTGGAACGTAATAAACTCAACCCTCCACCACCCCCTAAACCGCAGCATTTTCCATCTCCGTTCCCCGTAAACTCCGCCTATCTGAAGACGGGTACTATCTGGGATGAAGAGCTAGAATGGCCTATAGATAGTCCTCTCAGTGTCATAATCGCTCGTCGGCCACCCATCTCTCGTCGGATGGCACTGGCAGCTGCGACACCCGATGACATTCTCCAGCAAGCCAGAGATCATATCTCTAGAGGCATGTTCCATATGCCGCGCCATGCCGGATCACCGTTCCTACCTTCTGATTCCAAACACTCCGCTGCCTCCCTTTTCACTCGAACCAGGATATTGTATGATACTGCCTACCCCAACCTATTGGCTGCTGAGCAACTGAACGACTATGATGAACGGAAGAAATGGTTTTCTTACGCTGAATCCATACTTTCCCAAATCAAACTCGCTCATCCCCGCCCTGATACACAAGTCCATGAACGCGCATTGCGTCTTCCTTCGCCCAGCCAGGAAGCTCGCGATGTTATCGAGAGCATTAGTGATGGCGAAATCGAAACTGTACATGGGCGAGCGTGGGTTCTCATTGGTAGTAGCATTGCGGAAGACCTCGAGGGAGCGATGGAAGAAGACATTGATGACGAGCCCACCCAGATTACCCCGCTTCGCCAGAAAAAAGCTGCGGAGGCAAGACAGGCCTTGGAGCGAGGTATCGAGCTCGTTCAGAGTGCCATATCGCGTATTAAGCATGAACCTTTACCGACTGGAGAGGAAGAGGATGTCGAGATAGCATATGAGTACGAGATCTCTGATGAGAATGACTTCACGTTTACGGGCCGCGAAATCGAGTTCGGCGAAGGGAGTGAGGATGATGGACAACCACAGGAAGGCAATATGAGTGCTCGGGTGCGAGAAAAGCAGCCTGCCGAACCAGATACGGAGGCTTCGCGCACCACCCGAAGTGAGAAGCGACGTATTTCAAGACTCGCAGCCCGCCTACGACGGCAACAAGAGACTGAGATTGAGAAAGCGGAGCGCATTCGTCTTCTTGAGGAGGGTTATGTGTCTCTCGCGAATGTGGCATATTTAACGAAGAACAAGGAAGAGGAAGATAAATATCTTCGTTTAGCCGAAATCGTAAAAGGTGCTGGGATAGATGAGGACGAAGACATGGAACAAGCGGATTGACCTCCCGCCTCACTTCACTACCGACTATACATACCTTCGCAAGCTTAGGTGGTCTTTTTACTCACCTCCTTATTTGCTCTCCGGATGTCGTTTCTGTGGCCTCGCCAGTTGCTATCTCTGTTGTTTATCTTGGGTGTTGCGGGTATCAAACTCGAGTCTTCTAGATATTATTTTCTGGGTTACTTTCACGCAAAAAAATAACGAACCTTTTCTTCCAACATGGGACCCATTCTCCTCCTTTTACTACGTCTTTGATCTTGCATTGCTTGTAGAGATGTATGTTTGTAGAGTATAAAGCGTGTAATCGTAGTGTATGATGAGGATGTCAGAATACGGAGCCTCAGCCTTATATGACTGTCGACGCACCACTGCCTCGTTTTGTTGAACACACTCATGACTTGAACCTAACCTCATACGGCAATTTTTCCGAGCGACACAGTTCGTGCTTCTCTTCCGGAAGACCAGTCTGGTCGGATCTAGACCCCATCCGAACAGACGCCCGTTTCATATCCGGGTAGCCGCAGTCCTTATTTGGTCAAAAATGTCATCTCAGGAGCCGAATGAAAGTTGCCACGCCGCCACGCGAACATGAGCAAAACACTAAGTCAAGACTTGTGCTGCGTCGCTTGAGGACATCATAAAACAGCGCGCAAAGCAAACGAGCTGCTCAAAACACTCACCTGTACAATATAATAAATCTTTGATCAGATGGCTTAGGGCCGAGTATAATTGTCTGGTCTCGAGCCAATCACAAGGCGCAAGATAAATTGAAATCAGCCCCCCTCCAACACCGACCTTGTCTATGATTGGTAATGATCAGTTCGCTTGAATATTTTTGAATTGAGGATTTCCCTGAGATCAATCAAACGAGAGCAACGCACCTCATTGGCACCTCGAGTTCGACAGCGACGAATTGATTTGTTGAAGACAAAATGGGTATTTTTTTGACAAATCCTGATTTCACCGAGAATATCGCGAGTTTCCGGAAATCCTGGAGGGACTCAGTTATTCGCAAGTAAACCATTTGCCTGATCATGAAGACCCTAACGTGCTGTGATAATTAGTACGTCAACTCCTGGCCTTGAGGAGACTTTGAAAGAGTCGCCATTCTCGACCCTGATTAGTTGGGGTGACTCGAGGATTTCATTGATGAGAGAGACCATGGACTAGGGTGATAAGACCTAGATGGTGGCAACCTTTTTTATTCCAAGGCGTGGGCGGACAAAGGTAAACATCAAAACCTACTTGGTACTCCACGAAAAGACCACAAGGGTGGAGGATGAGGAGGAGGGCAAGAAAGATGGTCATCCGAGTGTTCAGCGCTAGATTTTTGCTTATGCTGCTAGATGGTTTTCATCAGTGAATCTAGAGGACATTCATAGTTTAGCTTGTTCATGAGTCAGAGACTCAGCGAAACTGATCGAAACACCCATACCCTAAGTATGTTCGAGAGCGTAATCGGCAGAGTTTTGGGGCTCTGATCTGGCTCTTACAGTCAGCGTCCAAACCGAGGAATATTCGAGCCTGCCAAATAGGAATCCCTAGGCTCGAGGACAGCAGCATTATGAGCATCCAACGGAGAGATTGGTTAGACGGCCGGGGCGAACTGTTCATCTAGCTTTGCTTGAGGACGAGCCTTGGCTTCTCTTTGCCGTAAGATGGACGGGTAAGCTTAGATATGACTAGTGGATGTCAAAGGAGGTACGATCTTCAGTCCAAGAGTATTCGAACCGAGGTGTGAAGGTGTGAGGGCCTCACCCAAACTTGCAGACAATGGCATGAAGATATGGGTGGGTCTCGACCCAAGTAAGAGCGACGCTTGTTCTCATTCGTCCGACATGCCGTCGTTCCGGCTCATAAAAGTAAATTGACCGAGCGGTGCACCAGTTCAGCTGTGTAGGCAACGGACAGACCGGATGTTTGGCTATATGTACGAACGGTTCATTTGAGGTGTCATGATAATAGCCAAAAGTCGTTATGGAACAGCATGGGGCGTTGGGTCCAGGCCCTCTCCGACCATCTTTGGGGTGTGTTTTATGTCAAGACATGAGAGCCTTGTCAGGAGGTGTGTAAACATATATATTTGCTATCATTCCGAAAGAGATTGAAATGTTGCAGAGCTCGGAGGAGCCCTGGTCAAAGGCATTGTGGTTAGAGCGTACTGACTAGATAGCAGTCAGGATAAGCCATGAATGATGGCTTCAAACGTCGCAAATGTGACCATGTTGACTGGAATAGCCCTGTCAAAACATGCAACAATCGACAGTCAGAACATAGGAGAGAAGAAACAAAAAATCACGCAAGGGAACAACAGCATGTTAACACCGTGTGGAAGCCCTGTTGAAAGTAACTGCGACCCACCGAATCAGGGTGGGCATCAAACCTCGGAAAAATACTCGGTAACCGTCCGCCTTATAAGAATGTAAGGCAGTGGATAACGTGCTCCTAAACGGGTTCGCTTTACTCAGGTTGTGTGGAGAATGCGAGTCACCACTTAGGAGCGGCGTTGTAGAACAGACTCCTTGCGTTTCAACAGAGCTTCCTTGAATCCGAGTCTTGATGACGTCAAATGGGAAAGTGGCTAACCAACCGGCTGTAAAGTATACAGAACGGATCTTTAGTTACATGGCCTAGCGTCCTTATAGAGAACAAACCTAATCCTGCCACTCCACCCGCTAGCAAGAGGACCGACCAGGAAAGCTCATCGGCGTTACCCTCAATCTCGGTCAGAACAGATGGAATCTCTGCATGTTTTTGTGGCACCGAAGGCTTAACAAATAATCGACAGGTTGCCTCATACTAGAAACGCGTCATCAAAGTGTGCGACCAAAAACGGTGCCCCGGGTCCGACTTACAGCGAAGAAATAGGCCCCATATCCACAGTCACGCAAGGCGGTTGCCGTGAGTCCTCGATAAAGTCCTGGAATTCCATAGGCTCGGTATAATTGCAAAACCACAGAACGCACAGTGGTAGACGTCATCATTGATTGCTGGCGTATTTTGATTAACTCCACAGGTGTGGTGACAATGCTAGATGAGAACGGTAAGATGATTGACGACTGTCAAGGTTAGCTCGAGAGCATACGAAGACACAATGCCGCTTCCTATCCCTGCCAGTGTGATCTGGGTGAGAGTTGGCACTGATTCGGGATTTTCGAGTTGTAATTTCATAAAGAATCGATACGATGCAAAAACCAGTCCATTCATGAGTGCAATAGAAGCCTTGAGTTGGATATCTTATTAGGTGGTGTCTGGGTGGTCAATTTATGGAGGGTAAATACCAATGGCGAGGTAATCCCTTTAAACAAACCAATAAATCTTTCCTCTTTAATTATAGTTGTGATTGCGTGGAATGTCGAGGAATATTTCGTAGCTATTTCCGGATTCTGGAAACGGACCTTGACTGGATGGAGTGTGAAGCACTTCAAATTCCACATGCCATGCATACCTGTATCAAATGGGAATCCGACGACTAAACCTGCCATTCCCTGTCGATCATTAGTATTATTATTGGGTATGACCATGGACCAACATACCGCAACTGTGCCAGCAAAGAAGTCAAGCCTTGGATCAAGTCCAACTACGATTCTCTCAGCGCTTAGTATAAGCAAAGCAGAATGACTTACCCAGTTTATCTACGTTACCCATATTGGTGGCATACACTTCGGTTTAGAGAAAGAGATAAGAGACCGTCAAAGACTGGGCGGTCGCGTCGGAATTCGCCGATATGATTTAATTGATCTATGATTAGATTATTGCCGTGGGAATATATTGTTCATATGTAGTACGGCGGTTATCAATGATCATATATGTACCCTGAATTTGAAATTGAGTTGAAAGTCAACAGAATGTTGATGAATCAAACCCGGGCCCCAGAGCTTGAAGCTCGAGTGCCTGAGCTATAGCAAATCAATAAATCTCATCTAGGCGGATACTACTTACTGTTCATGAGCTCTCACATCAATTTGAATTGCAGTATTATCTTCTAACGTCGATTGAACGCTTCTGGTAACGGGCTGAAAGCAATACATTCATATCTATCGACCCAGGGATTCGTCAACCTCGTTAATTCGTCGCCTTTGAAATATCTCACCTCAGAGACTCCCTACTGACCTGTTACTACATACATATTCTCTTGGACAATCTTGGTATTAAAAGGTTGATTATGGAAGGAATATCCTCGTCCTTGCCAACTCATCAGTTACAACCACAGTCGCGTTTAGGATTCTTCGATGCACTCCCCTTTGACGCGTCATTTTACCGATTCTGCGTCAAGGGAAATCCTCTTGTAGCTCTCGGGATGCACGTTGGCATAAGAAACGCATACAGCAGATCCTTCGCAGTCTCAATGATGGAACCCCGAGAGCTATCAGCTGCAGCTATCAGGTGTGAGGTACGGTGCGTAACGCGTTTTTAACCGAATGAAACGCTTCGTGATGTGCATCTGTCGGATTCTGACATTCTGTCCCTAAGGTTGAGTGAAATTTACTTTGCTGTCCCATCTATCCAGCGCACGATGCGCTATCAATATATTACAATCAGCACCTTCCTTGACAACTTGAATGTTTCACGACGTATACATAGCCTCAGCCAGTCCCCTTTAACTCGTATTTGCCCGTGGCCTAAGTATTGGGCACAGTGACTGATGTAACTTAAACCAGCGCCTGGCGAATTACCCGGGCCAACGAATCTCAGAGTAGATAAATAGTAGTCCTTGACGTCAGGTCAGCCCCACCTCGCGGCCGTGTACTTAAAATACGGTCGACAGTGGGCGTCGTGCTCCTCGTATGTCCATCGTCTGTAGGCTACAGACTGTAGCTGATAGTTTCGGAAGCGGTTACCAACTGAAACGTGTTACAATTTATTGTTTTTAGGCAGCCCGAAACCCAATGCTTGGTAGAGTGTACGAATCATGATCAGTGGCAGAGGGCGCATAGATATTAGGGGATAGCTAATCCATCGTTGAGTGGGGATAAGTACAGGTTCAGGCTATAGGCAATGATTGGCACCAGTCTGAAATTTGACAACCCTAACTGAATTTGTCACGTTGCAAGGCAGAACCCGGGCGTCAGCCACAAAGGTTTGCCATCGGTTTGCCATCTTCCCCCACAGTACGCTATCTTTACACTCTTTGAAACCTACTCTGTCGTTCTTTATATCAAGGTAAGCATTTTGTTTTCCACATTATAATTTTCACTCAATCTTCGGTAGGGATGGTTCTATCAGCTTTCGCTCTCATCACCGTCTTGGCATCTTCTTTCCTGGCTCGTGCGGACGTCGTTCCTAGTGAACCCTCTCCCGGAGCAGTCTATAATGAAGGTCAAACATGTCCTATTTCTTGGAATGGCGACCCCGACATGTCAGATGACTGGAAATCGATGAGCATCGAGCTTATGACTGGTGACAATTTCAACATGGTTCAACTCATGAGTGAGTGATTTTTCATATCTCGGAAAATTAACTTTCATTTGGCTCAACCTTCATCAGCTCTTGGCACCACGTTTGATGGTTCTATCGACGGACAGTACTCATTTACCTGCCCAGACGTGCGCCAAGTTTCCCTACTCATAGCTGACTACACTAGTGATCTCACAAAATGAATCTCATGCCTTAGGTCACAATCAATTCCGCTATCTACTTTTACCAGTTTACTTCTCCTCAGTCCTCGGACAAAGCTTGGACTACACGGTTTACGATCGCAGGACCAAACGGTGAAACGACTCCTCCCGCCAACGCAGTTCAGCCAAATTCTGGTGACACGATTCCTTGGGGTGTTGGTGGTCTCGCGGATTCTTCCCAGTCTGCGTCTCCTCCTACAAATTCTGCCAGTGCCGGTGCGCTGCAGTCTGTGGAGAGTTCTGCCACCTCTAGTAGTCAGCCTTCTGCCCCGCCAGCTGTCGCGACTGCGTTTACCACTATGACTCCTTCGCCTCCACTCGTGACCACGAGGCTTGCCGTAGTTACCTCTTCCACTGCGCTGTCATCCGCATCTGCTGCGCCCAACAACGATACCCAGACGGACGGTACTGTTCGAACGTCAACCGCATCAATCACGATCGCTCTTATTTTGCCAGCCCTCCTCTTCGTTCTATTTTGAATACCCTGGTTGATATTGTCATGAATCATAATTCATCCATGGTGAAACGATCTTGTTATCCACGGGTCTAATTTGTTTGCGAACGATACCAAGTCTTTCTGTCCTCGACTCTCATGCGGTATACGTATATCCTCGTGTAAATGTACCTTCGTCTTCGCGTAACGATTTTGATTCATTGCGTTGTTTCCTATTACCTATCGGTGTATATCTCTTATTTAGGCGTGAAAGTGATAGCTTGATATAATTATTAAAACATTGCTCTTCTACCTAATTTCATTTGATAAGTAGTAACTTCAGCTTGCGTAATTAAGTGGTACTGCTGTAAGCAAGACAAAAAGTGTCCTCGCAGAGGTCCACAAGTTTTGAAGAAAAGAAAAAGAATAAGACTACAACAGCGAACGACGAATGTCAAAGGTAAAAGGTATCAAGTACTGAATGTCAAGCAGAATCAAGCGGCACCAGATGAGGATTTTTTAAGAGCGTTTCGGCAAAATCTTTGAAGTCTTGTTTTGAACACGAGCGACTGGGCTATGCACACAAATGACTGTCAGAGAGGGGGGAAAGCGCGTGGAAAAAAAAACAAGAAATTTAACCTTCATTGCATAGACGACAATCTCTAACTCATAAATCGTGTCTTTCTCCCCTGTGAACCCTTCAACCTTCGGTTCTTGCGTTATGATCCGTAGCACATGCTCTGAAACATCATACGAGCACCGTACGGGAGGTTTGACGCGAACATTCATTGAAACCTTCCATATAGGTTCCCGTCGAAATACTGCGTGTGCGTGTTATTTTCGCCGAGTTAGCGGAAACAGTGAATTTCCTTCGACAAAAGAAAAGCTTACCCAATCGCTCTTCGAGCGTCGTATGATCCGCCAATAATTTGAGATGGCCAACCACGCCCTCTGTAAATGGTTTATCTCCGCGTTTCGTGAATAATTTGACGTTTTTCAACTCCATTTCGACATCTTCATTTTCTTCTCCAGTGACGTCTATGGATTATGGCCCATCGTTTATCCAGGTACATGGAAATGAATGGGTAATAGAAGACAGAGAGAATGGAGAATCGGGTCAGATGGAGCTGGGATCCACTAAGGCGGTTTGAAAGTTGTACTTACGGTTGGTGATAGGTTTTGCCGCCGAAGTAGAATGTGTAATGGCGAGTGGTAAAACGTTCTTCTTGAATCCTGCGCCTTTCACTTCGTCATCGTCGCTAGTAAGCCAAGCGGGAACATTGGACTTTGATAGAGAATTCGGAGAGGAAGTAAACCTGCTAAATGGTGATTTATCCCCGGCAAAATCAGCAAATCCACGCGTCCTCTTGTAGGGTATTATCAAATTAGGAGCTTCATGAAAGGTTCAAAGATGCAACCTACAAATGGTGACCCGGTGGTCTGCTTAAGCGAAAATGGTGAGTGCGACGCCAGAGGTGAAGTCGTGCCAAAAACGTTCTTGAGTTTCTCCACACCAGGTTCAGGAGTAGATGCAGTAACCTTAAGGGTCGTGGCTTGGGGTATTTTTCTATCAGCAACTACAGCGGAAGCCTTCTCTTCGATGAACCCCTGCGGTTCAATCAGGGGAACTGTTTCCCTAACAGGACTGCCTTCGCGGGTCGGAATCGGACTCGGGAACAATAAGGGGCTACCAATGGCTTCAGTTGCAGGTGTATGTGCGGCTGCAGTCTCTGCTCCCGGTGATGGCGTACGAGGGGGTTCACTGACGCCCGCGACATTGGATTGCTGATACGATAATAGATATCTGCGCAATGAGCGAAATCATATTCAAGCTCACGATGAAGGTCCAGTCTTCGGCCGGTGAATCTTCTAACAAAAGGGAAGGAGTCGATTCCCTAATAAGCTTCTTAAGGCGGATGTCAATTTACAGCAACTGGTCGGGACAACAAGAAAAAGTACCTTTGCAGGAACTTTGCCTGCTGTCGGATTGCGGTGCCGCTTACGAGGATAGATATTACTTAAGTTCTGTGGATCCGAGTATAAAGACTTTCATCTGAACCATATAAGTGGCATGACAAACGTGTGGGTATCCAATATTCTCCTAATAATTGGTTCAATATTAATACGAATAATGAGCAGGATTGGGCAACATACGGTATCTTCTTCCTCAAATCCATCGTCAGGAGCCTTGCGTTTCAGTGACTCCTGTACTGCTGCAGGCCTTGATACGACTGTCGAAGGTGCAGGATTCATTATCTCGCTTCGATCAGCACCTCGTGCCCCCTGTTCTTGCGATACAGAGGTTATATCATCGCCTCCCTCTGACGATCCAGTCCTTTTTGAAGATGATTGGGCCTCCAAGGGGTGATTCGGAAATGGATGATACCCACGTCGTCGGTGTAAACTTGCCACGAGCATAGCTGTAACCTACAGTTGCTGCAAAAGTCGCGATTCCAGCCACCATAAAATTGAAATCAGAAACGGGAAGCATGATCCTCAGTTCACTTCTCGAAGGTCGGAATGATATATGTGTATCTAGGCGATGAATAAGGCCGCGTCCACCCTGAACCATGCATAATAACTTACGAAGCCTTTGCCAGGTATAAGACTGGAAGGGTGGTAACTTGAAGAGCAGGTGGTATATGCAGAAGAAGATATATGGGATGGACTGCAACTTGTATTTACCAAATAACTGCTCCTCTTCGCGATCACGAAGATATCCCGCCTCGCCCACAACACGTTGTCAGTGCATTTTCGGCCGGATATCATCTGGGGACACGTGTTACTTTTGTTCCAACTATCCGACAAAACGCAAGAATTGAACGCAATGCGATGCCTGAGGTCGACCGATGAGGTGGCGTGAGGGGCTGGACTGTTTGTCTACAAGCGAGGGATCGGAGGTAAGGATTATTGCTCGAACTTGTGTCTGCGTGAACTCTGAAGACCCCGAACCCTACTTGCCGAATTGATAAAGGGTTTGTAATTGATCGCATCATAAGTATACCAACGATGTTTGAAAGCACGGCGGGGTATACAGTGAAGTACGAACACCATCGAAGTTCGGTGGGTGATACTATGTCGATAGTCAACGACTCGAGTGGCGAATGGTCCGGTTGTATAAATACCTTATCTCATAGTGAAAATAAAGCTAATCATTTCCCAATCTTAATGTATTTGTTGAAGCTTAAACTTGGCTTGAAGCATCGTCTCTTAAAGGAAGTCATGGCTTGTCAAAGGACTTTGAAAAAGCAAACTTTCCTCTACATAAAAGGTGTGACAATATGGCAAGCGAGTAGTCGTAGTTGCATTCCGTGCACTCAAACCTCATGGAACAGCTGCACCTGCCCTGCATGCTTTGATCCTTCCATTGAGTACAACATTCATCTCCTCGCTAGCAGCTATCTTATTTTGTAAGGTATCTTGATAGCTTCAGTGAAGGATACGAGCGAGTAGAGAACAGCAGGGGGTATTAGGATCGTTCCCCTGCCATTCCCTATAAGCGAGGTGGATGATCCCTTGAGTATCGTAGCCAAAGAAGGAGCAATGAGCAGGCGAAGGGTAGTTATTCCACAAGGTCCGAGTCCGCGGAATGTGACTATATATACGTAGTATTCACCCGTCAGGCTGCCACACTGATACTCGAGTACTTCCTTATATCTCTTCAGAACTGCCCGGTAGCGGACATAGGAATTATTTGAGTTCGAAAAATGTCGAACTACATGTAACCGAAGTCTTGCTCTTTTTTTCACGAAGAGACGGGCAATAGATAGTCGCACTCATCGTTTTAGGAGAGCGCTGGTATTTAGGTCCCTTCGGCGATTCCAAGACGCTCGTGGAAAGAGAATCAAAATCGACTTTCTGACACTTGTGAGAATTTCCCCATGGATATAATCAGTATTCGAATTGCCAGAACCATACAGTTCTCGATGAAAAAAGTCAATCAAATTAAAGTTCATCGTCTGGACGGTCGGAGGTATTCGCCGCCTCGCTTGCCGTTCCAAGATCTGCTGTGCCGTCGATGATCGAATTGAAGAGCTTCGTCAGAGGCTCGATTTTGGTCGCGCCTGCAAGGTTCGTCGCCATGAGCTATGGATCTACCATAAAAAGATGAGCCACCATACCCTCATACTTGACAGGTTTTGAATCTCCGGCGGGGTATATGAGAACTTTAGTACTGTCATCAAATCCGAGATCCTTGGCTGTCTGTCCATCTTCATCCCGATGTGCGGCTAACCCAAGTTTTCCATAGTACTTGTGGGCAAGAACTTTCCACAAAAGCGGGACTTTCTTCTCTTTTGTCAAAAGGAGAAGCGTGTTTTCTTCCTTAGTCTATGATTATAGTTTGAGTATCGTAGCGTCAAGGACAAAGAAAGTGCTACTAACCTTGTCTACCCATGACTCGATGTTGCCTGCCTTCGAAAGCTTCGTCACATGGTTAGGAACCCGTAATGTTGCCCACTTATAGAATGCAGACGCCGTGCGGTCCCCCGAATCATAGGTCATAGGGGCGACTTTATCTCCACGAGGGAACAACTAAGAACGAGCATGGGACCTCAGGCGCATTGATGAGGCAAAAAAAAAACCAACCTTCACAGTGGGAAAACCCTGGACTCGTTGTTCAGCGCACAAAGGCTTGTTCTTTTCATCGTCACAATCAACAGCATATGTAGGAATGAGAGGGTATAATTTGTCAGAAACCTTGGCATATTCTGGAGCCATACGTTGACAATGCTTATGAAATAATTAGCCTGATGTTGAAACATAGAAAGTCGGAGCTCAAGTGCTCACTCCGCACCAAGGGGCCACAAATGCTACCAAGCTGGTTTGCTATGATAAGATGTCAGCGTCGGAGTAGTCACGCAGATAATGGAAGCAATTACATTAGTCTTCATAGCCTTTTTAAATGACTTGGGATCCAGCATTTGGACATGGGAGTCGGAAGGGAAAATGGCACCCAACGCCAACAAAGGGGCCAGAGCCAGCAAGCATATCTGTAATGAGAATTTCATGGTAAGTTGTGTCTGTATTCTTCTTCCACGACGTCACTGACGTGTCGAGTTGTAGGGTCACACCACGTGTTTCCGTGACTAGACTCAAGCGCGTCGCGCTCGAATTTGAAGATCTTCAATCTCAGCGCTTACGGATAATGGCTTCGGTGGCTTGTCAGTGTCTCTCTCCTTCCTCAAGATCGATAATCCAACTACACAATAAAAAGTGAGCAAGCTGTATCTTGGATATTGTTCTCCAACCTGCTTCATATGAACCTTAGAGGAAATCAAGCTCTTCGAAGGCCTAGGCATATATCATGCATCTGTTGAACAATACATAAAATACCTCCCTCTCTTTGCCATATAGAGTTTGATGTTGCCTTTTACAAATTTTTTTCCTCTGTAGAATCAGATGTCGGATAGGTAAAAACGTTCTACTTTCTTTTTCTTCACTCTATCAACCCTGGAAGAATGTTCTTGTACATATTCATCATAAGTGACCACTCGCAGCGGTACGGAAAGAATGGTAGAGGACCTGACACATAATCTATTCCTGCACGTTGGTACTTAGGTGTAGAATGACTGCTTAGGGGAGAGTTGTGCGCAGGATTCCGTCGAAAGCAACGAAGTCATAGATGCTTTGGTCTCCAACTGCCAGCGGATATATATCAAATTTATTTTCGGCATTCAACGAACTCTGAAGTATGCCATGTCCAGTTAATGACATACAAACTGCATGAATGTGAAAGCACACCTAGTTAGAGTCATTCTCGTGAAGAAAGGGCGGTCTCCGAATCGATTCTCAGTTTTGGCATGGGATTGACAGGTTTGCTCCCTACCGTCTCTGGAACCATAATGGCTGGAGGCTGAAGCACTGAATCTCGAGCAACTGATTTCGCGGCATATCGAGCTCGTCATGTACCATTGAGAAAACATACTCGTTCAGTAATCTATAACTCATCTGATATTCTATGCGTCTTCTCCTCTGTCAGACTATCGCCATTGTTGGGGGAAAACTCTTCTTCTTCCACATCATCGTCCTCGCTTTTCTTCTTAGGAGGCTCGCCCATCATTCCTGGGTAACCATGGATGTCATGATAGTCAGCTCCATGTCCCGCCTTTATTGCCTTTTCAAAGTCAATGAGATCCGTAAGTCCACCATGAGCCAAAGCAATGCGTTGTGCCTCTTGCTTCCTCTCGATCTCGAGTTCCTTTTCGTCCGGCGTGAATTCTTCAGCATTCGCTTTGTCATTTGCCGTCTTCAAATCTACACTTCCATCAAGGATAGAATCGAAGAAATTCGATAAGGAATCCATTTTCAATATTCCTAGAATTTGTCTCGGTAATTTGTATCGCGGTCTGAGGCATTCTAATACCTTCGTATCTGACATGTTCTGCTGAGCCTGCCGGATACACAAGAACTTTGGCATCTTTCTTTTCGCCTTTCTCCATTCCCAGCGCGATAGATGACTTTCCTCTACGATCTCGATGGGAGGCTAATTCAAGTCGACCAAGGTATTTATTCGCAAGCACCTTCCATAGCATCGGTACTTTCTTTTCTTTAGTCAAAAGAAGAACGACATTCTTCTCCTTTGTCTATCTCCGAATGTCAGTCAATCCTGGTTTCGAGGCATAGTGTATTATAGACCTTTTCAGCCCAGGGTTGGATTTGTTCGACTTTGTATAATTTGGTCACATGGCTGGGTGTCCTTCGTGAAGCCCAATAGAAGTATGAGCTCGCGCTTCTACCACTTGAATCTTCATATACTAAGGGTGGTTCTGTATTACCGCGCGGAAATAGCTGGAGTATTATCAGACTCTAGGAGAAAGGAATCAAAAGAAAGCAAATGGCGCGCCTTGATGGTTGGAAATGTTTCGACGTTTTGTTCTCGGCACATGTCTTTATTTCCCTCGTCATCACAGTTCACCGCGTACGATGGAACAAAGGGATACAATCCCAGTGCTGCCCTCTCATAATCGGGAGCCATGTTTTGGCAATCCTGTTTAGCGTCTGTACGAGCGAATCTCAAAATGAAGATGCGAGCTTACTGAATTTGAGGAGGAAACGAAGGCGATCATACTTGTCGTCTGCAATTAGTTGCGTACGCGTCAATACTGGTACTCTATGCAATATCAAATGCACCTCACGTTCGGTTCCAAAGCACCCTTGAATGACTCGGGCGTCAGCATTTTCACGAGAGAATCATCGGTAAACAACGCATTTGTTAGCAAAAGCGATGGTTGCAGCGCAAAGCAAAGCAGAACAAGTTGGGGAAACATGTCAAGGGCGAAGACGTTGTCGTTGTCAGCTGTAAGTATACTCACGCCTTCTACATATTGCCGCTGAATCACTATCACATGGCCAGGTACCATCCACGGGCGCATACGTGCACCCGTTGATAGGAGCAATGATGCCAAGAATAATAACATAAAGTGGCTGTGAACATAGTTTGCCGACGAGCTAATAATAACCTTATGATTGATGAGATCAACCAATACAATACATACTCTGGCTAAATCAAGTCTCATGAAAAGTACTTGCGAGAATGTCCAAACGAATTTGAACGGTATTCAAGATAGAACTACATTTTTAAAAAAATCACAGTTCGTCGTCTGGGCGGTCGGAAATTTTCGGCCCTTGGCTTGCTGTACTGTCGAGGATTGAGTCAAAGAATCTTGTCAAAGGCTCGTATTTGGTGATGCCTGCAAAGTCGTCATCATGAGGTACGATTTAGCATTAGATAACGCTACCATACCCTCATACTTGATAGGTTTTGAATCTCCGACGGGGTATAAGAGAACTTTGGTGTTGCTGTCAAGTCCGAGATCATTGGCCGTTTGTCCGTGCTCATCCCAGTGGGCGGCTAACTCGAGTCTTCCGGAATATTTATTGGCAAGGACTCTCCAAAGGAGCGGGACTTTCTCCTCTTTTGTCAAAAGGAGGAGCGTGGTTTCCTCCCTCGTCTACAATTAAACCATGTGTGTCGTGATGTTAAAGGCAAAGATACTACTAACCTTTTCGTTCCATGACTCGATGTCGTCAATTTTTGGAAGCTGGGTCACATAATCAGGAATCTGTGATGATGTCCACTTAACAACTCCAGACGCCGTGCGTTCCGGAGATATCATGGGCGTAATTGTATTTCCCCGAGGGAACAGCTACAAATGAGCATAAGATTGCGGACGCGTTAATGAGGCAGAAAATAAAATTCAAACCGTCACAGTAGGGAGACCCTGCACCCATTGTTCTGCGCACAAAGCTTTATTCTTTTCGTCGTCGCAATCAACAGCATATGTAGGAATGAGAGGGTGTAATTTATCAGAAGCTTGATCCAATTCCACAGCCATATGTCGACAATGCTCGTGGAATGATTAGTCCGTTGTTGAGAAAAACAGAGACTCAAAGCTCACTCCGCTAGAGGGGGCTACATACGCTACCAAGCTAGTTTGCTATGATAAGATGTCAGCATTGGAATAGTCATGCAGATTATTAAAGCATTCACGTTAGTTTTCATTGCCTTCTTAAATGACTTCGGATCTAGCATCTGCACATGGGAGCTAGCGGAAAACAGGGAACCGAACGCTAAAGAAGGGGCCAGAGCCAGCACGAATAATTGCGATAATAATTTCATGGTAAAGTCGGTAGCATGTATCCTGTTTTCAATTTACTCGGCGTCACTGACGTGTTGAGTTGTAAAGTCACGCCACGTGCTGTCATAACTAAGTTGGACGCCAGCGCTAGGCAGTAAGTACACGGCGAGCCGAGACAATAAAACCGATCTTTGGCATGTCGGTTCTCCATCCATAGAATGGAATAATCTCATAAAGCAAATAGCGTCCCCTCGTCTGTCTAATCTACACGGCTCTCAACCCCGGTATAGATTAATTTCCGAAAGCGTCTGGGCGACCGTCACGTCTTCAAACTCAGCAACCCCAAAATCCAGCTTGTCTTTTGAACCCCCCACCTACTAGTCGAATTCCATATTCTCCCATTACACCACCTTGTGATTTCGGACCCTGGTTATATTTCCGGGCGTACCAAGTCGAATTATTTGCAGTAGTCGAGCAAGCGGCTCTTGTATACACATAACCGCCTTATCAATAATAGCTTGCTCGTCTGTAACGGGACGGTACTTCAGTATCTCTTTTTCTCGTATGTTCCCTATATACCGCTGATGGCCTAGACAGATCAGCTTGTGGGATATGTTCAGTCTCTTATCGGAATTGATGCGTCCGTGTACAAGATGCGGAATGAGACAGCAAATAGCAATCTTGTTCTCGACGATACTCTTGGTATCATAGACAGAGTAATTGTTTAGGAGGATGGCAGATGATTCGAGCTTTCAGGCTGCGGGAAAGAAGTACGTTCAATGAATTTGATTATAGTGGTTTTAGCGCGGCCATGTCAGGTAACTTGATACACAAATTAGCACTGACAGATTCAAGTTAAGTGGGTGTTCCTGGAGTTGAATCGAAACATGCGTTTTTCCGCGCCCGTTTCGAACAAAGGCAAGACATTTGAGACGACTCTAATGGCACGTTTGACTTTTTCAAGACCTCTTTCAAGTAGCTGGGGACATAATTCCTTCAAGTCGAGTGGCCTAGTCGAGGGCAGTCAGATGCGAGAGGTTGGTCTAAATCGAGGTAATATGACTGGATGAGCGAGGAATGACCCAAAGGGGAACATCAAGTACTCAAAATCTTCATACTCACTCAGGACTATGAACCCGCCTTTGTACGCGTTGCAAATACATCTATGTCTGTGCAGTTCCTAATGCTCCTCATGCTTTGCTGAGTCGTGCACAGCATGTTGTGACAAGAGTCGGCAAGTAATGACCCGCATAAAGGACAGCATGAAAATAAACTTTGGTAAAAGAAAACAGCGTCAAAAGATGCACTTCCTGTCAGACGTTGGTCGAGAAAGCAAAAGGACGCAATCCCGGGAGCTGTAGGTGTGGCTCGCATTTGTGTTGCTTCTGTCCAATGCATGATAGTCAAGTTTCAGCGGGACGATAAACCAGAGAATTTTGGTTACATCGATGCATCAGCGGAGCAAGTGGCGGCGCTCCATCACATCGAGACGGAACAAGTCAATCGGGGATTCCAAGTAGTCCATGTAGGTTAATCTCGAGCCGCGGGTAGCAAGGGTATGTGGATCGCGTGCGACAAAGCGGAGAAGACATTCGATAGGAACAGTGGGCACGGTGCAACGGTACAAAGAGACAAACTCAAGGAACAGCGACTTCAAAGCTTAATGTCACTGGCACGTGCATCCCCGAGCAGCGTGTCACGCTGTCACGCATCGGCGGGAACCTTCGCGAGTGCTTGCTAATGCTTGGTCGACGGCGACAACGGCGACAGTGGAGGGCGACCATATTTTCCTCACCTCAGCATCATCTTCTGAGCTTGTTTACTCAACGAAATATATCTCATTTCCATGGGCCGCGCCGGGAGATCTTCTCCCTCCATTGTCGCCCTCCCTAAAGCCCTTTTCAACAAGATCGAGGAAGATGACTCAACTCAACCTGGTGGTGTCCATGATCTGCAAGCACGCTCGTATGGCTGTCAGTACAGAAACTTGATTCTCTGTAGTGATGCTGATGGCGGTTTAGACAATGATTTCTCGGACTTCGTGAGACCTGAGCATTACATTCGGCATATAGGTGAGTTTTTTTGGACACCTTACCTATCCCGTAGTTCTTACCAAGTGACTGCAGAGCCTCTTGAGAGCGATCTAGCACGACAGGTCGAATATGATATGGATGAGCAGGGTTAGTCACCACGAAGCGCTTATGGACCAATCGCCTGACATCCTAGTGGCGTAGACCAGGAGTGGCTTGATGCAATCAATGCAGAACGCCGGAAGGAGCAGCTGGACAGGGTTTCATATGAACTGTTCGAGATTATCATGGATCGGTTGGAGAAAGAATGGTTTGACCTGGTGAGCCCTACTTACCTTTAGTGTTCGTGTCGTAACTGAGATCGTGCCTTGCAGACCAAGAATATCCCCAAGTTAGATCTCGCGCTGCCGTCTGAAGATTCCACCTGTGCTATCTGTGATGATTCTGAGGGAGAGAACAGCAATGCGATAGTGTTTTGTGATGGTTGCAATTTAGCAGTCCACCAGGGTAAGGCCTGAATTATACTCGCGCCTTGTACGTGAACAATGACCTAGCTTTCGCATCGCAGATTGCTATGGCGTACCATACATACCAGAAGGTCAATGGTTATGCCGAAAATGTACAGTCTCACCCGAGAATCCTGTGGTACGTTGGAATTTCTACGCACACGAACAAATCTAACTCGAGCCCAGCAATGTATTTTATGTCCCAATGAGGGTGGCGCATTCAAACAAACAACAAATGGGGATTGGGTGCATCTACTTTGTGCCATTTGGGTACCAGAGACGCGCGTCGTAAACGAGGTATTCATGGAACCTGTATCCGGTGCGGAGAAAATATCAAAGCAGCGGTGGAGACTGGTGAGCTTTGAACCTTTCGAACTGTTCAGTCATTAACCTCATCGAATTCAGAAGTGTAGCATATGTGATATCCGAGAAGGTGCTTGCATACAATGTGCCAAAACCTCTTGCTTCCTTGCTTTTCATGCAACCTGTGCTCGTAAAGAAAAACTCTTATCATCAATGAAGAGCACTCAGGGTTCAGAGCCGCCCGTACTTAGTTGCTACTGTGAACGTCACCTTCCAGTACGTGAGGTCAATAGTTCCTGTTCGGTCCTCTTTAACCTTTCTCTAGAAAGAACAACAAGAAGCCCGGGCGGTGGCGCTTGCAGCAGAAGGGTCTGAAGTTGACGATGAAGTCAATGTCACCTCGAATAAATCCGCTCGTGCGTATGCCAAGACATACCATACAGGACCTCCTCTTGTTCCTGCGCTCATAGTCAACCGAATTGTATCATATATCACAAAAGTCACTCTGCGCAAGAAAGTCGATTTTGTAAACACGCTCTGTAGATATTGGAGCTTGAAGCGTGAAGCACGGCGTGGTGCACCTTTACTTAAACGGCTACATCTGGAACCATGGACGGCGGCGGCGGGCGTAAAGGTCCGATCCAAGGAAGAAAAAAGAATGAAGTTAGATGTACGTCTTTCAATCACACAGGTTTACGGCCACCTTTTGACTTGAGATTAGCAACTACTGCGATTGCGGGACGACCTTCTTGCCTTACGTTCATTAACCGAACTATGTCGGAAGCGAGAATCCAGAAAGTACAGGCAATCAGAGGTCATTTATGATGTCGTCTCCAAAGCATTCTTTTCGCATGAAGATGCTATGAGGCACGTCCTAGATCGTATCGTACTGTGAGTGCACTTGATATTGCTAATAGTACGTCCGCGTATCTCAATCTATTCGTCTTAGATTGGATAAACAAGACTTTTTTAAGAATCCGGTCTCGAAGCTTGTTGTTCCGGATTATTACGATATCGTTTCAAAGCCGATGTGCTGGAACATGATTGAGGCAAAATTAGATAGGCACGGATACTGGGATGTTCAGGCCTTTAAAGTGTGTCTTGTTGGCTTCATATCCGCACTGTACTGACCGGAGTTAGGATGATGTCGATCTTGTGGTTGCTAACGCATTGTTGTACAACAAATCAGACTCAGCCATCTTTAGGGCTGCTTCTCGGCTGAAGAAAAATATTCCACCCATTTATGCGGTACTCGATAAAGAACGTGTTGTTGTTTCCCAAGAGCTTTCCAATGGTATTCACACTCCAGTTCCGGAAGTAAAGCCAGAAGTAGGAACCGATACTCAAGTGAATGGTCATACTAACGAAAACGATGAGGCTGTGACATCTACTCGGCCATTGCAGGATCACGCTACCGTTGGCGACTTGGAGCCGCCGATGGACGTTCTTGAGCTACTTACAGTCTCAGATATCATCAAGCCGGACCTCACCATGGACCTTCAAGAGGAACCACTTCAATCTCTCTTCCGCTACGAGCTTGCTGTTCTTAAACCTCCGCCCACTCACGCACCACCCCCACCGCCCAGGGCAAAGAAACCCAAACGAGATCGTAAGGCCGAATACGAGCGAGCCAAGGCAAAGAAAGCCGCCGCCGCCGCCGCTGCCATGGCCACTGCTGCTGAAGCTTTGACCTTGTTGAATGGTGGACACCACCGCCACCACTATCACCACCCCCATAACATACCTTTCACGGAACAAGACGTTGTACGGCCACAAATGGGTGCTCAAGGGCATCCACCACTGTCACAACTGTCGCCACCAGCACGTGTACTTCCTTCGTTTACCCGACCAATTCTGGAGGATTCACTTGAATTCAGAATGCCAAAGCCGAACGAACTTTCGATTGATACAAACATGACTGTTTATGATGAGGGTGCAGCAGCAGAACCATCTGGGCAGCTGAGCCGCTCATCCCCGAGATCGGAGCGACCGCCTCGTCGAAAACGTCCTTCTATGACTTTACCGGGGCGATCAGAAGTTCCCCCCGTAGTTTCTGACGTGGATAACAGAGATTCATTCAAGATGTTTGATGCTGGATGGATCTTACCTCCTGATCATAAGCGTGGAGGACGCCTACCACCTATGGATCGGTCTATACAACCACCACCAAGAAAACGGGCGAGAACAGGTGTGCACATATCTCATCGAAGATGGTTATAGATCTGATACCCTTTCTCTGATAGAATTGGCACCGTCGTCAAGACATTCAGTTATCAGCATGTCGGCATCGGAAAATCAAATCATGCATACTTCACCTTTGTCAGAGCCGAATATCGCAGGACCTCCACTTTCTTCCGCTTCAACAAGATCGAATGTGGCATTTCATGAACAAATTCTAGCTGCACTTCCAACTTCGGAAATCAAAGCTCCTCCAGAAACGCCAGTCCTTCCAGAACCTAGTCCAAGCATTCTGATGGAGAAACCTCTCACCGCATCGCCTTCTCCTCCTGCATCTGCACCTGTACTTTCTTCGTCCAGGCAACTACCACCGCTCGACTTGTCTATACTTGGAAATCGTAAAATTGTGGAAGGCGCCAACGGTACGATCATCATAGAGGAGTTGGACACACCCGCGATACGTCGGGCCAAAAATATGAAACGAAAAGAGGAGAGACGACAGGAAATGTTGCGCAGGGATTCTTTGATGTCCGCTGTGGCGGAGGGAAGTCCTGCAGCCGTGCCCATGTCCATAGGGCCGTCAATAATTGCGGCAGAATCGCCAACTAAACCCTCCAAAGGCGCAGGTGTGGATTCGGAACTGAGTTCGTTGAGCGAATTTGAGAGTGAGTTCGCGGACGAACCTGGTCAGCTCAAAGAATCCAAGAAGGGAAAGAGAAGGATTTCGATTGCGATGCCAAAAACGCCTTTATCGAAGAAAGGTTATAAGGAGGAATCAGCGAGTGTGCCACTTACAGATAAGATGCTTGAGGGTGGGACGCTTGGTACGTCGTTGTCGCTGCCTCTGTTCATGTCTTTGGTAGCCAATTGTTTCACTCGTGTAGTGTGGGCAAAAGCGGGTCAGTTTCATGTGCATCCTAGTTATATCACCATGTTGACGTCAGAATTTTTATCGAAGATTCTTACCCATGGTGGCCAGCAGTCATTTTTGAACAGGACGATCCCGACGTACCACTGAACATCCTGCAGGGTTGTCAAGAAGCCCGAGAGAAACGCCAGGTCAAGCTTCATATTCTTCGGTTTTTCGATAAGAACCAATCCTGGTGCGCTACGTCCATTTCATCATATATTTGTTCTAACCTAACCATCCTCACCCGCCAAGGCAATATCTACCCGTCGAGCGTCTCGCATTGTTGGGAGAAAATCCTGGTAAATCTGTCACTTTGATCTTGATAGTAACATGGTTTGATCGTTACGAACAGATTTGGATGCGGAAATGCAAGCGCCGTCCTCAAAGCGACAGCGGTGGAAGAGTCACAATATACGGAGAGATTGTTGTGAAGCATACAAGTGAGTTTTCCGTTGGCTATTCTTCTACAACGAGTTAATGATTTGGAATAGGCTCGCGTTGTCAGAGATGGAGACAGGGAGCGACGCAGAGGCGGCAGGCAGGCGCGTAGAAAAGGCTTAGGTGTACTGTTAATTATAAGCAAGTTAATTTTATTGGTTATATAAAGCGACGTCGTTCAAAATGTATTGGTTAATGTAATTGCTTACGTCAGCGAGAGGTAGTGGTGGTGGCGTGACTGCACGAGGGCAACGCCTTGGACCGACGATGTTTTTCATTGTAAGTAAACCAGTAACAGAATACTTCATGGACTCCAATCAAAAACAAATGTTCTCAGAAAGAACTCACACATACAATTCTACTGCACCCGTCATATTTTGGCCCCCGGATGCTCAGTTTCTTAGAATCCAAACTTTACTCGGATGTCGAGGGCACCTGCTCTGGCCAATTCGGTTACATCATCGCCGTGGTGTCAATACTTGATATCGGAAAAGGTATGGTCCTCAGTGGGAGTGGGCAAGCAGAATTCGTGACAAGATACCGGGCGATCGTATTCAAGCCATTCAAAGGAGAAGTTGTAGACGGAGTGGTCAACAATGTTAATAAGGTGCATCCCTACATATATCTGACTAGCGGCCTCATGACTGACGGGTCCCAAATTATTAGATGGGTTTCTTTGCCGACGCTGGTCCTTTAACTGTCTTCATATCACATCAAGTCTGTGAACACTACTTCAGGTTATCCATGCCTAAGTTGATTCATCCCACATAGCTTATCCACCCCAATATGCGCTTTGACCCGAATTCGAATCCTCCCTCCTTTGCTTCAGAAGACCAGGTAGGTCATTGAATACGCCCTACTGGAACAAGCTGATAGTTGCCTTGTTCGTAGATCATTGAAAAAAATACACGCGTTCGCCTAAAAATCGTCGGTACACGTGTTGACGCGACAGAGATTGTGAGGTTTCGGGTTTATATACTACCAGGCCGGAATTAACTTCGAAACAGTTTGCCATCGGAACGATTAAAGAAGACCATTTGGGTGTCATAGACTAGACAACTCGCACCGAAATGGATGTACAATATTCGTGATGGGTTAGTTTGTGGATGAGTTGGTGCATAAAATGCTCTCAACAAGCCATGAGGGGACTTATGGTACAGTTGGCTGGCTTTTCCAAGAGCTACTTATTGCATTCTGTGAGTAATACCTAATACAATATAGTTCAAGAATGCGACGAGCGTTCTCTTTCTCTACCCCTTGATCCCAAGAAATTATAGTATCAGCCTTTCGACAGACCGTTACCTTACCCTCCGAATGTAGCCAAAGCCGTACACATGAAGCCTTCGACTGATGAGAGCATACCTCCCGGCCAGTCTCGTTTTCATTGCTTTCCGATGTTTCACAGAATATGTTTATTTCTGTGGTGTTCGGTAATTGTCCATCAAAAGGGGTCATCCAAGCGGAGCAGAAATCATATTTCAGTTCGCCAACTCAGCTTATTCCAAATCTGTTTCACTGCCTCACCGAATCCAGACAGGCGTCCTAGCTCTTTATCTGCGTCAATTTCAACTAATTATAAACCAAAAATCGTCCGTTTCCTAGAGGACTTTCGGCGACCCTACAGCATCATAAATTTGAGGTGTTCGAGTTAGGAGAAAAATTGACACATCCCTTGATTGGCGAGCTGGAAGCTTGTTGTAGTGATATTATGCCACTCAGTCTTGATGAGTTCTCATGACAAACTGGATTGTGACTTACAGCGTCTCCGAAGAATATCACCCTTTCGTGTGTTCAGACTCCAGTCTTGCGGACTGTATGAACAGCCGGACGTACAGGACTGTCGATACACAGCAGCGGAGTGAAGAAACCCATTTCATGTTAGACTCAGAATTGTGTGCACTGTGCAGAGGCACGGCGTTTACATTTCAGCTCACATATTGCACTGTAGGTGTTATAGTAGTAATATACCTTCAAATCGAACGGTCTCACTACCAGTCTATGACTCTTTCTACACTCAAATCGGAACACTGGCAGCCGCCGCGTACAAGCGCAACGAGGAGACTTGTATAGCCATTCGATGCCCTGCACTACTGCGGCACGATGTAGGAAGCCGGATTTAGATTTCTGAGGTCTTGCTCAGCCGAGGCCGGGTTGAGCGGGCAGGAAAAATGCCCGTGGGTACACTATTTCATACAGAACAACTGATCACGGAGGGCGAGACGGTCGGAGTTTTCGAAAGGGCCTCTTGAGTCAAAGTGCATGACATCGTTATTATCGCGTCTGATCAATCTGGTTAGCTCTGTGTCTGGTGAAAGAACATCGGAGAACCCAAAGAACTGCCCACTAGTTAGCAGGTAGGTAGGTAGCCTTATTGTTCTACCATTATTTAAGAGCTGACTCTGATCTTCTAATTAAGCTTCGTTTTGTTTGTCATAACTAGGCCAGACGCTGACTTTGACGCCAGCATTTTAGAGATGTCATCGATCCTTCACCGCGGTTCGACTTGAAGGCTTTGCGCCTTGGAGTGCTGGCTAGGTGCTGTATACTCGGACCCGGGATCACTGAGTGTAAACATCTCCAGATCGAGTTATAATCATACCTAGCTAAGCCTGAGTGCCATTGGCGACTAGACGTGACCTACAGGCTACGACTCGCATTACCTTTCAGCCTTCAATCTCGGCTATACGGAATATCTGGTGTGTATCTGGTGTGTTTCAGTCGGTCTTTAGAGGCCGCTGGAAGAATTCCACTCTATTTTATCGTATGCCGTGAAGTCACAAGGGCTTCGTCAACACGCATGTTTGAAGAACCGCGGAGGTTAATGACCGCGATCAAACCAATCATATCCAATGGAGTGTCAGCTGGTGGCCGATCGACTTATCAGGATTCCAGAAAATTCCACAACACTCATGCCTTTCATCGAATTTCCCTCACCGATGTTATAAGATATTCAATATTCAATGATCAATTGTATATGTCTCTTTTCAAATTCGTAAAAAGATACTTTAAACGTTTACACAGGAGAACGTAGTCTGAGCATACCGTCGCTTAGCAGAGAATATAATCAAATTATTACCCTGAGTTATCAATCAGGTAAGGGTTTCCAGTGACGGTGGATAAATCAACCGCGGCACTGGTTTACACATGTGCGAAGGAGCAAGTGGCAGGGATGGGCATTAGTCAAAGAGATGAAAGAGACTATCCGAACACAGCCTCAAATGGAACAGCAATGCAACTGAAATTCTGCCGTCGGGGACTCTTGCCCTGCCGTTTGTGTCAGCGGACCTAATTCAATGGCGTTTCACTACAGTAAGGACAAATCACTGTGTGAAAATATCTACCCAAGATAAGAAATCTCTGATTGCATTAGAAAATACTGTTTACTCCAGGTTTTTGAACCTCCCAGCTTTTGCCGGGGACCCAGCTAGAGCACAGATCCGAGCCCGTACTCTCCATCACATTGATCTTCCCGATTCCGCAGACTGAAGAATTCGTTTTTAGTTGACTCTGCTCCTGATCTCTCCTCTCGGCTCGGTAATGGCCGTTTCCGTGATTTCCCTCACCTGCGCAATCACGAAAAAAGGGGTATAAAAAGCTACTCTCAAACGTTGCTGGTGTTCCTGGACTTCCCTCACATCCCATTTCAACACCAAAACTTCTTACGCTCACTCAACGACCATGAAATTCACGAACAGCCTCTCCCCTATGAACGTCCTCGCTTTCTTCTTCACCATCTTCACTGTCCTCGGTTCTTTCGTCGTTGAAGCTGCACCTACTGCCCAGCTGGAGAAGCGTGATGTCTTCGTCCCGTCTATCACATCTCCTGTGGCTGGGGATGTGTGGAATAGCAATCAACAGGCTCAGGTTACCTGGGACACCTCCAATGCCCCGGAAAACATCACGAACTCCAAAGGTGTTGTCGTGTTGAGGAAGGCTAACTTGGCGACTCCCGGTCAGTATATTTCGCTCCATCAATTGTCATGGTTAGAGCTGAGCGCTGATCCCTCATATGCAGTGGTTTTGGCCGGCGGTTTCAATATCTTGGATGGTAGTGTCAGCTTCGATGTGCCGTTGGTCTTCTCAGGTGATGATTATTCTATTACTTGTGAGTATACTTTTTGTTCCTTGCTTCTATCTCGAAGCTAATGAGGGTATCAGTGTTCGGGGATTCCGGCAACTTCTCCCCCAATTTCACGATCAATGGATTCTCCTTTTGATCGACAGAGCCTCAAAGCACTTGCATCTGATTTGAATGATGACTGAAGGACTTTCAATTGAACGACGTTATGATTTATTGTGTTTACGTTGAAGATCTCGATACTGCGGACTTTTTCTTCTTTTCGCAATTGTACTGTGCTGTTTATTTGCTCAATGGACTTAACAAAGGACTTAATAGTCAGTAGTCGAAACAAACAATAATATCCTATACATATTGTAGTCATTAAACATCAGTTTACCTTAAACCAAAATTTCCTTTAAAATCTCTATAATACGATTTACTTCTTCTACGGTATTATAATGCACTAATGAGATACGGACGACCCCATCGTCGACATCCAGTTTAGGGGTTAGCTCGGAGACGAGTGTATAAGCATAAAAGTGGCCGTATCGGATACCGATCTACAGTGAGATTAGATTGCAAACGCATGCGCACTTGGGATTCGAAGACTTACTCCACCCTTCTTGTCAAAGACTTCGACGATATCTTTACTCTTGATTGCGCGATCGCCGACCACGACGAAACAAATCGTCGGGACTCGAGTAAGATTGACTGCTGCATCACCGACTATCCTGACTCCTCGCGCCCATTGTTTTGGTTCGGTGAGATACTGAATGAGTGGTTCTACCAATGTCTGTTCATGCAGGGCAATGGCATCCCAAGAAGCTTGAAGGTTGTTGGCGGGTGTGAGGGAAAGAAGATAAGATACAACTCCTGTGGTCCCATAGACGGTCTCATAGCCGGGACCTCCTGGCTGGAGCTTGTACGCAACGTCGTCTACTTTGAGGAAATGGTGCACGATAGAAGCCACCGACGTTTGGAGGATGGAATGACGAACATAGAGGCCGGAGATATGGGGCCCGTAGACCTGTAAAGGGTTGACATATATGGACTCTTTCGATTCGGAGACGGACAAACCTTATAGAAAGAAAAAACGCAGAAATCGACATCCCAGTCTTGGACGTCGATCTGACGGTGCGGAGCATACGCAACACAATCAACGGAGATCTGGACCTTTTTGGCGCCCTTAGATTTCGCGTCAGCGCGAATAGCTTGGTTGATTTGCTTGACGGGAACGATGCTTCCGAGAATATTGGAACAGGCAGTAAAGGCGACGATGCGGGTTTTATTGGATATCAAGGGAAGAAGGTCGTCAATTTGGAGACTGACAGAGTATGGGTTCTCTGGATTGAGAGGCTTTGCGTGCCAGACCTTGACAACGGCACCACGACGTTTGGCAAGCTTCTTCCAGGCACCTGCATTGGCTGTCACGATGTCAGATGGATAGGTAGATTCGATAAGATTGAGGTAGGGGCTGACCTTCGTGTTCACCGGTGACGATGAACTCATCGCCAGGTTGGATATCTTGTTCCAGTCCTCTAGCAAGATTTTCGAGGTTCAAGGTGGAGCTGCTTCCAAAAACAATTTCATCTGGAGATCTTGCATTGAAGAGTTTGGCGGCTTCTGTCGGACCTTGGACCAAGACACGTCTAGTGGATTCGACAGAGACAGAGTAATCTGCGCCGAGCTGGACGTTTGAGTTTGAGAGATAATCAGAGATCCTGTCAATAACTTCTTGGGAAGCTTGAGAGCCTCCCGCATTATCGGCGAAGATGTATCCTGACCTAAGTGCAGGGAAGTGAGAGCGGGCTTTGGCTACGTCGAGTTCACTGGAAGCCATGACGAGATGAGGGAATGCAAGAGCCCAACCTATCGGCTATTTGTATGTCGCATGCGTGCGTTATATTCGCATTCACACCGTATTATCGATGGTCCACATGCAGCAGTCACAGGAACACTTTAAGTTTGAATTCCGAAACGCACCGGCAATATTAGATCACGTGCAGAGTTCTTGAACGCGGTACCTAAATAAAAAAGTATCCTTTTTCAGAGCACTCTCGTTTTGGTCATTCTGGCTTTATTGAAGCATTTCTTCCGTCCATTTTCTCTTCCCTCTCGTCTCCTTTGCACCGCGTCGACAGGACACCAAAAAATGCAGAGCTGGGTCACCACAGCCGTGACTTCCCTCTCACATGACACGGAGCCTACTATCCTCGTCAACTTTGAGAACGCAAAATATATGTTCAATGCGGGGGAAAATACAAATCGCGCATTTCTTCAGAGCTCTAAAAACTGGAAGAGGATGCGGGGCGTCTTTCTCACCCAGGTGACATCACAAAGAGCCAGTGGCCTTGCAGGTACGTCGCAGTGCCTCTATCGCTTATAGTTGGTGCCTATACAACGAGCAGGTATGATCATGACTTTCGCGGACAACGCCATTAGCAAGGTCGATGTTGTTGGCCCTCCTGGATTACGGCACTACCTTGCCTCTATGAGACATTCTGTCTTTAGGTCGGTCTCAATCGTCTTCCTCGACAATGTAAACCTAATTGACAACAGAGGCCAGTTAGGTGTCAGAACGATCGAGCATATACCTGACCCTGGCACACCGCTTCCTGAAATTGTATACAAGGATGAGAACATTACTGTGTACTCATTTTCCATTCTGCGTCATGCGTTATCCTCTCTTGAGGAATTGACCAAAGAATCGGAAGATGAGGTAGGCCAAAAACGCAGAAGGTCAAAATTACCCGAATCGCCATCGAAAGTCCCTAGACTTGGTTTGAAACGACCCAAGCAAGGCCTTATACCAGATATTTGCCTAAAATACATGTTTAAATCAGACGAGTCCAGCCGACGCTGGGTAAGTTCATTCGGTTTGTTGTTTGTATCTTATGTACCTCTTTTTCTTAGATCGAGAAAGAAGGCGAATCAACAGTAGCGGATGATTACGGTCGACCCAATATTCCTAGCAATTTTCGACGACAGTTATCCTCATTTTCTCCTCCATCCGCATTTCCACAGTCGTCTGCTCTTGCTTACATCGTGGTCGGTCCCCGTACGCGTGGCAAGGTCGACGGAAAAAAACTCGATGAGCTTGGTGTGCCAAGGAATTCTCTACGCGGAAAGCTTTCACGTGGCGAGACAATCCAGTTTGAGGTCAAGGGCCCTTCAGGATCGGAAATGAGAACAGTCCGTCCTGAAGATTGTGTAGGCCTGAGTGAACCCCCTGCTGTTGTGATAATACTTGACGTTCCGGTGATCGAGATGATTCCCTCTATCATTCGTTCTTTCGACTCGGCCTACAAGTCTTTCCGATCAATAGATGCCAGTGACACGGAAAAGCACACAGTCAGGGTTGTTTATCATCTTCTTGGTGAGGGCGTACTCCAGGATGAGCGATACATCGACTTTATGAAGGGTTTTCCTGAGACCACCGAGGTAATTCCGAGTTTACGTCTCCTTATTGGTCTTCTCTTATGACGTCGTCAAATAATAGCACGTCGTATCGTCTCCCGAATGCAGTCCAAATCCCCTTACGTTTACCAGTCACGGCTTCAAACAATATTGCCTTTCTCAACTTGATCCAGTAACATTTCCTATTCCTAAATTCGACATCTCTCCACCAATATCTCTCACAAGTATGTCTCCCTACACTTCTATCATCTCCTTGCCGCTGATTTGATGAAATGAAGACATTCCTTCTTTACCTATTAAAACTCACTTTTTGTCCCCCAAATTCATCATTCCCGTTAGACCAGCTGGTCCTCCAAAATTAGACTCAGTGCTCCAGGTCGACCTATTTCACCCTGCATTCGATCAACCTCAACCCTTATCGGACAAAACAGCAAGGGCTTTCGAGATGGCGAAAGAAGCTGTTGCGAAATTTGTCGGCCCCCAGGACCCACAGCTTTCGGGTGTAAAAATCCTCCCTTTGGGTACAGGAAGTTCTCTTCCTACTAAGTATCGCAATGGTGAGGGTAGCCTAATTTTACGCTGAGAATCTCCTTTTTTAATCTTATGCGACTTAGTCCTTTCGACCTTGATCCGCACTCCGAGTGGTAATATCCTATTAGACTGCGGCGAAGGTACGACGGGCCAATTGACACGTTATTTTGGGAAGGGTGAAGAGGGGATTGATGACATTTTGAGAAATTTGAAATGCATCTTTGTGAGCCACGCGCATGCAGATCACCACATGGGACTAGCAAAGCTATTGAGACAACGGCGGCTGGTAAGTTACATAGAATGTATGTGCGCATTTGGCACCTAACTTTTTCTTTCAGCTTCCCGAACTCCCGAATCATCCCCTCTATGTTGTTTCGGTTCGATCGATACACCACACCCTTAAGGAGGTCCATGAGTTGGAAGACATTGGGTTGAATGATGATCCCAGAGAGAATGGAATCGTGCAAGTTAACAGTGAGGCGCTGAATGCCAAATGGAATTATGATGACGAGGTCGCGCTTCGGCGTGCTGTTGGAAATGAACTCTGGTTTCAATCGTGAGTTCACAACCTTCTCGCCTGATCAACACCGAGAAGTAAAAGATTACCACAGGTCCAGAAAAAATGCACTAGACATATGTCGTAACCTCGATTTAAGTTCCTTCGAGACGATGGATGTTGAGCATAGAGCTAAAGCTTTTGGTGTTTTTTTTCGACATAGGGACGGCTGGAGTATAGCGTATGTATCCTACTTTCCTCAGGCATGAACCAAAAACATCTAAATATTTCCATTTCAGATTCACTGGAGACACAATGCCAACCCAGAACGTAGTCAAGGTAGCTTCCGGTGTTACTTTGCTCATTCATGAGGCTAGTATGGCAGATGAACATCTGGAGGCGGCTCAAGTGAAAGCACATAGTACTGTTGGACAAGCAATTCAAATTGCCCGAGAGTACGTTATTACCTTGGTTTACGCTATACTACGTATTAACTCATTACGCCATTCCGGTCTAGTGCGAAGGCGAAAAATGTCCTCCTCACCCATTTTTCAGCACGTTATCCTAAGATAATACCCATGAGGCCTGAACCACAAACAGTCGCAACCGAGGGAGAGGAAGTAATCGCCCAGCAGCCGGATAATACAATCGGAAGAGAGGAACCAATTGCCCAAATGCAAGAAGCTACGCTCGAGGGAGGGGGCATACCTGTCCAACCACAAGAAAACACGGTCGAGAGGGAAATACAAATTATGCAAGATATAAGACAGGACACAGTTGTGCAACCGCAAGAAAACACTTTCCAGGGAGAGGAACCCGTTGTCGCGCTAGCGCTCGATCTTGCGGAAATGAGCCTAGATAAAATATGGAAGATGAACATGTATCTTCCGGCCATTGAACAATGCTATGATGATTCCAAGGAAGAAGGAGACGATGATATACCTGCAATGATGGGAGAACCGCTACAGGTTGCACCATCGGACATTTAGGTGAGCGGAACATCATATGTAAGGATGCGTGGCCCCCTAACTTACGCTATAGAACAGAAAACCTAATTTATTACCTAGTGGTTACTAGTAATGTTTCATCGTAAAACCAGCTCGGGTTTTGCAATAAGCTCAGCGGCACTCTCCTTGAACTTTCTGTATAAGATAAATATGCCACCCGAGAAAAGCCTGGAATGTTCCTCGAACGTGAGGTGGACAGAAGATCACGGGTAATTTGATAAGGTTTCCGTCCTAAGTAAAGCAGTTAGCCCAAGAGGGCGGTAGCTTATTTGCGCGTGACCAGTAAATACTTTTCAGGCTTCCGTCCGAGTACAAGACTTACTCACATGTACAAGTCTTTATACAGCTATCCTATCAGAGGCCTACACGAAGCTCAGAAAAAGCTTGCTTACATTAATGAAACTGCATGGAGGAAGCAAGATGGCATTCCGCAGTATGGTAAGGCCTTGGGTATGACACAATTAATGGCTCATCCTGACGGCTCCCAAACTGTGCGTCAACGAGAAGCTGAGAGAAGAAGCAAGATCATTGACCCAGGTTGGGCGCTAATCACTGTGTATATAATCAGTAAGAACCCCGCAACACCTCGCTACCGGCCTTCCGTCCTGCCAATATATGCCACCTCGTATAGCTCGAGACCGAGGTACAGCCCCTCTCCATGGACGTGGTGATGGTCGTGGTCGTGGACATAGTCGTGGACATGGAGATCAAGGTAGAGGCGGCCGTGGGGGTGGCCGTGGTCGTGGAGATGGACATGGTGGTGGGGGTGGCCGAGGAGGACCTCCGGGTGCTCCCACTGGCCCTCCTCATCTGACTGGTCCCACAGGCGCTCCCATGATCGCTCCTGCGGTGGAAGATGGTCAGACCAGCATTGCTGGTGAGTATGTCAACTGACTATATTGACTTGTTTTCCACCTGGAGTGCACTCAACGTGGCGCAAACTAAGGTCGTGTCCGTTCAATTATTGTCAAAAGGCCCAACTATGGAAGGTTGTCGCTTCGGCCACTCACGGTCAATGTTAATGCATATGAAATTACGGTGCCGCAAGAACTCATCCGACACTACGACGGTATGTTCTCCTTTCGATGGCTTTTCCATCAACGTTAAGACCACGTTTCATTGATCATCCCTGACGTAGTCGGTAAGTAACCGAGTTTTCGGATGGTGTCACCTATCTTTATTCATCAATCCTCCACTTCTCTAGTGATCGAACCGGAGAGCGAATCAGTCGCTTTCAACATTAAGGTCATTACACACTTGCAGACCCAAATAGCTCCGGAAATTTTCACTCCAAATGCTGGATTCGATGGTAAGAAGAATATGTTTGCCGCCCGGGAGCTTCCCTTGGGTCCAACTAATTCGGGAAGCGTCAGTCGTTTCGTGGTGTCAGGGTTTTCTACTTTTCTGACTGAATAACTTGGCATAACAGTGGTCCTTCCATCTTCGACCGCCCAATCCAAATGCTCGCAGACCGCCAACGCTTTATCACGTTACTATCCAGAAGGCGGCTACGCTCAATCCACAGTTAGTGTTGAGTAATCTATATATTTGTCTCGATGGTCTACATTGTCATTGTTTCAAGGTTACTTCGTAATTTTTTGGCCGGCCAACAAGGGGCCGACAACGCTATAATAACGACCCTTCAGGTAGGTATTTCCATTGGTATTCTCGTGTGGTTCTAACCTAATGCTTGCGTGAGGCTTTGAATATAGCCATCCGAACAGACGTTATCTCCCGCTACCCTACCAATTCAAAATCTTTTTTTGTTCCCTCTCAGAGAAGGGATATTGGCGGAGGCGTTGAGCTTTGGCGAGGTTACTTTCAGTCTGTGCGTCCTGCAGCAAATAGGCTGCTCATCAATGTCGACGTCACAACGGCCATGATGTACAAGTCTGGGCCGCTGCTGAATGTCTGCCTCAGCTTTTTCGATGCGCAAGATCCAAGAGCTCTCATGCCAAGGCAAGGGTTGACGCCTAGGAGAATGAGAGCTCTATCAAACTTTCTACTGAATCTACCGGTAAGAGCTATTCATAACAACAGGAGTCGAACGATCAGAGGCGTGAGCGCTGCTGGTGCTCGCGACTTGACCTTCGACTTCAATGGACAGCAAACTAGTATTACGACGTATTATCAACTCCATGAGAATAGAACGTTGACGTTCCCCGACGTCATCTGTGCAAGGGTAAGCGTTCGTTCATTCTACTCCCATAGATGCAGAAATATCTTGTTTTAGGTCGAGACCGGGGCAATGATCCCATTGGAGCTACTCGTTGTTCCAGATGGCAAAATTATGAAAAAAGAACTTTTTCAAGATAAGACCAGGGAGATGGTCGATTTCGCGAGAATGAGACCTGATGATCGGTTCCAAGAAATACGAAGGGGTCTAGATGTAATGTCTTCTTCGGCTTCCAGGATTCATCTCATTAACCATTGTTCAGCTGCTGTCGTTTGATAGCTCTCCTATCGTCCAACACTTTGGTATTGAATTGTTATCCACACAACCGCTCTCCATTCCTGCCCGACTGCTGCCGACACCACCCCTAAATTATCATACCAACAGTAGCCAGAAGACCGTTGCAAGTTCCCTTTTTGTATTACCGACTTTTCTTTTCTCTAATAACTTTCGCCTTGTTTTATAGAGGCCTAGTAATGGAAGTTGGAACATGTAGGTCCGACGTTGTGCGGATGTGTCGTTTCGTGCTGATTGAATTATTCAACAGGGTCGACAAGAAATTCTACCGTGCGGCCGAACTCCGCAAATGGGTTGTCATCGTCTATGAAACCCAACAACGGTTCAATGCGGTTGCAGCCGATCGTCTAGTAAAAGATCTAGTACGCGGTGCGCGTGCTCGAGGTATGTACACTTATTTATCTACTCGTTCATGGGACGAAGTCTTCAAACGGCTCACAGGAATAGCTGTGTTGATGGAGCAGCCACTCATCAAGTGGTGTAATGGTCAGGGGAACATTGCTCAGGTAAACTAGGTTTCTCCCTGAATATATACTGGACTGCTAGATATTATTTCTTCTTCACAGCAACTCCTGGACGCTGGAAGGGAATGCGTGGCTCGAGCACCGCATGCAAACGAGGAAGGCCCGGGGATGTTCATTGTAATCTTACCCAATGTCGCTGGGGATGTATATCTGGCTGTTAAGCAGTAAGTTGTCATTTATTCATTCAAAGTCTCGGAGGCTGAAGAATATTTCAGCTTCGGTGACATTTCGGTTTGTATCTTCGCTTACCGTCCACTGTCTTTTAACTCAATTTTCTGAGTATAGAAAGGCATTCCAACGCAATGCATACAAGCGTCAAGATGTCTCCGCGCGAACGACCAGTTCTGGAACAACATTTTACTCAAGTTTGTTACTCTGTTTTGAGGGATTATCGTCAACGCTCAATGATTTCTCAGGATAAATCTCAAACTCGGAGGGATTAACTCAATACTTGACCCAACCGATCGAGGAGCGGATTTCCTGAAAGAACCCACCATTATCCTTGGTAATGAAATTCCCATAGTTTTGTTTCGGATTTGTTTAATTCTGACATTCGATATCAGGAGCCGATGTTATGCATCCGCCTCCCCATTCCGCCAACCTTGGAATACCGTCATACGCGTCTGTGGTTGGAAGTGTTGATGTCAACGCCGTCAAATATGTTGCCGCCAGTCGTGCACAGGAAGGAAGGAAAGAGGATATTGTGGACCTCAGGACAATGTGCCTCGTATGATCTCAACAACTTTTTTGCTTTTCTCGATACTGACATAGTACTTCAATGAAGCAAATATTTAACAAATATAAAGGTTATCAGGTCGCTGTGGAAAAGAGGAGCCCACAGGCCGCCAGTCCAAAACGCCTGCTATTTTTCCGAGGTACACATTTTCGAGCCTTCACTTCTTCCATTGTGCTAAAACAGAATTCCTAGATGGTGTTTCTGAAGGGGAATTTGGTATAGTGATCAAAAAAGGTAGGCATTCATGTTTTTACAATGCGGCAATTAAACCATCAAAACGCTTTATTTAGAACTCGAAGCCATACAAGGTGTGTTACTACGAGCATATATGTATTATTCTTGGCGAGACTAACAGTGCTTAGCCGCTTGTAGAGATGCGGATTTCAGACCGAAGATCACGTTTATCGTCGTTGGAAAGCGGCACCACTATAGGTATTTATGGTCTTTTTGGATGCTGGTCTCGTCACGAATCCCGCCGATCGCGGTATAGGTTTTGTCCGCAAAACCCCCAGGACAAAAACCAGGCCGACCCTAGGAGTGGCAATTGTCCTGCGGGCATGGTTGTCGATCAAGTGATAACGCATCCCATCGATTTCGACTTCTATCTCCTCAGCCATGGAGGCTTGATTGGAACAAGTCGTCCATCTCATTATTCCGTGAGTATATAAAGGACGATTCTTGACTGTATGTCAGCGCTGAACCCGGCTGAATAGGTTATCTATGATGTGAGTTGATTGGACCTTTTCTTATACCACAGTCTCTCAAGATGCCTCTTTATGTCAAATTAGGAAAACAAGTTCCAGTACGTGGTTCTCTAGCTTGTTGAAAGCTAGTTAAGGGGTGATTAACGTCCTTCATAGAGCGGACGCTCTCCAAGTTCTCTCCTTCTCTCTTTGTCACATTTTCGCCCGCGCAACGCGCTCGGTATCCATCCCCGCACCGGTCTATTGTACGCACTTGCATTTATCCCAATCTGGTTGATGATCCTGACTCTATTGATAGATGCTCACCTCGTCTGCAAACGCGCGAAGAATCACTACGATCCTCGTGCGGACTCCGACACTGCTTCTTCCGCTGCTGCTGGTGGGGTACAAGATATGAGGGACAGGTACCGACCTTTACATGCTAATCAAGCTGGAAATATGTACTTCATGGTAAGAGTGATTGGTTATATCTTTTAAAGAAATACGTCTGATTATTGAAATTAAAAAAACACACACACGCAGTGAGAAAGCACTGGAGTCTTCCAACCTCCTGGCTCCCAGGTGGTGGCTTGTCACACGAATTGCCTCGTTTTTTCTTTGCTCGTTGTATTTCTACGTCCTTGTCGTGTTATGTTTTGTTGCTTGTCACATTGCTCTCATTACAACTTTCCTCAGTCTCCCATGTTTGAATTTGATTGATGTTCACCTATAGCTACGTCGTGTTCAGAAGTTTTCTTGTTCATAATGCAATCGCATTATATCCTCATTGTATAGTTTCATTTTGTAAAAAGGGAAAAAAAAAGTCAAGTTTTTTCGATAAGTAAAACTCCATCAATTAGGGTAAAACCAAAAACAAAGAACAAGGGTTGCTCCAAGGGTGGATGAAAACCAACAACAAAAGCCAAATGAACGTATCAATTCCACTTGACAACAATCTTAACTACTATCCCTTAACCGTTCCAAAATCTCAACGACTTTACTCGCACTCTGATCTTCACCATCGTTACCATCACCTGGACCATCAGCAGCACCAGCAGCGTTATTCATAGCCTCGTAAAAAGCTACAAAGTCTTTTCCCTGTTCTACCAATCTTGCTAGCTTCAATTTGTCAGAGACGCCGCCGTCGCTGGTATTAGTGGTTGAAAGAGAGGAGAGGATGATGGTTTGGTTGGGAGGAGAGGAATCCATAAGGAGACCGAATAGGATGGATAGAGTATCTTGAATGACGTGAGCCTCGTCTGTTCCTGTTCCTGTTCCTGACGGTAATGGCGATGGCGGTGGTGGTGTGATTTCAGATGGAGGAGTCGGTGACGGTTCGTGTTTGATTTTAAGTGATGCTGATGATGCTGATGTCGCGTTACGAGTAGTGGTGCGAGTAATAGATTGGTTCGCGTTATATATCTTGACTAGAATCTGTATAGCGTTCATGGGATTAGGACATGTACATCCTCCTTTTCCTCCTCTTCTCTTTGCACATGATACGGATTTGAGTGAACATGTCGGAGAAAGTTCTTCAAACAACAGGGTCAGTTGACGAAACCGAGTTTTTTCGAAAGGAAGGGACGTACTGGTCTGACGTAGCACATCTTTGGTTTCTGATGCACTTTGCACGAGATTCATGAGTAGCCCCAAAGTCAAGCATAATCGATCAAAAGTACAACTCGTCATCGACGCGGATGCCTGCTTGTTGAAAGGATCCGTGATCTCGACTTCATCGTCAGTCCCCTCCTCGCGTTTCAATCTCGCGTCTTCCTCTTCACCAATCCCACAAACAGATGTTTTCCGAAGACCAGACATAGCGAGTAATCGAATGATGAAAGGGATTGCAAAATCGTTATTGATGACTTTACGAGCCCAATCTTCATCGTGATGTGTCAAGTTTACGAGAACGCGTAATAGCCCTTCAAGACATTCCGATACTAAAAAAGTATCGTTATCAATGCCACATAGATAGATATATGCATGTATGCACATACCTGAACCAACAGAATCCTCTTTTCTCAGCTTGACTTCCGCACATACAGCAACGGAAATTAAACCATCTACAAACCATTCTTCCCCAGCAATACTCAGGTTCTCTAAATTATCCCGTTTTATTGATTCGATGATGTTATCTTCCTCCCCAGGTGCCCATTGGTTCAACAGGTATGCGTCTAAGAGCTGTAGATGGTTTTTAATGCATTCGAACTGTGGTTCACCTTCAGAGTCGGCCCCTTTGAAGGATTTATTTGGGGGAAACGAAGAGTGAAAGATCGAGCGGAGAGAATGAAGGAGGTGAGAAAGGTATTTGTAGGGAATATAAGAGGGCGGGAGGATGCTGAGGGTATGGGATAATAAGAGGGGAGTTGTGATCTATCATTGGGAAACCACATGAGAGCTAGAAAGCATTGGGAGTAGCAGACAACGCACAGGAGTTTCTGGTATGAAAATATTGGACTTTATGGATATTGTAGAATATATGTTCGATAACTAAAAGAAATGAATCAGTCGCGACTATTGGACAGTCAAAAGTACTCACTAGAATCTTATCTTTCTTACTCAATCCTATTTTTTTGAATTCTAGATCGGATGCCAAACATGAGGGTGAACTCATCGCTAGCGGATCTGTGTCTGGCGAAAGGCTGATAATGGAGAATAGAATTCCGACGAATGCGTCGCGGGGTTGCTCTTTTTCCTTGCCTTTGCTTGAGCGGGTGGCGGGGAGGATATTAGTCTGCGGAGGTATTTCTTGGTGAACCAACTCGATCAAGGCATCACGATTTCGTGCAATTAATACAACGAGGAAGACAAGGAGGATGTCAAGAACCTAAAAGGTACGATATTAGTGGCAGATAATAATGTAGGGGTATTAATTTACTTTGTCTTCGCCTCTGCCTGCTCCTGCTCTTAGGAAAACGTCCCAGGTCTTCAGGTAAAAATCGGCTGCTTTGGCTTTTCGGGCAAATTCTTCGTCGCAGAGTTTGGTAGTTATCTCAGAGGCACTGTATGAGTAAACGGATGAGCGGACGCAAAGCGTGCCAAAAAAGTTGTTCACCTTGACCGCTTCAAACCTGTACTGCTGGATGGATCCATGCCTTCGAATAGGTATCCCACTTCGTCCAAGAACCGCCTAGATTCGCCTTTACTGCGCAACTCGGTGATACTTTTGAGAGGGTTCATCATATTCGGCGGTAAATAAGCTGTCGAAGCCTTTGCTTTGCCCTTTAATTTCTTAGAAGGGGTAGCATTATTGGAGTTTGACTTGGAACGAGACTTGAGTGGTGGTGGCGTGGCCGGAGAGAGAGTGTCCTCTTCTGATTGGATGACAGCCCACCTGTGGCGAAGAGAGGAATAGGACTCTGGCTCGACGAGGTTGTCTTCCATTCTGTCTATGCCCTGTACGGTGCCTGGGCCGAGGTCTGCGACGGGCAGCGAGATGAGAAATGACCGGGATTGGCCGGCATAGGTGCGCTTCACTCGGGCAGTCGAGATGGCTGGTCGGCGCTCCTGTTCGGGCGGCGGATGCAGATGCGGCGGCGACGGCGGCAAAGCAGGCATCGAGACTGTGCGTGAAGCCAGGGCGGCGGCCGGCGGCGGGCTGGCGATGGAGGACTCTGTCTTTGACCGGCCGAGCATGCGCTTTGTGAGTTTCTGGGAGTGGCCGGCATCCGGGGCGAGTCGGCGACGCTTGGGTGCCGGGAGAGCGTCGTCGTCATCCTGCTTGCATCTGCCATAGGTCTTCATGGGAGGAGGGAGTGACCAGAACGCGTGACCAGACGCGACTCGCGCTTTCGCCGCCAACAACACCCATGCACTGCCTTTACAACCGTCTCCAGTCCTTTGAAAAACCAATCAGACTCCAGAACGCTGCAAAAACAGGCGCGTGGAGAAACATAAAGTGGCCCCATCCAGAGTCCTTCATCGCAAACCCCACCACTCTCGCAGATGCCGGGTTCTATTACAGCCCCAGTTTCGAGGAGCGAGATAGCGTCACTTGTTTCCTATGTGATAAGGAAATTGCAGACTGGGATGCCGATGACGATCCCTATGAGATCCATTGGACCAAATGCTCAAAGATCTGTCCTTGGGCCATCGTGCGATGTGGTTTAAAGACCGATATTGTTAATGGGCGGTGCGTTCGTTGTTCATCAGTTGTCCACTACTAACAATACTCTTCCTTATAGATTCACATTCTCGAATAAGAATCGTCTCCCTGCGTCGAAAGTTATGGAAAAGGCTCGACTACAAACGTACTCTGTTGGCGATGGCTGGATACACGACCAAACCAAGAATCACGGCGCAAATTCCAAGAAGGTCCGTGCTATCAAGTTGATTCTATCCTCCACTCACAATCCCCTCGATAGATGGCAAAAGCGGGTTTCGTGTTTACGCCACAATATGCAGACGATGATCTTGCAACATGTTTATATTGCGGAATATCTCTCAGTGCTTGGGATGCCGATGATGACCCCTTGTATGTGCCTTCCATAACATTCGAGTATACTGCATAGTCATGATATACATAGAGAAGAGCATCAAAAACGCAATGGCTCATGTGCATTCTTTTCTGGGTCTTCCAACCCACCTGCGAGCGCAAAATCCCGTTCCGCATCCTCCTCCAAATCAAACTTCCGAGCTTCCACTGCTTCCACGCGTAGTGCTACCACAAGAGGTCGTGGTCGATCAACTATGCAGGACATCATTGAAGATACCATCGAACCGCTTGCTCCTCCAGCAAAAGCTTCTACAACTACCAGTAAACGTAAATCTTCAAGGGCACCCAAGAAAACTGTCGTCGGAGATATTAGTGACAATGAAGATGACGAGCAGCCATCCAACACTGCCAAACGTACATCTTCAAGAACATCAAAGAAAAGCGTTATTCCTGTCAGTGATGAAGATGAGGATGAAGTAGTCAAAATAGTAGGAAGAGGGAAATCGAAGAAGACAGAAAAGCCGCCCTCGAGGTCGTCCAGCAGATCAATTCCACGAAAACCATCCTCTCGTATCAAGAAAGCTCCATCTTTCAAAGAAAAATCTGGGGAAGAAGAAGAAAGCGGTGATTTCGACAGTGAAGCATATAGGCAACGAGAAGATGCAGAGGTGCCGAAGAAAACAGCTATGACCGTCGAGGAGGATTCCGATGATATTCCTATCACTCTAACGACAAAATCTACTAACACTTCCAAGAAAAATTCATCCAAACGCTCGCGAAGTCGTAAAACTACGACCACTGTGGTGTCTATTGACACTGAAGAAGAGGAACAGGAAGACAAACAAAAGGCACTTGGGAAATCTGTGCCGAAGAAAGGTTCATCATCATCCAAATCCGCTGTTACTATCGCGTCCCCGGAGGAGACTGAAGAGGAGGAAGTTGAAGAAAAACGAAACGCAACAAAAAAATCATCATTGAAGAAAGGGGCGTCGGCAAAATTAAGGTCAAGATCAACGAAATCTACAAATTCGCCTCCGACAGATGCGTATGAGACCGCGCCAGAACGAGAACGAGAGTCAGAGTCGGAGCCTGATGCTGTAGTAGTAGAGGAAGAGGAGAAGGCGGCGACTTCTGTCAAGTCTACTGTCTCTACTAACAAGTCGAAGGCGAAGAAAGGAGCTACTACGAAACGGGGGGAACAACTACCGAGGAAGGAATCGGTTAATGAAGTGGAGGAACTTGTGATACCGAAGAAGGATTTGAGGGGAAAGGTGAAAGGAAATGCGAAACGGGCTGAGGAAACAAAGAGAGAATCGTTAAATGAAGTGGAGGAACTCGTTATACCAAAGAGGGATTTGAGGGGGAAAGCCAAGAGATCTTCGGAGCGGACTGAGAAAGCCAAAAGGGAATCGCTGAATGAAGTGGAAGAACTTGTTATACCGAAGAAGCAGGATCTGAAGGGGAAAGGGGACAAGACGCGATTGGGTTGGAAGGCTGTTAAGCAGAGTGATCCGGTAACCGAGGAAGAACGTGAGGAAGTTGAGGAGATCAGTGTACCTCCTAAAAAGTCGGTTACTGCCAAAGCGAAATCGAAACCTAGAGTGGTGGAGTCGAGCGAAGAGGAGGAGGGTGAAAGAGAACGAACGCCGTCACCACAACCAGAATCCTTGAGGAAACAAGCGAAGCCAACTGCCGTCAAGGCAAAATCGAAATCTAGAGTAATGGAGTCGAGCGAAGAGGAGGCAGAGGAGGCAGAGGAGGGAAGGGAACGAGCGCCGTCACCGTCACCACAGCCCGAACCATTGAAAAAACAAGGAAAGCCGAAGGTGGTAAATAAACTGTCCGTAGAGGAAGAAGACGTTGACATGGAAAACATTGATATACCCAAGAAATCCGCATCTAATGAAAGTACGCGGAGGTCTCCGTCAAAATCAAAGTCGAAACATCCCACATCATCGGAGCTGGGACTAGAACAAGAAGCGGACGCCGTGATGGCGAATATTCATGTACCCCAGAAGCCCACCTCTACAACTACTTCCAATGAGCGTGATCGGAGGTCCTCGTCCAATACTCTATCTTCTCAATCTGTGGCGAAATTGAAATCGACGCCACCAGTGTCAAAATCAGACTCGGAATCGGAACAAGCAGAGTCGGAAGATGAAGTTCAAGGAAGCTTGATAGTCGAAACTACAACCACAGCTCACGCACCATCGTCCGATATCGAGATGGAGATGCCTGATTCATCAGAACCTGAACATATATCTTTCGCTCCTAGACTTGTAGTGAAGACGAATTCTGAACAAGAACAAATGAGGTTTAAGACGCCGGAGTTGGTGCCGATTGATGTTGAGGATACGATTACGATTCCTAGGAGTCAGTTTGAGGTGGAGGGAGGGTATGGAATGGAGGTGAGGATGCCGAGGATGGCTTTTGCTAGTCCTGTTCGTTCATCGCCAGTCAAGACTCCTCCAGTTGGTACTGTTGTTACTGCTACTACGGCAAACACGACGATGAGTGTGGACCCTCCGATACAATTGCCATCAACGCCACAACGACGACAATCACAACCGCTACAACCACCACCACAACAACAACAAGACTCAAAGCAAATTCAACAAGAAGAAACCTCACTACCTCCATTCATACCTTTCCTATCGAAACTCCCACTGACACCGTTCGTTACACTGTCTGATGCAGAGTTGGATATGACTGTAGAGGAATGGATAAGGTATCAGATGGAGGTTGAGTTTGATAAGTTTAAGAGGGATGGGGAGAGGGAGTTGGTCAGGTTTAGGAAGAGGGCGGAGGAAGTTGGGAAGGTTATTGAAGGACTGTGACGTCCTTTTTTTTGCTATCGGTTATGGTTTTGGTTTTACAGATTGATGGACTTTTTGAAAGAATGAGTAGAGGTTTTTGGAATTTTTTTTCGTGTTATTGGATTGTTGTATTAATTGCGGTGGAAGAGAATCGGTGTCAACCTTCACTATCATGTCTTCTACGGCAGCTGGAGAAGAACTATGAGCAGCACGACCATGAGGGCGTACTTATCGAAAGTACTTATGGGAAGGAGAGTCATTACACTCTCGATAACGCAAGCTTCCAGTTCCACGCGCGTGCCACTAAACTCACTGCCAATGACTTTCAAGACGAAAAGAGAATCAAGGGTGAGCTCCGACTTTCGTTCTTCTACTCACGTGGGGACTCCAGAAGCCTAACAAATTTCAAGATCCACGGACACGGGTCTTCGAAGAGGAAACACGGAGAATGGCGACTGATTTTTGATGAATTTCTTGGAAAAATGGATAAGTTGATTTTCCGTTAAAAAGCGTTTAAGTAATTACTTATGAGTCATTGCAGACATACAAGAGCACTGGCAGTAAGAGAAAAAATAACAACTTTATTTTGATGGTCGGTCGGCATTCAAATTATTCAATTTCTATTTATCAAAACGCCACAAAGTAAAACCTAAATTTTCCAGAATAAAACGGTGCAGGAGTTGAGTTACTTGGCTACAGGCCCATAGACATCCGGCCACAACGGAAACTTCAGGGCCCCAAGGCATTTGTACACCTAATGCCATCTACATGCAATACAATGTGTATGTATGGGTATGGGTTATAGGTGTGCCGCCTCACATCAACTAGGACTTACCCGAGATTCATGTATCGCTAGATGGAGCAATCATTCGGATACGATGCTGTTTCTTTTCCAATAGCCGAATTTGGGCGAACGTCAGATCGATATCTTAGGTTGTTGAAAACCTTGATTATTGAAGGATGTTGAGGTGTCTTTATCTTTGGAGGCTGCGAATAAGTATTTACTTACTGGCCATGCAGTCATATAAAGCCCGACTGGTAAATCCTTGAAAATCGTGGTATTTGAAGTCTGACCCACTCGAAAAGCCTTCGTAAAAGTGCTGTACACGCTGGTACACGTCAGATTGTTATATCTCATCAGCGCTCATTTTTAAATCCCCGGTACGACTGCTTCGGGCTTTTTCTTTGGGTTTGAAATTATGTCTTACCGCCCGCTGTATACGCCAGAAAATCGTTTCCTGCGCCACAGCATTGCGGAACCGAAGCCTTTTTATTTTCCTCGCTTCAGCGAATGGTATGAGATCGGTGAGGATTTTCGCAAATGAAAGATACTTTGTCTATGGAGTTCTCTGTCAACACATCATGCGGCATCACGGCAAATCCAACTTGACCTTGGAGGGCAACCGTAGTGGAAGCAGACTGCGGAAAATGGTTCTACGGAATTTCGATCCTCTCAGGAAGACTCACGAGCCATCGCGCCAGGTGAACAGTCACTATAAATAGGACATATCAATCACTCACACTGAACCTCCAGAACGGATAGAGACGCACGCGTTGAGGCCTTCTACTCAGTAAGTATCTCCGTAAGGCACTTCAAGGAAGTACTTCCGAAATTATTGATCGCTCCAAATGGCGATTTGATCGCAGATGCATTAAGATGCATTAGACTCTGTTCAACTCGACCGATTATTCATTTCGTTGAAATCCTGACTAAAGGTTATGGAGGGTACACTAAATGAGCAGGAGTAATGGTGCCTTGGCAAAGTTCAAGCTCCGATTCGACTTTCTGCTGGAAGTGGGAACAACTTTCTGATAAAACTTAGGATGATAAAATCTCATGAACAGTCTTTGACAGTGAATGCTTTGACATATCTCTTCCACAGGCTTTGATTAACTTTGAACCCGGATGCAGTGGTAATGATATTTCAAAACTTATTGCGCATAAATTCTTACATGGGTTTTGGTCGGAGTTCATAATGAGTTACACTTCGTATCTGCAATACCGTAAATTTGAGCGCAGAAAGGAACTAATGTCATGTTGCTGAATAGAGCATTATCGGGCTCCGGATTTACAGATTCCTACAATGACGAATCGTATGGTACTTAGCCCAAGTTCGCTTTCGCTGATGGCCACAAATTGGAAGTACTTGTATGCATATGTATGTAGCCAAAATTTGTTTCCTCCGGTGCTTTATGACCGCCGGATCTTCTGTGCATTCTTCACACGTACCGTACTCCATATAAAAGTACAATCAATACCACGGCGCTGACTTGGCGCTGGAAGTGCTAGCGATTAATGACACGGAAGCGATACCTACAAGATTAAACTTAGGTAGGTACGAGTCGATTCGGTCGTACCGGACGACCGAATTGCTATCCCGGTGTGGCATCGAACAAGTATCAAATTCTTCCGTTGCCCGTTCCCTGGATCACAGTCTTCTATTCGGTTCCACTCACTTGAGAATGCTCGTTGGCGCCAGTACCCGAATACCATAAGCTTTAATGAGTTCTCGAGCCTTCCTGACGGCCTTTTCGTCATTGAAATTATTGGCAACTCGCTGTCTGGACTCTGTTAGCTACATGATTTTACGAGGATACCTGGCTGATTACCCAAGTTGCCTAACGTCAGTGAGATAGATAAGATCTTAGGAGATGGTGAGCAACCAGAAACAATCCATTAACAAACTTCAACTCACAGACACTCCAACATGTTCACAGAATGAATTTGCTCATCATCTCGTCAATAATGCGATAGGTCGCATAGAGGTACATATTAGGTTGGCTTAGCCTCCCTTAGTTGTTCAGCGTTGCCACAACATTAGGCAGTGGCAACGGAGTGGACTAGGCGACCCTTCCCGATCTCGTAAGGCCATGCGAAGGCAAGTAATTGGAACCTAGGCCCCAGGTCTGCTACGAAGTCGAAGGACGTCGTTTTCCGTCATTTCAGGACCCGCTGCTGTAATGACCCGATTATTTGTCGGCATGTCCGGCAGAGGCCCTGTTTACTCTCTGAAACATAGTAGGAACAAGATATTCCTTACGAAAAATCACCCACTATTTATGTAACTGGTATTCATTTGCAGGGGACAAGAAACAAAAATTTCCATGTAGGCGGAACACTGACGATAAATGGAAGGTGCGATTTTGTCGAAGTGTTCAGGTCCAAAACTATCCTGGATCTGGATAATCTGACTTGTTATTCAACAAAATATCCGCTGATTTCGTGCTATGCGATGTCACATTTCGGAAATGGGATAACTGTGGGTACCAAGGAAAACGCCGTGGCGAAACTGGCTCCAAAATGGAGGATATCGCGAACAAATCAAGCGGAATTAGATCTTCTCTTTCAACACCTGCAGTGGTCTCAGGGGCATTCTTACCTATCCAAACATCATGGGCTTTTTCCTGGAAGTGCTAGCACGATCGGGAAAGTCATCGTGACAAAGATGATCGACGTAGTTGGGGTACGGACCACTTATGTGCGCCACTTATGTTGCTATTTAATAAATAGGCCTCAGACAATATCCCCTCGACCGTTTGCTATTCTCTCTGCTCGTGGCTTGTCGTCCTCGGTGAAGGATGGCCTTTCTTCCGCTCGATATTCTCCCTATCATACTCTCCCATCTTACAATACCAGACATATACCGAGTGAGACTGGTAAGCAACGGGTTTCTATATCGCAGCGGTAGTCCCATCATTGATACTTAGCACTGACTAGGTCTGCAGAGAATACCAACTTCTGACGAAAACTCGCTCATTCTGGTTTGCTTATATCCAACGACATTTCCTCCGTCATAATATCTCTGTTCCCGGTCTTCATGCCCGACCTCTCGAAACACTCGATGCCCAGGAACTAGAGACACTCACATTTAAAGCCGAGAGGTACAGAAAAAACTGGCTCTCAGGGGCACAATCACCTAAACCGACACGACTTGTCGAATTCATTGCTGTCCCGGATTCTCGTATAATCGCATTGAAATTTCTTTCTCGCAATGGCGAGAATTGGCTCTTCTCTTTGGCTGTGACGCGAAATCATGGCATGCGTGCATTCACCTTCCAGTGTTGGGACCTGAAATTTAACCCCCCTGTCTGCATTGCTCGCCGTATTCTTCATCATTTTGCTGGTATGGCATTCAATAAATTGGTGACGGGTCGAGCTGTAGTTGCTGTAAAGACTCCAGAGTGCGTTGGATTCTTTCCATCGTGTTGCCTCGGAGCCTTGATGTGTCCTGGCGTCCTTCTCAGAATATGTTTGATCGATATCGATACGGGTGGTACTGCAGGAGGTGAATCAAGCGGGAAACGGGCTAGCGTTAATTCCAATTCGACGAGACACCCTGCGCAGGCTTGTGTCAATGTCGCAAATCTAGATGATAGGGCTGTTGGGACTTTGATGTTACTCGGGGATTTGGTGTTGGCACAAGACAATGTGGGGCGAAGTTTCCTATATCACTTCGAATCACCGCAGATACGGGTTCAGTTGATTGATCCGGAAGGGAACGCACAGGTGTTTTTTGCTTCTATCATGCTTCTTATTCATTTCGCTGACTTGTTTGATGATGCTATTGATATGTAATAGCCTGAAATAATCTTGGATGTTCTGGTGGACCGTGGTTGGCTTATCTTGGCCAGAACCAGGACCGTAGAGCTGTATCAGCTTCCTGATTCCATAGACCACAATGCTCAAATCGAACCTATCGCGCGACATACATGGCAATGGAAAGTGGACTCGATAGTCCTTGCTCCTCTGGTGAATAATGCAAAGAACTCCATTACGCCTATACAAATTGTAATACGGTACGGAAGCGTCCATCCATGGGTAAGATATCTTATGATTTATATCTATTTGAATTCACTAAAGTACTGCTTTCAGCCAGTCAATATGATGCATCGTTTCATGCTCCGTCCAAATACCGATTTTGATTCAAGCCTACCAGCAAGCAGAACAAATAACCCTTATGTTTTTCCTCTGGTCGGTACTCAATCGATCGGCTCACCTATCCGACTTTTGGCAACATATGACATGGCCGTTGGTTCCTATGGGACAATAGTCTATTTTGATAGTCACACGGAGGATTATTTTGGACACAGTGATTTTGGCCAGAGACTAGCAGGTATGAGGATACCCGAGGAAGGAGAGGTTGGAGAGGTGGTCCCAGATTCATCGGTCTACAGGGTTATTGAACGGGACGAATGGACCAGAGTCGCTTTGCAGGAAGAGGAGGGTAAAATTGCTGTTGGACATGTGGATGGAAAAATCACGATCATAGATTATGCCTAGCCGCAACCTTTTCCTTTTTCGCATGGGATTCAAATGTACGTGATTGATTATTTAGTTTATGGGGTCATCGTCGAGACCTATAATTTGGAGCTGGTGTGAGGAGTTGGAGTTTGATGAGAAACTCCGGTCGATTTATAGGGGAAGGAGGAAAATAGCATTGCCATCATACCCGCAGATGGAAATCATAGATCTGAATTTTACTTTAACACTTCAACACTTCCCTTGCATCAGCTTAAGAGTCAGAGTACACGACTGATTATGTGGTTAACTACACGTCAGATTATGGAGTTGCGATGAGGACCTATATAGGGTTGCGAACTTGAACGCGGTCGAGGAAAAACTTCGATCGACTTACGGCGGAAGGAGTGAGACCCAGATCGCGAAGAGACTTTGAGAATTCTTGACGTGCGAAGGTTTTTCTGTCGATGTTTTTTGGGTGGTTGCTGTTTCAGGGTCAATAGAATAGACTGAGGAACATACCGAGGGAAGTGCTGAGCCAATGTGACCGTTTCCACATTCACATTTAGATCTTGGCTGGCAATATACTCTGCGACTTCTTGAAGAGCTGTTTGATGATCATTTAATAGAAAGCTGACAGCTTATTTTATAGACATGCGACTTACAAGTATCGCTAGGTAGGGTCGTTGTTAACGGTGAACCTCCAGTGGACATACGGATTTGAAGCCGAGTATCTTTGAAATCCCGTCCAGCTGTACTCGCGGCCGCTGCTGCGGCAGGTTTTGGCACATCCACTGGGGCGCTTGCGCCTGGCGGAGCACGACCTTCACGCAGTGCTTTTTCCATTGCAGCCTTCTCTGCGCGTGCCTTTTTGTCTGCTTCGATTTGAGCTTTGATGGCCGCTTTAGCACGGGCCTCTTCCGCTTTTTCTAGTTGACGGTCGGAAGTTAAGCATGAGGCTGCGAACCACGTCTATGATCATGAATACCTCGTTTCTTTGCTTCAGCTTCCTTTCGTGCCTCTCTTGCTTGGATTTCTTCTCTTAATTGATTCATATCCTGACCCATTATTTGAGAAAAGGAGAGGGAGCGCATATTGTGAGGGCGAACCTTGCCAGCTTTCCGCCGGATTAACTCGTTGGCTTTGGCTTCTTTGGCATCCTCTACGGCCTTGGCAGCGCGCTTGGCAGCCATTTTCTCCTTGAGCTCTTCAAGTTTCCGTTGTTTCTCTTCTTCGGTTAAAGGTTTGATCTATCGTATAGCCCAGAATAGATCGTGGCGTAAAATTCGTTGATGAAAATATGATATTTACCTCTTCTGTGGACTCTTCGAATTGGTCATGGCCGCTCTTCTCTGCGTGGTAATTTGCCAAAGCGGTATTTTTGAAAGTCTTGCCGCATTGGGAGCATTTAATGCTCTGTAGGGTTAATGAGGGGTTCGTTAGTCGATCACGGCATTTCTGATTATGGCTTGCGATCGTACATGCCTTAGCTTCGACCTCTGTTGCAGCGGCAGCAGCAGCAGCACCCTTGACTCCCAGACTACTTAGAGCTTCAAGGTCATCTTGGTCGTCCTCGTCCAGTGGCTGTGCTGGGGGCGCACTACTGGCTGCATAAGAGATGGAGCTTAGATCGGGGACAGGATTGCCTTCGTTTTCCAGAATGTGGTCCATTGCAGGCTGCAAACCTCTTCCTGCAGTAGCTTTTATGGCCCCTGTGGTTATGGGACTTTGGTCAGCGGGCGTAGGGACGACTGCATGAGAAGAGGGCCCGAACATTCGACCCGGGCTGGGTCAAAGCCCATGCCGAGGAGAGTTTCTTTATCGGATGGCATTGCGATGTCTGAGCAAGTACGATGGCAAGTATAAGGAAGTCACGTTATCCTAAGCCAAGTTGAATTTTAGTTATGTTTTCTCAATTTCTCATGCCTTTTCTGGCGGCAGATCAAGTCGACGGAGTTGTCAGAGCCGTCAACATTTTTGTGTGCTGGCCGTTGTTGATATATGAGATTGTATTTTTCCTTGATGGTAATGGCGGCAGATGGACTAGGTCGGCAAAACGGATCCTCCGACCAACCCTGTGATCGCCGCTCCGCAAGCTGAATTGGACTCAGAATGCTAAGTAGGTAGATCGTTTTAGGGGAATTTTGGGCCAGCGAAGGGAGACATACATTCTGGAATATTGTCTACAAATGAGACGGACGCGAGGGCCAAAGACAGCGAGCGGCGGGGTCTGGGCGGATGAGTGACCGTAACAGGCCAAGCGTATGATATCTTGGCACGATCATCCTCGACCCCTCCTCTCTCCCTCTCTCATCATCCAGCCCCTTCGTTTTGGTCTCTTTCTTACTCACCACCTCTTCGCATTGGATCGGTATCACTCCTAATACTTAGTCCTCGCCTGGCGCTTGCCAACCTGTGTCTGGGTCCCGGTTCAAGCCATGCCTCCATCGCCCTCCGCAACCGGCTCGCGGTCAGCTGTGGATGAAGATCTACAGAAACTTTACAACGATGTGCTCGCCGGGTTTGATGCAGAAGTCCCATCTCTCTCCTTGAACGATAATACAAGCCCTGGCCACATCTATGGCGACTACAGCGATGCATCTAACAGTGAGAACAGAAACGGAGATGCCAACGGCCCAATTTCGCATCATATCTACGACAAACACACTCCTACATCACCAACCAGTGTCTTGAGCCGTATGTTGTAAGTTCTCGTCCACTGACTTCCAGCTCATATTACCACCAGATTCATCTCAACTCTCTGATCCACCCAACTTCTCTCGTCCTGGGGCAGTGAGGAGACTCCCACCCACTCCAGGATCATCAAATACCGAATATTCAGCCACTTCACCTTCAATGTCGATGCCGGACCCGGAGCCTTACTTCGATCCGTATGCTGCATTCATACCTCCTACCGCCAAAAGAGCTCCCGTTTCTTCAACTGGTCGACGTCTTCCCATTACCCCAGATCAAGCTTCAGCAGTAGCTGCTTCATATAATCGGCCGCCTCTACCAGGATTACCCTCCAGCCAACGCCCGTCTGCCTTTCATGTTCCGACTTACTCCAGCTCAAGCGTTCATGGTCCTTACTCACCTGAAGCTCCCGATGGCCTTGAAGATGGTGAATCTGCCTTAGAACAGGTTTTGACCCTACAACCGACATTTCATGACTTAGAAAGCACTTTCCAACCTCCCCAAGTCAATGTTGACCATGCTGATAACGGCACGAAAATTGTTGACCATGGCCATCACTATAGTTATTCTCAGCCAGTAGTTCAACCGCGAGCCCCTTCCTACGGCCACTCTCCTTCACGTTCATTTGTAACGTCGCCTAGTTCTCAAAACAGGGAATACATGATGCCTCAGCCCGAGATTGCTTCGCTCGGGAGGTCCTCCTCGCTGACTCCATGTGAGCATATGTACGTTATATTCATGGCATTGACTCACATTATACCAGATGGTGATTCGCTATCTGTCCGAAGTGTCAGTTCCTCTCATGGCCTACAACGTGGACAATCTTCTAGCCGAAATCCTACCCCAAGTGTCGGGGAATGCTCGACGTATATAGGCTCAAGAGTGGATGCACCTCCGCGCACACCTGAGGAGGACGGTAGTTTCATTGCCCCTCTCTCTCCTATGCAGGAGCAAACGTACGGTGAAGTTCGAGGTCCAAGCGAGGCTCTGCATACGCTGGCAGACTTTGAGAACCCAGGAACACACGACGTGCAGGATCCAGTAGAGGACTACTGGGACGATGCAGAAGAAGACGGTGACCGGTTTATCAACTACTTCCTACTTTCACATATTGCGGTTCAGTTACGGGATAAAATTCCGAGAGGAACTCACGTCAAAGGGAGCATTCCTTATCATCGTGGCTTCACAGGAAAAGATATTGTGGTAAGGATTAGTTATCTCTTCATGTATTCACCTTCTGATGTTGATTTGACCTATTTTATATAGTCTACTATCCAAGCTTTGATTCAACGCGACTTAGCCATCACTTATGGTATATCGACGAACGACAGGCGTGTCGCGCTGCAGGTCGCACGCAGCCTCCAAAATCAGCTTTTCTTTTTTGAAGTTGAATGGGGAGGCCGTATCCTTCAGGACGGAGTAGAAGATGTTTTCATGTTTTATGATGAGCAAGATGGTGGATCTGATGCCATATTCGAAAAAGAGGAACTACCGACGGGTGTGGTGACGATGCTCACACGCTGCTATTCGCCAAGCTGCGCGGATAGTGGGCTAGAAGGGCCACCATGTTACTCGTACTCATGTCCCAAACGAGTAAGTTGTGAACTTGCGATTTCTGACCGTCCGCTGAAGTTTTGTCTAGGAACATGGACAGAAATCTGGTTTGAGCGTCGTTTCTGCGGTCGTAGAATCACCTATCGAAGAGAAAGACTCTTGGACCAAAGGAATTGACGAACAAGTACTTAGTGCACTGCCAGAGAATGAAATTAGTCGACAATCGTAAGTGGGCCACTATTTTGCGATTAACAATCTCGTTAATGCTTCTTGATAGGATCATCCATCAGCTGATTGGCAAAGAGGAGCAATATATTGCAGACCTCGACACAGTTGAGACTATGTTTATTAAACCCCTGCGTGCTGCAAAACCGTCGGTATTGCCCGAAGTAGAGGATTTTATTGAGGAGGTCTTTGGGAATATCCTTGACCTACGTGAATGCAACCGCCGGTTGTTGGAGGTTCTTTATGTTCGGCAAAGAGAGCAAGGGCCCATCATTCAAAGAATTGGAGACGTCTTCTTAAATGCCGCTGTGGAGTTCAGGCTAGCCTATCCGACATACATCGGCCATCATATGGCTGCGGAGAAGAGGCTGAAGGAAGAGCAAGAGAATAATGGAGCTTTCAAATTCTTCCTTGAGGTACATTTCCATAAAACAACGCTGCCCTCAATCAACTCATGCATGATATAGGACTGTACAAGGAAGACGGGGCGGCAAGGTGAACCCATTCGGTTGGATCTCAAGCATTTTTTAAATAGACCCTCGGACCACTTACAAAAATACCCTGTCCTGTTGGAAGCTATACTGGAGAAGACGGAAGAAGAGAACCCAGACGCGGAATTTCTCAAAGAAGCCATATCCACCATCAAGAGTCTGCATAGTTTTGCACAGTTGAAGACCTTCCAGACTGCTATGGGAAAGGGTGCGCCTGGGAAGTGGGAATGGCATGATGTAGTCTCACCAGAATTGATGAAGAGTTTGCCCAAAAAGGAGGTTAAGCGGCAAGCGTAAGCATGTTCCGTTTATGAGGTCGTCGCGTAGCTAAAGTTGATAAAAACTTTCAGAGTGATCTTCGAGTTAATTAAAGGAGAAATGGCCTACGTGAAGGATCTAGAAAATATCAGGCTCGTATGTACCTAAAGAAAGACAGCTTGAAGCATTTAACTGATCGCTATATAGATGTATGTTGATCCTTTACGCTCCGCAAATCCCCCAATCATAGCCGGGAACCGCTTGGAACAATTTATTAATGACGTTTTCCACAACTACTGGGATATCTTTTCGCATCATCGTCGACTCATGGAGAAGCTCCACGAAATTCAGCGAGAGGATCATCCTTGCGTGCAAAGTATCACTGCGGCAATGTTTGATGCTGCGCTGAACTTCCGCGATGCCTATTTGGAGTATATCCCTCATTATCCCATCGGGGCATATAGAATTGATGATGAAATGGCGAACAATCCCGCTTTCAAGGCTTTTGTTGAGGTAAGGATGCCAGTTTCATTGGATATCATAACGACCATTCTTATGACTTTGCTGTCTTGAAGCAACAAACTCGACACCCCGATGCTCACAGGTTGGACATGAAGAACTTTATCAATCGACCGATTCCACGTCTCTTACGTTATGAGCTACTTCTCAAAGATATTATGCATAATTCAGCTGAAGGACACGAAGATCATGCTGACATTCCGAATGTCATCGACGCCATTAAGTCTCTTGGAAAAGAGACGGAGCCCGGTGTTCAGGATGCAAAAACCAAGGTCGAGTTGTGGAGATATAATGCCAACTTGGTCTTCAAACACGGCGAGACCTTTGTGAGTTTCAGTTTTTGATTTCGCTATAATTTCTAGCAGGTTATTAACTCAAATTTATCAAGGATATGGACCTTCTAGATGAGAAGCGACAACTCGTACATTCTGGCAAGCTATTGCGCCAGCCCGATAGTGGCCTTGAGTGGAATGGATGGAGCGAGTTGTTCGTATTGCTCTTTGATAATTATCGTGAGTGTGATTTGATGTTCGTGTCTTTGGTCATATTGGCTTATGTTCCCTTCTTTCTTTCAAGTGGTGTTGACCAAACAGAGGGAGAAGGACGGTGTTATGAAATACAACGTTTATAAAAGACCCATCCCTCTCGATCTTGTGACCCTTGTCAATTTTACAGACGCTCCAACGCAACGGAATGCGGGACTTCTTCGTGGTCTTCGTGGAGGAGAGCGAAGTGAGCCACCGGCCTTCAGCGCTTCACCAGATACTTCCACAGATTCTAAGTTCGTTTATTCCATGACTTTGCACCACAACGGACGTACAGGAGGGACATATATCCTTTACGCGGAAACGTCGCAGTCTCGATCAGAATGGCAGGCAAAGCTTAATCACGCACTGGCGATGCACAAAGCTGTACAAGAGAGTAATAAGGTGTTTGAAATCGAGACTTTGAGCGCGGATACTTTCTCGATGCCTTCATTGGCGACTGCTGCATCTGGGCCAGCCTGGAGCCAGGATAATGCGATTACGGGCAAGGTTACTTGTTCCGTGCCTTTCAGTGAGTCTATGACCTTGAGTTTGATGTCGTATTAAATTGGCCTTAGATACGGCTGATGGTCGCAGGCTCGTAGCTATTGGTTGCGCTGAAGGAGTGTGGATTGGTTTTCGTCATGATCCGAGATGTAAGCCATTTGCGCCCCGATCTAAGATTCGTGTTTATAGTTCGTGCATTAGCGTTGCGCCGTGTCCTTCATCTCAGGCAGGTGACACAGTGTGCCATGTTGGAAGAGTTTAGTATATTCTTGGTCCTTGCGGATAAAGTATGAGTGTTTATTGCTGATGTTGTGCTTACTGCTGAATTTATTATAGTCATTATTTGCATACCACCTAGAAGCTCTAGTGCCATCCGCACCCAACTTGGCTCATCAAAATGTTCCTCAGAAGCTCAACGGAAACAAAGATGTGCATTTCTTCAGCGTCGGAACTCTGCATGGCCGGACTTTGGTTGTTTACATGAAGAAGAAAAACGTAGGAGTAGATTTCTATTGGAATGATGTTCACACACTGACTCCGTACTAGTTGGACAGCATCTTCCGAGTATTGGAACCTGTGGGTGACAAGATTAATGAACGTGTCAAGGCTCCGGTCGGCTTAGGTTCTCGACTTGGCTTCCGATCCACTAAATCGGAGTGGTTCCGCGTTTATCGTGATTTCTTCTTACCGTCCGAATCTTATGATATGATATTCCTCAAAGCAAGGATCGCTATTCTATGTGCAAAGGGTTTCGAAATTATGGACCTCAATGAGTAAGTGATTCCCGAGTAAACCTCTACAAGTTTGCTAAATCTGTAATCAGTTTCAATAGTGTCACAATTCCTCAACGAGAGGACCCTCGCTTGAGTCACCTTGCTAAGAGATGCGAATCCTGCCGACCGCTGGGTATGTTCCGCTCGGCGGATGACGAGTTCCTCCTATGTTATGACGGTAAGTACAGTCAAAGCATTTCCCTAACAATGGTTGATTCACGTTGATGCAGAGTTCGGTGTTTACGTTGACAAACACGGTGACCCCAGTCGTTCTGCTGGAACGATTGAGTGGGAAGGGACTGCGGAACGTGTCGCTCTTCATCACCCCTACATTCTTTTATTCGACTCCCGATTTATAGAAGTGCGACATGTTGAGACCGGACGGCTGGCTCAGATTATCCCCGGAAATGACACCCGTTGTATATGGGACGGTCGGGGCGTGAGCACGAACCTCTCTATACCCACTACCGTGAGCGAGGAGATGGCGCAAGAAGCTCAAGTTCATGCAGTGATGACAAGCGCTGATCAAGGCCCTATGAGCGGCGGCAGACCAAAAACCATCCCACAATGTGTGTTCGAACTCATTCCTACAGTTCCACTATACCCCTCCCCCCCCTCCCCCCAAGAATGAAATGCATTCAGCAATCGCTAATTCAATGACTAATGGATCTTACTTTCCGCCCGTACCGACAAATGCATACCCTGGTCATTTTGTGCATTCTTCAAATTCGTGGAATGGTGTCGTTCGCAGTTGACGAGCTTATACCTTGTTCTTTTGTTTTTAAACTCCTATGCGAGTCCTATTATGTATGATACTAATCATCCTTTTTTTCCTTGTTAGCACTTGATGTGCATGGTAATCACGTCAAGCTATGATAGACACATTTTTCATCTGGATAATTAATCACAATTTTTTTTTTATTTCTTCACTGCCTGGCTCCCTTTTGGTTGATCGGCGAAACTTTGGAGCAGTACATATCTGCGCAAGCGTGGTGCTGCAGAGTGACCCTTGAGCTTGATTGATTGGATTGTCCTGCTGCAGAGGTCATCTGTTCAATGTCTTTACTGTACATTGACGGAGTTCCGTGCATATACAAATGCAGATGTACGCTGGTCTACCTTATTGAGTATTTGTAGCTAAGATTACTGTGACGGTTATCAACACACACTCCTTGTATCCAGTCATTCCTTTTTTCTAGAAAAAAAAATTTTTTCTGGTGGAGCTTGACTTTTTGACTCTGAATCTTTAAACATGGTATCCGCAACATTTGAAGCCATCTACTCGAGTCGGCTGGCCACCTTGTAAACATGCGCTAATTACAGTGACCCTCACCCCTAGGGAAAAAATTTTACGCGCTTCATCCATGGCGCGTGGGATTCTTAACCTAATAATGTCAACTACCTACTAAAACTGCAGACTCAAATCATCTCCAGTTCTTCCAGTTCTTCCAACTTTTGACAGCTGAGACTTTTCGCCTGATCTTCGAAACATTGGAAAATGGCAGAGAAAGTGTATAAGGGAGGTTGTTATTGTGGGGATGTAAGCTGGGAGGTGACTGGAAAACCTGTCCTCAGCGCGTATTGTCATTGTACACTATGTCAAAGATTAACTGGTGAGAGCTACCAAAGAGATTGTCATTTACGAGTTGCTCACACACATGCGTGCGTACAGGGTGTCCATTTATTCATACGATCCACTTCCCAGCGACTTCGTTTAAATGGACACAGGAGAAAGCCACTGATGAACTTTTGGATTCATACGCTGTTGAAGTTAAACCATGGAAAAAACGTTGGAGATGTATGAAATGCGGTGCCTGTATTGCATCATTTCATGAAAAAAGAGGTAGATGGAGTTTATGGGGATCCCATTTTGAAAGAGATGAAGCGGGGAAGATCAAAGAGTGGGAAGACCTTAAACCGGCATATCATATGTTCTATGGGACGAAAACATTTGAGGTTAAAGATGATTTACCAAAGTGGTCTGGGTATTCTGGAGCCTCGGAGAGACTGGATTGAATGTATAGCAATGTGTATATGTATATATATCAGCAGTTTCAACTCGCAGAACCGAAGTGAAAGGTCTGTTTTTACGAGAAACGAATCCTCAAAAAGAGAACTTTTACCTCATTTTAAAAAAGTTTCAGTACTAGAAGCAAACTATATAAGAGGGGAATGATGATCAGTCTGTTCTTCTACCAGGTTATGATGGAGGAGGCGGAGGCGGAGGCGGAGCGTCTCCAGAGCCTGGTGGGAGAGGTGGAGGTGCACCACCATTAACACCGTTGTATCCTTGTTGCGCGGAATAATGTTGAAGTTGTTGACTGGCCCATTCTTTAAATTGAGGCGAGTTCACGTCGTATCCATACGCCGCCCTAGAAATAAAAAATAAAAAAAGACAGAGAGGTGAATAAATATGATTTGTGAGAAGAGAAATCGGAAGAGTTCGTTACCAGTAAGCAGAAAAAGCATCTTGATTGGATCCTGCTGGCGGGGCACTTTGAGAGGGATCATATGCTCCTCCTCCAGGAGGTGCGCCATCGGCAGGCGGAGGCGGTTGCTCTCCAGGAGGTGGTGGAGGCGCATTGGATGGTTGCGGGGGGGCGTATCCCTATGCATCAATACGACAATATAAAACAAGACGACGAACGGGGGAAAGTCAGCAGAAAGCTAGTTAGTGAACCGTTTGAAAATGGAGAAAGTAGAGAAAACAGCCCGTAATACGGACCCGCATAGAAAAAGTACCTACCGCTGCCATGGCGCTGTATGCAGCATACTGCGCTTGAGCTTGATGAAGTTCCATTTGTTGTTGATTGAGGATATACTGCATTTTTGCATGTTCTTGCCGGACAACTAGAAGTAAATCCTCGGTGAGAACTTTCGCCCTCTCAACTTGACCCTCATCTGGACCACTATGGTCAAGGAATTTGATTAGACTAATTACAATTCAGTGAAATGAAATCCAGACGACGCACGTAATGTGGATGTATAGCGGCTCCTCGCTTTCTTTACCCGTCTCTTGTTCAATAAAACCTGAGCCGAAACCTTTGATTTGAACGCGGGTGCCGGTTTCTTGTTGGATATGCTTGACATAGCAGCCCTACACAAAGAATGGATAGATTAGTCTTCTGGATGCGAAAAACAAGTCGAAGTCAAAATGGGTTGGCGTACTGATGGTCCGACGACTTTGGCTCGAATGTTGAAGTTTCGAATAGACTCTAGACCGACGGGAAGCTTCTCTTCAGGCCATCGACGCTGTTGGAAATAGGCTCACAGGTCGGCCATTGATGGAGAAATAGCAAAGAGAGTGCCACTACCTTATCCCTCAGTCTGTCCTTCTTATCCTCCACAAGCGACCCAAGATCCACATTCAAGAGTTCATTGACCTTATCTATGGCTTTTTGTAGCGCCTCTTGGGTTGGAGCGGCAATGTGGAGGAACAAAGGAGGATCCTTCTCGGTGGCCTTGCTCCGGTCAGGATACCACACCCCTTTCGTGCTGACCGACGCACCCGTTTCCTCTTGAATCTGAAGAAAAAAAACACACAGACGAAAGAGTGTTAACTCAAATCAAGATATAAAAAAAGAGAGGATTAGAACAACGAACCTCTTGCTGAGTGCTCCCTCTAGTTAACATATATCGATTGCGCACGTCGTTGATATCGATATCCTTCTGGAATGCACCTTCATCTTTGAACGCGCCGGCGGCGAATTGGGCAGCAATTTTGGCAGCAATTGCGGCTGCGGCGGCGGCGGCGTCGTCGTTTGCACCTTTGCCAAAATTTTTGTTGTCTTGAGCTCCAACATCTTCTGCTGGAGCTGGTTGGTCCCACTTGCTTTTAGAAGACATTTATGATCTGGTGACGAAGGTGACGGTGAGAGGTAAAACCTGAGGGTTGAGTCACGGATGGCAGATATAAACAAGCGAAGAGAAAAAGAAGACACGCTGCCCCAGTGAGGCTCGAACTCACGACCTTCCGATGTCATAACAGTCGGACGCTGTAACCAACTCAGCCATGGGGCACATGTGCATCGCTGATCCAGCAGGTTACATGACGCCCACTACTCATGCACGATGCAGTATGCCAATCCCGCTAGTACGTTCACTATCTGCGCTCATGATCGATGGCAACACCAGTCCCACCACAGACAATAGGTAAACGATCAAGAAACCTAACGCCCTCTCGTCGCTCGACTTCCTCATCCATCTCTACGGCATCACCGCCATCCTCATCCTCATCCCCTGAGAGCAAGATCGCACGATCATCCACCCCACTTGGTAATTCCTTTCAAGGGGCTGAAGGTGACAAACAACAGCAACGACCGATCCTATGCACACTCCCACCAACATGTAATCGACAACATACCACACTCGCAAATTCAAAGGATCTGGAAAGACATTATGCTACATATCATGCGCACGTATGTGAATCACCTGGATGCGGTTGTGTGTTTCCTGAAGCGAAACTGCTGGAACTAGTAAGTAGATCGATTCATGTTTGTCTCTGTTGCTAGTAAGCTAATGTTTTTCTCAAGCACCAGACAGAGTGCCATGACCCTGTTGCAGCCGTACGCAAGGAACGTGGTGAGAAAATCGTGAGTGCGATTGTTCGAGAGATGACCATCGACTAAAATCCGTCATCAGTTCGGGTGTATGGTACCAACATGCGATCGGCTATTCCAATCGCCCAAAGCACGCCGTCTCCATATGATTGAAGCGCACAAATTCCCCAAGGAGTTTTTCTTTTCCGTGACTAACAAAGGCATCGGCGGCCTATTGCAAAAATGGGGTGAGGGTGCAAGCATGGTCAGAGGTGAATGGAAGTTTCGGGAAGAGAAGCAAAATAAACGCACAAAAGACGAAGGAGACCGCATGACTGTAGATAACAAGGAAGAGGAGGAAGAGGAAGACAGTTCGAGTGAAGAAGAGGTGAAAGAGGCCGATATGGAGGAATCGGAGAAAACGCCGAGACCAATGATCAAACCGCTGCACCCTGTCAGTCCACCTCGGGATGCAAAGGCTAGTGCGAGTGCGAGTGCGAGTGCGGACGTGGATGCATTGGCCGAGGGTGTGAGTTCTCTTTCGCTCGTGCCGAGCTCAATCAGATTTGGTCGTGGTGGTCGCGGTGGATCTCTAGGAGTAAGGGTAAGGGGACGAGGTGGAAGGGGTGGAATCGTGCCCCCACAATACATCAATCCCGGTGGTGGTGGAGGCCATCAAAAGAGCGTAAGCATGTCCGATTCGAATATGAGTGCGACGCCATCTGGTGCTGGCCGAGGCCGAGGTGCAAAAAGAGCCGGTGGTCGTGGTCACCGACTTACGACCTCCGCTGGAGGACCCGTAGGCATGCACAAGTCTGAGGCGAGTGGGGAGGTTGTTTTGCTTCCCTCAGCTATGGGACAAGAGAACCGAGGTAAACGCGGTGGGATGACGGGGACCCTGTAAGGTCACAATGTGTATTTGTTGCAACACAATGTACTATAACAAGTGAGTTCTTGGAAGTCAAGAACCATCCTAAGTACAAAAAGGCGGGAATTGTGTGGCCGATATCGTCAAGCGATTAGCTGTCCATTATATTGAAACGAAGGTCTCGAGGAAAATACAATGACAATCTGATAGCAATGCAACCCCAGGGCCGAACATGGTAGCTTCCACTCCTTTTTTGGACAAGGATCAACAATAAAGTGTTTGCTTTTGTTTCAGCGCCTTCCCTGATAGTGACAAAGCCCTTTTTGTCCCTGCGTCGATATAAGCCTGGCCGCTATGCTGTGCTGCTCACCCCACTCATTGACACTGCTGTGCAGTTTCAGAGGACCACCCTCGGCTCAGTATCCACGAACGCCTCTTTGACCTCCTTAAGTCCGTCTTTCCGCTATTTATGCTGAATCAAAAGCTTACAGTTGTTTTTTTAGCGTTATAATATCTAATCTTTTAATTCTTCTGAACGATCATGCAGAAAATAACCGATGATAAAGCTATGAGCACCTCGCGCTATTCTTTCCTCACCCGGCTCCCTCCTCAAAAGCAGGAACCTTATAGGGCCATCCCCTCCCCACCCGTTCCCATTGCTTCATTGTCTGCTACCGCCCCCCCTGCCCGTCGCCGTGCAAGTGCCATTGCAGCCTGGGCCGCTCTTGTCCAGCCTGGTTCTCCTGCCCCGATTTCTCCTTATCATCGTCTATCCGTCTCCTCTGTATCTCGCATCGGCAAGCGTCCCCCCATCTCTCATTCTCGTGCTTCATCGTCTGTCTTATCCGGTTTGATTCAACCACCTCCTGCCGCCCAGGATATCACAGTTGACCTCTCTGCATTTGGGTATACTTCTGTCTTTGATCCAAAAATACCACCTACGCCTTCTCCCCTTCTTCGTAAGGCCACTACGAAGAAGTCCTCTACACCTGTTGTCCAGCCCTCTTCTCCGAAGAAGGCAAGTCATACGATCAAGCGCTTCCGTTCTCTAAATATCCTCCGCCGAAATAAATCTGTGTCTCAGATCGCCCTTCCTTCACCCACTACAAAGGTCCGGCCTCGGGCTGAGACCATCGCTAAGCATGATAGGATGCAAAAAAGCTCCCATGTTCGTCCTTCGCCATCCCTTGCGAATGATATTGCACTCATGCAATTCATCGATGGTGGTTCTTTTGCCAGTAACACCAAAAGGCTCATGGAACACCGAGCTCTTGCTACCGGTACAAAGTCTGGCGTTGATGATGTCTACAGAGATGGCAAAGGGGGTATTTGGTTAGATCAAGACGAAGAAATCGAATATGCTCACCTTCTCGGTGCCAATTCCTCTAGCGGAACTTCTCCCGCTGAAATCCCATGGGTCAGATTTGGTAGTGAGGATGGCGTCTCACCGCTGAAGACTGGAATAGTCGATTTGGCGGTGTTAAGACGTGCAAGCGTTTCGACCCATGATTCGGATCTCGATCCGGCCTATCTCGTATTGCCCATTGAAGATACTCGATATGGACCCGAAGATATCGTGCTTTCGTACAACATGCCCCATGATTCACCATTCAAGAGTGTTTCGCCGGTTGTACCGGGTTTGAGTGTGTTATCTCTTCCCTCTCGTCCTAGCCGTGCGGCAAAACATTTACGCAAATCCGAGTTTCTTGTTGATGTTGCCGCCTTCGGTCCTCGCTCTCCTGCAACCCGCAAGTCACCGAAATGCTCGGAATTTTCTTCGAATCCGAATGCTGCACGATCCGCTCGTACTCCCAAATCCGCCCGCTTTTCTTCCACTTTCGCTTTTCCACCTGATTCAGGTAAAGGCCAGAAAGTGAAGAGAAGACCTGCACCATTGAAACTGGCTCCCGTCGATGCAGGTTGGAAGAGGATTGAGCCCTCAAAAATGCCCCGATCCGTCGTATCTGATGATGTGCATATGTCCCCGACGCCAGCAGATGCTGTCCTCGAGGCTTCAACAGCCCTCGTGAATGCTCAAAAACGAGGGAAAGTCATCATCGCTTCTTTGAACCCAAAGGATGACTTGGCCGAATGCAGAGAGTTGGCCGATAAGATGATGATGAATAGAAGGGTTGACGATAATGACGCTGTCAATGATAATGTCCAGATTTCCGGGAAAGTCGGGAAGAAGATGAAATTGGGACTTGGTGGAATATTCGGGAGGAAATAAATTTTCCTCCCAATTATCTCTCTTTTTTATGCCGGATTTTGCTTTGAAGGAGCTGGATCCCTCCTTCAGGTAATGGATACCCACTTGTGATACTCTCAAGTATACCCGGGATGATTTACGAAAAAGAGCAGTACTTGATCTCGGTACTGCTCTTAAACAAGTATGTATGTATGACTTTGACAAATTTATTATGAATGACTCCTATACCCTCTCTACATTTGTAATTTCTATGTTCGAATGATAAGATTATCTTCTATGTCCTTAACTCGAAGTATGCCGCGGAAAAAAAATCTAGAAGAATGGCCAACGTGGGGGTCGAACCCAAGACCTTCGCGTTATTAGCACGACGCTCTAACCAACTGAGCTAGTCGGCCATGTCAAGCTGACTTTTTGTTATCTAGACGATAACTCTCCGGCTCATTGAATGTTCGACTGACACAACCATTTCGACCGTTTCCCCTTAACCATTCACCAATCTCATATACTCTTTTCAAATACCTCCCGCCCCGGCTGAGATTTCATCAATGTCTCCATCCACTACTATGAAGCAAGGCAAATTGAACTTTGCGAGTTCCAAGCATACAGCGTCGGCTTCTGGCGCTAAGAAAGTGTCTGCGAAGAACAAAAGCGTTGTCAGGTCAAACGCTGAGGGAACGGCAGATTTCAATCAAGAAGCAAAGAAAATAAGTACCAAACCACGGTCATCAAGCAATAGTCCACTACCAGAACCGACTAAAAGCGACAGCAAAGACCAACCATCATTGGAATCGTTACCGCTCTTGAACATCAAAGATCCAAGGTGGAGAAAACTGTTTGCTGATGCGAAAGCGAAGAGAAACGGACAGCCTTTGAGTATGTTTGACAAGGTTGTCCTCGCGAGTCTAGACTTTAATTTACTGTTTTTATCGCAGTTCATTGCACTGGTCAAAACGAAGTTCATCAGATTCTGCGAGTTTTCGATTTGTAAGATATCCGTCTATGAATGATGTTGTAAAACTTAATGATATTGTCATTTTGTGATAGGAATTATGATTATGGACCATGTATCGGTGTTACACGTTTAGAACGGTGGGAGCGCGCTCAGGCTATGGGTTTGAATCCACCATTGGAGGTAATTGTCTCATCTGAACAGTTTGTACATCAAGCTGGACAGGTTTTCTAGATTCGTGATATCCTTCTCACCGGTGAAGGTGTGGCAGACAAGAGTTACTCAGAGTGTGTCTTCTATGGCGAAGTTTAAAGTCTCTGAGTCACCTGGTGAGTGCTGACAACATTTAGCCTTCATTTTACTAGAGCTTACAGCATCGAACTTAGTGATACTGCTTCATGATTGTGCTTCTATCTTTTCATATTTTCGAAATTAGTCACAGGCTATGATGCTTTGTACACCGTGGACTATCGTCGAACCGCTTGGAATTTTTTTGCCTCCTATAGTAATGCGAGCCGTTATGCGGGTGCTCTATCCTTCTGTTTTTTCCTGCTTCCTGCGCTTGCGACTGTGATTATTGGGGCATGTACCTGAAAATGTGTTCCAAGTTCATATGTAATACTGAGCGAATTATGAGGGGCTGTTGATGAATTTGATAGAATATAATTGGTACATTGCTCACTAAGTAATTGGTCGATAGTATGTGGCAGTTGATTGATGGGTAGTGGACAACTGAACACATTGCCTATGTTGGCCTCTCTAACATGTTGCGAACATCAATTTGAACGCTAGCTTCGATTGTCTGACGTGAAAACCTATTACTGCTGGCTATTCGCTACTTACGAGGAAGCATTTGGGCATAGGGGGTCACACGTCACATTCCCTGGTTGAAATACTTTTCCTGGCAACACATAAAAGCTACGGAGAATGTTACTATGGGGTACCCTGGAAGCCAGATCAACCCCTTTCGTCTATTTCTCTTTTTACCGTCGCTACCGATATACCCGCTGGTATGACTAAAGAAAGCTACGTCGATGTCCTCGTCATTGGTGCAGGTCCTACAGGACTATTTGCCACAAATGCTCTCGTGAAAGCCGGTGTCAACGTAAAGGTGATTGACCAAAGGTTCGAACGGTTCAATTTTAATTGTGGGTGCTGAGTGCTGAAGGGAAAATTTCAGACCCATAAAAGTTGCTGCCGGTCAAGCGGACGGCCTTCAGCCTAGAACGTTGGAAGTTTTAAAAGTATGTATAATCCTTCGTTCTCAATCTGGGAGTCAGGTCTGACCGTCATTTATCCCAGAGTTATGGGCTTGTCGAGAGACTGTTGGACGAGGGCAACCAAATGCACATGGCTGTGCGTATATCAGATTAAAGGTTATCTCTCATCTCATCGGTTGTCCCAGGCTTTCTATAATCCAAGTTCGAATGGTGGTATCGAGGTCGGTCAACGTATTCAAGCAGCTGATATAGAATTTAACTCTCATGATTATCATGTAGCTTACTGAACGAGTTCCTGACACCACGGCGCCGACCGCGAGATACCCTTTTGAGGTCTATTTATCCCTCAAGAACAGATGGCGGCGTACTAAATTTCACATGTTTTCTTAGATCACGCTACACCAAGGCGCTATTGAAAATATCTTTCTAGATTCTGTGGCTGCTTCTAATCTCACAGTTACCCGTCCATGCATTCCAATGTCAATCGCTATCAGTGAAAATGAGAAAGAACTTCTGGATCCTCAGACCCATCCAGTTAAGGTATATTTTTAGCATTGTCTTCACTGGCCACAATGATATTTATTGCTGCCGGGATATTGATAGGTTGTTGTACAAAACCTCGACCCTCAGGAAGGCGAACCTGACACAGAAGTCATTCATGCTAAATTTATTGTTGGTGCTGATGGTACGTCATGATCATGAATGATCGCCACGATGTTGTTACGGGATCGAGGTTCTGATGCACGGGCGTTTTTCTGTTGAACAGGTGCGCATTCATGGGTACGAAAAGCCCTCGGCATCAAAATGGAAGGGGAACAAACCGATTTTATCTGGGGTGTTGTAGATGTCGTTCCCGAAAGTAATTTTCCCGATATGAGGAACAAATGCGTGATTCACTCCGAGAAGGGATCTTGTTTGATCATTCCTAGAGAAGGTGATGGAGTGAGATTATATATTCAGTTGAATGATAAGGGTGCCTTGGACTCCGGAACGGGAAGAATCGATAGAACTAAGGTGACACCTCACAAGTTGTTTGAGGCAAGTAGTCCCATCTTGGTGAAGGAGCATCACTTACGATACTCGTTCATTAGGTTGCCCAAGGTATATTGCAGCCTTTCACAATCGAGACACCGAAATCGTTTGACTGGTGGACGATTTACATCAGTGAGTGGTTATCAAGGCTTCCAGGAGTCATTTTTTGATTTTGAATGGAATACAGTTGGCCAACGTGTTGCATCGAACTTTTCGATCAACGAGCGCGCGTTTATTGCTGGAGATGCTTGTCACACTCACTCACCTAAAGCTGGTATGTAATGACCCATACGCGCTTGGTATGTTTGCCTCATTGCAGATACAGGCCAGGGAATGAACGCTGGCATGAATGACTCGCATAATCTCGGTAAGTCGCCTTAAAGTTATTACCAATCATGCCATTTTCTGATTTTTTTGCAGCTTGGAAATTGATTCATGTGTTGAGAGGCTGGGCCGATATCTCTTTATTGAAAACTGTGAGCGAAGCAAAAGAAGCCTTTGTAAATCATGAACTTACGCACTGACCCCGATGTAACAGTATGAAGCGGAAAGACGCGCCTATGCTCAAGATCTGATCAATTTTGACAAGAAATTTGCAAAGTTATTCTCTAGCAAACCGCAGACTGAAGTTGATCAAGACGGAGTGACTCACGATGAATTCATGCAGTAAGATTTCTCCCATCTAGATTGCTTTAATCGCTTATTACTCACGATGATGCAAAGTGCATTCCAGATTTATGGTTTATTCACAACAGGCATTGGCATCCACTACACCGGAACACCCATCGTCAATACAAAATATCAGTCCCTTGCTTCGGGGCTTGTAGTCGGACAACGTATCCTTCCACAAATATTCCTCCGTGCAACCGATTCGAGACCATACGAAATTCAAGACTTGATTGTCTCCGATACAAGATTCAAAGTTCTCGTTTTCGTTGGTGATACCGGCGATGCGAAACAACGAGATAAATTGAACAGGTTGGCAGAAGAGATGAAAGGCGTTTTGTCAACTCGTGCACCTGGAGGTGACGTCTCGAAAGTGTTCGATTTAATGACTTTTGGTACGACCAAGAAGGAGAAAGTCATCTATAACGATGTGCCCCCTTTCTTCAGATCTCATTGGTCAAAGTAAAGTTTTCTCTTTGATTTCGATTCGAGAGCAAGTTGCTGACGACTTGGATTTTTAGGGTATTTATTGATGATGTTGACACACTCGGAAAGATCGGTGGAAATGGTTACGAGTATTACGGTATTGATAAGAAAGAGGGGGCTATTGTTGTTGTGAGGCCTGATGGATATGTCGGAACAATTGCACCTTTCAACGGGATCGAGCATCTCAAGAACTACTTTGCCAGTTTTATGAGCCAAGCATGATCTTTACTATATATACATACCACTATACTTTCGTTATCTAGTACGAATTTTCTTTTTCTTTTATTTTTATGTGGAATGCTGTATGATAGATAGACATATTGATATACTGCGCTTTACAAAAAGGGACACTTCCTACGGGTGCGTCAATGAGCCCGTGTTGTACGCTGCTGGCTTTTACGAGTAAGACAAGAACATACGTGTTTCCGCTGGTTATATCACACTGCCTTCTTTCATGTTCGCCCGGTTAAGATTCAATGTATAACATACATATTACAAGATAACTGCCACTCTCGTCGACTACCGAAAAAGCAAAAAAAGAAACATCCTACTATAACTTTTTCCTAGGAATTTGCGGAGCCTCAGCACTATTCAAAGGCACCCGTCTCGGTCCAGCTCCAGAAGCACCACCACCAACTCTCGGTGCACCTTTGGTCATCATCATCGTCGTACGACCACCACCGCCACCACCACCGCCCAAAGACGACGATTTTGTCGTTAATTTCCCAGCACCAGCAGCAGTAGTCTTCTTCCCGTTACTCGAAGACGCTGTTGCCGCATTCGCCAGACTCTTCTTCTTACTGTTCTCTTTTTCAATCGCACCACCACCAACACCGGAACGCAATGTCCTTCCTGAACTCATCTTCGTGTCCTGTTTTCCTTTATTCCCAGACGTAGTCGCTTTTTTCTTGCCTGCAGCAGAGGTCTTGTTATTATCAGAGACCATGGTAGTCGATTTGACTGAAGTCGATGATGATGAAGATGATGAAGATGAGGATGATGTAGTTTTTTTCCTACCGCCACTATCAGCACCATCCCCTTCAACTCTCTTTCTCTTTCTCGGGTGGCGTTGTTGTTGATAAACTGGCATTTCCATATCTTCCATACCATCAGGAGGAGATTCAACACCAAGTTCAGCCGCAAGCGACATTCGCGGAGGTTCTGGCGATTCCGCTATCACCATCATTTCTTGATCATCATCATCATCATATCCTCCCATCTTCCCCTTCCCTCCCAAATGTAAATCGTCTTCAGATATAGTCGTCATTTCTTCAGGTGGCGTATTTGGAGAGTTACTTAGCATGAGAATTCGACTGAGAGGACTTGGTTTTACTGGAGAATATGCGTGAATCATACGAGATGCCAAGGGTTTCGCTACGGGAAATGGTCTTCGCATAGGGGTCAATGAATCTGGAATGGTGAAAAATTTATCCTCTCTGATAGTCATGATGGCGGATTCCGGTTCCTCTGGCGGTACATGCACGTCAAGACTATCATCACCCTCAAAATCGCTCGGAGGGGAAATTGACTGTGGTGGGAGGATAGGTTTACTGGGTAAGGAAGCATGGGGAGATGGTGGTGGGAGTACGAATGACGGTAAAATGCTCGTCGCAGATTTGAAACTCGGGAAAGACGGTGCTGCCAATGGTGGAGGAGGAGGCAATGGTATTGCTTGGGAAGGAATAATTTCGGTTTCAAGTGGAGGAATGACGTCGAGTTTAACGGGTGTGATAGAAGATCGTCGAGATATGCGTGTTGCGGATCTTCGTGATCTCTTGGGTGATTTCTTTAATGGGGAATGCACGACAGCGCGGGTGTGTGTTTGGCTCGCTTTTCGTGGATGTTTGCGATGTCGAGGGGGTGGTGTGGGTGGTCGTTGAGATTGAGGTTGTGAAGAGTCTGAGGGTTGAGGTGGATCTTCAAGCATCTGCTGGACTTTCCAGGAGCGTTTCTCGTTCAGCAATTCATTCTTCTCGGCCTAAGAATACGTATCAATTTTTGTCCTGATTAACAGCTATAATATTACCTGAAGAGTAGCTCTGTCTTTGCCGAGTTTAGCGGTGTCTCTTGTAAACTTCTCTCGTTCTTCGTCCAGTTCTCTTTTGGCTTCTTCCAGTTTTGCGCGTTCCTCGTCCATCATGGGCACAGTCATCTCTGAGGCCTTCTGGTGATCGGCGGTGAGTTTGTCAAGCGTGGCTTGCGCTTCAGCTGCTCGGATTCGAGATTGTTTACGAGATTGGGCTGTGAGTTTACTAGGTGGGTAAGGAAGAAAGGACCCAAAGACAATGGCGGTACCCACCTAGTTCTTCACGTAAGAACGTGAATTTTTCTTGCAGACGCGTAATTTCGCCTTGTTCTGATAGAGACATCTTGATAGAGGTAGAGGGTGAAGAGACAATATGTTCAGGGAGGGCGGCAAGGGTATCTTTCAAGGAAGTTAGGATCGATGATAAGGTGTCGTGGGCGAATGTCGGCGGATGCATGGGGAATAGATTTGTGAGTGTCCAGATAGGGAGCTAGAAGACAAGAGTTGATACTGGAAATGATGATGAGATAAGAGCAGTGTATACCTCTTCATCTTTAGGGGAGATGAAACCACGGACTTGGTGTAATAAAGCTTGGACTTGGTTCACGATCTTCACGACGAGTCTGCGCAGGCGCATGGTCTCGTCGATCAACTGCGTTCTGGCTTTCTCGGTCTCCTCGAGCGTAGCCTCGAGATCGGTTTGTGGTCTGAACAACGACCCTTCCAAGGCGGGAAGGTTGGCACAACGCAAACCGGCGGGTACGGATGAAAGCTTTGCTTGGGAATCCGCGATCTTGGACCATCTCTCAGTCATTCGTCCGAATTCTTTTTCTTTCTTCCTGAGTTCAGTCTGATGTGTGGCGCGGAGACTTTGAATGGAGGTTCGCATGCGTTGGAGTTCGGTCGACGTTTGCTTGTGAGCGGCTTCAGCGGATTGCAGAGTTCGTTGAGTTGCACTTGGTCAGAGGAGTGAGTAGATATGATGAAGGGGCAAAGATAGAGCGTACGTGAGTTTTGTCTTGTAAAGATTCACTTCTTTTTCCGCGTTAGCAGCTTTCTCCTTTGCGGTTCTTTCCATGGTCAGAAGGCGTTCGTGATCATAGGTCAATGTGCGGAGTTTGGTAGAGATTTGCTCCGTCCTGGACATATCTTCCTGGAGGAGGATGAGGCTGTCGTCGACGACCGACGAGCAAAATAAGCGAGCTCACCACTCGTTGGCCCAGCATCCCAAGCAGACATTTGACGACTCTGTCCGAGTCTGTTCCCGAGAGGCCGTCGAGCGATAGGCCGGGCGAGGGGACATAACCGTGGGCGACGAGCTGGGCGTTGACATAGTCGAGACTGGAGGTAGAAATGTAAGACTCTGTCGAGCTCGAGGGCGAGTCGGGTGCGAGCTGCGCTGTATTCCAGTGGATGCCCTTTGGCGGCGTGCCTGCCATTTCTGCGCCTCAACTCAGTGCGCGACTCGAAGTGGGTTACGCGCCTGCTCACGTGATGGTCAGAGCAGTCTCATGAGTCCTGTGGGGGCGTGTTGTAAGGGCCCAGTCTCGCTCTATGGGACCCTAAGACTGACAGAGACAGAAGCAAGGATAGATATGCACTGCAGAAGCCCGAGCTCGTCGAGCGTGCCAGCGCTGCCCTGGATGGCCGACTGCCCAACGTCGGAGCTGGGCTGCGGGTCTGCGGAGGAGCGGTTACATAAGCGGACAACTGGGCTGTTACTGCCTCCTTCTCTCCTCCTCCCGTGCACTCCTGCCAATGCCTGGAGTCACCGTCCACCCCTCCCCGCCCAGTCTCGTAGGATTGAACCCGTTGCTGTCCCGTGCGTCCTCACCGCAATCAGCGCCATAGGCCCTTATTAAAACCTGCCTTACAGCTTTGTCCGACAAGTATACGCCCCCGGCTACCATGTCCATCGTCGATATCAAGAACAGAGCCAAAGAAACTGTCCGCAAAGAGGCCCACAAGGGCTCTGCAGTCTCTCTCATCCACGTAGCCAGAGATCTTATTCTCCGTGCAAAGGAGAGAGAAACCAACGGCGATCTCCATGGCGCTTTCGAAAATTACATAAAATCTGCAACACTCCTCAGAATGGCCATGGACTCGGTAGAGTTCAAGCAGGAGAAAAGTAAAGGTGTCCTCCGCAAAGCTGTTCAGGATTTTCTCAGTGTAATCATCTCCGTTCCTCTTCCTTTAATCAACGTAAGCTGATCGCTAAGCAGGGAGTTGGAAGCGACCTCAGTTCAAGAACGCAGAGCATCGAGGAAAAAATCAAGTCGTTCGAGTCCATTAGATCATCGTGCGTTGTTATCCTGTTTTTAAAGGCCTACTACTATGCTCAATCTCACACAACAGCAATGCTGACTCCGATGACAAACCCGTAAATCAATCGTCCGGCGGCTCCATAGCGGATCGCATGCGTGCCCTCCAAGACCATGGTCTTTCCATTTCCTCTACAAAGCGACTCCCTCGAGAAGTTCCCAGTCTACCTCTCTCGTCGGCACGACCCCCGTCTACATCTACCCTGTTATCAAGTCCACCTCTCTCCACCTTAATGTCTCCCACAGTGCCATCTCATAACTCTGTCCAAACTGCCCCTGTGGGGCCTCCATCGTCCCATACCTTTGTCCCAGCTTCTTCTTTGGGACCTCCATCCCCTCCGTCCTCCCCTCCGACTTCGCCACCCTCGGATGCCGTCGATCTCTCCAATTTTGCGCACAACTTTCCTTCTATCCATGAACTGGAGGAAACACTCGACTTTAATCTTCCTTCAGTTCCCACCGGTGCTAGTAACAAATCCTCCAAGCCCAGTTTGAAGGACGTTCAACTCGGTGACCTACCCTCACCTTCGTCGTCTCACTTTGGAAATCCTGCCCTGCATATCGAAAGGCCATCAAGTACGCCGATTACGCCGACCTCCAATGTTTTCCACAGCCGCCCCACATCTCCGACTCGTGTAAATGCTCCTCATAAACCATCCGGACTTTCTGCTACCACCACTCTCACAACCGATGCTATTTCACCGACAGCTCCAAAGATTCCGATACCCCATACCAATACTGCTTTCCCCAAGGATCTGCAAAAATATATGCAAGATTATTCCATGCTTGTCATTGACGTTAGAAACAGGGCTGATTTCGATAAAGAGCATGTCAAAGCGCAGGCAGTGGTTTGTATAGAGCCAAGTGTCCTGTTAAGGGAAAAGTAAGTATTGGCACTCTTCGACCTAAATTTCCTTTGATACTGATTACTTGCCATCTAGTGTGACAGCCGAGGCATTAGAAGACTCGATGGTCATTGCACCTAAGAGCGAAGCTAAGCTGTTCTCACACCGTGACCAGTTCGATATTGTGGCAGTCTGTGACGAGTCGTCAACGTCCTTTGGTTCAGGCAACTCACCTTTATCAATCCTGGTCCGTGTCATCAATGAGCAAGCATTCCGAAAATACTTGAAGAGAATGCCAATGCTGCTTGTCGGAGGTCTTGAGGGGTGGAGACGCGATCTTGGGGAGAGTGAAGTTGTACATGCGGATGAATCACCGTCCATATCATCGCAGCATTCTGGTTCTTCCACTAGTCTCAAGATGGCGAATCCAAACTCATTCATGAATGGACTTTCTTCAAGTTCAACATCAGGGTCTGCATCAAGTGGACAGTTTTCCCCTTCTATACCTTCAAGTTCGCCACGTCTACCAAATCACGGTGGAAATCACAGGTCCACGATGTCTATGGATCAGAACCCTTCTCACACAAGGTATAATCTACATTTGAATTTAGTGGATTTCTCTATCTGAGTCTTATCTAGATTGCCTGCAGAAGTTAATCATACTGGAGGTACATTTAATGCTGGCGCTAGTGCCCTTCAGCGTCGCCCGGCAATGGTAAGACTTAGCTTGTCTCAGAACGTATGTATTACTTTCCGACTCTATTTTTATCCATTTTATCACTGCTATTAGGGACCCGCATCTCCATCAACGCTCACGAGCGGCCCATTCTCTCCCATCTCGTATCCCCAATTCAGCCGGCCCAACGCCTCAGCTTCAACTTCGACACTCAATTCTGGAGTTAGCGGGTTCATGACACCTCCAGATATCAAGTCTCCTCCCCCTGCATCACTCAATCTCTCGTCAACAAGACGGCGTAATGATTATCTGGACCAATCTCAAGAAGCTCTTTCTGGCTACAATAGCCATCCTTCTTCCTCTCATATCGATTACCCCGAATTATTACCGATTCGCCCGCCACCAGCTGCGGCGTCTTCTGCACTCGAAAGGCAGGATCAGAGGCCTCGACTTCCACCTAAACCAGATTTCGGACAACCACCTCCTAATGGTATGATGGTTGGTGGGGCAGGACCGAATGGTGCACCAAAACCGCCGAGGATTGAAAGTGATTATCCAGTCACATATTGGACGGATGTTCAGATTGGATTATCCGGGTTGAAGAATCTGGGAAATACTTGTTACATGAATGCTCCGATACAATGTTTGAGTGCGACTGTACCATTCTCGAGGTTCTTCACTGGTGAGTTTGTGGATATTCCCGCTCTGCGGCTCCTGACGCTTTATATGTATTTGTTTTTTTCCAGAAAACCGTTGGAAGAGTGCGATCAACTACACCAACCCGTTTGGTTCGAAGGGTCGCATAACAGGTGCATTTGCTAAGCTATTGTATAAAATGTGGGGACAAGACTTGCCCTATCTCACACCGATTGAGTTTCGGGTAAGCAATGTATTCATCTGTTTTCACGTGAACCCAGCCTCTAACTACATCTATTCAAATTTTTCGTCCCGGGTAATGTCCGAATCAACCGCCATTTTTGTTGAACCCTTGACAGAACTCGATATGTCAACTACGGTCCCAATACGACAATTCTGATCAACACGACTCTCAAGAATTCCTGAGTTTCTTAATGGATGGTATTCATGAAGATTTGAATCGCGTGATAGTGAAACCCAAATGGACGCAAACACGGGAACAGGAAGCGGAATTGGAAAGATTACCTCCATTGATCGCTAGTGAGAGGGAATGGAAGGAGTGGAAAGCCAGAAACGATAGTATAATTGTGGATTATTTTCAAGGGCAGTTTAGGAGCCGGTTACAGTGCTTGACATGTCATCAAGTACGTTTCTCGATCGAGATGCCGATTTCTAGAGTCCGCTGCTAATTGTTGGATGATAGACGTCGACGACGTATAATGTGTTTTCGATTTTGCAGCTTCCGATTCCTCATGGAAGGAATGGACGAGTACAGATTGAGAAATGTTTGGATGCGCTTTTCAATGAGGAGATACTGGAAAAAGACGATGCGTGGTACGTGCAATTTTAAAAAGAATATGTTTCATGATAGTAGGGCTCATTGGATATGATGTGTCGTGTCGCCTCGTGGCCTGCACGTTTTTTTTTTTTTGTTCTCTTTCCCCTTTCTGCATTTCACAGGGATTGCCCCAAATGCAAAACGAAACGTCGAGCATCCAAAACACTTTCATTAGCTCGATTACCACCGGTCTTACTCATCCATTTTAAGAGGTTCGAAGCCAATGGTCGATTTTCAGACAAGATTGACACGTTTGTTGAATATCCGATGAAATCGCTGGACCTTACGAATTATATGCCTGCACCTTTACCTCCTGGTGCTGATAAAAGTGAATTGAATGGCGGACTTCCCATGTCACTTGAGGATCCCCGTTCTCAATTGCCGCCATATCGTTATGATTTATATGCTGTTACGAATCATTATGGAAACTTGACTAGTGGACATTGTGAGTTACCTTTGACTTGTCAATATTTGTGCAGGTGCTAAGAATTCCGCTCTCCTCTCTTGTAGATACCTCATTTGTGGCGTCGCGCGGTGGATGGATGTATTGCGATGATAGCAGCATCAAATCCGTCGAACCGAAATCTGTCATTGTGAGTTTTGCTGATGGTTTTGTTACTGTGTATATTGCGATCGTAACTGACACTCTCAACTATCAGAATCAAAAAGCATATGTACTATTTTATAAGAGGGTCCGATAGAGACGAGGTCCCTCTTCTCTTTCATTTAATCTCCTTCATCTGGTCCAATCTGCCTCCTGTCTCTCGCTTGCTACAATCGTTTTCATTTTAATCTTGTATTCTAACGCTCGCATTATGACTCTCCTTCATTACCACTCGATGATTATTTTAGGACTCCTGGACTTGAAAAGAGTGAGAAGAGGAGAAGAGAATAGAAGTGGTTTGTAACGTTATATTCTTTAATTTTGTTTTTTATTATATATAAAAACAAAACCCGAACTTATACAATTATACCCACAATTCTGGGATTGCCGAGGTGCTCTTCTTCGGCCGCTTCAAAATGACATCTGTGACAGAGATATTGATCTGGTTGTTCCGGGGTAGGGTAAAATGCGGGAGAGAATTGGGTATGGCATTGATAACATTCTGGACCGGTGGAGGAGGTGGATTGAGGTGTTGAGGCGTTTGAGGATGAGGAATCGGATCGAGCGTGTAAGATGCTGTCTAGTCTTCGTGCTTTACGCAATAGACCATGGGCGTGGCCTACTTGTGCCTGTTTGTAAGCCTGGGCATAAACCTGAAGGGCCGTCTGTAGATAGTAGGTTGTTAACTGGGGTGAGGAAATGAATGTTTTTCATATTTGGATATCCGAACGAACCTCTCCACCGTCGTTGGCCTCGCACATGTCATAGATGGACCTTCGACTATGATCATGATCCTTACATGAGACGATAGCATTCATACAACCTGTTTCTCCCTTGAAGTTTACGGTAACCGTAGTATCACGTCGACTACTCTTGATCTAATTAACAATTTCATGAAACAAGAAAAGATCAATATACTCGATATTGGGTAAATGAGGATCGCAACATACCGGTTGTATTTCGAAACCGAATCTGTGACCTTGTTTCCATGCACAAGAAGCATGGTATTCTTTCGGACAATCGCAACATCGTATCACGGCTCCTTCCGAAACATTACATATGCTACACGTCTGTGATATAACAACGAGTTGTAATTAGTCGATGATTCATAATGAAGTATAGGCTGCGGAGTCGCTTGAGACTTACGGTCGACCAACGATGGTTGGAGATAATATTGATGCCCTCAACTAGCCGTAGCCGAGTCGCTTCGGAAAAAGTGGTTTCGGGAGAAAACACGGCACATAAGATGTGGGCCCAGCATTGTTGCTCCGTCTGTTTGCAGACGCGAAGAAAAGAGTCAGCCGGAGGATAAGGTTTCTTTTTCCGGTCCTCAGTTCTCCCTCTTGGGCATAATACGCAGTCAGGGTTCTGTTTGTTGACAAAGTGCGTTTCATGAGGGATACACAAAGGAAAAGATAAACGATCAGATGATAAATCATTCTCCTTAAGACCCGACTTTGACTTACGAGAGATGCTTCCTGTGTTTGGTCATTGTCACAGAGTTCACATGTCCACTTTTCAGGCTTTGTTGGGTCGAGAAGAACAGCACCACAAGACCCTGCAATTGATCATCATCGTAAAATTATCCAATGGGCGTGTCAATTATAGTAAGTTCATAAAAGTGTTCCGTAGCCGGAAAAAACTTACCAGCGTGAACACGGACTTCACATTTCTGGCATTTCAGGACCTTACCTAAAGGTCCAGTTCGAGTACACGCCAAACAGCGTACTTGGGGCACTGTAGATATTGGCGGTGGTGGCGTTGACTGGACCGAAATCGATGAAACTGACGTCTACCAATGGAAAATAGATTAGTAGTGTCCATGGGAAAACACGCAAACCACGGAAACACGGGGCATGCAAGTCTGATGCCATCAATGTGATATATTGTGATGCATGCGTAGAAACGCCGAGGAACAGAAGACTCTCACCCTTATTCGCTTGGCTGAAGTTCCCATCAAGGGCGTCCCTTCACGCTTATCAACAACCCTTGATTTCTGGGGAGGAGGCTGTTCGTCGCGAGACGAGCGCACAAACGTCAAGTCCGCATATCTTCGCCAATTCGTCCCACAGGTATCGCAAAGGATATTGCTGGACAGACCCTTGGGAGCTTTCCACCATTTGGCGGTTTCGCGAGTTCTACAGGCACCACATGTTGGAGTCTTGGAGGCTGGCTCCGCAACGATGGAGTTTTCATCATCTGAAAGTCCAACATGCTGCCCGACCGAAGCGGCCTCTTCGTCACTTCTATAACGACGACAAATGGGTTTTGGTGGTTCACCAGCTTCTTTGATGCGCTTATGCTGTTCCCCTAGTTTTTGGCTTCGAAAGAAAATAGGTTGAGTTGACCGTGGGATTGTCACTGATAATAAAAAAAGGTACCTCTTCCAATGACCGTAGAACCGAACAACTTCCGGTACTGTACGACTGACGACTTCATCCCTCACAGCGCGAAGTTCGGCGTTATGATGCATGATGGCATCCTCGAAAGTGACAACTTCTTCCCTGCTCCATGGTTCATCCTTGTAAGGAGTTTCCTCCTTTGTCCACTAAGCAACCAATGAGTTAAGGTTTTGTGCGGGAATAAACGAAGATCACCAACCTTGTCAACCCGCACGGCATGTTTCATACTCACCGCTGTAAACGGACGAGCAGCTAATGCGGCATCAGAAAAACGACGGATAACCTCGGTTATCCAATCGACATTTGTTTGGAGTTCTCGATTGTTCGTCAGACTTCTTTTGCAGGCTTCCACTGACGAAAGGAGATGATGGAAGGGAAAATGTTTAAAAAAAAATTCGTAACTTGAACGTTAGCGTGGCTTACCTTCAGCAACTGCTCTCATAAAGAGGACATAGCATGATCAATTCCAACACGATTGATGTCACTCATAGAAAGGATAAACAACAACAAAAAACAGACCTTCAGCTTCCGTCAGACTGTTGATGATGCCAAAGACCTCAACGGTATTATCCCCACCTCGCTCATCGATGTCTATGACAATGCAGGGGAATGACGACTCCTTTAGTTCTTCGGTTAGCTGTACCGACAATGACGTAGCACTCACCAGGAGGGTGATTATATGGGTCTGGAGCCGGAGGAACATTCGCCTGGTATTTTGGGCCTTGACGAGTTGCCGTCCGAGGGAATATCAAATCCTCTGGGTCTGTAAAATATGGGTCACAGAGGGTTAATTTTAACCCCATTGGTAAGCAGATTGATCGCACCCAAGGTATCTTCCGCGACTGTATACTGCCTGATGGGCGTCGGAATTTTTGGAAGTCCGAGACGGAGGAACCAAAGATCATTGGCAGACTTACCCAAAATATCTAAAGGGCCACAGGTTGAAGTGCTTAACCGGAAAGTTCTCTTCACGTTCCGCTTGGGCTTTATCCTTGCGGGGACGGCCGCGTCCCCTTGCCGGAGGCGCATTCGTCTTCCGCGGGGCGGATGGGGTAGGATATCGAACATCATGACTGTCGACCTCTTCTTCATGTTTACGGGAGCATGGAGCACAGGTCCAACCATACCCTCTGGAAGGCTTTGCATGTAAAGGGGGCTGGACACAGCCCATGTGAAAGTACTTCTTGCAACGATCACATTGAACGGTGTCAGCACTTCATCGAAAGAAGTTTAGCGACAGTCAAAGTCACGTATTATGAGGTTGATTGATTGAAGAGTTTTCGGAAACGAACAAAATTCGTGACTATCTGGAGTAATAACAAAGAGAGTTTGTTCTCACCTCGGGCACCATGCTTCGCACGTGGCGCACAGGCGCAAATTATCTGTGAGGTCTGCGACAACCTCCTTCTCAGCAACGATATATTCATATCGTGATGTCAAAACCTCGCGTATATGGTCAGGTACTGAATAAGGTTGAGATGTGAACTTTAGTGAAAAAAAGCAATACGGAAAGCGATTGTCATTTCGGCACACGTACTATTTCGAACATCAGTGGATTGAATCACTTCGAATTCCTTCTTGATATAAGGATCGAACAAACGGTTGAAGTAAAATCTGTCTGGTCGTTTCTTCCATCCGGCGAGGTCCGAAATTTTGTCTCTATGGACAACGTAGCATTTCCCGCGTAGTTGATTGATGTCGCACACCTCAGAATATATGGCAGCGAGAAGGAGTCGAGAGTCTGAGACCGTACGATCGCTTACGTCGCCGGGACGATAATACCAGGCCAGACGCACTCGAGTATAATGAAACTTTTTGTTTTCGGGACCTTTGGGTGCATCTTCGGGGGGAAGAAATTCCATTATACGGGCAATGGAATATGGCGTGCCGTCTCGTGCCTCCCAAGTCGGTGAACAGTATACATGGTCTGTAAAAATACGTGAGTGATTGTATATGCATGTTGAGGGGATTAGTCTAGTAGTGTACCATTGATTTTAACTTGCTCTCCGTTTTTGAGGAAAACAGGGCGGGCCATGTGTTGTAGGGTTTGTGTGACTGTGGCGAGTCTGAGCACTAAAGTGGAACCAAACGGAGGAAAAATATACAAAGACAAAGAAGACACAGATCGGATTGTAAATACGAGATACGGAAGTATTGATGGGGCTTTCGAAACGATTTCAGCGAATTTGGGCGATGTATGGTCAGGTGGAGGTGCAAGAGAGGAAACAAGATAATTGACACTCCGACGGCACATTGATCCCGGAATAGCACACTTTCGACATGACTCTTTAACAGCCGCGACGAGGACCGCAGGTGGGTCGTGCAGTTCTCATATTTAAAGCAAGTCATCCGCTGATCTATCTAAGTAATACCAGGGCTTCTGATTAAACCCGCACTCGGGGCTGGAGTTTTCCACCGAAACATCACTAAGAATAGATGAAGTCAGACCCGTTACACCCCCCTCCCCCCATACCATGCGCCTTTGAACGGTGAGGCGACGAGAGCAACCAGTCGGTGCCGCAGCGCAGAAGCAATGCTGGATCTGCGGTTCGATGGTAAATTACTCTACGAAGAGAAATCATCAGCGTCAGTTTCGACGGGGCTAAAAAGAACCCAGGGTCCGTGGGCGGTGTAGATTCCGATGCACCGAGGTTCGAAAGAGTGCTACAGGTGGCCAATGCGTTGCCGAAAGCTAAATTGTGGTGATCCTGTCTGATGGTTGGACTTTTGAAGCTAGGGCCAACTTCCGGGTCAGAGAAAGTCAGAACAGTCACCCTGCCGTCGCAGCAGTGCGACGCCGGCGATTATGGGTTGTGACACTGATTCGTGATCTTTCCATATGGAGAGTAGTTTGATCCCCCGGAACCAAGATCGCTTACATCATCGAAGATCACTCTCGATATAGCCTCTGTGTATAGTTGTGACCTACTCAGAAATCGTCACCCACGTCGAGTATCGTGTGTATCCTTTCATCCTTGTCACCCTTTCCCCTGTTGTTGTGTCCCCCTTCGGTGGCGGCCATCCCAAATGTCCTCCTGGTTCAGACGACTCGCATATCCTCGTGTTCCTCCATGGTCTGATGACGAAGAACACCTGGGCCCGCCCGTCCGCACCCCCATGAGCGAGAACACCCAAGAATTCCCCAAGTATGGCATGCCCACCCCAGCTACCTCCACAGCCGTCGATCATATTCTTCCCCCTCCCACAACTCATCCTCGTAACTCGGCTCGTACCAGAATCGTATCACGCCTTCATTTGGGCGTCTACTGGATGCACCTGAAGAAACAGCTCGGAACAGGCATAGCTCCCTCGAATAGTTCTTTTCTTGGGGACAGTACTGTGGAAAGCTCCACAAAACGGGAAGGTCAGCCGGTGGATGAGGATGGGGAAGTGGACACAGTAGTTGTTGACCGCGCTTGGTCAGAAGAAATTAAAAGTTCAGACTCGTCGCCGTCGGAACACGGACCTACTATAATGCCATTTGATAGGTCGGCTATGGGACAAATCAGACAAACCATGGGAAAGTCTAGCGATCATGAAAGCGAAGAACCGAGAGGTTTTGGGCGAATATTGAGAATTTTCGTTGTGCTGCGCTACAAGTTCTTTCCCGCCCTCCGCGAGTTCTTTTTCACCCGCTTTGAAGATGAAAAGTCCGAAAGTCACTATGCACAGGTTGCTTGTACCACTTTTCCAGCCGACTTATTAATTGACAATATCGCGTAGGAGGATTGGATGCTGAAGAAAAGCTTAGCACTTTGGGGGGCACTCTGGCTTATAGTAAATTGGGTTGTTGGTGTTGCCCTATTGGATAAAGATAACGATGGTCCCGAAAAATCTGATATTGCTTTTTATTATGTGGTACGTATGTTATTCGCCGCGTTACGCCACCGTTAAATTTATATCCTTTAGGTTGGACCTCTGTTGGCCATCCCCGTGCTGTAAGCTACTCCCAATTTCTCCCGGATGGTTTATCTTATATCATCAGATGGATGGTAATCTATGACTGGCCCCGGAATCGACCTGTGTCTTATCAATTATTTCTGCTTTGCGCGATTTGGTCCTGGTAAGCTCTTCAGTAGTTCCCTGCAACCTAGTTTAACTTGCATATCTAGGGGATTCTACATTATTTTGTACTTGTAAGCTAGCGTTAGTTTCATCTTTTTTTGTTCCCTAAGTCGCGGTGATTCCAGGAAAATATGCCAATTCTACGACCCAACGCAACAACCACGCCCTTTCTGCAAGGATCGCGATTTTTTGGGGACATTTTTCTATACAACGGTTAAGGCCTTTCCAAAACTATGATCATGGCATTCCTTACATTGGCGATAGGCATTGCAAACCATGGGTCTATTCGGGCTGAATCTGAACAGGTTGATGGCGGCCATTGGAGCGCTGTGCTTTTTCATCATGCAAGTCAAACAAGTATTTCACAGATTCTTATTTGCTGACACCTTGAGTAGGACCTCGGCTCTCATGATACCAGACCAACAAAGTTGGGTTAGGAGTAAGTTGCATTCCAACTAATATACTTGATACTAATTTGCCTAAACAGACATGATAAACTTTTTTGTCTTCCATTTCTGTAAGTTCTGTACGGCTTTCACCTAAGTCTACTCAATTCTTGCGGAAAATACAGTCCTTATTTATGTGCACTACATGCGCGAAAAAGTGAGGTGCCTTCAAGAATACCCCAAGGCAGTGATTGACACGATATCAGTCAGAAAGGCGCCTGTACACTCTTCGATATCAACTGAAGATCCAGTGGAAGGTAATGATTCACTCTCCTGTGCTTTCTTCAAATCGTAACCTTTTTTCTCAAATATAACAGGCCACTCAGAAAGCCCAAGTGAACGAGCGGAAGGCAGCTGATTCGAAACGAAGGTTGACTTCGTGAGTGAATCTCTTTTGAGTTCTTTCGCCTGCAACTTATTTTCCATCAGCTATGTTTTTCATGATGAGTAGCATCGCTATAAGCATGGGAAACTCTACTTATCTTTTTTTTTCCGGTCAATACAAGTGCGAGTGCCATTGAATACTGCTCGTGAGTTATTTTACCTCACGTTTGGATGTGCTAATAGTCTACCTAGTGTTGGCTGTACAGAACATGCATGCCTGTGGAGTTGTGAAAGAACAACAACTCGAGTTCAGCGCATTATCCAACAGTTTAATTATGATGTCGAAAGGTGAGCTGGAAATATAACGATCGCCATATCGGGAGCTCACGATTTGACTGATTAGTGCTCAACGATGTCCTGGATTTGTCCGTGGCTGTTATCCTGGCACTTCGATGGTGGAACTAAGTAATTTTTTCTAGCAACAAGATGGATAGCGGTAAATTTGAATCTGCTTCAAAAGTATGCGCTTGACCTTGACATTCAAAAGTATGATTTACTGATGGGATTCTTCTAGCCATATGCATTCCATCAGACAATGCAATCCCTTTGTAATTCCGTCGAAATCGACACTTCCTCCAATGGATTGGCTTTCGCGACGTTTCTAGATCCAAATATTGATATTGTAAGTTAAACATGCACATAACTTTGAGACGCCGTTAAATCAAACTTTCAGGTTGCTCGAAAAGCTGCCTATGAGGCACTGGGCGAAGACATGGATGTTATCCGCCGATATATCGAGGACAACCCAACTATTCCGGGCGTTGTTACTGGGGATGAGGTTCGATTAAGACAAGTCGTTACAAATCTTGCCAGGCAAGTTTCTTCTTGAAGTCAAACTCAACGTGGATTTCAATACTTCGTCTCTAGTAATGCTTGCAAGTTCACGGATAAAGGTGGTAAGATTTGGATACGAACAAAGCTAGTACTTCCCGTCGTACCACCAGGAGGAAACTTACTTCAGACATTACAACCCAATCTGGTGGAAGAAACTCCTGACGAAAAACCACGATTCCCACTAACCGCGTCGCATCTCAATCAACACGATACTGAACAGGAAATAGAGGAGAAAGGAAGCAAGAAATCCTGTTCAAAATTTCGTAACAGTTCCAATGCTCTGAAAGAGTCTGCTGCGGAGATCATCATAGTGAGGATTGAAGTAGAAGATTCTGGGTCAGGAATCAAGCCGTCCGACATGCATAAGCTTTTTAGTAAGTTGAACATCGTATTGGATATCTTCAAATCCTCAATACAATATTGTAGCCGCGTTCAACCAGACAGAACAAGGGAGATTGCAAGGGGGGAAGGGGACTGGTTTAGGTTTAGCGCTTGTGCGACAAATCGTCAAACTAAGTGGAGGGAGGCTCGGGGTGCAATCAAAAGTTGGACGGGGGTCAACATTCTGGGTGGAACTTCCACTTGGAATCGGAAATGAAGCTGTGACAACGCAATTTCCGCCGCATCCTGACGTGGCAAGAGGATACAATCACTTTGAATACTTGCATGGACAGCCTATTATTCAAAAGGAAGCGGCAGGAAGTGAAAATGCAGCACCTATAGCACGGGAGAATGATACCGCGGGAAAGTACAAGGAGACTGGGCCAACATTTCCAACGACAGAATCTGTAATGCTTGATTTTACGAATGAAGGTCTGTGACGCTTCGACTCGGAAAGTCTAATATAGAAAAATACTCATGCAGCCTTGTTTTTACACAACGGTTTTACCTTTGTTGCTCAGGTGGTCACTCTGGAATTGAAATGAAAGAGCAAAAATCGGGCGAGCCTGTGTTTGTATGTGGACCGAGCAGTTTGTCGACCAGTATGCACCCCTCTACGGTTTTAGCCGCAGGAGATGAAAGAGGTGACTTAGCTCGAGACGGAAGTACAGCGCCCACACCGACCTTTACGAATACGCCCACCGCAAGTGCCATGACGACACCGGACAGCGAGAAGGGATCAGATGGTAAGCTGACGACGAGTACGATCACCTCTGGTTCACACTCAACATCGTATACGAGTATGAGTGTGGCCGTATCAACTCCAGCGATTGAGGAAGAAGTATTTGAGGGTAAAAAGAGCGGCTCGTCATCTTTGAATGTGCCAGTGCCTAATGCGAAGAGGGTGATACAACGGCCGACGTTCGTGCAACTGCCTTCTCCAAGAACATTTTCAATTGAAACGCATATGCCTCCAATCTCACCGTCTGCTATCTATACACCTGCAATAGGCTCTTCGTATTCCTCCACATCAACATCACCCTTGGCAATGTTTGATGCGAACTATGCTCGGGGCAGTCCCTCTTCCTTGAATGCTGGAATGAGTTTTGAATCAGTGGGGATGCCGGTGTTGGTGGTTGACGACGATCCATTGACGCGGACGCTGATGAAGAAAATACTAACGAGATTGGGATGCCAAGTGTCTTGTGCTGAGAACGGTGAGGTAGCACTGGAGATGATTTTGGGGAGACGAATATGCATTCCGCTATCGACGCCATCGAGTGACTGTTCTATGAGGGAGATGAAGCCGATATTGGAACAGGAAGTGTCAACGCAACGGTCGACATCTGCATCGACGCCACCGGAATCGTCTGATGAATACAAGTATGCAGTAATATTCTTGGATAATCAAATGCCAAAAATGTCGGGGCTGAAGGTCGTGGCGAAACTGAGGGCGCTCGAGAGGAAAGATTTTGTTGTGGGTGTGACAGGTACGCTTTTGACAACCGCCGTACTCGTTTCATTGTGACTAATGAAATTTTGAAATTCACATAGGCAATGCATTATTAGCTGGTAAGTCATCTAGCAGAATTGAATAACGCGCGGTCGCAGTCTTCTGAAATTGCGCTATAAAATAGATCAGCAGGAGTACCTCGAAGCTGGTGTGGATAAGTAGGTATTTTAGTTGCTAAGTGAAGCCGACGCTCATCCGCGATCTATAGGGTTCTGACAAAGCCTGTCCTCGAGAGAAGTCTGCGAGACGCGTTGCAGTGTGCGGATGAGAAAAGGAAAATTTACATGCGAGAGACGAATAGCCCAGAAATTGCCCGGGCCCCTCCCTCGCGATGATTTCGGTTCTGACGACATATATACAAGATATCCTTATTTCCTTACGTTTGCTCGTGTCAACGCCAGACGACATATCCTAATATTTGGTCATGACTGTAGTTTGGAATTCTTTTATGGTTAGAATTTTGGGACGATGACAGATAGCACATGCATGTACATACAGTATATAAAAAATAAAAGCGAGATAAAACTGGATGGATAGCCGTCGGATATAGCCGAGCGGAAGGGTCAAGCCTTGGCTTGGGCTTAACTCCACACAACACTTCTCCATTATAACATTCCCTCTCCCATGGCCGACCAGCACGACCCGCCACCCTCGCAGGTCGCAGATTCTCCCCCGCTCACCCCACCAGAGACCGACCCGAACGAGTCTAGTTAGTTGATTCACACCGCCGTGGCAGCCCTTTGCTCATTACGTTTATTGTCAAGGCTCTAGGCCATCCAGAAAACGTGAAAGGGAGGTCTCTCTCGAGCCCGCCAATACTCCCAAAGCCACGGTGTGTATCTCTGGTGCCGTTTCGCTGCACCGACCAACATCTCCTGGTCGCACCTTTCGTGCTCCATCTCCGCACCCACGCTAACATCAAACGTGTACGCACGCAGGATGATTCTGATGTTCCCGCTGGAACTCAACCACGAGATGCTCACTCATCGGCCAAACGCAATAAGCGTGCGTTAGAGACGACTCAGGAAGAAGCAGTAGAAGATGGTATTAGCAAGCCCGGCAGCTTGCGATCACGGTCACGGTCTCATTCCGTTTCACCTCCCGTCGGTGTTGCGGTATCACCTGGGCAGGAAATTAGAATCAGAGTGAGGCAAATCAGTCAGGGTGTAGAAGACCTTAACTGGAAATTTCTAAAGGCCTCTGATAAGAAGGATGAACAGGTAACCGAGATCAATGCTCGGCCGACGCTAACACCCCCTGTGGAAATCGCACGCGAAATCTTAGGGGACACGGACGCTGTGATAACCGATGTGAAAGATGAAGACGAGCAAAAGGTCGAGCAACAGGACGCAACCAACAACGTCGCGACGGGCAACGACGCAAAGGACGCAACAGAACAGGATGCAACAGATAAGGGTGATACAGATAAGAGTACCGACCCTCTTCTTGTGGCCGCAGTGGCATTGACTGCACATACTCATGCGAGGATTTGTTCCGACGAAGGCTCGAAGCGTCCATCCGAAGAAAGAATAAGCCAGAAATCCGATGAAGAGGAAAGCGCGTCTAAAGGTGCACTTGAACCCTTGAAACGACCACGAGATGATGAAGAGGAGGACCCTAATCCCCGAGAGACCAAGCGACCTTCACCACCTCCAGAAAAACCGAAGCCTTCATCCAACCCCAAATCTCCTTCGTCCAAGTTTTCTCCGAAATCCGTGAATTACCTCGTTTTTTAATTACTGCATTTATCATGTTAATTAATTCTTATTAGACAGGCTTTATGGCTTATGCAAACGTCTCTCCCTTCGCCGCCGTCAAGGGTCCTAATCTATTTGCCTCCGGAAAGAGCTCGCCCCCATCTATATTTGCGAACTCGTCCTCATCTGCCACCCTGTCGAGCCTGTCAAGCACCTCTAGTGATCTCTCATCGTCCCCGCCAAAGAATTTGAAACGCTCGGGATTCGAAGCGTTTGCTTCGCCTTCGTCGCCTTTTGCAGCAGCCGCACGTTCAAAGTCTCCAGTGCTCGGACAAACATCAAAATTGGGCCGCGCTAAATCTCCATCAGGAAGGAGCAACTCCATCAATTCCAATCCCTTTGCTTCATATCTTGGTAGCACTCAAGGATTTGTGATTCCTGCCCAAAAACGTGCCCGCGCTGAATCACCCCCTGAATCGTCTCATAGCTCCCAAGAGAGAAATTCGACGCTTAATATTCTAGAGCCCAATAGGTCTCAAAGTCCGGAAGAAGATGAAGAAGTCAGGGACGCAGCATTCGGAGAGAAACTTAGGGCGACACGAGATGACGAGAATGACAGTAATAGGAGTGACGAGGATTCAAAACCTGTTCTCACTGAACAAGAAGGTTAGGAAAATCACGCCGTGTTGTTGACACCGAGACTGACAATAGTAGTCATTACTGGGGAGGAAGATGAGCGGACAATACATCATGTTCGCGCGAAACTGTTTTCTTTAGAAGATAACCAGTGGAAAGAGCGAGGCACCGGACTAATTAGGTTGAATGTCAAAAGATCTGATGGAAATGGTGCTCGGCTGGGTGGGAGTTTTCCTGTCTTTTCGGATACTTCTTTCCTGATCGTGCTTTCAGTCATGCGAAAAGATGCAGTTTACGCTTTACTGCTTAATGTCACGCTGTTCCCTGGGATGTTGGCTGCGTTAGCTGACCAGGATTCCCGCTACCTGAGATTTAGCGCAATTGAGAATGGTGCTACTTCTCATTATAACCTCAGGGTACGTCCCGTTATCTACTTTTGGCCATAAATTTCGCTCATTCTGTTTTCAGCTGGGAAGTTCCAAGGCGGCTCAGGATTTGCTAGCTAAAATCCTTTCTAACATCCCTCAAGCATGACAACTTTGATTATTTTCTGGACCTGGTTGTCGAAATTTATATGTTACGAACTTATTCTATACATCCATCTTGCTAGTTGTCTCTTGCTGTGTCATCTCCGTGATTTTCTTTTACGATAGTGTTGCATGCTGCTCAGCTAAGTAAATACATGCCAAACGGTGTGTGTGCAGCTTCATTCTTCGTATGTTGGTAATTCCTGTTATGGCCCGGGGACCAGCATCGAGAAAGACAAACTCGGTTCCGAAAACTGGTGTAATTTGGCCCTCAGTTATTAACAGCGCTTAATTTAATTTCCTGCCTCTGTCATGGCGCAACATTTCAATCCCCTTCCGACCCCACCCCTAACAGCGAGACCCGCCCTTGTCCTATTCGCTTGGGGTGCAGGCAATTTTGGTCAATTTGGTATGGGCCCGGATGTCCTTGACTCATTGACCACGCCACGGAGGAACCAATGGGTCGAGGCACAGATCGGAAATGGCACTTTTGGCGAGATTGGGGCTGGCATAACCGCTATCGCTGCTGGTGGCCTTCATACGCTTTTCATAGATGAGAATGGGACCGTACATTCATTACCTTTTCGTCTCGTTGTCTTCTTGTTTATTGATTATCTGCCTTAGGTGTGGTCCTGCGGTGCCAACGATAATGCTGCCCTTGGCCGAATCACTACGAATGTTCCGGATCCTGACAATGAGGGCTTATTCCTTGATGTTGATGAGCTCACGAGTTGGCCGCGACCAATTCAGACATTAGTTGACCAGAATTTCCGCGCTGTAGTCGTCGTCGCTGGTGATAGCATTGGCGCTACGATTAGTGATAAAGGTGAACTCCGTGTCTGGGGCACTTTCAGGGTAAGATTATCTCTGTCACTAGCTTTATCTTTCTGAGTATAGGTCCCAGGGTATGGAAGGAGCTCTCGGATTCTCGAGTCGCAGCGAGAGACAGAACCTTCCTACACCAATCCTCACGTCAAGTCGGGTTTCCTCGGTAGCTGCAGGCAACAATCATCTCGTCATTCTCACAACTCAAGGTCACATCTATACCCTTGGATCCGGTGAACAATATCAACTTGGTAGAAAAGTCATAGAAGGTCGGAAAATTGACGGAACTAACCCAAGGAAAATTGTTCTTGGTAAACGTTTGCGTAAAGCTGTCCACGTTGCTGCTGGGTCTTACCACTCTTTCGCCATCGACGAGAACGATGATGTCTGGGGATGGGGATTGAACAATCTGGGCCAAACTGGTACCGGCTGGTTCTCAGAGGAGGATGATATCGTATATTCACCCCAGAAGATCGAGTCCCTCAGCAAACAGAATCTTGCGAGTGACTACGTGACTCAAATTGCTGGAGGCGAGCATCATAGTCTTTTCTTGACTTCTAGAGGCAAGGTATACTCTTGTGGGCGTATGAATGGCGGTCAACTTGGTCTTGAGGATGACAATCCTGCTATCGTGGAGTGGCGAATGATGTTTGCCGAGAAGTATAGAGATGAACTTCCACTTCCACAACTGCTTCCAACACCAGCGCAAATAACATTCGCGGATGCCGACGATCCTGTTGTCCAGGTATCTGCCGGCTTACACAACAATGCAGTGGTGACGCAGGGCGGAGCTCTATTAGCATGGGGTCAAGGCGTTCAAGGTGAACTTGGTCGTGGCAATAAGGAAGAGGTCAAAACACCGGAGGTTGTTGTGCGTAAGGAGGGTGGTGCTTGGTTTGCGGCAGCCGTTTCCTGCGGCGGGCAACATACGATTGGGCTTTTCAGAAGAAAAGTCTAGTTATGGACCATCCGCAATGCCAGCGATCATTTGTGCAGGCGTCCTGAACATGTGTCAGTGCAGATGATGAACCTCGCTGAGCGCACAAGACTGACTGTTGATCTTATAATGTGTGAGTTATTGGTCAAAGTACAGGAGACATTGATGCGTCTTTGATAATTGTTTTCGTTATATCTATTGTCTTAATCAAATTCTATTTATTAAAATCAACTGAACTACTTATCACTGGCTCTCTTTGAGACTGCAGTCTGTCGACCCGTGTGGTCGGGGTGATGAATGATTAGCTAAAGTGGATGGAGGGACATTGTGTTCGGACGTTCGCAACGATTTGCAAGTTGTATTTCGCTTCGCTTGCATGTTTGTTTAGTTGTTGGAATGGTGCAAAACCCTATCCGTGGCGGATCAAAAGGTTCTCACGCGCGTGAAACCTTCGATTCATGATCTTGTGAATGGCTACCTCGGCCCTCTCTTCTCTTTCTCATTCCTGGGCTGGACCTTTACCATCCAGAGCCTCCTGACTCGTCGTGAATGTGGTGAGTCGAACATGGTTGCAACTGTTACTACGCATATACTCATTTTGAAATCATCGTAGAAGTGACGCGTGGTGACACGTCGACTATATAGGATATACCCATGGACCAGCCATTTATCCTCTATGGCTGCCTCACACCACTTGTTGGCAGTTTTGGTGCTGTAAGTTGTGCCAACGATGTTTATATGGAATGATGAACTCTTCTTTCATCCTTGTTCTTCGAGTTGCGGGTCTGCGTATTTTATGTGCAGCACGCTGCTTCGGTGACGACAGTTTTTGTGTGGCTCGGGATTTTCATATCCTGCTCTGAATTTGGTTCATGGTTCATGTAGCAACATAAATGACTGATCTCCACTCTCAAATTTTAGCTATACCTTGCCCTCATATACTGGTCGCCTCCCCCTATAATCACACATGATTCCGAAACGAAATACCGTTCATACAAATCATCTTCGAACCCTCGCCCTTTACCCTCGGTATTTGATCCAGCCACCACCGATCTGTCGGTCGTCGTCCCCGCATTCAACGAAAAAGATAGACTTCCATTGATGTTGGAAGAGACTATAACCTACCTCGAGTCACTGTCCAATAAAAGATCCTATGAAATCCTCATAGTTGATGATGGATCTTCAGATGGTACATCTCAACTTGCTCTAAAACTAGCGGGAAAATATCCCAAAAGTGATATTCGGGTTATTACATTTGAAAAGAATCTTGGGAAGGGGGGTGCTGTAAGGCATGGGATGTTGTATAGTGGTGGTGAACGTTTGTTGATGGTGGATGCTGATGGTGCAAGTAAGTTTTCGGATCTGGAGAAACTTTGGAAAGCTATGGATGAGATTGCTCCGAACAAGGAGGCTGGTGTCGCCGTTGGTAGTCGTGCCCATTTAGTCAATTCTGAAGCCGTTGTCAAAGTTCGTATGCGCTTTTATGTGTTTATATATCTCAACCTAATCCTTCTCGGTCTTTTATAGCGGTCGTTGTTACGCAATATCCTAATGTACGGCCTCCACACGCTTCTAAGAATTGTAGGAGTCGGTCACATCCGCGATACCCAATGCGGTTTCAAACTCTTTTCCCGTTCGGCCGCAAAACAAATATTTCCAGCACAACATCTTTCAACCTGGATCTTTGACGTGGAGCTTTTACTTTTGGCTAAACAATTACGGATACCCGTCGCCGAAGTTCCTGTTGACTGGCATGAAGTTGCTGGCAGCAAGCTTCATGTTGTTGCAGCATCATTGCAAATGCTTCGCGACCTTTTGATTGTTAGGGCCAATCTTTTGACTGGAAGGTGGAAAGCTGCGCCTGTGAAATCGAAATTAGAATGATCAAATTGCTCTCTTTGTATCCGTCCATTGTGTCAATCATGTTTCATTCCGTGTATAGTCAATCCCACCATTTGATGATCGCAGCTCAAGTTATCTAAGCAGCTCAAATGAAAGCAGAATGAAGCCGGCACAAAGAAATCGAACCTGTAAAAAGGAATGCATCTTCACTCATGTGGAATCTGGGTGGAACTTTGGTTTTTGACTAATTAGCTCCTGTCGTAATACATCATTAAATTTGTCCCTTCGCAAATCAATTTTCCTAATTTAGTTCTTACTAGAACCAGTGAGATGTATTTAATATCTGACATGTTTGTGGCATGTGCACCTATATGCGAGCTGAGGAATTGGATACAAAAAAATGCTGGTGATAACTAGTGAAATTACAAGCCAAATTGAAAGAGTTTCGTGTTTTAACCGTTCAAACGTTCATCAGTCATGACGGAAAATCGAGTAAGCAAAAAAGAAGACGAAGAAAAAATACCATACATAGAAAAAATGAACGATCACACCCTCACTATCTTCCGTGTTGCCCATTTCCAGCTTTTAACCTGAACCAACCACTCAGTCCTCATAGAATCTTCACCATCCGCTATACTGACACCCTCTCCTGTGAACCTGAACATGCCTTCCCCAACGCGACGCTGCAACACCTGAGCGACAGGATGTTTGATTACGACTTTTTGCGGGGCTTTGAGTACTGGATCCGATTTGTCCCCTTGCGTCTTTGTAGTAACCGTCTCTTTATTGGATGCTGGGACACCTTCACTGGACCGTGAAGGTGGCAGGCCCACGTCAGTCTTTATAACAGCTGTCGAGCGCGGAGGCGGTTTTGCAGCAACCTGGAAAGCGTCTAGAGGCTTTTCTGTCTCGTCATTGGAAGACTTTCTATAATCATTTATGCCATCCATAGCGTTACTGGTTGCTGATTCCGCCGGTACAGATTTCGACTCTTCAGGCTCATCATCAGGCGGTGGTGTAGGTGGTGGGACCTCCTGAGCCGCCTTCACCGCATTCTTATCAGCAACATGAAGTACCACAGCATCTTCCCTATCTTCTTCTACCTCGCCCTCCAAAATGAGTGATATGTCATATTGCCTTCCTTCCGGACTAAATTCTGAACCATGGGCGAGTGATAACAAGTAACTTTCTTTGGAAGTCTCTAGGATCACAGGCCTGTTTGGTGTAGGCGCTGGTGGTTCGGATTCGGCAGAGTCAACGTCCATTAGGATGTCCTCTGAAACTATCGTCGTGCGGCGACGTTTACGAGGGGGTGGTCCGTCAGATATACTTGATGAAGGTGGAGGGAAAAGTATGTCCTTGAGGACATCGGGCTGGTATTTATACCTGTAAAAAGTATTGTGTCAGATACATTCGTTCATTGAGATTCGATTCAACCTACCCGAGTCGCATGTCTCCCGCAAGACCCGTACCAAAAGTAATGGTTCGTACACCCATAAGCTGCGCTTCCTCTCTCCTTTCAGGTTCCATAGGAGGTTCAGGCCTTTCATCTTCTGCTGTGTCGTCTTCCCCTAACTCAGAGATCATGTCCAAGACGGTGGCATTCGGCAGCCGCCTTGTCGGTGGATAGGGGTCCCAATTGCGTCTCCGTTTTCTACCTGCAAGTCGAGGGGCAGCAGCTAATCGCTGAAGGCCGAGCACTGCAGCTCTACGTTCACTGTATTCCAGAAGTCTCTGGGCACGATTTCGCCTTCCTGTACCGGACGATTTCATTGCCGTCCCCTTCTACACAAATTATTCCTCCAATCGAATCTGACAAGATGAAGAAAATCTTACCTCTACAAGTTCGACGTTCACCACTTCGATTGCACTACCATCATGACCACTACCCCAACCAGCACTAACCAAACCTCGCCCATCGTTATCCTCATCGTCAGTCTCTCCTTCAAACTCCCTTACAAAGCATTTCTCCCCCCATCCACCAATAAACCTGCCTACAATTTCCTCCTTTCTCACCACAGGTGCCTTCATAATCTTGTTCTTCCTGTACGGACCAATCGTAGATACGACGCTATTCCCCGCAGGTGCATATTTCCCAGCAAACGCACCAGCACCTACAGCAAACACACTTCCAGCACCGGTACCAGCACACCTAATAACCCTTACTTCAATACGAACATCTTTCCCCGTATCTCGTGCACGAGCAGAAGCACTCCAGGTCAACCAACCAGAATGCAAAGCGCAGAGGAATATATCCGAATCATCTGTGTATATACGTCTCTTTTTCGGTCGTACGGGCGAATCTGGTTTGTCTTCATTAGGAATGGAAGGAGCACGACGTTGAGGGTTAATAGGACGACCGATGACGCCTCCACCCCAAATATGCGGAGTCGGGGGTTTTTCACGAGGAATGTAGCCGTTAGGAATGAGGATCGTAGCACGAGTTTCCACGTCGAGTATGTCATCATCCCCGTCCTTCTGAGCATCCACCTGTTCGGCAGTTTTGGCCTCGTCATCTTTCTCCTTCTCCTTTTCTTTCTCTTGCCCCTTTTGTTCCTTCTCCTTCCCTGTGGGCTTGTCCGCCTCTGCTGATGTCACTGTTGGCTCAACTTCCTTTTCCTTCTCCGTAATCACTTTTTCTACCTCACTCTTCTTCCCTTTCCCCTCCGCCACCTCTTCTTTCTCCTTCTCCGTCTCATTCTCCTTCTTTGCCTCCTTCCCTTTCTCCCTCTTCTCCTCCTTCTCACTCTCATTCTTCTCCTTCTCCCTCCCCTTCTCTTTCTCTTTCTCCTTCACCTGGTCTCTCATGAACCCTTCCTCTCCATCAACATCCATTTTAGTTTCCACGCCCACCTTCTCCTCCCGTTCCTTCTCCACCTCAACAACAGCCTTAGTCACCCCACTCTTCCCCTTCTGTTCCTTCAAACTCGCATTCACACCCACCCACTCCCCAACATCAAAATAATAAGGAAAAGGCGTATTCGGATAAACAAAAGTCCCCAAATTGATCTTCGACTTCGACTTGACTTCCCTATCCGGTTGTTCCGGTGGCCACAGTTCATCAACAGCCTCTTGTGAAGGGTAATATCCAACATGCGGAGGTAAAAGATGTGAAGGTAACGGATGCGGATGTTGTAGAATAGGTCCTTGTTGTTGTTGTGGATGAGGAGGAGGATGGATATGATGTTGATTTTGCATTTGCATTTGCATCTGCATGTGTTGTTGTTGTTGTTGTTGTTCCATATCATCGACTATCATATAATCATCGTATGGTGGTTGACCGTGAGGTCTGTGAGGACCATGTCCATGAGGATAACCGTGTCCCAAAACTCTTCCTTGACCATCTCGATGCGGTAAAGGAGGTGGTGGCGGTTGAGGATACGACTGATGAATATCTCGTTCCTTCTCCCTCTCATCTCTCTCACGTCTTCCACCAGGACCGACACCAGGACCACCAGGAGGAACTCCACTCCGAATTTTCTTCACATCTTTTCCAACAGCCATACTATTACCCACGTCTTTTCTCATATCTCTATTGCTACCGCTGGAACCAACACCACCTGGACCACCCGGACCGGGAATAGGTGATCCGATTCTCGAACCGGGTTGAGCATGAACAGAGACAAACCGTGTAGGGAATTGTCCTTGAAGTTGTCTTTGAGAAGGAGGCGGTGGTCCAACACTCTGACTTGGCGGAGATCCTTGACCAACAGGTACACTTCCACCAGGCCCGGCGGGATGACCAGGTGGAGACTGAGCACCATGTCCATGATGTGAATGCGGATGTTGATGTATTACATGGTGATGATGTGGATGGTGATGTGGATGGTGATGTGGTTTGGGATGCGGATGAGGATGACTATGATGGAGACTATGTGGTGGAGGACCATTGTTACCGCCAGCTGAGGAGGGTGGAGGGTAATGACCACGATCTCCATTTCTTTCTCTCTCCCTTTGTTCCCATCTTTCCCGTTCTCTATCCCTTTCGCGTTCAGAAGGATGTTTAGCAAACATTTCACTACCCGGCGTACTCGCCCGACCAGGCATGCCAGGTCCAGGCGGCAATGAACCAGGTTGCTGTGAAGATCGCATCATGTAATCCTCATCTCGTCTCCTAGGATAATCACCCGCAGGTGGCCTTGAAAATTCACCTTCGCGTGGGTGCTCCCGTTCGCGATCCCGACGAGGATAATCCCGAGGAGGAATCATCTCACCAGATTCTCGATTTTTAAACTCTTGACCTGGAGGAGGTCCCTGCCTTAGATATTCACCTGGAGGAGGCAACGAGCCAGGTGGTCCGCGGTAGTCAGCAGGACCTGGGTCTCGGCGGTAATCCTGTGGCGGCCTAGGAGGATGCTCATGCCTATATTCCTGTCCTCTGTGTTCTGGAGGCGGCGGAGGTCTATATTCTGATCTAAGTTGAGGAGGAGGGCCAGGCGGGCCATGAGGATGAGGAGGTCGAGAAAAATCATCCCTTCGAAGATCTGGGGGATAAGGATGGTGATCCCGTCGTTGAGAGGGAAAATCGGGAGGTAGATTTTCACGTTGATAATCGGGGTGAGGAGGTCGATACTCTGAAGGGCGATAGGTTTCAGGTGGTGGGCCACGGTAATCAGATGGAATTGGACCAGATGCCGGATCGCGTCTGTAGTCTGCAGGTTCGGGGCGCCGATGGTAGGGTTCGCGATCAAGTTCGCGGGACTGATATGGGGAACGACGCGGCTGACGCTCACCTGGAGGAATGGCTGCACCAGGACCTGGTGGCTCACCACGGCGAGGATCTACTCTTTCGCGTTCAGTCATCATCTCCCTTTCCCTCTCCTTATCTCGCTCACGACGACTCTCATTGGAATTACGACGGGAAGTTGGAAAGTCTTGTGGATCGCGACGGTATGCTTCAGGACTATGTCCTGAACTAGTTGGAGGTGGCAAGTCTCGCTCTCGTCGGACACCACGGTAGTCAGGAGGTCCTCGATAATCTAGTAAATCAGTATCATAATTACATTGTGTGGCGGAGAGGACGTACCTGAAGGTGGGGCTCCTCGTCGAAACTCTCCCAAGGCTGGGTCACGACGATAATCAACAGAGGGATGTTGCTCACGCCTTGGGTCACGATAGTCACCGGGTGGAGGGTCTCGTCTGAAATCAGCGGAAGATGGGCCAGGTGGTAATTCGCGTCTGTAGCCACTTGGAGTTTCCCGATATTCTCCTGGAGCGTAGGGAGGTTCTCGTCTATAATCAAGTTCCCGATACTCCCCCGTACCGCGCCTGTAATCGGGGGGAGGCTCGCGTCCGTAGTCACCAGAAGGCCGATAGTCAGGTGGATGACCACTGGCAGGGGGAAGCCTAGAGCTACTGGAGGGGCCTCCAGGGCCAACGTACTCTTCTCTTTCTCTCCTATTCGGGGGAGCAGGAACCATTATTTCGCCCGGCTCGCGTCTGTGGGGTGGATATTCACGAGGTGGGTAATCGGGTGTCCGGCCGAGTCCTGCGGGAGGCATTTCACGTTCGGGAATGCGGGGTCCTCTTTCCAGATCCTTGGGACGTTCAGCGATATCATCTTTGGAAAGCTGAGATCGTGAGTGAGCGCGGGAGGGGACGCCGCTTGTCGGCGCTGAAGTGATAGCAATTTTATGGGGATCTTCTACATGGAGATGCCAATAAGAAAAGTGTCGTAGCAATAGAAGAAAAAATTACCTGGTATTCCCGGGCCAATAATAGGTGGAACTCCGGGCCCCAGAGGAGGTGCGCCAGTGCCGGGACCAGCGAGAGGCGGTGGCGGTATACCGGGACCAGCAGGGGGCAGTTTCTGCCTGGGACGATCCCTGGCTGGATCCCAGTCGCGGTCGCGGTCTCTGGGAGGGATATTCATGTCTCTGTCGCGGTCCGCCGGCCGTTCTCGCTCTCGCTCGGTCAGAGGAGGATGGGTGCGATCACGAAGCGGCTCCCTTTCTCGTCCATCAACTGCGCCGGGACCCGGAACACCAGGACCCCAGGGACCGCTGGTTGGGTTTTGCAGAGAGGCCATCGCGGGCGAAGGATGGGATGATGGTGGGCCGTGGACATGTGGAGGCTGAGGCGTAGCGAGCTGCGATTGAGGCCGGCGCGGAGTTGATGAGCTCGACGGCGGTGGTGGGCCGGCTGTATATGGTGATCCGCCGATAGGCGGCGAGTGTGTCATCGGGAGGCGCGGTTGGCCGGAGGCCGGCACGGGAGTAGAATAGTGAGGTATCGAGCCAGTCGATGCCGGCAGCGGGGGCCTATGGAGGTGGGGAGGAAAATCGGGGGGAGGCATGTACGAGGAGGAGCCGGAGGACGGGAGGGGCGGAGGTACGCCGGGGCCGGTGGTCGGGGGAGGATGAGAGGCAGCATTTGAATCTGCACGTAAGCGGGGGGGAGGAGCGACGGCGGGGGTGTCGTAAGGCGTGGACGGGGTCTGTGGATAAGGATTGCCGACGGGCTGGGGCCAGGACGAGGACGGCTCTTTGGAGTGCGCATAGGGCGAAGTCTCAGTTGATATCGGCGTGGACGGGGCGGAGGACGGCGTCGGACGGGGAGGCGGCGGGGGTGGCCAGGCGTTCTGGCTCTGCGATTGCACGCGGGTTCTGTCGTAGGGAGGCCACTGCGCTCCTGATCCCCTTTCTCCTCGCTCTCCCCGTTCTCCTCGCTCAGACCGGTCACCAGCACCTGTTCCCCCTCCGCCGGGCCCTGCACCACGGTCTACGTGTTCTTGAGATCCACTGCCGCCACTGTTGCTTGGGGGTGGAGGGGGTCTGCGACGGTGGGAGTCGTCAGAGGGCGAGTCTTGCAGGAGGGCGGCTACGTTCATCGGCGAGCGCAAACTGCGCAAAAAAGATGGGTTGAGTGGATGGGCAAAGAGGGCGGGTGCAAGGAGAGAAGCGAAGAATAAAAGAAGACTTTGGAGCGAGGCAAGGCACGCGGAGGAATGTCAAAATTTGGAATTTACCCGCAAAATTATCCTCGAAATGACACAAGCAATCAACGATCTCACGATCGAGATCACCCCACGTGGACCCTGCAAACCCCCCCTTTCTTCATCTTTGCACCCCGTCGCCGCCTCACCGTTCACCGCTATCCCCTCCTCAGCCCAGTCTTTGCAACGATGACACTGCTCAACATCCTTCTCCGCCCGGCTGTTCACCGATGATTCTCCTACCCGTCACTCCTGGATGTTAAGAAACATTCTATCTAACAGCTCCACGCTGGGTAGACTTCTACGCAAGCTCATCTCCGGAAGGTTGTCCAAGTAGCTTCTTTTCGCTTCTTTCATGATCCTGACTTGGCTCTACCGTGCACGTATATGGCATTCCATCTCGTAACGCCGGTCATTCTGATGCTACCTTCCCGGATTCAACTTTCCACACAGAACATCCGTCTCCACAAAAAGGCTTTCCAACAGCATCTACCTTTTCACAGCGTCCGATCACTCTATTCCGCCATAACAACAATGCGAAAAATCATCATCACTGTCAGCCGGTGTCAAGGAATGTTCGCGTGATCCAGATCTGAGAGTGAACACTCAATTCAATCGACCCGATCACCCCTTACGTATAATTACTATTCATATGAAATCTCATCCTCGGCAATCACCGAAACCCTTATCACCTCCACTACGATAAAGCCGTTGAATGTTTTGGTTCTTACTCTGGCTCTTCCTTGCTTGGATCTCGTGATAATTCGATTAATACTTATCTCAACTATTAACTCCTACATTGTCACTACTGTGTCCATAGACTCGAAATTCAACTCCATCCGATATAAAACTGGAACGTATGCTGATTGTTAGTAGCAATCGAAACACTGCCATTTTCTACAAAACAGCGGCAACAGTCCCCATCAGTTTCAACCACACATTGCCCCAGATGGCGTATCCATATTCTACCCATGACCCATCCTCGTACCTTGGGCTTGGAGTTTGAACTCCTCCTCATCTTCTCCTGAATCAACTTAACATTCCAGCTATTTGACGAATTAGATTGCTCTACATCAACACGACCACTATCCATACAAATCATCATTCGATCTTCTGAACCGCCTCACCAACCCTCATCACTAATTCATCCGATCCCCATTGTCCGACGATACTAACTCCAACAGGCCAACCATCACCTTCCGCATCCAATAATACCTTACTCGGAACAGGCACACTAAGCGCTGGTATACCCGCAAGTGATGCCGGTACCGTAAGAACATCTTGAACATACGAATCCAAACTTGACACTCCAGATGATAAATTTCCGTCCTCGACCTCGATTAGGGGCGCAGTACGTATGGCTGACGGATGTATCAGCACATCCACTTGTGATCCCAAAAATTTTTCTGTGTTTGTAGGAGAATCTTCAGTCAAGTAGTAATTACGCAGTGAGAAAATACGGTTGAAATCGTTCCTGACAAGTTGTCGTATTCGTTGGGCCTGAAGGAAATAGTTATCAAATGCACTGAATGTATCAAGCTATAAGTTTATCAACTTTAATCAGCTGAAACATAACTTACTCTGCTGTAAGAGCATAAGTTCCTAACAAGATACGTTTCCGAACTTCAGGTCCGAATCCTTTTGATCGGGAGAGGGCATAATTCCTCGAAATTTTCGTTATATCACTACCGGGGGTTGGTCGAACATGGCATCCTGACTCATATGTCAATGATTTCCATTGTGCATGCAACAATGGAGATAGCGCACCATACTGAATTCCATCATAACGCGCCAGATTACTACTAGCCTCGGCACTGGCGAGCACGTAATAAGAGCTCAACGCATAAGACGTTGATGGTAAAGATACTGGTATCAGAGATGCGCCCTTTTCTTTCAGAGACTTGATTACTCTCCGCACAAGTTTAACGACGAAAGGAGACAGTTCCGCAGGGAAAAATTCCTAAAAAGAAAAAAAGATACACATAAAAAAATAAATAATGGCCAACCTGAAAAAAAGCGTACCTGTGGAATGCCAATACGCAAACCTTGAAGTGACTTCTCAGAACCTCTTTCAGAATCCCAACGCGACAAACGCACATTCAGGGCCTCCAAAGAACGTTCCCTCACTTCAGGAATGGCCGACGTCGGATCTCGCGTGTCATAAGCGGATATCATCCCTTTAAGAATCTTTCATTACTTCGTTGATCAGATCGACACTTACACTAACGAACATACCGAACACACGTCGAAGGTCAGGGACGGTTGAAGCCAAGACGCCTACACAATCTAAACTGTCCGCATACGATACAACACCCCATCTGAGCCGAACAATTAACGGCCTTCAAAGGTAGAAAGAAATAGAGATGTATTCACCGACTGACAAGTCCGTAGGATGGTTTCAAGCCAGAGATCCCACAGTAAGATGCAGGCAATCGTATCGAGCCACCAGTATCAGTTCCTAGTGCCCTGACACATTCGTCACACATGAAATCAAGGGACATAAGTTGAGTACTCACACCTGACACATTCCAGCAGCTACGGCAGCTGCACTTCCTCCAGAACTACCTCCAGGATATCGTTTTTCAAATTTTCCAGATGGAGATTGATACGGATTAATTGTGATTCCATGGTTCGAGTATTTGTTAAGGGAGCTGCATCGCATGCCCCAGTCAATTGGACGCGACCGAGTGCAAGAGCAAAAACCTCACCCCATGCCAAATTCATCACAATTCGCCTTCCCGATAATGTCTGCGCCAGCTTCACGTAGTAACTTGACCGCTGTAGCTTCGAAAGGCGAAATAAAACCTAGACTGATTTATCGAATTGCCATTCCATGACACAGACATGAAAGAGAGCCCACCCTCAAGCATGACAGAGGAACAAGTCGTGGGTGATCCCAGCGTAGCAATATTATCCTTTACTGCGACTGTGACGCCTGAGAGTGGACCAGCAGACGAAATTGCATCCGATGCAGGTGTTGTATAGACCAGAGCATTTATACTCGGATTCTTATCAGCGATAGCCTGTCTCCATTGATTTGCTGCAGTACTCAGAGTCCTTGTGGATGTAACGAGTCGCCGAGAAACAAGACGCGCTCCCATACGACAACAAGAGAGAAGAAGTTTATAAGTGCGCTAAATCGGCAAATCAAAACAGGGACCTCGGCTATCAAACGGAACACAAACTCCATAGCAAAAAAAAAATACCTCGCTTAATTCACTTCCCTATCAAAATGGCTGAAACGACCATCCGTCCCACAAAGAAAGCTAAAACGGACTCCATCACGAAAAAGCCACGGGCTCGATTTGCCGAGCCAGACACCCCCAAAGCAAAGCCATCCAAAAAGAAATCGCATAAAACGACACCCCCGACTCCAAAAGATAAAGGCAAAGCGAAAGAAGCCCTCCCAAATACAGAAACTCACGAAGAAAATCTATCAACTACGTTTAAAATCATCGCAGGATCATACGAAAAACTGCTTTATGGTCTAGAGGGCAAAACAACCTATTCAGAAGATAAAAACCTCCAATTTCATTTAAAAGCAATCTTTGCTTTTCCGGCGCATGTTTCGTGCATCAAAGCGGTTGCAGCATCTCCTCAGGGTGGTAAATGGCTAGCTTCTGGAAGTGCAGATGAAATTATCAAAGTATGGGATCTACGACGTAGGAAAGAGATCGGTGGATTGATGCATCATGAAGGTATGTTGCGTTTTCTCTCCAATGATACAGCATTGAACTAGAACGATTTACGCTTGTCATAACCCCCAAGGGTCAATCACTCATCTTGTCTTTCCATCACGATCACATCTATTCTCCGCTTCCGAGGATGGCACTCTATGTTTATTCCATGCACGAGACTGGACGGTTCTACGTTCACTAAAAGGTCACAAAGGCCGCGTAAATTCAATCGCAGTTCACCCATCCGGAAAAGTTGCATTGAGTGTTGGAAAAGATAAGGCTCTACGGATGTGGGACCTAATGCGTGGTAAAGGTGTAGCGAGTACAAAACTTGGAAAAGGTATGTTCTATTCCCGAAGATTCTTTATGGAACAACTAATAGCACGAATATTTACAGAGGGTGAGACCGTACGATGGTCAATCGACGGTAAACTGTTTGTTGTACAGTCTGGCTCAACGTTTGATATATACAATACTGTATGTCTTGCAGAACTCGCCTTCATCGTCATTCTCATCGCGCCTCACAGGAAATGACCCTCCTCCACACCGTCCAACATCCCTCCCGATTACACGACGTGACATTTTGCAAACGCGCTTCTGGCGAAGGCGAAGTTCTTCTAGTTGCTGCAGAAGACAAGAAACTCTCTGTTTACGATATACCTGAAGATTCATCTAGCCCTCCAATAATAATTGCTCAAATGGTTGGTCATGACAACAGGTTCGTTTATCCTTTGTCTCCATTCTTGCGCTAATGTCACGCAGAGTAAAAGCAATTCAGACTTTGAAAATCGCTCTTCCAGTCGACAGCGGCCGGAAATCGACAACAGTGGTGACAACTGTTTCTTCAGATGGCAAAATCCGACTATACGATATGAATTCGATACCCGAAACCAAAGAGACTGTCGCTGAAATTAAATCTGTCGCAGAGTATGACACCAAAGGTACACGCCTAACGTGTGTCACCATTGCCGATGGTGATGACACTAAACCATTAAATGGTAAACGAAGACGCGACGAAGAAGATGGTGTCGATTCAGATGGTGAAGTTAAGTACGATGACATTGAATCCGGCGATGGTGAAGTAGATGAAAATAAGGAAGAGAGCGAAGAAAGTTAACGATACATGCTGATATACTAGTACACGAATGCCCTATAAAAAGTCGACTGCACGTTTACGCGCTCTACGAACACCTGCATCTTGGCCATTGGGGCTTAAGTCACCGGATACCGTCATTTCCACATCCTGCGTGCCTACCGCAGCTTTTTCAGCAAAAGGCGGTGGCAGAGTTTTGGTTATTTCCGGGGCAGGTTTCTCCACCCACATACCCCCATCTTCGTCATCTTCGTGTTTCTTCTTATCCTTCTTTCTTTTCTTCTTCGAACGCTCTTCAGAGGTCACTTTGAGCGAAAGTCCCTCAACACCATCTTCGTCGACATCGAACGATACCAGAGGCCCTTTGTCTTTCTTCTTTCTATCTTTCTTGTCCTTCTTTCCCTTCTTTTCTTTTCCCTGATCTTCATCCTTCGACTTCTTGACTTTATTTTCCCTGGGTATGAACGTTGGTCGAAAGATGGTCATATCCACAGGCTTGTCGTCGAGGAGAGTATGCGAAGGTCCAGCCGATTCATTGGCTACTTCCTTGCTACTGGCAGCAACTTCGGGTTCAGGGATATCCTCCTCCTTCTCATCGTCACTTTCTTCATCGTCACTCGCAAATATAGCCTTGAAAACATCCATCGCCGGTCTTTGGTACGTCAGTGTATCTCGGCCCTGGGACTCGTCTTCTCCTAGTCCAACATTGGCCAAATTTCGACCATCAACACTCGAACCTGACTGTGCTTGGTGGGGATTCACAGGACCAGTCTTCGAATCGAGACCAGCTGCTTCACGAAAAGATTTTTCTGCTTCCGAAGTAGTGAACGACGGGCCTCTTTCCGTAGCCGCGCCGGCCAATTCATCCGGAGGTATATCTGGCTCCTTTACCCCAAACCTCTTAGACAAAAGTCGAGCCGGTAGCCAGACTTTGACTTCTCTGGTCATGGCTCCATACATTCCTAGCTTTGCGGCGTGAGCTTGTGGACTGAGCTTCTCCTCTTCCTCCTTCTTTCTTTTCGCTTCCAAGTCCTCCAGTTCCTCCACCGTAGGCTGATGAAGTCCCTCACGGACGACGGGCCCCTTTTCAACATGCGCGGCAGACTGAAACCGGCCACCCATAGCACCAGAGACAGGTTTAAATATTATGGCAGCTTTGGCATAATCCTCGAGTTCCTTCTGAAAATCGTCAGGCCGTTGAGTAGGTAGGGGTTCCAATGGAGGAGTTGTTCCATCGGGATTAGCTTGCGAGCGGAGATAAGTCATATACCTGTCTTGTTTAGCTGGATCAAAAGTGAATGGTTGGAACCCTTTGAGCGCAGCTTGTGCTACATATGTCTCTGTCCGAGGAGTGGAGAAACTTTGCACAGTAGATGGATATACACCTGCAGAAGTCGCCGCGGCGATGTTCTTCAAGCGTTCACGATCCTTCGCGGACAAATAGTCAAACACAGAACGAGGGCCCGTTTGGAGTGGCGTCTCCCCGAGCATTTCTCCGCGCTATCACACAAATCAGTAACGTTTCCTATGAATGTGACGACGTTCCGTACCTCCCCAGCTGTCATATCGGAAGATTTCCACTTGCTGTAGGCCATTGGTTCTCGATTGCTCTCGCGCTTAGGAATGTTTTCTTTATTGGCCTCCCAGATTCGTCGAGGATCTGGCTGCCATCCAGATGGCATATCGGGCATTTTGAACCATCTTTCCTCGACCACAGGCTTCTCAGAAAGAGTAAATCCACTAAGGACCCTAGACCCGTCACGGAAGACAGTAGAACCTACTGTAGACCTCTTAAATACATAAGGGGAAGGAAAAGTTACAAAGCATCAAACAACGATGGCTTACCATTTGAGGCCCCGAAGAATTTCCTTTATTGCCGAGCACAAGCGTATCATCGTGTTTGGCGTCATAAGCCAAATGATTCCGCACTTTCCTGATATCAGCATCGTACACGTCGAGGTCATCCTCATCAGCATCATTTAACGCGCCAAGGCCAAATCCAGCTGACCGAAAAGGATGAATAATAAGAGGACAATGTTACTGATAGACTTGCCTGATATTCGAGGGCCCTTGCCACTACCTGCCTTCGAGGACCCCAGGCTTTCATTAAGTGACATTCCAGATCGGTACCCTAGACCGTGGAAGTTGACTTTTCTCTCTATAATCAAAACAGGGGTGTCTCTGGGAGCATAAGTATGTTTGCTGGCCTCCACATCGTCTTCTGTGAGTTTAGTATCGTCGATGATAGCCCTGGTCCCGTAAGGGGAAGATGTCTGTAAATCTTGCAGTCTGCGTTGCTTGAGAGATACGCGAGGTCCAATACCACTACCGACTCGCCAGCCCATCTTCCTGAGAATCCGGGCACCAGCTGAATCAGCTGCAGGAGGTAACAAAGTAGATTGCAGAGCATGGACGATGGAACTGATTTCAGGAATGACGAATGAGTGAGAGAATGCGATTCAGACTAAAGCGACGTACTCTTGTTCTCTGTCATCTTCATTTTGCCGTCGCTTGAACTCAGCAGCCGTTCCTCCAGAAAGATCCATTTCCTCAACAGTATCAACCAACATCCTGCTTTCGCGGAGCTCTTGCAAGTCTTCCTCGTCCATATAATCCTCTGGTCGCGAAGCCTTTGCTTTTGCCCTATCCGCACGTGAAGATACAAATGTTGCAGGTGTCCATCCTCGAAAAAGTTCAGGCGCATGTAAACTTTTGAAAGAGAATACGTACCCTCCTTCGACCCCACGGTGTTAAAGTATCCAGCAGAGAAACCGCCAGTGAATGCACCATGCAGACGTCGCCTGCCTTTCTCATCAAGCACCTGAGGATGCGGCTCAGTTCACAAACGATACTACGATGGAGAGAAACTTGCCTCTTGCTTCCAAAGAGGTACGAACTCTCCGGTGTCTTTTGATTTTTCTAATGGAGGGAGGGGAGTACCTATCTTCATTGCCATCAGCTTCACATTTATTACTTGACAGACAAAATCGCACCAAACAGAAGGACTCATTCGCCCTTGAACTTGTGACATCGACACCCAGGTCATTGAGCTTGCGTTTCAAACGGGTGCTCATCTTGACCAACTGTGAAGTAGAACGCCTTATTCGATGATGAGGTAATTGTTTTGTCAAGGTTGCCCATTGCCACAACTGCAAATATGATCAAACAGTCTTCTCGCACTATCCAAGCGACCCCTCAAGACAAATTCATACACCGCACTTTAACTATCTCTCGTGTATCATTTGGCCATACACAATCTTATTCTACTGTCAAAAATCCTTTCTTTTTACCCCCACCTCCACGTTGTGAAGCGTCTGACGCAATGTCAAATCTGTCGAAGGTCTTGCCGCTTGCGAGATAAATAACGCTCCTTGATAGGCGGAATGGCTGATCCCGGTCAGCTCCTTGAACCTGTGGCAATTCGTCTTCCATGTCAATTTAATTTGACGGTCTCTCGATGTCCAGCCCTTCCTCCTGGTGTTTATAGTAATGTTGATTTATCAACAAAGAAGAAGAATTGTGAACTCGACAAGTGCAATGCGAACGGCTGCATTAGAACCGCGCTTTCTTTTACCTCTATATCTATGGTTCTCTAACATTAATGGACGCTCCCAGGAATTCCCACTCTGCCAGGACCAGGAACTTGAGGCATCCCGCTGTATCACCTGCTACCGGAATTAATTAGGCTACAACAGATCTACGATTCCGTGTAGACGCTCTGGCCGTGTGTTTCGAAGATGAAATTGTGTGTGCTATTGGGAACGCTCTATCACATGGGCCGTCACGTTCAAAGAAAAATGCTCCCACATTTCTGCCTTGGTAGAATCATCTCCACCACCCTGTAAGGTTAATCTTATCGGGCACCAATTCATATACATAGCAAATGGAATAGCTTCCTTAATCCTGACCTTCCCTCCTCTACCCCTCTGCCATGTCAATTGAAAAGCGCAGCTCAATATCAGACCATGGCTTCCTCGAGAAAGGAGAGGTAGAGAAGCCTCGCGTTGTTGCCAGCGATGAGTAAGTCCTGTCATGACCACCTCTAGCAGCATTGTTGACTGGCCACTAGTAAATATCGTTTCGACGCGCATGACTTAGACAGAGTCCAGCGACGATTGAAACAGCGACATATCCAGATGTGTGTTGCTGCTAAGCTTTTCCAAGTCGTGATGATTGGCTAACCTAATCATGGCTCGGGACACCTAGGATCGCTGTAAGGACCTAGCCCGCTGAGACCGTCCAGAATACTTATTCGATCGTCTTAATAGATCGCCGGCACCATCGGGACAGGTCTTTTCCTCGGTTCTGGAAGCGCATTGCATGATGCGGGCCCAGCAGGTGCTCTCATAGCCTACCTGCTGATTGGCAGTGTGGCATACGCGTACGAAACCAAGCCTTTTTATTATGTCATCTTCTCAGCTTCATGGCCTACTAGAACATTGTGTTCAATCTCAGAGATGACGACTTGGGCACCCATTTCTGGAACTTTTCCTCATTTCGGTCAGTACAGGAAGCAGACAATGCTCGAATACATAGCTAAAGTTGAAACATAGCTACTCGATGGGTTGACCCTGCTCTCGGATTCGCGGTTGGCTGGGTATGCATTTCAGGCTTCTTCAACGTCCTGTGTATGCTTAAGAGAGCCCTCTAACCTCAGAACTACTTCTACACCAATGCGTGAGTGCTGCTCTCTTTTCCAATGAAGGCCCCTAACAATTTGTAGAATAACAATACCGACGGAAATCAGTGCTGCAACTGTTCTGCTCACATTCTGGGACAGAGACGTACGAAATTGAGTCCATTTTATTGTATATGGCGCTCACTGACGACCTACAATCTAGACTAACCATGCCGCCATCTACACTGCTGTAAGCGTCAGTACTTTTTCGATGATAAACAAGCGTTGAAGTGTTTCAGGTCATGTGTGTTTGTATCTGCGCCATCAACATTTTTGGTGTCAGGTATTCAATTGTTCGTATTCACCAGATAAGCTGTCTAACTTGTGCTGCACTAGATGGTTCGGAGAGTGTGAGTTACCACTGACGCAGATAAACTACTGAATGATTTCATGTTCAAAATCAGCGGAATTCATCTTTGCTGTCATCAAATGTATGCGCGCGTCATGAAGTTGCACTCCATGAGCATATCCTGATCAAAACCAATGATAGTGTCATTGATTATTGCCCTTCTCTTATCTGGCTTGATTGTCGATCTGGGAGGAGGACCAGACGGCGAGAGGATAGGTTTTCGAGTATGTATTTAAGCTTTTGAGCAAGCTCTGCTACTTATATGAATCCCAGTTCTGGAATCATCCTGGCGCCTTCAACCGTGCCGGCCTTGTCACTAACCTCATTACTGATCGTTTCCTGGCATGGCTCAGTGTCCTCGTGCAAGCAGGCTTCTCGTTCCAAGGCATGGAGCTAGTCGCTATGTAAGTTAGTTTTAGCTGCACTTCACAAGTCAAATGAACAGTTTTCCGTTGCAGCGCTGCTTCTGAGACAGAAAATCCACGGCGTAACATTACGAAAGCTGTTCGTCGTGTATTTTGGCGTATCATCATATTTTATGTATGCCTCCGTCATTCTGGCTCTGCGGTCTATCAACATTTGCCATAGGTTCTGGGAATCATTATGATTGGCATGTTGGTCGCCTATAATGATGAGGCTTTACTTCGCGGTATTGTCTTTTGTGATCTCATCTGAAAGCCTTATAATGAAGACACTACGTCCCAGACACCGGAACTGCTGCGCAGTCACCGTTCGTCATTGCTATGGACCGTGCGGGAGTGAAAAGTGAGTGAGTGAGTCGGAAGATTGATTTGGCACTCAATTGTTCACATTAGTCTTCCCACATTTTATCAATGCGTGCATCTTTACAAGTGCTTTCTCTTCCGGAAACAGTTTCTTATTCTGCGCGTCTCGTATACTCTACGGACTGTCTCTCCGAGGCCAGGCACCCAAATATCTTACGTATTGCACGAAGAAAGGACTTCCTATTGCAGCTGTCCTCACAGCCGTAAGTCGGTTCAGATTATCCAAGCTCGTTGACTCGTTGATCTGAAGAATGTATATCGATAGTCTGCTTTTGCCTTTTTATCGTTCATGTCTGTCTCCAAAGGGGCGGCAACTGTCTTTCAGTAAGTCTTCCAGTAATATCTTCCGAATCTCTGCCCATCCAGTGCTAAGATACGTGTACCTTTTCAGTTGGTTAGTTAGTCTCACAACTGTTGGTGGATTCTTGGGTTGGTTCTCGATTAACTTGACATACGCTCGATTCCGTGCGTGTCCTTCAACGAAACCTCTTTTCAATAGTCTCACAACACATCTCAACTGGCAGATGCGGGACAGAATGAACAGGGCATTGATCCGAACACCAACGTCTATCATAGCGGTCTCCAGCCTTATCTTTCTTATTGGGGCATATTTTGGACGATAGCACTCATTTTGACCAATGGGTTTGAGGTGTTTTTTAAATGGGACGTTGCTGAATTCCTTACTTCCTGTGAGCTCTTGCTTCACCAAATGCTTCTGCAATTTCACTCACCTGTTTCGCTCCAAGATATAAGTATCCCCATTTTCGTGGCCTTGTTTGTTATCTATAAAGTCTCAAGACGCAGCAAAATCTGGAGGGCAGCCGAGATGGACTTTTACACTGTATGTGATCTTCAACTCGTTTTTTCATCCTGTTTTAACCTCGCCTATTTTGATAGGGCATTCCCACGCTAGAGGAGACAGAATCTCCACCAATTCCGCCCCGCAATTTTCTCGAGAAGGTCGCTGGCGTCGTCTTCTAGCGTTTAGTTTGTCTTGTCGTTCAGCGCCACATCTGGCGCCTCTTTTCGACGATATAATTACTATCTCGAGGTGCTGTATATTTGACGCCTTGTTGACTAGTCCATCCACTTGTACATGTACCCATAGGAAAATGCGATTGGGTTCTCCGCAGTATCAATGTAACCCATATGGTGGAGACTCCCAAGTTCTAAATGATGTGAGACCGCAAGGATGAATCTGGCTACTTTATACGCCTTAGCCAGAAAGGGGTTAGAAAGGGATCCCCCAAAAAGCATGGCTGCCAAGAGGACGACAAGGTTCTGATCTCAAGAAGTCAGCTGAAAACCTCATGTACCTGGATAAGATATGTAAAGGTGCAGAATCTCACAGCCCCCATACTGAAGTTGAAAGAAGCAAATACGTGAGATTATACGATCCCTCACCAGCACCAGTGATGTGCCGTTCATGTGCATGAACCTGGGGAGAGGTCATGACTCAAAGTTATAATTATGAACGGTCCATGACCCGGGAATTCCCGATGAACGCAGGCTAAAGTTCATGAACCTCGTAATTGGCCTCTCGTAAATAGATACATATAGACTTGTTGCTATAAGTATTACTGCGATAAAGAGATCAGTGACCGAGATGCGAGCAGAATGCAAATATACGAAGCAGAGTATCTTCTAGCACTGTCGTCCACCTATTCCAATGCCCTCAGAATCAGCTAGATTAGACTGTGATGGTGGTGGGATTATTTTCTTCCCACTCCAGAAGGGTTTGATATGCTACATGAAACTTCCTGGAAAAAAAAACTCGACCCTTAGGCAGAACGGCGGGTAGGGGTTGCTTCACTGCTTATGTTCACAGAACGGATGCTGACAATGCGGAATTGCATTTGGCTCCTCCTCGTATACGGCTCGGTGCATTGTTTGATTTTGGAGCAGAGCAGGGAAAGATTTGTTCGGTGAGAGTGTTAAACAGAGTTATCTGGAGCAGGCAGAACTCCATAATCTGTTGGATTATTGGAAGCAGAAGGTGATCCAGACTTTGAGATGGAGGCAGATGACATTCCATTTGACGAACAGACTGAGCAGATTCTTTTACGCCGGTGAGGTATCTACAGGCTCATTTGTATTTGTAGCTGTTTACATTATTGATTAACAAATTTCGGGAAACCGTTCATGACCCGTTCATGCCTGTACCTGAAGGTTCATTGACCCGTTCACGAACGGCACATCACTGACCCTCACCCTGACGTACTGACAAAGTTACGTCCGACAGCAAGCGTCCTTGAGTGAAAAAGACGGCAGAAGGCGGACCAATGAGTCTCTAATGCTATCGAAGATGATTCAAACTTCAGGTGATTGGAACTCTGGGTCAGTTTGTTTCCGCCCTTTGGGCCCGCTGGATTACAACTCATACTAGGAAACCAAAATGCCTCTAGTTACTGACCGCCCAGGCTAATTGCATCTTATATTAATGTCTAAATAACCGCGCTCGTGTCCGTTCTATCGGAGCTATATTTATAGTCAGGGCATATCATCAAATCAATCAACTCGGGAATAGAGACCTTTTTTTCCGACTTCGGTGCAATTCAACTTCAGTATTGCTCGACTTTTCATCGCTATCTGCACCATCGACCATCGTGGTAAGAACGGTGGCTTGCTCGACGGAGTCCGAGCTCGAGAGAAGCTGTCCGAAGTATGATTTCGGATTTGTGAGAGTCGTCCCAACAAGTTCCTAGAAGCTGGATCGCCAAATTAAGGGGGATCAAAAACATCTCTTTGATGCACATTAATGAACGGTCAACCAAAAGCAAGGGAAATTGAACAAGCCCGGAATAAACCTCAAAGTCGGGATTCGGCCTATAGGGACTGCATAATGTACAGCCCACGTGTTTGGTCCGAGATCCCCAGCTCATCGACTTGCCGTGCCCAGCCCACTCAACCATGACGACATCCTGCCGGCTGGCATTGATGGTAGAGTGGTAGCACAGCCGCCTCTTGCTACGCACATTGATTTATTATTTGGGTACCAGTCTACTGTTAAAGCTTTGGGCTCAATCTACTAGGGTCAATGGAGCTTTGCTCTGTTCTTATTAAATAAATTGGTCTGTATACCAAACCTTAGACTCGCTTGAAATCCCGCAGAAGTACCTCTGAACCCGAAAGACCCTTGGTTACCCTTGTACTTTCACTGGAGTGGGCACTGGCGACAAACAAGCATTATGAATATCTCGATATTCCAGCGATCCTTCGGTCATGACCCCGAAGTTCTTTTCATGCGGTTCCCATCAAGCCAGGCCGTACAAAGGCTCATGTGGAGGCTCTACAACCGAGTCTATGTATAGCTTGTAGTGCGACTTGTCGCGTTGACATCTACGCAGCCCGACAGCGATTACTGCACACGCCGCCTGCTTCGTTCGGCGACCATGGCATTCGGTCCTTCGGAAGATCGTGTGGCTGCTCAAAATGTGTCTCGAGTCAATGTATGAACGAACTAATGCCAAACTCTAACAATAGTAAGCCGCAAACCACAGTAAAAATCAGATGACTACGGCAAGCCTGAAATATTTTAATCGATTTTGCGGAATTTTCCTTGCATCCATACACGATACATTTTAAGCTGACGCTTGCGGTTCACTAATAGTCTGCGATCTATACCAAGCTGCTCGATCGTAAACAGAGGATGAGGATGGCAGCCTGAGAAGGGTGAAAGAAGCTTTGGGTGCACCCATACGTTCGGCTTTTGCGCTTTCACCGAGGAATTAATCATCGATAGTTCGGCTATCGATGACTTTGAATCAAGGCGGCCATTATTGGCGGTGTTATCAATAGAAGGAGATTCTATGTCTTGTCCTGGCCTTGGTTCTGAAGAGCGATTTAACGATGATTCTCCATCGTCGTCTTCGGCAATATCCGTGCTAAGAGTGTTTGTGACCTGAGAAGCCAGTGCTCGGGAACCAGTAAACATGAGTGCTAGTTCATCTAGAATCATGTTTAGTCTCCACTTTATCTGTGAGTAGCGAGAAGATACCTAATTCGAAGAAATAGACACGGGTCTTATCTCCTCTGATATAAAAATTCTCGTCTAGCATACGATGGGCTTTGAAGCGTAACTGCGTCAGATCGTAACGGCCATAGTCGCGCATCACAACACGACCGCCTGGTTTGAGCATCTGCCTAATAGTAAGCCCCCCACAAAGCGACCGTCATTTGGTCTCTCACTGTATAGATGTTGTTGATAGCTTTTCCCCACTCATCCGGGTGTAGCGCGCTCAGTACGAATACGAGAATCACGATATCGACGCTTCCGGGTGGCACGTCAGCAGGTAAGCCATGAATAGATGTGACATCCCAGACTGATGCATTTATCGAGCCGCAAGGCGGCGATGCATACAGGGGATTAGACTGAAAGCCGGTGAGAGAAAGGACTATAGATATAGTGCTTCCAAAATTTACCTGGACGAGTTTGATAGCATGGTTTGAGTAGTCATAGGCTTTGAACACCAGCTGAGGATTCTTGTTCGCGGATAAGAGCGGAAAGACAGAGTTTCCTGCCCCTTGTTCTTCAAGTTAAACAGATCAGAAGGCGGTAGGGTAAGACTAAAACTCACCACAACCAACCTCTGCTATCACCATAGGTCCAGCCTAGTCAAAATAGGATAATTACTTTTCTGGATCGCGATTTGCCGAATGAGATTTCATACATCACACTCCATTGCAGCAATGAGCTCGTGAAATTCATTGTGAAGCCTGGGATAAAGAAAGTCGGTTCCCGGACGTATGCTCCTGGTGGTTTCTTACCATTTGCGATTGCGAAAAAAATTATTAGCATTGGCTTTGTAGAAGTTATCCCTAGAATGGAATCAGTCTCGCATTCACTCGAGGATAGGATTTGATAGTCGGACCAGTGCCTCGCAGGTTTTTCGTTGTATTTAGGCTGCTCGTGAAGAGGTACGGCAGTCGATCGTTGCCTACCTAGCGAAGCAGCGATGATTTCTCCTTGATCATCGGGAGGCGGGACATGATCCCAAGCGTTTTGGGACCAAACATCCGCTTCATTTATAAGGAGTCTATGGCTGAATCATGATTTGTATCGGCTGAGGTGCAGCGCGATGCTAACCTCGATCCAAAAGGAGGCAATTCTTCCGCTATGTCGTGGACGGAAGAGCTTGTTTTCAAAATTGCGTTATCCATAAGTTTTTTGAATTGATGGCGATGAACTGTTGGCTTCAGAAGGGGCGTGAATTGGAAATTCGTCGAACCAAATGGGGGAGAAGATGCAAGCCAGTTTGGAGATCTGGGCCGAGAAGCGGTGGGTTATTTGGCAAAATGTGCAATGCGACTAGAACGGCAGCATAGCATTCCAATTATAGTCCTTCCAACAACAACCTCATGTCCCCCGAACAATCCCATCGACATCCTCATTGTACATAATATCCTCCCTCTACATTGTTTCCAACTCTAAAAGGCACGCATTGGCGTGCGGACAAACTATTGCATGATTTACTGGCAGCCACTATCAGATTGATACCCTTTGATTTATCACTATGGTCACGGCTATTAACTCGTCCATCCCTCAGGATCCGCCACAGGAAGAGATCCATGATGTTTATGAAGAGATAATTTCAGATTTTAAGCATGCAAAAGAAGCGAAAGAGGCCGAACATGTTGTTTCTTCGCCATATTCTGACTTTCAAGGCCCCAATGACCTTGCTTTCACCAAGCGCCCTTCCCCGTGGTCCCCTCAACCATCTTCGCCCAGCAGTGTGAACACGAGTGAGTCGGCTGTGTGCATTAGTGGTAGATTAACTACTTACAAATTTTAAGCAGCTTCACGATCACTTTTTACGTCTCATGCCCCGACTCTGCCTCCCGTTCCGCCTCCTCTACCCTCGGGGCCCTCATCAAGCGGCCGACCTTGGAGGCCTCTTCCACGCCCTCCAACAGCTTCGAATGTCAGCCTCAGCCCAGATCCCAGCACATCCGTTCCAACTCACGTCGATCCGTATTCACTCGTCGGAGCATCTTCACAGCCTAGCGATAGCAAATATCAGGAGACCTTCGAAAATTATGCCGAACCTTCACCTGTTTCAGACCTGCCGCCATCTTCTGAATTTAATGGCCAACTAGCTGGGACAGATGGTGAGGTTAGTGACGAAGGAAGCGATGGTACACGTTATATCGATGATACAGGAGAAGAAATGCTACCGCTGCCACCATACAGCCAGAACTTGGGCCACGAAATTACGTTGGCAGTTGGACCGCCACCTGATACGCGTTCGCTCTCCCTCACTGAATCGAACTCGCTCGGTGTCGCAAGCGAGCGTATGGCTTTTAGTAAGTCGCAGCCTCTGCAAAGTCGCAGGATGCTTAATATTATATAGGCAGTTCTGAAGGGAGGAATTTTCACTTTGTTCCATCCGATCCTGGTCCTTCTAACTACAGAGATCACCGGAGCTTTGGCGGAGGGAACAGCTACGGTGACCATGAATCCTCTGTTGTATTCGATGAGACGCATAGTCGCGATTATGACGATGATTTCTATAGGGGAGATCATCGAGCGTCCCAGGGCGCGAGCCTTGGGCGCCGCAACTCTAGATTCATTCTGGTTGGGCGCATGCCATCCGATTTTGACTCTGGAATCCGGCATGATATTGATCCCATGGAGGATGACGAAGCCTCCGCCCACTGGGACGAGCCGTCTGATGAGGATGATGCGAACTTCATCAATTATTCTTTCCTATCTAACCTTGCCATGCTCCTGCGTGATAAAGTTCCCCGAGATGGGCATACCAAAGGAAGAATTACGTATCCTAATTCCTTCACCGGAAAAGACATTGTAGTAGGTCATTGCCACATATTATGTGATTTTTGAAGCTGATGATTGATAGACAACGATTCACTACCAGATATATCGCGAGTTGAGAGAAAACCACGGCGCCGCCGTGGATGACCGACGACCTGCTCTCCTCGTCGCTCGGAGCCTCCAAACTCAGCTCTTCTTTTACGAGGTTGAATGGGGTAGTCACGTTCTCCAAGACGGCGTCGGTGACGTGTACATGTTCTTGGATGACCCACAGGAAGACTCTGAAAGGACGGAAATACCAACGGGGGTTGTCACTGTCCTAAGTAAATGTTATTCTCCCAGTTGTGGAGAGTTTAACGATAGTTACTGCTATTCGTACTCGTGTCCTCGCCGGGTGAGTATCATTTGACTATTGTCGCCCTCTGGTCATCCTCCTCTGATGTATCGTACATCACGTAGGGACTCAAGCAGCTTCCTCCGGTGACAGAAGCATTGTCGGGGCCCACACAAGATCCCTGGCCTGTATCTGTCCCGCAAGGTTTACTCCAGTCGCTCACTGAATTCGAAATAAATCGGCAAACGTAGGTTTACCCCAAACTCGCTGGTTGAGCATACCTGACACTGAAGAGCCCTCCAGAATCATACATAAACTCTTGAGCAAGGAAGAACAATATGTTCATGATCTTGACCTAGTGGAATCAGTTTTCATTGAGCCTTTACGCAATTCTGGTATACAAGCTGGTTCTGGGAATTTGCAGGAGTTTATAGATGAGATATTCGGCAACATAATGCAAATACGGGATATTAACAAGCGGCTTCTGGAGTCCCTATATGTCCGCCAAAGAGAGCAAGCACCAGTTGTAAAGGAAATTGGCGATATATTCTTGGCTGCTGCAACCAATGATTTTAGGGAGGTGTATCCACCTTACATCGGACATCAGCCCATCGCAGAGAGGTTATTGCGAGAAGAGCTCGAAACCAATTCAGCTTTGAGGATGTTCATCGAGGTTCGCATGGGCATTGCTACCTGGAGGCTTTTACTTACAACTCGGGTCAGAATTGTTCTCGGAGCCAAGTAGTTCGTCTTGGACAATCACCGCGACTTGATCTCAAACACTTTTTGAACCGGCCAGTGGAGCATCTTCAGAAATACAGAGTGTTATTGGAGGCCATATACAAGGAAACGGACCAGGGCAACTCTGATGGTAGTTTCGTGGCTGAAGCTATCAAGGCACTCAACACACTTCAAATTTTGGCCCAAGTTCATACTTTCCAAGAGACTGTGATGAAGGGCTCGCTGAAAAAGTGGGAGTGGTCGGATCTTGTGACACGATGTGAGAGGCAGTATTTTTCCAGGGAAGAGGCTCAACGTCAATCGTGAGTGTAATCTCCACCTCTCCAATCCTGGCTTACACTTTGTAGAATCATCTTCGAACTCATTGCGACCGAGATGGATTATGTGAAAGATCTACATAACATAGACAAGGTAATCAAATATATTCGCTTTTGCTTTTACCGCTATTGACAGCTTGTGTAGATGTTTATAACACCGTTACGAGAAGCGGACCCTTCGATTATCCCACGGGATAGACTCCCTCAATTTCTGAACGATGTGTTCAGCAACATTCAAGACATCACTTTCCACCACCAACGCCTCGTTGATCAGCTTCATTACATTCAACGTGAACACCATCCACGGATCCCGAGTATTACCGCTGCTGTGTTCAGTACAGCTCTCGATTTTAGAGAGACCTACTTGAAATACATTCCCAACTATCCTATTGCAGCTTATCGCATTGATGACGAAAGAGAGAACAACGCTGCTTTTCGCGCTTTTCATGATGTGAGTTTATACAGCCTATCAGCGATGCAGTATTTACTCAAGTGGAATCAGGACGCGATACGGCACCCAGGTGCTCGGAGACTGCCATTGAATCACTTCATTTACCGACCAATACCCCGATTAACGCGATATGAATTGTTACTCAAGGGAATTCTCGACGTTACTCCTCCTGGTCACGAGGATAGGAGCGCGATCCCTCAAGTCATAGAGACCATCAAACTGTTAGGCAAAGATACAGAACCAGGGGTTGCGTCAGCCAAGCAAAAGGTCGATTTATGGAAGTACAACGACTTGATCTTATTCAAATCAGGCGAACATTTCGTGAGTAGAAATGCGTTAACAGCTGATCAAGGGAGCTCAGAGCACCGTGCAATAGGATATGGATCTTCTAAATGATTCAAGGTCGCTTATACATTCTGGTAAATTATATCGTCAGCCCGAAGGGGGTGTTGCCATCGGTCGGGGTGATTTGGCAGAATTATTTGTCATCCTTTTTGACAACTATCGTACGTCTCCGTCTACACTTTGCGACTTGTCGTTGATTTCCTCCAGTTGTGATGACGAAGGCCAAACCAAAAGACGATAGTATGGAATACCATGTTACCCGACGAGTGAGTGTGTTGATTGTCGTAACTTATTGATGTAACCCGCGTTTCAGCCAATTCCTCTCGATCTACTTTTGTTGGTCAAATTCGACGAGCCATCAGTTCAGCGACCAACTGGCCTTCTACGTACCCGCCGTGGCGATCGAAGTGCTACCAGCCCGACGGGGTCAAATCCCAATCGAAGTGACAGTGTAGATTCTAATCTATTATATCCCTTTGTTCTTCTCCATACGGGCCGATTGGGTGGACAGTGCGTTTTATACGCCGAGTCGGCATCAGTGCGGGCTGAATGGCAGAGGAAATTAGAGGAAACTTTGGGATTAAGGAAGGTAGTCATGGAATCCAACAAAATGTTCGAAATGGAGACATTGAGCCAAGAGACATTCTTGCTGCCAGCTTTTCCGGGTACTCAAGTTGTATCGACGTGGAGTGACACGACGACCTTGGGCGGTAAAGTAACTTGTTCAGTTCCATTCAGTACGTTAAACCTCTTTTTTTGCTTTTTCGCTCTAAATCCTTCCATCAGCCACGCGGGATAATCGTAAACTTGTGGCTATGGCTTGTGCAGAAGGTGTCTGGATGGGCTTCCTTCATGATCCGCGGTGTAAGTACACTTTTTTGAATCATCTTATCTATCGCTGTTGACGACGGATTCAATAGCTATGCGTCGCGTGCTTCATCTGCGATATGTGACTCAGTGTGCCATGCTGGAGGATTTTGGCCTTTTTCTGGTCCTCGCTGACAAAACCCTATTTGCTTATCATATCGAAGCTTTAGTGCCCACTCAGCCTTATGGTCCACTTGTGCAAGTTGACTATCAGCGGGTGAATTCTACAGGGAAAGATGTCCAATTCTTCTCGGTTGGAACCATGAATAACCGAACACTGGTGGTCTACATGAAGAAGTCTAGAGGGGTGAGTTTCACGGACTTTCAATAAAGGAGTCAAAGTACTCATCTGATGCACACCAGTCGGAGAGCTTTTTTTACGCTTTAGAGCCTGTCGCTGACAAAATTGGGGAACGACCAAAGGCAAGCTCGAGTATCACCTCGATCTTCAAAAACAAATCCGGTTGGTTCCGAACGTACAAAGAGTTCACTCTACCCGGGGAATGCTACGATCTCATTTTCCTCAAAACGAGGATTGCAATCCTTTGTCAGAAGGGTTTCGAAATAATGCAGATTGAAACGTAGGTTTCGCCAGCTCGCAAAATTGGAGGATCCAAGTTTATGATTCTTTTATTCAAGCATGAGCAGCGTCACGATACCTGTAACTCAAGACTCTCGACTTGCTACGCGTTGTGGATCTGCTCGGCCGCTTGGTATGTTCCGAGTCAATGATGATGAGTTCATCCTCTGTTATGACGGTATGTACCTTTGCACATTCCATCAGATATCATTTCACCTTCAGGGTACATAGAGTTCGGACTTTTTGTCAATAAAAAAGGGGATCCTTCGCGAAAGAACTCAACAGTTGAATGGGAAGGCACTGCCGATCACGTCGCTCTCCATGCTCCTTACATCCTCCTTTTCGATTCTCGTTTCATCGAAGTCAGGCATGTTGATACCGGCCGCCTAGCTCAAATTATACCCGGGACTGATGTTCGATGTGTTTGGGATGGGCGTGGCATTGATCAATCTCCTGCGTTGATGATGGCTCCAGGACCCGATGAGAATATGTCTCAAGAACCTAAAGTTCATGCCGTTATGAGTGTGAGCTCAGAACAGCAATACCCATCTAGTGGAAGAAGTCATCGAGGGATGTACCAACACGTCTTTGAACTTGTTCCAACGATACCTTTGTATCTACCTGACCCGATCGCGTCACCTCCGGCGGCAACACAATTCCTTCATCCTTCGTTTTCGCCGCCGAGATCCCCGGTTTCACGACCTGGAGGAAGTTTAAGTTATCGCTCGTAGTTGTTTATTGTATACTTGTTATACTTTTTTTTCGGTGACATATACATAGGTCCTCATGACGCTTATATACCATTCTTGTTCCTGCTCATATATACTATCAACGCCCATTATTATTACATGTCTGCTGTGTTGAGATACATGGGAGGCTTAATACCAGGGTTCTGTTATTGAGAGTGACCTATTTAAGGGGCCGACTAGCTCAGTTGGTTAGAGCGCCGTGCTAATAACGCGGAGGTCTTGGGTTCGATCCCCACGTTGGCCATCGTCGTATGATACGAGAGTGGTTTGGTTTCCAGACCAAAAGATACAGAAAAGAAGAGATGCGATGCGACACACAATTATCCAGGAAATCCAAATAACATTTACAACCGTTAGTCGAAAAAACAACTACATTCCCCAATTCCTCTCCCTATAATTAGATTAAAGCTTGGTTCTTGGAGAAACTTTAACAAGCGAAGCATTCCGCTCCAAAATGGCAGCAGCATCATTAACCATGCTATCCACAATCACCTTTGCGGGTAACACGTCATTGATTAGTGCAGACACGCGACCCATAAGCCAAGGACGTCCCGGAATAGATTTTGACGGATCTTTTTCTAACTCTTGATAATGAGGGATGATACCTTTCGAGGTAAGTTCTTTGATTTCCGCTTGTCGGTTTTCATTCCAATCTTTGACATAAGGTGTATACATTACGCGAAGGGGACGACCGGTGTAAATGAGAGTGGTGACGGCATCGTCGAATCCTGCGCTTAAGACGAGTTCTTTGTGGAGTTTGGAAGCTCCTGCTTCGACTGAAGCGACGAAACGAGTACCAACCCCTTTTTAGAATGTCGAATTAACGTTCAAATTTGCAATGAAGTTAAATTGAGAGAGAGAACGCACAGACAGCTTGAGCACCCCAAGCCAAATTTGCGGCAAGACCACGACCATCATAAACCGCACCAGCACCTATCACATAAACAGGCTGTCCCGTCAAAGGCGATTTATACCCTTTGACAGCATCCACACAAGCCGGAATCAAAATCGAAGCAGGAGTATCACCAGTATGTCCACCACCTTCACCCGCTTGAGCACAAATAAGATCCACACCGACGTCAAGTGCCTTTTTCACATGTTTTGGATGACCGACCATGTTCATTACGGGTATACCGGCTTTATGAAGTCGGTCGACGATTTCTTTGGAGGGGACACCGACGGCGGAGACGAATAGTTTGGCTTTTTCTTCGATTATGATTTGGATTAGTTCGTTTAGTTTACCCCCGGTGTAATCGTGCTGCATAAAAATTGAACACCCCCCCCCCGTTCCGGTTAATTAGATAGATTGAAAAGGAAAATACTGGTGTACGCACGTTCGTTTTTCGTGCGCTTCCACCAACTTGAGGCAAGAGTAGATCAATACCGAAAGGACCATTCTTATCCACGAGATCCTGTTTGATAGCTTGGATCTAACGGGTACGAGGGACAAATGTGAGAATTACAATACGCAAAAGTAAGGTTTCATTTACACCCACCTGTTGACGTAGAATCTTGGGCGTATATCCAACACCGCCAATAACACCAAGTCCACCAGCATTGGTAACAGCAGCAGCTAGTTCTGGACCAGCAGCGACATTCATACTTTATTATAAAAGTCAAAAAAAAGAACAATATTATTAATTAGTACCAAAGACTCACCCAGCCAACAAAACCGGATGTCTAATTCCGAAGAGTTCAGTAATCGGCGTAGTAATAGTAGCCATCGTTCGTTTCTCGTCGTCCAAAAAGATTAGGTTTATCAAATGTCAAAAGCGAGCAGAGGGATGGATAAAAAGGGGGAAAGGTAGGAAAGAAGGGGTGAGGGGGGGAGGAGTGGGCGGTTGAACAGAGTTAAGGATGGGAATGAGAGTTATGCGGCGGGGGCCTGAGTCTGTGTTAAGTAAGTCAAGTATTTATATCGGAGCGGCCACATGCGATGCATGGGATTTTTGAGCATGATTTTCATTCTTCTGCCTGCAACGGCTATAATAACTGTGTTTGAATATCCGGATCTAATACTGTATTCACCGCCGATTTCTATTGCAAATGGATCATGACTTGAGAAGTTGAAAAAGGCTGGGAGCATCAACGGCTACGTGGCATTGCCGGTGCCGGCAGTGGAACTTCGTTCCCCGCCAGTGCCTCTTTTTTTATTTCGTGTTGGAGAACAGTTTTATATATCGAAACGGAATGACGGGCGCCAATGAAAGGATTGACGTTTCTTTCCACGTCTGATTTTCTGATGTTAAGCTGGATGAAATATAACATATACCTGAACGCGATCAGTATGGACTACAAACTTCCTTACCTCGTCCTCAAGGGTATGGGAGTAGAATGAAGTGACTGAGCGATGGGAGCTTCGGGCATTAGGGACGCGGCAACCCCTGTACCAAACTTGGCGCCGACTACACTACATATTCTGGAGAATGGGGTGAAATTCCTCTGAAATCCAGTACTATCAGTGATCAGTAGTTCGGTCATGATGATCAGAAGTTCAGTCACCCCCGTTTCCTGAAAATCCTTCCTCTCAGCCACACTTATACTTGTTACACAACGTGGTTTGCAAAGTTCATATCATGCCATATATCCGGTTTTTTGAGTAAACACGCCCAAGGGTAGTTGAGTGGCGTCAGAGCCGAGTCTGAATGTATGGGTTTGTCGCTTGTGACTGACCGAACTACCGATCACTGATAGTAGGGCTGTAACGTTGTGACCATCTTTAAACCATTCAATTTGTTCACACTCGACCATATGACCGGATCATTTCCTAATGAACAAACCACCAATCGACCACCCACTGACTTGAAAACCAACTGAATCGGGAGGCTATATGCCTACACCGAAATTTTGTAAAAACAAAATATGCGTGAGGTCATAGGGGGGTTTCTGTAAGGAGACTTGGCGACTTTCAGTTTCCGGTTCAAAAACACGGTAATCTTGATGTGGGAATTTCCTTACTATACACCGTCACCTGTTGATCTGAGGTCTATAGATAGATATCGGGCTTGGCCGGGGGGGGGGGGGTCTCTGCGCAGACTCAGACTTCGCAACCCGATCACTCGATCAAAGCGAGCTCTCCTGCTAAAGTAGTAACATTCGGAACCGCGCTGTCTTGCAAGCTTTTTCTCTACGAGTTTCTCTTGCACCTTCAGTTACTTATCAGAAGTCGACTTAAAACGAACAGCGGAACACTTTCAGACTTTTCAGATCCGAAATGTTACTTATCTAATAGTACATGAAAGTGTCAATGTGACAGAGGTCAGAGTACGACCCCGGTTCCTCGTAAGTATGTCCTTGGGTTCGCAACAGTCCCGACGTCAGTACCAGAAAAAAAAAATCATGATTAGTCGTCATGTGGGTGGGAAAAAATAACTATGTATGTAGATAAATAATTATCTAGATAGGTAGAAACACGGTAATATCCGACCAGGTAGATAATATGATATTATTACTCGTATTAAAAAATTGACGAAGGGCTGGATGAGTGGTATAGAAAGGGGGGGTAAATGATACGAAATATCTGTGATTAATATGATGCATGAGTAGATAGATTACGGAGGTATATTCTCTTGCGTCGCGGAGCTGGTCGCTGTGGTATTTGAGGGAGGATCCGTGGTATCTGGTGAGATTGAAGTATCATCCTGACCTCCTTGTTGACGATTGATCGTAGATGTCCGGGGAGCCCTCATCCGCTTTCTCAAGATAGACAACTCAAGCGCCAAGTCACTTTTCGAGAAATCAGAGTTTAGAAGACGATGGGACTTTTTAAAAATAAACGACTCACTCTGCCGTTTTCGAAGCTTTCTCACATCGACTATCGCTCTTCTTCACTTCGTCCTCTAAGCGTTTAATTTCGGAATTCCAAACTTCGTCCACATCCTTCTGCATCTTTATATCATTCTCTCTCACTTTCTTGAATTCTTCTCCCCACAGTTTTTCCTTTTCCTTTACATTTTGCACCAGATCTTTATACTTCTTGCCGATGCCATCCAATTCCTTCTTCCATTTTTCGTCGCGCTTCTTCATTTCTGCTTTGAGTCCTTCTGTATCATGTTTCCACGTCTCAGTCATGCCTTTGATACTGTCACGCAGTGTGATGTATTCCCTTTCCGATTTTTTGGAAAGGGCTGTGGATTCAGCAAGTTGGGATTCCATCTCCCGAATGGACTTTTTGGACGTGGACGTTTCTTGCTTGAGTTGCGATTTTAGTGAAGCCGCTTCTGCTTCCGCTTTTCTCGCCCGTTCAAGCACCTAATAACAACAGGAATGGTAAGAGAAGGGACGAGGGGGAAAGGAGGAGAGACACATACTTCTTGAAGGAGTCTTTCCTTTCTGGCAACGACATTATTAAGTCCTTCGTTTTCAATCCTCAATCGTTCTTCAACTTCTTTAAGGTCCTCGACCTTTCTCGTCAGACTGGCGACTGTCCTCTGTGAAAGCCTTAGCTGGCTCTTGGCGTTTTCGAGCGCATTACGCGCGTTGATGACACCGGTTTGGAGGTCCGCCAGGACCTTGGTAGTACCACCGGGCGTTGCAGAGAGTCTACGAGCAGATGTTGGGGTCAATGAGTTTGAATTCGGGGTCGGGGAGGGAGGTGCAAGGGAAGAGGAATCTGTGGGGGCGGTGGAATGTATAGTGGGAGTGGCGGACAAGTCGTTTGAAGAATGGGATCTATGTATGGAGGAAGAGGGACGGACAGGACTGGTTAGACCCTCGTCAGCCAATGCTCTAGCGTTTCCTGTTGAGATGATGTTTATGATCTGATCGAGGTAACATGAAACGGGTGACAGAAAGGCGACGCACCTACAGCAGAGACGGGAATGCCTGTCAGTCAGAAGACGAGGTGACAAAGTTGGAGACCTGATATAAGAATGTGGAGAGGGAGGAGGTGAGGACTGTGACGTACGACTGAGGGAACGCGTGGGGCTGGAGGGACGTCTGAAGCTGGCGGAGGGGGGGGAGGTGGGGATGCCCTCGAGGATGTCTGTCGTTTCGAGGTCGCGTTTTGGGAGGGGGAGGCTGGAGGCAGGTCCGGCGATGCTCTGGAGGACATCATAGGAGGAGCGGCGGAGGACCTTGACAGGGGTGGAGGGTGCGTCGTCGGGAAGCATGTGGAGGGGACGCGGGCCAGCACGGAGGATGTTTTCGAGGGACTGCAACTGGGCCTGCTGGTGTCGGATGCTGTGTTTGAGCGTGGAGATGTGGTTCCGGACCTGCACTGCGCATCATCATCATCACCATTCATCCATCGCCATAATACTCGCTCACGCACCTGGATCGTCCGACGGCGAGGGCGACCGGAACGATGACCGCGACGACGACCGATCACGTGGAGCAACTCGGGGTGTCGTCGGCCGCGATGCCATTGCGAAATGTCAACCGACCAGTCGCCGTGGGAGCAAATCCGCTCTATCATCTTTTTCGGCAAACCTTCGCTGCGCCGACGACGACGACTTACCCCTGTGACGCTCTGGCTACTGCAATCGACGTGACGACCCTCTTCTCTCATTCACCGCTACTGCTGTCAATTTGCTACGCTGATGAGGTTGAATCTAAGAACCCTGGGTTGCTTGACCCCGCAACGAGTTCGGAGTGAAGGTGGCTCTTCAATTCTTTGCCGCGCCAAAACGTCCAACTGTATTCGCCAAGATACAAAAGCCGACAATACATCAATTCTCCCACAAGTACATTCTCGAATTGAAAAAAAAAACCTTCCCCGCACTTGAAATCATTAGATCTACCCCGGCTTCTTTTCGCGTTCGCTGCCACCGTCATAACTTTGAACCCGGTGGAACGCTTGAGGATATCTCGATGCGTCAAGTAGACTACGGTCAATATCAGTATCCTTTTTTTACTCCATCATCTTGATGATCCAACATTCTCCGCGCTCCCAACGTCATAGTCAAATATCCTACGGACATCCGCCATCAAGATTTGGATTGTTCATTGTCTGATAAGAGCGTCAGATACACCTGGATTTCCGGCTTGTGACTGACTGTATTGTTAGTTGGGAATGTTATTCTCTGGTCAGGGAAACGAATAAATGCATGAACTTCATCTGCAGAATGTTTGGCGCGTTTTCCACTTGAATTCTTCGAGAGTACGAGAGTCGGGAAAAATACTTCGAGGACCAAGCAGGAACACTGCTATTCAAAGATGACTGGCCAATATGATTTTTTTGGATCGTTTTGGTCCCGGTAGGAAGTCTGTCTCGAGAAAAGTAGTCAGCGAGATTTCGACCGGTACGGATTATTTATCAACGAGGGTTGAATTATGTTCTTCCCCTTTTTACGTTGCTGGACGTAGTGACGTCTTCGATGTAGACCGAGTCAAAGACAAGGAGACAACAAAGCGTCATGTATATCTGAGCGAGTAATACCATCCCCAATTTTTTCTCAACTAGAAAATAAACTTTGGATGCTTATACTCTTAAGCTATGTTTTGGATTGTGTGGTTGATGTCATTTGATTCGGTCCATCGGAAATTGTCTTTTCCGAAGGTTTTATTGCTCTCGGTTACTATTTCGCTCTTACTTATCTTATAACTTGGCTTCTTTTTTTCTTAACTAGCTCAGGATCCTATCACCTTGAGTTGTTTCCGTATCGGATCATATCTTGTGGGTCATCGGATCATCTGTTCCGGATGATCCGTTGATGTGTACTGAATAATATTCGGCCTCGAGTTGCATCCGTTGACGAAGGAATGGTGTTTGATTCACACCTTAAAGAGCATCATCCCGTCCACGTCATCGACCCCGATAAATAGACACCGCAATATTGCTTGCGCAACTCTCCATCACGTGCACTCCATGTCCTCCATTTCCTTCACCGTCTCCTTCCGCGGCCAGTCCTACCCGCAACACCTCCCCTTTGACACGACCCTCGCCGACCTTCAGGCGAGACTGCACGACGTCACCTCCGTCCCACCCTCCAATCAGAAACTCCTCTGGAAGGGCAAGAAAGTCGTCAGCGATGGCATCACTCTCATTCAAGCAGGCTTCAAAGATGGCGTCAAGGTGCAGATGCTCGGGTCCACTAAACAGGAAGTCGGCGGACTCAAGGCCGCAGAACAACAGCACATAAACAGAGTTCAAGCTCGACCTCCATCTTTAAGACCACGAATACAAGTAAGTACGCACGTCATTTTTCGATCCAACAATCTAACCTTTTGTTCTAGCCAAGGGTCACACTAGCATCTTCCTCATCCTTTCGCTTCCGCTTTCACAAGATTACCCCGCTGCACCATCTGCCTAATCCCTCCTCCGCGCAGACTCTACTTGACAAGTTGGCCAACGACCCCTCTATCCTTCATGTCATGCAAAGGCACAGTTTCTCTGTTGGCCTCTTGACTGAACTTGCTCCGCATGAACAACCTGGTCTTCTTGGTCTCAATGTGAATGCCGGTCAGGAGATCAAGCTTCGCATACGGACAGACAGATATGATGGATTTCGACTTTACAATGATATCAAAAAAGTCCTTTGTCATGAACTGGCTCATAATGTCTGGGGCGATCATGATGAAAACGTACGTTCTTAGTCTTCCGTATACTCATAATCATTTATCACCTATTCAGTTCAAACAATTTAATTCTCAACTTAATCGTGAAGTCGCAGAATTTGGCCGTGCTCGAGCTGCTGGAACACATACCCTCGCCACTTCAATGGACCCATATGGAATCTACGAACCACCCGAACAAGAAATTGAAGCCGAGGCATGGTCTCATGTCCTCGGTGGTAATTCTTCTACGACTTCCCTTGCTGGAGATTCGAGAGATGACATGCGTAGGAGAATGCTGGAAGCGACCATCAAGCGATTGCAGCGTGAGGAAGAACAGTTGGAGAACAGTTGTGGAACTGGTCATCCCACAAATGACAAAGATACACCAACATCACCATGATAGTCTTTTGTCTTTTGTTCCCAATGTACAGTACTTATCTAAATACTCATATCTCGCTGATAGACGTGTAAACACAGAGCGCTCGAGGCCAAAAAGGCAAGCAGGACTGCGCAGCCAGAGTAATGATTGGCACATTTTGATAACTGTCAAAGTCGACTCATAAATGGATTTGTTGGCCGTGGAAAGAAGACTAAAAAGCTAACGTAGTATATCAACGAGGCCGTGGAGAACGTATATATCAAAAGATGCTAACCTTTTTTATACCGTGTGCTGACCGCCTGTCGCCCTGCATTCTGGCTCTCTCCTATTCTAGGACGTTCATTCTCACTAGGAGTATTGTATGGAGTACAGAAGTCCTCGTGAACCTTATTTAAATCCACCTCCCTCGTCCGTTATGACCGATTCCTCCCTTTTTCCGCTGTCCGCCGACATATGATGGGTCCCAACGTTCCAGAGGAGTTGTTCTCACTTCGAGGTGAGCCTGGATATTCTGATGTCACCTGCGCGTAGACCTTTTCTCACTGTCGCAGTAACTTGTGGGACCTGTAATGGCGTTGCTATTCTCACTACATTGGTTCGCATTGCTGTACGCCTGCGGCGACAGAGCCGGTTTTGGGTGGATGATGTCAGTAAATTCAGTGATTATACTTTTTGAATTTTTGATAGGAAAAACTGATAACTTGCAGGCGTTCTCTGTGTTTAGCTCGGTTGCATTGATGATTCAGTTGGTCGTTGTCTGTCTTGACCCAGGTAAGCATGGCTTGTTCATCGAACATTTGGGTTGACAAAGGCTCAAGGCATTCTATTATAAGCTCATTACAACGGTGTCGTGCGCTACTACCTGATGTCTAATATGTTTTACGCCGCCATATGGTGAGCTCTTCTTCATCAGTTACGTTTTCCTAGAAGGATAACACTCATATTTCTCCACCAGGTCGGCACGTTTATCTATCCTGTTTTCTTTAGTCCGAATCACCCAGAACCTACAATCCAACCGCATTCTTTATACCTTTGGGGCTATTTTTCTCTTCACTTGGCTTGTCCTTACTGCCCAACTTTACTGGGAATGTGAACCAAAGTCGGCGTGGAAAAAAATGGCAGTTCCGCAATGCGATTTGAGCATCGCGGTTGCCATCTGTCAGATCATCGGTGAGTTTCTCATCTGAAAGATGGGTTATATGTTGTGCATGTGTGTGTGGGAGGGAGCTGCAAATTCAGGAACGAAATCTGATTCTCCTATTTTTCTAGCGGATGTGGTCTCTGATAGTGTGCTGTTAATCGCACCAATACGAATATTCATGGTCATCACGGATCGAAAGCTGCGATATCGTACCATGCTCATATTTAGCACATGCATTGTGACGACCGTCGTGTCGCTCGTACATGCCGCATATATTTTCCAATCAAAATCCTTTCCTATTTTACTCGCAGCATTCGTCGAGGTGAGAATCTAGACTTTCAATGCAAATTTTTTTTACTAATTTAATGGAATTGTTATACACAGAATTCTGTATCTCTCATCGTTTGCAATGTTCCTATCATAATCATGGCTATAGTCAAACTTCACGAGAAAAGACATACTCGAGGTTCGACGAGATCCGCAACGATTCCTATGTTCAAAAAATCGATTGGTACTGGCCAATCTGCTCCGCGGGCGGTAGCGAGGAACCCGGCTTCTGCCGTCAATGTGCAATTCCCGGATTCCAGCGTTTCGAATAGCATATCTACTACGACGTCGACGATAAAAGTTCATCTTAAGTAGGTGAGGAAGGTACATTACGAAATCGTTTGTCATCGTTATCACGCGCATAATTGTTATACAGTATCCTTAATGTTCGGGTTTTTCGTAACTCATATCCCATGTGATTGTCGTCGTATGTGTTCTAGACTCGTGTAACTATAGCGTAGGAAGGAAACTAGACAGTGATGCTTGGCTATCGAAAGGTACACAGCGATGAACGTTGAACGTTGGCCATTGAACTTTGATTGACATGAGAGAAAAACAACCTGAGGAACAGCAATAGGGAATGTGCTCATTGAAGCTGAAGTCGAAGTGAGTGATGACTTTTCCCCAAACGACGATGAAACAACGAAGAACCCAATACTTCCTCCTGCATAGATATTTTAACGAAGAACTTGATGCCGAATTGAATTTGGTGAAATTCCTGTTCACGAGTTGATGAACTCTCTCCTCTTCCATTCGGCACCCCATCACTGATTGGAGGAAGCATACTATCAACATCAATATCAGCTCTAAACCATCAGGGAATTTGTATCGGAACTTTGCGATGACATCGTGCCCTTAAACAGAATAGGGTAAGCAGGACCCCAGAACTTTATGTTAACCCATGGGGCTTGATAGTATGCGAGCATACGGCAGCGTTAGCGACTGTCCAGTTTCATGTATTCTAATTAAACGTTAGCCATGCGTCGGGAAGAAAACACCATCAGCACTCAATTATCGAGCGAGCACCGACTTATACACATACATATCTACTTGCTGTCTAATTATAATACTTTAACCCTATTGACCTGGTTCACACCTATTCGCACTGGTACCCCAGATTTAGTGACTTCTTGTGATGTGTCCCAAGCTTCCACTGCCCTTGGTCAGTTTCTGGTCAGTTTGATTTCCCCTTCGCTACGCACACTTTCTCACGAGAAGTGCATTCGCCTGTCAGATATAAGAAGAATTCCAGAAACAAAGTCCTGTTTATGACCACCCCTCTTCGTCTCCCTCCTTTCTACAACTGTCTACGATGGAGAGTGTAACGGAGAAATTGTTTATCCTTCGACGTGAGTTTTGTGTTTTCTGCACTCAATGCTTCTGGTTTGTGATCTATTTTTCTTACTCATCTTCACTGCAGTGACATGTGGAATTTGCGCTGGCGTTGCTATTCTCACGACGTTCGCCCGCTTCACTGTCAGGATAGTGCGAAAGAACAGATTGTGGGTGGACGATGTCGGTCGAATTTCTGTATTTCGTCGATCGCATACTGATGATTATTCTAATAAGGCATTCACAGTAGTCAGCGCGAGTGCATTGATAACTCAGCTAAGTGGGGTCTGTCTCGATCCAGGTTAGCACCTCTCAGTTACCGAAGACAAATGATGATTCAAACACTGCTACATTAAGCTCGCCATGGCGTCGTCCGCAATTACCTACTTTCTAACATGTTCTACCTCGCCATATGGTAATTATCGAATTCATAATCTCGAGAACAATAGCAATTGATATCATCCTACCCAGGTCTGCAAGATTATCTATCCTATTTTCCCTAATCCGAATCACCCGAAACCTACGGCCAACGCGAACGCTTTACGTTTTAGCAGTTCTCTTCTTCCTCGCCTGGGCTTTCCTTACTGCTCAGCTCTTTTGGAAATGTGAGACGGAGAAGGGTTGGAAACAAAAACCCATTCCACAATGTAATTTGGGTACCGCTGTCGCCGTTTGTCAAATTGTTTGTAAGTCTTTCACCGCCTGGTACTATCGATATTGTTTCAAGTACCGGGTTTTTTGATCGTTTATTGAGACACACACTTACTGATATTATTGTCTTCTTTCGTTCTGATAGCGGATGTGATTTCCGACAGCGTGCTCCTGATTACTCCAATTCGAACATTCATGGTCATCACGGATCGGAAACTACGATATCGTGCCATGATCATTTTCGGAACTTGTATCGTTACAACCATCGTTTCACTCGTTCATGCCGCATATCTTTTCCAGCATCTCGACACATCTATACTTATCTCAGCATTTGTCGAGGTGAGAACATTCTTTTTGTCGATGCGACCAGAAAAGGATCTCAAGAATTTTTTTTTTTTCCAATTTGCCCTTCTAGAATTCTGCATCTCTAATTGTTTGCAATATTCCTATTATGGTTACAGCTATTGTCAAACTCCAGGAGAGACGAGCTGTTCAGTCCACAGCACGGTCGCGAACGATACCCCTTTTCCATAAACCAGTTGTCACTCAGTTGACTGGTTTTTCATCTACTACTACCACTGATATGAAACTACCTCATACAATCTCTCAGCAAGTATCTACGTCTACGTCTATGACAACGGAGGGGTAAGCAACAGAATTTGGATTATCAGTCGCTGCTACCTTAACATCTACATTTCCCCACCTTACAGACACGCAAAGAAGGAGGATGATTTGATTACCGATAAGGCTAATGTCTGAATGGTTACACCCTCCTACTACCCTCTTTTTTAAAACTTTATATTTGTACGATCTCGATCTCAATTCTCCACTCCAATTCGTATAGACAAACTGACATTCTTGGTCAGTTTGACGGCAATGCGAATTTGAGTTGCCTTTGTTTTTGTTGGTTCGCATTTAAAATTTTTATACAACTGGGTTAATGATTCAGTAAAGACTGAAAGAATGGAAAAGTTTATTTTTTAAGACTATAGATAAAGAGACAAATCAACCGGTGATGTTGATTTTCCAATTATGAGAAGGCATCCATGTTGGCACGTAGTTAAACATGTACTCAGTAGTTTGTATATCCGCAGTGATCGACAATACGGGAAAATCATGATGCTAAAGTAGATTAACCGCGGCTCCAGGTAAGTCTATTTTTAGGTAGTGTATGGGTATCATCCCGGAGTGAATGAAAGCTCTTCAGGATAAGTAGAGTTTGTTTATCGTTTGTTGTGTATCGTCACGTCCTCGGCACGCCCTCGGTTCGCCAGCGCGCATCATGTATGGATATGTACGGCTAAACAAAATCCTGGCTGATATCAGGAAATCCTGTGAATCGATTCAGAATTTTTCGAACCAGCGTAGCTTCGGGATATGATACCACCTCCGAGGAGCACGTTCATCGTCCCAGGTGGAGTTTGGGCTCTGGTTTGACAGACACACCGAGTAAGGGAGGTTTGTTGGTCCAGCTAGCCCGAGTCGCATATTCGCCTCCAACCCAAGTAAGTAGCCCCTTCACAAATGAAAAAAAACTCCACGATGAGGACGTACACTAGAAGCCACTTCAGGTTTTGGTTTATTGATCCGGTACCATTTTGAGCGGATATGACTTCCGCCGACAAGTGTTCTTTGAATTATCTCCTATGATGGTGCAATCATGATATTTAGTATTTATATCATAATCGCTATCGTATGGCATCCACATATTCCCAGTCAACGTCATTCTATTTTCGGCGAGGGTGATGTGAGGATATGGTTCTTTACAGGACAATACTGATCTTCACCGACTGTTAAGGGCAGTTCATCTATGATCATATTTAGCGATCTCATTCCCGAGCAATGGCTATTGTGCGTTCACTCAAAATACTTGCAGTGACTTGTAACCCAAATTCGTTCTAGTTGAAAATTAGCAAAGCCATCCATTATTTTTTGATCCATCGGGATATAACCTACTTATTATACGTATGATTTATCTTCGTAAGTTTATTTCTGAGATTGAAGGCGGGTTTGCCAAAGGAATGTGCAATCGGTCAGTATCGCTTTATGTTTACCGATGAAACTAATAGTTTATTTGTGAGCCTTCAGGTGGCAATTAGAATGTGAGCGTGGACCGCGTGCCGAGCCTGTGGAGAAAGGGCATTAAGTGATAAAGTTTTCGTGAATTGTAGTTCTGAGCTCGCTCGCTCATCGAGAAGTAGCATGGTGACATAGTTCTAAGAAATAAGGCGCGAGATTTCGATCGATAGGAATGTAAATCTGGTTCTTCTTCCAGTAAGATAGAAAAATGCTTCTCGCGTCTTATCGAGAATCTGAATTCCAAAGTAAAGGTTTGAGTTTTGTCGCGCAGTATTCAGACTTTTAGATGAGGAGAGAGTGCGACCATAAGGCAAAGGAGGAAAGAATGAATAGGGAAAATCCAGAAGTAGTGACGAAGCGGATCAACGTTAGAAGCGCGTACAAATTCAACGCCAGAAACTCAGCAATCCAGACTCGGCCACATTTCTCTCCAGCTGACTTTACAACATCGCGCAGTCGCACACATCTCACCGAAGCAGTCGAGGTCATTGACATTGGGTGGGCCTCCTTCTTCACCGATCTGGCGAGCGCACAATTGACGAGGCATAGGGAGAGGTTGGTGGGTTCTGTGGCTAGAAAAGAGGAGAACTTGGGGCGATGATTATGGACCGTCCACGACTCAAGAATGTTCTGAAACTCGGTCTAAAATACCCTCTTGTCGCCGTAAATGTGGTGGAGAGCGTTCTGAAGGAAGAGCCGGTAATGGAGAGGGCTATGAGGGCTGTGTAGCGTGTTTAGGGGGAGGTGGTCCAAGCTCAGTGGCTGATCCGTCCAAAACAAAAACATCCTCAATTTCCTGCCACAAACACTGACCTTGTTGGCTACGACAGGCTCCCTCATTTGTTTACGAGCAGCGACACCGTCTTCCTACCGCGTGTTTCAATCCGCATGTGCATTTTCCTGTCGACTTTGGCGTTCATACACAACGGACATTCCAGTTTAGTCATGACAGGGAGCATGCTTCGATGCATTCCAACGGTCACAATCACCAGCAACTTGGAGTATTCTGTGAATATGACCCTCAGATGGTACGTCTGCAGTTTTCTTCGAGGTGGAGCATATTCACATCTTTTAGTAGAAAAATCATATAACCAGTGAAAATTCTTCTTGGATTCCGCACAAGATAACTGCATTGTCTCTCAAAGCCTTGTTCGTTTTGAGATGCTTGATTTTCACCGTTAGCACTTTCTAGACCAGGTCGGGAACCATTGTCGAGAAATACGGCAGCTGAGGTCCCTTTCATCGCAATTATCTTGGAAAGTCGATCTTGATGCAAAACAATGATTTGGGGATTCGCATTCTTGCATATTCCAGGAGAATCCAAAGGCTTTATCACGCTCAATCTTGAGTTCAAAGAGTCTTCTGGGACAGGTCCATCAAACTTTTCTGTGTCTTGCGGCAAAATTTTTGCGTCATGTCTCCTTGGAATTTCGGAAGCAAACACTCAAACCATAATCTCAGGACAAATCAGCTTCAATTCGAGATGGCGGAACAAAGAGAGCGCGATGCATGACTCACATCAAGGCGGCGTCGCTTCAGGGTCGGCACCGCCACCCGCCCCATGAGACCCGAGCGCCTCATGGTCGAGAGAAAATCTGACTCGAATCCGTCTGCCCGGGATAATGGAGTGGCTTATAGGAGGGGCTATCTGTATGACCTGAAGTCAACGTGTCTTACATTGACACTGAGGATTAAAACTGCTAGAGCGAGCTCAAGTATCGGAAAGCACAAGCCTCGACTTCACAGGATGTAACGCTTTGCTGAAGCTTTACGTTCACATGCTGTTGGATGGTAGTTCGACGTGCACCGCAGTTCTGCTGTCTAGTAGGGTTCAAAGATTGACCAGGTATAGGCGGAGAGGGAAGATGAAGACCATTTGAGAGGTAGCAACGTGAAAACAATAACGAACAGCGTGTTGACGGGTTTCCAACAATTACCCATGCAACCTTGCTTCCTGCGATGTATCGACGATGACTGGTTCAGCAGAGCGCCAGTGGTTTTAGTGGTGACTTGTCGGGGGACCGTCGATCAGCAGCTTACCAGAGCATATTGGGTGTTCGTGTAGGTTCATCTTCCTTCTATGATACCATTCCGTGTATGTCTTGACCTTGCGATGATAGAGCCGATTCTTCTCAATACCTGAGTCGAGGTTGATACCGGATGTTCTGCTACAGGAGTTCTACAAATCGTATAACAGACTAGTCGCGTAGCTGCTCTCTTCAAGAAATCAATCCGGACGCCGTAGTTTATGGACAGGGAGGAGGAATAGGAGGTTCAAGAATGTTGGCAATGTAGAAAAATGGTACGCAAATCGAAGTTTGATGGTGTTGGCTCGGAGGTATCCTAAAGCTTTAAGAACGAATATGCCTCACTTCTGGGCGCTTTCCCGCCTTGAACCTCAGCACTGTTGTTCATCACTCGTCCTACCTGGGTTCTACTGGGACCATGCCCTCCTTATCCTTCAACATTGGCAACAGGACGACGCGCTTTCCTTCGCGTAGCTCAAGTGATACGCAACCAGAAACTGCATCTATATCATTTGAAAAGCCCCCTCAGCTATCCACATATCCCGCTGTGTTTTCATCTTCGGCCAAGCCCTCCAAAGGGATTTTTGTGCCTCTCACCCCTTTGATGCAAATTTCACCATCCAATCCTTACGCAGAGCAAGAATTCTCCTTGGAGTTGTACGAGCGGGTCAGTGCGCATGTCGTAAGTTTTGGGCATCTTCGTTGGTCCGCTATCCTTTTCTCATCCTTGCATTCCTTATGCAGGCTCACATGCAGGAACATCCGTATGAAAAAACGTTGGAGTATAAGGTAGGTCGCCCAAGTTTACTAGCCATCTTTCCATAAGCTGCCTTTTGTCATTGCTTCTTTGATTTACGCGCCTTATTTTCGTCAACGCGTCATATGCTAATCGCATTCTAAATCAGGTTTCGCGCGTATGGACATTTTGTCGTGGTTATCTTGCGCGTTTCAAAGTGAGGGTGTTCAGGGCTTTACGGGTGTTTTTGGCTTCTGCAAGCAGGTACATAGGAAGGCGCGCGGATTCTTTCACAGTGAGTGCATCTTGAGTGGGCTGAATCAGTTAATGTCACCTACTCTAGGCACTTCTTGAAGCCGTTGCCCATAAATGTCGCATCGCTCTGCAACAATTGTCTCCTGGATGCCTAGGACGAGTGTTTTTCTAGTAGCTTTTTACCATTGCCTAATCTTGCTATGACCTCGTGGGATATCGATAGAATCTGCTCAAGGAGATGTCTACTTTTTGCTTTTCTGCTTTTTCTTTTTTTCGCTCTCTTTCTCTCTTTTATCTGGTCAACTTGATACAGTCTTTTCTACTATTAGGTCTACTTTCGTTTCGATAACGTTAATAATATGTGGGTATGGAAATCAAATCATGTGTGCTGTGGGTTTCCTAACACTTTCGATTTCTGGCCAAAGTCATCGGCTTATATTTCCAGAAGAGTAAGATGCTCGAATAAAATAGCATTCAAAACGACGAAAATAAGATAAATAAATAAAAGGGTATTATGAATGTATCCGTCTGAAAAACGACGTCTGACTCCATCTCTGCCTTACGATTTCTCCAAACCCAAATTCACCCTCCACACTCTCAGCAGCACTAGAATTACAAGGCCATTTTTCAATGATAGGTTTACCCAAATTACGTCTCCTCTCATTCCTTGCCCTTATTCGTCTTTCAATAATCTCTTCTGCCACTTCCCAACTTTCCTTATGGCGCTCCTTCGGCACTGTGAAATCCCAGTCATAAGAATTCTTAGGCCATATGAAGTTGACCATATGATCCCTCATGAGATGGCTTGGCGCGAGGCAATTGCTCACGATACCCAGCACCACGCGGGGATCGCGCATGCCGAGAGACAGTCGAGTAAAGTAGTGTAGGGAATGTTCATCGACCATTGTTGATATTAAAGGACCACCGTGGTACCAGTCTTCTGGAGGGACGTTGAGCGGCAGCTGCGCATCGTCCATTAGATCGAAATCTTTACTCCACCAACTGACGCAAGCGAATATGATGACTTTGAGGTATGGTAGTGTTTGACAATATCGAATTGTCTCGTCCATGCATGTTTCCATCTCGATGTAACTGAGGTCGACGAGGGTTAGGAAATCGAAGGCGACGTGGATTAGATTTTTCATGGCTTTGATGGTTGACCAGTCGTACGCTCGACAGTAGTATATATCGAGATGGGTGATGTCGCGGAATATACGATGGGTGAAGTCAAGGCGAAACTCTCGTACAGCGTAAGCGGATATTGAGAGCCTTCGTAGATCTTTGAAAGGGAATGGGTCGTCGGAATTTGGAGGGTCTTGGTCGACTTTCAGTGGGGAGGAATCGTCAGTCTCTTTGCCCGGAGCTTCAAGTTCGAATATCCCAGGAATCGTTTCCTCTTCCTCTCCAACTGCGTTTCTTCGTCTTCTCTCTTGTTCATCCCTCCACTCACCTTTATCCCCCACCAAAAGGTCAAGACGCCAACTTACAATCTCCCAAGATCTCAAGACGGGCAAGGTCGAACGGTCAAACGCCAAAAATCCCAGAACATGACAACCCCATGAATTATCCCAGCCGGCAACTGATCTCAAACCCTTTAAACCCTTGCCAATCGCTACAAGCTGTTCCATTTTGGGAGAAGCATCGTCGAGAATATGCAAGGATTTTACGTGTTTTTCGAAAAAGGCGGTTGATTTGGACTTTGAGAAACGACGGTTGCGAAAGGTGCGGTAGAAAGAATAAAAGCAAGATGGGTTGTGGAAGGTCAGGTTACGATAGATGAGAGGTTCAACCCTGTCGCACGGGGAATGAAACGGTATATTCATGAGTTGGGGATAAGAATGCTGACCAGTGCTGAACTTGTCGTGAAACCAGGGCTAGGTGGACAGGCATAGGGTTGTCCTCCATGGTCTTCTCGAAGATCAGACGAGCAATATCGAGCGGCACGTTGGGAAACACATTCCATTCCTGAGTGTCGCACTGGACGTCTGGGCCCGAGTTTTCCGCGTCGCCCCAAGTCATTGCTGTGGAGGCAAGGGACTGTTACATTCGGCTACCCTGCCCTTTTCGCAGGGGCGTCGCCTGTCAGTGCATCGGACGACCCAGGCAGTGCTGCACATGATATTATGTAAGCACCGCGACGCGTGATGTCACTGCCATTAATACGCGCCTGTTCCCACGAGGCCCTGACCATGGATCTCCCCAGTGTCGCCCGCGTCAAGGAGTTAACGCGCAAATTCGTGCTCCAAGCAGACGAGAAACATGTCCTTCAGTCAGTCCACGTGTGACCACCAATGATTTTACTGAACACGCGAGTAGTACACTCACACCGAAATTACTCCGTCGTGACATAGAGAGTGAAATGGAACTCGTCGAGGGTGCTCTTGATTCGTCAGAGCTCAAGGATGCTGTAAAAGAAGCTATTGCAGAAACTATGGTTCGTAGCACCTCCCCCAAGTACCTCTCTCAAATTCATGTCATTCAGGCCGAGGTGGGAGAGAAGGCGGAAACTCAGGCTGCACCCAAGTCACCTGGGAAGAACGCGGGTAAAGGAAAGAAACGGCCTTCTGATGCTCCTTCTGAGAATGTCCCGAAAAAGAAACCTCGAATTGCTAAGAAGAAAGAAGACAAGACTGCCGACGTGCGTAGCCTAAAATTTCTATATGTTCTGGTTCCAACTTGAGTGCAGAAGACGACGAAAGGAAAAGGCAAAGCGTCCAAGCGAGTCCCTTTACCTGTATGTAATTTCTTATTTTTTCCCCTGACCTGGTTTACTTAATAATCTTTTTAGGAAGTAATGCCAGCCAAAGATGAAGGCCGCAAGGATGACGAGGTATCCTCGTAGTATATATGTATACGCCCATCAGACCATTGACGTTGTCTACTCTTCAAGATCGAGAGCTCGAAGAAGTCACACAAGCAAACTGTTATCGAAGACGAGGACGATTCAGGAGCTGAACAGTTAATTAAACTCAAGTCGGACAACGAGAAGGCGGCATCTCCCAAGGTCGAAATCGTTATGGGGAATGCCATTGAAGAACTGCCAACTTCAGTACCCAAAGAGGACGACGATAAGGTAAGTACGAAAGACGGAAGTTGAATTCCTATGTTAAACATTTTTTTTTGAAGAATGGCTATAAGAGTGAATCAGAATTATCTGTCCTTATTGATGAAGAGCCGCCCAAGAGACAGCGGAATTCAAAATCCAAGAAGGTGCGTGATTGAAATGCGTAGTGTGACGACTTGCCTGATTCTATTTTAGGATACCAGTAGTGCATCATCGTCGGGCTCGAAGAAGAGCGCAAAATCTCGGAAAACAGAAACTTTGAGTAAAGAGGAAGAAACTATTAAAAAACTGAAAGTATGCTAATTTCGTGACGATTCCTTTCCACTGCTCAACGGCATTTTCACGATTTAGTCTTTAATCCTCGCTTGCGGCGTTCGAAAAGTGTGGTCCAAGTTTTTCAAAGGCGTAGACTCGCCATTACAACAGATCAAAATGCTCAAAGAAACTCTCCATGAACTGGGAATGACTGGTCGGATGAGCCTCGAACAAGCAAAAGCTATCAAAGCCAAACGCGAACTTGCACAGGAATTACGTTGGTCTTCATTACCGTTACCACAAGTTTTTTTATTCAGTTATGAGCTCACTCTCTTTATAGAGGACGTTCAAGAATTTGAAAAAGCTGTGACGAAATCCAAGCGTCAACCTGTGAGCGATCAAGAGACAGATGAGAGTGAAAAGGATGTCAAGGAAAATGGAAATCCCAAGCGAAGAAGAAGAAAGGTATGTATAGAATTACTTGGCTTCCACGCGTTTGAACTCCAGATGTCACTTTCCGAATTTCTAGATGAATGCTGCGCAAAGCATTTCGGCGTTCTTGGGTGATCAGAGTTCGGATGAGAATTGAATTTTATGATTATTGTTGACCCGTTTTTAGTTAATTTATCTTGTTACCCACTGCATCTTGGATCATTCATATATATATCCATCGCCTGGTTGTGCTGTCCAACGAGTTGAATGTCATATAATCTTGCAACAGCGAGCTCCAGCTGTAAACCGTGTATTTATCGGGGTCATATGCATTAATATTTCGCGACGGTCGCACGCCGAAGGGTGATCGAATGATGCTCTTCAAGGGTACTTCATGTATGAATCAGATTCATTCGTCGGTCGACGGACGCAATTCATAGCCTTCATAGGCGGGACCGAAAAAAAACTGTAATGGAATATTCGGTAAGAAATCAACGGATCATCTGCCATTCCTGTTGGTCCGATCGAAAAAAAAAATGTATTCAGTCACAAGCGAGTAAATTAAGTGGATCTGACGCTCGTACCAGACAACCAACAATCTAAACATGTGATGGGGGATAGCCAGATATATTTTTATGACTATGATCTCGGGAGCCACGGAGAATGGATAGGATGCGTCTGACGTTTCAATTGCCAAGCGTCACCGTCTTGTTCCCTTCCACACTTCAGCTACCAAGTCTAGAACACATAAAATATATGGCGACAATCACAAGGAACACGATATACGAAAAACCTGAGTATTAATATAAGGAAACTGATATATAATTATGCGCATACTGACGATGTCAAATGATATCATGACGACTCTTCCTCACCTATTTATGATCTTTTATTGTCGACGTTGTAGTAGATGTGGTATTTGAAACACTGAAATCCGTGAGTTGCACATTGACAACAGAAGTCGCGTTTCTCGCTGTCACCCGCGGAGCAGATTGGCCAGTACCAATCGATTTTTTGAACATAGGAATCGCCGCGGATCGTGACGAAACTCGAGTATGTCTTTTCTCGCGAAGTTTGACTACAGCCACGACCATGATAGGAACATTGCAAACGATGAGAGATACAGAATTCTGTGTATAACAATTCCATTAAATTAATAGATAAAATTTGCATTGAAAATCTAGATTCTCACCTCGACGAATGCTGCGATTAAAATAGGAAAGGATTTTGATTGAAAAATGTATGCGGCATGTACGAGCGACACGATGGTCGTCACAATACTAGTACTAAAGATTAGCATGGTGCGATATCGCAGTCTTCGATCCGTGATGACCATGAATATTCGTATTGGAGCGATTAACAGCACGCTGTCAGAAACCACATCCGCTAGAAAAATAGGAGAATCAGATTTCGTTCCTGGATTTGCAGCTCCCTCCCACACACACATGCACATGCGCAACACATTTTTTCAAAAAGAACTCACCGATGATCTGACAGATGGCAACCGCGATGCTCAAATCGCATTGTGGAACTGCCATTTTTTTCCACGCCGACTTTGGTTCACATTCCCAGTAAAGCTGGGCAGTAAGGAAAAGCCAAGTAACGAGAAAAATAGCGCCAAACGTGTGAAAGATGCGGTTGGATTGTAGGTTCTGGGTGATTCGGACTAAAGAAAACAGGATAGATAAACGTGCCGACCTGGTAGAGGCATATGAATGCTATTCTTTTTGGAAACGCAGCTGATGAAGAAGAGCTCACCATATGGCGGCGTAAAACATATTAGACATCAGGTAGTAGCGCACGACACCGTTGTAATGAGCTTATAATAGAATGCCTTGAGCCTTTCTCAACCCAAATATTCGATGAACAAGATATGCTTACCTGGATCGAGACAGACAGCGACCAAATGGATTATCAATGCAGCCGAGCTGAGCACAGCCAATGCCTACAGTTATCAGTTTTGTTATTAAAAAAATCGAAAAATATAATTGCTGAATTTACTGACATCATCCACCCAAAACCGGCTTTGTCGTCGCATGCGCACAGTAATACGAATCAACGTAGTGAGAATAGCAACGCCACTACATGTCCCACAGGTTACTGTGACAGTGAGAAAATATTTACGCGCAGGCAACATGATCAAATGTCCGTGCTCACCTCGAAGTGAGAACAAATCCTTGGAAATATTGGGATCCATCATAGGCCAGTGGATAGTGAGAAAAGGGAAGCAACGGACATCTTAACAGCTGAGGCAGACAGATTTAAGATGTCTTATATGAAATGGCATGTACTTGATGATTTCCAAGTCTATCTATCTTTGATAAGTCCAGTCAATATGCGATGCCTTACTAGTGTAGTATGTAGTTCCTCTTGAGCTTCATTCTTGATTTCGTTGTCTTCTAGTGAGAATCGCCGTCCTAGAATAGGAGATAGCCTAGAACGCAGCGCGACAGATGGTCAGCATACAGTATAAAAAAGGTTAGCATCCCTCTGTCATCTATGCGCTCTCCACGGCCTCATTGCCATGCAAAATTGTCTTTCTGATATTTCTCGACCGCCAACAAATCCACTGATGAGCTAGCTTTAACAGATATCAATCAGGATCTTTCTGGCTTTCTGGTCTTTGAGAGTTCTGTATTTACACACCCATTAGCGAGGTATGGATATCTAGATAATGTGCATCAGCAAAATAAAAATAAAAAATTCTACCATGGTGATATTGGGGCATCTTGGTTTGCCCCGGGCTGTGAGACCGGCAAATTGAGTGAACGCGATACACCGAGACGACCGGGATCAAGCTCATCAAAAACAACCCACCGTGGGGGTGTGTTCTCCAGCTGTTCTTCCTCACGCTACAATCGCTTGATGATCGCTTCAAGCATCCCTTTATCCGTGTCATCTCTCGAATCGCCAGCAATAAAAGTCGTAGAAGAATTCCCACCGAGGACATGAGACCATGTCTCGGCTTCGATTTCTTGTTCAGGTAGTTCGTAGATTCCATATGGATCCGTTGAAGTGGCGAGGGTATGTGATTGATGTACGGATGAACGGACTACTATTTTAATCATGATCGCCCCAACACATTATGAGCCAATTCATGACAAAGGACCCTTTTTATATCATTGTAAGTTTGAAGCCGTCATATCCGTCTGTCCTTATGTGAAGTTTCATGATCAAGTTGATCTCCTAGCCAGCATTCACATTAAGACCAAGAAGACCGGGGTGCTCATGCGGAGCAAGTTCAGTCAAGAGACCAACGGAGAATTAGCTATGTTCCCGCGTGACATGATGAGACAGATGTCGGTGTGATCCCTGGCTAGAATAAAGACAGATCGTCGATATATGTGCTTACTTGTATTCACGCTCCAGATATGGTGTTCGAGCTTGAACTCTGTTTATGTGCTGTTATTCCGCGGCCTTGATTTCATTGACTTCCTATCTGTGGATCTGAGCACATGCACTTTGATGCCACCTTTGAAGCCTGCTTCGATGAGAGGGGAGGCTTTGCTGGTGGCTTTCTGGCCCTTCCGGAGGAGTTTCTGATCGGAGGGTGGGATGAAGGTGACGTCGTGCAGTCTCCTCTGGAGGTCTACGAGGGTCATGTCAGGGGGGAGGTGTTGCATAGAGGGCGTGGATCAGACAAACTCCTGCACAATATTTCAACAACATTCATTTGCCCTGGAATTTCTTGGTCTCATTAGTTGCGTGTGACGCCAGAACTATTTTACCGAAGAATCATGCCCGATAGTGGAAAGAATAGAATTCAAAAGGGAGAAGGGGAAAAACCAAAAACGGGGTGCCAAAAATCAACGCCACACTAGCCATCGATAATCCGCATTATCTATCAATTCAAAATTCATCAGTACCTTCCCGATTCTCGTTATCATATTCCGGAACTTTTATAAACTGGTTTTAACAGCATTTTATCTTCCCGCAAAAACGCTAAAGGACCTATTTTGACTGGTGTGCCTCGGGAAAAACAAAGCTATATCATCCTCGTGGCAAACGTGAGGTTTTACTTATATATTTCCCCCAAAGAGATACCTGCTCGGTATCTCCTGGAATGGACCAAAACGCCACACCCGTCGCACAGAAAGAGCTTATCGGCGTTTTTTCAGACTGGACTGAAGTGGTACCGGGCCCGGATCAAAAGTCGGTCTTAGAAGGCGTGAGAGAGTTGCATAAGAAGTTGAAGACCAAGGTTTTTGGGGCTTTCGGAAGTGACATTAGCATGCACTATCGTCCTTGCGGACAATGTAAGCCCGAGTTTCTACTTTCTCGGATGTTTTGCTCATTCAGTGTAAATACGGCAGTTGGCGAATCGAATCGGGACCTGGCACGCATGACTTATGGCCAACTTCCTCGTGCACCTGTAGTGCTCGTCTTCGAGCCATCCCCCGAGGGCAAAGCTGATGAGCTTCTCCAACAACTTCATTTTGACAATTATGAGTGTATGCATTTCATCTTCACCCCTCATTTTGTACTTATCTGTGATTAGCTCACTCGGTTCTTGACGAGTTCAAAAAAGAAATTGGCATGATGAGCACGATGATGTGGGAAATGCGTTATGAGCTGAACGAGACAAGGAATGAGCTGAACGACACAAGGAATGAGCTGAACGACACAAGGAATGAGCTGAACGAGACAAGGAATGAGTTGAAAGGGGCAAAGGAGACTATAGAGCGCCAGGAGGAGAGGATAGGTTCCCTGGAAAAGGAACTGAGCGGTGCAAAGAAGACCATCAAGCGCCAGGAGAAAAGGATAGGTTACCTGGAGAAAGAACTGAGCGGTGCAAAGAAGACTATGGAGCACCAGGAGGAAATGATTATCTCGCTCAAGGAGGAACACCAGAAGGTACGTTCTTCATACTTCGGTATTTCAAAACTTTCATGGACAAGCGCAGGACCACAAATTTCATGCTTTTTTACACCTCCGTGCCCTCCTAGACCAATCTCGGAAGAAAATCGCTCTCGTATTTGGCGTGGCGAAATGGAACACTTTTGTTCGGGAGAATGGCAATCAATGTTCAGCCATGATCTATGGCCAATTTGCCAACTCGCTTACGCTGGAATGCATCGAGTTTCTCTGTGATGATCAAAGTGTGGTCCGCCTCCGAGGAAATGTGATTGCTCACCATGAGGAAGCTGATAAAATGCAACAGGCCATTGCAGATGATGATGTGGTTGAAGATGATCGCAAACACCTTACAATGCTATTCGACTTTATTTCTCAAAAGATAGAGTAACTACTTCATTAAAATGATTGTACTATATGGTTTTTTCAATCTATATCTGAAAATGACCTCACCCGTCTCAAGACCATTTGCTTTTTTTTTCTTTTTCCTTTTTTTTTGGTGGAGCCTTTCTTGAGACCTTTGACAGCTGACGACCAGCAAATGCCATGCCCGCATGGCAAGAAGTCAGTTTCTCGGGTCAGCTAGAAGTCGTTTCGTTAAACGGGAGGAACATAAGTATGGCCACTCCTGGGAAAATGCTTTATGCACTTCCCGTGGGATCGATGGTGTGTGGGACTCCTTCGTGGAAGAAGCGTCTACCCACTTAAAACCCCAGGAAGATCTTCTAGCGTAAAGTCGGAAGTAAATTCGTTTTCCACGATGTTTTTTTCCATTTTTTTTGCAACTAGTTCTTTGGTGAAGGCTTTTCTGTCGAAGTGTTTTGTGTCCTGTTAGAATGATGTCCATGCGTAGCCGGTGGTTTAATTTAAGTTCCAAAAGCTTCGTTGCTCTTTTTGTTGCGGGCTCTTGTTGGTCGGGGCCTTCGCAGCCTATAACTTTACCGTATCTCCAAGACCATTTGCAATTCATGGTGGCCTAACCTGTTCATATGCTTCATTGATGCCGTTGAAGTCAATATCCAACGACAAACAGAGTTGGGTTTGAAGTTTCAAGATAATTCAGATTTTGAGCGATTGAATTTGTGTGGTCCGTTTGACCGTGCGCCAAGATACGAAATCTTCTTTGTATTTATATTTCGAACGTGGAACAACTATTTAGCCTTTGAACAAAAGTTGAAACCCCAACCGAGGGATACCACCGCAGGAATATTCCCGTTCCTTTGAGCTTAAAATTCATCTTCATATCGCTTGGTACTGAAAGGTTACCTCAGCTAGGCGAGCGACATTTCGTCTCGAGGCTCTTTGCAACTCATGGTGATTTAATTTATTAATTTAACTTCATTAATGCAGGCGAAATTAACATCCAAGGAAGAATAAAAATGGGTCCGAGGATTTCATAAGAGTGTAAGTACCTCAGCTATATAGACAAAGGGGCTAGCGCTATCTTTGACCAATATCTCGATCATTATGCATTATGGATGACGGCTTGAGAGTTCCCAGAGGAGTATCCGACTGATATGCTATACCCGTGGCACTGATTACCCACTAACACATAACGATCTACAAGGGTTCAAATATTAGAACAAGGGCATTAAAGTATTGTATAAGCCAACGTGTTGCGTATGAGGTCATTTCTGCTCTGTCCTGACAACGTAACGTGTGGGTTGAAAAGAAAGGAAGAGGGTATATAAGCGAGGCAAGAAAGGACAAGCCAAGACTTGATGCTTAAGATGGATGTTCGAAAAAAGGGGGGTAGTATGTTAAAGCGAGATAAGTTAAAAAAGGGTACTCATTAGATTTATGACGCTTCGATCCATCGTTGTCGAACAAGGTCCCCAAACCCAAATTCACCATCCACACCTTCATCCTGATCACCATTGCCAGGCAAACTGGAATGCCAATCGATAACAGGCATACCCATCGCACGTCTCCTCTCATTTCTCTCCCTCCATCGTCTCTCAATGATGCCCTCAGCTACTTGCCAACTCTCTTGGTGTCGTTGTTGAGGTATAACGAAATCCCAGTCGTAAGACTGTTTGGGCCAGGTAAGATCGACCATATAATCTTTCAAGAGATGACTTGGTGCTAGACCGTCGCTGACGACACCAAGGACGATCCGAGGGTCGTGTATCCCAAGAGATATTCTAGTGAAATAATGCAGAGAACGTTCATGGACAATAGTCGATATCAACGGACCGCCTTGGAGCCAGGCATCCGGAGAGACATTAAGAGACAAGTACGAGTCATCCAATAAATCAAAATCATTGGTCCACCAGTTGACGCAAGCGAGGATTATGACTTTGAGGTGGGGTAGGTTTTGACAATACTGGATGGTATCGCCCATACACGATTCCATTTCGGCGAAACTGTGGTTACGTATGCCGATGGTCATAAAGTTGACAGCGATGTGGGTCAAGTTGGTCAATGCTTGTAGGGTTGACCAGTCGTATACTCGCCAATAATATATATCTAGGTGGGTGAGGTCGCGGAATATGCGGTGTGTGAAATCGAGTCGAAGCTCTCGGAGAGCCTGGACCGATGTGGAAAACCTCCGCAAGTCCTTGAAGAGGAACGGGTCCCTGGAATCTTGTCCGATAATTGTCGAGGATTCAGCAATGTTTGGGTTCTCGCCCAGAGCTTCAAGCTCGGTGTATCTGAAGGGTGTGTTGGCTTCGCTGTCACTTCTTCGCCTTTTCTCCTGTTCATCCCTCCACTCCTCTCTGCTGACCCTGAGTTTGCCAAGGCTGAAGTTCAAGTCCAATGCTCTCAAGGTCGGAAAAGTGGTGCAATCGTAGGCCAGAAAGCCGACGACATAGCAGGCATGCGAGATGTACCAGGCAGCGACGGATTTCAAGCCCTTTAAGCCCCTGCCCAGCGCGATCAGCTGTTCCATCTCGGGGGTGGCATGACCATATATGTGCAGGGATTTGATGTGTTTCGCAAAGAATGCTGTTGTCTTAGTCTTTGAGAAGCGTCGGTTGCGAAAGGTGCGATAGAAAGCGGCGAAGCTGGTTGCGTCGTGGAAGGTGAGGTTGCGGTAGATGAGGGGCTCCACCCTGAGAGGGAGTTGAAATGGTAGATACACGCAGGGATGGTGAAGGCGTACCAGTGCTGGACTCGTCGGGAGACCAAGGCGAGGTGGACGGGGATGGGCCTGTCCTCGACGGCCTTTTCGAAGATGAGGCGGACGACGTCGAGGGGTAGTAGCTCAGCAGGCATGGGGAGGGTGGCTGTGTGGGTGGGCTTTTTATATCTGGGCAAGAGTCAATACTGTTGTGCGATCAATGCTGAGTATGCCCCTTGCAACGCACAACGCACCTTCTGGTATTTTCCCATTTCACATCTCTTATTACTTGTGCTCACCACTTTCTAGGCTTTCTCCTGCCCTCGATCCACTCCGCCCCGCCCTTCTTCACGTGCGTCGTCCCCCTTCCACACCGCGCTCCCCCCCCCGCTAAACTTCCCCAGCCAGCAACCCAACCCCGTCTCCCAGGCCGTGGTCACTGATCACTGGATAAAACTTATCTTGTCATACGCGAGGTACCGCAGACTATGGGCGCTGCGACTAGAAGATGTAGAAACTCCTGGAAGCGACTGGGACGAGATAACACGGAATAACCGAATCAAGCGTGCGTCTGGCCTTTCCTTCCCTCTCATCAACCTAATAGTGATCCCCAGGCCGACTTTTACCTGCCCATTTGTCTGCGATCCTGGCCACCATGGTGCAACGAGGTTGCGCGGCATATGAGCCTGCCAAGCAAACCAGGTCCGTGTTGCTGTACTGGCGTCTCCCCGAAGAATGGGCAGATGCTCTTCACCGCTGGGTATGTCCTTTCTCTTCAGCACGACAGACACGGCGTTGACTTCCTTTGAGGCGACCGACACTGGCCAGCTAAACACTATCATGACATTCTACGAGATCACAGACCCTCAGATTGCCTCACCCCTCTCTGGCATACCCGTTTCTCTGCTCAAAAAGGCGATCTCCATCTTGTCCAAGAGCGGGAGAGCACAGACCATCAGCATAGCAGACGGAGAAGGTGTCCGGTTCTTTGCTGGAGGTAGATGAGTCTTTCTGTAGTAGCTACGTCACATGACGCCTTAAAATGTGAACATTTTATCTTATCGCCCTCTCTGGCCACCAAATACCAGAAACAAAAAAAAGAGGTAAGAGCGATTGCATGCTCAACGACACGCACTCACCATTTTTTTGCAGGCATATGCTTGTCCTTCCAGGGTCGTCGTCCATCTCCAAACCCAAACGCGATGCCCTGTTGCGCACTATCCAAAAGGCTTGTCCGATAGTGACATCCATCGATGCAGTTTGGCTGCATCTTGTCAAATGTCGCACCACTTCACTGCAAGACGAGTTGGCGGACACCGCGTCCTCGCCCCGAAAGATCCTAGATCAGCTGTTCGCATACGGTGTTAACACTCAACTCCCATCCACTTCCGATTCTCTCTCCGTCGGAAAAAATGTTGCATACGTCATTCCAAGGCCAGGTTCCATATCCCCATGGTCAAGCAAGGCCACCGATATCGCCAACTTGTGTAACCTCAATGCTCACATTGAACGACTCGAACGTGGTGTCGCTTACATTTTCGAATCCACCCAACCTCTCACTCCCGCCCACCTTTCCCAATTCTCCGCGCTCATCCATGATCGTATGACTCAAATCATACAACTATCCCTCCCCCAAGAAGACCTTATCTTCGCTCATCATGAACCTCGATCCCTGGTCACCGTCGATCTTCAATCCACCATCCACACAGACCCCAAACTGAAACTCGCAACTGCAAACAAGGAACTCGGCCTCGCTCTGGCACCAGACGAAATCGACTACCTCGTTGATGCTTACGTCTCTGGAAAGTCAGCAATGGGACGAAATCCAACCGATGCCGAATTATTCATGTTTGCTCAAGTTAATTCTGAACATTGTCGTCATAAAATTTTCAATGCTTCCTGGACAATTGACAACAAACCTCTCGAGTCTTCTTTATTCCAAATGATTCGCAACACGGAGAGGATCAGTAATACGGGTACTATCTCCGCCTATTCCGACAATGCAGCTGTCCTTGAAGGCCATCCCGCCTCCCGCTTTTTTGTCGGAAAACGTTCCACAAATGGCCCCAACCCCAATCTCGACTACCTTTATCAATCACAAAAGGAAGATATGCCCATTCTCATAAAGGTCGAAACGCACAACCACCCGACGGCCGTTTCACCTTATCCTGGCGCGGCAACTGGTTCAGGTGGAGAAATCCGTGACGAGGGTGCCGTTGGACGCGGTTCGACACCTAAAGCGGGCCTCGCAGGTTTCACGGTATCCAATCTCCTTATCCCAGGTTTCATTCAACCTTGGGAGACCGATTTCGGTCGACCATCTCATATCGCCTCGGCTTTGGATATCATGCTAGAAGGTCCCATTGGTGCAAGCGCCTTTAACAACGAGTTTGGTCGACCAGCTTTGACGGGGTATTTTCGTACGTTTTCGGAAAGTATTCCGCTTTCGGTGGATGGTACGAAACGTGAAATTCGGGGGTATCATAAACCTATCATGATTGCTGGCGGATACGGAAACGTCAGGCCCCAATTTGCAAAGAAAACTCCTTTCAAACCTGGGGCTAAGATAGTTGTCCTTGGTGGACCTGGCATGTTGATCGGTCTTGGTGGAGGAGCGGCTTCGAGTCAAGTTTCGGGTGCTAGTTCTGCGGAATTGGATTTCGCTTCGGTGCAGAGGGAGAATGCGGAGATGCAGAGAAGATGTCAGCAAGTTATTGAGGCTTGTGTTGGGCTTGATGAGGAAAATCCGATTCAGAGTATTCATGATGTCGGTGCGGGTGGTTTGTCGAATGCTTTACCCGAGTTGGTTCATGATTCGGGGTTGGGAGCGATTTTTGAAATTCGGGACGTGTTGGTGGCGGATACGTCTATGTCTCCGATGGAAATTTGGTGCAATGAAAGCCAGGAGAGGTATGTTTTGGCCATCAGTGAGGAGGGTGTTGGGGAGTTTGAGATGATCGCGAAGAGGGAACGATGTCCGTTTTCGGTTGTCGGTGTTGCGACTGAGGAAGAAGAATTGGTCGTGACTGATAGATTGTTGGGTGGGGATGTGATCAGGCTGAAAATGAATACGTTGTTTGGGAAACCACCGAGGATGTCGAGGAGGGATACGCATAGAGTGGTTGAGAGACCTAATTTTGATCAATCTCTTGCTACGTTCTTTCCCCCGACGATATCGACCCTCCGAGATCGATTGGAGCAAGCTGTACAAAGGGTTCTTCGGTTACCTTCAGTCAGTTCCAAGTCTTTCCTCATCACCATCGGCGATCGTACAATTACAGGTCTTGTAACTCGAGATCAGATGGTCGGTCCTTGGCAAGTCCCAGTCGCAGACGTCGCAGTTACTCGCTCGTCATATGGTTTCGATACTATCACAGGAGAAGCCATGGCCATGGGTGAACGGACACCACTTGCATTACTCAACGCGGCAGCATCTGCTCGTATGGCCGTAGCCGAATCTTTGACCAACATCGCTGCAGCGTCTATTTCGGATATCTCGCGTGTCAAGTTGAGTGCCAATTGGATGTGTGCTGCGTCGAAGGAGGGTGAGGGTGCAGCTTTGTATGAAGCTGTTCAGGCGGTTGGGATGGAATTGTGTCCTGCGTTGGGTGTTGGTATACCTGTGGGTAAGGATTCTATGTCGATGTCGATGAAGTGGAGGGAGGGTGAGGAACAGAAGGAGGTTAGCGCTCCGTTGTCGTTGATTATCACTGCCTTTGCGCCTGTAAAGGATGTGAGAAGGACTTGGACGCCCCAATTGCGTACGGATGTGGATGAACCCACGGCCTTGGTTTTCTTTGATTTGGCTGGCGGGAAAACGAGAATGGGCGGTTCGGCATTGGCGCAGGTTTTCAAAGAGATTGGGACTACGTCACCGGATGTCGAGGATCCAGCGGTTGTGAAAGCGTTCTTCCAAGGTTGTCAGGCGGTGAAGGAAAAAGAACCTGGATTGGTTTTGGCATATCATGATCGATCCGACGGTGGTTTGTTCACGACGATCGTCGAAATGTGCTTTGCAGGCCGTATTGGCGCCGAGATTTCGCTGGATAGTCTCCATTCTCATCCGAATCCCATCTCGTTATTGTTCAACGAAGAGCTGGGAACGGTTTTCCAGGTCAAGGAGTCGGAGATTCAGAAGTTGTCGGCGATTTTTGTGGGTGTTGGATTTCCCTCGATTTCTATTCACGTTTTGGGACGCGTGAAAACTGGTGGAGATCAGCTGGTGGAGATTATTCATGGAGGCGAGATCATATTCATTTCTCATCGTGCCGATCTACAGCAAACTTGGGCAGAGACGTCTTACCATATGCAAACTATCCGTGATGACGCCGCGGCTGCTAAAGAAGAGTTTGATCTCATCAAAGATGAGAAGCATACTGGCTTATACTACGATCTCACATTCACTTACAAACTTTCAAGAGATTTGTTCCGCCGTCCTAAAGTTGCTATTCTTCGCGAACAAGGTGTTAATGGTCAAGCTGAAATGGCTTGGTCATTCACTGCGGCAGGCTTTGATGCTGTTGACGTTCACATGTCTGATATCCTGAGCGGCACCGTTTCTCTCGGTGATTTCCGTGGTTTGGCTGCGTGTGGTGGATTTTCGTATGGTGATGTTCTGGGCGCTGGGAAAGGATGGGCACACTCGGCGTTGCTGAATGATACTGCTCGCAAAGGATTTGTGGACTTTTTTAACCGGGAAGACACGTTCGCTCTTGGAGTGTGTAATGGTTGTCAGTTTCTCTCTCATCTTCGTGACATTATACCTGGGACCGAGTCGTGGCCGGATTTCAAACCTAATCGAAGTGAGAGGTTTGAAGGTCGGGTGTCGATGGTGGAGATTGTTGAGAATGGAGTGACGAAGAAATCACCGTTTTTATCGCATATGACGGGATCTAAATTGCCTGTTGCTGTTGCGCATGGGGAAGGTCGTGCATCGTTTTCGAAGATTGATCATCAGAAAGAATTATTGGAAAATCAGGGTTTGATTGCGTTGCGGTATGTGGATGAGAGAGGGTTGCCGACGGAAGTGTATCCGTTGAATCCGAATGGTAGCGTGGGGGGTATTACGGGTGTGCAGACTCCTAGTGGACGAGTGTTGGCACTCATGCCTCACCCTGAGCGGGTGGTGACTTTGGAGAGTAATAGTTGGTATCCACCGGAGTTTGTGGGGACGTGGAAGGGAAGTGGACCTTGGTTTAGGCTTTTCCAGAATGCTAGAGTATGGTGTGGGTAATCATTTATTGGTAATTGGTTGTTCTTAGAAGAAAGGCAATGTTATTGCGGCTTCGATGATTTTTTGTTAATCTATGCACGTGATGGTGTATTTGGCACGCGACGCGCCAATGATGCACGCCAAACGCGAGAGCCAACAATGTGTGCAGCGTGCGTCGGACACAGTGCAGCGCTTCTGCACTTGTTTACATGTCCTCACTACTGTCCCCTGTCCCCTCATCGCTCTCTGTTCGTGGCGAGTGCCCTATCTGCTATGAAATAAAAGAAATCGGCGTTTTTCAAGTATTTCCTTGTGGCAAGTCTGTTCTTTTTGCGTCCTGGACCCCCCCCCCCCGATATATATATTTAACATATAACCTTGTTAGGACATTGCTACTGTGCACCCTGTATCGACAAACTACAATCAGCACCCAATGAAAGAAAAATAAGTTGTCCACTGTGTCGAAGGACATTCCACAAAGTCGTGGAGAGAAGGACACTTGGATTCCAACCGGTCATTTACGACTCGAGCCCTGTCGGACATGTTATAGAAGGGATTAACCTCATGAATAAGACGTGTAAAACGGTTAGCGTCAAACGGGCTCATAATAAATTGACCAAGGCGGCGGAAAATATCGATAATGATAATGCGGTGCGCTATATATTAACTGGGTTCTCGTCCCTTTCTCAAAGTAATTTTTATCTCTTTTGTTTTTGCGTGTAGGCAAGGCTGCTTAAAGCCATTGAGGATTTTGCGAAACGTATAGTTCCCCTTTTCGAGGAGGTAGAGCTAGGAAGAACGAGGATACAAGAACTCGAAGTTGACCAGCGTAATTCCTCTGAGAATCTCACAGCAAAATCACGTCAAGTTGAATCGCTTCAACAACAAGTTTTCGAGCTTCAGAGTTCAAACGGTGTACTCGAACAAAAATTCCTTGACACGCTGGAATCTGCTGAACTCTTACAAGCCAAGACTGAAGAGTCTCAACAGCAGTTGACGGAGGTGAAGCAAAGTCTTGCGATGAGAGAAGAGGAACACAAACAGGCTATAGATTCGTTGAAAAGGTTCAAGATCTCGGTGAGCGACAATGATTCGCATTTCGAGCCTGGTTTGTTGATCGTGCTTCCTGTTTACTAGGATGAAAGGAAGTCGGAGAAAATCAGAGGTCTAAAGAGAGAGGTGATCGAGTTGGGCCAGAAGCTGCGACAAGTGAGAGGAGTGAGAGGAGAAGAACAGGATTCATGGATGGTAAGAGTTTTTTAATTTCGGAAGAAAAAGTGTCTCAACTCGGCTAGGACGTCGATCAAGATCATAAACCTACCACAGCGGCACCTTCTGGAACCAATATTCATCTACCTGGCCTTTCGTCTTCATATATAGCTGCAGCAGATGGTGGATGGGATGTCACTCGAAACTTTGGATTTGAAGGCATGCCCCGACCTGGTTTCGGTTCCAGGAGGGACGTAGACAGCAAGAAGATGAACCGTCTAACCAAAAAACAGCCACCTGGCGGTTCCAAGACCAGTTCGAACTTTCCTTTAAATCTCGACGCGAAAGGACGGCCAAAGGCTGCAGTCCATATCGGACCAAAGTCGACCATCCGAGTCGCTCAACGATTCTGAACCATTCACTATACCATTCTTGTAATGTATCTCACAATATTGATCAAACAGACTGTACGGCCTGAGAGACAGAGTGAATTGCGCTCATGGTGCATAAGTAACAAGTGCATAGAGTGTACAGTCCCATAAAAATGCATGGGTGGACGCAAGAGAGAAAGTTGGGGAAGCGGGGTTTTTGGGAGTTTATTTCTGCATAGAATCAGTGAGTAACGGTCGAAAGTAGGATTTGATGACAACATACAAGGATGATACCATCGAAGCGTTGCTTGAACCATGCCATGGTATCCTCCTTCTTAATCCGATGTGTGAAGCCAATTCGGTTCTTCTTCGCCCTCCTCCGTGCCACACGGTCCCCTGGTCTGCCCATGACAATGTAAAAGTCCATGCCGAAGATACCGATGCCGGGATCGTAACGAGCGCCCAAATCGATGTGTTCTTGGATACCAAAACCAAAGTTACCGGTATCCGAAAAGTTCTTGCGTCGCAGCTCGTACTCTTTCACCTTCAACCCACGCTCTAGAATCTCCTCGGCCTTGGGACCACGGATGGTGACGTGAACAGCGATCTTTTCGTTACGGCGGATACCGAATGTTCGGACGGTGTAGCGGGCTTTTGAGGTGACAGGAGTCTGACCGGTGAGCTGTTCTAGCACCTTGGAGGCACGAGTAAGGCGATCACCAGATTCACCAACGGAGATGTCTAGTATAATATACATCAGTATTGCGAGCCAGCACAAGAGTTCCTCGACGTACTGATGACCAGTTTGTCGATGCGGGGTTCTTTCATGGGGTTGGTGGGTGGCTTTGATTTTGAGTCGGCCTGGAAGAATAAGCATTGTGGATGAACCGGGATGGAAGCTGTTGCTCACCATTTTGTCGGCGTTGCTGGTGGTCTATCACTGCTCTGGCCTAGGATGGACGCGCCGATGGGTGGCTGAAACCTTATTTGTTGTCCTGCACATTCCATCACGGACTTCGCCGCATGCACTCACGTGACAACTTAAGCAGTGTCGTCCGACTTGTGTGTCCACTGTTCGGTGCTCCTCGCGTCCGAAAGAGCTTTTGCCATTTGCTTGCCTTGGACATTCGATTTCCGGGGCATCGATCCTAAACAGATGATTCACCATTGTGACGGACTTTCTGCCCGATGAGCCATTCGTCTGCAGATGTGAAGAGTGCCAATTCAACCAACCCTTGTCTCAAAGCCTCCAGCCAGCGGTGAGCTGCACAGTTAAATTGACACCTTGAAATGCCCTGAATGTACTCATTATTTACGCCAGGGTTGTCACACTCGGTCGCCATATTTCTCCGTTGAGACAACAGATCAAGATCTCATCAATCCCTTATATACTTGGTTTCGTTGGATTCGCCCCGTATTACAGAGAGTGCATGAAGAAGCCGTAGGAAAGTCAGAGATCAGTCATCCACGCGTTGGGGTTTTTTTTTCACCTGTCGGAGTGATCCACCAACCTTACCAAGATTGATTCCTGCCTTACGTTCCCTGGCCCCACACACGACTCCGTACGACAGATAGCCCACGGATGGTCCAGCTTCCTTGAACACCTGTTCCTGATCTGGAAACGTCTCAATCTTTACCCGCGTCTTACCCTACGCAGTCCAATGGGGAAGGGTTAATATGACAAAATGTTACTTGCCGATGGACCAATAGTCAGTGTGTATCCGACGGTCCTTCACGGGAATTCCGGCATGGTAAGCCAGCGCTGAATGACCCTGATTTGATGAATGCTTACTAGGTGTTACTGGTCAGTCAAATGAGCACAATGCGCGATCACGCCTCTGACAAATCCGAACGAGGCTCAATCATACGGCTACATATAAAGATCACCATTTCACATGCCGTTGACTTCAAGTCTACTACTTCCAGCTACACAACTCTCAATGTCAATGATGTCGTGTTGCATTTGCTTAGAGGGTCTGCAGTGCCCTGTCTCTTTGCCTTGTGGTATGTAATCACCTCCTTGTCTCCCGCTTCCATCCTCAACTATGTTACAGGTCATATCTTCTGTCGCGATTGTCTGAAGAGAGTGGTCCAAGCAGTCCAACCTTATTCGACTTTACATGCTTGTCCGACATGCCGTGCGCACTACTACATTCGTAAGTTAGTTCTATACTACGGCTAGCAATAATCTCATTTGCACTCTCAGCATGCCCAAATCTATCGACTGTACCCCCTCATCTTCGCCCTTACATCATACCCAGTATAAGGAAGGTATATCTCGACCTTCCCTCGAAGCCCGAGCAACCCGATGCCTCGACATCGGATTCACCAGGCGCCCTATCGACAGAAATTGCGAGACTGCGGGCCGAAAATGATGCCCTGCGACATAACTGTTGCATGTGGCGAAAAAGAGCGGAAGTCCACTCAGCAGCCACTCTTGGTCTTCTGGAAATGTCAAAATCAGCCAAAGACCAGATCTTTCAGCTTGCTCAGGAACGAGATCAAATTCGCAATGAACATCGCAAACTAGAACATGATTATCAACAACAGAAGTAAGCACATCGCGTGACATAGTTTTCAGGCGACTAATAAACTGCGTTTAGGGTGATCCTTCGATCCATAATGGCCAACACAAGCCCCCAAATTTGTCCCCAATCGCCATCCGCCAGCAATAGCGAGCCAACTACCTCAGTTGCCAGCTCTGATCCTCCCTCATGTCCGCCATCCCCACCGAATACCGAACGATCTCGGAAACGGGGGCGAACTGATACAGAAAATGATGCGGATTGTCATCACCCTCCAGCCAAATTCGCGCGATCAACTAATTCAGTGACGGAGACACTATAGACGCGCCCGCGCTTTTTTCTTTCCTGGGACCTTTACGACTCTTTTCTTCCTATTTGGTTCGAGCTCAGACGACAACATCAATCCATGTCTTTACGGTTTTTACGACCTCACATTGTCATAATTTATAATATCATAGTCGCACATCACAAATTACTATTTCCGATGAAGGTTGAACGTTGAGTACTGAGTGATCGCCGAACCGGAGTGATGTTGATCTGCCTCGAGGCATACTGGTAATACTCAGAGTCTCCAGGCCAACCCCAGGCCTTATTTTTGACACTACTTTCTCATTCTAGGCAATGTCTACTATATCCTCCAGAACGCCGCGGCTCACAATAATGGCGCCAGAACCATTTGACCACCCGGATGCCGACGTTATCCTCCGTTCCTCGGACAAGGAGCCTGTCGACTTCCGAGTCTTCAGACTATTGTTGTCTCTAGCATCGCCATTTTTCGCCGTGATCTTCACTCTTCCTCAATCGAATTCGCCCATCAGGGTGGAAGAATACGAGGATGGCGTACCTGTCATTCAAATGTCGGAGGACAAACGGACCCTCCATCTTTTGTTGCAGTTTTGTTATCCCATCGCGCTGGTTGATATGCCCCGTCTATCATCATTGCAGGAATTGCAAACAATCACACAAGCTGCGCTGAAATTTGAAATCGGCGGAGCTCAACGGTTTGTGAGGAAGACGATGTTGGAAGCCCGGTTCATAGAATCTCAGGCCCTGAGAGTATTCGCTATTGCATGTCGATTTGGATGGGCTAATGAGGCAAAGACGGCGGCGCGATATACCCTCCGACAACCACTTTCAAACTCGGCTTATTTTGAAGAACTCACTCAGATCACTGCGGCATCATATCACCGGTTACAACAATATCATCGGATCTGTGGTGAAGTAGCTGCGTCTCATGTTAAAATGCAACCTGCGCTGGCAGAGTTTGACGACGAGTGGACCTGGGTCCAGTGTCAAAGATGTCCCGGAACCAATGCTCGCGCAAGTAGGGATTCAGGATACCCGGATTCGCGCAGATGGTTTGCGGAATGGGTTAGTGACGTTGCGGCAGAGGTTCAACAGCGACCGTGGGGAGTAGTTGTGAAGAAATTTGATTTTAGGGAAAGAGCCGTTTCAAGTGCGCGGCGTTGTCCAATATGTGGACCTCGGGCTGCTGGAGATTTGGAGACCTTCTCGGAGATTCTGGCAGTTGAAATTGAAAGAGAGTTGGCTTCCGTGCGTTTTACATACATTTACTACGTCGGGAACTCGCAGCTCAATTCTGCGTATGCCTTTCAGATTGAAATAGATATCGACTTTAGTCAGGAAGCTCCTTGTGGCTGGGATTGAGCGTTAGGTTCAGACGATGAAGCCGCGGGTCTTTCTGTGCACTCGGAAAAGAGTGCCCTTTTTCCAAACTGTACCAACATCATCTATCCGTGTCTGACACGCATCTCCTCAGCATGCAACTATTCGGCCGAATTTTGTCCTTTTAGGATCTGGATGGCGAGAGGAGCATCCGTCCTCACCTGTTGAGCCCGTTATGGGCCAGAGCTTGAGACTCTGCCGTCACAGAGTATCAGCCTTATCATTAGGATGCTGAATTATTCATCGGCTATGTTCGCCACTGAAGGGGCGACCCTATTTTCTGTTCATTGCCACGGACCAACGTGACAACGTCCCCTGGGCATGTCAATCTATAATCTGTGAATCTGTGAATCTGTGAATCTCTCTTCTATGCCGCGTGTCAGTACGTTATTGTAGTTCTTGATCATGAATCTTCTGCTGGTCAGAGGACTGGTCAGCGGATCTCAGAAAAGGTCACGAGCTTACGTAGTTGACAGTGGCAATGGCACGCGAGTGATTTCTGATTTCCGGATATTTTTATCGCGACTTAAATTCCACCAGCCCCTTTGACGCAGTATCAGTGGTGTTCACTCCAAGCTTTGCTCGTGAGGCGCGGGTGTGCTATTGTAATTTACTCACACGACGACTTACTAACATCACGGCGATGACATGGCATCGTGAGTAAGAGTTGTCAAAGTTCCATCGACTAGTTAATCTTCCAAAGGTCGTTCTAGGCGAGAGAACCGTTCTCGCGGCGATAGGGGCATGTGCAGGATCGCGTGAGTCATCCCTTAGCTGGAGTATTATTTGGCGCCGTTTCCCAGAGCGACGTTTCACTGAGTTTCAATTTAACAGCTCTTTGGAAACCCCTTGGGTCTTACGGTGATTAGCTGCATGTGGCGCTGATCATGCCGCCGAAAAGGAACGACGAGGCACCTTGTATACGAGTCAAAGCCACGTGAAACTCTACATTCAATTAAACGACATTGCGCCTCTGATGATCCGATAACGCGCGACATGAATACATGATAAGCATGGCAATTATACCCGTACCTACTCTTTTTTTCGAGGCGTTCAATCAGGGGGTGCCAGAGAGGCGTTTCGTATCTCAATGTCTCGATCTTGAAGGTATATATCCAATACCTGATGCGTTTGCGTCTCGTTTCAGCGCCAAAGGGAAACACGGGATTCAATCATTCATATCATGTCATCATGACATCGCAAACATCTCAGCCGACCTCGTGAGCACGTTGAGACGCCGCTTCCTCAACCCAAGCTCTTCACAACTCAAATCACCCGGTGTTAATCCGTTCCGTGGCTTACTGATACATGGCGCTTCTGAGTCAAGCCGCAGTGAGGGATTGATCGGCGGTCATGCTCTCGCTAACAAAATCTGTGCGGTCTCTGATGTGTAGTGGGGTATCCGGTTCCGTATAGATATTTCAAAGCAGGCAGTCCAGGATAAGAGCCGAAGTCTGTTCATGAAAGGCTTGCGAGGGTCTATATCTCCTGGTCTCCTACTAGGATTTATTCAGGGTCGCGGATACGCAAGGGGTTTGAACGTTGAATGAATGTTGTGTTGGACTCGGAACAGCTCGGTTTGATAGACGATTCCGAGAGCCGGCCACCATATCAGGCATGAAAACGAACCCGAACGTTGAACCTTTCCCCGCCGTCTATGGCACTCCGGTGTGAAGGCTAGTTGGCTAGCATCCAGAAACATGAAAAGTCGATTTCAAATAGGCTTGTCAATTTTGTCTCGCCGGCGTCGGCAGCCCTGAAAATTCGCGATTCCAGATTACTGTCATGACTAGATCTGGACAGCTTTGTATTGAGGCCCATGAGGTCGTCGGTCGGAGTTGTATCCTGGGGCTCACCGAGATGTTACATGAAATGGTAGAACAAATCGTCCCGCTCTCAACATATTCACATGTTCGAGGAGGCGCACTGCATCCTGGGTAATTTTTTTCGCCGACAATAGATTGCTCTATCACTGCTCATAGAATTTCACCATGTCAATCAGGCTTCGAACAGTCTAACTCCATGGGTATTCGGTCGAACGAGCGGAAATTCTCTCACATGGGGTGGTTACGTTGACAGCTGGGCTCCAGTTTACTCCAATTCCTTCTGATGTAAGTCTCAATGTATTGCTACTTATCAGGTAGTGGACTCCGCCAGATGTCGATCTATAGCGGGACAAAAAATAACAAGAAAGAAAGAAAACATAGAAATGCGGTGATTACCTATACACCGTTTATCACAACAGTTTTTATCTGGTTAAGAAGAGAAAGAAAATCAGCTCTACTTCATGGGCCCCTCAGCTGAGGTTGGCGTGCTTTATCCTGCAATAGGATGGGAAAAAAGCTTATCTGAACTAGCCATATTCTATTATCCCTTGATCTTCCCTTTGTGCCTTGCCTTTTGTGCTTCTCCTTTTGTGCTTTCTTATCATCCTCCAAGTTCGACTCGGTTGACGTTGGACTGCAGTCTGCACCATGAAAGTTTGCTATGTGCTGGCAATAGCGACAGCTATGCTGGGCGTAAAAGGCGATACGGAACTGCCAGAAGGGCGTCCGTCTGGGATGCTACGACATTCAAACGCAATCACCGTGCAAACCGAACGCACTCCTGGTCGATTACGAAGTTTAGTAGAGAATTCCGGAATATGTGGTGAGCGATTCCTGCAAACAGATATCTGCTTTCCTGCTAAGCACGACATGTTATCTTCAGAAACGACAAGTGGGGTGTACCAGGCTTCGGGTTATGGCGATATAAGCCACGATGGAAGTCTGTGGTAGGTGCCATTTGGCCAATTCAACATGTCTGCATCCAACTCCCATGATGTCGCCTGTCAGGTTCTGGTTCTTTGCCGCCCGTAAAAAACCCGACGTGGCCCCCCTTGTGCTCTGGTTCAATGGCGGTGTGAGTGACCGACTCGTTTCCATCTTAGACGTCAACTGACACTCCTAGCAGCCAGGAGAGTCTAGTATGGCAGGCCTTATGCAAGAACACGGACCTTGTCGCATAAACAATGACTCTCACACTGTGTCACCGAACGAGTATTCTTGGAATGACCGAGTCAATATGCTTTACATTGACAGCCAGTCGGCGTCGGATTCTCAACAGGAAATAGGACAATCAATACTACGGCTGCTGCTGCTGCAGATGTCTGGAACTTCACGCAGATATGGCTTGCTGATTCAAGATTTTCGCGTTACCAAAGTAGAGACTTAGGCATTTGGACTGAATCGTATGTGACATTGCAATCACTATTACGAAAATTATTCATGCATGGGTACGCACAGCTATGGTGGCCATTATGGCCCAGCATTCGCTTCGTGAGCACCTGAAGTCCAACGTATTTTCCAACCTTACATTCCTAATAGATACTTTTTGTCTCAAAACGAGGCCATCGCTTCTGGGAAAGTGGAAGGAATTCCGCTTAATCTGAAGGCGATGGGTGTTGGTAACGGCTTAGTGGTTCGTGTCCTTCAACGAACTCACGTAGCTCAGAACTGAACCAAGGGTCAGGCTCCTTTAATTCAGTACCAGGGAATCCTGGATTATGCCTCTAATAACACTTACCGCACTTTCAACTCTAGTGATCTTTCCTTGGTAAAAGCGGCTTGGGAAAAACCTAATGGTTGCAAAGATCAAGTGAGTAACCAGTAGGATATTTCACATTCAGACCCTGACTTAGACTTCCAGATCGCGACGTGCTATAACAATGGAACCGATGCAGAATGCTCTAATGCACAAGAGTTTTGTAACTTAAACTTCGTGGGGCCGCTTGCTCAGAACATCAACGTAAACAATACCTCATTTGAAGTATTGCTGCAAGCTCACATTGCCCATTTATTGCCCAGCCTTACTACACTCCCAATCCTCCGACAGACCCATATCCCTACGACCCGGCCGCATACCTGAATTCCATGAGATCCTCTATTGGGGCTGAAACTGAATGGTTCATGGTGAATGATAGTGTCGGCATGAATTTTGCAGCGACAGGTGCGCTTGTATCTGCCGACATGATTGTGAATGTATGATCAATGTCCACAGGCGACTGGATGAGAGATTTTAGTCGCGATGTAGAGCGTGTAATTAACGCTGGAGTCAGAACACTCTTCTATGATGGAGATGCTGTACGATATTCTTTTGGTATATCTCCTCTTGTGCGGCTAAATATCTTGTACCTAGGATTTAACCATCTGTTATCAGGGTTTTCAACTTATGGTGGGCTTCTTTTCAGTGTTTTGAACCTCAAATAGATAGCTCACCTATCATAGCTCGATGCACTTAATACTACCTTTTCGGAAGAATACCGTCGGCAGAACTTCCAAAATTTTGTTGTTTCCGGGCAAGCCGCTGGTCTTTACAAAAATGCGGGGACCTTTTCATATCTTCGTGTCTTCGGCGCCGGCCACCGCGCAGCGGCATATGGGGTGAGCGTCCTCTATCTTCCTACCACTGACTCCTAACATTCTAACCCCTCTCTTCTAGTACGGAAACTTAAATCCAGGCCAAGCGGCATTCCAGATGTTCAATCAGATTATGGCAAATCAATCCATCGGTGACGATAGTTCTGGACCAAATTCGGACCACACAAGTCATGATGGCTCGAGCTCGTTGGAGAGTTGGGGGACTTCAAATATTTTCTCATTGGTCTTACTTGTGAGCTGGGTTTTCTTGTGAATATGTATACCTTAGATACCTTTATGGCTTGTTGTAATTTATCTTACTTTATTCCGCTGTGGTTCTAGTTGCCTTCGAGGTCTGGATCGTTACTTTTCTTGTCATGTTCTGTTTTCGACCATACTTCTTTTTCATATTGTCCATATTGCCGGTGCAGATAATCAAGCTTTTCAGAGCCCCTAGAACCCGAGCTGAAATTCAATTCTCAATACTCAATATTCATTAGTTTCACAGCTGTGATGACAGTGCCCAATCTCTGGACGTCAGCAGACGATTTTCGGCGTTTGAAAATTGAGATGCGTGGGTGAATGGATAAAATTTGACGCCTTCGATTTCTTGTTTACATCGACCGGAAGCTGACAGATTATTGAACGACGAATAAGGGCAAGGAAGGGTTATGGCTTTACCCACTGCATTACATCTCCTCTCAATCTGGGTGGAAAGTGAATTTGGGTTCGCAGAAATGGTAAGGCAGAGATGGAGTCAGGCACCATTTTTCAGACAGTTACATTCATAATACCCTTGTATTTATTTATTTTTGCTTTCGTCGTTCTGAATGCTATTCTATCCGAGCATCTTATTCTTCTGGAAATTCAAGACGATAACATCAGCCAGACATCGAAAGTGTTAGGAAACCCACAGCACATATTTGATTTTCGTATTCAAGATATTAATGACGGCATCGAAACGAAAGTGGACCTAAAGTAGAAAAGATTGTATCAAGTTGACCAGACAATGGAGAGAAAGAGAGCGAAAAAAAGATGAAGGAAAAACAAAAAGTAGACATCTCCTTGAGCAGATTCTATCGATATTCCACGAGGTCATAACACACTTCGGCAATGATAAAAGCTACTAGAAAAACACTCGTCCTAGGCATCCAGGAGACAATTGTTGCAGAGCGATGCGACATTTATAGGCAACGGCTTCAAGAAATGCCTGAGTAGACGACATAAACTGTTTCAGCCTACTCAAGACGTACTCATTGCGAAAGAACCTGCGCGCCTTCCTATATACCTGCTTGCAGAAGCCAAAAACACCCGTAAAGCCCTGAATACCCTCACTTTGAAACGCGCAAGATAACCACGACAAACTGTCCATACGCGCGAAACCTGATTTAGAATGCGATTAGCATATGACGCGTTGACGAAAATAAGGCGCGTAAATCAAAGAAGCAATGACAAAAGGCAGCTTATGGAAAGATGGCTAGTAAAATTGGGCGACCTACCTTATACTCCAGCGTTTTTTCATACGGATGTTCCTGCATGTGAGCCTGCATAAGGAGCGCAATGATGAGAAAAGGATAGTTCGAACCAACGAAGACTCCCCAAAACTTACAACATGCGCACTGACCCGCTCGTACAATTCCAAGGAAAACTCGCGTTGTGCGTAGGGACTGGATGGTGAAATTTGCATCAAAGGAGTGAGAGGCACAAAAATCCCATTGGAGGGCTTGGCCGAAGAGGAAAACACAGCGGGACATGGAGACGGTCCTTCAAGTGGTATAGATCCAGTTTCTGGTTGTATATCACTTGAACTACGCGAAGGAGCGCGCGTCACGTTGTCAAGGTTGAAGGACGAAGAGGAAGCCATGGTTCGTTGTGGAACTCAGGTAGGAGGAGTGGTGAACAACAGTGCTGAGGTTCAAGGCGGGAAAGCGCCCAGAAGTGAGGCATATTCGTTCTTAAAGCTTTAGGATGCCTCCGAGTTAACACCATCAAACTTCGACTTGCGCACCATTTTTCTACATTGCCAACATTCATGAACCCCCCAGTCCTCTCCCTGCCCACAAACTATGACATCCGGATTCAATTCTTGAGGAGAGCAGCTACGCGACTAGTCTGTTATACGATTTGTAGAACTCCTGTGGCAGAACATCCGGTATCAACCTCGACTCAGGTATTGAGAAGAATCGGCTCTATCATCGCAAGGTCATCAAGACATACACGGAATGGTATCATAGAAGGCAGATGAACCTACACGAACACCCAATATGCTCTGGTACGCTGCTGATCGACGGTCGCCCGACAAGTCACCACTAAAACCACTGGCGCTCTGCTGAACCAGTCGTCGTCGATACATCGCAGGAAGCAAGGTTGCATGGGTAATTGTTGGAAACCTGTCAACATGCTGTTCGTTATTGTTTTCACGTTGCTACCTCTCAAATGGTCTTCATCTTCCCTCTCCGCCTATACCTGGTCAATCTTTGAACCCTACTAGACAGCAGAACTGCGGTGCACGTCGATCTATCATCCAACAGCATGTGAACGTAAAGCTTCAGCAAAAGCGTTACATCCTGTGAAGTCAAAACTTGTGCTTTCCGATACTTGAGCTCGCTCTAGCAGTTTTAATCCTCAGTGTCAATGTAAGACACGTTGACTTCAGGTCATACAGATGGCCTCTCCTATAAGCCGCTCCATTATCCCGGGCAGACGGATTCGAGTCAGATTTTCTCTCGACCATGAGGCGCTCGGGTCTCGTGGGGCGGGTGGCGGTGCCGACCCTGAAGCGACGCCGCCTTGATGTGAGTCATGCATCGCGCTCTCTTTGTTCTACCATCTCGAATTGAAACTAATTTGTCCTGAGATTATGGTTTGAGTGTTTGCTTCCAAAATTTCAAGAAGACCGGACAACATGATCACAGAATATCGCCGCAAGACACAAAAAAGTTTGATGGACCTGCCCCAGCAGACTTTTTGAACCCAAGATTGAGCGTGATAAAGCCTTTGGATTCTCTTGGAATATGCTAGGATGCAAATCCCCAGATTATTGTTCTGCATCAAGATCGACTGTCCAAGATAATTGCGATGAAAGGGATCTCAGCTGCCGTATTTCTCGACAATGGTTCCCGACCTGGTCCAGAAAGTGCTAACGGTGGAATCCAAGCATCTCAAAACGAACAAGGCTTTGAGAGACAATGCAATGATCTTGTGCGGAATCCAAGAAGAATGTCCACGGGTTATATGATTTTTCTACTAAAAGATGTAGATATGCTCTATCTCGAAAGAAACTGCGGACGTACCATCTGAAGGTCGTATTGACTGTTTACTCCCATCTAGTCCAAGTTGCTGGTGATTGTGACCGTTGGAATGCATCGAAGCATGCTCCCTGTCGTGGCTAAACTAGAATGTCCGTTGTGTATGAACGCCAAAATCGACAGGAAAATGCACATGCGGATTGAAACACGCGGTAGGAAGACGGTGTCGCTGCTCGTAAATAAATGAGGGAGCCTGTCGTGGCCAACAAGGTCAGTGTTTGTGGCAGGAAATTGAGGATGTTTTTGTTTTTGACGGATCAGCCACTGAGCTTGGACCACCTCCCCCTAACCATGCTACACAGCCCTCATAGCCTTCTCCATTACCGGCTCTTCCTTCAGAACGCTCTCTACCACATTTACACCGACCAGAGGGTATTTCAGACCGAGTCTCAGAACATTCTTGAGTCGTGGACGGTCCAAACTCGCGATTTATCATTCGACCATCGCACCAGCTCGGCCCCACCCCCTTCTTAACGCAACACCACCTTCGCCACCATAATCATCGCCCCAAGTTCTCGTCTTTTCTAGCCACAGCAATCCACCAACCTCTCCCTACGCCTCGTCAGTTTTGCACCCGCCAGATCGGTGAAGAAGGACGCCCAATGTCAATGACCTCGACTGCTTCGGTAGGATGTGTGCGACTGCGCGATGTTGTAGAGTCAGCTGGAGAGAAATGTGGCCGAGTCTGGATTGCCGAGTTTCTGGCGTTGAATTTGTACGCGCTTCTAACGTTGATCCGCATTGTCACTACTTCTGGATTTTCCCTATTCATTCTTTCCTCATCTAATATTCTGAATACTGCGCGACAAAACTCAAACATTATTTTAGAATTCAGATACTCAATAAGGCGGAGGAAACATTTTTCTACCTTGCGAGAAGAAGAACCAGTCTCATCTAGATTCCTGCCGATCAAAATCTCTTGCCTAATTATATTGAGACGAGTGCCATCTCTCATCGAGCATGCGAACTCAGAAATGCAACTCACGAAAACTTCACCGCTTAGTGGGCCCTCCCCACCAGCTCGACTCACAGCCCACGCCTACGTTCTATTTACCACTCGAAGGCTCCAAAACGTGAAACCATACTGTCCGATTGTACGTTCTTTTGGCAAACCCGCCTTCAATCTCAGAAATAAACTTACGGTGATAAATCATACGTATAATAAGTAGGTCATGTCCAGATGAATCTGAAAGTAATGAATGGCCTTTCTAATTCTGAGTGATCTCAATCTAGACATGTATTCGGGCTTAGAGCACTGAAAGTTTTTGACTGAGATAGTTAATTGAAATTTATTAAAAATTGATGAACTGCCTTTAAGTAGCAGCCATTAACAACCGGATCGGGCCGACATCCATAAGAAAACATATCTTTCAATCTAAGACCCATTATTATCATGTCCATGGGCGTCCTCCCCGATTCAAACGAAGAATATGGAACAAAAGAATACTGGTAGCGTTACATGCATTTGATAAGCCTCTCAAATTAGTATGTTCATGAAAATCATACAGGGATCAAAGATACTCACAGTACGTCCAAGAGTTCGAAATTTTGAAGGCTTGGTGGTATGTCGCGCTGATTTGCTCTCATAAGAGAAACCGAAAGCGCGGATTTCGATTGGTTTAAATCGTACAAGGATCTAGCCGAATTACTACATGAACTCATTCCGAACAAAATGTCCAGAATCCTGATGTTGGGCTGTGGTAATTCAAAATTGTCTGAAGATGTACGTACACTCCTTTCGCGTATTCAGAATTAAAGAGCGGAAAGGAATGAGACTCAGATTTTTGTAGATGTGGGAGGATGGATATAAGAACATCGTCAATACCGATGTGCGTTTCTCTTTTCCAATTGTCATCGAATGTGGAAACAAAGTCAATGTTTTTTTCCAAAAAATGAATTCTATAGTATTCCAGAGTCCTAATTGAAAACATGAAACAACGTCATAGCGAGGCTCGACCAGAGATGGAATGTATGTCTTCCCTTTGGACAGATATAAGAGGTTCAATGGGGTTTTGAAGGGTATGAAATGGATGTCCGTCATCTAAATTTTGACGAGGAGTCATTTGATGTCGCGATTGATAAAGGTATGCCTCTTTTACTAGTAACCTTTAACGAACCCTTCTTAATCAATCTTACAAAGGGACTATGGATGCTATGATGACAACCAAGGGCGATGTATGGGTAAGGTTGATATTTATTATTCAACCCCGATACATCGTTTACTCAACACTTCCCAGGTTCCCCCGGAACAAGTTATCAGAGATTGCAATAAAGAGGTTGATGAAGCCCTACGGCGAGTTGACTCTCCATCTTGACTGTTCCACCATCTCATAAAAGCAAAAGAATGCTTCGCAAAGGTGGATCTCTTATTTATCTAACATTCGGTCAGCCACACTTCCGCCGAAGGTACCTGACGAGGCCGGAAACCACTCTGGAAATCAAGGTTCTAGGGGACGCTTTCCATTATTATTTGTACATAGTTCGCAAGACTTGAGTCATTGAGTGACTCCGTAGACCGCTCAGCGTTCAGCGTTACTACTAACCAATAACTTCCGAATGTACGGGTAATCTCGCACAGTAGTCAAAATAAAAATTTGACGTTTTTATAGAAATCAAGCAATGGATTCTCGCCATTCCGCAGTGTAGTCTTTCCCAGGTCAGCATAGGTCTCCATGAATTTTGCATGAGTAAAAACACTCGACTTGCGTTCTCCCACTGGTAATCCGCTGGTAGAGGTCATGCCATCTACAGGAAGCCGTCGGTTTGATCGCGAATGATACGAATCAAAGAAGCCAGCCCCTGTTGACAAGGGACTTGAACTTGTCATTAAAGGTGACATGATCCCGCCGATGTCCGAATGCGGTTGTGAAAGAATATGTTCATACATATCTCGTAGGCGCTCGAAATCCGTGGGGAAGAAGATGTCAAAGTACCCTTGCCTCACCAGAAGCGTTGAGCATGGCACCGTGGCATTGCGGAAACGCGTCTGAACAACGGGAGAATTGACTCCTGGTATGGTGTCAGGCAGGGATGAGAAGTCAGATAAGAGGAGGCGATGTCGGGGAAAGTGATTTCGTAGGGATTTGAGGAGACTCAGTAGGCGAGTTGGAATATATTCCTCCCGGGAAAGGTTGGGAGCAAACGGGAGGGAGGTGTAAAGTCTGCGAAGCGATTCCGAACGTTGCAGGAGAGTGTGCATCGGAGGACTATGGCCCAGACGTGCGCGAATTTTTAGGAATGAAGCAATTAATGGGTCGGTAACAGGTGAATAAATCATGTCGAAGTCGCCTTGTTCATCAATGGTCACTACGCCCTGGTAGGGCTTCATGGTGCGAAGGTCATAGCGAACTACGTCGTGCGCGAAGTTGTCCTTGAAAACGAAACGAAGACGAGGATATGTAAGCGAGGCCATGTGAAAATAGAAAAAAGGACTGACAATGACTTCCAAGGCTAGAAAGAAACACGGGGCGGTTTCTCGTGTTTTCCAGTGGAAGATACTCTGATGCGTAACTTTGACGCAGCTGTGATGTCTCGCCAAGTTTTTCTTCTGCAATTTGGCAAGATTACCACTTATTTCGATGATGTGGTAGCGCGTTCGCTCGTAAACATCGGGGTAATGCTCCTTCAGAAGGTCTAAAATGCTCTCTGCCAATGAACCATTTCCTGCGCCAATTTCATAGATGACAAAATCCTCGTACGGAAAATACTTGAGCAGGTATTCTGACACCAAACATTGGCCGAGTGCTTGGCCGTAATAAGGCTAAAACAGTTTTTAGCACAGATCCGAAGGGGTAGAACGCTTGGTAACACTCGCCTTGAACAATTCTGTTGGAGTATGCCACAACTGTCTCCCAGGCCCGTCATGTCTATCAGCACCATATGCAGCATACCTCTTCGCCACCTCTTCCTGGAATTCCGTTGCATCCCGCAATTTCCAGAACTCAAATGGCGTCCGTTGAGAATCAAAGATATTGACCTGCTTCGGAAAATACCCATAGTGGGGGTTATAAAGGGAGTCTTCAATAAAGTCACGGGCAAGCATCTTCACTCCTTTGGGCGGGACACCCTCGTGCTCCAACATGTTGGCGTCGACCTGTTTGAGTTGAACTTGAGCGGGAGTAGGCTCAGCACCTAGAGAACTTTTATTGTAATTCCATTTGTCCTTGGGTTGCGGCAGCGGCTCATTCGGACGGTTCTTGAAATGTACACGAGTAGTAGAGAACTGTTGGGCAACAGTGGACGGTGGACGCAGAAAGCTACGGGGGTGGTAAAGAAGACATCTGGAGGAGCATGCCCTCAACGATGTCATTAGGAGTTGGGGCGGCGCCAAGGATGTCGAGGGCGTTAAGGACGAAGTGGACTCGAGAGTCGAGAGAGGTCAGGACGCGGTGTCGAGGAAAGACATGTGACCAAATTTGCAGATTCGTTCCATCTAATCTCCAACCCTCTTCTTCACCCTCAATTCTACTCTATGGAAATCACAGAACGTCTGATAAGGACGTGGATCGCGACAGAGAAAGACGAAGAGGTCAAAGAAATTGTAGCAGGTACTATTTAATTTTACTCTCCGATGCCACCGAATACTAAACTTTATTAAGAAATTTCTGCGGATCGCACAAGCCTCGTCAACGTAGTCAAGGGCCTCGGCGAGTATCTCACTGCAGACGAAGAAGATCTACGGCGGAAGGGTGGGCTCAGTTCCTCAACTCTACGCTAGGGCGCATCTCAGCCGCTGATTTAGGCGTCGAATTCTTGTCGCTAATTTTGGCCAGCCTCCCCACAGAGAAAGTCAACAAACAGTCCAGTGAGTCAACTTCAGTCATTATTGCTGGGTAAAAGCACTCAGTTTTTCGTTAGCTCGCGTACTCTCGGCTTTCTATTGTGGCAAGCTCGAAGACTTTGGGACCGTTATACCGGCCTTAAAGGGGATACAAACTTTGGTCAAGCTGCCGACATGCTCGTCTCTTGAGGTTCAGAGTATATTGCGCAGGTGCGAACCCTTCTTGGGATTTACCACAAGTTTTCTAATTTCTCAATAGTATGTTTTCTCATGTGAGGGTGAAAGGCTTGGTGCAGTCCGTTCGTTTCATCGTCTTTTCCATTCTGGATTCTCTTGTTGCCAATCACAGAGAAGGTTCGCGTGTTTGGTCCATTTTCTCTTTCTGATTAATAGCTAACTCTATGTAGTCCTCCAAGCTATGGGCAAGGAGTTCTTGGATGGTTATGTTGGCCTTGCAGATGGAGAGAAAGATCCCCGTATTCTGATTCTTGCTTTTGCCATCGCTCGCGTTATTTTGATCGAGTTCGACATCCGCGAAAGGATAGAGGTACGATCATACACGTTCTTCTTTGACCTATAATTCTAAGCGCGACAAAAGACGCTTTTTCACATTACATTTTGTTATTTCCCCATAACTTTTAGACCTCCGCCTAATGACCCGTACGGGATATCAGCCGATGACTTGCGCAATGCTCTTCGGTATGTCAGTCTAAACCTCACCAATGTTTAATTTTAATATCTATGCAGTGGTTGTTTGAGCGCTACACCTTATTTTGGTCCCCTGGCAATCCCTGTGTTTTTGGAAAAGTTACTGGCAGGTACTAGAGTATCAAAAGTGCGTTTGCAATTATGTCTTTATGGTTTCAAATTGATGTCGGATTCCTTGCCTTGACAGCGCGACACGTTAGAAACCATGGGTATTTGCCTTCCTGTGTACGGTTCGGCCCTGGCGCAGGGCGAAGGTCGAAAATTCTGGAATTCCTTGAAACTCGAGGTAGGCATGATCATTTGTACCATAAAGGATTCGTATTGCTACAATGCTTTTAGATTTTCCAACCAATAGATACTGCAAATCAAGAGGAGGCATTGCGAACGACTCAAATTCTAGTGAAAACTATCTACGAGGTGGACACATCAACAGAAGATGATACAGACATCAAAGGTCTGGCTCGCGACGCCTGTGAAGAATGTATAACTATACTCAAAGAACCGGAGAAAAGTCAAGCAACCGCTGCAGCGAAAGTACTTTGTGCCTTTATGAGCACAACCCGTAAGTTTTTCTTTCCGTTACATGAATTTCATATTCACTGGGTCATAATAGCATCTGTCGCGAAGTACACCATTTCTCAAGCCATTCCTCATCTTGTCAAACTGTTCCACAGTCCTGATGAGGCGGGAAATCGTGGACCCATACTCACAGTTCTATCTGAATTCATCATCACCGCACGAGATTCCTCATCAAAATTGTCTTCTCAACCCACACGGACCAAAGATGATATGGAGATAGAATCGACGATTCCGCCTTTAGTGCCTTACAAAGACTCGGTTCTTGGCGTGCTGACGGTCGGGTTAAAAACGGCGTCATCTAGACGGCCTGCTCTCTCTGGTTTACAGGGGATGGTCACATCTGAAAATCTATTGAATGACGCAGAGCTGACGTTTGTGGTACACAATATCAACGAGATTATGGAGGCAGCTACGGATGATCCCGATGGCACTAGGTCTTGTTGTGTTGTCATCACCTTCGGGACTCTTGGCTGATTTTTCCCTCAGTAACGCTGTCCTCGATCTTTTGTCCACTGTGTCGAACATAAACGCTAGAATCGTGGAAGAGCAGACCCTTCCCTTATTGTTCAGTTCAATTCCAGATGTTCCTCCGGCTCGCGATGCCATTCAAGAACGAGTAAAAATTCTGGATGCCTTGTCTGCTCTAGAAGCTCTTTGTATCCAGGCTCAACTATTCGAGACCTTGGTCATTCGCCTGACGACGAAGCTTGACTTAATTTGTGTTCCGAATGTCTCTTCCGTAGCCCCTCAGTCCACTACGATAGAAGAGCTGGAATTGTATGCTGCTTATGCCCACTGGATCCTGACCACTGTAGTAAAGACGCTCCAAAAGAAGATAGACAAGGACCATTCTGATGTCGCTAAATACATCGACAGGCTTGTTCCTAGGCTTTTCAACTTGCTCGTTTCTGCTGCAATTAATGTTTCCGATGAAACGAGCGACCTTTCAGAGGAAAGGCAACTATGGAGAAAGAGAGTAGGAGTCGCCACTGATCACAGATTGGTGAAGAAGGCGGGGGAGCTTGTGACTTTGGTCGTGCAAACTTTGCCTTTGGAGTGAGTGGGCCCTGCAGGAATCTGTAATAAAATGCTTGACAGCCATTGATGAAAACAGACGACAAGAGAGCTACGCTGCATTGTTGTACGATGCTTTATTGGGAGGGAATATAAAGCCCATTTCGGAAGGACAGCAGAAGATTGCCTCGGATAAAAAATTACTCGTACTCTCGGTTGGTGAGACTCTTAATATTTGAGTTTATTTTGACTATCGCTCCAGGATTCTGCACCAATCGTCCAGAAAAACCTACTAGCTCTTTTTACAGCGGTCATCATCTCGCTAAGGAAAGAGGTTCGTTTCGAATCATGCAGTTGAGGAATTGTGCATCATGACTCTGGGATAGGTCCAACCCGTGGTTTCGGATTTGAATGCTTTCTTGGACAAACTTGTTCAGTGGAGTCTTACCAGAGCCGAGTCGGAGTTCCAGCGTGATGCTGCTTTGGAACTTTTTGCTTCAATTTTAAACAAACACGCAGATTGTGAGTTGGCTTCTATTCAACTTGCAAATGCATCGTATTAACTGGTGACACAGCTCTAAAAGATTTTTTGGAACATTTGTTATCTTCGTTTTGGGATCGGGAGATAGGTGATATTAAAGTTGCCCCTCAGAGGAGGAGGAATGCCATCAAAGCTTGGTCATGGGTTGGTCTTCCCTTCAAATGTGGGCCGCGACACTCACCTTGTGGATCAGGCGTCGAAGGCCCTCCTCATACGCAACCATCCGGTTGCTTCGCACTTCATCGACAAACTATTTGAGGTCTTCCATGACGAAACTATTGGGTGGGATGCTGCAAGGATCGTTGGAGAGGTTGCAGCTCCTGATCACGTACTGACCAAAAAACATCATGCTGTGATCCGAGTGTGTTCCTTCATATGAACACTCTTCACAAAGTCTGACGGCTGTTTGTTAGATCTTGTATGCTCAGAAATTCCTGAATAGTGTTCTCCCCAAAATCACTACCAGCGCTAAGGATTCAAGAGGTGAGTGTCTCGTACCTGCCGAGATTCCGATTATGAAGTTTTGCCTGTTATATAAAGTGCCTCGAGAACAAACGGCGTCTTTGGTAGCTTTGACTTCATTGATCAAGTCAATCCCAAAGCCAACCTATCAGCACGAACTCCAAGCGGTAGGCACTACTTGCCGTTTTTGACTGCGTGTAAAATCTCACAACCTGCGTTTAGCTTATCCCCTTGCTTATACGTGGTCTCGAGCTTCCAGACACAGACATTCGCTTAAATATTATTGATACGTTCCTGGTGGCTGCAGAAGGTGACTCGCCAGAGCATAGTCTAATTACAGGTCACGCGCCTACGCTGGTGGACTTGATGTTGAAGAACAGCAGTAAGACAGAGATGCCCTCTTTGGTATGTCTATTCCACCCGTTTCCTTTGGGATAGACTCAATGGAAGTACAGAGGGTGAGAATCTCTGCTCTTAAGTTCTTGCAGAAAATACCATCGATCGTGCGATACGACATCCTGCATCCTTCAAAACCATTTGTGATGAAAGAATTGGCCAAGACACTGGATGATCCGAAACGGGTAGTGCGGAAAGAAGCTGTAGATGCCAGAGCATCCTGGTAAGGGCATTTTTACTGATCCGTCTGGAAGGCTACTTACGCTCCGAGTAGGTTTGCATATCATGGATCTACGTAGAACCTACGACGAGAGTAGAATAGCTTTCACTTACTTTCACGAAAACCATAATTTAGGGATGTAACCGGCGATATCCGCAGTGGTTGCCACGGCATGTTTTGAATAAACACAGCGCCTCCAGCCACATTTGCTATAACACGTTATCAGAAGCTCAAATGGCCCACTACACCGGCCAGGACGATCTCTTCGCTGCGCCTCACTCCTCACGTTTTCTTGCCCCCACAAAAGCAGTGTCTCGTAGATCTTCCAGGCAGGACATCACTCAACGCAAATCTTTGTCCTCATTACGCGCTCCTGCCAGCTTAGCCCACGCTCTGAATGTGCCAGGAGGCGGCGATGAAACAAGTACTGGAACTTCGCTGAATGGAGTTGCTAATGGCGGCGGGAGGCAACATTCACTGGCGCACGAACTTGCCTTTGCTCTAATGCCCGAACCCAGTGCCGGGTCAAAGCTATTGGCAGAGGAGTTTGGTATTGAATACGACGAGGGGGCGGAAGGGATCGATGAACCTGTGCACCTCGCTACAAGGCCCCGAGCAGGAGACGACGATATTGACCAGGAACAAGATCAAGAATTCTTAGATCAGGAACGCGCTCTAGTCAATGGTGTAAACGAGGGCCTAGGGGTTAATGGAGACGACGTCGAAACCGCACTGCGTCAGTCCTTTGCTGACGAGCTGAATGGAATGGGTAGCACTGGTGCTGAAGAAGAGACCAAGGACGACGAGGAATATGAAATCACGAATGGTAGCCTCGTCCCTTCAGTGCCCGGTACGAAGGGGACAAAACCTGTCATCAAGGTGCAAAAACCGGAGGCAGATGCTATGGACGTACTGGCGCAGGATCTAGAGTCAACGGAAAACTTCCTCAGAAATCTCAGAAAGCTGGATAGCGACTCTACCGTCTCAGATCCCCGCAGTCGAACGACATCGTCATCTCACCAACCTGCTCTCGAACGCTATGCTTCGGATATCATCCGACGAATGGATGAAGCTGTCAGAGATAGAGAGAGTCAGCTGCGAGAGTTACTGGAATACGACCGGGAGTTTAGAAAGATTGCCGGCGACGTCAATGGGACGGAGGTCCTCAGCCGCGTTGACGAACTTCCTTCCATGGATAATGATGACGGTGACGGTGATGATGATACCAGCCTGACCTCACCTACAACATTCGTTACACCTACATTGACCTCCTCAGCGCACACCTTGGATGCTGTGACAGAAGAGGAGCCTGCATCGCAGAGCGAATGGGACTTGGATCCTGATACCCAGTTACGCCGTGAACTCGCGGATGAACTATTTTCGCCTTCAGATTCCGCCGCACCCACACCAACTAAAACCGCGTTTTCCAGTATACTCCCTCCACCTCCTATACCCACTGCGGCGAAAACGACACCTGCTAGCGCGATTCCTCATTTTACTCATGTCCGGACATTCACATCATCGCTCATCAGATCTCTTACGACGATATCAGAACAGGCCCAGGTGAATGGAGCCGCTACAACAGAGGCCGGAAGGAAAATTAAAGCTCTTAAGAATAAAATGGGTGGATGGCAATTGGAATGGGAGAGCGCGGAGAGAAGTAGAGTGAAAATTGAGAGATGGGAAGCTGGGATCGTGGATTGGCAAAGCAGGGATAATGATGAGTCTACGCTGGGGAACGTAAGTCCTTCGAGACTGGCTGCTAGAAGGCGAGTGGATGGGAGGAAGCTTGTGGAAGAGTATCTGAGTGCCTCGGAAAAGGCGATTAAGGACGCGACGGAGAGGACTCGGGCAATCATGGCTCGATGAACTCAGGTCACGACATTTCGTAGATATTGAGACTCTTCACGAGTCGCCTCAAACTACCACCCTCGACGCAGTTTATTCATGATAATATTAGATTTGATTTTGTTTGTATCTCACATTCTACGTTTCTTCTCGTACATACCTTACTAGTGGATAAATTTTGGACACGGGTATTCTGTATATATCTCAACCCTATTCTTCTCAGACTGTAATATGGATGTTCTAAGAGAGCTGAATTTTTACATGGACCCACAACCAACAAAGTCAACATACTCATCTATAATAAGTATCCTGTGATACTGCGACTTCTAATCTTACTTTGGGCTAAATGCAACCATTAACGAGAAAGTGAATTTTTGAAGGGAAACTAGAATGCACGACGAAACGTAAGAAAACATTGTAGAACAATTCATCCATTTCTCGCCAAAGACGTATCCGGCCCTCCAATCCGGCAAATAAAGAAGGAAAACATCTGAATTATGAAGACTGTATCAAAGTCAGCTTCATAAATTACTTCTTCTGCCACGCACTTGAGGCGGAATGCAATCTGTGTGACGTAGGTAATATGCATATAAACGGGCTCACGGTCGCCAGTGCCACTGGCGATAAGGTAGTATACAGAATCTTCCACGGCGAACAATGCCCTGAACTCGGAGTGAAGAATTAGCTACTCTCCGTATAAACCTTCTCTGTCCCTCCATCGATGCCACGGATAGAAGAGCAATAAAAGCTGGAGAGACTTCCCGGAGACGGTCAGTTCAGTAGAAGAGCCTCGCCTCTGACTGTGATGTTATTGTCTTGGCCCGGTGATAAGAGGACATGGTAGGCGATAAAAAAAGTATATTTTTTTCTTGCTATCAGCACGTAGGGTTCAGATGCACGGGGCTGATAGAGAGGTCGACGATGGGGATAGTTGAATACAGAGACCCAAAACTACAGCCTTACAATCACGAGGACTGTAGATACTGTCTCCCACATGGAAGGACGGGGTAAAGAATCTAAGGCTTGTGCATCGAACAACATCAGATTCCTTCATTTCGACCTCGACGTCGTTCGACATTTCACAGCCACGTTGATATCGTCAGACCCAGCAATAGACATTAGAGTATGATGGGTACAATGTGTTCAAGTTGTCCCTCATCCGCCATGCGGGCGAGGTCGAGATCGAGACCGGTCCATCGGACATTCATCGACTTGATAGATTTCCGATGGTTGGAGCTACTTTTTTACGTCTCAGATCTCCATTAGGAGATGGTCGTCTACGGGGACAGACCTGAATTGCGTATTAAGTTGCAACCCAGTAGAATAATCCCGGTTCGAGCGTCCCGGATTGGGTGACCTGGCAGAGGTGCATAGTAATCGAAGGCCTCCTTCTGAGATGGAGGAGATACGGAGGTACCCGAATAGACAATAATGAATCGATTCCTCCCGGATTTCTTCTGGGATCAAGGAAGATTCAAGTCAGGTGGTGAGCCTTTAATCTACGGCGATGCCGATGGGGACAGTGTGAGACATTATCGACTTATTAATTACAGACTTTCGCACCCATCGTTGCATGTTCTTGAATCAGAATCAAAGTATGCGAAGGGAGTCGGCCAACTACGCGAGTGATGGAAGAGTAAATGTATAGGAGCATAAAGCAACAAATTTTCCGACGCCCAAAACAATATCGAAGTCAAAGTTGCTTTGTTCGAACCTGACTGATGGTTTAGGACCGAGGCTTGACAGGGTTTGACATTATCTAGATGGCGTTGCCTTTCATACTTATGGCTGTTCCTGGATAAGGAGACCAACGCAAGTGCATCGGTATAAGATACCAAAGGCACAACCACAGTTATGCCACGGTGCATAGCTTAACGTTGATTACACCGTCTTTACTGATTTTCGTGCTTTGAATGCCTGTATAAGACCTGCGGATGCGTTTGGGCTAGGTTACAATTTTTCTTGAATGTGAAATACGTACTTGCATTTCCCCAGAATCTCTGCCTTCTTCAAAAATGTGAGAGAAGGTTGCATCCGTTGATGGCAAATACCCCCGCTGGCATAAGCGACCAGATCGCACATTTGCGTGGTTCTAGAAAAATGAGATGAGTAGAGAGCGGCGGATATAAACCCTTTCCCTACTCTGCAACAATGTTAGAAAAGAAGTCTCGTAATCGAATGCCGGCTGGGTTTGATACAGAAAGTTTGATCCCTGGAAGGAATGTTTTGGAGCGATTGTTTTGATTTTCCTCTGATAGGATTTCAAGATCCAGGTGGGTGGTGAGAGGGATTGTGGCATAGTGGTCTTGGAGAGTGGAATTTGTAAGACAAGGACCGCGGTTCTTGGAGTCACGGATACGGATAGAAGACATGGCTTCTCCCATTTGATAAGATACACGTCCTATAATCGGGTGGAACTGGGGGAGAAATGAGTCAGAGAGTGGGAAAGGACGAGGTAGATGTGCTGTACTCTTATGCGAACGTCTTGGGAGCCTGGCGCCAATATAGGTTCGCATCCTTCAGAATGGCTAGTAAACATTCAGTATAAAATGGCTATTTGCCGAGTGAGATACCTTCAACGTAAAAGTATGGAGAAGGCTCTCTGAAGCATATACAACGCAAGTAGGTATCATTCTCTAGGAGGGCTTTCCAAAATCGACAAACACGAGACACCCTGGCGAGTTCAAGGCTGCCGAGGTTTACGAGAATTTTGACAAGAATTTCAGGAGGCAGAGAGGTGATCATGGCGAGGAGATGGTGACGCAGGCGATGGAGCTATGAAGCTCCGTCTTTTTTATGCCCAGAGACGATAGGCTCCAGATCTCTAATTGACAGTTGCGGGCCTAGGAGCCCGGCATTGAATGATAGGATTCACCAAGGGGTACCCGGAAATAACCTTATGACTATGAGTGCATTAAAAAACCCCGGACGATAGCGCATAAGTTTCTGGGAGTAGAAAATTCATCGTGGTTTGAAATGGATATGCATCTCGAATGGATCTGGGCCCTTGGAAACAAACAACGACAGACAAGTGGCTTGTTGAGCGCCGGTCGGAACTATCCGTGACTGGTAACACGACCAAACAGCTCGTGTTCCCTTCCGATATTCTGATCATTCCTCTGCATGAGCGCATTGCCACCTGCAATGAATATCTGGGTGGGTACAGTCTTGAAAGACTAGGATTCAGCTAATCTTTATATCCAGACGGAACATCGCAATCCTGAAGGGCGCACGTATTGGTTCAACACCGGCACGAAACAGAGTGTTTGGGAAAAACCTGACGGTGAGCTTTAGTTTCTCCACATTTCATCTAGTAGTTTCTCAAAACTATAATTTCATAGATCTCAAGTCACAATTCGAGGTCAGCATACCACCACAGCTTGCTGTAGCGCGCTTCTCATATTTCTCTCTATAGCGTGCGCTTAGTAAGACCAAATGGAAGGAATATTTCTCCAACGGAAGAAAATACTATTACAATGTCTCCGAATTTCGTCTTCATTTTTCAAGTAAACCAAAACTAATCAGTGCTTTTCAGACCGAAACCAAGGAATCGAAATGGGAAATGCCTGATGATGTTCTGGTGTACCTCGACCAAGTGCAAGAAGAGTTGAAAACTAGTACTCCCGGGCAACCAGCTGCAGGGTATTTATGTTTCTCAAAATCCGTTTCTTTCTTTAATTATATACACGCTAGTCAACCTCGAGCTATTACCGCTCCAGGATTCACACCAGTCGGAGGAGCAACTCAAGGTGCACTCGTCCCCATGGGAGGCGCTGACATATCCTCATCTACTCCCTCATCTCAGTCCCAACAAGCCAATGGCACTAGTAATGCTGGAACCCCTTCCCTTGCGGTCGGTCCCCACACAGGAAACAACGGTCTACCGCTTGCTGCGAATTCTGTTCTACCAGCGCGGCCCCACTTGCCGGATGACCCTGTCATTCCGCACAATGGGTTTACTACAGTGGAAGAGGGCGAGAAAGCATTTATTCATTTGTTGAGGAAGGCAGGAGTGGATGCCAATTGGACATGGGATCAAACGATGCGTGCTATTATTACTGATCCATTGTACAAGGCTCTGAATACTCTCGCCGAGAAGAAAAGTTGTTGGGAAAAGGTATGATTATATCGCTTTCATTTGGGACATTGACGCTGAATTCCTTTGATAGTATACAAACGGTTTGAGGGCCAAGGAGCAGGAAGAAAAAGAAGCTAGACTTGCTAAGCTACGACCCGCTCTCCGGAATATGCTGAAAGGCAACCCGAACGTGTTTCATTATACGACTTTTCGTACTGCAGACAAGCTCTTTGCACAACATCCCATCTGGCAACAAGCTCGCATTGAAGCCGAAAGAAAACTTATTTTTGAGGAGTATGTCACGGAATTAAAACAACGCGAAATGGTGGGTAGTGTTTTCTGTTTCCCTAGCCTAATCTTCATCACGCGTTTATTTTATAGCAAGAATCTCGTGCTTCGCGCACGCGTAGTGTGGCCAAGGTGGTGGCCCTGTTCAAAGAGTTGAATGTCGACGTTGTCACTCGCTGGAAAACTGCGCATAGTATGGTCATGGAATCTGAAGAATACGGGATAGACTCTGAATTGCAGAAATTACCTACCTTGGATATCTTGTTGGCGTTCGAAGACTATAGTCGAGTCAGAGAGAGGGAATATGAAGAACAGACAAGGAGGGCTCAAGTTGAAAAAACCAGAAAAGAAAGGAAGGCTAGAGAGGCGTACAAGGTCCGTCTCGCCGAAGTTATATTATCTGCTATAGTTAACGGGCTCTCCAGGCACTTTTGCAGGAGCTTGTTGACAACAAGAAAATCAAAGCCAGATCAAAGTGGAAAGAAGTATATCCCATCTTCAAGGATGATGATCGGTATCTCAACATGCTTGGCAACCCTGGTTCTAACCCGCTGGAGTTGTTCTGGGATGCTGTTGATGCGCTTGACCAGAAATTGCAGGCTAAGATTGCTGTTGTTGAAGAAGCTTTGCGTCAATGGAGCCTCCCTGGATCTGAAGCTGAAAAACCAAAACCGGAGGGTGATGGGGATGTGAAGATGGGCGATACAGAGAGCGGGTTTGTGGTGTCAGTTGACACTAAAGAAGAAGAATTTTTGAAGGTCGTTAACGCTCATGCTACAGAATCTGTGAAGCAGCTGAGCGAAAATGACTTGCATGCGGCTTTCAGTGCTGTATGTGTTTTGGTATATTTTCGAGTTCTGTTGTTGATCCGTTTTATTTAGCTCAAGGATGTTGCGCTGAAAAAGCAAGCGGACGAACTGAGACGGGCGGAAAGGAAACAAAGACATCTACAAGATGATCTAAGGTATGCAATGAGAAAGCTTGCTGAACCTCTTGATATCGCTCTTTCCTACGAGGAGGTGAGTCGTTGGCTTCGCTTTTTTCGCTAATTTTCTTGACGGTCATATAGGTAGTCCCTTTGATTGAGCATCTGCCAGAGTACAAAGCCCTTGAAGACGAGGAAGGGCGTCGCGCTGCATTTGCCAAATTCGTCAAACGACAAAAGGTAGTTCTGCAATGTAGAAAAATGATTTGAAGGCTAATTTTGGTTATAGGAACGTATACGTGAAGCTGCCTCAGAAGATGGCGCGTCGACGACGAGTAGAAAGAGAAAGGAACCTCACAAAGAACATAAAGAGGAGCGAGAGAAGGAAAAGGACAGAGACCGCGATAGGGACCGGGAGCGTGATAGGGAGAGAGAGAAGGAGAGAGAGAAAGACAAGGATCGTGAATACCGTGAGCGAGACAGGGATAGAGACAGAAAGGATTATGACCGACGAGGCTCGAGGCATCACCGGTATGATGATTACGATGATCGGAGAGCTAGGAACTACGGAAGGGATCGTGATCGAGAGGACCGAGATAGGGATGGCTACAGACCTTCTCGTCACCGGGACGATGACAGGAGGCGCGACAGTGGACGTAAAGCTTCGCGAACGGACTATTACTCGAGAGACTGGGATGCGACTCCCAAGAAGGAACGAGATAGGAGCACGTCTGTGTACCAGGAGGAGTCTGCCAAAGATAAGAGAGAATGGGACGGAGATAGTCACGACGAAAGGGTTGAAAAGGTACAGTGTTGAACGTGTTTTATTAACGCGAGAAAATTACTCAAGTCTTGCTGTAGCGGCCTCGGTATGACCGTGAAGAGGGACCCAGTGAAAAGATGGATGTTGATCAGTCCGCGCGTGCTGAGACCCCTGAGGAAGGCGAGATTTGAACTAGTTATTAAGAATGGTAGACATAATAATTTACATGCAGCTATTATGCGTGGAAGGGAAAAATATCAATTTTGCCGATGCGAAGACGGGTGTATGGCTGCTTGTGCTGGATGGTTTTCCTGTAACCCTTTCTCCGCTTCTTTTTAAAGACGTATTCCATGGGTCCCTTTGTGTGCTCGACGACTGTTGCCTCAACCTTGACCCTTGAGAGAGGAATAGTTGGGTTTCCGCGGAGGGTATATTCGCGTGAGCCAAGCTCGTGAATGGCATCGAGGGTGAGGACGTCACCGACATTGACGTCACGGATGCGAGGGACGGTAAGGAGGTCGCGGGGCGTAAGGATGTATTTCCGGCCGAGGAAAGAGGCGACGACGTATTGAGAGGGCTGCGAACGGATGAGTTGGAGGGCAGACAAGGTGGTTTCTGGCGCGACGGCTTCCGTGTGTAGTGTCCTCGCCAGAGGCCCAGGCACTGCGAATAAGAATTAATAAATGTAAGTGTTGAAATTCTAGAGGAAAAAAAAAGACGTACGGCGCCTGAACAGCCTTGCAAGCAAAGCCATTCTGTGTGCGCAAGGAGTGTATGAAGAGCAGTGTGCGAAAAGGGCGGTGGGAATTATTTGGGCGGAGCTTGAATGTTCCGAGTAAGGCCGAACGCGCTGCTGCTCGAAACCGAAAACTTCCCTTCCCACTTCTCCCTCTCAAAATGCATAGGATCGCCCTCAGAAACTCTACACGCCGCGTGCTCGCAGCTTCCTCGAAGGTCTGTTCGTTGCTGTTCTATGTGGCCTCAAATTGACCTGGTTTTTAGAGCGCAGTCAACGCTCGTTCGTATGCTACCGCAAAGCCTGGTTCGTCTTGACGCCAATTCTCTTACGCGTTATAAGTGCCGACTGACATCCTTCTTTTTTTCCTGCATTCCCAACATAATTGCGTCGTCATTTCAACCTTTGCATTCGCTCAAACAGCCGCTTCCGAGGTCTCTTCCATTCTCGAGTCTCGTATCTCCGGTACTGCTATTGGTGGTAATGTCGAGGAAACCGGTCGTGTTCTGAGTAGGTGTTCCTGGTCCCGCATTCTACCGTGGGGCTCACTCGACGTAAAGGTGTCGGTGATGGTATTGGCCGTGTCTGGGGTTTGAGGAACGTCCAAGGTCAGTTGTTACGTGTAAACCCCCCGACATGCTCCGACGAACTAACATCATCTCCTCTACTCGACAGCCGAAGAGATGGTTGAGTTCTCCTCGGGTATTCGTGGAATGTGCTTGAACTTGGAAGCCGACAACGTCGGTGTCTCCATCTTTGGTAACGATCGTCTCATCAAGGAAGGAGATACTGTCAAGCGTACCGGTCAAATTGTCGACGTCCCCGTCGGCCCTGGTCTTCTCGGTCGTGTCGTTAATGCTCTTGGTGACCCTATTGATGGCAAAGGTCCTATTGAGGCTGCTGAGCGTCGTCGTGCCTCCGTCAAAGCTCCGGGTATCTTACCTCGTCGCTCCGTCAACCAACCTATGATGACCGGTCTGAAGCCCATTGATGCCATGGTTCCCATTGGTCGTGGTCAGCGTGAGCTTATCATTGGTGACCGTCAAACCGGCAAGACTGCAGTCGCCATTGACACCATCCTTAACCAGAAGAGGTGGAACGACGGTAACGAGGAAGTCAAGAAGCTCTACTGTGTCTACGTTGCTATTGGCCAGAAACGTTCCACCGTCGCGCAGCTCGTCAAAACTCTTGAGGAGAATGATGCCATGAAGTATACCATCATTGTTGCTGCCACCGCGTCTGAGGCCGCTCCTCTTCAATACCTCGCTCCTTTCTCTGGATGTGCTATGGGAGAATGGTTCCGTGATAACGGCAAACATGGTGGGTTTTTTTACGTATTGAATTCTGCCCATTCTAATTTATATTAGCTCTTATCATTTACGATGACTTGTCCAAACAGGCCGTCGCTTACCGTCAAATGTCCCTCCTTCTCCGTCGTCCTCCTGGTCGTGAGGCCTACCCTGGTGATGTCTTCTACCTTCACTCCCGTCTTCTTGAGCGTGCCGCCAAGATGAGCGACAAATTTGGTGGTGGTTCCTTGACTGCTCTTCCCATCATTGAGACCCAGGGTGGTGATGTGTCTGCATACATTCCCACTAACGTATGTTTGGTTGTTTTGGTTCCACTGCGCGTTGTTATGTTAATATGTTGTATAGGTCATTTCCATTACCGATGGTCAAATCTTCTTGGAGGCTGAGCTCTTCTTCCGTGGTGTCCGCCCGGCTATCAACGTCGGTCTTTCCGTGTCTCGTGTCGGTTCGGCCGCCCAGACGTGAGTTTTGACAATTTAAATCATCACTGATTCCTAAAATCTCGTATAGTAAGATCATGAAGAAGTTCGCTGGTTCGCTCAAGCTCTACCTTGCCCAATACCGTGAAGTCGCTGCCTTCGCCCAATTCGGTTCAGATCTTGATGCTTCGACTCGCTTCCTCCTCTCGCGTGGTGCCCGTCTCACCGAGCTCCTCAGTACGTTTTATTCCCTTGATTCACGTGTAACCTATTCTAATGTCTTTTGCAGAACAAGGTCAATACCAACCCCTTGCGACCGAAATGCAGGTCCCCATCATCTATGCTGGTGTCAACGGTCTCCTCGATTCTATCCCTGTTGACCAGATTACCAAGTGGGAAGCGGAGTTCCGTGAACACCTCACCGCCACTCAAAGCGCCCTTCTGTCAGAAATTTCGACCGGTGCCGTGACACCAGAACTGGAGGCTAAGATCAAGAAAGCAGTTGAGGACCATGTATCCTCCTTTACATCATGAGAGCGTATGATTATTCCTTAATAGACGCCTTTGGGCTAGCATACCTGGGATCCCAAAATAAAATTCTTGCATGCTTTCCTGATTCTAACAAAAGTCCATGAGAAACTCGACGATCAAATGCTTGCGTGGGGCTTACCGAATTGAGTCATCATTGATCTGATCATGATCAATACGCGCTTACTTGAATTCTACCATGTCCAGTGCGGAAGAAATTGCAAAGGCGGCCAAGGCCGCATTTGAGGCGTCGCAACTCATTCCTTCAGAAGAACGTGTCGCGGCTCTCCACGCTATCAAGCGTGAACTTGAGGCGAAGAAAAATCCAATACTCGATGCTAATCGAGAAGATCTCCAAGTTCGTCTCTCATACTTCTATATCAACCTCCTTTAATAGCGAACACTTCCAACTAGGCAGCGCGTCTTGAAGTCGACGCTGGGCGTATGTCCAAATCGATGCTCAAGCGTCTTGATCTCGGGAAACAGGATAAATTGGATTCGATGCTTCAAGGCGTACTTGACGTTGCTGCCATGCCTGATCCTACAAGCAAAGTGGGTTATGCGACGGAATTGGACGATGGGTTGGAGCTTTATAGGGTTTCATGTCCTATTGGTGTTTTGCTTGTGATTTTTGAATCTAGACCTGAAGTTGTTGTTAACATTGCGACTTTGGCTATCAAGTCTGGTAAGTCTTTTTTTTGCTCTTTGTAGGACCGGAGAACAAATAAATGATTTTTGCAGGTAATGCTGCTATATTGAAAGGAGGAAAAGAATCGTTGCGTACAGCTGTCCTTCTGGCTGACGCCATTACTTCGGGATTGGCACAGACAAATCTTCCACCGACGTATATCCAGACAATTCAAACTCGCGACGAAGTGTCTTCCTTACTCTCGTTGGATCGTTATATTGATCTTGTCATTCCCCGAGGAAGTAATGCGCTAGTGAGGAATATTCAAAACAATACTAGGATACCAGTGATGGGACATGCGGATGGCTTGTGTTCGGTTTTCTTAGATGAAAGTGCAGATGAACAGAAAGCAGTGAGAGTTGTGGTTGATTCAAAGGTTCGTACTGAACTTATGTGTCTTGGATGGATTTGTGAAATAATGTCCGATGATTTAGGTTGACTATCCTTCAGCTTGCAACGCCGCTGAAACTTTAATCGTTCATCAATCACTCGTTACGACGCTCTGGCCTCTCGTAGCAAGAGCTCTCATTTCCAAGAAGGTCAAACTCCTCTGCGACGAACCAAGCTATTTACCATTATCATCCATTCTCGACCCCGAAACTCTCAAAACCTACGTTCAACCATCCACTGCCGAGGATTACATAACAGAACACCTCTCTCTAACACTCTCCATAATCACCTTACCTTCCCTCGCCTCCGCAATCCAATGGATCAACTCACATTCATCTCATCATACCGACTCAATCGTTACAGAAAACGAAGCCAATGCAAGTGCTTTTTGTAACGGTGTTGATTCGGCTGGTGTATTTGTGAATGCTAGTACGAGATTTGCTGATGGTTTTAGATATGGTTTTGGTACGGAGGTTGGGATTTCTACTGGGAGAATTCATGCTCGTGGACCGGTGGGTTTGGAAGGACTTGTTACGTACAAGTATAAGTTGAGGAGTGTGGTGAGTGGAGGACATGTTGCAGGAGAGTTTGGATCGGGTGGAAAGCAATTCAAACATAAACCGATTAAAACGAGTTTGGTTCCTTTTTGAAGTTCTTAAGTTTTTGACTTCTTTTTGTACTAGGGTTTTTGGGGAAAATGTAGAGGACTTGTTTCTGGATATACGACATGACGCCGAGCGTTGTCTAAAAATACTCGATGAATGATCAGATCTCACCATTGATTTTGTTAGTTCGGCAGCATCTCATCCAGCAAGAGACAATTCGACGAAGCTAAACAAGCCTTTATCGTATGAAGCAGTTCAACATAATTTTACAGTACAATCAGGAGCAATAGCAGTGGCTTTTGTCTTTTTAACCGTCTTTTCCCCACTTTTTTCAACCATTCTCTAACATCTTCTCCACACTCCATTCATAACGCTTAATCCCACCATACCTGTGTTCACCTCCGAGCGGCGAATACGGCTCCTCCTTTTTATCAACACAATAATACTCCATCGTACGCATCCCCGATCTGTTATAGTCCCCAGACATAAATTCACATGGCGCAAGATCATTTGGATTACTTTTTGGATCAACAGGAAACCTGAATATTCTGTTTGGATCGAATTCAGAATGAACGGAGGAGGGCGTTAGAGATATAGGATCGAAATGCTTTTTCATGTTGTTTTCGCCCTCGACTCGTTTCCCATTGCCACAGACCTTGCCATGTGGTATAATTAACATGCTTCGAGCATTGGTCGGTTTGATGAGCTGATGAGTGTTTGATAGGCGGCGAGGCAGCATGATGGCAGGAGAAAGTGGAGGAAGATGTGTTCTACGAGACAAAGAATATAATAAGAGATAATGACGTCATGAGTAAAGTAGTCGTAAACGATCTTCTTCAACTAAGGCACGCCACAGGCACCTGTAATAATGCGCTTTGGTAGGTAGGTAGATGCTATTGATACCCTGTAAGCTCCGTGCTTGCATACCCTCATCCGAGGGTAATAAATCGAGATTCATCGAGCCCAGAAAAGTTGCAAGACCGACTGTTATTCATTAATTACCCAGTCGAATGGTTTATTGTCCTGCACTACAGCATATATATTAAGTCCAATGGAGAGGGAGCCACGGACTCATCCACCTATATTGGTATTGAATTCCTCAAGGCTAGCAAATCAAGTACTCCTTTGAACGGTTTTATGAAGGGACACACATGTCCTCTTCCCTCACAAGCTAGACTCGGATACACCAGTGATTTGGTCCTTTATTATAAGTATGTCCCATCCTTTGTTCCCGGGTTGTCTGCGTACTTGTAGTACAGGACAATCGACCATTTGATTTGTGGTATGGTAGAGATGATTGGATGCTGATATGATGGAATGGTAGGAGTGATTGGTGAATCCTCTCGTAACTCTTGATGCGACAATGCATCTAACACTTGTTGATCGAGATGGGACAGCATTGATAGAACCATAAGAGTCAGGTTTCTCCAACTGTTAATCAACCCTAGGGCCTAGCGTATTGGAACTTGGAATCTGCTACATAAAGAGCAATTTTTAGATCATGAGTTCACATTAATACGTAAATACATAAGTGTTTGGATGGAGAAACTGCTGCAGCGTTGTAACAAGGATGGCAACTACGATAATACCTATATGGGTATCCCTTGAAAATAACCGGAACAATTCCCTACTTCTAATATTCATCTCTTTTATCATTTCGTTCATCACCCAGACGTCGTCGACTCATTCCGCTTTTTTGACCATTCGTGAACATAACTCAATGACGATAATTTCTGTGATGCAACGGATGACGAGCCCACCAACGTCGAATTGTGTTTCAGTTACGATGTGATGGTCGGAAGGAACACCTGCCAAGGATGGGTCTCCGACAACACGACCACTAGCCAAGATGCCTTCCCATATGAGGGGATACAGCGCATGGATGGTCAAAAGAGGGACAATCAACGCAAGTGTGAGTTTCGCAATCTATCGGGACAAAAGGATGAGCCAAAAGAGCTTGAATTAAATCGATTTATGCGAACCTTCCTACTGCAGGAGTCATCCGCGCTACCGTAACTCGATTTCCTTGAGCTGAAGAATAATAATATTGAAGACATTTTGATGTTTGCGACAGCCAGGAGAAAGAGGGCAGAATAAGCGATATAAAGATGGTGCGCCGTCGTTATGTTTCTAGCCGTTGCATTAGTTCTCGTGCCCAGAGCAACACTAGTCATGCTTAGAATAAGCATCGTAACCATTAAAACAGCATCCATTACTTTGCCACATAGGGACAAGGAACGGCTGATGAAACTTTGACGACGTCTGATGAGTGCCAATAATCCGAATACAAGGAAGATGTCGGTGAGAAATTCCAGGACGTGCCAGGCGACGTAGAGGTGATGGTCAAGTGGTAGTGGAGGCTGGGATGAGCTGTTGCCGTACCAAACCGGCATACAATGCGCCGTGTGTAGCATAGGCCACCGTGAGTAGAATTGTTGAGATGAAGAGGGAAGTAGGGAAGATTTTTCTAATGGCATCTATGTCATCGTCAATGGCCTTGCGCACAATTCTGTAAGAGACTAGCAAGATCTGGAGGAACGTCAAGACCGCGAAAATGATGCAGAATGCAAAGATGGCTGCATAGATGGCGTCCGGGAAGTGAAGGCCTGTATGCGAGGAATTGTTTGAATGCGAGGAATGATGGTTTGAATGCGAGGAACCATGGCTTTTAGTACTTCCTTGGCTTCCACCCTTTTTACTTTTAAGGGCATCGACAGTCGCGTTGAAAGTGGCAAGTGAGATGAGGGTGTACATGAGGGATTGTTCGAAAAGCAAGGTCAAGCCTGATGCAACTGGCACCATAGGCTACTTTAAATAATCAATCCCAAGGTTAACGAGATGGCGCTAGGGATGCCATTTGATGCGTCGCAAATCAGTCAACAATAGATGGAGTAGTGGTGTATGTGATATACAATAAGCTTGTTGTATTTCCAGTGGCGAATAGCCGAGGGTATCGTAAGTTGTGGGGGATAGCCAAGCTAGCCAAGTCCAAGTCGCTGTGCGTTTTTTGCTAAAAACGTAGCGATACTGGTGAATCAGCATCCAGAATTGGATGTCCTTTAGTGGAATAGTATAACGCAACCGCTGATTGGGACCCCATCTCGAATCGAACATCCGGAAGTCCAGATCCACTTACCCAAAATCCAACTATTTGTTGACTTGTTGTATGCACGCCCACACACGGCACTTGTCTCCTAATCTGGATTTAATCAATGCCATATAATCCTATCGATCTTCACTATACCTGTTTAGTCGCAAAGACAATTGGAATCAAAGGAAGAAAAGCATGCATTTGTACCTGAATGTGGGTCAATCAGAGCTTCCATTCCCTAAGTAATCTAGGGTCAGAGTTGACCTGGAAAATCCATTACAAGGGACCCACAGAATGTTGTTTGCGGAAGAAGGGGAGCCTGGTATCTATTGGGTATCGAATAGCAGCCCTGACGCCAAAAATGATACCTACGTATTGTTCATAAATCATACTCCCACACTATTCCTCTATTCCACGATCAATGGATTGCTTGAGACTCCCTTGATCGATACCATAACAGAAATGGACGCCTTCGCTGTGACTTGAGGGAACTGCCGGTGTTTTCTCTTTTCGAAGACGGAGATAGGTCGTTAATGTTGTCGGGAGATTGCAGTGCTACACATCACGAGAGACTGTTGGGGTGGAATGTAAGGTGGATAGATGTACGAGGAGTGGCTTAAGCACTTGATAGTGACTACGTATTCAGCACGGGTAGCTGATGCAACGGTGGTCAATATACACGTTGCAAAGATCGGGATGCGGTAGCGCAGGCATTTGCCTTGTATAGCCACGAGAAATGTATGGGAACGCATACCAAGATACCATCGAAATACCATCAGCTGAACACGAGAAATCAAAACTAACCCTAGTTTCGGAAGAATAGATGTTTACGAGCCAGTCGGCAAATGACGACGAAACGACTGAGATTGCACGTTGGGACCTCCACCATCTTTTTCCTTCCAAATTCGGCGATCTCACATTTCCAGTAAGTTGACCGGTTAGAACAAATTATATCGGGATAAGAACGCGCGGGTTGGGTCCGAAGTTTCGAGTGATTCGAAGAATGGATAATTGAATAGCAAGGTGTAATGACCTAGAATCAATTTCTTAGTGGCCGATGTCGATAAATCAATTTGTGTTGGGAACGACGTCCCCAGTATTGAAATATTGACCTTCCATAGTGTAAAATTTAAACCATGATAGTTACGAGATAATAACGTACAGTGTCTTGGTGCTGGAGTTCCCATTCCGAAAAAACTATACTATACATGAGTAAGGGTCTGTCTCGGATTCAGAAAATCGCCGACAAGCTGAACGAATAACACGCTCACGCTAAATGAAGTCCTTGTCTGTAGGCTGAACCGTAAGTCAACCAGTGATTCACGCATAACAGTCTCGAGAGGTTACCGTACATCGTCCCACTATGGCCGGGGTTTTCTGACCCTCATAGTGATGCGAAAAGGAATAGCAAGAGCCGCGATGCCTGTACGGATAGCACTGCTAGCCACTGTTTTATGGAATTCGTATGAGATGTGGGGCCATGACAGCGAGCTCACCTCGTATCCGAGTCAATGATTCTATCGAATTGAGCCGCGAAAACAGGATTTGCGTCACTGAAATGCATGAGTGCATTTCTGATACACTTCTAAAATGGGAAGCATTCCGAAGGTTTTTACCTGGCATGGAGAGTAAAGACTTCAAATAAATGCGAGTCAAAAATTTAATCTTCAGAGTGCTCTTGGAATGGGCGCTTCGAGCGGAAGCGAGAGGTTGCCGACTCAAAGAAGCATCAGATCGGTGTGTCGTGATATGCAATTTGTTATTGAAGGAACATCATTAACCCACTGCCTTCATGGATAAATCGGTCCAACCTGACAGTGACAGTGGTCTCGTCTCCTGTGCCACATCTTTCCGGAGCGGTAAGTAGGAAGTAAAGCTTAATCATCGGCATATGATACCCAATCCATTATAACGGGGTGTAGAGCCATCACTACAAGCATAAATCGTACCTTACAAATGAGGGTGTGACATATCAATTATTATGACGACTCCAGTCTGGCCTTCTTTTCTGTACTTGACGCCTCGGCTTCCTCTTCTGCCTTCCTCTTTGCACCATTCGCTTCCGCAAGTGGGCTATCAGAGGCCTCGGTTTCGGCTGTTGCCACTTTCTTTTTCTTTTTGACGATACCGGTCAAGTCTTTCACGACCTGAGGCGAAATGGAGGATTTTATCTCCGCGTTCAATTCTTTGTCAAGAGCTTGAGCCGCAAGTGCGGGTGCACTTTGGTTCAGAATTTCATTCGGTGACGTCTTAAGTTCTTCAACCTAAGAAATCTAATTAGAAAAGACATAGTAAACTGCCGACTGCAGTTTCTTACTAACCTTCAAAGCTAAATCATCCCTTAATCCTGTCAACTCCTTAATCTCAACTTCTATCCGCTGACTAGACATCCGCTGTATCACATCATCCCTCACAAGTCTAGTGACAGCCTTTCCTTTGCCTTTCGAGTCTGTAGGTGGTTCTTCAAGAAGAGGAGGCAGTTGACCACTCAACCCATTCCGAAGTTCTACCAACCTTGCCTCAACACTTTCGAAGGCACTTTCCGCATGAGAAATGGCATCTGATAGACGACCGGAGGTAAGGTCCAGCACCATACTAAGCTTATAGTGCGCTTCGGCTATCTGACGAGAAGATATTGGAAGGAGATCAACTTTGTGCTTGAGACCCGCTTCATAATCTTGAATCGCCTGGTCGAATTTTTCTATACAATCGTTTCAGTGTCATTACACATTAAGTTAGGGGGAATGTTTATCACCTACCCGTTTCTAGCGAGACATCGCCCAAGGCAATGTAAGTGTCCGCCAATTTGAGTCTTATTTCATCATCTCCATCCTGCTGCACCTGCTTATCATAAATAGCTCGAGCAAGGTCTAGAACTTCCCAAGCAGCATTGAAATCATCTTCGGGTTCATCCTCCTCTTCTTCTGCAGCAGCAGCAGCCTTTTCTTCCTCTACAACAGCATTCTCTGCACTTGCAAATAAGTCAACTGCAGGACCTTCCTCTTCCGCGTCTCCCGAAAATGATAAGATTGGACCATCAGTAGAGGTGACTGCGGAAATCAAAAACAATTTTGAGACTTCATGTTAGCGAAGAACGATGATAGTTAGTTTAAATACACGCACCTGGGGGTTCCTCTTCTATAGGAGCCTCAGGTTGCTCTTTGCCAAGAACTCCACTTTGAGAGACCGCATTCTCGAGCAGGGCGCGCCCATAAGAGAAATACAAATCCGCAGTCAGTGGCGAATCATCTCCGTGTTCCTGCGTCCTACGAGGTTCCCGGGTCAGCAATACGTTCAAAAAATGCACCCGCGCGATAGAAAGTGAAGGGAAGAAGTTAGGACGCGTCAATTTGCGCGAAAGCGTGTTAAGGGATAATAACATGTCGCCCTTTGGCCTCTTTTCACGCAAAAGGGAGAAAAAGGATGTATTCACAATAGCAACTCACGCAAATTCCAAAGCCGTAGCATAAAAATCCACCGCCTGCTCATATTTCTTCAGTGCGAAAGCGCGTTTGGCCTGTTCCAGAGCACTTTCCAACGTCGTTGGTGCGTTTGTCTCATAGTTTGGCGCGTTTGATACGGGTGCCGGTGGCGATGGGTTCATCGTTTCGTTTCTGCGGCAACAGCATTTGTGTACAGCGCGATCGTAGAAATACAATGAATTACGCACGAGGTCATGATAGTGGAGCGGGACAAAATGAAAGATCACCAGATAAAACTGGAAAAGTTTAAGAGACGTGGGGCTCCAGGTTTTTGAGTGGTGTGCAGATGTGCAAACAATGATGGTGGACAGGAAACATTGTTCCTAACTTAGGGTCTCACTCAAACTCTCGGACTCGGAAAGCGGGAGCAGATATATATTCCGTTCTTGCCATTGAAATATGTGAAATGTTACATTAAAACAAAGAAAGGAAGCGGAAAGAAGGAAAGGCAAGCCAAATGAAATGAAATAGGCCGTAACATTAAGATATCGAGGAATCTGGTATTCCAAAGTAGAGGAAGAGGGCCGGAAACCGACCGGAATATGGGTTGTGAAAGAATGGGATGTGCTAGAAAAAAGGTAGGTGTCCGAACCAAAATGAACCTTCACATATAGTGTAAGTCATTGAAACGAAAGAGTTTGAAAGGAAGATAGGGAAAAAAATAGGCGAGCTGTCTTGCATGCATCATGAATTCCATTATAGGTAGCCAAGTTGTGCTCCAGCAAGAATCTGCAATCGAAAACACAATGCTTAAGCACTTGTTTGAATCATTCAGATCAGAGATCCTTGTCCCTGCTGTTGTCCTTGTCCCGCACCCTGCTGAGTCCGGCCAAAAGAACTGTTGAATGCGCTTGTTGACGAGAAGGATGGCATCGTGCCAAACATATTCCCAGTACCAAATCCAGTGGGCAGCGGAGGTACACTCGGTGCCGCAGAACCTCCCATTGAATTCCCTGTAGCCATTGACGCCCTGAATGGATTCGCCGCTCCAACACCTGTGAGTTGTGGTCTTAAACCCACACCAGTTGAGGATGGCAATGTTGTGCTCCTGATCGGATTAAAGGAGTTCACAGCGGTTCCTGGTCCTGCATGTCCATTCGTAATGTTGGCAGCGCCTGTTGGCTCCTGTTTGTTCAAAGCGCCAAATTCCGAAAACCCGGTTGTCGATGTACCCGGGCTGCTGTGATTGGCAGGGCCAGTACCAGCAGAGCTATCCGGTGAATTCGGAACAGGGGGTAAGGAGTCCATAAGAGCGGCTCCAAATGACGATGTGGGCTTGAACGGCTTCAGTCCCCCGAATCCCGTCATTTGTGGTTTCAACTGTGTGGTTGCCGCATTTGCACCATTACCCACAGCAGTGGGCAACGATTGCGTAGCGGCAACACTGGGTGCGCCGGCCATTGACTGATTTAATCCCGGTGATCCAGCAAACAACGAAGTCTTCAATGTTGGACTTGGTCCTGGAGGCGGCGACGCAGCGGCATTGGCAGATTTATTGGCGGAAAACGCAAATGACGATGCAATACTGCCCATGTCCGTACCACCTGGATTTAACGCGCTATTTGCAAAGTTTAACCCGTTTGTGGATCCCGAAGTGGTTCCACTACCTTGTGTCAATTGTTGCGGCTGTGCGGATGCTACAGGAGCAGTAGATCCAATCCCGGTATTCCCCATAGCAAGTTCGGCTAAGGTTGGTTGCTTCGGCACTGGAGGCGCAGGTGTAATCACTGGCCCAAATGGATTCCTTGTTCCCGTCATATGGGGCTTAAGAGGTGGAGGGGAAGTGCTTTTGGCTGTCGAACCTAGAGCAGTGAGAGGCGTCGACGCAGGTCGTGGCGGGACATTTGCATTAGTTTGCGGTTGTGACGTAGCTGTTCCAGACCCAATGGACGCGAAATTAGGTAGAGGCTGGAATTGCTGCTGGAATTGCTGCTGGAATTGCTGAGGTTGTGGTGGTTGTTGTGGCGGTTGAGACTGTTGAGACTGTTGGGGTTGCTGTGGGTTCATATTGAAGAGTGTGTGCCCGTATCCCATCGTCAGGGGCTGTAATGGTTGCTGGCTAGATGATGTAGGGAAAGGATTTGATTGTGGCTGGAATGCGCCCATACCCATGCCAGGATTGTTTCCAACACCAAACAAAGCCATCCCAGTGGTTTGTGGTGCTATCATACTTTGGCGGAATGGATTGACACCCGTTGCCTGAGGTTGCAGCATGTTGTACTGATTGGTATTTGGCAGGAAAGTCGTCATTGGCCTTGCAGTCGCACTAGTTGGTTGTTGGGATAATCCGAATGGATTTAATAAATTGGGCATAGCCGTGTATTGAGGCATGAGGAACCCAGTGGGTTGCGTCGTAATCTGTGGCACACCGAATGATTGCGAGGATGACATCTGAGCAAAGGGATTTGGTGCGCTGCAAGCACATTGATAAATCTCAAATGAAAAAGTACTCAGAGCACAAACCTAGATGCCTGGCTACCAAACATGTTGGTCTGATTCTCTTCAATGGAATTGAAAAAGTCTTCGATAAGTTGTTTCTTCGCTGGTGGCTGAGAAGCAGAAGATGTAGCCGAAGTCGCAGCGGAGGCAGATTGAGTGTTAGCTGGAGTCGTTTTGGTGTCAGCTGGCGTTGAGTCCGGCTTTTTATCTGGTTTGAATGCTGAAAGGAAATGTCAACGACATCTCCAGTTTTACAACTGGATATGGAAACAAACCACTAGCGCTTTTTGGTAACTTTGGTACAGGCCTCCCATCTGCAATGGCTTTATTTGCCTTGTAATCTATACGATTTTGCTCAAAATTAGGATCGTCCAAATATTCCTGTAGAGCAGCGGCGAGGGATAACGGCGCCTGCCAAGAGGTGAGAGGGCTATTCTTGACAGTAGAATGGCGCATGAACGTACAAGTCGCAGGTTCGGAATTGGGACATTTAAAAGATTCTGCAGTTTCTTCGCAACTCCAAGATACTCCGAGACGAGCTCAGTTTGTTTACAGAAATGTCGATAGATGGAGAGTGCTTCAGCGGCATCGATGTGTGACATTTCGAAGTATTGCTCTATGAAGATGAATGAATGGCTGGTTAAGCATACATTTTAGCAACCCACCAAGAAGGTTGACTACAGCCTCATTTCCGGCTTGAAATAGAATAAGTAAGTCTTTAACGAGCATTCGCAAGGCGGCGAGCCGCAATGCGTCGTCGACACCGTCGATGTAGAACTGGAAGAAGAGTCAGCACATCAAACAGAGGTGCAATTCCGATACGCACTCTGCATTCAACCAAAGTATCAATCATCTGGTGGACAGCCTTTGTCTCTCTGAGTAATCCCTTTTCAACGGTCATTGACCTTAACTTCCTCCCCAGCATAGTTTTTGTCCTTCCAAGGGTAACATTCGACTGTTTCGTTCTTTGTTTAGTACTCGGTCTACCCCTGTGCTCGTCATCATCCAGCAACGTAGAACTGCGCATATCTCGATTAGACTCGGATTGAACCTTGATGACATCATGCTTGAGGTTTTGGTATGCGCGAATTCTCGAGTCAAGATATTTAGCATAGTGATGTAGATGGTCCGGATTTGCAAACCCTGATGAAGTAACGTGTTGAAGGGGGAATGAACAACCGTCTGGTCAGTCAACGCGAACGAGAAAACGACGCACGTGCGCCGGGGCTAGAATTCTGACCTTCCCAATTACCGGAGTACACGTTGCGAAGCTTTAAGACGTCTGATTGAGAGAGGTGGGTAAGGACGTTATCGGTAGCACCATTCCTAATCATGGTGTGTAGCACAATGAGTGCTTTGAACACAACCTGCACCAGCAGTCAGCAGAGAAGTTGCATCTGCCTGGGCGTGAACATACGACAGAGTTGGGTTCGCGGAAGCGGGGGGAAAGAGCCTTGCAGACATCATGAACAGCACCGTCTTCGGACCAGGTAGCGGCGATGATGTTGTCTATGTACTTTAATCGCTGGTCAGTGCTGGACGCTGAGAACAGGGGGGACAATGAAGGAAATACCTTTGGTTTTGGGGGATCATTTTTTGGCTTGCAGGCCAGTTTGACGACTTTGTCGTAACTGGACATGTTTGCACCAGGGCGGGTGCGAACAGGGGGTGGATATCCCATTTGAAACTCAGCCAAGTGTCACAATCGCTTACACTACACTCCCTACAGTATAAATATTGAACACAGACCTACGCTTTCTCGTCGACTCCCTCCTCCCAGCCTCTGGATCTCTCAATCGCCTTCTGCCAACCCTTCCATCTCTTCTCACGCTCCGCGAATTCTAGCCGGGGCTGGAATTCAACACTGCCCTTGACATTCACGTCCTTAACCGTCTCCGGTTTATTCAGGTCCCATCCGAAAAGTTTAATCGCAGCCCCAGCACAGAGCGCAGAACCGAGTGCAGTTGATCTAGCGAGATTCGTCAGCGTCTCTGGGATACCATTCGTACTAACGTGTACATACTCTCTCATTTCGGGTCGGACGACAGTGAAACCTCCAATATCAGCAAGCACTTCCATGACGAGGTCACCATTGGTCATTCCACCGTCTACCTTCAAGTATTTCAAATCAGAACCAGAATCTAACTTCATGCTCTCAATGATAGCGCGCGTTTGATACGCGTTCGCTTCCAGGACCGCACGTCCAATGTGAGACGGGTTGGTAGACTGTGAAATACCTGCAATGACGATTTGATTTAATATTAACCTCACATAAGAATGGACTCTTGTTCCGTACCAATCAACATTCCGGCCGCGCCTGGGTCCCAGTATGGGGCAAGAAGACCAGAGAACGCAGTGACAAAGTACAGCCCTCCAGTGTCGCTCTCCCTGCCGGCCAAAGTGTTGACTTCGGCAGCAGTGCTTATCATCCCCATGGTATCACGGAGCCACTTGACGGCACTTCCAGCCACAGCGACTATGAATTTTTCTCAGTAAATACAAACTAGGTCAATGAAAAGGACTTACTACTGCCTTCCAATGCATAAATAGGCTTAGCATTCGGCCCCGCCTGATACGCGATCTTTACAGAAGCATGAATCAGTAAACCCACTTTGAGTAATTTATGGAACCACACTTACGGTACTCAACAAACCATGCTTACTTTCCACGATGTCGCCACCAGTGCAGAACAACAAGAAAGCACCTGTGCCATATGTGCATTTTGCTTCACCCTGGTTCAAGCACTTGTTTCCAATAAGAGCAGCTTGTTGATCGCCAACAAGCCCACCAATGGGTACACCGGCCAAAGGTCCATACGCGAGTTCACCGTAGACCTCAGAAGTGGAGACCAACTTGGGTAAGATCGACTTTCTGAGACCAAAGAACTCCAGGAGGCATGGTTCCCATTGCAAAGTCTTGGTATTGAGGAGTAAGGTCCGTGAAGCATTGGTAACTTCACTAATGTGGATACCAGCCTTAACTCCACCTAGTAGGTTCTATGTTCGAGGAACGACCAAAACAAGGATGACAATGGGAAAAGAGAAGTTGACAACCATCAGTGTACTGCATGGTAGTGGGCAAAGAACAACGGAATATTGACTGACATATGCGACCCATGATTCAACAGTCCCAAAAAGTAGATCATCAGCCTCATGAGCTGCCGTGACGTCGGGGTAATGATCAATCATCCATCGGAGCTTGATGGCAGAGAAATACGTGGAGAGCGGCAAACCCGTGCTAGTAACAGTGTGAGTATATCCAACCTTTCTCAGGAAATGACAAGTATGTAGACTCACATATCGCGCAAGGCATCCACGCCCTCTTTCCCTTTAACCCAGACACCAGGAGAAACTTGAATTCCAGTCTCCTTCAGCTTGTTTTCATAATGTGCAACGACATTTTTCGTGCGAGAATCGGTCCAGACAATGGCTTTGCAAAGGGGTTTTCCAGTCTTACGACTCCAAGCCACAGCTGTTTCGCGTTGATTCGTGACTCCTACATATCACATATCCGACACAGTCAGTATACGTCGAACTGATGAATCGGCCACTCACCAATCACTTTCACACTCTCCTTTGCCCAACCAGCTCTTTCAAGCTGCTTGACAGATTCTTCGATACAAGCATTTGCATGCTGTTGAATCTCGTCCGCATCATGATCATGCCAACTATAAATCGTAATCCCCCAGAAGAAACGTCAAACAAGCATGCAGCAAGTACGCCATCAAAAATGAAGAGATGACTCTCGTTGAATAAAAGATTTTGGAGGAGATAAACAAAGGTCTCTCACCCAGGATGAGGATAATACTGAGGAAACTCAAGCTGATGCTCTGCAATAACATCGGCATGTTTGTTGAACACCATGAACCGCACGGAGCTTCATGGAAGGAAACATAGATCGTCGAGTCGGTGTAGGTCCAAGCGATGTACCACTTACGTTGTCCCACAGTCGAGAGATCCAACAAACTCGCCCAGCTTAAGTGTACTAGCCATAATGATAAGATGCTTGGAGCGACCTAAAACGTGGAATCAAGAGGGCTCTTGTGGGGGACGGAGCAATCCTGACAGGGGCTTTATAATGAGGCAAGCGAATTATCGTGGATGGCATATCAGATGAAATATAAGTATGGTAACTTAACTGGTCAACCACTGGCCCAGTGACCAGTGCCATACAATTTGGACCGGTCCGGCGTCCCGTCGGAGATTAGATATATATGTATAACAGGGGTGTCGTGTGGTGGTGTAGCAGTAACTGATCTAAGATCACAACCCAAACTTCTCTCGTTCCTCTTCCGTCCATGTGAATATAGGAAGTGGGTGCGCTTCCGTGTTAAACACCCATTGATCAAGAGGTATCAAATCTTCTTCCTTGAACATCAAATATAGGTATTTCAACCTATTTATAACCTCATGATCAGCTGAACACAGGCAGATAGTAAAATGGTCTTACGTTTCTGCAAGGAAATAACTAAATTAAGGAAAAGCATGAAAGTTACTCTTGGTTTTTGTTCCATGTGCATAACAGTAATTGGCGCACCTTGGCATACTGTTCTGCAGGGGGCCAGGCGTCCGCTCAACAAACTGGAGATTCGCATACCCACGTGAAGTCTTGGCCTCCTTCTCAATTGCCTCAAAAATAGCCCATCCTCTCGCCCTCCATCTCCAGTCTCCAGTCGTCCTCCACAACAGGTACAGAGACTCCAACGTCTATGCAAAGACCATCAGCCCCACACATTATTTAAACAAAGATACCCACCTCAGGTCTAAGAAGATACATGGGCTTTTTAACAGTATAGTCCCTCCCAACGGCCGTCCCCTTCAGTCTCTGTTTCTCTGTATAAATTACCGGCATTTTCTCCTTCAGGCCAGGGACTTCCCCACGGCTTCCACTGTTTCTCCATTTTTCAACCGCGTCAATCCATAAATAGTTGTTCGACTCGACCACATACCCATTCCCCACCGTTTTGGAGTTGGGCGCAGGTTTCATGACAATTTCATCCGGACCAAGCCCCGTAGGCTGATCCGCATAAGTTAACCAACATGTCTGTGCAAGACCTTCCGCAGCCCACATATGTAAATCCTTGAGGTTATATGAGCGTAGGAGTTTGTATGCTTTTCCGGCATGTCCATAAGATTCCTCCGAGCCGAGTTGAGTGGGGTCAATACCGAGTGATTCGAGATCGTCCAGAGGAAGACTATGAGCTCCCAAGGCAAGAAGACCAGGAAGGAAACACGATAAGTGTTCAAATACGCGTGTAGGCCTACCACGTCTTTCGTAAGTAGACGATGTGGAATCTGTCACATATAGCAAGTGCCGTGTGGGAGACAAATACAATAAATTAGTGATTATGTGTGTAGTCGTCCGGATATCTGAAAGGGAGGAGACCAAGTCAGCTTCCGGAAAGCAAAGCACCCAAGACCACCTACACATTTCTAAACTCTTTCTATCCGTCTTCGCAGTCAACAAATAGAATTTGAGCAAATATTCGTGTGCGCTATCCGCTTGAGCTCCGACGGATAGATGTGCTGGAGTAAGATGTGAGTTTCGACGGTGGAATTGATAACAAACGCAGACATACTGTCAGAAGGGGAACCAGATGACAGATTCCACCCGATAGGTAGCATTCCTCCAGTCGTCGTGAGATTGGCCTGCGAAAAGATTTGCATGACGGTGTTGGCCTTCACGCGAAAACGTCAGAGAGAATGAGTATCAATTGACAATGACGACTTGCTCTGTCAAAATGCGCTTTGCGGCCAGTCAGCTTAGCCAAGTATGCATATTCCAGTTGAAGACTGGCGATCTCAGCCAGAACTCCCGTTTGTCCACCCCGATGATCTCCCCTGCTCACGTTTAATCAACCGTCCCTTTTCCTTTCGAGTACCTGAATTATGAATCACACTCACGTAGAAGGGTTGACACTGAAATATGCCAGCCCGCTTGTAGTGTTAAATACGGGATCAAGCTTGGCAGTGAGGTCAATTGCACGCTCCAGCAGAACGGTGTCGTTCGGAGAGAGGGCATACGCGGATAGAAGTCCACCCAGGTAGCGAATGACGGTTTCGAAAAATGGGACGCAACCATCAGAAGACTGTCGAAAATCGAAGAGACTTAGCGTCACGAACCATCAATCAAGAGAAACTATACCGCGTACCTGAGCAACTGAAAAATTAGCTTGCCTGACTACACTCAAACCATGCTCATACTCTTCGTCGAGCCCCATAATTAGCATGGTGTCCAACGAATCGAACGCTGTAAGTCCCCAGCCATTCATACTAACAAAAGTGCAGATATCTCGTCAGAGCCTTCGCGTCTAGAAAAGGTGCAACTTACTTGTCAGTGCTTCTGTTAGATTTGGGCAACAGTTCGTCATGGGGAGCAGCAAACTCTCTATATCCACCGTACGCATGCCTAAAAGCAAATTTGACTTGTTGCGCCCTACTCTCCCAAACAAGCGTTGGTGCATTTTCGATTGGGGAATAATGTGCTGGCCACTTTGGTGGCGGGGGATCGAAGCTTGGCCATGGTAGTGATGATTTCGACTCGGAGGCTGAGAAAAAGCGAAGGAGTGTCCAGGTCACAGATAGAATGATGACACAGTAGAGAGCCAGTCTATACGTCGGCTGTCGTGCCAAGAGAGTCCAAGTATTCGAGGGCGAGAATCGCTGATAATGCATTCTTAAACGCTCGTTGTATGATGGAATCATGGACGGAGTGACTCCGATGAAGCGACCAAGAAAACCGAGTGTCGGTAATTCGGTGAATTGCGTGTGCTGGCAGCGGCTAACAACACATACTCAAGTCGAACGGGGTTGCTAACTCACATGCACACATTGGATCTTGTGTCTGATCACGTGTGGCTTTCTTTTCTCTCTTTTCTAAGTTTTCTTTCGCAATTTGACAAGCAAGCGGCCGCTATGAATACGTGTTTCGAAGTGTAACACCTTGTACTAGGCTTGTTAAGGTATCGCTAATCCTGAATGAAGTGGACGAGATGCTAGCTTTGCATCCCAAGTAATTATATTGCACACCGGAAGAGTAATACAGATCTAAGCATGAATCGTGATTGCGATCAAAAAATACACAAGTCTGCAATTTTATGCACCCGCAGTCATATCTCAAATCTACCACTCACTCAACTCCCAACACAAGTCCCACAGCGACTCCTCCAGCACGGCATCTTTTGTAATGTCCCTTGTTGTGGCAGTACCTGAGAGATCAGGGAAAGCAATCGCGCAAAGCGGCATGTTCTTCAACTTTTTTGTTCTCGCAAAATCTCTTCTTATCCCTGGCCACTTCCCCAAAGACATGGCAAATTCAAACCCTCTGTCCTTGTACTTGTCTAGACACTTCTTGAATTTGTCTGTCGGCTGAGAGGATTTCCTCCACGAATTAACGATGCCCCTCTTCCGGAGTGTGAGATCAGGGTACACACACACCACGCCTTTACCTGTGATGATGTTCATCACAGGCGTCGAGTGGAAGTGCGAGATGGCGAGGATGGGCTCTACCGACTGAACTACTATGATATTCAATATCGTACGTTCTGTGCAGTCGTACTCGGGCTGAGGAGCACAAGAGAGTTTTAAAACCCTTGCGATGTAGTTCTCGTTTTCGATCCAGGCATCATAGTGGGCATCATGAGTGAGTTCTTCCGATGGAGAAGTCTCCACCGGCGAGTGATATTCGGTGAAAGTCTCAAGGAAATTCAAGACCTCATCCAGCCTTTCTAAGGAGCAGTAGATGTCGAGGTCACCAGGAGTAAACAGCCCAGGATAAAACATCAGGAGAGCAACAGAACCCGATATGACTGTACCGGTTCTCGTGAGAAATTCGAGAAATGTCGTTGGGTCGAGCTGGAAATACTTGAGAATCTTGACGATTCGCAGGTACATACAGGTGCTGCGTTTGTGATGCCAGTGCTTGGAGGTTCTTGCGAGCGCAGCCATAGAACTGGCATCACAGAAATCCATGATCTTATCGTGCAGTTCATCTGGTAACCTGTTGATATCAAACACAGGTATATCCTCGTCGACTGTAGAGGAATTCGAGGCTGAGACTGTGTGCTGAAACGTGCAGAGAGATACAAACCTTCCATGACTGCTGTTCGCCAAAGAGTTGAATGGCGTGTCCAGTCAAATGCAATTGAAAAAAATGCACGTGCCCTCCTCCAGTCTTCGTTCCCTCCATTGAAAAGCTAGCTTCTCGAGGAAAAAAGTGAGCGTCGGAGCGGAGTTTGAACCAGAATAGTAATGAACGGCTACCCTGACATACCTAACATACCATCTCTATTCCCTACTCCATCATGTCGATACAAGAAATTCGAACAGCAGCGGATCAGGATGACGGTACTGCGGGCAAAGTCATCTGCAAGCTGTACGCCCCCATATACTCATTGATCTCTCGTCTCACTTGTCCCATTTCCAGCTGTCGTCGTCAATTTGCCAAATATACTTGTCCTATATGCAATATTCCCTATTGTGCACTTACGTGTTTCCGGTCGCCCGTGAGTTATGTCTTTTCTCGGTTCAATTCTACAACCAATTTCTCGTCTTTCGTAGTCACATTCCCAATGCTCCGAGACTTTCTACAAGAATCAACTTGAATCCGATATCGCGACGAACCCTTCGCGGACTAATTCAGAACGGAGTCAGATGCTGGACCTTCTCAAGCGCTTCGAGGAAGAAGCTGCCGTAGACGAAGATGCTCTGAAGCAAGAGGCATTTGGACATAGCGATGACGAGAATGGAGAGGAGAATTCTCTGATCAAGCGGTTCACTGGACTTGACATCAGTAAGTAAGCTATTTTACTGCCATATTCTTACCCCTGATGCATGTGGATAGAGACATTGTCATCCGGGGATATATGGCAAATGCTAACCCCCGCCGAAAGGAAAAAGTTTACGGCTGCTCTTGAAAATCCTACCGGCGATCTTGCGCGAACTCTATTGGGAAGTGAGTACCTCGAAGCAGAACTGGAGCGACCCTGGTTTCTTGAAGATGTAACCGAGGGCCAAGAAGATCGGCAGGCGTTGGCAAACTCGTGGCCTGAACTTGTTCGCATCCCTCAATCAATGATCAAACCCGTGCCCCATGGGCAACCTTTAATTTATAATTTGTGTGCCATTTGGTATGTTAGTGGCAAGAATAATGACATGACTTTCTACTGACCTGCAATCAGTATCGCATATAGTTACATTGTCCGTCGTCTTGGTGTCCGGATGCTTTCTACCTTGTCCCCAGCGAACCCAGACTTCGAAGAGACTTCAATGCTGATGGACCACCTGCTTCCTTTCCTATCGGATCGCCGATCGACAACCTTGCACCCTAGTGTAGGTGCTGCAACCAAAGATGTGTACTCGCGACTCGGCATAGTATGGTATTGTGGATTATCATCAGACGAGTAGTACTCACACGTTTCATATTTACTCTCAGGCGGACGCCACTCCGGAGCAGCTTGCTCTGCTATTAGAAGATGCAGCGACTCTACTACGACCTCGCCGTGTGATTTCGATACCCTCGCAGTCATCCGAACAGGGTAGCACAGATTTTTTCGACGCCTCAACTCACCCTCTCGCAATGCCTATTTATGTTCTCTCAGATATGATTGGATTCCATCGACTCAGGAGCAGTAATACAATCAAAACAGATCCGCTACAGGAAGATCAGCGGCGACCACCGCAGGCACAACGTCCTGGATCGTTTGTGCCGCATGCTTATCAGCATGTGATACGCAAACTTGAGTATTACATCGCACATACCGCCGCGACACCGACGGGCATTATGGAAGGAGTATCAGAAGAAGTAGTACGGTGGTCACAGAAAGTAAAGTTCGAGGGCCAAAGCAACGCAAGGATCTTCAATACTGCACAAACAGGGTTGTAGAAATACGAATGGGCAAAGCGCGCTCGGTTATGAAATTTTTGCCAAACGGATCGATGGCTTCGTCTCAGGGAATCGCGGCGTTGATCTTCACATGTTGGTGCAGTACTCAAGCACCCCCACAATCACTGCATATGCTTATATGAAACGCCCTACTCGTACTCGGAACTTATGCTCCCCGTCCTGTACCTCTCATCCGCCAAGATGGATACGATGCCCAGTCTCTTGCATGTCGATCGCCGTCTTTTCTTTCCTAGAGGTGATGACGAGGTGGCCTGTGGCCCAGGAGGAGGTGACGACCGCTTTCTGGGGCTACGAATAGCTTCCCTTTTCATAATCCTTGCCTGTTCATCCTTCGGCGGAACTTTCCCCATTATCACAGAATTTATCATGGTTGCATTTACCCAAATCGGTTTGTGAGTAAGCTTTGCGAATTCTTTTCTTCATATCACTCCGTTCAGATGGTTTGTAAAGCTTCGTGAAATATTTCGGTTCCGGTGTCATTGTGAGTATCTAATGTGAAGTATATCGGAAAGGTACTAACCTATATCATGGTAGATTGCCACTGCATTTATACACTTACTTGATCCCGCGATTGAGGAACTGGGATCTCCTTGTCTTTCAGATGCATGGGGAGAATATGTATGTAGTTAAAATGAGCGTTCGATAATCATGCTCATCTTTAACAGCCATATGCCATTGCATTAGCCCTACTCTCAATCTTTCTCACCTTTATTGTGGAACTTATTGCGTTCCGATGGGGTTCAGCGATACTGGCCAAGGCGGGTAAGAATTATAGTATGTTTTAAACGATTCTATCATCATATTCTGCCGAAGTGCGGCATCGTGTCTAAATGATTCTCCTCGAGACCTGTTATTCTCTTTTTTGTCCCGACGTACTTCTTGATTTGCTCACCATATATGACAGATCAACATGGACACAATACTGGAGCAGAATATGTTGCCCACGAGCCCGAGCCTGAGGGCAGTGTCGTTATTGGGAGTCCGAGGCCGAAGGATGAGATCAAGGCTAGTGTTGATCTTGAGAGCCTTGATGGGAGAAAGGATGGTGTCGTGAACAGTCCTCTCGGTCAGATTCTCGGCGTTGCAATCCTTGAAGCTGGAATAGCGTTTCACAGGCAAATTAATCCTTTTTTCCTTATCCAGCGCAAACTTACGTCAGTAGTGTCCTCATCGGGCTCACTCTTGCTGTTGATCCAGATTTCAAAATATTGTTCATTGTCATCGTCTTCCACCGTGCGTACCAAACTTCTTTTCTTCCCATCGACTTTCACATGGTTAAATTCCTGCATAGAAATGTTTGAGGGTCTCGGAGTTGGTTCCCGACTAGCACAGCTGAAGATTGATGACAAGTATAATTGGGTACGATATGCTGGTGCGGCCCTCTACGGTATCACAACGCCTGTGGGAATAGCAGTAGGCCTTGGTGTGCGAACGACTTACAACCCGGGAACTGCCAAAGCTAGTATTGTCAGTGGTGTCCTCGATTCCTTGAGTGCAGGCATATTGATATATACCGGTCTTGTGGAGGTTCGTCGCTGCCACTGTTGTTGACCGTTGTTTCAGACGCTAACTTTTTCAAAGCTCCTTGCGCATGAAATCTTGTTCAACAAAGAAATGATGGAAGGATACAAAGGCCAGCTTGCATACTGTATTATAGTAATGCTCTTCGGAACAGGTATCATGGCGCTTCTGGGCCGTTGGGCGTAACCGGTTTTTTACGGTGGATGAGACAGTACCAGAGTGCGAATGGCGAGCTGACCCACTACTTCGCGGCTACGGTCACTTGAAGGTTAAAAATATAGACGGAATTTGTTTGATGGATTTTAAACGAATAATGAAATAATCTAAATGAGTTAACGTGATCGCAAAGCAATTTAACGGGTCAATGTTAACGATTTCTTTTTCCTTCTCTTCGGATAATATCTTGGTCGAGTACCGGTCCAGTCAGGTCCATCCCCATAAGCAAGGTTTTTCTTATCATATGCTTTGCATTGTGGTTATTGCGGCAAAACGCCCATTTGCCGCGACTGTCGTTTATCACAGGATCGTTCGCGATTGATATTTGGTTTGATCTAGGGAGATAGTAAGTGCTGGCCCCGTGCCATACAAGAGATTTTATAGCACTTTCTCTTTCTTCGTCTCGGTTCACATTCTGGCTGCAGATTCTTCTCGGCGTTGATCCTGTTGTCTATTATCAGGTCAAATCTCGCTTATCGCTCTGGGAATCTTGCCTGCCGTTTGCGCTTATCACACCTAAGGTTATTCCCATTGTTGGGTCTCAGGTATCAACTAATTGATAAGAAGTTCGTGAAAAGGGCGCTTATAGTTTGGAGTGGTAACAGGTAGGCCCTTGGTTTTTGTTTCGTCATCATTGATCATCATGCTTACTCTAAAGCGATTTTGGAATACTACTAGCAGATTTTAAGTCGATCCGGCTCTACCCTTCGAAGCTCGTATGACAACGCATTTATTTTTTTCATTTCTTGGATACCGGATTTTATCTTTCTCAAAGAATCTTCAGACCACAGGCGTCGGCTAGAATCTTTCGTGGAGCCACTGCGTCCGTTGATCAGCGATCCTCTTCATTTACCAAGAAATGCATGTCCTGCCTAGTCGCGATGATCTGACAATTGCTATGACCCGAATCGAGTTCAAATCCAGAACTCTTTATTTCACACTCGAAATGCATCAAGAATATTCATGAATACCGATCGATGGTTTGTTTGTTATGCTGACGCAGACGTACGTTACCCGCAAGATCAAGTGTGTCAGGAATTGGTATAATATGATTCCACATGTGCGCTTGCAGGAAGCGAAACATCGAGCGAAACAATGTTTCCACTTTTATTACGATGTCGGTCAATAATAGGATGATGGCATCGAAACGCCGCCAATTTTCTGCAGTTGCAGGAAAGCATTCAGAGGAAGGGTGTCTCAACTTATCTCTATCAGAGCAGAAACGCTGATCTATGGCCGGCAAATTGAGCGGGAAGAATTATCGCGAATACCAAAATCATCTTTCGGTGATACCGCTGGTCATTTCGGTGTATGCAATAACGTACCTTTTACAATCGGTCCCACCGTCAGTTCTATAATTGTGGCAGATCTTGCAGTAAGTTCTTAGGACACTATAAATATTTTTATCAGGAGTATTTATGACGAGACAGGTATAGTAGCTGGAAAGCTCCGTAGCCCGACAGTGATGCAGCCCCACTGATTTGTCTCGACACGAGAATGTAAATTGTGGGTCAGCTAACTGTATCTTGGGTGACCGGTGACCATCATCGCCGAATGCAAATTTGCAATTTTCGAAAGCTGAATGCCCTTTGTGCCAGTCACACTAGCATAATTATGGCTAGCTTGTTGCCCAACCCCACTCGTCTGTTTCAGCTGTCACCGTTATTTTGGTCAAGTACAAAACCGGCTCAAGTCTGATAGCACTCCAACTCTTTCATCATGCACTAGTCAATCGAAATAGATGATCGATCCCCTCTGGCGCTCCGAGGCGCAAACTGTCGCAGGTTGTGACCAAATGAAACAAGAAGTGCTTAGAGACGGTAACACCAAAATCGGGAAGGAAAACTCACCGATATGTGACTTGGTGAACTTAACACTGTAAGCAAACGACAATAATATTTATCCTTATCGGTGACATAAATGCAGTAGTATTTGTGACTTATAATTGTTCACGCAAGCGCTGTCACGGCATGAGACCTCGAAGAAGTGCTGGAGCGATGCGGACCCTATGGTTTGAAGACTAAACCGAGGGGCAAGGTATCAAGATTGCGATCCGAGCTTGTTCGTGTTCCGCATTGGTGAAGGCATGGTGATTTGGATCTCGATCCTACAATCCATGCACACACGGTTACGTCAGGAACTGAGGCGTAAAACATATGTCCCGGATCTAGTGCTATTTGGAAGTGCATCTACCGTATCTATTTTTCTGCGACCTCAGTGCCACTGGGCACTTGCCACCTCCTCTCGACTCACTAGAATTTCAAGTTGTTTCATTCGGCTCTATTCTCACGAAATCGCTCTTCGGCGGCCCACCGTATGGTGTAATGGTGCCAAAGAATACAAACTATCTATTTATGTGCTCTCTCCTTTCGGATTCCACCCGATCCAGTGGCGACCTGAGGGGCTAAACAGACCTAAAACCTTTGAGGTCCCTTCCAAAGGCAACTACTAGACGTAACGCCAAGTTTAACCAGAAAATAAGTGATCAGCATGTGTACAACAAGCAACCGTGCCCGGATGCCGAAGAGCGTAACAGAGACATGTCGAGGCACAAAAGATTGAAAAACGTTTCCGGTTATTGTCTCAACCGATTTTCGGATCTCTCCGGGAAGGCCTCCGGCCGAACCTGCCTCTAAGCTCGAATGAAGACCTCGAAAAAGACACTGAAAGTTTTTTGAAGTCGGAAGGATTTATAGGCACCCATTTCAATTCCTATCCTAGTAGGTTCTTTTACCACTTCACCGAGATTCCTACAATCATGCTGTGATTTTTGGAAGTGATTTCCGCTTGCCGGCCGCCGCGTGCATGTCAAAGGCCGGCTCCGGGATCATAAATCTGGCCCACCGGCCGGAAAGTCTAAGAGTTTGTCTGAACAAGGATCCCACGTAGAAGAGTTATCGGGGTTCTGTTATATGTCATACTCGGTTGGCATGAAGGTTGCACGAAGGGCAGGGCCTGGTGAGGCGCGCAAGAGATCTGCTAATGAATCTGTTTCGGCTCAAATTAATCCACCGGTACGGTACCCTATAAACTCCCACCGGTGAGTACCCTCACAGTCGTCACACATACTTATACTCCAGTTCGGCGATCTATCCATCACCTTCTTGTACCCTTCTTGTGCCACGATGGCTGCTTTTGTGAACGCCCATCGCCATGCATTTCTACCGCGAGATGAAAATGAAGTGAACTGCAGTGAAGGGGGAGGGGACGACCGATTTTTTGGATTGCGTATAGGCTCTATTTTCATTATACTTGCCTGTGCGACCTGTGGTGCCCTATTCCCGGTAATCGCCAAGAGATCATCTTGGCTGCATTTACCAAGATCGGCTTACGCGTACGCACTTTTGTTTCCTCTATTATCTCGCTGTATTGAAACGAATTGTTTGTTGTAGGTTCGCCAAATACTTTGGATCGGGTGTCATTGTGAGTGAAAATTTAGAAAAATAAGAAGTGGATTTAACTTGTATGTTGAAGATCGCCACTGCGTTCATACATCTACTTGATCCTGCAATAGAAGAACTTGGTTCTCCTTGCCTTTCTGAAAAATGGGACGAATATGTATGTCACTATGCCGCATTAACACACGATCGCATATTCAGTGTACTATCTCAAAGCCGTACGCACTTGCTTTGTGCATGCTCAGCATGTTCTGTGTCTTTCTCGTGGAGCTCCTTGCCCTTCGGTGGGGCACAGCGAGGCTACGCAAATTAGGACTAGTACAAGGTATGTCAACCGTGTCGGTCTTATTTCCTAAGCGTCGAGTGGTACTCGAATTATGCTCGTTCCACCTCTAACTAATTTTTCTCTCTATATTCGGCAGACTCCCATGGACATGGTGATGGAGGAAAAGTGAAGGGTCAAGAAGACAAGGAAGAAGCAAGGAGCGAATCCGATCTCGGGATCGATATTGCAGGCAACTCCATAACAGAAAAGGTTTTAGCCCAGATCATCGGAGTCGCCATTCTCGAGTTCGGTGTGGTGTTACACAGGTTCGCCAGAATATATCTCATTCAACGCACTCTCATCTTGTCTAATAGTGTTTTGATTGGGCTCACACTTGCTGTGGATGAAAATTTCAAGATTCTGTTCATTGTTTTGATCTTCCACCGTGGGTTAACGTGACAGGCTATTCCTGGCTAAACATATTTAACATCTATGTAGAATCATTCGAGGGTCTTGGACTCGGCTCTCGACTTGCACTGATGAAACTTGAACCGAAGTATCAATGGGTCCCATATGTCGGTGCATTGATCTACGGCATCACGACGCCTGTGGGAATTGCAGCCGGCCTTGGTGTTCGAACTACGTATAACCCGGGAACTGCAAATGCCAGTATCGTCAGCGGCGTCCTTGATGCCCTCAGTGCGGGTATTCTTCTATATACAGGACTTGTGGAGGTTCGTACTTCGATTGTCATGAACGCTCATCGGAACGCTGACCGTTTTCTACGGTACAGCTACTTGCACATGAATTTTTGTTTAACAAAGAAATGATGGAAAGCTCCGGTGGCAGGCTTGCCTTTGCTGTCATTGCAATGTTCTTCGGATGTGGTATAATGGCCCTTTTAGGCCGTTGGGCATAAGGATTAATGCCTGCTGCGAGCAGACCTCTGGCGGATCAAGCGGTTGTAGACTTCAAATGTTTATAAGATCAAGGACACTTTGTCATTTGTTACAATTGTATTCATGATTTACGACTCCCCTTTAGAAAGACATGATCTAAACTCGTTTCTACCAATGTTCTATGTGGCTTGTTCCAGAGGTCCTAGCACCATGTGACCTTTTTCCTATGAGAATATTGGGGAAATTTCTGCTATACACCGAGTCCAAAGCCGTTAGGGCTTAGCAGTAGGAGAATGGGCACTTTTTGGCTGGAGTTAAATCGTGCTCAAATCATGTTTTTTTCTTTTGAAACTTGTCTAATAGGCTCGCGTAGCTGCACATCTCATTGTATAATGGAAAGTATCACTTTACTGTTATGGCAAATAAAATCGTTTTTTCAAATTTAATCTGAGGCAGCTGGGATTAACGCTCAATCCAACTCTGTCGGAAAATTCAAATCATTTAATAGTTCATGCTGGACCATAAGGACCTGGTTTTTCTTTGCCTAATCTAATTCATGCAGATTGGAAAAGGCACTATTGGCAGGAATCTTATATCGTAAATCAGGCCCATGAACCAAAACAGCCGGATGAATCCAGTGGTAAACGCAATCGGATCCGGCTGACTTTTCTTTTGTTTGACGCACTCCAAGCTTATTGACAGTTGTCCTCTGAATCTCACTACGTACCCGTTGCAAGGGAAACTAAAGTTATGTAAAGGCTATTTTTAGTGGGATTGCTGCCTGCGGATTACTGAAAGGTCGCCGAGAGCCGAGACGACCTCACTAGGCGGAAGCGCGGGAAGGTACTGTAGACGCGAGGTATATTCAAGAAGAGAGAGAAAAGGAGGTAATCTACATGTCATCTAGTCTAGTCTTTATATACATGTACCTGATCATGAGCCCTAATCTGGAAGATGACGTTGATGTAAGCCAGAGGGCTTACAATTACTGCCATGCCATGCGTGATCTGTCGAGCGCATCAGCGGATCAGATTTCCCTCACAGGCAGCTCACAGGTGACCTCAGAATGATGGCAACGGACGCGATTTCTTGACCCGTCTTCCTCCACCGCCACAAACGATGGTGCTCTGACACTCGTATAGTATCCAATTACACCAAATATTGTAGTTCCTCCCCGCGACCTTCCCAATTAGCCGAACTATCAAGTGATTGTGTTTACTGTCGAGACATTCAAATGCACACAAGGCACTCCATGAAGCGACTTGGCGCACGATGAGTAGCGGTAAGAAAGTCACGGATAAATTCATGGTAGATACAAGTACGTAAAAACAACATCGATCTGGACGAGGTATGCGATGAATAAATTCAACTAGTCAAGGCAATCGAAGAGGTGCAACAAATCCGATCAAGTAAGGAGAGCTCCACGCGGTTTCTTGAGAGAATCAGCAATTCCCAGGAATGTTTCTGCTAACCTGACCTATGGCGAAATCAGCCACTTTTTCTCGACTAATCGTAGAAATGTAACGCACAGAATCAAGCGCCTCGGCATAAGATGATTCAATGTGTGCATTTCCGGGAAGAGACGCATCACGTGGGGCACTGCTTTCCACTTCTCTTGCGATCTGAGCCATCCGGCGCAGAGACTGATTGCTCGGACCAAACGAGACGGCATGAAATGACAAAGGTCTCCTGCCGCATAGAAATTCAATGAGTGAATGCACGATATACCGGGAACAATCACTCACCCTAATGATACGGCGGCACGACACAAAGTCCGTACCCTCGAGTCGGCAATGCCACATTCTCCATCGGAAAGAAAAATGACGACGGGCGAGCTTGTAATTTTTATCTCAATATCAAGGTCAAAACCCAACTCTCCCGTAGTACTTACCGCTCAGTATTCCAGTGCCTTCGCATGACAGCTTCAGTCTCGCTGATGGCACTATCGTAATTTGTGCCACCATCTGCTTCATATTGCAATAAGCACTGCACTAGGTTTTCAGGCGTGCGCTGGAAATCATTCTCAAATGATTTCGTGACAGAGTGGTTGAATAGGAGGACACTGTAGGAATCTCGACGAGGAGATGAAGCCTGACCCTGGCCCCTCCCTCCGGGGTTTATTAACGCAGTCTGCCTTGATTGCCAGAAACCGTGAAGAGAGACATATACGGCACCAAGCCTGTCGTTATGGCGGCGTAAGATAGCCGGAGTGACCGGCGTCTCAGGAAGGGGCGTGGGTGTATTCTGACTCATCGATCCTGACCTAGGCCACAGTCACTGTAAAATGGCGGGGATAGCTACAAAGCACAACTACTTTACCTATCAATCACGAAAATCCTAATGGACGGTTCTTTAGAGAATCTTCTTTATTAAGAATAGAGCATACTAACACATGGAATGCTTGTTGCATCACCACCGGATTTTTGCACGAGAATAGATGGCCATCATTAGACACATAGCTGGAAGTATGGGAACATCTCAGGCATACTGAATAAAGATAATGTTTGTGGCTTACCCCAAACCGGTTAATTGATCTATGGTATGAGGTTGATGAAAAATGGGAAGTGTGCAATATGAAGGTTGCGCGGGTTGAGTGGCAGTGGCCGCATGTTCCGGACCTGGGGAGCAATATCGTATCTAATGCATGAATTACGGGGCGGTGTCCTCACCGGAGCACATAGCATCACTTGTAAGATAAAGATATAAGCCAATCTTGAATTCTCTGGAATCGCAGGAACCCACCATTTTGCAAAAGTAGTTTGATCATCCCGTGAATACGGGTCTGGAAATATGTCAGTCAGCATTCGTTAGTATTCTACGAAGGAATGTAACCTTTAAAACCTGAAATACGACTCTAAGCTTATGCAAACTCATACTAGATAATTAGAAATACATACCGGAACGTCTCCAATATAACTTGTGGGAGGTCCAGTCCTTAGGTCGATCAGCATTGGGCGCAAGTCTGGCCATGATGTGCTCATGGTCAGGTCCATTACAACGCTGATCACCTTGACTTCGACAATAATCGATGTGTGCGTGTCGGCCCATACTCTGACAGACAAGGTTACACATCATCGGTGCACCCTCATCATTGGCACCAAATCGACGACCATTCAATTCCATGACGGTTCCATCGGGGCCGTCAACTGACCATCTCGTTCTAGACATAGAGCCATGGCTTGTTTCATGCTCTTGTTGTGGGTGGCCTAAGTATAGGAAAATACATTAAAATATCACTTTCAGAGATATATGCAGCACTTGCCTCTGGGTAGAGTACAATAATAACCACAGTTTCCACATCTTTTTGAAGCGCTCAGCAGGGGCAAAAAAAATTATTTGACATACATACCTTGTTTCACAAAAATGGAACGGGGAGGAATCGAGGCTATGAATATGTTGACCTTCATGTTCGCGCTGCCCAATCAGTATTGGCTTAACACATGGCAGTCGTTTGGCTGCTATACGAACCATCAGCAAAGATTTACACAATATTCGAGTGGCTAACCTTGGGTGTACTGGATGATATATTACTTGAATTGTCTGTACGTGAAATGGAAAGCCAATCCCTCACCTTTGTATACTGGAATGTCTCGTGGCGACCGGTAAATGTTGCTTCTATAGATACGGGCTGAGTATCAATCTCGCATATGCCAGCAACGCAAAGGGCATGGCAACGGTGCACTTCGCTATTTTGATCATGTCAAAAGTCGTAGAGGCTAGGTAGTAGGTATAGACGGTATGACTAACCCGCAGAGATGGACGGCCGAGGTGTCCAATCCGTGAAGATGATCGGAGTTGCTGCACAATCGCTCGCAAAGTTCACATGTTATTGGGCACATCCGATTATCACACACATGTTGATCATGAGTCTCGTCGCTGGTGAATCGAAAAGAGAGACGATGAGCATAACAGGCATGAACAAGTCCTCAGACGAACCATGGATAGGCGCACGTTCCAGTGCAAACAAATTGAGTCTTATCCGGTAGATCGATAATGAGCGTACAGGGCTGAAGGAACTTAGTCTTAGAATAGCGATAGTGAAACGGCCTCACCTTTCCGCAGGAATGCCTGCGAGCCGAGCAAACATGATCATCATCATGCCCAACCATCTATTCGTTCATCAGCATTTTTTTACCCTACATTCAAGAAACTCGCCAACCTGAGTGCAATCTCCTTGACAGCCTTTCTTGTCTCGGTGAACACACGGTTCACCGCACAGGTGCCTGTCGACGACACAGCTTTCGAAAATGATTTAAAACCGGTAGCTTGCAAAGCAGTATCACATACATGTGCGGTCCGTTGTGACCAGCGCTGAAGGATGGCGTCAGTTGGAATTCCTCTAGCGACAGAAAAAAGCATACGAAGATTGGCATATTTCAACTTCCTCAGGATGTTCATCAGCATAATCACAAGGGTGCTTGCACTTGTGATCTGTATTGCAATTATGAAGCTGAGAAGACGGGTCATGCCTACGAGACAGAGTGCAGGTAAGGTTACACTCGGTACAAGTCGTTTTGCAAAGGTCAACATTGGCCTGGAGGTCCACTGCTGAGCTCATCAGCTCCCGTTGGAGCGTTTCGACGTTCGCATTGCTGGTTTTGAAACGTTGTAGATTGATTCGGACCCATTCCTCGACGTGAGCAATCCTCTGTCTGACAACACTATTGAGATAAGCGGTCAATTCGTCCATCCAAGTTGTCTCGTCCATCTCATTTCGCAAATCATACTTTTCCCAAGTTCTTTTTAGTTCGGTTAACACCTCCTCCCTGTCAAATTTACCGGCAGCTTGAGAGGTTAGGAAAAGTCTAACAGGCAAATCTGGAAAATCAACGACAGTGTTGTTGTCGAGATTCTGGTTACAACTGATTAGGTCATCAGATGATTCTGCGTGATCCAGCTACTTACCTTCAATGGCTCATTTGTTGAACCGACTTCAGATAAGCCGTATTGAAGAGCTATTGGAAGGATAGCCAGCAGGGCCTGTGCACGATGGGCAGCCAATGACTCTAAAACATACGTCACCTACTCGCTCCGACAGTAGATTATGAAACTCACGAGACATGGCGCCCCAGTCATTTGCCTGTGAGCCTTGTAAGCTGCAGCATGCAAAAGAGCTTATCGTTTCCCACCTTTAGCTTTGCCATGAGGACCTTTAAGGTGTATAGAAATTCTCCTGCGCTGTTGTGAGTTATTTTTTGGGAATCCAGACGACGTTTTAGAGTCGAGAATAACGTGTAGAATTGATTCGATTCAATGACTGGCCAGGGAATAATGTTCAACCGCCCGGCATGGAGTTTCGAGATAAAATTTGCCGCTTGTTCCTCCTGAACAATTTTCTTCAAGTAGATGAAATTGAGAACCGTGAAGCAATAAATGACAACGTCCTGTACCTGGAATTTGAGTGAGAACCTATAAGGCGGAATTTTTCGTAAAATATGATAGAATCAAATGACAGTTTCAACTTACTCGCGTACTATCTCTCTCTTGTCGGACTCCACGACATCCTACGGAACATACCAATGAGATGCGTAAGAAAGTGTGAACTTGAATGTACCTTGATGATGATGACTAAGGTCGATTGGAATAAAGAAGGATTGGCTGAGGGATCTAATATAACAGAAGACGCTTGGAAAGATTGGAAGAGCTCAGCAATATCACGGGAGAGGGCAAAATTGTTCCGGAAAAGGACCTTGAAAGATCATGTGTGAGATTCTGGAAGTGATCCTTAAACAGCGAGACGTACAAGGTTGGAGATGGCAGTATTAAACAAGACAAGGAGCGCGTCCTCTTGTGGCGACCGCTCGATGCTATGGACACCTAGACAAAAAGGACGGCTATGATGGCGGTGACACAAAAAATTCCAACAAAATTACTGACCTTCGAAATCAAGAGCGACTAATAATGCATCATCTGTAGGTGTGATTGACATCCATACGCCTTCTGGAGGTGGGGTCAACTTCTGATAGTAAGCGAGTGGTAAAGTACGTGCCTGTTGTCCGCATAGCGCTACCAGCAAATGAAGTGTCCATCAAATGGTTAAGGGCAAAACTCTTTCCTACAGATTGTTCACCTAAGGGAGGCTGGTCAACCGCATGTGAGAGGTCAAAGCTCTTACTTGTACCCACCCATTGATGATACGACTTTGACGGGCTGCATGACCACAAACATTGATTAAAACAGCCTTCCAGGGTCATCATAAAGAGGTCTTACCTTATCCGCCATATAAGATCTCAGAATTGACTCATACCAACCAAATGAGAGACTATCAACTATTCGGCCGACGTCAGCCCCAAGGAGTGATTTTTCGAACTCCACTGATGATACGCCATCTTTCAATGGTACAAACCGATTATCGCGAGCGACCGCAATGTGAATTGGAAGCAGACATAGAAGATTTGCAAACCATTGACCTGCAGTGAACCGGGAGACACAGTTGAGCAGTGTATCTCCGAGATTCTGCATTGTATTGGGATAAGTTTTTACGTCAATAGATATTGCATGTAGCTGGCCATCCGTAGGCTTCTTCGTCTGATCCTCGAAAGTTTTAACCATGTCCGCAAAGTATGACGCATACTTGCCATGATCTTGATCCGAGATGAAAACAATCCGTTTAGGTTCCCTGGTGGCCGACGAGACCATCGTCTGACGGGTGACTGCGGTCACGACCGGAAACCTAGTCCAGACGTCCCCGAAACAATCAATCAGACAATTGTTGACATGATTACCACTCCTTTCAACGTCGACGGAAGCTCTGGTCCCTTTTTCCTTGAACATAAACTCAGAAGATTTCTTGGTGATATCCAAAGCCAGAGACTGACAGGTGCCGCCTTCCTCGTCCATCATCAACAAATGCACACTTGGACGATTGACGAAGGAAGTAACGGCGAGACTGCCATGCGCTCCGGGTAATGTGATATTGATCCCTTCAGATGCTCCAAAAGTATCCCAGTGATAGGCGCTAAGGATTCTCTTGCCATCAACCTCAAACACAAGCAAGGCGCACGCGCCATCAGGAGAGGACATGACAGAGGCTGGCATTGTAGGTAAAGATATGGATGCAGGCCTGTTTTCTAAAATCAACTTCGATTGCACCAACTCAACATTGACTAAGATACCCACCGAAATCTCTGGCTAACAAAGGAATAGATACGGGCCTGTGACCTCGAATCTACTAGGAGGACTTCTTCGGAACCAGTAATAAAACATACGTGAGAAATGATCTCATCGTTGTTATACCAATCTCTGAGCTCGAAGGGGCTTGCCCAGCTTTGTAGCGAGGTGAACTGTTCATCAAAAAGAAACACGTGGAGGACGATCTGATCAAAAGTTTAGTCAGACTGGAAGGGCTTAGAGGAGGAGCCGACCACCTTCTGAGGTGCACACAGAACTAAGAGGCGTCGTGCTTCGTCGAATGATACCAAAGGATCTTGACCGAGCTTGTCGTGTTTGAATAGAACCTTCCTCGGTTGAGAGTTCTGAAGTGCATCCCCGATGCTGGATATACTGTCGAAGTAGACCTTGAATCGTTCGGACTTATCATCAACAACGAGTAGGACTCGATCATTCTCAAGCATCTGAGCATAACTAGAAGAACAGCTCAGTCAACAATTTCTGTATCTCATCTTGACTTACAGTATTTGATGATCGGGTGGAAGCGCAAAGGAAATGGATCCGGACTGGTTAACCGAAGGAGTTGGTATGAAGAATGGATCGAGTTGGAGGTTATGGCGCTCTTCAGTCGGAATTTGGAATCTATTGATTCTGTACTCCAACAAAGAGGCGATTTGTAGTTGTCGTTGGGCCACAATGTCGAAAGCGGGACCTGATATTCACAACATGGTAGACAGATAGAGCGCGAAAGATCCCGAAACCTACCACAGTACGGTTGTGTGATGACCTGGAAATGCTTCAAAACGACGGTGGGAGAGCTTGAAATGCGAGCACGGGTCAATTGGGAACCTATCAATTTTGCGTGAACGCACTGATCATCCTCAGCTATCTGTACACTATTGATTTCTTGAATAAAACGTTCAGCGGAGCTTTTACGATTGTCACGCTGGTAGGCATGAATTTGTTCTCGAACTTGAACCATCATAGCATCTCGACGCTTTTTCATAAGCCATGGCTGAAGATGTCCAAAAAGCCTTTGCAAGATCGAGGACAAAAAGTCGTAAGCCGAATCGACAGCTTGACGAATAGCAGGCTCTACAAGAGGCTCGTCCTTCAAATACATGTCGACGTTGCTCAAGAAATCCTGATCGGTGAGGGTGTCACAGAATTGCGTAACGTCGCGTTTGAGGTCTTCGTCGTTGATATTTTGAGTACGTGCAGACGGAGTCCACCAACGCTGCCAGAATCCCTCGTTCTTCGATGCCCATTGTTTTCTAGTCGATCCCTCATCAACAATTTTTTTCACAATTTCGTCATCGTAATTTGAGCGGTATTTCTGAGCAAGGACGCGAACGCAGGCCACTCGACGCTTCCGATCTTGAAACGCAGAGGGAAGCTTTTTATCTAGTTCGGACAACCGACTGTTGCATACTAGAGCCTGAGCTTGGTAGGCCGAAAGTGTGTAAGAAAATCGTTCTGGAGCTCATCGTTAGTATATAGATGCACAGTAGGGCGGATTTGCACCTTCAATTTGAGATAGCTCAGGCCGGGTGACTGGCACTGTGCCCTCGGAGAGGCGTTCAGGATCTAATGTCCTAGAAGAGCGTCAGAGGGACCGTTATGACCTTAGATGAGATAAGAAAGCTTACGGGTATTTCTCAATCACCCTTCCCACTAGATAAGCCATTAATTCCTTTCCCATTATTGTCTCTTCGTTCACGGAATTTGAATTCATCTCTGCCTTGATTTCCCCCTTTTTTGTCTCTATGTCCTTGATCATTTCTCTTTTGCGATCCCGCCAGCCAAGGCAAGCTTGACGACACGCGTTCATATTCATCAAGCCATTGTCGATCAGAGCCTCAATCGCATCATCCTCCAATTCGCATTTTATCAGTAGGTTGGAGGCATGCCTGTATTCAATGAGTCAAAGATACGGCAGAGACGAAACGCCTTACAAAAGTTCTCTAAGACGGAACGGATTGTACAGACCCCTTGCCAGATCTTCCTGAACGTGAGGAGGCAGAACTTTAATGGAGATAAACCCCTGTGAGGTCTCTCCTCTCATAAGAAATGGTGGCCGAGCTAGTTCTTCGCTCTCGGACTCCCCCCAAAATTTCATTAAAGGAGATCCAAACTTCACACTGAGGTCAGGATTGACGCAGAGATATAACGAGAAATACGGACCTGAAAGCCCGGACGGGAAACGACACCTTCCTCTTGTTCGTTAGTCTGTGCAATCTCAAAAGTGAACAAGCGGTCCTCATTTCCTTCTTCTTCACCTTCGTACAGAGGCATGTCCACATCATCTTCCTTTTCATCGTGATCCCAAACAAAGGCCTGACTCTGATCAGGCGACATTAGGCAAATGATTTGGTCCGAGATTTTTGTAAGATACCTAAGCCAGCGCATCAAGGCACTGGAAAACGTATGAACCTGAACAATCACCTACCGCATAAATGTTTCTCGGTTACGACGAGGTCCTGAAGGTGCACTATCCCTCCATGTTACATCTTGGGGCCAATAGATCGCGTAAAGAGCATCCGCAGAACCGGGCGGCCGGGCAATATAGATGCCTGATCGTAAATTCGGCCCAGAATAACCATCTCGCGAACGTAGAAGAAGTTGAGCTCTTTACAAATGAGTATGAGAGTGAAATTCAGACTGTCATATGAGTCGAAACCCACGCTTTCTCATCGATAACACCGAGAGATGACAAAAACTTGATGATTTCGCCTCTATCACCGTATACTCCGACAGGACGAAGAGAGAGGCTATCCAAAGCTTTGAAATCGACTTTAGTCAGCGTAACACAGGCACCAGGGTGGAGTGCATTGATCAGATCTTTTAATCCTTCCGCAGCGATGATGATTTTGTCGACTTTTACGAACACGTAAGGAACAAAGGATCGGTAATTACGATGTCAACTTACCAAGACCCCCACTACCCTGTTCGTTGATCAGGTCAAGAACGCGATGCAAATGTGGTATACGTTTGACAATGTCCTTTTTTGAATCATTGTCGCATTCAATCGCCCCGAGAAAATGCCCACGAATGTGAGTGAAGGCATCCCGTGAAGCATTTCGTCGTTCATTTGGCTCCATCTCAGCATGACTGTAATATATGCATTGATAGGAATCCCGTGAAAGAATTGCTAACGTACGGTTTTGTGGGTTCAAAAGAGGATTTCGCGTGACTTTGTGCATCCTTCGACAAAATATTAGAACTCGAGGGTAATTCCTAGTGATGTACCGCGTACAGATGGGCTTACATCGTTCCCGGTGCGTACTTGGATGACTGAAGATCTTCGTTAAATTGATTGACTTCGCCGTAAAACCGACGTACTTGGCGCACTTGACGGGTCACCGTCATTGAAAAGATTTTTAGGAGCAAAAGGGTTCATTCTGCTTAGAGAGGGGAAGAAGGTCGCGGATTTCGACGTTCTTTTGAATGGCAAAGATTTGGCGCTTCAGCTCCTGATAAAGATTCTCGAGGGCCCCCTGGAAACTACTGGAAGTTTTGATCAATGTCATTGCACACCTCATGCAGAGATTCATTCCACCAATTATCAGGTGGGTTCCGTAGCCGCTAGCCTATAAACTATGATGCATCATGGGAGACAGAATTAGATCCACTGCGGCCATGACCAGGAATCACCCCCAAGAATCGGTCTCGCTTCCACGTGTCGCTCAACCTGGTGTTGGGTTAACCTGTCTCTACACTGTCAAGCAACTCACACTACGCGATGCTTCGAGCTAAGACGAGATGCTCTTAAGGCACTGGAACGAGCCTCGGATTATTTGCGGGTCGGGCTATTCAATTTCGTACCCTCATCCTGAATGGCCGCATGCACGGTGGCATTATATCGGATCAGAAGAGAAACACAGCGCTCAAGCTTTATTCGTTATCGATGAGAACTGTCATCAGGTCCGGCCTAGATGCGAAAAACCAAGGACTTAACTGAATCGAGACATCATGGTTCGACTTAGGTGCTGCGGCGAGGATGAAAGAGGAGTTGCATCAAGCTAAATGGATACTCATCAGTGCACAGGGGTATCCAGAAGATGCCACGGCTTGACTCAAATGTAATCGGCAGAACAGTCTAGAACTCGGAACTTTCTGGGTTCTGTAATGATGACGGAAAGTAATAACCTATATGAGAGTGCCTTGGTCCCGAAATAAATATCAATGTGGAGGAAAATCACCGCAGATTTCCTATTGATAGTGATTAGCGACGGATTTTATTCGCGTGCAGCGAAAGGTAGCAAAAGGTACAGTAGAACAGTCGTTTCAGGTGCTACTAAGTAAAATTAGAAGAGGACAGGTTGCCACGCGCAATGCACGTGGATGTTCAGGATCATTTTGTATGTGGACGTTGTCCTGCGAGGGTTGTTGGCTTTCCTTCCAGCATGCATACATGCATACATATGTGTCTACACTGCGAAAGTCTTTGTTCAATTAAGTGTCTGTACCCCATATCACCAACTCACGCAGCCTAAAGATTGAAATGTATTCAGAAATTTCGTCAAGCTTTCAGTCACATGTCTTGCCAATGATGCGAAATTAGGCACCCCTGACCGTTCGCTTATTGTTTTCCTTCCAAGAACCTCTGATGTTCCAAAACCACAAACTCATGACCGCCGTCATGAGTTGAATCTTCGAGCTTCCGGAGTTCCACGTGAACGAGGCTTGAAATGACTACATTCGGTGACAGAGCCCTGAACTTCACGATACGAGATCATCCCGCTGCGTAGCAGCTGACTACTTCCTTGTTACCGCGGGATATTTCGTTAGGATGACCTACTGAACTACTACAATTTCAGCCATATCATATGCTGTTCATTAAGCCGGAATTCATCCACAAATCTTGTTACTGGGACCGATGCACACAATTGGCTGTCCAGGAACTATAAAACCGAACAGTTGGTCAGTAATCGTTTACAGGCTCGTCATTTTTTAATGTCGCGCATCCGTGTAGCATCTTTCTTACTTCTAGGAGCAAGTCTAGTTGCCGCACAGTGCCCACAGGTGCACATATTCGGTGCCCGTGAAACTACTGTCCCCCCCGGGTACGGTACATCAGGACCCGTCGTCAACTCCATCATTGGCGCCTTCCCTGGAGCAACCTCTGAAGCTATCAACTACCCTGCCTGTGGCGGTCAAGCGCAGTGTGGTGGTGTCAGCTACGCTAACTCTGTTGTTCAGGGTGTTGCTGCTGTCGCCAGCCAGGTCAATTCATTCAACCAGCGGTGTCCCGGGACCGTTCTGGTTCTAGTTGGATACTCCCAGGTAGGAGTAAACCTGTATTCTTGAAAAACTGAGTGCTGATACGAGTGCCTCTAAGGGTGGTCAAATCTTTGATGATGCCTATTGTGGCGGAGGCGATACTAACGAAGGCCTCTTTGACACATCCATCCCCATTTCCACAGCTGCTCAAGCCAAGATCGCTGCAGCAATCTTTATGGGTGACCCGCGTCACATCCCGGGCTTGTCTTACAATGTTGGCACATGTCAAGCGAGTGGTGTTCGTACAATGCTCATCGTCTCGTTTTCCCGTGTGCTGATCATGCCCAAAATCAGTTCGCTCCTCGTCCCGCTGGCTTCCAATGTCCGTATGCGACTAATATCAAGTCGTATTGCGATGCTGCCGACCCATATTGCTGCAATGGAAACGATGCCAACACCCACCAAGGCTACGCTAATGAATACGGCTCTGCAGCGCTTACCTTTGTCAGGAGCAAGGTGAACGCCCTGCTCAACGGCTCGCCTCCCACTACGCCTCCGGACAACACCACCACTCCGCCACCGGGCAGCACTCCTCCCCCTGGCAGCGTCAGTAACACAATATGGCTTTGTAAATCTTTCAATTGATTATTGGCTCTCCTTCTAGTGTTCTGCTATGTGGGGACAATGTGGCGGAATGGGATGGGCCGGCCCTCAATGCTGCTCATCTGGTACTTGCAACGTCATCAATCCCTACTATTCCCAGTGTCTCTAGATCAGGCGTGGAAGAGCAAAGCAGTGCGCAAAGTACTTGGGAAAAAAAGGAAAATTTAGATAACTATCCACCATCGTAGTTTTGAAGTTTGATCTGAGTTCAACCAACAAGTTAGTTCCCTGTCGACGATTATCTACAATGTTGCATCCTCATTGAAGAATCCTAAAGTCTTGCAAGGCTCAGTGCAGCAGTCTGGTACAGCAGCCTTGAGCAGCCACGTCCATGTTTTCGAGTAGATCATACACGTAGATCAATGGGAAAATTCATTCATGAAAGCATCTCTCTTGCGCTCAGAATAAGGCCTCGAACAGTGTGCTTTAGCACTCTATCCGCAGCGAGGAACTTTCTTCACATGTCGTAGCGAGCCAATGTTGCAGATACTTTCATACGCGCAGATCCCTAGCAAAGTTCGTCCATAAAGTATCTTCTATGCGCCCGAGGATAGGCATCGAATCGTGTGCTGTAACAGTGACTATGTTCTGCAGCAAGGAATTTTCTCCACGTGTCGAGAATCAGATAGCGAGACAACGTTACAGAAGTCTACAAATACGAGGCATCAAAGGGTTGGTGCATGTTTATCAGAAACGCATCTGCCCATAAAACTATTCATCCACTCTGAGTATCCTTGCTGCTGGGAAAATGGAAGACCCCAAAAAATCATCCTCCTCCAAGTTGGCGATTGATCAAGAGCGGATGAATGGGGGGCCATTCACCGAGAAAGTAGACAGTCTCGACTTGGACCAAATCATCGACAGGATTTGCGATGACAGACAAGCGATTGTAACCTTCAAAGGGTCTAGTCAGTATGGTGACAAGCTAGGTAATCGCATTAGCGCATCCACTTGCGGCCTCGCAGCATTAAACTTTGCGCGTATCGCATTCAAACTCGAGGTGGATGAAGGAATGCAAGGCATGGAACTCTTGGCCGAATTGCTGTCTCGCAAGACAAGCCAGGTAAAATAGTTTGATATCATTGAGCATTATATCACTCATCTTGCCTGCAGGAGATTACCTCGATTTGCGACTATTGGAAGAGCGACTCGCACCTTGAGATCGAAGAGCTCTTGAAGGTCCCGATATTCAAGCATTCCTTGTCCCTACAAGCGTGTACCTACAGTGACGCTTCTCAAGAGCATTTCTATGACCTCCTCCGGTGAGTTCGCGAGTTCATCGATATCCTTTAAGGCTAAAACACAATTGCATGTAGAGACCTAGAAGATGTTTCGATTTTTCGTTCAGTGGCAGTCATAATCACGAGGCCTCCAGAAATTGTGGCTTGCCTGAAAATGCATATCGCCGACAAGGACGTTTATGTCGTATTCGACTCACATCCCCGCCCGAGCCATCCAGACGGTCTGGGCTTTATCATCAATCCAAATATTGAGATTGCAGCCTCTTACTTGAGCCAACTCCTCTCATTTGATAAGAACCTCCTCAACGACTCTTCGTTGCAATGGCAGGCCCAATTATTAGGTCAATCATGTGGTCACATCTTACTGCCTCTTTTTGAAGAAGAATCATCCATGACGGAGATGCTCCTTGAGTCGAGTTTGGCGCTTCTCTCCGCCTATGCGGATGTCGCAAAGGAGAAGGCCAATGCGTTAGAGTTGCATCAGAAAGTAGCTGAGCTTGAGAGGCAAAAGCGATCCATGGAAGGGAAACTTCGCAGACTTGAACAAGGTCGGCACGATGACTCCGAACGAGCCAAGGAGACACCTCGTTCTCGCGGCCGATACGCTGATCGATCAAACTGGTATTACCCCTTTTCTACTTCATCTTCTTCTCAGGCTATCCGTCGTCCGTCTTCCCGTGGCGAGGGTCAGACAGACGACTGGCAGACTGTTAAAAGAAAAGATAAAGGTAAAGGACCCGCTGATAGGGTCAGTTATGGTTTCGCATTGTGGGGCCAGGCCCCCGACCCCAGGGATAAATCTCCGCCCCCTACTCAAAATCGCGACAAGCCTGCATTTAAACCCTCTAAAGCTATCGAGCACCAAGATGCGGAGATAACTCCAAGCTTTGAACGCGACCTCGCCTTTGCTTTAGAATGTCAACGAGCATTCGAAGCTGAGGATCGACTGCTGGCAGAGCAGAAAAATATGCTTTCGAGGACTGCGCCGAATGTCTTTCAATGTGCCATCTGCTTGGATAATCACGCCGAAGATTCTATCGCGTGTGTTGACGGATGCAACCATCCCTTTTGCCGAGAATGTCTTCGAGATTACACCAAATCCAAGGTAGCAGAACGACGATTCCCTATCTTGTGTCCGGTCTGTATAACTGAGAAAGACAAACGGGATCCAGGAGGTAATTGCGTGGCCTATTACTTCTAAAATATTAACAGTAAACTTCAGTCGTGGATGATGACACCGTTCAACAAATTGGTGTCTCGAACGAGGACTATGAAATTTTCGAAGAGTTACAAATCACCTCTTTTTGCATACCCTTGCACTGCCGTCGGTAGGCCTTGGTCATTTGAATAAGAGCCTTTTTGATGCGTGGGTTAGATGCGAACAGACAATGTTTGTTGATCGCCAGGAGGTACAAGAAGCTAAGATAATATCGTGTCCATGGCCGAGATGTGGGTTTGTCTGGTGTAAAGCCTGTCAGCAAGAAGTCGAGGTTGGAACACCAGAACACTCTTGTGATGGGTCATCGGAGCTTCACCACTTGATGCAGCAACATGGATGGAAAAATTGTCCTGGTAAGTGTTTCAATTAAGAATTTTGAATGTGTATCCACTCTCTTGTGCAGGATGCAAAACACCGGTACAGAAATCAGAGGGCTGCAATCATATGACGGTCCGTCACGGATTTTTGCTTGCCTACATGCTGAGTATTAACTTCTATGTCGTCCACCCAGTGTATCACTCCGTCATGTAACACGTAAGCATTGCTGCCGATCTTTGTTTCTGGACTTACAGAAGTATACCTAGGCACTTTTGTTACATCGAAGGCGGCATGATTATCAAGGGGGGGACTCGTAACGAAATTCACAATGCGATTAAGGATCATTACTCGGGGTGCAAGCTTTTTGACTACAATTAGAAGAGACATGTACTAGTAGAAGGTGCCAGTAAAATGCAGAGCTGTCTTGGAAGTGCTATTTTTGGAAGCAGAGGATCGTTGGCGATGCTGCGGATCTGGATGGAGAACTCACATGTCTTCCAGTGTCTCCCGCGCATGACATAGCCTGCATCCTACCTCTCCCTGTCCGATGAACGCGTGCCCCGACAAGCCGCTCCTTGTTCGGTGCTCTTTCAATGGTAGAAGCAAGCGCATCACTTTCCAGTCAGCACGTAATTGCAATTATGATCTCCTCCGCCGTAAGGTAATGACCCTCGTTTTTGTGTAACCCAACGACTTCCCATATTCACAGGTTGACCAATGCTTCTCGCTATATGGAACACCATATCTCATTGCATGGAAAGACGATGACGGAGAGACAACGAACATCGCGACTGACAGCGACCTAGTTGAAACTATCAAGTACTTTCATGATGGCGTCGATGCCCCCTTGTCATCTGCAGCTTCAATTTTATCAGGAAGGAGCTTCAGTAGTCGCAAAATCACTATCCATGTCGATGTAATTATGGAATACGATGGCCCAAATCTATCCGATACGTCTTCTCTCGCCAGTTTCGACGACTTCAAAGGCCGCAACGCGAGCCAGCATTCCTTCTCTATTTCCTTACCGCCAGCCGAACCGGACGACGATTCCGTCACCGTAAGTTCTAAAGACTTTGGCTCCAACTCTTTACAACCCACACCTCCTTCCCGCCGACATCATCTTTTGGACAACGATAACAACACGCCGAGTCCCCCCTTTGGGAGAGGACAGTCTCGTGACTTAGACGAGCAAGAGGACCGTTCTGACAGCTTTACCCTTTCGGATGGGAGTATCGACTATAACGCTGCCGACCGGTTCGCGGAGGATCCTCCAGCGGTATTTGAAACACTGAAACTGCAAGAAGCATTAAGTGATTCCGCAAGCATCCGTCGTAATTTAGAAAACAATTCTCGTGGTCAGGCGTGGCTGGAGCAAGAACAAAAACGTGCCATTCGATCGAAATTGGGCATACTTCCTCCCCACTCGGAGTCCGATGTAGTGTCCTTCTCCCTCGGAGACGGTTTGGAAGGCGATCTCGCCCTGGAATGCAACAATCGCGGATCATTTTACTATACATATACTGCCAGCTCTCAAGGCTACGATGAGGGTTCATCCCGTGATGTTGGGCCGAGTGAAAACGGTGCTTCTATTCATCCAATCCGACAAAGGCCATCTTCAAGGCACCTCAATTGGCTCGCATCTCAGCAACGCGAAGCTCCAGTGACCTCATCTTCACTTCCATCTTTGAACACCCACCATTCCGATCCTTTACCAAGGCGCATACCTCCCTCCCTCGGCGATTCATCCGCATATGAAGCTAAAGACCTTCCATTTGTTCCCCTTGCGGAGCCACCGGAATACACTCTGACAGACTGTTCCAGTTGCGGTCTCGTGCTAAATACCATTCGTTACGTGTGTTCAACTTGTGGCGAGAAGGAACCAAAACAGAAGGTTACTGCGAGCAAAGGCAAAACGAGAGAGGCTACCGATTATCGAGGAAACTCACATATTCCCATGAGTTTCCCGACTCAAGCTTCCTCACTGACTATCGCTGGTGGTCACGAGCCTTCGCCTGTAGCAATAGATAACGGCGGAAGCAATGAGACCCTGACACATCCCCGCTCACCTCATCATAACTATCCTCCACGACCCCTGCATAACTTGCCATCGCTGAATTCATTCCCATCTATCTTCAATCTACGGAGGGTTCAAGCGTCAACTCGATTACCTCAGGAAGAAATGAGACCTATGGTCGTTGGATTCGAGTTGTGCCCGGACTGCATCGAGACGGCCGGCGTAGACCATGCTATCTTAGCGGCTGCACCTAGCCCCGTGGTACCATCATCACCTGAAGATCCGCAACAAGCTCTTCAGTGGCGTAAAGCAGCACCTAAGAAGGGTTATCTTCGGCACGCGTACCAAGAAAAGTTGTGGGGTCAACGCGGGTGGGAGAACGTTGGTGTGTATTTGAATTCGATGCCAATTTTTTATTGGTATGCTGATACTGCGCCGCAGTTCAAGAAGAAGATTCCGTCTCCAAATGTTCCACATGTCCTGCTGTGACATCTTCCCAAAGGTATAAATGCGCAGTATGCCCTAATATCACTTTGTGCCGCGCTTGTTATAGGTAACTCTTTCCGTTAACGTTTGAGTCAGACTTATGCTCATTTTATTCGCATAGCCAGGTACATGATATTCACCCCTTCCATCCTTTCATTCTCGTACCAGACAAACCAAGGAAATCCTTAAGTGAGCCTGATTTTATGGCGAGCCAGAATCTAGACTCGGGAGATGAACAATGTGAGTGTGTTTGCTCCAGGTTACGTTCTCAAAAGAGGTCTTATGTGTCTACTAGCCATGAAGCACCCAGGAGTACGATGTTTTAAGTATGTCCGTTCGTATCTCACCTCAACCGTCATATCTCACAATACGTAGCTGTATGAGGGATATCATTGGCGCTCGTTTTCATTGTGCGATATGCGTGGATGTGGATATCTGTTCCAACTGCGAGTCAGCAGGGCTACCAGGCAATTTGCATTCATCAGAAGGAGGTCATGATTCATCGCATATTCTCATCAAAGTAAATAGAGTTACATCGATTGATACTCACATGGCTCACCATCGGTTCCATAGATTCCTTATCCCTTAGGCACAACACAGGCTCGTGTCGATTTGGATCACATATCATATTTCAAGGCGGCTGATTCCTGTTCTAGGTTCAGAATGCAAGTCGGCGTGCCATTTTCTTATGGAAGGATAGAGATGCTCCTAATGTCAGTTACTCTGCCGTTGGCCCCCACCCTGACACAGAGGCAGACAAGTACGCGCGAACTGTTACACAATCGGGCACTTCAACATCTACGTTATTTGACTCGTCCGATAATCATCAGTTAACCTGCAACAGCTGTCATCAGGTGTGTGTTATGTATTTTAGCCACCTGAGCTTGATTTATGAACCACCCCTCCAGCGTATCATAGGGACACGTTACCAGTGTGCGCATTGCCCTTCGATACCTGCTTCCTTCAATTTAGTGAGCTCCATACTGGATTTGTTATATCGTCTACTAATCTATATCCCTAAGTGTGAGAACTGCGAGGCCCGTTCCCATATAATCCATGACCCGATGCATATCTTCTTCAAACTTCCTCGGCCTGTGCAGCGTCCCATCGAATCTACATATCCTCTCTTACCACAACTGTGAGTGTATCACACTATTGCATGTTCAGAGGCTGATTTTAGTCAGGTATCGAATACCTGCTGGTGCCGGTACACATATTATTCTTCAAAATAATCCTCGAGGTGTGTTCACCTAGTTACTCAGTTACATCATCTGTTGACACTCATTTTATAGGGTACCTCAAATATCTGAAACACGACAGCGCGATCTGTGATCGATGCATGGACAGGATATATGGTAAATGGTTCCGCTGTGCGTACTGCCCCAAGGACCTGTGTGAAACTTGTGAGGCTCTTGACACCCATAATGATACACATTTCTTTGTTGTCTTCAAGTCCAATATCAATATGAATGTCTTGAAGTGAGCACAAAGTTTTTCTTTTGACCGTTCGAACTCTGAAACCAATGAACTCTAGAAATTTCGCTCATCTGGATCTTCCGGAACAACAGCAGACACCGATCCTTCCATACGCAATCTATCAATGATTTAAATTCTTGTATTAACACGAGCAGTGCAGACATTTATGTATATACGTATCCATGTATGGCCGACGTTAAGATCTAGGGCGATTTGGAAGCAACTACCTTAGAACCTATGGATTACGCGAGAGGTGGAACACAATGTCTGTAGTATGCAACCCACCGAAACGTCTCTTTTCATAGGATAATTTCCGTCTATTTATTCCGAGATTGATCATCTTTGGACAACCGTCTCTGTCCCTTTCGAGGCGGGTACACGCTGCACAGTACGATGCATCAGAGACATCTATGCTGGAGAATATCGGCAGTCATCTTCGGACAACAACGAGCCACGCACCACGTCCATTGCAAATAATACGTCCGCCTCCACTTTCACCATAATTGCATTCATCGCAAATTCGGATCAGTGTTTCTCAACGAATTGATGAGCTACAAAGCGAACTATAGTAATGGAGGGCATCAGCGCAACTAGGTCAGAAGATTAACATGATCGCGACTTACGTCTGACTTGTTCAGCTGGAGATGGAAGGTATATTTTAAAGGCACCTAGGATGTTAAAATATTATGAGCAGTTTTGGGAATTTTAATCTTGAACCCGAATGCTGCGGCAACGATATTTCAAAACCTATCGGTGCGCACATAATCTTTACATGGATTGATCCAAGCCTTGTTACGCACCATTCCTTCAGTACCATAACTTTTAGCGCAGATTCTAATGAAATGAATTATTGATCGTGTTGCTGAGCAGAGCCTTAGAGAAGATTGGCGCCTTGAATACCCAGTGTAATTTTTGAAAAGTAATATCAACTCAAATACACTTGGGGCGAAAAGAGAAAAACATGACATTACAAGATGTGCCCACAGAACAAATCTACGCCGATAATGAATTGGATGTATGGATCATGTAGGCTCTTAGGATCAACAACTGTTCTCTGCCACTTTGATTGAAATATATGCTTGGCTTCCATGAAATTACAAGCAAGCTGTCTAGCCCTTCTTGAACCCTAGGAACACGATTGTTGAGTGAAGATCAGAACAGAGCCCGATTATACTCACCAAGTCGTCTTCTTTCATAAAAGAGGTCAGTTCTGCTTGCTCCCAAGTTCACAATCTTTGGGCAACCGTCCCGATCCTTCTCGAGACGTGTACATTCTGCGCAATAATATGCATCGGAGATACCTTGAAAATGCAAATCAGTCAAGAACACATTTTGAATGGTAACCACTAGATCAAAACGTACCAGGAGCACCACAGATGATACACCGTCCTCCATAGGTTCCGAAGTTGCAATCATCACATATTCTAACCAATGTCTCTGGCCGCACATATGAGTCACAGACTGGGCTAACAAAAATAAATGAACAATAAATCAAGGAAGTAATACGGCGAACTCACCACTTGCCGTCGCACTTCTCACATAAACGTCCAATGGCTGGGTACGGATTGAGACGCGCCGAATGATACTCAAGAATGACACATACCAATGCCAGGTTGGCGTCTGCACATAATTAAATCTGTCGAGGACGAATAAACATCTGCATTTGAGGAAGAGACGATAAGGTACGCACCAGGATGGTGTTTGGACATGGTAGTTAGTCGCAAACGATGCCCTTGTATTCCAGCCTTACTTATAATAACAGCTGACTAATCAATCGACTTGCCTTTGATCGCGTTCAATTCGAATGACTTCCATAGAATATGACTAAGGACGTTAAAGAAAGAATTGTCTTTATTACATGAGGATAATTGCATTGTAGCACAGTTGGAAAAAAGGCGATACACATGTCCAGTGCCGAGAAAAGAATGACAACGGAAGCAAGAAAACATAATGTTGGATGATCATGACAAATGGAAGCTACCGACACCCTCCTGCATCGCCATACCTAACTTGTCCTTCATAACGGCCTTTGAGCTATAGTCCGGTAACTTGAGATAATTTACACAAGTCATGACACTGGGAAGATAGTCATCTGCCTTGAGAGGGGCCTCGTGAGGTTTACGGACAACAGTCAAAGGAGGATTGAGTCCTCTGAAGCCTGCGAGGGTTTTCAGTCATTGCGTTGTCAACAACGACGATATCGCTTACCACCAATAGGGAGTTTAGGGCTTCCAGTGATGAACTGTAGACAAGCACGTCGAGTAGGCCGGTCGTAATCTGACATAACTTCGATGAGATCTCGGATAGCTCGGCTTTCCACATTGAAGCCATGGTCCGCTTTAAGTGCTTCGGATAGAGCTGATAAAGTCGGTGTTAGGTGCAACAGTGCAACGGGGCAAGAACAACGTACTTTCAGTACTCCAGTCCTCGTCAGAATTGCCAAATAGCATGACTAATTCATCCGCGGTGAAGGTCTTGAGATCGCTGACTGGGAAAACTTTTGAGAAGCCTTCTCTGAATGCTTGTACTTGGACTTGGACCCCTTTGCCAAGGACCGCATCAAGGATGTCACTGATATAATCTTCGACATTGCTCGAAGTCACGGCAATATTTTTCCCACCAGGCTGAACAGGTAAATTAGCGATGGTTGCCTCACGCCGAAAATGTCTCTACATACACGCAATTCAATATCGTACCCTGGAAGGGTGAAATCCAATGAGAGTTCTTCAACACTGACAGACTCAATCTTGACAATTTTGCTCAAAAGCTAGTGAAGATTCCAGTGAGAAAGTTGTGCCCATTTGAAAAATGGAAGCACCTACTTTGTCCTTCTGAGCGAGGCTCTGCTCTGCAGCAATGTCTCTAAGTTTCTCCAGAGAGTTTGCAAGCTCAGCATCGACAAGCTAATGAAAATTTTAGATTCTGTCTCACGGGACCGTAAAGACACTCACTCGAAGAGAGGCGATGCTTAACGGGACGTCCTCGTGCAACACACGCTTGAGGAACACTTTGTTGAAGGATAAGTCAATGATCCGAGAGTCAAGCATGGCCTTCGCAACAAATTGACCGATAACGCGGATGATATGAGTCCTTTTTCTGAAATATTGTTAGTACCGTATGTTTCGCTGTGAACCGGGTACATACTGTCCACCCTCCCCTGCACAATCATCGGAGTGGAGAGGTGCAGGATATAAGCCCATGGGATGGTTGACGTAGACTCCTGTTTCCGTCGTGTCCGAATCTCGCCAGATCTTGAGATCTTTGCGCGCAAACTCCTTCGATACCAGTGAATAAAACTCCAGAGTTGGGCCTAGACCCGTTCCGACCTCTTCAAAATATTCCACCTCCAGAATTGACGATGAAGAACCATAGAGTTCGAAGACTTTGACCGCCGATTCTAGAATATGCTTACGAGATATGCGAACCTTTTGGCGTTGCAAGCGACCGAGGAAACCAATACCATCATCACGTCTTGAGCTATCCTGGCCACGAGCTTGCTGACTTTGCCATTTGAGAATCAGACGAGCATAACCAAAGGAAGTGGATTGAAGGAAATTGTAGCGGGTAGCGAACGGAAAGAGGAAGGGGTAATGTTGAGGTAGATCTAGAGCCCAATCAGGCAGACAAGAACTAATAATAAACATTAGTTGGACGTCACACAGAGCAGGGTATTCCCGCCAACCTGGCAACAATCATAGGCTCTTCCAGCTGCCTGGTGAGCTTCGCGGTGAGTTTATTGTTGATGAAAGCACTATCGGGTAAAAATCGCCTTTCTCCCAATCCCGAACGTTCTGCTTCCATGTTGTTTAGAAGATACAACACGCGAAGAAGGCGTAGAATCTTTGTGTAGGGTACATCATCGGGGAGTGAAGACAGACTCGGAGCTGTGGGACGACTACGGCTGGTATCATCTGTTCGGATTGAACATTATTATAGCGTCATTACTACGGGCGCGATAGATATACCTTCAGTTAATGGTTGAGGCCCAGCAACTTTCTTGAACTTGATGGTATAGATACCTTGCCAGATCATGCTAGGAAGAAGAGAGCCTGTCTTTTTACGCATCTCATGCTGGTGAATAGCTCCATAGACGGTGAGATCTAGGGGTAAAATATGATCGTCCATTGAGAATTCCAGATGCCAGTCGTTCGGCTTTGCTTTGAGAGCTGCTGCATAAGACGTGCGGGCACTACGAGAAGAACGGGTGGGCGTCATCTGCCCATCTTTAATAGACGAGCTTGGCGTAGCGATGCGTGTACCATCCGGCGTCTGGGCCTCTATTTTCGATCCGTCCTCAGCGACATTGACCGTAACCGTCTTCTCTGTCACTGAATGGTCAGTATCCTCCTCGTCGACAACTTCGGCATCCACTTCGTCGTCGTCGTCGACGTCTTCGTCATCATCATCATCGGAGAACTCCCCTGGCAAGTCAGGTTCGAGTAGCGTGTCGCTGGACACGGCATCGGTTCGGTTAGCTCCAGACGAAGACGCGGTCAAAGCGGTCGAGTCCTCCATAATGGCATCTTGGTCTTTGCCTTCTTCAACTTTGGATGAATCGTCATTGCCAGCCAGCTTCGCCAAGCGTTCGCTACGTCTTCGGCCAACGGTGGGGCCACCTGATGCGGAATCGGCTTTGCTGTTTTCATTGACTGATGAGTCAGTAATCCTCTGGACATTATCTTCTAACCGAGAGGCGCCAAACCCAGAAGCTGCGAGAGCCGCCAGCATGCCTGATAATCGAGAGCTCCCACCTATCAAACCTGAGACTCTTGGTCTGAGGTAGTCATGCAGGGCCTGGAAAGTGGCAATGGCGTGAATCGAGACTACAATGTTCTGGAGACCACGGGGTGTGTCGGAGCCTTCGGCGGCAACTAGGCGAAGTCTTAGTTGTCGGGCGAGTAGTGATGGAGAGCTGCGTTTGGAATCTAGATGAGAAATATCTTGAGCGATGCATCAACATAGATAAGGTTATAACTTACCGTCACTATTCTGGGAAACGGTGGTAACGTCGAATGACTCCATCCGCGTCAGGCTTTCTTGCAATTTCTTGACAAGGACAGCGAAAGAAGTTTGCCCTCCTCCTCCGTTTTTGATTTTGTGGTGTGAAAGAACATTAAAGAAAATTTCCCGACGTCGAGCGACAGAAACTAGGAACAGATTGAAACATGGAAACCGGAATCAATCGTGAAACTTACCGGTGCGACCCTCTTCCATAGCATAAGCCAGCAAAGCGTCAACAACTCCTCCCTGCAGGAGCTCGAAACTTGAGATAGATGTATGAGCCGAAGAAAACAATTCTGCAAGATCCCATAATGCTTCTGTTACTTCTTCCTCGGTCGCGACTTTTGACGACAGACGATCGACGAGACGGCGGAGATGGTCAAAAGATGCTTCCTCTGAAACATCGCTATCTTCAGTCAAAAATTTGAACTCTATAACACGGCATCGTAGAGTGATAGCATCTTCAGGATCGAGGGAAAGAGAGTTCAACCTCTTGTAGCCTGGAATCGTAGAAGCAGAAGGGGTAGGGGCAGGAAGGGTCATAGGCTCTGCTGATTCCGCCAAATCCTTTTCTTTTTCTTTCTCTTTCAACCTAGATGATAGGAGCGGCCGTTCTGCGATCGACTCAATCTCATAGAACACACCTTCTCGTCGGAAGACTGGCTTATACAAATGCGAAACTTTGCCCATAAGAAGGTCAACAAGTTGTAAAGCAGCTATGACAAGAGATGGATGGTCTTTGGATGACAGGATGGAAGATGCGAAGCCTGCGACGGGGACAAACTGCGGATGACAATTAAAGTCATCCATAAACATGAAGGTCAACAAGATGCAACTTACCAAAAATACTTGTCTGATGGCGTCCGCATCCAGAAAGCTCACTGCTTTGAGTAACCCAGTTAAAGTTTTGACTCGAATTGGTGTGACAACGCTAGCCGCGTAAACATCAATAAGTATGGGCATTAGAAGTTGCACGAAACGTCCGACAACAAGAGGTTTGGATCGCATAAGTTCTGTCCTGTCTGGTGGTGTTTCCTTTATCAGGGTAGTATTTGAAGTTGCTATACCCTCCTCCGTCTCTTGTGAAGTCTGTTCTGAAGCGGGTGCTGGTGTTGATATCTCCCCGTCAGCAACAGATGTTGCAGCCTCTGCAGACGTCGAAGCAGCGGGAGTAGATACAGGAGCTGGCGTCTGAGCAACTTGACGCGCAGCAACTCTATCAGCTTTCGCCCTTGCTTTCACCATCCGTGCCAAGGACTTTTCAGTATATGTTTTGTGGTCGAAAACACCATCTGAAAGCAAGGTCTTAGTCGTTGATGAAGACGTTAACACGACGACATACCTTTAGGGAGAGGCGGTAGGAGTTCCGAGATTAAACTAAGTGTCTCTTCCACTTGGTCCTTCGGCCGATGAGCAAGGTTCTCCATGACAGCCATATCTGCTATTCCTCCTCCGAAACCTTGACCTCCAGTTGCATCTCCTTGCTCGATTTCGCCGCGGCCTATTGCTGAAGGAAGAACACCGGTCAATATTTGATAGAGTGTGTCGACAATATCAGCTTCTAGTAAAGCCATAGTGATTTTCGGGCTGGCCCTTGCAGACGTCGCCAATGCGCGAAGTAAGAGTGTAAATGTGTTGGATGCAATCAAAGGAGAGCCTCCGGCAGGTAGTAAAAGTTGATTCACTGCTCTGATTAGCTCCATATCAACCAATGATTCCAAATTCTCGATGAAAGATCGATAATAAGAATCAATGACCCTGATGACACAAAGGCACGCAAACTCGACAAGTCTTTGATCGGAGTACGACAAACAGCCACGGATGATTGGCCAGACACCCTTGACCATTGCAAAGTGGTCCGACGATATATTACGACAACAGTTCGCAGCAGCTTGCAAAGCAGTTCGTTGAACAGCAATTGAGAAGAAATCCAGATAGCTGAGCAAAGCCGCTAATCCATTATCTCGAACAATGGAAGAGGGGTATTCCTCAGAAATCTTTTCCATGGTCTAATGGACACGGCGAATGAGATAAGGCAAATCGCAGGTAGAAGAAAGAACATACGCTGAGAGTTTGCTCTGCGAGATCAATGTATGATATCTCTATCAGCTTGCTGCAGAGTACAGGAATGGCACCATGATATACAACGGTATGGGCAACACCAGGGAGTGCTTCCATGAGGTTGGCAAGGCAACGGCATGCAAGCACTTGGGCCTCGAGATTTTCATCCCCTTGGTGAGCGCCACCACTGATAGCTAGTGCTGCCGCAAGTTGAGCATCCTCATCTTGCTCCTGTTCATCGGAACCTTCATCATCTTCGTCTTGGTCGGTGGCCTTTCCTCCTAAAATCCGGACCAATTCGCGGACATACTGCTCGATCGGGAAAGATCCAGCCAGGGTGTCCTCAGTACTTATGCTGAGTAGTTCACTCAACTCCTGTAGAGTGAGCAACCGGGTCGTGGGATCCGCGGTCGCTTTGATGTTGGTGAGCATAGACTTGAGGCGAGAAGACAATGATATCATGTAAGATCCAAATTGCCGGATATCGCCACCCAGGAAGGCCATGGCAGCGTCGAAGTCACCAAGAGATCCAGTCCCGGGAGCAGTTCCCCCCACTTCACGCGACACAGCTCCCTCAACGCCATCCTCCTCCTCCTCGTCATCATCGTCATCACCGTCCAGATGACCGCCATCAACAGCTTCATCGTCACGAGGCACGTCACATTCCGCCTTCTGTTCACTCCCAGCTAACGGGTCTTCCACACGCTGCTCACCATCAGCAGCCTCGTTCTTATTTAAACCGGCATCGATCATCTCAATATCTTCATCTTCTGGGCGCGAGGTGTCAACCAACTTCGATTTGGATTTGGCTTTTGAAGTTCTAGTACTATAACCCTGTGAGAATAGAACAGAGACATGGATCCAGGATACACACTTAGATTTTCGAGGCATGTCGTCTGAATGTGATGCAAGCGTGGAGGATCTAAATGAATAAGAAGTTCTTGGTCGTTTAGTAGATGGACCGGCAATATCGGCTTCGGGTGTGGGTTCCGGGGCAGCACGCTTCTTCCCTTTGGAGTCTTGAATTGGTTCGTTTATGGTGAGGGGTACACTTGATACAACAGTACGACGGGATCTGAAGGTTAAATAAGCACATCAGCCAGAACTATCCAATTTAGCTCGCCAAAGGCCACGCACCGTCTGCTGCTGCGCGAAGGGGTTTCGTCAACAATCTCTTTGGCCTTGCCTTTGGCAGTATTTGTCTCTCTAGTTTTTCCGTTTCTGATATTGGTCGTAGTAATGCGGGTGATCCGAGGACTGGAAGATTCCCCTGTGGCTCCCACAGAAGTTACGGACTCTTCAATATTTGCACTATCAAGATCCTTTTCCTTGCCCTTTGTTGAAAATTTTTGTTTCGCTGCCTTGACCCTGGCGCTTGTTCGTAAATTCCTGCGTTCTCCAGTCGCTGAAGAAGATTCCTGGTCTGTTGTTGAATGTGGTAGAAGATTCGGTGCACTAGAGCTGCTTTCGGCTTCTGTACGATGGATTGGTCGTAAATCCATTTAGTGCATGCACCCAGCCATTGATTCTAGAGTCTGAGCGATAAGTAGAAATCTGGCGGAAAAAGCGAAGATGGCAGTCGAGCAGAAACCGCAAACGGGTCTGACTTGAAGGAAATCTCGTCTACCGGCTTAGGTAAGCCGACTCCGCTGTTGGGCTTGCTTGGGCCCGCATTGACTCGGTGCTTCTCTTTAATAAAATGTCAGAAGACTGTCAAGCACATAGGAAAACTGTATCTATTGTACAGCAATATTTCAAGCTACAAGTTGCTATGCCGACTTTGCCTCGCTCAGGATCTCTTCCACGCTCTGAACAAGAATGTCAACTGTCATCTCGATTTCTTCCTTCGTAACGTTGTATGCAGGCGACAACATGATATGATCACCTTTCGTTCCTTCGAGATTCCCTCCTCCGGTCATTCCCATAATGATAAGACCGTTCTTTAATGCTCGGGCTTGCACAAGCATAGCGAGCTGTTCTCCCTTAAAGTTGAATGACGCGGCCTCTACAGCATCATGATCAAATTCGAAGCACCAGAATAAGCCACCGCCACGGATATTGAATATGTAAGGAGCAGTCATTGCGTTAGGGCCACACAAACGTTCTCTGAGTAGTGTTTCTAGAAGCGCTCAGTTAGCCAACGAAGGTTCAGTATAAATTAGCCCACCTAGATATGCGCCCTGAGCTCGCACATTAGCGAAGAGATTCTCTTCCTCGATGACTTGTTGTACTGCAAGGGAAGCTGCACACGCTAGCGGATGACCCTATTTGTCTATGAATCTTTCAGTTTTACACGTAGGGTTACAGAGTCGGACCTGATAGGTGTGGCCATGTTTCCAGATGCCTGACTGACTGCGAATTCCTTGAGCAACCTTATTGGACATCAAAACCGCGCCAATGGAGGCGTAGCTGCGCGTTTGCCGAACAATAAGCAACAGCTTCTTATGACAATTCAAATTTGACGCACCCACCACCGAGTCCCTTCGCAACAGCTTGAATATCGGGCTGGACCTGGGCGTAAGCCTTCATGCGTTGACATGTCATTAACAAAATATACGCACCGCAGCTCCGTCACCGAATGATTGCCATGCATGAAGCGTTCCCATACCTGATTGAAAATACATAGTTGAAAAGCTGAACGAACTCTATGGGACATACTCACGGCCCATTCCACACATAACCTGAAGAACTTTAGTAATCCAAAGAGGATTGTTATACAGGAGGATTGGCTCACTTCATCAAGAATAAATAGTGCACCGTATTTATCGCAGACAGACTTCATCGCCTTGAAATATCCTTTGGGTGCTGGCACGCATCCAGTGGCAGCGCCAACAACGGTCTCAGCAACAACTATCAAAGAAAGGTTCTTGGAGTTACTATGGATGAGAGGAAAAAGGATACTGAACTTACATCCAATAACGGTGTGCGGGCCTAACTCCAAAAATTTATCTTCTAATTCCCTCCTCAATCTTTCCACATACTGTTCAACTGTTTCATCTGGTTTCTGGAACCTAGCAGCATACGCTGGCGACACATGATGGAAGTGTTGCGAATCCAATATCGCCGCATACGGCTTGCGCCTTACGGGGTGATAAGCCAAGGATAGAGTGGTAAGTGAATTCCCATGGAAAGATAATTCTCGAGCAATGAAATTGATGCGTTGCGGTTGACCAGTTTCCAAAACATACTGATGTAGACAAGAGAAACATCATTATCAAGGGTAGTAAATGAGTGATCATCACGTACCTGTCGTGCAAGCTTGACAACGCCATCCATTGCTTCCGTGCCTACAAACAAGTGAGAGTCTGGATATACACTGCAACGAATAGAGAACATTTACCTCCACTGGCGTAGCCGACCATTTCAAATGCGCCATTGCTACTTTGGACCAATTGGTTTGCCAAAGCTTCCGCAGGCTCGTTCGACAACTGCATGTTGTAAACATCTATAAAACGTTAGCACCCCACAATAAAATACCATCCAACCGGAACTCACAAGGAACTTTGTCAATCTGCTCCTTCAATGCCTTGATAACTTTGGGGTGAGAGTTTCCAAGACAAGACACCGCAGCGCCTCCAACAGCATCATATACGGTCCTTCCATCCTCTAGGGTGATGTAACTCCCTTCCCCTGCGACGCCCACAGGCGGCCTCCAAGGCGTGCGATGTAGGATGTTTGTGGGATGTTTAAACGCGGTAGACTCTGTAGGAATCGTACTTATACTGGTGGATTTCTTAATCGCTGGATCGTTTGCTACGCTCGCCATGACTCGGAATGTCCTGGTAGTCGTCCGATGAACCAATGGTATTGAGGTGACAAGTCTCGATCGGATCCGTATACCAAGCATTGATTATATATCGCGAGTTTTCACCACAGCCGGGCCCTCCGATGAATGGAAATACACAGAGGCCAAGCTTGTGGAGTCTTGGAGGCCTTTATACTAAGCTGTCCTTCCCCACGAAGCGGGTAACCTTGGTAAGAAGAAGACCTTGAGAACCCGAGTTGAGGATGCATTAGTATCTTCTGATTAGATTTCTCGACCGTGCTATTCCTGACACACATAAGCGTCTCGTCACTCTCGTGGCCGAATGCTAAGCACCAGTACAATAGCTCGCAGTCGAGATGGCTCTCGACCAAAGAGGCAACCAGCACTCTTATTCATCCTAACAACTGCACTTCAGACGAGCATGTATCTGCGTTTGCCCCGTGTGGCAGTTCGGTTTATCAATGTCGCTATGCGGTCAGCCACGCCTTCATCGAATCAACGTAACTCCCAGCGGCTCCCCGCATGACCACCGTGTGTGCTTTGATCAATGAAATTTTGAATTGCGACACGTAACGAGTCTGTCTGTCTAGCCCCTATCAGAAAATCGATTCTTATCCAATTCACGGCCCTTGTGGCGAGCAAATTGGCAGTTGATAAGCTTTGATAAGTCACTTGAACAGCAGTGCGGATAAAGGGAAGGATCCCGATCTGGCGGCGCCTCTTCAAAACATATCCAATTCCCCACTCCCCTGCATTTACAATGTAGGCAGGCATGCACTTTCCGCGAGAAGCCTATCATCGCCGAACCTCGAAAAATTGTCAACATGGGAATATTTAGATCTATGCTCCTCTCTGTTGGTTTTCGAGTGGTTCTGGTCATCTTGTCACGACAAAGCACGCCTTGGGAGAACACGTCTTGGGACTCACGAAGACTCATCATACTGTTAAGCTATCGTACATTGTTACCTTACGGCGACGGCAGCAGGAATCTGGCGAAAGTTGGGGGCTCAAGATTCGGGACTCGAAGTGAGTATAATTTGAAGACATTTTCATGACAATTTGGCTGCTGTCCCGGCATAGAACTTGCATCGAATTTCTGTAATAGATATGATGGCAAGAAAGATCTTTCAATTTCGTTCTGTCACTCTTCTAGCCTGTTTTTATCGTCAAAAAGACCTCAAAAATGCGGTGTTGGCTATGTACTGGGCATCCCCAGTCTACTCTCAATCTATCAATGCAAGAGTGTACTGTGCAATGTGGGCGACTCTCACAAGCCCTTTGCCCGACAAATGTCAGCATCTACTATTTTCATCTGCACTCAGCGCCGCTATGCCACTGGACGTATCAGTAAAACATCAACTCTGTGGCAGGTGTGCCGCCCCGACTGGTTCAAAGATAGTAGAGACTAAGTGAGTAACCGGTTTTTCGACCCCTGGCCGCTTGGCTAACGACGGAGTCCAACACTCTTCAGTGCGTAAAGCATTTACCTGGGAATTCCGTCTATTATCTCCTAGAGCGAAGAATCGCGGCTGTAGTCAACTGAAAATCTGAGCCGGTAAGGGCTAGTCGTCAAGTCTAGCCCCATAAAAAAAAATGACGGGTTTTTAAGGACCAATCGATGCCTACAAAATGTCAATGTAAATTTCCAGTCTATACGCAGCTTTGAGAGACGCGTTTATACCGAGTAGGACAGCTGGATCAGTCCCGGGATGAGCTCAGAACGAAGAACAAACGAATCATCCTCTTTCCACGACAGATAAATATCATGGCAGTAATACAAAAAACTGTGCCTCACCAAATATAGCTACATACGCCATTTACAACAACTTGATCCGTCTCGCAACATTGAAATTCGTATTTGCACTCGCACCGCCCTCGCACTGCCCTCATCCACGATGAAAGTAGTTGCATCGCCGATAATTATAGATCACAATCCAATACTGACACATCGAGCGAAAGTGTACACTGGCAGCTAATCTACCCGCCGGCTGTTCTATTTTTGGAATGGCCTCAAGTGATCATGAACGTCGCAGTCGTTGTCTTTTCTTCAGCAGTCGCAACTGTACTTATAAATACTACTCAGTATCATAAGCACCCATACATACCAGTCCATCAGTCGCTTGAATAATTTGTATATTACCGAAGGGCTCTGACAGGCATGTTCTTCCCGACACGACGATGGATTAGAAAACGAAAATTATGAAACTAATGACTTAATCCGGCTCAACAAGGTCCAGTGTTAGCAATCTCCTATTGGGGTAATAGTCTTGTGTACGGACAAACCGCTAGCATCCTTCCATCTTGGGTCCTTCTCCTCAGAGGTCGCATTCCCCAAGGGACCGTGCAAAATAGAGCAGTTGACGGAGAAACCGGACGTGAGTGCAGTCGAGACTATATCGTGAATAAAGCCTTCCCGCCTCCAGCGGAGCAAGTGTGACAAACAAAAGATGAAAGGAAAGGAATCAAAAGAGAAATGGGGTACCAACTATAATGATGACCCCAATAGAAGATGTAAAATGAATTGAGGAGTCCGGTGGAGTACAATGGGGTGTGTCTAGAGTCCATCTATCTACCTTACAAGTGAATTGCCTAACGCGGAATCTCGATACCCAAAAAAAAAAAAAAACGGAAAAGAAACAGCAAAAGAAACAGCTAACTTACAACGTATTGCACAAATCCCTAATAAATATTCCCTTGCCTACCCTTTCATTGGCCCGCTACCGGCCCCGGGAACAGATGACGGTGCCGTTCCCCGGCTCTGCGTTTCTAGAATACTTCCACTCAACGAGCTCCCTCCATGCGAGTGGGCTCTGGACCTCGAAGAATTTCTCGAGCTAAGCAGAAGAACCATCAACGAGATGAACTCACGTAAAAAAAAAATTCATTTCACTCACTTGGATCTATTAAGCGTCGGCGAACTAGCTAGCCTTGCAAAATTGCTCGGGAAAAGAGGCACTCCCGCCGCTCTGCTCTCACTAACCCAATCGCCCAGATGCAATTCACTCAGAGTGCTAGCTGTATCGCCTGCATCACTTCCACCGCTGGGATGGATCATCCTGGAGTTGGAGAACGACGCGGACATGCTATCCTTCAATTCTGCCCTTCTGAAAGGCCCGATGCCTGAAACTGAATTGCTCCTGCTATGTGGCAGAGAATCCATGTAAGAAGATCCTTTATTGGTTCCCGGAATCGCAGTAGCCTTAGCAGATATGATTGATGGCGACGCAGGAGACATCACAGGCGGAATATCACGACGAGCCATAGGTATGGGCGCAGTGGAGATTTGAAGACCAAGAACTTGCGAGGCAGTAGTGAGATCACTTTGAGGAGAAGAGGCGCTGACCATAGACGCTTTGTTCATATTTTGCGCACCCCCTTCCTCCTCCTCTTCTTCAGCACCTTCCGCGATGTCTCCCAGTCCATCAGAAGGACAATTCGGTGATAATGACGATGGCAAGGACAAAGGTGGGGGAACAGTAGAAAACGAAAGTGGTGCGGCAGTTATTTGCTTAATGACGATCTGATTTTCCAGCTCCCCTTCAGGTGATAACGGACTAAAAACGGAATCGCCACTCAGGCGATTTACTCTCTTGTCGAAGACTGGGGAATCCATTATAGCGTCCCAATCGGACCAGTGTCCGCGGGCAGCCCTTCCTTCGTCATCTGAAATGTCCTCTGTTCTAACACTGTCAGAATCTGAATTGCCATCGTTGCGGTAATTGAAATCCCAGTCTATGTCCAATTCCGGAGGGATACCGAGCGCCCCCTTCACACGTTCCCAAATTAATTCGGACCGTGATATGACGCACTTCCTGACAGCATACGCCCAGATAGTGTCTGGAGCAACATCCCTATCAAGTTTAGTGAGATGGAAGGCCAAGTGTTGGTAGGACCATTCGGCGGGGTCAGTTGGAAGATCAGAGGGCTGCTCTAAGGGGACGACAGTGCCAGCATCTTGTTTTGAACCAATTGTCTGAGCGAGCAAAGCGAACAATTTCGCGTCGGGCGGAGAGGAGATAAGTGAAGTGACTTCAGATGGGCGATCAATGAAAGGAAGATATATGTCATCAGGAAGCGGCGTAAAAGTAGCTGGTGAGGGTTGAGCCTGATTACGAATGGGAGAACGAGGGGGAGAATAGGGCGCAGGTGCTGATGGAACTGGCGCAGCTACTACAGCACGCGGGTTTATGGATAGACGAGCAAGGTCTACAATCTGTTCGGGATTCAGGCGGGGTTTAGATGAGAACTGTCCTGAAGCGGACTGTCGAGGCGATAGCGGGCGAATTCGTGGAGACGAGGAGGGGCTCGGTGCGCGATCTCGACTGTCCCTCGCTGAAGGACTTCCGGGAGAGGGGCCAGCTCCGGAAAAGGACGAGAAAGCAAAGCTGAGACGGGATGGTTGCGGTTGCGGGGATGGCTCTGCGGGTGTCTGAGGTGTCTGGGGCGTATTGGTGGCACCAGAGCCTGGACGGCGATGTCTACGTTGACCAAGGGACGGGGATGCGGGTGGCTCATGTGGGGGTGTGGGAGAAGTTTGGGCAGGGGGGAGGCGGACGATAGTCAGAGTGCTGGAGGAGGTTCTTTCCGGATGATGGTTGAAATTTGCATAGGCGTTGAATGGATCGCAGGCAGACGCAGAGCCACGCCGAGAGCTGAGGCGGTGGGGGGACTGAGACGAGGACGGAGAAGCCATGGCGGTCAGCTGGAGAGTCGATGCGAGTTACACCCAGATGAGAGACATCATGATGCATCATGGCTATTCCCAGACCCTATTCACTGAGCTCGGCCGTTTCCGGGAGAGAGTGCATGCCCGAGTGTTCCACGATAAACGGATTACACTCTTTCGGCTTGAATTTCTCTGTCGCATAATTATTAAGGTGTTTGAAATAGTTGATTTGAGCTCTTGAACCCACGACAACATTTATATATTAGGATTTGCTAAGAACAAAATAGATTGGTGATATTTTTAGCGTTGAAGTTGTTGAACAACAGCAAATACGACTGCAGTGTCAGAATGCATAGACATCGAGGGTAAGTGTGCTGACTCTGTTCAACCCGTGACTTAGCTGTATTCGAGTGAAACTCCGGCTCAAGCAAAAACCTTCGGGCGTTGAATTTCAAGTTGTATCGTCCCGATTCTGACGGGAGATTCTGATGTGAGAATAACATTACTTGCCAGCCCCTCGCTATGCGAAGTATTAGGCTGGGAAGGAGCCAGACTCCTAACCAGACTCCAAATACCCAGCCCAGCCCGCTCGCTGCGGGAAGGACCAAAAACGGACTTGCAAACTGTGTCACGGAGCCTATGCCCAAAGCCGATCGACGCGCAATTTCAATCTGCCCCAGCCTCACCACGTGCATACACGCTGCGCCCTCGCACCTGCATAGAAGCTACGCAGCGCACCGCAGTTCAAAAAACACGCACCTCTTCTTAGCCTCACTGAACGCGTCAAGACGTAGGTGTGCAAGCAGGTATGTCTTCCAGCCGAATCAGTCATTCAAAGAAAGCAGGAGTATCCGTCAACATTTTAAGTTAAGTTCACGGAACCCTATCGACCACAGGCCACTGTAACACATCCGTTTCCGGCTGCTCCTGGGAGCAGTGCTGGGTCACCATACTCAACCGAAGCCCGAATACGTTCCTACTGTTGAAACATGAGAGCTGCGGATGTCGGTGAATCTCGTAGGAACGCCAGGTCCATATGATGACGAAAACCCATAAGGCTAGCCAAACATATCAAACGCCTTCTGTTTTTATGCCGTTGCCACCGCCACCATTCATGTATATCGAATCATCCACTTCAATCTCCCCTTCTGCGTCCGCATCCGTCCGCATCTTCAGCAGATAATCCGGATCTGAGACCTCTGCAAGGTACTCCTGCCGTTCAGTCTCCTCTTCCTCACTGATAGGCGCATGCGTCATTCGTATCACCTCCCATTTGTCGTCATATTGTTCGTATTGCTGAAAAGAATGAGCTTTCCACACAGCTAATTGTGAATTCGGAATACTTACGTTTGCTCGCTTCTTCTTTAACAACATCTTCCTCTCGATGTTCTTGTAATAGGCACCCTTTCCTCTTTTTGGAGGTTTTTTGTCAACTCTTGACATTAGGTCCTCGAAGCTTTCAGGCTCATCTCCGTTCCATAGCACCAGCAAAAGTTCATTATCAATATTTTGTTCCACTTTAATCGTCTCGTAATCACGAACGAATTGAAACCATGTCGGTTCTTGATTCTCTGGAACCTCGTAAGGCCCGACACTAGCTCGTGTTTCTTTAAGCCGTAGTGCGGACTCGTCATCGTGAGTAAGGTAATAAGCCAGGAAGGAATCATGTTCCGTTTTCATAGGGCGAAGAATAGCACAGTCCAAACGCTCATCTTCCACCTAAATTACGAGGAAAGGGAGAGCATGTTTAAGTGACAACATTCGAACGAAAGACAATGCGCTCACATCCACAGCTCTATCCCCAGGTCGTTCTGAGAACCTGAATAAATCATATTGATTTGGCCAGATATCTGCATCTGGAAGAATAGGATATGAATCTACCGCCGTAATATCCAGTTTGTTTGGGTGCTTCAACGTGGACAAATCAAACGTATCGTTTGAAGCTGTAAAAGACGCCTCAATGTCGCGTAGCTGTGCATTACGCGAAATATCGATGGGTGCAGAATTGATAGCTTGCTTCCTGTCACGCAAACAACCATGAGTCCACTATTATTAAAGAGAGCAAAGAAAACACACGACAACTCCTGCGACGATGTTCTTGAGATACCTTCTCGACTAATGTATTCTGTCTTCCGCAACCATGGAACATGCGCTATCGGTGTTGAAGCACCACTTCCACTTCCTACATTCGCTGTAATTCCCGTCGAAGTAGACGGGTCAGATAGAAGGAATGCGTCCTTCGGGTCAAGTTTCGGTAGATTAGAAGGATCCGGATTCAGTGCTTTGTTCCATGCTCCTGTCAGTTCAAATGAAAATCTATACTTGGTCAGAACATACCAGAATCATCGGCACCGTCTTCCCATAACGACTCCCAATTCCCCAATTCCAAAGGCATCCCAAGCTCAGCATCCACAATCATAGGTAAAGGTGTCTCATTAACGAGCTCATTCAAAAATTCTGGACGAGTATATCGTCTGGGGTTGGTTGGAATATCAAGGAGTTTTGGTGGAAATGGAGGTGCCGGGACAGGGTTGGAGTATCGTACGCGAACGAGAAGGTCAAGTTTTGAGCTTTTGCCAAGGTCAGTACGTATGTTACGTGGAATTTATATTCAAAACGACGCACCTTTTCTTGAAACTCATTTTTGATTGTGTGCAGTTGTGGAAGGCAAGTGACGCTCACGTTGTCAAAGTAGTATTACCCAGTCAAGGGTGGTGACAAATAGCAATAAATACTACTCGGTGACCTAAAAATAGCCGACGTAAAACCGTGTAGGCATAAAGGCCATCTCACGGTGAATATACTAAATGAAGTCCGATCCTCGTAACTACGTGCTCATGGACAATGAGCATTTTTGCCGTCAGGTATTCGACGGATTTTATGCACGGCATGATGAAGACTTACGTAGATATTTCCTGTGTTCAATAATGATTAGCGCCACCGCACAAAGGCAACTTGAGGAAATCGTTGATAAATGGGAAACATGCATCTGTAGCTTTTGTTAGGCATAAAGAGGTAATACTGTAGGTGTCCAGGCATCCGCCACGCGTGGCGATATATAATTGAGATCGGCTTCTTTCTTTCAAGGATACGAGCAAGTGAAGGTATTCTTGAAGTATCTCTGAGCGCTTAAAGAGGAACAAAGTCTTTTTAATAGTTTCAAAGCCAAGTATGTAGGACGGACACGGACAGGATGCCCTTACTTTACTGCACCATCACCCTCATGACAAGATCAGATTTCGTGGCTGATCGAAAACTATACAGCTATGCGGGATCTCCCGAACGTTTCGCCCACGGTACCCGACACTCACAATCCTCAAGACCAGCGCGTCGACAACAGTAATCTCCCTCTCAAAATGGTCAGTTTCTTTTTGTGTTCTGATTCACATACTTTTACTTCGGCAGAATATTAACCTTAGTTGAATACCATAGACAAAACGTACCAAGAAGGTCGGCATCACCGGAAAGTATGGTACCGTAAGTATCGCTCTTCAATCTATCCACCCAAAACACTCAAATTTGGTCTTTAGCGTTACGGTGCCTCCCTCAGGAAACAAGTAAAGAAGATGGAAGTTTCTCAGCATGCTAGATACACATGCCCCTTCTGCGGCAAGGTGTGTTTCATTCAACTAGTACGGTCTTCTCGACGGGTATACTGATTGTTTGCTGTTACAGGACTCCGTAAAGAGGACTGCTGTTGGTGTCTGGAACTGCAGGGCCTGCAGAAAGACTATCGCTGGTGGAGCTTGGACCGTAACGACGACCGCTGCTGCTACTGTGCGCAGGTATGTGTTGGATCATATCGATAATTTGACCCGGTATTGACGGTTAATCTTCATAGTACGATTCGTCGGCTGCGTGAGATTAACGAGGCTTAAAATCCCTGTCTTATTATCGCATCTTCCTCGCTCGTTTATGTTTCGTATGTGCTATGAACCCAAAATGCATTATACTCGCAGGCATCAACGTTTGAGTCTTCGGAGTACCTGCTAAGCACTTAAATGACCGGTCAATTTCAAGACAAAAATCCATCGTATTGGTCCTAGGAACATCCTATATAGACGTGTGTGATAATCATCAGCGGTCATGAAAAGTCGTCAAAACGTAAGAAGGAATGCAGATCTACGCATAACACTCAAGCAGTGGGGCACACGGGGACATTTTTGAGTCGAAGCTAGGACGCAGTATCCATCAAAAGCCATCGCCTTGACCACCATACCGTTCTGGAATTTGCATGTCGTCAATGTAGGAGCTCAACGCTTTGTGAATCTCATGTTTACTGGTCCCGACGACTGACATCTTAGCCAGCGTAACAGCTGGAATGAGAGGCTTCATTGCCCAAAAAATCCAGTTCAGGAGAGTGGGCACGCCAATAAAGAACTTCCGGTGCTTTTAGAAAACGAATGAGTAACGTCCTGGTTGGGAAAGCGAGTGTGTTCTTACAAGAATCTCCGGATAGTGGGAAGTAAAAATGTTCGTGGCCTCTGATGCAGCGTTCTTCGAGTTGGCATCGCGAGAAGTAAGGCCCACACCGGTATAGTCTATACCGGAAACGTTAGATGTCTATCTATAGGGGTAGGATCCTCGGTCTGCATACCATGCACTTGGATGGTTTGGTCAACGGTTTCGAAATCTAATTGTTGCATGAGGCGTTCTTGGAGAGCCACCCGCCAGCTAATAATAGATTTTGACGTCAGGGATTGAACGTCGTGGCGTACTCGTGGTATAGGACTCACCGAAGGAACAATTGAACGTCAGAAAAGACTGCTTTGAGATCTTTGTTTCCACCATATAAGTTGTACATGACTGGGCGCCCCTCTTTGTCGTGGCCAGCAATGTGTCCCATGTTATCGAACCGACCGTTCGGGAATTCTTCGGTCAAAGCGCTCTCAATATCAAACGATTTTCTCCATCTGAGTGTCGTCCGTAGCATATTCTTGGCTTCATTGACATTGAGGTGTCTGAACCCGGGTAATTTTATGAGGAGATATTCAGCGGAAAGCTCTGTCGACATTACCTTGCACGAAGGAACTTCATGAGTATGACACTGACTTTGGCATTGCGGGGATTGGAGGGGTCGATCTTGACACCCCACATGGTGAAAGGTGTCTCCTTTGCTTTAGGATTATCTGGGAAGGCATCCGCCAATAAGTCTGGGAGGATAGCCTAGAATAAGGAAAATGGTGAGATGTCAGAGATACGCAATATGGCCGTGAATGGCGTACACGAAACTCCTTGAGAGAAATCCATTCTTGGGTGGAGAACCTTTCCGTGATAGAATTCTGAGGTTCAGGTTCTTCCTGAACCTTTTCGGGGGCGGACGCGGGCGTGGGCGCGGCCGTAGGTGCAGCGGGAGCACTGGTTTCTGGGACTGCGCCAGGCTGGGGAGCCTGTGCTGTGGTCGTGGCAGATGGAACTTCCGAAGCCACTGGGGCTGGTGCCGGTGCCGGGGTAGATGTTGCTTCTGTTTGGGATGACTGAGTGGCCATAGGTTTAGTTGAAACTTGTTATGAGGCGTGCATCAGCTGGCTAACTTATATTCGTCAGGGCAAACATATCTTATCTGACAAGTCCCTTTCGCACGTTGCCCCACTCGTTGCTACGGAGTGAACGGTAATGCAGAACAAGAACTGACTAGAAGTGGAGTTGAGGAGCCGGGACTACATTTCTGAATAGGACACTATGTAATTCTAGAAACGTTCACCCCACTGGATCTCAGATTTTGTTTTGACGGTTGTGACAGGCCGTAACCATCGCCAAACAGTGTACTGCATTATTATTATCGTCGCTCCAGACGCATCGTTCTCGCGCTACTGTCCCTACGTTTCCTCGCCGCGTATGCTTCTATTTATCGCTGAACATTAAATCCCGTCTACCTTTTCATCCAGAAATGTACCGTTCTTCCAATGACTTGCCCCAGCATATCCTCCCCGACCACCACGAGAAACTACCTTGGAAAAATTCCTACAGGTCCTCGGGTACCAAGCGCCTTCCTCTACCAAACAGCTGGCTCATTCCTCAATTCACCGCCAGTGCGCAGGCCGCACTTATGAACCTCCGCCGGCTTGCAGGTCAACTTTGGCAGGTTCAAGCCAGCAAATCGAGTGCGGCTAGTCCCCAGTCGTTGACACAAAAGGATTCTTCATTTTCCACGCCCCTCTTCATCCTCCTTTGTTGTCTATGGTACACAACTTCAGCCCTTTCGTCCAACACTGGCAAAGCAATCCTCAGTCAATTTCGCTACCCGATCACCCTTACCTTCGTCCAATTTGGCTTTACTGCCGTCCTCAGCCTCTGTTTCATGTCACCAGTTGTTCGTTTTTCGCGCTTGCGCATGCCCTCCCGAGCGATTTTGCAAAAAACTTTTCCCATGGGTCTATTCCAGGTTGGAGGACACATGTTCTCTAGCATGGCCATCTCGAGAATACCCGTCAGCACCGTACATACCATTAAGGTGTGCCGCATTTCATACTTCACATGCTCCTTCTTCTCATCTCCCTGCAGGCACTTTCGCCGTTGTTTACTGTTGCCGCTTATGCTCTCCTATTTGGCGTCAGCTACTCATCCAAGACCTATATCTCCCTTCTGCCTTTGACTATCGGCGTCATGCTTGCTTGTTCGTTTGCCGTCTCAGCATCTGATTTCATCGGCCTATTATGCGCTTTTGGATCGGCACTTGTCTTCGTCAGCTCCAATATTTTCTTCAAGAAGATTATGCCTTCCAACTCCAATAATTTGTCCGGAACGTCTCATAAACTGGACAAGCTGAATCTCTTGTTGTACTCGTCAAGTATGGCTTTCCTTTTGATGATCCCCTTATGGCTATATTATGATCTCCCTGTTCTATTGGACGCCAGAGCTAATCCCAGCCACATCTCACATCCCAAGCAAGGTCATGCTACGCCACATTCTGTTGCCTATTATTTCCTTCTAAACGGGATCGTTCATTTCGCTCAGAACATCATCGCCTTCATCATCTTATCGTCCACCTCCCCTGTCACATACTCCATTGCCTCACTTATCAAGCGCGTTGCAGTTATTTGCATCGCTATCATGTGGTTCAATCAGACCGTCCATCCTGTTCAGGCATTCGGCATCGCCCTAACCTTTACTGGTCTATACATGTACAACAATGCGAAAGGAGATGTCGAGAAGGGTGAAAAGAAGATGACGAGGGTGCAAGCAGCACGAGATTTGATGCTACCCACGACTAATTCAGAGTCGCGCCTTCTCTCGGGGATTGAAACGCCGCCAAATGAACATGAGCCATCATTAGCGCACCGGGATCGCCGTCCGACTGTAACCGGTGTACCGAATAGGTCGGCATATGCCAGACCCAGGGGGATGTCGCTGCACGTCTTGGGAACAAATGTACGTCATGCAGGCCAACAACACCAGCGGTCCCCAGTTACCCCGCTTGAACCGTTTTCCAGTCAGAAACCGTCAAAAGCCCATGCGCTCAAGCCTCCTTCAATATCTCTTCCACTTGTTCAATTTGTTTCTCCTGTCGACCCATATCCTTCTCCACCTCTATCTTTGGATTCTCCAACATCACATACGATACCTTTACCTGGATTTAATTTACAAGCGCATGAAATGGGACGACCCGCGGACCACCTTGTGATGACCTGATCGGGTGGAAGAAAATGCTGCAGTACTCAAATTTTATACCCGTAGTTTTGGTCAGTAGGTCTTATGCCGTCGACTTATAACACCTGAGATGTAGCAATGGATTTTTTTCGGACTCGACAATATTTATAGGGGCTTCTTGATGTTCGCATAGACTCTTAATACTGCGTAAAGCGTAAAGCGTAATAGACATATATATCAATCATTTTCGAAGTTTTTAAGGATCTCACGGACACAAGAAATGGATGTGGGCAAATTTGTTTGTTAACTTGGTTGGTCCCTTTATTCCCAGAAAACTGCTGCTGATTCCCTTGCTCGGTAAGGGATTCTGGGCCACTGTTTCACACCATAGTAGGAAATCGTCCATATATACAGATACTCATGATCATACATAGGTTACCTTCTCGTGTAGTGACTGGGCATTCCCAGCATATTCTCAACGTACACACACGCCCGATTACGCGATGTCGCTAGTCCGTGGACATGCACTGGCATACAACTCTTCTCCTGTGGTCGCAGCCAAAGGTGGCATTTTCTGGCTTTATCATATTTTCTAAATCCACTGCACCGGCATATGACCGCTCCCTGCGGTCGCAGGCAAAAATGGTGTCTCCAGGGCTTCCCAATCTTGGTGATTTTTCTTGTAGAGCTATTCATAACCACGGGTCTTTGTGCAGCCAGCCGTAAGTATACAACGTTGTTTCCTAGCCGATTGTTGAGCTGATGACTTTTCTACAAGTATATAGAACATAGCAGTCTCAATGGCCGGTTTTCTTAGACCCCATTTGTGGCATCTTGTTTCCAGCAGTTTTTCTTTTACTCCAGGAGGCGGCTGGAGGCCCTAATGGCGGAACGTGATTATCCTGAAGAAGAGGCAGTTCAGATGTTCTGGGTTCCGTTGGCTCACTGCAGCCGTGACGCGAAAGTAAAGCGATATCCTTCTTTGCGTATATCACGCATACGACCTCGCGGCCACAAGAATCTACGCACGCACACCTCGGTCTTCGCCGAACCTATTTCATCTGATGCAGGAGTACGCTGCTGCCTACACCGCTCACGACCCGGTAAACATGCTCCCGCGCACAGGCCGGTTGTCCGGTTTCGATCCCTGCACTAATACTATCCATCCGCTGAGAGCAAGAACGCCAGGACTTGCTCGCAGTCTCAAGGGGCCCAACCTCGACGCGTCGTAAGGTTGACTAGGGACATGGGTGTCGTGGCTTCTCTCGACTCCCGGAGAAGCGTGCTGCCAGGTGGAAGAGCTGACCAGGGCTCTCGCTCAGCTTATTTGCTCCACACTCACACACTTTTATACATTTTAATAACTGCTCGACACTAGAGACAAAGTTTGAATATCTAAAGCTTGTATAACCGGTCGGTGGGTGAAATGGTCCCAGATCTCGTCATCACTCTCCTATTCTTCGCGCGCCCGAGAAGCGGTGAATCATCTTTATCCCTCAGATAATACGACCAATCTGCAGTCATATCCGACTCCGTCTGTGAGAACCCATTCCCCAAGTATGCGTATCGATTTTGGCCGACATAGGTAAAGTTCCAGTCTTCATATCGGGGTTCAGCCAGACTCTCAATATAATGTAGAGTGCTTCCTGTCCAAAGTGCGGTAACTTTTTCGGAAGCGCTCCCTTTCTTGTACCAGGAACGACAGCTTTGTTCCCAAACGGTGCCTTTCATATAAGCATCTTTAAAAGTCATAAAGTCCTCCACGGCATCGAGCCTGGGAGAGATGCTATGAATATTCTCGGTTTGATAGCGGTTAATGAGCTTGAGAATATAATCGATCTGTGCCTCTGCAAAAAGCTTTTTTAGCAATAGGTGCAAGAAACGCGAAAGATAAGATATACCTATTCCAATCAGCACAGGACCGTTTCCGATGGGACTATTTGGTCCGATGAGCATAAAGTAATTTGGAAAGCCTGGAGCTGCGATTCCAAAGTAGTTCTTCGGCTCATCCTTCCATGCTTCAGCCAATGATTTCCGATTCATCCCAAGAACCGGGAATCTAGGCAAATAACTCGTGTTGAATCCCGTGGCGCAAATGATCACATCGACTTCGTATTCCTTTCCTTCCTCACTCAAACAACCTTTCCTGGTGATTGCTTTCACGCCGCTGCTTACCACCTCTGTTTTCGGGTCGATAAGAGCCTCGAGGTAGCCCACGCCAGGGGTTATCCTTCTACATCCCACTCCATACTTTGGAATGATTTGGCCCTCGAGTCCCGAACCTTTGATCACCTTCGCCATGGCTTCGCGCGTTTCCGTGGTCATTGCTTTCTGCATGGGTGAATCCCGCATAAAAACCGAGTATAACGCATTGATGCTGGAGTCTAGCTCTCTGCGATGCTCTTCCAATTTTCTCGGGTCCGAAGCAAATATCCGCTTTTCTTCATCGGTGTAATGCCGTTGTTGGAAGCCTTGAGTGGGAAATACATATGTAGCGGAACGATTGAAACTGATAACCTTTTTAACTATCGGTAAGATAGATGGCAATACTTGGATAGCCGACGATCTAGGGAGTATGAGCAAAAGGCTAATAACCGTCAGAGCTGAAGACGGACCCCGTTCCAATTAACGCCACAGTTTTACCAGTAAGGTCGACATTTCTATCATATTTTGCCGTGTGGAGTAATGTACCTTCAAACTCCTTTATTCCCGGAACGTCGGGCCATTTCCATGCATTGAGAACCCCCGCAGCGTTGAGTAGGACATGGCACCAGTCATGGACAACTCTCCCTGTCTCGAGGTCGGTGGCCTCAATTTTCCAGTGACCCCTCTCATTGTCCCATTCTGCCCGAGAGACCAATTTTCCGAACTGATAATATTTGCGTATATCATACTTGTCCGCGAAGCGGATGAAATATTCTTGGATTTCATCTGATCCCGCATATGTAGATGACCAATTCGGGTTCGGTTCAAAAGACCAGACATATGCATGAGCCGCAATATCACAGGCGCAACTGGGAAGCTCAAGTCAGTTTTTGGGGCGTAAAGTTTAAACCGTAGAAAACAATTACCCTGGATATTTATTTTCCAACCATGTTCCACCAACATCCGCGTTTTTCTCGTACAACGTCAGGTCAAAGTTCTCGAACGATCTTTGCAATTTATAGGCGAACAAGAGGCCGGAAGCTCCTGCCCCGATGCCTATCACTTTCAAGTGTCGTTGATGGTGGATTGGCTTGTCTGACCATGGATCAGACATGACATCCTGGCTCACTGGATGTGAACCGTCGGGCATATTGTGAGTAGACAAGAACGAGATTATTCTCTTTCATTCGCATGGGACGTGGATTATATAGCTAGAGAAGTTCGTCGTCTGAGTGCCGTGTGCCAATTCTGGCTGCACTGAATTATCGCAGACTTCGCCATGAGAGCTTTCATGCATCATGCCCATCCTTCTATCGGTAGTCTCCCATATGCGTTGCATAGCAGAACGTCAACCCAGTCATGAGGTCGGAAGTTATTTTTGTGAAGGCCAGATCCAATCGGACCTGGAGTTTCTACTCCTAGATCCAGTCCCGACAGCGAAGACTCGTAGGCACAAAAGAGTTGGACAGCAATCCTAGTTCGCCGGAAAACTTCCAAACTTCCAAAGGATACGCTGGCGACTGCTACATGCGTGCTTCATGTGAGGCTGAAAAACCGGCCAAGAGTACTTGTCATATTTCATTACAGTGTGTGATTCCAGTCGTCCAAGCAGGCCGATTGAGTGCGGGTATAGTCATCCATGTGATGCCGATACCTATATCCTATATCCATGGAAGTGTCCTCCACTAGATTGGAGTGAGAGTCGATACAAAGTGGCTGACAGTTTTCTTCCCATGTTGATAGTGATGGGTGGATGGATTTGCAGCTGAGTAGAGATAGATCAAAGTACGAGGATGTACGACCATAAGTTACTCTTTGAGAAGAGGTCGGCAGTATACAAAGACAGACGATTATTAGCAAGTATCTGCTCTAGTGATAAGACCGCTAGGAGTCCCCTGGTACAATGACTTCCTTTTCGGGTTGAATAGGAGTACTTCGTTCCGCGAGCCATCAGAACCACCACCAACTCAATCGAATGGAGTAGAATCAATTGATAGCTTTTCTTGCCGCATGGGATTGAAATCGCTGTCCTGCATAAGCTTCGTACTGAGAGATACGTGCTAGTCAAATAAGTTCTAATCGTCATGAAGTATGCGTACTAGATGTAAGCCCGCGGCTTCCAGAGCGCACGTTTGTATTCCGAGAGAGATCCACAGAAGTTCTGTTCGAATCTAGTTCCGTGTGCTCGCTCTTAGTGTGAGCGTACCTAGTGGGCGACTTTCACTGGATGTTACACAATGTTACAGGTGTCCTTTTGTTTTAAACATGTATATATGACGGAATCCAAGTCGAATCGTAATATCAGTCTCAAATGCGGCTTCTTCCGCCCTGCTTCATACACACATGGCCCCAAGCAAGGTGGACTGGAGGCGAAATCACACTTCTAGTTAGAAACAAGGAGTGTTCCGGGCCTTACAGTAGCGTAACGCCAATGTCACGTCACTTTTTCGCACGGACTGAAAGGCCTCACTCATCAACGCGCACGACATCCTCAAGACTCCTCAAGCTCTGGTAAGACAACATGGTCAGTATGCGAGCCCCTTATGCCTTTCCAGAGGTCACCTATGCCTGCTCGAATGAAAATGATACTCGGATTGGTTGGATGCACTTCGAACGAGTTGGATGACCCTATGGACCAGATCCAAATGCTGATGATTCTCGTTTGCGCAACAATCTACTGACGTTTTGGTATTCTTATACAGGCACGGGGCCCCAAAAAGCATTTGAAGCGCATCGCAGCACCTTCATCATGGATGTTGGATAAGTTGAATGGAACATACGTACGCGGTGATATTTTATATTATCTGGAGAAAGCTTGAAGCTCAAAATTTTGTAGGCTCCCCGTCCCTCCCCTGGTCCTCACAAGCTTCGCGAATCTCTCCCTCTTGTGGTTTTCCTTCGTAACAGGCTAAAATATGCCTTGAACGCCCGTGAAGTGACCCAGATCGTCGCGCAACGTCTGATCAAAATCGACGGCAAAGTTCGTACAGATACCCACTACCCCACTGGTTTCATGGGTCAGTCCCATCCAATCGTACATAATGATATTAGAATGCTCAATATTTTTTGGGGGAATTGTGATATCAAGATGTTATTTCCATTGAAAAGTCTGGCGAGCATTTCCGTATCCTCTACGACGTGAAGGGCCGTTTCACCATCCATCGTATCACTCCGGAAGAGGCAACCTATAAACTGCTCAAGGTTCGCAAGGTGGCTCTTGGCAATCGCGGTGTTCCCCACATCGTCACTCACGACGGCCGAACAATTCGTTATCCCGATCCTGCTATCCGTGTCAATGACACCGTGAAGTTTGATATTGAGCAAGGAAAGATCACTGACTTTGTCAAGTTTGACACTGGCAACATTGTGTTGATTACTGGCGGACGTAGTATGGGCCGTGCTGGTGTTATCACGCATCGTGAGAAGCACGTTGGCGGTTTCGATATCGTGCACGTCAAAGACTCTATGGAAAGGACATTTGCCACTCGGTGAGTGGTAGTGGGTAGAACGTTGATGCTTTTCTAACTCTAGCTTAGTATCTCCAACATTTTCGTTATTGGTGAAGGCATTAAGCCTTGGGTGTCGTTACCGAAGGGCAAGGGTCTCAAGCTTACCATCTCTGAGGAGCGGGATCTCAGGAGAAAGCGTGCTACCGAGCAGTGAACTGGTCCCTAGATGTCCCTTCACGTTTTCTACCTTCGTTGGCGCTATGTCTTGTATGCTAATCCCTACACAAAAAAATATGCAATACATGGTATTTCGATTATGCTCTGACATATCTGCTACCAGTAGTCTTCGCGTCGTGGTGTGACGAGGACATCGGTGCCTCGTTTTCTTCGCTCGCCTTCCCACCTCTCAACCCACTTTGCCATCTTCCCTCGAGAGCTCTCGCTATTCACATTCACTGTTGCAACCACCTTGGCCCAGTTGAAAGACATGGCGAAACATGATAGTTCATAGAATGAAGAGTGTTCTGAATAGGGGACTCCATAGACTTGGATAGATGACGTCGATTTCGGCGACTGATGAAGGTCCACGTATGTAAAATCTTTCTGAGATGTTCGAGCGAGAATGCTTGCAATGCTTGGCAGTTGGTCAGTTCCTGCCGGTTGTGCATACCTGTATGATGTTTGATATGCGGCACCTGGGGAAGTAACAAAAAGAAAGTATGGCTCACGTCCACCCTGTTGGTCGAAAACCAATAACCCTCGTGAAGGTGCCGTCAAACCGGTCCATGTAAAATTTTAATCGGTCGGTTGCGATTGTCCCGAGTGGCACCAAATGGACAGTTGCTTCCAACGGTCTAGAAGTAAGCATTGATTCCAATTCACCATCATCTTCACAACGTAATATCGCGGTTTTACGAGTGTCGCAATAGATTTTACTGCCCAAAGCATTGGCGATAGCCTTGACTATACGTTCTTTGCCGATGGAATATGTCCTATGAATGAAAAATAGAGAAAAAGAAGATTAAAGGAGGGACGGGTGGTAGGATATTCGAGAGGAGACATACCCGACAACGACAAGAATTCTACCTTTTGTTCCGTCAGCGGATTTCAAAGATGGTAAAGAGGGTAACCAGGATTTTATTGTCTTATTTACAGTGGTAGGCTCTCCCGCAACAAGGCGACGAGAGAGTTCCGCACAAGCAGATATAACAAGTGGTTGCGGAGGGAACGTATACTGATATAGATACTTTGTCAAAATCTCTCACAAAAACGTGAATTTTTCAACTCTCACTTACCCTCGGATTGAGATACGTCGTATCCAAATACACACAATCAATCTTCTTTCCCTTCATGACGGGGTGTGTAATGTGTCTTGGTGACGCACGAAAATCGCCACAATGCAGGTACCGAAAAGTTCTCGACGAGCCAACAAAGGTTGATCGAAAGGTGCTATCACCAGCGTTCACGGTTTGTTGTCCTTCGAATAAGAATAAACATGAACCAGGGCAATGGTTTGCCTCTATGAGTGTAACTTGTACACCACAGGTGTCGGGTATGATTGTTGGTGTGTCCATCGGTAATGGTCGTATCCACTTCTTGTCTACAGAGAGCATATGAATTATCAGTTTGGCGGTGACTTCGGAACAGTAAATTGGACCAGATTTCCAGCTGGAAGAAAGATTAGTGTAATGGTCGGAATGCGCGTGTCTGTATTGTTCCAAAGTTTCATTTGAAATGGCTTTAATGAAAAGAAAAGATGTATACGAACGAAAGAAAGTATGCAGTGACACCGGGGATAGTGCCATACCGAAATGCGTCAACAGCAATTGGCATTCCCGTTATAACTTTGTAGAAAGGGGCCTTTCTACGACCGCCATTGGCTTTCACGGGTCTGAAGGTTTTGTCCTCGGCTCTGGAAGCTTCTTTCCATGCTTGATTTTCTTTAAAGGAAGACATGAGGACGGAAAACGCATTGCTGCCTGTTAGTGATTTGGTGTCGCTTTTATCGACGGACGGAGCACTGTATGCTTGGAGTGGTTTAGATGGCTGACCTCGCTTCTGAGAGTCCAGGCAACTATTGATGTGTGTTTGAGCCTCCTGTTCGTCTCATAAATGAGAGAGATCATAATATAATCCGAATGAGGACGAACAGATGGCTGTAACTTTCGCTCACAGCAAGGACATGACTCGACAAAAGAGAAGTCATCGGTTCTTGCTAATGATTCTTCTACAAACTCAATCTCGTCGTCGTCGTCATCTTGAAAAGTGTATTTGCCGATTTCGTCATCGTCCATCAGCCATTCCTCCGAAAGGTCTATGTCTACTTGCGTATTCTCTTCCTTTACTTCAGCAGTTTTTGGAAGACATGATACTGGCATAACCGCGGAGCTCTCGCCAGGCGGTTTGAGGAGAGCGCTTGCATTTCCAAATGAAAGATCGAAATTGATCTCTGAAACTGCATCACATAACAAGCTAGGCTTTCCGAAAGAAAAGGTGGAGCTGATCGTAGTTGATGTAACGGTACTGCAAGCCATGGATGAGGTGGATTCAGCTGTAGCATCTGCTCCTGCCGCGGAAATGCGCTTGGAAAAGGTAGAATTCACGTCCACAATTTCGACATCCGAGTCCGAATCGTCATCTAGCCTTCGTTTCTTTACGCCGGCGCACTCGGGCGCTTTGTCCCCATCGTCATCAGAGTCAATTATAATGACATCTGAATTATGCAGAGAGGGTTTCTTATCAAGAAGGCGTTTGGACTCGGTGGCATTTCTTGTGGTGTTTGAGGTTTCTGATGAATTTGGTCTCTTGGAGAAAAAATGGTCGATAGTTCTGGTTGGCTGATGTTTCGTCCGCTTAGCATCTCGATGATTCTTCAATTTGGCGGCGGCCATGGTATTGATTAAGAGAAATAAACGAAATAGACGAGTGTCGAAGAATGCATAGGGCTCGATTATTCGCTGGGTTGGGTATAGTTCTCAGACTCATCATTACGTATCAGGTAATACATGTTATCTATAATTAGATGCGCCGAGGCAGCGCCTTCCTTGAATCCATGAATGAGAAAACTCAGTCCAATTTCTGTCCCGGCTTTTGTGAGACAAACTTCTGCACACGGTTACCAAAGTCGAAGACCATGATCAGAGGAACCAAGAAGAATGGGCCGTAGCCGGAAAGTAGAATGAGGCGCTGTTCGAATGTGAGGGTATGGTCTAGAGGAGTTGTGGTAGGGGTAGGTCCTGGGAGTGACAAAATGTAGATAAGGCACGGAAGTGTTGTGGTTGCAGAGGATGTGGCATATATCAGCAGGAGAGGGTATATTTTCTTGGAGCCTAAACGAAATGAGCAACTACTAGGAACAGCCTGTACGATGTTGTCCTCACCTTTCCACAGAGCAGACAAGCCGAGTATAAAGACTGGGACTTGGAAAAACCTGTAAAACAGTGTAGATAACGGTATTGATTGCCAGTGTGTAAGGCGGCTTACGCTTCTAGTGTGACAAATGTTTTAAACCAAGTCATACCAAAGTCATGTTTAAGGCCAGCGAGTGCCCCCATCAACGGATCGCCCGACAGCACTATGTAGTATTCGATCAATGCTCGCAATGGTTTGGGGACGAGGGTAACTGGGTAAATCCATTGAAGATCGAGCATAAGAGAGGCAAATAAATGGGACTAGAATTCAGGTAAGGACGTAAAACTGGTGGGTTTCTTGGGGGGTCGACGCACCGCAAAGAACGCGAAATAAAGCAAGTCCATGGGTCGAGCCGACAAAGGAACACGACGCGTCCTGGCTGGTGAAGGCTTTACGCCGTTGGGGAGTTTTTCACTCAAGATGACCATGGCCCTGTTCAAATGTAGTTCTTGGTAACGTTTAATCAAGCAAATGTGTTGAAAAGCCGGAATCCAGTGTAGACGACGAGGGAACGATGCAAGCCTGCAGCGAGCGAAGCCTTGGGATACCACGTGATTCCAGGATTAAGTCGTTCCTCTGCCACAGATTCGCCTACGTCCAATGACACCCGCCCCATACTCTCGTGTGTTTGTGGGCATAGAAAGGATCATCGCCGTATCTGGATGCCGAGTTTATATTCTCAGTTCAGCGTACGTTTTTGTAATCGCGTTTCAAAAATTTCTCGACTCTCTGACGGAACCAGAACAGGCGATGTCATAGCATCTCATCCTAATGCCTCATCAAAAGAGGAAACCTGTAAAGAAGGCCCAATTGTCGCAGCAGCCATAGACGAGGCTTTCACATATCTATTAACTGTGGGAGAGGCCAAGATGATGCGACTATGGAGGCTGCCCCAACTAGATTTGATCAATGAAAGGTGTGCATTTGGTCGCCACTTTTTTTTTTCACCTGAGGCCATAACTCTGCATTACAGGGAATTACCAAAGCGACCGACTGGCCTGACTTTTACAAGCGACAATCAGGCTATCCTTGTGTCCGATAAATTCGGTGATGTATTCAGGTATCTTTGCCCTCTGCTTCCCGTTTCTACTACAAGTTGACTCGCATTTTAAGCTATTCTCTTAATTTTACCCCACCAACGACGAATTCCATCCCTGATGAATTCTCTTCTCATGAAAACCCTTCTGACGGCAAACTTGTGTTGGGCCACGCCTCACCTCTCACAGCGTTCCTACTCTCGCAGGATGAAAAGTACATCATCACTGCTGATAGAGATGAACACATTCGAGTGAGCCGGTATCCACAAGGCTACAATATCGAGATGTATTGCCTTGGTCACTGCAAGTTGCGTTTTTTCAATGACTCCTTAGGATACAATGCTGAATAAATCTTCATCGCAGATATGTATCCGCGATACATTTACCTATGTTCTCACCTGATATCCTCATCTCTGGTGGTGGTGATCCAAATCTAAAAATCTGGAATTGGATGTCTGGAGAGTGCATAGGTGAAGTCCGTATTTGGGAATCCGTCGAACCGTTTATTGCAGTCAAGAACATCAAGGGGAAGCGTGTGGAAGACGGAGAAGGCGGAGAAGGAAGTGCCACAAATAAGAGGAAAGGGAAAGGAAAGAAGAGTAGGAGAAGACGTAGTAAGAAGAGCGCTACAAGCGGGGCTAAACGTGTGGCTGAGGTGCAGGGCGATGAAGAGGGTGATGGTCAAGATGACGACGAAGCGAACGAGCAAGAGGGAGAAACAGTACCCGATATTACCGAAGAGAAAGTACTGGTTGTCAACAAGATCGCGAGCTTGCAAAGCAAAGAAAATGATTTCTTGCTCTTCAGCGCTGTGGGGTCGGTATTCTTCTTCATTCACTATCCACATACGCGAACTAACACTTCCATCAGGGCAACCGCTTTGTTCGCCTTCCGGTATCCTACGGGATCCGTCGAGAATTTCGATTTTGGTCACCCTGTCATTGATTTCATGGTTGGCCAGGGTGGAAATATTTGGGTATCATTAGATACCTCTTTTTTCACGCCAGGAACGGAAAGCTCGAAAGATGATCGGCTAGTGAGAGTGGTACGGATAGATAAAAACTCCAAGGCGAGATACCAACACCTCACTCCGAGTAGATAGCTTAATACTCTTTCAGCTATCGGAGGTCTCCCATTCACAACAAAATCAAGCTCTTCTCAAAAGTCTAAACGAGACATGTAGCAACTCAGGTACAGCAGGATCAAAAATCTCTAGGACTCATTTACACTCACGTTTTCTAACCAGATTCACCTGAGAAATCCCTCGACTTCTACGCTGATCTTAAAGGAATGCCAAAATGGTCTGAACCTTCCTCACAGCCATCAGCCAACAAAGAACAAGACACCAAAGAATCTTCACCATCAGACACCACCACCACTCCAACTTTTAAAAAAACCCTCGCAAAACGAAAAGAACTCCGAATGAAACACAAGCTCAACGTCCTAGCTAAAATGCAGTCGAAGACCGAAAGCGAAGACAACAACCACAACCACAACAACAACATACCGATGGTTCTTGTTTCTGCAACAGAAAAGGAGAAATTGGGGACGGTGAGGCCTCTTGCCGATGTTGAGGGTGCTGAATTAGAAAAAGACGAGAGGGAGGCGAAGAGAGCTAAATCTGGGGTACAAATCGACGATGTCGAGATAGCGCCCTCTTTATTTTAAAACAAAACCAATTATCTCCTATATTTCCTTTTGCGTAGAACACTGGATCAGTTAAATATCGGCATCAAGCTCTCCCAGATACAATACAACACAAATACTACTGTATTATGTCAGGCTGGGCTAGCCTAGTCGATCTAGTAACCCTTCAACCTCGTCTGTGCTGCAAATTTCCTTCTATTTCCATCGTTCAAATTTCAGAGCATCTTTCGTATTGAAGGGCAATAAACATAAATTGATAGAAATATACGATGACAGCAGATCAGAAGTACAAAAAAAAACACACACACACACACAAAAACAACAATTAAAAGAGAAAAAAAAGAAAAAGAAAAAGAAGATTGCAAACTATCACCGAGTTAACGACGTCCACGAAAAATCCGCTGGCATCGACATCGAACTCTGATGACCCTGTCCAAGAGACGGTGGTGGTTGCGGCTGCGGCTGTAGTTGCGGTTGTGGTGATATAGAAGCACTTGTCATAGGCCGAGCAACAGCAGGTCTGAGCACAAACACCCGATCATCCGAACACACCAATATCTCATCTCTCCCTTCATACGGCCCCCCAACCTGTCTCCCAAATCCTCCTCCTCCTCCTCCTGGTTGTCCCAAATACCCTTGTTGTTGCGGAGGAGGAGGAGGAGGAGGAGGAGGATATCCTCCAAAACCACCATGTGGCGGTGGCATCATCATCCCTGGAGGATGTTGCGCATGCAACAATGATCCTTTCGGACTAGTCGTCGGTGGCGAGTCCGCAAACAGTAGTCGTAGATTAGATCCTTGAATCACTTGAGCTAGATATCCCGTCTCTATATGTCGAATCTCGATAAAGTTGGGTTCGAAAGCGAGGATATAAGGCTCGTGTAACGCTAATCATAATTCCAAAAGAAATCAATAGTTCATCATAGCAAAAAAAAAGCAAGGGAGACATACCAAATCCTGTAGGTTGCCCTTCCCAATGAACCATAAACTCCGTACGTGTCCTCTGTCCACTCTTATTCACATAAAACGCAAACTCTAATAAATAAAAGAAAGAAAAAAAAAATTCATCAGTCCCAAGAAATCAATCAAAAAAAAAGCCAAAAAAACGCACCATCATAGCACAACAAAAACTCATTCTGAATCCTATACAACGCCATAGGCCTCAAATTATCTCTCCTCTTTACAAAATCCAAACTCGCATCCTCCGGATCCAACAACCCCTGCGTCTCCAACGTCTCCAAATCCACAATCTCGAAACCCCTCGAACACCCCACACACATCTTCGTCTTCAAATAATGTATCGACGTCGATTCCACCGGTATATAAAACTCCTAATAAGTGTAGAAATTTCAATCAGCAAAAATGCATTCACGAAAAAAAAAAAAAAAAAAAAAAAGAAAATCGTACTCTGAAAGGTTTAAGTGTATCATTCCCTCCCTGCAACAACTTCTTAAACGTCGGTTTACTCCTCCCCCTCACATTCTGATCAATCGGCTCCAACGCCTTAAACGTACTCGACAACTGACTCGACTTGACAATACACACCAACACCCTCCCCAAACAAAACCCGGCCTTAAAAAACGACGTATGCGACGATATCCGTTTCGCGCGTTTCAATCCCGCCATAGGATCAATTTGGTCCAACGCATCCAAAGGAAACGTTATCACTTGTCGTTCTTTTCAGGTTTGAGCGGTGAAAGTGAGAGTAAGAACATGGGCGGCTTACCGGAGAGAACGATCATCAGTTGATAGTCTTCCAATACGTCCACCTGTGATACTTCCAACAACGAAAGCACCTTTACTGGATCTCTCCCCGACTCTCTCAAATCCGATATATACACCCCATCATCCGTCCCATAAACCACTTTCCTCCCATGACCTATCCATTTGATCATCTTCCACAAACAAAGCAAAAGCCAAAAAAAAAAAACTCACTAAACGGAGCCGCACAATTCACCTTATTCGGACCCGCAAAAAACCCTTCACTCAAAGTCACACACTCGAAAATCAAACTCCTCTCTCTCATCTTCCCTTGCTGCTTCTGAATCCCCTCCACCCACTTCTTCTGACTCGACACACTCGTCGCCCATAACACCAAACTATACGCCTTTCTCCCCAAATGATGAAAACTGATCCAATATTGCCCTTTCGCCTCACTCGGCACGACAATCGGTCCATGTCCTCCTCCTCCTCCTCCTCCTCCACCACCACCACCACTACTTCGATGATGTTCACGTCCGAATGAGGATTTCCTGACTAGACCTGGTTGGCGACGTGTGCGAACCATTCCATTCGAGTTGGGTAGGTCGTCGGAAAATGAGATACACAACAGTTCGAGGGGTATTGGCTGTGTTTTCAAGTTTTTTTTTTTTATGAGTTTGAAGGAGGATAAGAGCGAATGAATAGGAACATTACCCTTCTATAAACTCTAAGATGTTCCAACTGCTTATTCTTCACACTCTTCGTAAACAAAATCGCATGATCAAACAAATGCACCAAAATCTCTCCATCGCGTTTCAACAACGTCCCCTTCGTAATCATCTCCCTCCCAAGCTCCTTCAATTTCAAATCCTATCAAATGAAAAAAAATGAAACTCTCTCGAACGCTTGTTGAAAGGGTAAGGAGGTACATACCACTTCCTCACCAGGTTTAAAATACAATTGATTCTCCAATTGTGCCAAATTAAACCTATTCTCCGTCTTCCCCGTCTCTTGATTCAACTTGTTCAAAAGTTCTCTGATCATGGCAACCGCTTTGGGTATCATCGTCTTATCTGAACTGTCCTCCGGCGTGTTTTTCAGCACACTCTCCAGTAACAATGGGTATCGAGCCAGCCGTGTCGTAGGTTTCGTCAAAAAGGCATTCAATTCGAGTTTACGTGATTCGGGTAATCGTTCTGTAGTCTAGAAAAGCGGAAATGAGAGTCGTCACGACGAAAGACTCGATGGACACCCACTTCAACAAATTGCGCAAAAGCAGGATTCTGATCCTTCTCCTTCTCAAATTCATACTTGCCATAAAGCTGATGAGCACCATACGCAACAAACGGCTGCGCAAACTGAGGAGCAATATCCAAAAATATATCACCTATCCGATCCACAACCGCATACGATTTCTGTCGCTTGGTCAAAGCATCGCGTAGCTTGGTATTGACAGCAATGATATCCCGGACGTTCCAGAAGACTTGTTGAATAAACGTGCTTCGGCGCTCAGGCGGGATGACTTCTGATTCTTGTAATCGCTGCATCCAGGTCTATAGGAGGTTGAGCACTACCAATCACTTGAACGGCGCAGACACTGACATCACGGAGGTATTCCATATCCCGTACAAAATCACGTTCGGTATATATGACTTCGTTGATAGTCTCTTGCCTCTTCGCCTCAGAGTCAGAGACGCTCTTGACGATTTCTGGTGGAACAGATTGAGCCCATATAGTGCCGAGTTCCTGAAGGGAATAAAGTTAGGAATAATCTCCCTATAGTGAAAGTACCGTACAGGCAGATCCAATAAACTTTCTTTGCTGATTTGTTTTGACAGCCCCGGCTGAGGTTTCATATTCAGCCTCGCTTGTTGCTCCAGCCTTCGAGGACAAGCGATACTATAGCATAGGCGATCTCTTGAACAAGTAGGCGAATAACAATCTGTAAGGAGTGTAAAGACACCTGAAGGCAGGGGAGTGTCGTCTGCCTCCTGAAGGCCATCTGCTCCTGGGGTCGTGTTAGAAGGGGATGTAGCGGCAGTCTTTATCTCAAACGGTCATTATGCTTTCACTCGTCGGAAGACATGCAGAGACGTACCCCATTCGAATCTAGCTTGACAATCTCTCCACTCACATAAGGACCCAGTTTGGTCTTGAATTGGTATAGCTCATTTGGACTGTCTCTCAGTCGATGGTCATAGGTCACATCATGGAAAAACTTTTGTGCATCCAGCGCACGTCCAAGCAACAAAGCCAAGTTTCGATCGGTTGTCTTGATGATATACGCGATTTTATCAACCGCTTCTCGACCATCGAAAGCATCTTTGTAGGTGAGGCCATCTTTGATGCGGTCACCGAGGGGTATTCGTTCACGGAAAGCGTCTGCTACGCGAGAGAGGACGGCTGGATAGACGATGGGAGTTTTTCTCTGCCTAGGGGCAAGGGTAGCAGGGGAATGGCGACCCTCCAAGGAAGGAAAGGGGCGTGAGCTTCGTTTTTGGTCAATCATGGTTCTTGAAGAGGCGGTGGCGGAGGACAGGGACATGGAGCGTTCCTGAGTGGATCGTTCACGACGAGAGGTGAGTACTTTGGGCATTGTCCTGGTAGATTCGGTAGATCGACGGCCGGAGAAAGCATGGTCTACTGCTGTGACAGAAGTGTCTGGAGCTGAGGAAGCGGGGGATATGCTGGCGAATGAAGAGCGGTTTGACTGGTGGGCGGCCGAGGTATCGACCTGAAGGGCATTCTAATGACGAATCAGAAAAGGCTGGGGAAGGACAGGGGATTAGAAACAGACAAGCAGTTCATTGTTGATGCCAGGATGATGGTGAGACCGAGCTAGAAACGAATTAGTGTGGGATGGTGGGAGAAAGAAGATAGGGGGGCAGACTCGATCGTTCGTTGGTTACCCAAGGGAGCTCGCTGCTGCCATCGTCGCTGGAATTGCCACTGCTGCCGGTGAAATCTACGCCAAGGCGACCGTCATCGGTGTCTAAATTGACACCCAATTTAGGGAGATCTTGATGGTGAGAGTGGGGTAATGAATTGCGGTCCGGAGAGGCAGGAGAAGAGCGGTAGCGATTGCGGTCTGCTTGGTGGGCGGGAGGGGTTCCGTCGGTGAAGAACTGTGCCTGGTAAGCCTGTGCGGGGGTTCTCCCATGGGGATCGAGGTCTGGGGGTTCATCAGGGTGGAGGAGGATGCCGTCGGACGAATGGGCGGTGCTGAGGACGGATCTGGCCCTAGGCGGGGGGTGTGGATACGATGCGGGGGGCTGGTGGTCGAAGGAGGGGGGTGAGAGGTTGTGAGCGAGGTGGGGAGGTGGGGGGTAGTAGGACTGGCGATAAGTGCCAGGGGGAAACTGCTGAGAGTAAGGGATGCCATTGTGAGAGTAGCTGGACGCGAATGAGGCGGCGGAGGTGCGTCTGTCCTGAAAGTGCTGCATCTGCAAGGGCGGGGCGGTGGCCGAGGGTCGCTTGAAGATGGCGTCGTATGCAGCAGCGTGGCGCCGGTCGGGCGGCTGTCGCGGGCCCATCGGGCGATCCATCCTTGAGACGGGCGGGCAACCTTGCTTCAGCCAGTGACCACTCATGTGATCCATTCACGTGACAGACACCTTGTTAAAAGTTAAAACCAGAACTCGCTACCCAGTCTCGCTCAAAACCCAGTCCAGCGCCGCCGCGCACCACCCTCGTTTTCTCATCCCCCAAAAAAATGAAGCTGCCTCTCCTCGCCCTCGTCTGCGTGTCCCATCTCGCCGCAGCCTCTCTCAATAACAAGAAACATGTCCACGTCCTCAAGCGACAAACCTCCACCACCACCAAGCCCTCCACTCCCTCTGCGCCTCTTGCCAATGTTCCCACCGCAACTGCCTCGGGCATCCCTCCCCTCTCCAAAATCACCATGGGCATGCCCACCGCTCCCACCCCAGTCGTCACCGCTACCTTCAGCGCCGGCGCTGAACCCCCCATCAAAGGCGCACCTCCTCTTCCCAGTCCTTGTAAGCCTTATTCTCATCTCTCATACACTGCATTCTACAATATCTTCTCACTCTAGTCGTATTCATGCTGAACGAGTGGCCTGCACAAGATCGTGTCCCGGAAACAAGTGCGCACATCAACATCAACAAAAGGAGACTCTGACTCAGTCCGCTTCTAGATACCCCAGAAGTCCAAGCGTGGATGAAAGAATTGGAGGGCTTCAACATCCCAGACATTCCTCCTACCACTGATGGTTCCTGTGCCGGTGACATCGAAGCTGCCGCTCAGGCCGCCCAGCGCGGATGGTGGACTTGCGGTGGACATACTCGCAGTACCGGTTTGTTCTCCATTTTTTTTTTCCCACCATGTCGTAACTTTGCCCAGATGTCGTCGCCTGCCCTGACAAGCTCACATGGGGTGTCAGTTTCGATGATGGTCCAGGTCCTTACAGTCAGTCCATCACATCCCTAGCCCCATATCTCCACAACTCACAGCTTGTAGCACAATTCCTGCTCGACTATCTCAAGTCAAAGAACATTTCCTCCACCTTTTTCCTCGTCGGATCCCGCGTCATCGAGCGCCCCAATATAGTCATAGAGGAATACATGGCTGGTCATGAGATCAGCGTCCACACTTGGTCTCACAGGGTAATTTCAATTCTTCTCCCCCCATTTTTCACTCTCACCTCAACCTGAACAGGCCCTCACTTCTTTGACCAACGAGCAAATCGTCGCCGAGCTAGGTTGGACCCGCTACGCGATACGACGGATGATAGGCGTCTCTCCTACCACCATGCGTCCTCCCTTTGGTGACATTGGTCTGTCCTTTCTCCATCTACAAAATCAAAAGTCCTAACCGCCTTTCTAGATGACCGAGTACGTGCCATCTCTCTTGCCATGGGCATGGTCCCTTTGTTGTGGACTCGAACCCCAAGCGGTGGCGTCTTTGATACAAATGGTACGCCTGAATCGTTGTATGCCTCGACCTTTGCTGACACCTATTCTAGACTGGAAGATCGCTGCCGGCGAAGTTACTGGGCTTCAATCGTTCCAAACCTTTGAAGCCATTTTCAACAATGCCAGCGCCCTTGACACTGGGTTTGTCTCATTACATCTGACAAAAGCAAATTATTGACAAATTTTCCTTCAGTTTCATCGTATTACAACACGACGTTCACGAAATTACCGTTGACATGGCTGTCGGCTATACTCTCGATGCTGCGCTCAACCACAACCCCAAGTTCACGCTCAAGGCCATTGGTCAATGTACCAACACCCCGGCCACCGACTTGTACCTCGAGACGACCACAAACACCACGTTCCCCTACCCAAATAACACCAAGGTCGATGTCGACGGTGATGGCAAGGCCGAGACATCCATCGGAGCTACCACGTCCAATGCTGCCGCACTGATCCAAACCTTGTCCATCTTCACCGTCTTCTTTGGTGCCCTCATGGCAGCATTCGGTGGCATGATTTAATGGACTACGCATCTGACTAATGTTTTTTAATGTTAATATTGTCTCGGATGGATACTTGAGAGTTTGCTGCACGGAGGTCCCTTTTTAACATTTAAACCTGCATCCTACGTAGATACGCTATCTAATTCCGTTTTTTTCGCTGTGAATTTAAAAAATTTGAAATGTTCATTTGTGTTTTCGTACGGTCGGAGATAGCCGACCTAGTGCCATCATTGTAATTCACCTGCCAACAAGACGTTACCGGTGGACGACTACCATCACTCACTCACACACATCGCCATGCCATCTCTTATCGACATTGTTAAAGGCAGTGAGTAGACTATGTTCTTGGGAGATAGTGCTCTGGATGGGTTGTTCGTGTAGCTGATGTTTTATTGTGTGTTGTTAAAGAATTCTTGGAAGCCATTCGATCGGTTCAACCTCCTGGACGGTGGAAGATCCTTGTCGTCGACGAATTTTCACAAAAATTGTTATCATCAGTATTGAAACAATTTGATATTCTCGAAGAAAATGTAACGCGTATGTCCATTACATTCATTTCTCCCACCTTCGTTTTAATTTTGAAGAGGGTATGGAAACTTGACCTTTTTTTTTTTTTTTTTTTTTTTTTTGGTCTCTTGCAGTTATTGAATCTATAACGAATAATCGGGAACCTCAACCTGAATATGAGGCTATGTATCTGTTGATGCCGACGAACCAGAATGTGGATCGGATTATTAGGGATTTTTCGGGGAATACGAAACAGTATGCTGCCGGGCATTTGTTCTTTGTCGAAGGTGCGTCGTTCTTTCCTTGTATTAATCTTATATATATGTGTGTGTGTGTTATTAGGTCTTGCGGAACCCTTGTTTCAGCGATTGACATCGTCGGCGGTGGTACCCCATTTACAGGTTCTGAAAGAGTTGTTCATCAATTTCTGGGGTAAGTGCTATTTAATCGTTCACAAAGGCAAATTTATTTTATATATATATTTCAGCTACAGAGGCGCAGACGTTTACCATCGATGAACCTAGTTTCTTTTTCAGCATCTACAGTCCTCCTCGACATGAAAGTTCAGCTCGACTTGCGCGAGATCGATTATTGGAAGATATGAGGTTCACTAGCAAGATGGTATGTAGCTTTAACAATAACCAGTAATCAAGTTTTTTTTTCGTGGGGTTTTGGAACTGAAAACACTGAGTTTAGATAACCAATGTCTGCATTACGCTCAATGAGTTTCCGTATATCCGATACTACGTCCCAGTCAATCATTCTCCTCTTGGTCCCCTCGGAACGAATCCTGCTGCTGCTATATCTCCACTACCTATCCATCGTCCGCCATCGTCGAAATTAGAAAACAATAACAACGCCAAGTGGAGAACTAATTTGGCTCGAGGTTCGGAAGCGCGTGCGGTCGAGGCTGTTGAATCGGAGTATGTGACCAAGATTTTGGCGTTTATGGTGCAGAGTAATTTGGATGAGTATAAGAGGAATAATTCGGATTTCGGGGTGCGTTTTTTTTTGTTTTTTTTTGGAAGAATTGGTATTGAATGGGTGTGGTTTTTTTAAAAAAGAAAGGTGATGGGTCAAGGCCGAGAGCGACGTTGATTATTACGGATAGGGCTATGGATATGATGGCGCCGTTTTTACATGAATTCACTTATCAAGCTATGGCGAATGATTTATTGCCTATCGATGATGGAAAAAAATTCACGTACGTCTTCCATCATCATCATCATCATCATCATCATTGATTTATGAAGCACTCTCCTTTACATAGGTATAAATTCCAATCGTCTGTAGGGACCTACGAGGACAAGACGGCGATATTATCTGATAACGATAAACTTTGGACTGAACTTCGACACATGCATATGCGAGAGGCTATTGATAAGATTATGAACAGTTTTAAGACTTTTACAGAGGAGCATGCGGTGTTTCAAGGGTGAGTTCATCATTTGTCAGGGGGACCTTGTAGTTTGCTTTTTCGCTTTGCCATATAGGGAGGGAGCGGCATCGTTGAATGATATGAAAGATATGCTTGCTAGTTTGCCTCAATATCAAGAACAACGTGAAGCGGTTGGTTTTTTTTTTTTTTTTTTTATAAGAGAAAGATCGACTGATGAATCATGGTTGTTTGGAATAGTTCTCTTTGCATACGACTATGGCACAGGAATGTATGGCGATTTTTGAGCGTGCCAAATTGGTTTCTGTTGGTAATGTCGAACAGGTGGGTTGTTGTTAGGATTTTTTTTTTTGCGAATGGTCGAGTCGGACTGATAGGGTTTTTTGGGGGGGGCATATTTATTCAGTGTTGTGCGACGGGTGTGACGGCTGAAGGAAAGTCGCCTAAGAGCCTTGTTGAAGAGATGGTACCGTTGTTGGATAGCAGGGACATTATGTGCGTGTCAATTTTGTTCATTTTTGATGATGTTAGGTTTTTTAAAGAATTACTTTAATTTTTTTTTTATAGGAATGTCAACAAGGCACGAATAATTTCGCTTTATATTCAGTATCGTGATGGTGTTCCGGATGAAGATCGTCGTCGATTGTATCAACATGCAAGACTTACTTTAGCTGAAATAGATGCTATTAATGCGCTTGCTCATATGGGTGTCAAAATCTCCAAGGTTCGGTCTATCCGTTGATCCCAAGTTTTTTTTTTTTTTTTTGTGCTTATAGACGCTTCTTTGAAGAATCCTAATGATAAAGACACGAAGAAACGAATTAAGCAGAAGAAGAGCAATGAGGAAGAGTATGAACTGTCACGATACAAACCATTGTTAAAAACCATCATCGAAGTGAGAGTTCTAGTCATATATCGCAAATCTCTTCCCAACTTTTTTAAATCAAGGATGCCGTGGCAAGCCGACTTGACGAGTCAATATTCCCTTATGTCAAAGACTCACCTCTCAAGAACGTCGTTCCTCAAGCTGTTCGTTCTCCACCTGCAGCTACGTCTTTACGCAGTGCGAAACCGACTTGGCAACATAAGGCACCGAAGACGGGTATGGCGAATGTACGGGATGATAAACAACGGTTGATCGTGTTCGTGGCTGGGGGTATGACGTATTCTGAGATTCGGGAAGCTTATCAGCTTTCTACGTCGTTGAATAAAGACATCTTCATTGGTATCTTCTTCTTCTTCTTCTTGCAGTTTTTTTTTTCGCTTCGCTAATGATCCGTCTATTTTTTTTTTTAAAAAAAAAAAAAGGTTCTACGCACACGATCACACCGAAAGAATTCGTCGACGATCTCAAAGTTCTAGATCTGAACGGCGTCGGTTCGAAAGCTATACCTAAAGGTCTTCGAGAGCTGCGCGACGGACAACGATCATACCAAGAATACTTTGATGAAAAGTATTTCATTCAAGATGCACCACCACCACCACCACCACCACCACCACCTCAATCTCGACCACAAGTACAATCTCCACCACAGAGTAGCAGTGGTAGTTTTTTGTCTGTGTCCAAGCATACCAGTCCCAAGGCCATTCAGTCTTCACCTACCCAATCTTTCTCGAGCATCCTTTCGGATGTGGTACCGGAGAAGGAGAAGAAGAAAAAGAAGGGCTTGTTCCGATTTTAATTTTTGCCTTTTCTTTTTTCCAACCCGGATTTTTTTTCCTTTTTTACTTTGTAACGCTTTGCATTGGTTCTTTTCTTATGGATGTATTATAATAATTGTGAACTGATAACGTCTCTTTCTTAACGAGAGAATTCCGAAATGTATTATCAGCAAGAAAACAGATGCAGGGGTACAGTACAAAATACACAAGGAAATCTACATCGCATACTCCATCTTGGCTGTAGAGCCAGTGAAAATCAGCTAGGTTTCAAACAGAGACAAAAAAAAAAATATCACTCACTCTCATGCTTCTTTGCTTCTCCAACCTTACGTGCAGCTTTAGTCAAGTCCTCCTGGTTGATAAACTCTCTATCGTCCCGAATAGCGAACATGCCGGCTTCTGTAACAACATTTCGAAGGTCTGCACCGTTAAACGAGTCAGATAGTTTGACGATGGCTTCATAATCGATTTCAGAGGCTTTGTTTACAGGTTTCGCGTGGATCTTGAGGATTTCTAGACGGGCTTGTTCGTTGGGGAGTGGAACTTCGATTTTACGATCTAGACGACCTGGTCGAAGGAGTGCGGGATCAAGGGTATCTGGTCGATTGGTAGCCATGATGAGTTTGGTACGGCCTAAAGAGTCGAAACCATCCATTTGGTTCAGGAGCTAATTCACAACCCCTACCTCAGTACTCGAAATCACTTTTACGTTTAAACTCACCTCCATGAGCGTTCGTTGAATTTCACGATCTGCACTTGTACCTTCCGAAAATCGTCTTCCACCGATAGCGTCGATTTCATCCATGAAGATAACACATGGTTCATGATCACGAGCATAGCCGAACATTTCACGAACGACACGAGCGGATTCACCGATATACTTGTCAACGATGGCGGAAGATACGACTTTGAGGAAGTTTGTTTGAAGAGTGGCTGCTACTGCTCGGGCGAGAAGTGTTTTGCCAGTGCCTGGAGGACCGTATAAGAGAACGCCTTTTGGTGGTTTGATACCGACTCTTAAGAAAAGTTCGGGATTGAGGAGAGGTAGTTCGATGATCTGTTTTTTTTTTTCCTTATGAGAATGTTGAAAAAGAGAAAAGAACGGATGTATATGCACCTCTCGCAGTTCACGAACTTGTTCGCCGAGACCACCGATACCAGCAAATGTAGCATCTCCAGGATCCTCCATACTCATCTTATATACGAGTGGGTCAACTTCACGAGGGAGTATACGCATGATAGTAAGCGTGGTCATGTCAAGTGATACTCTTGTACCAGCTTTCAGTTTCGATACTGGTAATGCTGGACGATACGATACGACATATCGAGGGCCAGAGGATGCTTTCACAATAACTGACGTACGCCGCATCCATTATTATAGAATCGAAAAATGAAGGTATGTTTACGCACATCGATCGTCATCTAATTGCTTCATGACTTCTCCAATAATCTGACCAACGGATTGAACGGCTTTGATGTCATCTTCAGTCTTCTCATATGTTTTCTCGAGATCTTTCAGCGAGAATCGGACTGCATAACGTACGGCGATCATCGTCAGTCGCTCGTTAGATATTTCTACTACATACGGTTCTTTAGATTCTCAGAATGAGTTTCATGTTGACGCATTTTCTGTGATTGAAGTTAGAGAATATCCTGAATGGTAAAGGATGAGCCCAACGTACCTCGCGATATGCCTTCAAGGCATCCTTGCGCCGTTGGTCCATAGCTCCCGATGAGGTTGAAGGCTGGGAGTCCATGGTGAATAGAGGTGGGATAGAGCAAGTGGCTGATTACCCTCGACGCGCAATGACGCGTCGCCCATCCTTGATCAAACCTATTATAAATTAAACCACGCCGGAATACTTTCAATGGCCTGATGGTCTAGTAGTATGATTCCTTGTTAGGGCTGAATAAGCAATTTCGAGGAGGTCCCGGGTTCAATTCCCGGTCAGGCCCTTTGATTTTCTACAAACGATTTTTACCCTTTATATTGAGCATCTAGAGTACATACACCGAGGAAACCGTAACAAAAATGAATAATGTCCAGGTACACCAACTACTCATGCCATCAACAGCGCCATTGTCCACCTTAATGTCCTCCTTCGTTGTTCTCGTCTCGACTGTGATAAACGCATTCCAAGCTGATCTCGTCGCCTCTGGGTAGACAAAAGTCGAAATTGTCTCCCCAGAACCATATAATACTTCATCTCGACCAGGCAAGAAATCCCCAGCCAAAGCCGGATCTTCACCGCCTATCACAGTCACTTGACCATCTTCATTCGAAACAACAAGACCGGTTTGGTTGTTTCCAATGACGAATTCCCTAAAGAATACGAAAGCCTAATTCCATGAGATTCAGTACCATTAGCGAAACAGTTTGTTGTTGACCTACATGCTCTGGATTATCTGTCGGAACTGTATGACCGACGTTATCAAACAAAACATATGTCCAATTACGTTCTTGATGAACGATTCCAGCAAATTTGCCGGAATCGCCGTGCCATGGTGTTGCCGGTTTTCTCGTGAAACCTTGATTTCCACCAAAGGTTGTGTTCTATAAGAAGAAAAAAGTTTTTGCGTGTTTGTAAAAGAAATAATACTTTGGGCTAAAGCAAGGCGACGTACCTGGATTGTAATTTCGGTTCCACGGTGAGCGACGAGACCATCGTTGTTTGCCGAGTACATGACGACACCGATGTTCTGTTCCGAGGCATTTGTAGCCAGATCCGTGAGGAAAGTCATGGGCCTGAATCATTCTGTGTTAGCCAAAAGCCCAGATTGTTTAAAAAATAATAAAACTCACTCAGGACCTAATTAACGTGCCAAATAGATTATGATGTTCAAAAGCCTTCTTGTGACACGAGAAATTCAACTTACTAAGATCAGAAGCTGCAAGAGGGATATCAATCAACACGAACTTTATAATAAATGAAAAGAACTTACCAGTAGGATCACCGAAAACGAAGGGAAATTGCATAGCCCAGTCTTTACTCGTTGGTGCATGCAATGCTTCGCGTGTACGATCGTCATTCAGGAAGACTGAAGCATCACCTATGGGTGGTGGTATACGAGCGTCCGCAACATCATAGGGCTGTTCTTACTGAGAAAAGTATGCGTTGGGAATGGGAGAGGCGTACATTAAAGCTCAGAACACTCGGTCCGTCGGTGAGGTCTATCATAATAATCAGGACAAGGGTAAGACATTTCGATGATTGAGGGTACATACTCCAAGGGAAGGTATAATTCACAGCATAGTCGACATACATCATGAGCAGAATGCATCCATACTAAAAACATCGTATTCAGCTACGTTATGAAAAGACACAATAAAGACAGAAAAATCTCTCACCCAAGGATCAAGCTGGTCAAAAGGCCTATCTTTCAAGAACTCACTTGCATCCCGCTTCAATATGTCACGTCGCCCGACTTCAGATTCTGATGATATCTCGGCAGCGCGGCGCGCAAAGTTATGCAAAAAGTTGAAACTTTTTCGCGCAAGGAGGGACAAGAATGGAAGTGCACGTTGCGTTGGGTTTACCAAGGGTATAAAAGGTAAGACGCTTTGTTGAGGGTATGTGAGATTAACATCGTAATGGCACAGATGGGTCCTACGACACTAAACGTAAAAGAACAATCACGCTCTGGGGTAGAACGAGAGCTTACTGTGATTCGAAATACTTAAACACGTCTTGATTATATCCGATCAATTGAGGGTATGTTTCCAGTATTTGGAGCTAAATAGATGGCTCATTAATTGAAACAAAAGAAGGAAGAGATGAAACCTACAGCTGGGAGCAATTCAAAGACTTGAGGTGTATTGACCGTACCATCGCCTATGACAAACTTGCTGATTCTGACAGGTGGATTCTCCATGTTGAAATAAGTCTTCATGATGTACGGCTATTGATTTGATGCGAATGTCAGAACAGCTAACCGAAATGACGGGACAAAGGCAGCTTACAATATACATTCCGGCATAGCTTTCACCAGTGAGGATCAATGGGCGTTCGCGCAAGCTGGGATATACTTTGACGAGGTTTTTTAAAAAGCCCATCTGATGGCATGTTTGTTGAGAAATGGAACCCGTGAAATGGAAAGACGAGGCATACGAAATCAGCGCCCATTTGATCTTCATCGTGGACTAGAATAGGCCTGTCAATGAATGGGAATGTGTCGGGAAACGTTTCCACACACCATAACCATCGGCATCGGCTGTAGAATATCCGACTCCTCTTAGAAACGAAAATAAAATAAATAAACGTTGGCTACGAGAGGACGATGGTATGAGAGGACATACACAGGTTGATCAACCCAAAAGTAGTCAATGAGATTACTCCAGCTGTGGTTGTTAGCGGCAGCTGAATAATCTTCTATGTCAAGGCGTATAGGCCCGTTCTGTGTACCAACATCAGCAAAAAGCAGAAATATAAGAGGCCAAGTTGATGTACCTCGAAGAGTAGACCATACATGCTCGACGAACCGGGGCTAAGAGGAAGGCGTTCCTTAGAGCACGCCAATAAGCAACTTGAGAAAACGACGTACCCTCCATTGAGCCATATACCCCATGGGCTGTCCTTGTCAGCTCCAGGAGCAGCTGTCAAAGATCCTTTTGATTTTTCAAAGCCGACAAAGAAAAGAGTATTGTTTGGGTGACCGGCACGGTTCACAGGGATATTTCCTGCATAGCTTTGTTGGACGGGAAAGGTGATATTTGGTAAAGGGTCTACGACGCGAAAGTCTGCGACAACGTATTCAATGTTGTGCGCCACTGAAAGCAAAGTTTATTTACAATTTTGCCATGTTGGGTTGAGATCGCCAGAAGGTTTTCCGGGATAGTCATGGGGAAAGGAACTAGGAGGCTGTGGTGGGGACTGAGAACGGGCGGAAAGGAAACAAGAAGCGAGAGCAAAGAGGTGCAAGAGGACCATAAGTAGGAGGGACAGAGACAGTGGCAGGCTGGGGAGCCTCTGGGGAGCCTTATAGCAGCCTTATAGCAGCCGTAGCAAAGCAAGATAGGCACACGGACAATTGGGCCTAAGCCTATTGTGAGAGCTAGCTATTAATGCATTGACAACTCAATTGTGTTCAGGGGCACTGTCACATGTCTCCTGTGTCAGCTTCACCTCGACTCCCATGCCGCGCAGAAAACGCCTTCTCGACGACTCTGATGACTCGGATTCTTCTGCCGGCCAACACAATAGAGACTATCGCGAAGACGATCCTGACCTCCGAGAAGAGCGAGAACTCTTCCAGAACCCCTACAACCGCAAGCGCAAGCGCAGGCATGGAAAAGAGGATGCAATATACGGTGTCTTCGGGGATGACTCTGACAATCAAGATGACTATAAACCTGGCTCGTCTCGTCGGCATTGGACAAAGGCACCCGCCTTTGTCGCGAGCAATGTCAAGGTAGACTCGGACAAGGATCAGGACATTCCTATGGCAGACACCAACCCTTCGGAGGAAGATGAAGATGGTGAGGACGATGGATCTCAAGGCGAGGACACTGCAGAGGTCGAAGATGATTCTGACTACTCTGAACCCTCCAGGCCTCCATCCCCTCGTGTTCGTCTACAAGACGAAAATGGCTATGGTGAGGACGAGGACTCAAAACCTCGAACTTGTGGTTTGGGCTCCAAACCTGCCACGTCAGAGAACGATGGTATCAGCATGGCATTTGGAGCCGGTATTAGCGCACGAGGCGGTATTGGTACCGGAGGTGGACTCGGTATTAGAGGAGGTATTGGTGCTGGACCCGGTATCGGCGCACGGCGCGATAACCGCGTCACCCTAGATGTATCATCCGAGGAACGTGTTCAGGTCACTTCATTTTCAAAAGGCGGCATCGGAGCCGCCAAACTTCTCTCCTCAACATTCGCATCGTCATCTACTCTCAAAACTGTCTCCATGTCTGAACAAGAGTCAGCTGCATTCGCTTCTACAGCACCTGCACCCGTCACCCGCAGTCAAGACTATTTGACGTCCGCTCGTCCCTCACCTTCACCTGCACTAGATGGAATGCCCACTTCATTTGGTCGCCTACAAGAAAAGAGTCGGCGATTCCAACGTGGAGAAGAAACGCATACCCATAGACCCGCAAATCTTACTGCTCACGAAGCAGCACACTTCTCCAAGATATCTAGCACATTTGGTGCTCGTATGCTCTCCAAAATGGGTTGGCAGGCTGGTGCGGGTCTCGGAGTAACGGGAGAGGGTATAGTCACACCCATCGAATCCAAACTTCGTCCCGGGCGAGTGGGTATTGCGTTCGAAGGGTTCAAAGAGAGGACAGAACAGTCCAAAAGAGAAGCAAGAAGGAGAGGAGAAGTAGTCAGCGATGATGAGGACGAAAAGACGAAAAAAATGAGGAGGAAGGTGAAAGAGGCCGAACAGAAACGCTCGGACGTCTGGAAAAAACCAAAGAAGGTCAAGGCGAAGATTGAACACAAAACTTATGAACAGATCATCTCAGAGGCCGGTCAAGAGCTTCCCGCTGCTGGTCTGGGACAGATTATCGATGCTACTGGAGCGGTGGTACGCATACTCTCTTCTATATACTGTAGATGAGAGTTCTGACAATCATCGCAGCCAAAAGAGGTCTCTTCACTTGCTGAAGTCAACCTTAACTCATGGGCACCGACTAGTGATTTGACACGTATTCCCGAAATCCGACACAACATCCGTCTCATTGCCGATTCGTGCAAATCTGATTTGGCTAGTCTTGCACGCGAAGGAAAGGCACTCTCTGAGCGTAAAAAATTCGTTGTATCGGAAGATGCACGTCTGCGCAAAAAGATTGAGGAAGAAGCAGAATTAATCGCGCGATTACAGCAAATCCAGCTAGTTGCGAACGATATCAGTAATCTAGCGAAAGAGTTGTCATCGGTGTATGAGGTTTCGTTAGAGCCCTTCACGCCTCTGGTATATAAACTAGTGGATCAATTTGCGCAAGAGTTTGATAGGTATGGGCTGGACGAGATCGTAGTGGCTGCTGTTGCGCCACTTGTGAGGAGGATGGCTACAAATTGGGACCCTCTGAAGGAACCGAAGGAATTTATCTCGGTGTTTCGGGGATGGAGGAGGGCGCTCAAGGTTAACAAGAATATCGAGGAGCAGGAGAACTCGCAACTTGACGTATATGGCGCGAGAATGAAAGTGGCTTCTCCTCCACCAGAAGTGTAAGTCTTCCTGTTCACTTGGTACCGCCAGACATTTGTTAATACTTCCTGATAGGCTCGCCCCTATGACACCTTTCGAAAGTCTACTCTGGAATGTGTGGCTTCCTAGAGTCAGGTCGAGTATCAATAATGAATGGTCACCTGAAGATGCACAGCCCGCCGTGAAACTATACGAAGTTTGGGAAACGTTCCTTCCTCCTTTCATACGAGACAACATGCTCGACCAGCTGATACTGCCCAAGGTGCAGAAAGCTGTTGCGGATTGGAATCCGAAGCGTTCAACGACATCGTTGAGGAGCCTTGTGTTTCCTTGGCTGCCATTTATTGGTTTACGAATGGAAGACGTGATGTCTGATGCGAGGAGGAAGATTAAGAGTATGTTGAGGGCTTGGGTTGCTGGTGACGATTTACCAGATGATTTAGCTGCCTGGCGAGATGTAAGCCTTTTCCGATCTTTTTGCATTGTTTCAACATTCTCTAATGACACGTATAGGCTTACGACAAGGGCGAATGGGACATGCTAATGCTCAAATATATCCTCCCAAAATTAGGCAATTATCTTCGTACAGATTTCCGCATCGACCCGCGAAATCAAGAGCGTTACATGCCTGTGTTCGAACACGTCCTATCCTGGTCGCCATTTATTCGTCCCTCGGTCCTCTCCCAACTGTTCGAAACCGAATTCTTCCCAGAATGGTTAAGAATTCTGCATATATGGCTTATACAACCGACGGCCAGTTTTGAAGAAGTGACGAGATGGTATGAGCAGTGGAAGAATCAATTCCCACTGGAATTGAGAGGGTTTAAGAATATAGAAAGAGGTTTTACAAGAGGTTTACAGTTGATGAATGAAGCGATTGAGTTGGGTCCGAAAGCACCAACTCAATTGAAGAAACCTGATTTCAAGAAGGAGATGGATATACTTGCGGAGGAGATGAAGAACAAATTGAAGAACAAAACTGGCGGGAAGACAACAACGATAACGGGACCATCAGCCAAACGCGCACAAGAGATTACCTTCAAATCGATTGTGGAGGAATTCGCTGCGAACCATAATCTGTTGTTTATGCCTACGGGTAAAGCTCATGCAAAGTCTCGTATGCCTTTGTTCAAAGTGAGTTTGGGTGTGGATGGGAAGAAGGGTATTTTGGTTTATATATTGGATGACGCGGTTTGGGCTTCTGTGGAAGGTGGTGCTGGGAGTGACGTAGATGAGTTTAGAGCGATTAGTTTGGATGAGATGGTTTTGAGGGCTACAGGACTCCAGTGATAGAGATTTTAATGATGTGCTTGTGTGGTTGTTGAAGTAGTTGTCGAACATCTTATCCCCATTCTTGATGCATGATGAGCAAAAGATACAGAGTTTATTCGACGTTGGTATCACTCGACTTTAGGGTTATGTTCATCGATGAAAGGAACACAATTTTAGATCACCCGAAATTCAACCAAAAGGGTCAGCCGGAAATCGAGGCAAGGCATGTTGTATGTTACCATTCTGTATTGCAAACAGTGGCAAAGGGTGGCGAATAGGTGGCAGATGGAAAACTTGGCTAACATCCAGACCGAATCAAGTAGTGTCTAGCTAGATCTTGTATTCAGGGTCTAGTTCTTGGGAGACCCGGGCATAAAATCACCTTCCCGGCGTTTCACCGTCGCAATCAGACCACTCGACGTACTCGACCTTCACCATGACGGATTCTACGTCTATGAAGCCTATGCGCCAGCGCATGGAAGAGTATGTCAACAATCTGCAGGACCACATCGTCTCTACCTTCGAGAAACTCGATCCTAATTCCCCTCCCTTCAAGCGAGATTCGTGGATCCGCACACAAGGTGGCTCAGGTCGTTCTTGCGTCTTCGCTTGTCCTCCGGCTGATGAAGCTGGTACCAAGTCACATCAGTCCATCCTCGAGAAAGCTGGTGTTAACATTTCGGTCGTGCATGGCGTGCTTCCCCCTGCAGCGATCAAGCAGATGCGTGCAGATCATACGTCTATGCCATTGCCCGATCGTCCTGAAGGACTTCCCTTTTTTGCCGCCGGTATTAGTCTTGTCATTCACCCACGGAACCCACACGCACCCACCTGTCACGCTAACTATCGCTATTTCGAGATCACAGAACCCATAAACGATAACACCACATCTCCCAAAATCCTTGCTTGGTGGTTTGGTGGAGGTGCTGATTTGACTCCATCATATCTTTATGAATCCGATGCGAAGCATTTCCATACGACTATCAAAAATGCCTGTGATAAACATGGCACAGAACTATATACCTCGTTCAAGAAGTGGTGCGATGAATATTTCTTAATCCAGCATCGTAACGAAACCCGTGGCATTGGTGGTTTGTTCTTCGATGATCTGAACTCTGGACCACACCAGCGTCTCAATTCCGATCCCGGAATTAAAAGACCTGTGACTCCTGACGAGGTCTTCGCATTCATCAAAGAAGTCGGAGATGCTTTCACACCTTCATATATGCCTATTCTTGAAGCCCGACATGCGACACCTTACACTGAACACCAACGTCGTTGGCAACTCATTCGTCGTGGACGCTATGTCGAATTCAATCTCATTTATGATCGCGGTACCAAGTTCGGGTTGATGACGCCAGGTGCTCGTACAGAGAGCATCCTCATGAGTTTGCCAGAAACGGCGAGGTGGGAATATATGTGTGAGCTTGGGACAACAGAAGGAACGGAAGAGGCCAAACTGGTTCAAGTGTTGAAGGAACCTCGAAGTTGGGTGTAAGGAAGTTAGGGACTTGTTGGGAAGAAAAGCAAAAGAGATATCTATCTAAATACGTCCCAACTACCTCACCATCACCCACTGAGTACCTGTTATGTTACATAGAGGAAGGAAATGCAGAAAAGCGCACCATAGGTCTAGTGCCCATGCCTCTCGACACGCAACGGACGGTGCAGAACGCAAGGAAAGGGTTAAATCATTGCAAAGAGAATAGGACAGTCAGTCAGGCAACATGATATAGGCGGCTGAAGCTGAATGTTATTCATATAGTATTAACTTAACAGCAGAATCACATTGAGAAGTCTAGGAGCTCGTAATTACGAATGACAAGATTTCCAAGCTCATGTTCTATGGTAGATGATTATATTAGTCGTCTGTGGCGGGCTTGCGAGAATTATGTTTGACAGGTGCCTTTCCCAAGAGATCCTTACGTGCTGTTTTCTTGCCCGGTTTTCTATTTCTCACCTTCCCCTTCTCACTTTTGAGCCTTCCCCCCTCCGGATTGCGAGGTCGAAAGATCCTCCGAAGAAGGAACTTTAACAAGCTCCCTTCCTCGATATGACCACGAGGAAAGATTTTATCATTTGTGCGAGTATACCGACTGAGTTCAATTTCACTGGCAAAGTGTTCGATCACAATGGTGGGGTCATTGCGGGCGTCAACGAGGTCGACGAGGTTGATGTATATCCCCTCAACAAGCTAGATTAAAAAATGGATTGGTGCAAGTATATCTGCAAATAAAATTGAATTCTCACCGTCTGGCACTCTTCAGCATTATCCGGAATCTCTATGATACCAATATGGCGCATGAGGGCATGCCATGCCTCCAAATTTTCCACGTCGCTCGAGTAGGAGGAATTAAATTGCCTAACGAGGGCCGTTCTGTATCCTTCCCACGCTTGAGTTCCTTCGGCGTCACCCCTGTTCCATCCTGCCTCTTCCCGAAGACGTTTAAACTGTTGCGATGCTGGTAGTGGCGCGCTGTAGTCAAACCAGCTGTACTGGCTGAAAAACTGGTCCATCGGTTCTAACTCGACTGAAGACTCAGATTTAATTTCTATGTCCACGAGGGAGTCTGTATCTGACTCTGCTTCTCTTTTCGGCATCATGGTATGCAATAATTAGACCTGGGTTTGACCTTGGATTCAGTTCCGGGGTTCAAGACACGACAGGGATACGCACGAAATCTCAAGGCAACCTTTTCAAAGAAATTGCAGTTTCGCGGAAAGCTGCTAGGTAAGGAGGTTCAACCTTAGGGAAGGACGTTGTTCAAATGTGTCGCCATTTTATAGCGAGCGCTACTGGTTCTAACCCTGGCCAAATGAAGTAGGGTGGCCCCGACACATTTTCGTATGTCTGTCTCTATAGAATCGGAGGACCTCATCAAGGCTAGTTCCATTAATTGTTTATTTTCTGGTGTCTAACACTCCATGACTCTAGGAGACGATGAGTAACACACATGGGTTTCTCCTCTGGCGCTCTCGTGAAGATGTGCCGCTGACACGCATTGGGACTAGCGTGTATTGATTAAATTACTAGACTATTTACCTCACTGGCGACCCTGAAACTGCTCTTCAAACTTCAGGGAAGATCCGGAAGCCTTAGTTCCAGTGACTTTTGTCAGTCATATTCATCTTTCTCACCCATATCCCTTGCCCAGATCTGACTCGGGTAACAACAAACCAGGTCGCAGATAATCACGCTATTTTAAGTACCGCATCATCATTGCCAGCTGGCAGGGCGTCATTTTTACCTTCCAATCCTTCAGTCATGGACGGCGTCGACCACCAAGAACTTGAAGTGTATGTTTCGTTGTGGATTGCAATTGTGTCATAGACTCATAAACAAATCTAACTTTTCTCCAGTCTTCCTATAGATATCGTACGAATCGTCTTTGAAAAGGCTATGGAGGACGAGCCACCGCCACTGCATCTCTTGCGCGTGTCGCGTCAGGTCCGACGTTGGTGAGTTCGTTGATCATCTTCCATGACCTACAAAGTCAAGTCATGTCCATCATTGGCTCATTCGTAAGACAGGTTAGAACCTCTTCTCTATCAACACGTCAGTCTTCACTCTGATAGCAACTTGTACAAGTTCTATCAGACACTCCGCGCGAAGCAAAATAGTGCTTTTCCCCAGGATTCATCCTTCTTACAATGCCACGTTCAAACCTTGTTTATCATTTCAGGCTGTCCAGAAGCCCAAGAAAGCGTCGCAATCATTCAACATCTCACTAAATTACGAAGTCTTGCGTGCTGGGACGGTGATGGAACCGAGTGGGGAAGAACAGCAGTAAAACTATTGCTGGACGCTGCGCAAAACGGTGTTTTTCCATATGCAAATTTACGGAGATTATCTTTTTCGACTTCTGTCCTCGAAGAACGCAATGTCACATTCGCACATCGAGCTTTTCGCGATCTGACACATGTGGATTTTGTTGTTCATTCTACGGTTGACTGGGAAAGTCTTCGTTCTCTCCATAACCTCACGCACGCATCCTTTGACTTGGTCACAGACCTGCCAAATCTTACCACTAAAGCGATTCAATGTTGGTTCTCTCGCTTAATCGCTGCTTGTCCGTTGACGGTCAAAATAATCATCCTCGTCATAGTGGAAGACTACATCGCCGATTTTGATCTGAGGGATTTAGACGGCGACTATCTCTACCCAGGTTGGCCACCCCCTCACCCCGATTTTGTTGCGACGGAGGACGAGTGCTGCATCACCCCATTGTCATCATGCATATCTGAAAATTGTAGCGACGTTGGGCTTGAAACTCTTCACCCGATCGCACGAATTGCTCTCGGAATTGTCGATCCTCGAGTTGTGCCCGGCGCTTTAACAACTAACATCGATGCAACCCAAATTTACAGAAATCTGTTGGTTTATTGTAACATGCCCAATTGTATAAAGGATTGGGATGGAAACGTGCCTAGACACCGTGATTGTTGGATGTCGGCAGAAGATATAATAGAAAGGAGGAGAATTCTTTCTTGGTCAGAACTTGTTGCATGAGCAACATCATGACTTTTCCCCTCTCCTTACCTCCCCTTCACCTCATTGAATGTTAAATCGTCAGCTCGATTTTGCCGATGTTCCACTGTATTACCATGCTCAGAAGTAGAACTAGATGGCAACAAAGCTTAAATTCCTCTGCAGCACCAGAGATAAGGAATTTATCGAGAGGCACAATGAGCGAGTATGTAAAAATCACATAAATCTATTTGCCCAAACCAAACGCGCTTTTGTATGTTCACTCTTATCAAAGTGTCAACCATGGAACAAATAAATATGAGAAGACATTCTGCAAGAGCCAAGTGATTTATCTAGCCGCGTAGTTTAACGTCTTCCATGTAGGTTAGAGATGAAAGACGTAGATAAATCACGGCAGAAGTCCAGGAATACAGACAAGTAGAGAATGACCGAATTGAATACGTTGAAGGTTGGAGACGAAAGAAGAAAGGGTGGGGAAGGTAAGATTTTCCAGCCAATCTTCAAAGCGCAGTCCTATTGTTAGAGCCATTCAACAACATAGAGACGACGACAAAGCGGTGAGTGATAAGAAGACAGTTGACCTGACAAGTGGACAAGCGATTCCCAGTGTAGATATATAAAGTTACTATGAGAGTAAGGCAGCAGTGAAGGTTTGGGACGTAGTAGATCCTGGGCAAATTTGTGATGATGGAATCGTTAAGAAAGAGCATGCAACCCAAAAAAAAAACAGGAATATGTACTAATCACGTGTGGCTGTGCTGTACACTCACGATCCTGTAGTTGGCGACAAGGCGCATGATGTACTTTGTAACAGGCTCTCCCGCCAGATTCATCGAACACGCGTGAAAATTACATCTGAGCTCTCCAGAGTCAAGTCCTAGACATATAAACATCTGATACGATGTAACGGTCCACTAACACCCTCCTAAGACTCCAAAGATATATTTGGATGCCAGTGGTGATATATGATACTGGTAGAAATATGTGAATGTAAAAACAGGTCAGCGGGTTGACGATAGTGACAATGGCACGCGTCGAGTTAAGACCTCAATTTGATTGTGACCTTATTTTTATGCTGTTACTTGAAATGTTGACGGAGTCTTCGTCAACTCTTATTGTCTATCACCTCCTTACTCGTTGTCCTGAATGACAGCTATCGTCGTCACAGAATGGTCAATGGTTTCCTCAAACATCAAACAGCCAGCAATCTCAGCGCATCCTAGCAAAGTAAGTATATGATATTAAAGAAGACGTAAGTTGCCTAGATCTGAGTAAGATCTAATAATCCAATTCTAACGAAAATAAGGGTCAGGACGAGACGCTTGGCTAATATGCCACGTATGCGACGCAAAGAAGCGGGAATCCAGCATAGAGGCCAAGCCAGAACACCACATTTCCCATCAGTTTGTTACGTTTGAGGATCGGCTGTCGACTGAGCACGATCAATGGTATCTGCACAATCTGTCATGGGAAAGTTAGTGAGAACACTCATGGAGCAACATTGTAACATACCTGTAATGTGAAGAGGTATAATCTGCGGAACGCGATATAAGCTACCTTGATAGCAAGAAAGTATCAATACTCTTCTCACCTGATCTTCTTTGTGACGACAACCATCACGAGTTCATGGGCGGAGGCACTCAAGAAAAAGGTAAAGAGCATAGCGACAGTCTTGGAGAATCCGCAACTATAGATCAAGGGTGCGTAAATGTGGCGCAAGAGAAATGCATGGACCGGTTTATTCCATTTTCTCGAAAACTCGTCCCACGAGGTCGAGTTCCACCTGTAGAAGATGAACTGAATACCGCATCTGGCAAAGGGTGTTAACGCACTGAAAAAAAAACTTAGTGACGGGTTCAAGGTAGAAAAGAAAAGCTCACCCAGTCTTCGTAGAACTGTCTATCAGCAAAACTTCCAAAGCATGTTAGTCAAGGGCGATACTCGAGGACTATATCACCCACTATGATAGTTCTGCAAATCCATTACAAATGCATTCTGAAACAGAATTATTGATGTAGCGTCTGCTAGGTCTCATGAAGAGCCGACCTACCAAAGATGATATAGAATAGCAGGATATAAGCGATCATGAAAGGAAGAGAGAGATCAAGCAATGATCTGAAAAAAGATTGATCTGGAGTTGGCGTCAGTGGTAGGATAAAGACCTCGGTGACGGTATATAGCAGGGCAAATGTGCCGAAGGTTGCCACCTAAGTGCACATTGCGTCAGTGTAATCCTATAGAGATATAACCGGCTGACAGTTTTTTCAAAGACATAAAGAGGTCGAATTCTGCATCTAAATCAGAGTCTTCCATGATCAAACGAGAGAGCATGACGTACTTGTTGGTTCTTGGATATTCAAGTTCATAAACAAGAGTAGGGATGAGCTGATACTCGGCAAAGTTCTTCCAGGAGATGTTTTGTGGCCAAGTAACATGGCCTGACTCTCGACTGACAATTTCCGCTTGAAGGTCTGAATAATCCCTTGCTAAAGCGGATATCACGGAATCAGGATGAGAGACAAGGGGATGCTGCCGGGGCTGAGTTCTCTCCTTCATATCGGAAATACTAGATGGGGTCGTCGAGAAGTTGGTTTCTCTTGATTTTCCCTCGACAAATTGTATAGGGTTGTTGCTGTCTGATTCTGCAGCCATTGCATTTAGGCGTTTCCTGAGGATTATGGCAGAAGCAGGATCTATGTAGGTGGCAGAAGAGCCTTCAGGTACTTCTGGTGTCCCGCTACGAGTCGTATCAATGCTGTTGCCTTCGGACACTTTCGTACTTTCTGGGATAGCTGCATCCTTCAATGCCTGTTCCATGCCACCAAATTCGACAGTTGCCTCCTGAAGTCGACGGAAAAGCAGATGAGATTGTTCTGAGACGTGTCGAAGTTGGCCATTCACGGTTAGATACGAATGCATCTTCATGACCATGACCTGAAAGAAGGCTTATCATCAGCTGCTTACTTTCGAAAGAGCGAACTCACGAGGGAATGTAAGGTTAGAAAACCTGACTGGACCCATGGCCATTTTCTAAATGTCGGAGAATGATGTGAGGTCCAGAATCTGGCATTTCGGGAGTTCACAGACCTATTAAACGTCCATATGATGGTGGTGAAGAGGATAGTAGTCTGTAGAAGGTGCTGCAATGCAAGCCCAGTCCAATAGTATCGTATATATCCCCTACTGATCGCCCCAGCGAGCGGTACGCAGATTCCAGTACTGATGACTAGAAAAAAATCGCTTATGGCAAGCGTAATAGCATCCTGTGAGAACATAGTTGCAAAGGCGAAGTTCAGCGGAGATCCGTTGGTCTCGATGCCTGTTATGTAGGTTCTGACGGCCCAGAGAAAGATGGATACCCAAAAGAGTGAATAAAAGCCCTAGACTCAGTTGAATAAAATATAGATGGTGATAGACGAGGCATTCACTCTAAATTCATTGACCCCAGATGTTTCATTGCTAATATCGAAAGTAGATTTGCGGGGCGTGAATGTAAAGAGAGCACGCGGGTTCGGAGAAGTCTTTGTCCGAAAAGGTTTTGAGACGTATAAGGTGCCCTCTGCGGCAGAAAGTGCGTCTGAATGTTTTCTGCCCAAGCCCATGCGAATCGGGTTCATTGAAGAGATGAAGGTAGCCATGACGGGAAAATGTCAAGTGATTGGCTTGGGGCGAGCAGCAAATAGTGAAAGCATTGAGCTCCAGCTCGATAACAGAAAAAGAGGTGAAGCGAAAAGGTTGACGTCATGATGTTTAATCATTGGCCCGGTCCGGGCCTCGCCGGGAAATTACTGCCTGTCTCTTGCCACCCAACCTCTCTCGTCGACTCTGGCTAGTTTCCGTGCTCTCATCTCCCCCGTCTTTGGAAAATGTTTCGTCAGCCATCCGCGATATCTGCATAAGCTTCCGACTACCATCAATGTTCATGCACATATCTTGCTTTGACCTCTGGCCTCATTAATATAATGCCGCCTCCAATATATAGGGTTCAGTGGCCTTGGTTGGGGCTCTCGCTGGCTCTCACGTTGGTATCAAAACGGCTATGGCGCTCCATGCAGCACTGAAGACAGGGATCATATCTTACGTGACTAGTTTTCCCGGAAGTCTCTTCGGTCCAGCAGCTTTCTGCTCCAATAAGTCTGACATGCTGTGATTTACAGCATCACTTCGTGTTGCTGTCACAAGCTTTCGAACATCTCGTAAAATATACGAACGCCTCATCGATTCACCAACACACGCACACAGAAAATAACCAGATATAGATAACTGTTGTCACTCGGGTCTAGCGTAAGTTCAGATGAGCAAGGCTTGAGCACGTGTCGATTTGTTGAGATACTGCGGAAAGGGTCACCAAGAAAACGGCCTTCGGCTGCCTCCCAAAAATCTCATATACCTCGATCTATCTCCATGCATTGTCCGCTCTCTATGATGTTCCTTTCTATTATAGAGAAAGATTATCATACAACGTCCTTATCCTATCGAATCATTCTCTCATACCCACCACTATCAAACGTCATCTCGTATCCCCTACCCGCGAACCGGAAAACGACTAAAAAGATGATATCCATGAAATTATATGCTACTGTAATCAGGTGACATATCCCCAAACGCGATTCGAGGAACAATAAAGGATCCATTTCTGCACGCCATCGACCTGGGCCACCCCACCAACCTTCCAGTTCCCCCACTCTTTTACCTTTCGTTCTTTTCTATCTCCGAGCGCTCGCTTCAGGTCCTATCCATATATTTACGCACACCATACCCTTACCATTATGACCCCTACTCCTATGACGTTCAATGGCACCATCGTCAATTTACAACTCGTTTTCGGTGGAAGTCCCACGATTAACAACTATGCTCTTCCTGCCGAGAGTCCGAGGGCGGCTCGGTCAACTCCTCATCCCTCTCGTTCTTATTCACCTTCCGCGTCGAACGTGTCGGCTGTGTCGGCGACGGCGCAGGATCGTCCCACAGTTTCCACGTCTCGGAATCATCATGCCCGAGCAGCCCCGCACATCCAGTTTCCCTCACAGCCTCTGGAAACCAGTCCCCCTTCGGCAAGTCTATTGTCTCCCATAGGCAGCCCAATGGCCAACCTGAACAGCCTCCAGAGTCATGCTCTCGTTAATCAAAACCCTAGTCGGTCAGTCACCGCCGAGGTAAGACTTATTTTACTACGTGTATAGAAGAGCTGAAGGTTTCTCACCCCCCTCAGAGTCCTCGCATTAGCCATTTCCCTCAGCCTGTCGTGCATGCACACTCTAATGCAGGAGGCTCACGCGTCCGAAGTCATGAAAGCGTTAATAACAATCAATATCATCAAGATGATTCTACTGCTGACATGAATGGGTCGTTACAGCGTGCTTGGTTTCCCGTCCCATGTCTATCTCCTTACCCATTTCCGAGCCCCCCTGTGATCCCTCGCAATGGCTGGTCCATGCCAGAACCGGAGAGGTTTGATTGGTTTATTGATGAGAGAGACGATGGGGACTACTCCGATGTCCAGGACGAAGGCTATTGCTGAAGCGCTGATGTTTCATGAACAAAACCTTGGCCATAATCTTCACAACCCTTCGATTGGTTTGTATACGAGTCTGAATACGTTGTAGTGTTTCCATCAGATAGTATGTTTGTTGTATGTACGCCAGCTGTACGGTCTCGTATTTTTCGCAAGAATCATGATGAATGTAATTTCTCCCTCAGGAGGGAGCTAGCTTGATTCGAAAGCCAAGAGAAGAAACGTGCTAGATCGGTCTCGATTTATTTGATTGTTACATCTCGAGGAACGATATTATCTCCGCCTTTGATTGAGACAGTAGACTGCGGTGACTCATATACTTAGGCGACAATTATACAATATCCGGATGATTCATTCTCGATGATGTGAGTTACGTATCTCTTCTACCTGCCAAATTTGGGGAAAAACAGCCTTTTCCTCGCTCTTCCCATGCCAGTTCAATCCAGATAATCCATCCCCTTCGGTCTTTCTCATCTTCACATTCAGCCCTCGTAACATCCCAACCCCTCGTCCTCGCCTTTGTCGAATTAGAATGTTTATTTTCCCAGTGAACTTCTCGTTCATAGATCTGAACGACGCGAAAGCCCGCTCCTTCAGCGGTATGTAAGAATGATTGGATCGTATACCGCCCGGTGTGTAATCCAGCAACGAGGTGTATCCTTGACTCAGGGTCCCTACGTAACGCACCCTGAAGAGTAGATACGAATATATCATGAAGAGTTGGGTTCCAAAGCGTGTCTGCCGCAATGATGACGTCGAATCCGTTGCTATCCCTGTCAGAAGAACGAGAAGAACTGTCGGGTCCATGATCATCGGTGGAGTCTAAAGATAAAAAAAATGATTCGGGGTCAGAACCCCAAGCCAAAGGCCGCGCATGACAGTTCGTTTGAACCCCATTTTGTTGGATGTTTTGCGAGAGCGTTTGTATGATCCGAGGATCTGGATAGTCCGTTGCGATGATTTTGAAGTTGGGGTAAAGTTTGGCGATGAGGATACTTGGTAAACCAGCTGCGGCACCCAATTCTAATACTCTCATCTTTCTCTTTTCGCCGTGATCCATTCCCATACGACGTGAAAGCTCGTCGAGGCGTAACAAATCGATATTACTCGCCAATTGCATGGATGCAACCCAGACAGACGAGGCATGTAATGACCAATTCGCTGCTTCGGTATCTGGGGTTCGAACTGTCACGGTGATTTGCGGCGCAGTTGAATGGGTGTAAGTGTAAAGTGAATGGGCAGATGTGAGAGTGATGGGCTGATAATCATATAATGTCTGGAGAGAGTCGGACAGTATGTTTTCCGGATCATCATCAATATTGTTGACATCGCGGTTCAATTTTATCGAAGAGGGTTCGGGTTGCGTTTGTTGCCGCAGCGGAAGGCTGCTGCTGGCAACTTCGTATTGGCTTTTCTGGGACAATGATATCATTGACTTGAGACTGCAGAAATCTGGGAGAATGAGATAAACATGATGAAGAAACCAGAATGGGAGATACGCGACCAAAAGACTTGACATGACATTTCCTGAGATACGTGGCCAAAAGATTTGGCAGACTTGGAGGCGTGATGAATATGATCAAAAGACTCTCGGGATGGTGGCCAATATAGATAAGATAAGATTTTCTAATCTAGGGCCGAAACACATTCAACCGACCATCCCAACTACAGCTCGCGAGCAGCCCGTCTTCATAGAGCGACCAACCACATGCAACGACAAATTCCGTATGAGGATCATGAATATACAACAGTCGGGGCCCTAGTTCAGGTGCCGTCGTCCACCTGCAAAAAGAAGTAAGCAAATGGAGAGTCGGAAAGAACTCTTTGCATACACTCGGCAGGTCATATCGTAGCTGGCAGTAGCGAGCAGATCTGGCCGATGTGGACTCCATTGAATTTTCCTTATAGCATACTCATGTCCGAGTAGCTGTGTCTCGCATTGCCCACCAACTTGACCAACTTCTCCGATTTTGATCATTCGACAATCCCAAACCTTGGCCATTTTGTCCACACCGGCACTAGCTAAAACAAAAGGACGATACTTATTCCAATCTATCGAAAGAACTTCTGTAGTAGATGCAGGTATTGTGAGTGAGGCAGCATTGAGGGGTGTTGCGAAATTCGTGTTAGTTCCACCACCGGGATGCGGAGCATATGATTTAGCACGAAGGTCGAAAATCCTGACCGTGCCGTCTGTAGAGCAAGTCGCCAGAATGTCGGGTTGATGAGGTGAAAAGAGGGCTTGATAAACGCAAGAGTGGTGAGCCTGCATAGTCAGGACTGAGCGAGGACGTTCCGGCAGCCACTATCATTCGAGAAAGGTGAGCTGAGTTTGAGAGAAGGGGAGGAAGGCGACAAACTAGTTTGACCAAGCCATCCCAGGATGAGGAGGCGAAGGTGTCTTTCTTGATATTTGACCAATCTACAGAAAACACCTCTCTCGTATGTTCTTGCCAGGCGCGTATGGGAAGGTCCTAGATGACCAGGTCGTGTTGATACTGACCCTCAACGATCGAAATGGTTGAGCTTACGTTCAGCATGACGTCCCAAAGCCGAATAGATCCATCCCCAGATGCGGTAACGAGTTGGTTCTCATGGATCTCGGACCAGGCGACGTCAAAAAGCCCATCTTGCGTTTCATAGCTGGGACCTTCGAGGTTTAAAACCCCGCCAATCGAACAAAAACCAGACGCGAGCTTACTATTTGTCTAGAGTAGTATGGTGGATGCCATTAGGACCCGGATGAACGGATACGATGTGTAATCGCCCGTTGCCGACAAGGCCAAAATTTGCAGATGAAGCCAGGGCAAGGCGAGTGGTGTGGAATGGGGACCATGAAAGAGCGTAGTGAGCAAAGCCTGGGGTGTGGAGGACGGCCGGGGGAGGGCGGGTGCGAGCCATGTTGGAAGCGGAGAGAGCGGGGACACGGCGATCTGAGCACTCTTGCTGCCTTGTCACATGCGCCTCTCCGTTCCAAGAGTGCCCAACATTGTCCTCAGCACTTCGACTTCCACGCCACGCACTTCCCATTCAGAAGCAGTCGAACGCATTGTCGAGTTTATCAAACCTGGAAATGTCACCGTGCTAACGGGCGCAGGTGTCAGCGTAGACTCTGGAATAAGGGCATATCGGGGCCACGATGGGCGGTATATGAATCCGAATTACAAGTATGCCTTGCACTGTGTCTGGGCGTGCTGGCCAAATCACGATGACATCCTAGACCAATTCTGTATCACGAACTCATGGACGAGACGGTGAAGGGACATGCTTTCAGGTTGGACCCAGATAATTTAGAGTTTCACCATCACCTAATTTCGACAATCCAGGCAGCGATACTGGTAAATCCTCAAGCCTCCGAATGTTACTATGCATTACCCTCATACTGTCCTCCGCTCAGGCTGAGGTCTTATTTCGGTTATCCACCTGTGCGGGATGCTTTCCCTAACATGACACATCACGCTCTGGCAGCTCTCCAACATGCAGGCATCGTTTCTCACCTCATAACGCAGGTGAAACTACCTGTGTTTTCTGTCTATATAAGAATAACACTGACGCCACGAATGCAATCAATAGAATGTTGATAGGCTACATCATAAAGCTCTGCTCAACCAAGCTCCATCTAACTGGCTTCCATCAAATCTCTCCCCGTCGATTCTCGAGCTTCACGGAACACTCTCTGTATCCCCACTTTCTTTGGGAAATCAAGTATATTTGCTTATAACAGACACTTAGAACGTCAGCTGCAATCACGGTCATATCATGGACCGTGATTCATTTCAAGATATGATATCTATCTCCAATCCAAAATGGGTTACATTTGCGAAGGATATCGAACAGTCTGGTGTTCCACTCAAGACAAATCCAGATGGAGATGTGCGCTCGCTGTTTGACTCTTTTTGAGTCGTATACGCTCAAAGTGGTTGTAACAGGTTGACCTAGAACAATTTGGGTTTTCATATTCGGACTTCCGGATACCCGACTGTTCACAGTGTTTGAAAGAGAACCGTTGGAACACGATAGTGCGTTCCCTTGCGGGATGGTTTGCATCCTTTTTCTGCAAAGAGGCTGATCTTCAGGTGAAGATCAAACCGCAAGTCATCTTTTTTGGTGAAACGATACCACAATCTATCAAAGAAGCTTCGCAAGTCTTGTTGTCAAAGACTTTTATGCTATCTCTTAAGGACACGTCTCCAGGTACAACGCTATTGACAGCTCCGATCGCCTCCTTATTGTTGGAACCACTCTCGCAACATATTCAGCTTTCAGGTTAGCGGATTTCCATACTACGTCTGACAAAAAGGAAAACCGTCTCATCCCTGGCAGGCTATTGAAGCATGCATTAGAAACACACAAAGAAGTTGCGGTCCTTAATATTGGTCCCACACGCGCGGACGGCATTTTAGCAGCGCAAAAAATAGAACATCATTCCGGATTGGTACTCCGCGATGCCGCCAAGTCTATTTGGTATGTAGTAATCGCCGCTTCCATCGATGTGCCACACTAAATGCTTCTCTAGTGGTTATTAGTTAACTTTGTATCTCCCCGCGATCGGTGACCTTTATCCGGAATTTAACTTTCTCCAAAGCATGGCGTTACTATGATTTTTGTAGGAGGATGGCCAAGCCCCTTAATCAAGCATGACACAAGTTTCCAGGGGTGGCTGAGACAGGGAAAAAAACATGCTGCTAGACGAGTGTTCTTGCTTCAAATGACTTTTTTGTGCGCAGATAGCATGACGTATGGCGAATGGTAGTGAAGAAATGTGAAAATACTGAAGCTCTTGGCAAAGCAACTTTAATGCCATGTCAGGCAATCACCAAGCAATTCGGATTGTCGTCTCATCCAACTAAATTTTGGCTGACGATGATCAGCCCTTCGGCCTTCTTTGCCAGTTACATAAGTGCTTCCTTCGGGCGCGCATTTTATTCTATTTTGGCTCATTAGGTTTGCAGAGTTTGTCCCCCAACATTGAACTGGGTAACCCTTGGTTATAAAATAATACAGCGATGCGGACACTTCATAACCGAAAGTCATCGCATCCCCTACATATCATTGCATTTTTTTCATGATGAAGTCGCCAGTCACTACTACGCACAAATCACCGTAAGTTGCTATCGGAGTCTATAATCACAGTTCTATAATTGGCCTTCCGTGTAGCCAGGGTCTTGCAAAGCGCGGTCGCGGCTCAAGTTCGTCGGCAGCCGATGCCCGCCGCAACACGCTTCTGCACGATCCACTGTGCATTATTATGAACCCTCATTTGACGAAATGCCGAGGCTGCGGGGTAGAGATCAAACTCTCCCCAAAGATGCAGTTTGATACCTGCCACTGGATGGCTCATAGCAAGAGATGTCCGCGACCTCTATTCCCCGAGGACTTTTCTACCATCGAGGCAGCTGAGCAACTTCTTACCCTCTCTAAAAGAACAATTTGAGGACGGCTTATATATTATAAAAATATCGTAATCTATAAATAACGCCCGGAATATTTTTTTGTACTGCCAGACAACTTCCAGATAAGGCAGCTAGCTACCTTTGACTGTTATTTGAAATACTTTGGTCCAAGCCCAGGCTCCTATCCAGCCCATCTCGCTAACCTGGTCCAAGCCAACTGCAATCAATGTCAAGTTGCGGTGCCTTTTTTCGATCAATTATTCCCAACACATCATTTTATTTGATTCGCCATTTTGATTTTTTTTCTTTTCTTTTCTATTCCTTTCGCTGATGCAGTTGGCAAGCGAATTTCAATGGAGGCGGCGCTTCATCGGGGTGCCGCATCGCCGGATCATTTGTAGACGGGCTGTGAGTTAACCTGGGTTACTCGACAAAAGGATCTTGTCAAGCAATCGGTCAAGCGGTCTATTTTGATGCCGAGACAACAAGGAACAAACCACAGTTGCCACCATTAAACAATGCGAGAGCAACAATACAAGTTGCCCTAGGCCATGCGGCAATTCGTGGTTGTGTTTTCCCCCTGATAGCATCAACGCATCTCAGGGTCGGATAATAGTTCTTTCTTTTTTCACGTTCATCTTGACCCTTCTCAACCAACCTGAAACCAACCAGTCTTCCCCCAGTGTACCTCTGACTACCCTGACCCTCCACTCCTTTACACAGTAGCTATGCGCTTTTATTATACACTCATTGCAACTTTTCTTCCAGTCCTTGCACTTGCCGGCAAGTCTTATGACACCCATTTGCATTCCCGACATGCCAGTCGCGCAGCGGCGCTACGTGTCCGAGCAGACGATACTCATGCACCCAACACGACTGTCAGCAGTGGAAACCCTCCTTATAATCGACATGAGCATTATGAAGGGGAATCGTTTTTCAAGTGAGCCTTATTTTTGAAATTCATTCGTTCTTCAACCGATCGACACTTGTCGGCTCGTAGGAACTGGACTTTTTTCACTGGAGAGGATCCATCCCATGGAAGTGTGAATTATCAATCGCTCAGTAACGCTCAGCAGAAGCATCTTGCCTACGTGAAAGATGGCGTGACAGTACTTGCCGTCGACAACTCTTCCTCCGTGTCCGTCGGTGGCAAACGCGACTCGTGAGTTGCAAATCCTTTTGACACATCCTGTCAGTCAAAATTAATTAAGCATCTCTTTTCGGTGACCTCGAATAGGGTTCGTATCTCGACGAAGAAAACTTGGAACTTTGGTCTCTTCGTTGCCGATTTCGCCTATATGCCATGGGGATGCGGGGTATGGCCCGCGTACTGGACCGTCGGTCCTGATTGGCCTAACGCTGGCGAGATAGACATCCTTGAGGGCGTGAACAACCAAACCTGGAACCAGTATACCATCCACACCGGGACTCGATGTGTCCTTCCAGATAATTATGCGGGTATCGATGCCCTGGCCTCACCCATGGGCACGACCTGTACGAGTTCCAATGGTGCCAACAGTGGTTGTGGTTATCAAAATAATAATCCAAATTCATATGGGGCAGGATTCAATGCCGCTGGCGGAGGTGTCCTCGCCCACGAATGGAATAGTTGGGGTGTCAAGATCTGGTTCTTTACCCGTGATAGTATCCCTGTGGATATCACTAACGAACAGCCAAACCCAAGTTCTTGGGGAATCCCTACGGCGGCTTGGCCTTCTCAAAATTGCGATTTCTCGTCTGCCTTATATGAGCATTCTTTGGTCATCGATACGACGCTTTGCGGTGATTGGGCCGGATCTGCATATGGTGATTCCGGCTGCCCCGGCACGTGTCAAGAGGCGGTCGCGAATCCAGCCAACTTTGCTCGTACGTTCTCTCTGTTATGCCCCGCATGTGGTTGATGACTTACCAATGATTGCTTAGACGCACAGTGGGGTATAAACTATATCTCCGTTTATCAGTCTTAAACTAGTAACTATTGGAGATAACATTTTTTTTTTTGGATTAATGGTCTCGGGGTATTGGAATGCTACTTTCATCGGTTCAACTTTCGGTTCTGTGACTTCAATAGTTTGGACAATTTATCTATAACTGGATCAATAATACCTCTTTGGAATTGCTTGATTGGAACACCAACAGAATGTACTTCAAGCTTCGTATCCAGAAGAAGCGCCTTTCCCCTGGTAACTGCAAAAAGAAATAGCTGAAGTGATAGATTACTAAAGTCAGTCGGGACAAAAGGAAAAATCACGGAACATTCGTGGCGTTATTGTTGCGGTGATTGATGTCTGATTGATATCTTCGGAGATGATGCTTTCGCCCGTCCCGGTGACAGTAACGGCAATAACGCGGCAGAGTCATTTGCCATACGTCTTGACATTCGGCAGATCCGCAAACAATGTAATGAATTCACGCCAGATTCACTCTCACCAATAGCCGATTAAGCCATCGAAACATTTCATTCGCATAAAAATAGCAATATACAAGACGTCAGGCAAAACAACATATAGCTGAGAAGATGGGCATAAGCAGAGGGAACGACTTGACATAACTGAAACAGTGATGCCTAGGATGCCTAGTGTCGAGAGGAGCTGGTGGAACCAAAGGTGAGGATCTTGATCGGCATCTGACCATTGGTGCTTTCCTGGAAACCGAAGTGAGTTCCCATTCAACGATCAGATAAAACGAAACTTACGTAGAGCAAGACAATATTATCTTCAGTGGCGCGCAAACCCTGTAATCTACACCCCATTCCATTCACCGCTGGAACCTCCTTCCTAGCCTCTGATGGCACAAGAGGCGTATGTTTACCGACGAAATCCCACACGTTTTGAGCAGTCTCTGCAGTCGCTGAGTGAGGCATAAAGGCGATCGAGTTAATCCGCATTTTCGTCCCACTTGAATCTTGATCCAAATAAAGAACCTTTGTGCCTACGATTGCCGGTTTCCCAACGACTCGAGTTGCAGAAGTGTTCCGGACAATGGCATATTGAGACCAATCATTCCATGATACACTTTGTCCTCGGATCCAAGGCCACGTAAACAATCTCTCCGGGAATATCATCCAATTGACGGAGTTAGCTTGGGCGGGCGGCCGTGCCGAAAGCATCAGAACCCTGCGAGAGGGATCCGAATAGAAGAGGGCGGAGGATGACCGTGGGGGATCATTCATCGGGGCATCATTTTGATGGAAACTGATCTGCCAGTTCCTCCAAGCGTCAGGAAGCTGGAGATGGCGCTTCGCAGTGGGCTGTTGAACGTTCTTGATGTGATATATAATGAGGGACGGAGTATCTTTGATTGTTTCGATGGCCAGAATATGATCTTGATCTAGGAACGAAATATCTTGCTTCGCGAGCCGCTAAGAAAACAATTAATCTACGTGCCAGAGGTTTTGACAATGAAACAGGCCTACGGCGGCATGAAGAGATTTCCAATTGATGAGCAGTTGCTCCACTCTGGGACTGGTACCTCCATATTCAAGACGAACAAGGAGCTTATCACCGCAGACAGCAACATCAATGGTGGACAGAATGACTCCAGGGGTTGAAGAAGCAACGAAGCTATAATGATCGGAAACAGACTCCTTATGCTTATTGAAAGTCCACATGTCGCGGATCTTCAAAAGCACATCAATTTGATTATGTGCGCTACAAGAATAGTTCATTAGGAGAAAAACGATCTCAAATCACATCCAGAACATACGCAAGAACGTGACCCGTTACAATCAGTGCCTGGACTGAATCTAGGGCGACGCACTCGACACGAGGCGCTGTAGGAATCCGTACATGACGCGTTTGAGACGGAGGTTTTCCGGTGCGGCTGGAAGGAAGCTCCATAAGCTCCACTCCGTGGGCAGCGACATAATGAATAAAACCATCCGTGATGCCAAAATTTCCCAGAAGAGAAAGTTGAGCCTTCTGTTCATGACTCCAGGTGATAGTGGGCCAGTCCTTGCGATAGGAATTTAGGAGATTAAAACGAGCAGGGAAAGATGGACCACGGCTGGAAATTAAGCCAGATTGCATTCCGGTCAAAGCAAGTTCATGCTTATAGCGGAGAGGCAGGAACTCCATAGTTAAGGCATAAACCCGACGGAACACCTGGGAAAAGGGGGTGAGTTTTGTGAGATATGCGATTGATGTGCGGGCGAATGAGTGAACTAACTTTGCAAGTGAGGTAAAGCGTATCCGGGTCCATATGCTCGAGGATGAGGATCAAGACGTCATTTGAAATCTTGAAGCGGCGGATTATGGTGAGGCGATGGGGAGACATTGTTCCTTGTCATCCATCCCGTTCGACACGAAGTGCGTTATATACCAGCTCTCTGCCATCGTTGTAGGATAAGAAAAATAAAATAAAAAGGACGACGGTTGCCGGGTACGATGTGAGTAGTAATCTCGCAATCCACCAATGAACAAAACCCGTATTTGTTCGAGGCGGCTGCAGGTGAAAAAGCAGCCTTCTGGGCGTGTTGGTAGACAGGTGAAATCAATGTGTCAAGTTAGTTTTTGTGTGGACGACACCAATACTCTGATTTTTTCTTGTTAAGGGTGTCATGTCAACGGTATTGAGTTTGAAATTACAGAGAAAGTTCGCTGATGCCAGTCTGGAAAGGTGCAGAGGCAAGGAAGTGTGATAGATTTCTGACAATAGGAACCTAATACTGGGTATAGACTTGCCTTAAGCGTGCATGACGCTTTTGGAAGGTGCGGCCCAACGAAAGGGGCCAATTTGAAAAGCTGTTAAACGAAGATAATAAGGAAAGACCAGTGCAAAATACCGTTGCGACGGCGCTGGCAGCAAGAAGCCTAATTGCCGACCCTTTGGCAATAGCGAAATCGCAGATCGCTAGATTGGCTTAGTCAGCGATCACCCACACACTTCCCATGCTTTGTCAGTGTTTCCAACTTGTGCGCTTACTCTGATCATGGTCTGTAAGAAGTGCGAGAAGGTACGGCTCCTATTCTTGCTTTTGTCCCCATGGTATCAACCCATATCCATAGAAACTATCAAAACTTGCCGCTCCTGATCCCTTTACGTCCAGTTCATCGAGTATCAAAGAAGGCTCTCGCAAGGTCGGAGAGAATAAGTTGCTCAGTCGACCTGGCAGTTCCAAGAACCGTTTTCAGGTGAGCATTGCTGACACTCTCTTTCTTTCAAATCTGACCTAGCCCCAAGCCCTACCAATCTAGATGCAAAGATTGCAAGCAGCCGACTACACAGAATAATGCCAAATACTGCCACGGTACGCCCCTTGATTCTCTCGCCGTATCCGTACCCGACTTGTTACACATTCAGGTTGCGCCTATAGGAAAGGTCTGTGCTCAATATGTGGGAAGCAAATCCTGGATACCAGCGGCTACGTCATGTCGAACAAATAGAGACACTCTCAGTTTCAGCGTCGTGTAAGTTTCGTATCCTAATATCAAAGATGCTGAGATGCCGTTAATTATCCAAGATTATGATATGTCGTCAAAGATACAGCGTGACATGACAAATTGAAACAAAAATGCAAAGATACATTATCTCATCACCTCTAAGTCTGAACCATCTTTTTCCTCTCATTGAAAATCTCCTCGTCAATTGTGTTGGTCGTGAGGAATCTCCACACATAAACTTGTTTCATTTGACCATACCGGACGAGACGACCCACAGCTTGGGTCTCACAGGCTGTGTAAATCTCCTGTGACGGGGCGAGCAACGGGGATAGAAAGACGGCGTGGTTAGCGGAAGTCAGGTTAGCGCCGCTGGCGCTCTCATCCATGACGTTCAACAGAAGCACTCGTTCCTTACTGTCGTTCTGGAAGAGTTCGAGGTTCTTGCTCTTCTGAGTTGCGCTACCCCTGATCTCCAAGAAGCGGATCTTATGGTATTCAAACGCCTCTGTAACCTTCTTCATGAGATCAGGGAATTGCACAAAAACAAGGATACGATCTTCCTTTCGTGTTTTTCTAACCAACATTAATTGTCTCGTACGAGTCAAGATCGGCACGGACTTACTTGATAAGCTGTACAACAGTTTCAAGTTTCAAACCGAAATGCCTGCCGCGTCCATCGCGCTCAACGTCATCTTCACCGAGAGTGTCAGCATTGACAACGTTCAGCACTCGAGCCGCAGATTTACACGCCCCGGACGCAGCATAAACACACTCTTCTTGTTCCGCTGATTTGCGAATGCAAGTCCGGCAGCCCATATGACCGCATGAAGAAAGCACGGCTGCTTCATCAACAGGAATATTTGCTCTACCACAGGTAGGACAAGAGATATCGGGGCGTGCATCGGCCTGCTTTTGAAGATCTCGGACAACGGTAAAGTAACGAAGAGACCGAATACGTCCGACCATTTCTTTGGTGAGCCGACGGATTTCATGCGTTCGTTCTCGATGATCCCATACAGCAGCTTTGACCTTCTCCGAAAGCTGAACATCTTGATTCCGGCCTTTAGCTTTCCCATTGCCAGCACCAGCTTCGTCAAGAATATCCCGAATTGTCTCCGAAGCATCTTGATCATCGACACCCTCGGTTCGACAGACACGAATATACTCGTTAAACATCGATTCTTGTCCCACGTCTCCAATCTTTTTCTCCCGTTTTACACCCTCTTTGATCGCCTCAAGTAGTTCGGCTTTACAGTCGTCAAGTTGTTTCTGTCGCTCCTTGACGATAACGTCGCAAGCCTTCATAGCATTCTCGTTCGATGTCTCCAAGTCGAAATGGGAACAACGTTTGAGCAACGCCTCTTCTGCGGATCTGGGAAGGATTAGAGAGTGATGATGAAGGGGGTAAATTTACGAACTTCGATTCTCCGAGAGACTTTGCAAGTCGTTTCTCTCTATCGCTCTCGGTCTTTTTCCCGCGTTTTATTGTCATATCGAGGGCGCGCAAATGGTGCTCTAGTTCCAGGTAAATAGCTCGTTCTGCTGCAGGAAGTATGATTTTTTCAATTTTCTCCGTCCAAGGAATCTCGTCAATTTCTGCTATGTTCTTATGTGATTGATCAGAATGTGTAAAACTTTGGGCTGTAATGGACCAACCTGACGAACGAATTGATTAAGGAATGTCTGACCGACCTCGTGTCGGTGCGCATGCCACTCCAGGGTATGAACTTCACGAAAAGAGTGGAACTTCTCCACGGCTGATCGAATCATGTCACAGCACGAACTTAATAAAATCAGGCAAACTTACCAGTTTGCTCGCGCCGCCTCTTCTTCACTTCAATAGAGTGGCCTTCTCCATCATCATCTATACCAAGGTGTAAGTTCAAGAAGGCAGCTATTGTCTTAAGGGCGGCGAAGTCATGGATAGGAGGAGTGCCGGACAAAACCCATTGGCGTTCGGCAGTGATATTCGTGACCAATGAGTGGATTTTCCCATCCAGGTACGTATACTCGTCGACCACCTTTCTGGCAAAATGGAACATCTCGAAAGGAGGAGCCTGCATCTGCTTCCAATCGTTCTTCACTGCTCTAGAGCCAAGCTTCCAAGGGTCGCTGTCAGTCCGTTTCTGACGTTTCGCAGGTCGGTCGTCGGGTGCAGACTTCGTCTTGCTTGCATTCCCTTTCTTGGTCTTTTTGGGAGTCTGATCGATGCTCATGGCATCCTCATCCGTGCTTGTATTGGAGGGTTGAGACCCTTTTTTCGCTGGTTTTTTTATCTTGTCACCGCGTTTAATGGAGATCACACTTTCGTCGTCATCCGAAGTGGCAGGAGGAGGGTCGTCCGAGTCGCTTTCTTCAGCAGAGAACTCTTCGTCAGAGTCAACTATACGTTTTCTCTTCAGCGCCTTTGCCGCGGATGTTTTCTTTGATTTGTGCTCCGAGAGCGAAGTTGTGTCGCTGGCATCCTCGTAATCGCTGCCAGACTGTGGCTCATCGTCGTCAGACAGAACGATAACTTTAGCAACTGAACGTCGAATTCCTTTACGGGGATGATCTTCGGTCGAATCTTGCTTGCCAAGTTTCATTTTCTGGTAAGAGGGATGCCCGGGTTTGACTTCAATGACTACCTCTGGCACCATGGTTCTGGGGTTCGATGACGTGGTGGTAGAAGTGTGTTCGTCTTTTTCAGAGCCTTTTCTTGCCACATCTTCCAATTTTTGAGCTGCTTCACGATACGATTTTCCTTTCAGACGCTTCGTCTGAACAAGAGCGTTTGCTCGTGCCTCTTCCTCGGCTAGATGAAAAGATCAGTATCGATCCTCAAGAGACAATGGTTTTGTGTTACTTTTTTTGCGACCTTCCTTCATGGCTACGAGAACAGCTTCCGAGCCGTCATCCTGCAGACGATCTACCTGGTCTTTGAGAGCTTCAAGCGATTTCTCCAGTTGCGCATTGAAATGGCGACCTTCCTTAGCAGGAATCTCCCCAGCAGCAGCCAGCGATTCCAGGTTCTCTTGATAGATATTACTCTTGAAAATGTTTGAAGCAACGACGACTATATCTGAGTTAAGAATATCCGCAATAGTGATAGTGTTCAAATTGGAGACAGTGGATATCACGAGAACATTGAACCGGTTCTTCCCAGCGAATTTTACGACCTCAGAATTCCATTGACGAGTAAGGTGGGGAGGTACGACGACGAGAGTAGCCTTGGTAGGAATCTTTCCATGGATACGTCCAAAGTTAGCGAACTGCTTTTTGACAGCCTTGTAGGTGCAATCGATAAGTCCCAATGTAATGGCAGTCTTCCCGTATCCGACTTGATCAGCAAGGACACCTCCTTTGATTTGAACAGGTCTCTGTGCACGGCCTTCAGCACGCCAACCCAGAGGAGTCAAAATAGCTTCAGAGATTTCCTCTTCGATGAACGGTGCAACGTCATCCGACTCTTGCTTTACCATCCATTCCAGTGAGCGTAGCTGTTCCTTACGCAGGGGAGTCTTGAAACTCGGGGGCTGCACGTGTTCTTTGTCGAGTTTATTGCTCAAGATAACAAATTTGGGAAGGTTGACGTTAACAGTCGGTGTATAGTTGGTGTCTAGTCGCCAAGAGAGAAGTGGTTTCTCGGGACGATCATGAGTTGGTAAACGGGAAAGCGCTCGATGAAGAAGGGTAGGAATATTTACTCCGACGCGTATCATTCCGATTCCATTATCATCCAACTTCAGCTGGGTGACAAAAGGGTTCGGACGCATTTTCAGAGACCGTTCGTATTCTCCGGCCTCAACTGGATCTTCTACTGGTGATATCTTCTTCCCGACCTGCAACCAGCGAAGCTTCGGCGCAGCCGGTGCGCAACGTTCGCATCTTAAATGATGAGCTGTAGCGTCAACATGTTGCCAAGAACGGAGCTCGTCGTCGACGTGTCGTACACGCTCGAGAATCCAAGCAAGGGCTTTGAATGTTCCACGTTCATGGACCCTGTCAACCTCTCGCCATTCCTCCTGCGACCACTCACTGCCCGCTTGATTCTGAAGATCGACTCTGCAGGCTAGGAGAGCCCAAGCATTGAGGCATGCTTCACTGTCATTTGGAATTTGAAGTGCTTCTGGGGTTCCAAATTCAGCATTCCGCCCGACGGAGGCCTGTAGTATGAGATTGAATACTGCGACTTAAAGTACGTGATAGGGTAAGACCAACCTCTAACTTGACGATATCTGAGGGGACCCATCTACAAGGGAGATGGCAAGACACGCTCTGTTCCCCATCTCTGGCGTTCTGCCTCCATTTAGGATCTAATTTGCAAACAATGGGTCGAGATTCTTTGAACTCTGTACGACGGGTGCTGATGGAAAAAACAAAAGCATCCTCCGAATCGTTTGTACGGTGGGGATCAAATAGCATGTAGAGAGGTGGAAGGTTGTCGTCTTGAGCTTGCTTTCTGTGCAATGCACCGTTGGCGGTACCACATTTATCAAGGAGTGTATAGACACCTGTAATATCGCGATCGAAGCGGTTAATCTTCTCTTTCGGTACGGTAATTCTAAGGCTTGAATACACCATTTTGTCACGGAAGTCTTTATGAGTCAAGCCGAGGCGTGCCTCCCAGGATGGGACAAGTTCGCCCTGGCCTTGGATCTTGATAGGGAGGGCAGTCGTATGAGGCAACGCAAAGTACCACTGGCCGCTTAACAGGTTGTCCTTACAGATCAATCTGCCTACGGGGGCTGCAAGGATATGACGGATTTCCGCATTGACTGGTTCCTTCCCTTCAGGAAAGACGGAGAGACGCCACTCAGGCTGTTGACGGTGAAGGAATAGCTCGAGAGTTGCGTAGGGTGACTGATAAACCGCACTCCAAATTTCCTGACGTCTACACTCCACAAATCGTAGTTCAGTGTTGAAACCACGTACAACTGCTTCCGTCCACTTCTTCCACCGCGCTTGCGGAATTGAGAGTTCCTCTTGATCCTTGAGCTTCTCAAGCACTTCGACGTTGACCGCGGTTAAACAGAGACACATGGGAAGGATGGATTTCAGGCGTCTGGAAAAATCGCTGGGGTGCAGACGCGGACTCTGTTCAACGTCGATTGGTTGTGGGTTGTGTTCTGGTCGTCCACCACATTTCTTGCAAAAAGTCGCGCTACAGTCCCCACAACGATACAGTTCGCGCTTTGTCACATCAGTTCGGCCCTCACAGCCGCACAGTCGAGAACTTTTCTCCGCGTCGACAAGAAGTGATGGTAGGGTATAATCCTGGTTCCCTGACAACTCGAGAGGTTGATAAGTAAGGTCCTCAGCTCCCACTACGTTGTCCGTATGAGCATGAGCGGATACAATCGGATCGACCTGCATAGCATCTGCATCATAACTCTGTGAATTCTTGGATTCATAAGTCTCGGTGTCGTCTCCACTCTTGAGCAGTTTCTTGCTGACAACTAACGCAGCCAGAATACATGCACCGACCACGGTCGTCGACATAGCATTGCCAGCCAAATCGGCAAGTTGATCCTCCGTCTCGCGTGTCAGCAGAAGTTTGTCCACAGGCAAGCCTTGCATAGACAAAGCCTCCAGTCCAACCATTGGACCGCCTCGATTAGTGATGTAAGGGATCATAGACGGGGTTAGGCAAGGACAGAGGCCCGGCTTTCCGGATCCAATAGTACGATCAACGTTTTGCGAAAGATTCCATACTTGGCTGTGGCTACGTTTCAAACAGCAGAATTGATTTCTTAAACAAGTACTCACGTCTTGTAGTTTGGGTCAATACCCTTCAACGACGAACGAAGCAAACTAATATCCATTAAGTCCCAAACACGTTCTACTTGGCCCACCCCCCAGTCATTCCATGCAAAATCTGGAAGTTTACAAAAGCCACCTGTAGACAAACATGAGTATCTTGACGAAGCGTGTAGAGATTTTCATACCTTCATCCCAACTGGTCAGTGGTCGTTTGTTCCCAAGCGCCTCTTCCAACCTAGCACGTTGGTGTCTCGACTCACAACGTCCCCAATCCGTTCTCCCCGTTTTGCGGTCCAAGGCTCCATAGCTTTCCTGAACAAGCTTTTGGCGAGCTTGATGAATTCGGGGATCGTCGGAGGAGAGTAAGAATGAATCGAGAGTAGATGATGCAGGTCGCTTCAGCTTATCTGCAACTAGGTCTTTCCAATCTTCCGGTATGCTAGAATTGCGCTTGTCAATGGCAACAAGGTAAACTCGAGTCCGTGTGTGGGGAATGTAATAAAATTTGGTATCAACCCGTGTAAATGCAGCACTGTAGCCATTACGCTCGAAATATTCCTTAACGCGCTCCCAAGGAGCGGAACAAACATTCTCAAGAATGACGATAGGAGGGCGATGGTTATTCACCCAAGACATCATCCCTCTAAACGTCCGACCAGATTCACCGTTTGCATCAATATCTTGCTTCTGAGTATTGAGGTTGGAATAGTCAACGCAAGATGTACCGGCGATAAGCATATCGACATCCCCTGGAACAGGAACTAGAGCTCCATACGCCGTATGTCTGCACACTTATGAGTTCAATTCGATAGTGAGATCGAGTGATGCACTTACGCTTCGTCATCTCCCAATTCACAAACATCGCGGAAAAGAATGGGAGGATGAAAATTACGTTCAATATACGCTTGCTTGAATGGTTCAATCTCGCATGAAAATACGTGCTCAACCTCAAGCCGAAGCTGATGCTGCTCCAGTATCGATTTTTGTATCAGCTCAAGAGCCAGGAGGGGGGACTCCGTGCCAGAACACATCGTGGCGATCCTCAGTTTCCTCCCTTGTACGTGCTCAACAACTGACTTGATTTTTGGAATACGGCTGACCAAGTCCGAAAAGATAGCGGGAATTTCGTTTATGGGTGGCAGGTCGGACGAGTCGAGATCGAAGGCAGAAAGCTTTCCACCTTTTTTCGCGGTGGTTGTCGTTACCTCGTCCTCCATTCCGGTCTCTGCATCGCTCTCCTCCTGTTGACGAATTCGCCGTTTGGTAGGTCCATTAGTAGTCGCGTGTTCTTCACCACCGCTGTCCTCAAGATCAGAATTTGTCTTTGGCTGCTTTTTGGAGCCACCAAAGAACGAGGAGATGGATTGCTGTCCCTTTTGCTTAGTTTTCTCCTTCGGCATCGCGATTGCCTCGAAAGAACACGATAGAGGTGGGGGTATAAGTTAGTAATTCACGAACGCGTCCTCAAGGGGACTGTATGAGTCACGGTCCCACGGATACACGTTACTTACGTGACCATACGCGTTCTTGATTACATAGCTGACTCTCTCGTACGACAATGCGCCTGAATTTCAGTCGAATCCATAATACTGATTTGAAGCTCGAGAGTATAAATACATGGTAGAGACGCCCGAGAGACTAAGAGATGAGGTGTGAATCAGAATGACAAGGCCATTTACAATCAGAAATTCATAATTGACAAACACTGACGATTACACTAGCTCACTTGACGAACGGAACAAGCAGGGGCAAACATGTCGAGCGGCTGGCATACGTAGGTCGCCTATTCCGTTGGATGGCGGACCATATAATCGATCCGGACAACAGAGATTGAAGGATTGCTCATCCCCATAAAGCAAAACAGTAAGGTTTCATTTGTGTATATGAAGTGCTTGACAATCATTCTTTACGCCATCTTAGAATTGGCTCAGTTTTCAATTTCACTACTGCCCTCTTTGTTCCGCTTCTATTCGTGGCCGTTGTCGGACTAAGAACAGCTCCATTGTTGAAATACACCATGGCACTCTCGCACTTCTGGCTGGTCGGTTGGTGCGGTCCCTGCCAACTACTTCCTTATTCACTATCATTCATAAAGGTCTGGCCCGTATGATAACGGAATATTTCAAGCATAGAGTTGGTACGTGCGCTTCAATTGAAGCGTAACTTTGCCTTTCTTTGACATTTTCTAGGAGACTTCGCCCTGACTTCCTCGCAAGGTGCAAATGGGATGAAGTTGCTGAGCTCTGCGCTGGGTCAGTATATCGACCGTAACATCCCCATTCAGCTGATTTGCCCAATTCAACAGGAAGAAATCGTCTATCCTGGATGATTGAATGTCATTCCCGTCTGGTCACTCATCTACGGCTTTTGCGGGCATGATTTTCTCTGACACTCTGGATCGCGGGTCAGACCGCCGCCATGTGTCCTTCTGTCGATTTATCCGTCAGATGGATCCCAAGCCGGTTGGCAGCTCTTGCTTTGACACTTACCCCATTTTCATGGGCGATCCATGTCGCCTTTACGCGAATTGAAGGCCATGTGAGTGCTATCCTATGCTCTTGCGCTATGTTATAATTCATTGTTCTTGATTAACTAGAGACATCATATGGAAGATGTCATTGTAGGGAGCTTGGTTGGAACTTTCTCCGCTGCCATATATTATCACTTGTTCTGGCCAAGCCCGTTTCATATCGACTCGTTCAACTCCTCGGGCAGGACCGAAGCAAGGTATCTTTATATTAGCACAGCCCAGTCGAGGGGCACATATGAATTAACAACGATGAATGATGATGTAGTTTAAACAAATCAATGGGTATAAGTTTTCGAACCAATCATCCCGTTATCTTCACTGTGCTCCAGTATCATTGCGAACAAACACCCATCTGTCTCCCACTCTTTGCATCTTTCCTCCAGGTCGAGTCCCTGAGTCTACTGGTTCCTGCCTTTGGGGACCTTCACTTTCCGCAGACTCATCCATTTCCATCTCACCACCTCCCAGGACAACAGCATCCGTCGAACTGTCCATCCCGTCATCAACGCATCCGTGGTGATTAATTCGGCTGTTGCCGTGCTCTCCGCTGCCTCCCCGTCGTCTTTGGTCATTGCCGTACCCCATTAGCGCATCTCCTTGCTGCCAATTCTTTGGTTGGAGTTGTTGACTCATGGTACCCATGATCACAAATTGCATTAACTCCTCTGTGGAGGGCTGGTATCCATTCGTTATCTCCCACATCTTCCCCATTGCTTCCCACGAAGCAGGTGAAGTAGGGTCAAATGTCGATATATCAAAGTTCCCCATCTCAACTTCATGTCCAGTCTTGTTACTTGATTCGTGAGACGTTTCAAAGGCATCAGGTTCCTTCGGAAATGTATTCGCAGCTATCGACGATCTAGACATCCGGTCATTACTTGTAGACGTAGATGGGAACTCTGTTTTCGAGAAGTGAGACACTGTGGGTGTGTTTGGAGAGGTGCTGTTGTGTTGATTCGAAGTAAGACCAGGGTTGGGAGGTTTGAAAGGTGAAGGCGATCGCAAATCGCGACCGAATTCATCCTTTCCGGAACTGCTACTGGGTGGATAAGACGTAGAACTATCACCATGATATCGAGATCGAGAAGGGGATGACTGTCGTTGAGAACTCGAGGGAGGCACTGGTGGAGGCCTCCTGTGCGTTCGGCCATCTGGACTGTGTGACCGGCTACGCCCTCCGCTACGCGGACTCCAGCCAGCTTCTGGCTGGTCTCGTTGAGGAAGGGGCTCTCGTTCGTCCCAACGATTCCAGCGTCCGTGTCGTCGAAAGCCGCCCCTATTTTCTTTGTAGGAGTGGCTTTTTTTGTCATAGTCTCTCTCATAAGAACGACCGTTTTGAGATGGACTACGATATTCACGCCTGTTGTCCTGCCTAGTACGGTTAGGTTCAACTTGAGGCGCAGGTGATTCCGATATTTGACGATCTGTAACTTTCTGTGTTATACGGCTATCTGATGGTTCTGCTGAGATAGGTGATATTTGGCTTGCAGCCGTGTTATTGACGGACGCTGCTTGTAAATACTGCAAGATAGCGAGTTGCGCAGGATCGAGAGGCGCTGTAGGTGTCACAGTAGTATTTGTGGTTGTTTGCCTAACAAAGACAATAACCTAAGATGATGTCTAGAGGAAAGGACTGAACGACTCACGCAACTTGGTGACTGGCAGCTTGCGTTAGTAAAGCAAGCAATGTTGCCTGAGTGTCCGTGGCAGTCGGTGCAACGGGGCTTTGAGGAGGGACAGTGGAATTTATTTGAGATACGATGCGGGGATCGGCTGTCACTGAGGCATTCACTTCGGTCACTAACATTGAACAAACCAACGTCGATTTAGCATCATCCCTTCGGCCGAACTTGAAGAAATTTGGGGAAACAATTATATAGACAGAGAAGATACTCAGCGTACAACAAAAATTGATATGCACCTTTATCTTTCCCCGATACTACGTCCAATAAACGACTGAGAATATCTGGAGGAAATGTGTTCCCCTTCACCCAGATATCATAAATTTTTCTGGTTTTTTCCTGTGAGAAAAAAAGGTTAGGACCGTGACTACCTTAATCATCGAGAGCGGAAAATCAGGAGTCTGAGCGCCTTCTGTAGGACCTGCCCTAGTGACTAAAACACGCCATCCTGATCCTAGTACGCAACAATGCCGGGGGCAAGGTATCAAAGACACACAGCCTGCCATAAGTGGAACGTATATGGTATTTAATAACCTCGTATAGGCGCATGGGACGTCCGTATGCAGTTCCGACAAACTGACCTTCGCTTCGGGGAGGCCAGCAGCAACTATATCTTGAAATAGACCCTCAAGGACCCCTGCCACCTTTGAGAGAAATGTGGCACAATTTCCAGTCGCATGACGCTCTGATAGATTGTGCTTGATAACCTGCTGCCTGGCTGCCCTAGCTAGCGCATCGAACACATAGAGACTCGAGATCTTGCAAGATGCTGGTAACATTTTGTGAGACCGATACATTGTCGAGACAAGCTGCGTATCCTGCTGGAGACAAAACATAGATGTGAACATGGGCCAAAGTAAAAAGAAAAAAAGAAAAAAAAAAAGGAAGGTAATGATACACACGTCCATGAGCTTCAGTGCTAGCTCAGTGAGTTTCGTCATCTTGGATTGTGACAATCTCTTGGCTTGAACGACCTCGTTGAATGTTGTGTCAAAATCCTAACGTGATCTTGAGCAACGAACCAAAGGAAAAGCTGAACAGATACCTGAACAGTCGACATGTCGTCGGGGTAAGTAGCACGACCTAAACGACGCAGAATCGGAAGAACGATGCCTCAGTGGCTGTCAAGAGAAAGTTCTATTTGTGTGTGTTGTCCAACCACTTTAAACTTACCATTTTGATCCTGGTCTGTGCGCAAACCTCTTCCAGGCATCGCCGAATAATGCGTCAAAGTCGCGCTCGGGCGACGTTGGTGGGGGCTGTCATCTTCTCTGCATTCACTATATGGGCCGTGCACTTCCAACAGGAGCAAGAGCGAGAGGTGATATACTTCGAATAACAACAATTCTATTTATTGACAACCTCTTTACAGACAATGTATCAGGGAGTTCTCCGAGACGACGAGAGGAGGAGAGAAAAGATGCGTCAAAGGCAAGCTGATTTAGAGGAATCACGGAAGAAGAGAGAAGTCTACGAACGGGTGCAGAACGTTCCGAAACTCGAAGGTGAACAATAGGTCAGCCTTTAAGTACTTTGGAAAGCAGATACTTTTGCAGACGTTCATACCATAATATATCCGCCCCCCTCAATGTGGACAATTCCTAGCTCTTCTTAATCATTCGTGGGTAGGGTTGAGAGAAGCAATATATCCCTGGCTCTAGTCCTATATTGCGCGTATCGGAAGGTCATTTATCCCCTGTTTTCAAGCTTCCTCGCTATGCGCATCGCGAGTAATTTTGCATTGCCCAGTGCAATAAAGCCGTGATCTCTAAGTCCCATTTACTAGTTCCTTTCGTAAGTACATCTGCTCCGTATGACCATATACCTCGTGCGGCTAATCATCATGGATTCAGGTGCTCTGCATTGACAAGATTCCCTTCTGTGATGTAGGATATGCCACGCTTAACAAGAATGATACAATCAATTGGGCGCGGAGAGAATGTCCGTGTTTATCTCTGATTCTCAAGTTCACACCAACTCTCCATGTAAGTGTGTTCGTGCGTGCAAACCTTAGCTATGCAGCTCAAATCTCCTGCCCATTCGGAAGGTTGGGTAAGATGCTACCTGAAGCCTTGTATCGCTGAAAATGAACAGTCTTTGAGTGGTCCCACTTTTATGTCAAGTTACTTGAGCAAGGAGATTATGCATGTCCCATTCGCTGAATGAAGAACTAATATTCAATCGGCTGTTTGCCAACTCCCCACGGACCATACAGAGCTCTTCACCGCGAGGAATACCTCTCAAGGCTTTCATTGGTTTTCAGCGTCGGGACGGACGCTAGGTCATAAGGAAGGTAGGAAGGTTATTTCACCATCGCGACCAGACCGCGTACTTTTTGAAATTATCAAAAGTCCAATCAACTTTGTTCGTCCAGTCAGTGAAGTCGCAGAAGAAAGTTGAAGCTGTACCGAGCTTAATGCTCAACGCTAATAATATTTCTTTGACGCCTCACGCAACTGTCAAAAGAGTCAACCTCTCACTGGCATAGCCGTAAAATCCGGGAGGGCTCGCATGTCATGAACACATCATTACACACCACCAATATCGAATGACGCGAAAAACTCTTGCTGAAAGTCATGTACCCCAACAGGACTTAATTCAAATAAAGCACTGACCCTAGGACATTCTGGATGCTTGGATGTTTAGAGATTCGTGCTCATCCGTGTGGAAAACAAGACTTGGCGCCATTTTTTTTTTCCAAAATTCGAATTCTGATGAAATTCAGCTGTGCGAGTTCAATGGGATACCAGCTAAGTGACGCCCGAAATACCAGGTGTGGCCACCACGCATATGGCGGAAAAGAGCAACGTACGGCGGATGTCGTTCAGTGGGGGATCTTGAATCCCAAAACTAGGTCCCAAAATCATGAATTACTTGTCAAATATGGTTGAGAGTAGTTGTCAAAAGATAATATTACAGTTAAGATGCCGCCTCATCAAATGCGATAGCACCGGTACAATTCTATATATACTATATATCTTCTCTCTTCCAGTTCTGTTACTGCCCTCTCGCTCAATGCATCCACCACAACCACAGGAGTGCCATGACCAATTAGCTTTTTGAAAAGTGTCTCAAATAGTCTGAATATCCGTTAGTATAAGATTAATGGTAACGTATATTCTTTTACCTTCAACATCGTGCATAGATGAGCATTGATTTCTTCGCCTTGGGGTATATCATTTCCAATCCATCCTACCGGACTTGAAAATTCTTCGAACCTTAGGTTTCTCACTGCACCAGTGCTCTCCAACAAAATATTTGCTGCACGGTAATTGGGGCTTTGTATAAGCTTGTCAAGGAAAGCCACTGAATATCCTCTCCATCTGATAACTTGCGTGCGTTTTTAAGTACGATATTTTCCTCAATATCAATTTCAGAGTTGTAAAAGAATGAAGTCACCAGCCTCCTATCTTCATCTAGGATTCCAACGATAACCTCTGGAGTTATTATCAGACCACCTAGCTCGTTTATTCAGTAACGCCGCGGGAGAGATTTAACGCAGACTTATACCAGATTCAAGGCATCTTACCAGATCATTCACCAGATTTGGGGGGTCTTTCACCTATGAGAAATATGTGACATCTTCGCAGATCATAGAAAGTGGAGGAAGGAAGGCTCACATGTTGAACAACACATCGACAATGCATGATATCTGATCGATCTGTATATCCATCAAGTATACCTTCAGCCAAGTTGAGTTGCTTAAACCTAAGGAAAATGGTTAAAACGATGGCATATATATTCAGACTAATTGGGTACCATTCACCTGAAGCTAGAAGGGACGGCGCTGCAGAAAAGAGAGTGAGCATCAAGTTACGTAGATTTTTTTGCGGCTACTTACCCCGGTATAGAAGGCATAACTATATCTATGCCAATAACCTCGGCTTGTTGAAACCGTATGGCCATTTCATTGCCATGATGTAATACTCAAGCGTTAGCAACTATATATAGCACCGATGCCATATGCCGGTACACAGCCAATGTCCATCATCATAGGCTTGCTTGAAGCCATCCTGCGGAGTGAGCTCGGCAGGAAACAACCCTCCAAAAAATATAGTCCACAGAACGTACTGAAAATTCAGACGCTGCAGTGCCCATATTCAGCGCCTGAACAGACCGCTTAGTGTTGTAGTTCACCGACATTGTACTCTTCATTGCTATGGGTTAGTACATAGGTTCAATTCGAGTTGTGGATCTCAAAGGAGATTTGCTCAACGAAAGCTAGTTCATACTGTCCTTATCACTCATGTCGACTGGTTGAAATGTTCGGAGCACCCGGTAGGGAGCGGGAGAAGGACAAGTAGTTTACAGAACCGGTGAGGTCCAGAGCTCGGGAAGAAGGTGAGAAAGCACACGTAGTCGACAGACCCGGTGAGAAAAGGATTGAAACGGCGTTTCCGTCAAAGTTTTCACAGGCGATGAATTGAATGATTTAAATTCGCTGTGGAACATACACATGGGAGGCAGTTCACCCTAGTAGATACTTTTAGACAGCAGGAGGCTTGCTACCCGGCGCGAACGTGTAGGTCAAGCCGCATTTGCCGCAGTACTGACGGTCTTGGTGGAAAGCCATCTAAGATAGGTATAAGAGAACAGCGATATTCATTAAGATAATATGACTCACAAAAATGCCAGCGCCACATTGAGCGGAAGGGCATTCACGACGGAGACGTTTGATCTTGCCATCGGAGTCGACCTTGTAGTACTTCAGGATTGACATCTTGACCTTCTTGCGCTTGTGCTTGATCTTCTTGGGGGTCTAAAGATTATGTCAAAGGATCAGATTAAGATATAGCTGGACATCGAGAGTGACATACGGTGTAAGTCTTCTTTTTGCGCTTCTTGGCACCACCACGAAGACGAAGGACGAGATGAAGAGTGGACTCCTTCTGGATGTTGTAGTCACTGAGAGTACGACCATCCTCGAGTTGCTTGCCAGCGAAGATCAAACGTTGTTGGTCGGGGGGGATGCTGAACACAAAATTTAAGAGGACGAAACTATCCAGATGAAGTGACTCTGGCGCACCCTTCCTTGTCTTGGATTTTGGCCTTAACATTGTCGATGGTGTCTGAGGACTCGACCTCAAGAGTGATGGTCTTGCCCGTAAGGCTACAAATCGTGTTCAGTTGCAGAAGTCTCGGAGAAGTACATGACTTACGTCTTGACAAAGATCTGCATTTTATGCGGATGCTTTCGTCTGTCCAACGAGATAAACGATGGAGTCTTTGACAAAAGCAAGAGCCGGACTTAATAAAGAAGCAATGTTGCAAAATGATTTTATAAGCTATCTGCTTTGTCATCTGTATGTGGATGGTCTGTGCGTTTGTGAATTAAGGTTTGATCAGGTGATTTTGATGACATAATACGCGTCGCAATTTCTGTCGCGTTGCGACGCGTTCATGACGAACTTGCGATTTCACCGCTAAGAATGGACTCTGACGAGGATGTTCGCATGTCTGACACGTTGCCTACACTGTCGAAAGGCAAGGGTAAGGAAGTCGTCACTGGGCCTGCTGACGCTGAATCTTTGCCATGGTGAGAGCTACCCAGCTCTGCTTCGGACGCGTCTGACATCCTTAGGGTGGAGAAATACAGACCAGTGACGCTGGACGACGTCGTTTCGCACAAGGATATTACGAGCACGAGTACGCCAATATTCTGGTCCAGTTTCGTCAGTCTGAATAAGCGTTTATTCAAGTCGAAAGGTTCATTGAGAGGAACCGGTTACCTCATCTTCTATTCTACGGTCCCCCAGGAACCGGAAAAACATCTACTATACTTGCAGTAGCAAGGCGAATATATGGCACCAATTATAAAAAACAGATACTCGAAGTATGTGATAAGATTAGTCGTGAAGCATGAACCCCGTCTGATTTGTATTCAGCTCAATGCTTCCGACGATCGTGGAATAGATGTTGTCCGTGAACAAATCAAGCAGTTTGCTGAAACCAGGACCCTCTTCTCCAAGGGTTTCAAGCTCATCATTCTGGATGAAGCGGATATGATGACACAGGCAGCCCAGGCAGCTCTTCGGCGAGTGATCGAACAGTTCACGAAAAATGTCCGCTTTTGCATCATATGCAATTATGTCAACAAGATTACACCGGCTATCCAAAGCCGTTGTACGAGGTTCAGATTTTCACCCCTGCCGGTGATAGAAGTCGAGAAGCGAGTCGATATGGTCGTTGAAGCCGAAAAGTAAGATTCCAGCTCTTGACATTTCACCTGCAGCTAATGACCCTCGTGAGGAAGTGCCCCTCTGACTACTGAAGGGAAGAATGCCTTGTTAAAGCTTTCCAGGGGAGACATGCGAAGGGCTCTTAACGTCCTTCAAGCTTGCCATGCTGCGTATGACATCATTGGAGAAAGCGAAATTTACACTTGCACTGGCCATCCTCACCCATCGGACATAGAGATCATCGTCAATTCAATGTTATCGGATGAGTTTACAGCATCTTATCAGAGTCAGTATCTCATTTTCTCATTTTCTTTTCCTGTTCACCGTTGATGCCGCCCGACCGTGTGGGATTCTTCTACAGTGATTTCGAAGATGAAGACGGAACGTGGATTAGCGCTCCAGGATTTATTGACTGGCGCTTTTGACTACATTGATACTATCGAGCTCAAGCCTCATGCAAGAATATATCTACTTGATCATCTCGCTTCGACAGAGTAAGGATCATTTCATGTACCTCCTGACGCTCAAACATGGCTGATATAAATGTTTTGTTATTAAGGCACCGTTTATCGACCGGCGGAAGTGAAAAAATACAACTCACTGCCCTCCTGGGCGCCTTCAAAACCGCCGTGGAGTTATCCACGAAAGGATGATGCGAGATCAAATGATGGTATCATAGATTTGATCTACAAGTAAAGTGCTTCTCATTTTCCCTGTTAGTTTACTGTTCTTCGTCTCGTCTTATGTTGCCTAATATCTGTCATGCTCTATCATGCTCTGTCATATGTATGCGCCTAGTGAACCTCGTCAGGTGCTGCGGATTCTGTGGACTTCAGTACGGAAATCTGAACGATCAAGGGTCGACACAAAGGAAACTGGTTCACACTGGAATTCCGATACCAATTAGGGATGGACAACAAAAAAGCGAGAATCCGCGAGAACTTCGTGTCAATGTTACCGCAACATTGATGGGGAAGTGTTTTGATCGGTCCCCACTAGTTTAAGAAAAACGGTTTAAGTAGATTTCGGATCACTCATCAATACCTGTAATGCAGGCTTATGGCATCTATCAGTAAGAACCCCAGATGTCAAAATAGGTCCCGATTATCATCATGAGACGAAATACTTGAACTTCCTCTCCGATGATTCACAAAAAGTCATAACTACTCATTTGACATCATCTCAATTCAACGTCGATGAACCATTTTTTTTTCCAACAGAAGATCTTATTTAGAGAAAATGATACTTCTATTATATGGAAGAAAGAATATTTTTCGTGGCTTGAACATCTTCCTTTTTGAAAACATGTGTTCAGCGTCGACAAAAGTGATCATTGACAAATATCGAACAGTCAAGTCTATTTCACGAACCAGGACTCTTTTCCGATTTGACCGCGTCTCATGATGTCTAATCGTCGACTCATCCGTGGATCAACAAAAACCCTGTCAAGGATTCAACAATGACAGATTGTAAACGGTTCGTCCTCGCACAAGATATTCTTCTTCTGTCTCGGACTTACTTATCACACACTTTTTTCTTTTTTCCATTCTTGATCACCGATCAGTCGAACATTGCGGATCCGAATTGCATGTCCAACTGTCACTTCGTTGTCCAACCTGGAGTTGATACATTTTTCGAATAAAATTAGATAATGCATTAGGCTGACCAGCAGCGGTAGCCCGAGCCACCGGAGCTATCGAATACATTAAACGTAAGGTACGTATGCAGTGAATTAACTAGTGGCGAACATGTAAAATAGAAATTGCCAGGTTCCAGCCTCCATGCATGACCTGGTCAACATGTCAAAGGTGAGAGAGTGGGAGAGACAAAAGAATGTCGAAATGTTAAAAGAGTGCGGATACTCAAGCCAAAGAAGGAAAGGACAGGCCAACACGCAAAGCATACAATCAAGGTTCAAACGAAAAAAAAAAACTATGAGTGGTAAAATTACCCGCCTACGTGAGAGGGTTCCGAGAAAGTACAAGGTAAAGTACACTAAAACCGACGACGACCAAATGTGCGAGACGATGTGAAAACAATTACAGATGCAAAGTTAGCATACTAGTACAACACTGGCATGGCGTGTTTTCCGTCACCGTCAATAGTATGAACAAGAAAGCAAAATGTCTAAAATGTGTGAAAAATAAGAGCAGTAGAGATAGACGTCACTCGGAAAAGATTTTATAGAGAACGAGATGGGGTTAGCGGTGTCAGTGATGAGGAGGCAGAAAGATATTCCGTGGTAGCAGCATTAAGAGCAGCATAAGCTTCTTCGACTTTCAGTCGCTGATATCCTGATAGTTCCGTTAGAAGCGGCCACGTGAAACGAAACCGACAACTACATACGGATAAACACGCACTCATTCGAAAATGTTTTAAGTGCATCAAGACCAAGGCTTATATGGTGTCTAAGACTGTCATCGGTGATCGAGGAAAGCAATGAGATTTGGGATGTATGTCGCCTCGAGATCTCGCTGATGAATACTTGGCATGCCATTTGCCAAAGGGTCTAAGGTTGAGACAGTCAGCAAAATAACGATAATAGAACAGGTAGGCACTAACTCCGTACACCGAGTTGACGGCACCTAGACGGCGCAAGTCGATCCCATCAACATTGACCATATCGCATGCGGCTTGAACGCATTTCTGATTTGATATCGAATTCGAGTAAGAGAAGATGCCGTGTAGTTTGATGGCAGCAGCGTTCGTAAGACCGTGTATCAGCATAATCATCCTGGTACTAGCAGTGTTGGTAGATTGAATGAGCTGGGGTAACCATGTTCGAAATCCATCAATGAGCGTGTCAACAGAACGAAAGGAGGTATTAAATGCTTCTGCCTCTCGAGCAGCTAGATCTGAGGGATGTTGAGTGTTGAGAAAATATAGGTGTGTGGAATGCATACTAGGTGCCCAATGTCCAGAAAGATATGTGGCTTGATGACACAAAATGGAAGCTTTGACAACCAAAGCCGTCAGGGAAGTGTCATTTCGACTGCTGGGTGGGATTCCAGACAAAAAATGCTTGATCGTGTCATTGCCTTGAATTTCCGGTGTCAAACAGCCCTAAAACGAGGGTAAGCCAAAGCGCCGCGACATTTAAAAAAAGAGTGGCACATACATTTCGATAGTCATGACTTTCGAAAGGCCAAGGCGTATCTACCTGTAATCCCGGTGCCTCCAACGCACCACATATTGAAGTCGGAGGGTCGAGGGTAAATGAAAGCATCTTGTGAAGTGAAAAAACGGTCCAAAATCCATTGATAAGTTCTCCTTCGTCGATTGCGTGCTCAGGAGTCTGTGGGAAGACAGGCGTGTCGTTGAAAATGGCAGTGGGCGTGAAAGGCGGATAATGTGACGATCGTATGCGATGCATTTGAGTGCTAAGAACAAGAGACACGGCTGAGCCAAGCCTGGCTTTGGCTTCCATGAGTCGACCATTTCTGAAAAAATACGTGGCCAGGAGCACCTCGGCTTGGATGGTGTGCAATATCCGCTTCGGATGGGTGCCTAAAGTATCTGTGACAACATGATGCAATGCCCTTATAAGGAGGGCGTGCTCGTCGACCTGAGAAGGTGTATCGGGGCGCAAGAGATGGACCCCCCATAGATAGGCGGTGGTAAGGAGGGCAGGAGTGGGGCGATGATGGTGACCAAAAGCAAGTTTTACGAGGAGTGTGGAACGATGAAAAGACAGGATATCCAGGAAAAAGCCAAATTCGGCTGCATGCAGAAGGAATTTGTCGATGCTAGAGTAAAAATTTCAATGAAAGATTGAGTTGCACGATGGTTTTAAAGCTTACAGAAATGGAATTAATGGCTCGGGCGGCTCCTGGACAGCGGTGAATGAATAAAAGTCCCCCTCCGCCCGAGTCGCGAAATCCGGACATACCTCAGAGCTAGAGGCAGGGGATATGGATATTAGTTGACCGGAGGGGGAAGCGCTCGAGCCTGTGGATGTCGCCCTTGCCTCGAGTGTGGCAAAGTGGTGCCTATGCATACTAGGAGGATGGATGGAGGAGGATGGAGCGGGAGAGAAGGATGTGCTGGGGCCTATCTGGGGCTGGGGCTCAGGAAGAGTCGGAGAACGCGACCGCTGTTTCTTGAACTCGTGATAGGGGTCGTGCAAGGTTACAGAGGGAGTTGTAAGTCCAGGATTCTCTAGCTCGATGATTCGGGCTCTGAGTGTCTCGACGGTCTCTGTGAGCATCGCAACCTTGGATTTGGCCTGGCCATTATCCCAGTCGCAGGCGTCCGATCTTGGATTCTTCTGGCAAGGACCACAGATTGGGTGAGCGCCATCGCATTTCTAAAGTGATGAGAATAAGATAGAAAGTGAATGAGGAGAGATGTACGTACTATTTTGAGCATCCTACGTGAGGGAGACATGGGTCAGAAACGGGATAGATGGTGGTAATGGTACAACTGACCTGCATACCGAACAAGCCTTTCCCCTCCTCAACGGCCGCGAATGGCCTGAGCGTATGGGACCGGAGCTAGGGCTCTTTGACATAGTGTGTGATGGGACGAAGCCCGAACGGATCAATAGGGGAAGAGAAAATGGAGAGGGCCATTATATAGATCAGCAGGACGAGTCGTCGGCGGTTCGAGCTCGGAGGTGTCTTTGCTGATACCACAGCCCGCGCAGATTCTGCACAGATCCAAGAGATTTACGCCCCGGCCTACTGCCGGTCACGTGAATGCTGTGTCTCGATCGGCAGACGCATCTCGTCGACTTGCTGATTCGACTACGCCCGACCACGTCAACTCGATATCACTCCAACCATTCAGAAAATTTATCCTTCTCACATACGACGTGACCGAGTCGCGCCACCCACCATATTGCTGTTTCTCTCCCTGGCCACTTCTTCCACAGAACAGGGAACCTGTCCTCTCCGCTCAGGCCTCGTCTTTTACCGGTCCAGGTTCATTGCAATAAACCGACTCACTGCCTCTCATCCACGCGAGCTTGGGGCGAATAGAGTCCAAGCAACGAATCTGCCTCGTGATTCGGCTGATGACGTCGGATCAAGGCTCGGCCTAGTTTGCCTCGAGGCGCTTGCTCACCTGTTTTTCCGCAAAGCTGTAGCTCAGATTCACAGCATAGTATCCTCTCTGTCCTTCCGTCCTCTCAAGCTGACCAAGACTGTATTACAGTAAAAGATAGATGCTAAGTACCAATTTTACCTCTCCATGATCGGACCATTCCTTCCACCGTCGAGGTCTCTCTGAAAGAATGAAAGCACAAGATAAAGTGCCTCTATTAATTCCCTCTCCCTTTCTCAGTTCATTCACTCTGTTCATAAAAGTTTGGATCTGTGCTCGGAGCACGCATACGTCAGGAAGGTAAAATCTAATCTCTTCGCACAGCCACGAATTGACCCTCTGCCTAAAAATAGGATGAGCCGGAGGGGTCCCATCAACACTGTGCTGTGCACTATCCATACACCATTTGTTTGGATCTAAAATGGCTCAATAATGTTCAACCCCACCCGGCCCCCCCCCCCCACACCATACGGTCATCGCTGACTTAATTCCACACCAACAAATTTCATAACGAAAAAAAAAACTTGGCTCTGTAAAAGTTTGGCAGCATTTTGACAGATGACATTGTTGATCGACCATATGGCCTTGAACCATGTTCATCAGTCAGCCCAAACGAACTTAAACCATGTTCAAAATCTTACCCAGTGTCGAAGTTCAGGACAATAAGATCCCGTAAACTCTATTTCGCTTCGTATGTCTTTGTCGATCCGTTCGTCGGAAATGTATTTTCTCATCAATTGAGGAACGAAGACAAAGAAAAAAGAAAAAAGTTCGCAACTTCACCCAAAGTTTGCAAAAGGAGATTTAATAATTTGAAAATCCGGAGTGGATTCCCTACTGAATATCATCGGGATATCGACTTTCAAATTTCAATTAGTTAGTCAAGAACAGCGCAGTCCGAGTGATTTCCGATAGGTAAGTAGCTCCAACGAGAAATCACAAACCAAGAGACATTGCGCAGCAACAACAACGAGAATCGTCAGCCTTTCCCAATGGAAGATCCTTCCCCCAAGATCAACATCACATTTGACTTATTATGACTTATACTGTACCCTTGATCGACTCCAGAAGCCAATTGTATTGATGGAATCGACGCTCACGTCTATTTACAGTTCCATCCCCTATCATTCATAGAAGAACATGCCGACTCCATAGGACTTGGTAAGTTGTTGAGCGTTCAACGACTGTTCCGTTCATCATACGCTCGGGATAGGTACCTCTCGGCATTGAGACATAAATAACGACTAATTACACCCATTTAGCCTCATATTTTCTTTTCTTATCTCTCTCTCTCAATAGGCGTTCCGTCATTCGTCACTCGGTTGACATACTTACCTTAATGCGGAAATCTCTCAATTGCGCGCGACGGATACATTCAACGCCCAAATAAAATGAATTGCCTCCGTATTGTCCTCTCTATCGTTGCCAAGCTTCGGTTTTTGTTTTTTGTTATTTCATCGGGGACAATGGGAAATAGTAACAAGCGTTTTTACTTTTGAAAAGCTCACCCTGGCACCCCAAGATAACAAGAAATGGAATTTAATCTAGGTTCCTGCCGTCGCGTTGGGGACTGTAACACTTTAATTTCAACTTCGAAATACAATACCCTCCCTCAAGTATATAGATCCCCAAGTCACACACTTGGTGCTGCCCTTTTTTTGACCTTGAAGCCGGTGGAGCGGCCCAGAGAAGCACATGCCAAATTGCACTTTCGGACACCGGAACACAACGAGATGGGCCTCCTTGATTTAGCAATTGTCGTAAGGGAACAAAGAACTGTCCAGTTCCGAAAATGGATTAAAGAGACTCCGGGCCCTCGAAGATTCAAAAGTACGATTCAAACTAGATTTCCCCTTCTCCTTCTGGCTTCCAAACTTCGCATTCGGCTACTAATCAAAAAGGGGTTATTATTACTGTACTATGTATAAGCATAGCATCAACTACTGTTAAGCATCCCCTATCAATCTCCGTTTCTTGAATTCGTTGACGGAACACCCGATATCATCTTGAGATGAGAGTCGAATGCAACCTCCTTTTTCGTTTGAGATTGAGTGAGGATCAGAGCGTCGTAGTTCTGGAGAGATCGTGACATGACTGATACCGTATGCTTGAAAACAGTGCTGTAGCGTTTGTTCGATCTGTTCCCATTGTACCAAGGAAGTACCAGGCGACACGCATACGTGTAAGGACGCCAGAATCACGCTACAAGGGGGTTTTGGAAATACGATCGTTCAAGGGGGGAAGTGTAACAAGTGTGAATTGAGCAAAATGTAGAACAACGCGAGAAGAGAAATAAACATACGATTGAGAGAGATGCCAGACATGAAGATCATGAATAGACAAAACATCGGGAATCTAGAGAAAGCATGAGCTAGGAGCATCAAGATACTATAAACTTGTACGTACCGCAAGTAAATCCTCTTTGACTCTGGCGAGATCAATGTAAAGTGGCACGGCTTCCAAGAGGATTCGACCCGATTTCCAGGCTGCAAAAAAAAAAGTGAGATTTTAATCTCTTTCTTTCCCGCTTCTGTTGATCGTGCCACTCAACTCATGGGAATTGCACTCGCGAATATGATAAAACTGATAGCCAGAGAAACGGCTGGATCAGCATAGAACCGACTATGTGCTTCTATCTTCCATATGATGAGGGCAGCTATGATCACCGCTAGGTCTGTCGAACCACCACAATTCACGATGAGTCGATATCTGCAGTAACATTGGTGCCGGAAAGAACGGACTGTTTACAGCGTCGCCGCATAGGTGAACCAAGACTCCGAGCAATCCGAGATTATGTTGTTGAGAACTGATCGGTGGATCGATAGTGTGATTATGGGTCGCATGCTATTGAAAAAACCCTAAAGTCAGTTTTCAAATATTTGCATGAGGCAAAAAGGGGTGAATATACTATATGATCGCGAGTATTCGGATTTAGACCGTTCATCGGTATCGACTGACTATGCCCGTGACCGCCATGACCATGCTGGTCTGCCATTTTTTCGCAATATGGCATCAGATTTATGATTTCCACTCTAACAGCGATGAGAACATACCATGAACCACAAAAACGCATATTAAATTGAGACCCAAACCGACACAGCCAATGATCAAAACCAAGGATGGCTCAGCGATTTCCTCCAAATGGACGAAGCGCTCAATTGATTGAAGAAGGATAGAAATGGCTAACGCTAGGAGGAAGACACCATTGAAAAATGCGCCTGTGGAACAATTGAAAGGCGGAATGAGACCCGGAGAGTATGGTCTTACCAACGAGTTCTGCGCGATGAAAGGCGAAAGTAAATTTCACAGTCTAAGAATAGAAATTCAAAATTGATGGGTGACTTTTGAATGAATTTTGGTCGATTGAATAAAGACCAACATGCTGTCCGCTATCTTGCAACTTACGTGGGTCAACAGCGAATTCATCAGCTTTTTATTACATGGAAAGTGGCAGGAGGAACGTACATATGCAGCGATGAAGGCGATAGTACTATGTCGGTAACATGAATAAGCGGAAGCATTCCGGAAGTCACTGACTCACTAAGCCACGATGTCCTGTTATGCGCAGCACGACCAACATGAACCAAAAACGTGACAGATCTACAGCCTCGCCGGCTCACATTCAAGTAGTGGAGCTGGAATAATATCAGCTGATACAGAACAGAACCCGTTGAAGTGACGAACCGCATCAGCAATAAGAGCTAGACTCTTCGTTTTGAAACCCACTGAGATTGAGCCTGACATGTTATTCATGAAAAGAGAACGACGGCATAAGTTTGCTCGCCTGCAATTTCTGCGCAGAAGAATGCCAAGCTTAACACCAAGACGAAGCCAATTTTTGTAGTGTTTTTCATAGATAAGAAGATGAGGAAAGACGTCTGTTGGAGTCAAGATCGGAGGGGGAGGACAAGGAACGAGAGATAGGAAATTATAGGAGAAGCATGGCGGCCACGCGCAGGCGGCGACTGCAATTTAAAAATAGGTCATACAAGCTGCTGTAGCTTTTCATTTAGTGCAAGGCTATTGCAATCCGATCGTGTCTCATCGTTTAGCCGCATAATTAGACCCTCAAATTGAAGTGCGGCATGCAACTCCAATGCACGGTTCATTTATACGTACTCAGCAACTTGTTCATAACATTGCTGTTGCATCGACCACGCGGACTGACGCGCTGTTGAGAACAGCACAATGTAATGGCATTTGCAAACCAACTCGTAGAGTCGGCATAGGTTCGCGTTCTGACATGGATTCGGTTCGTTGTTCCACTGAATTCTAGAGCACTCCAGTGATTCCCCCTCATGAGTCCGAGTCATCCAAATTGAATGTCAGCTTCATGTTCCATCCCTGGACCCAAGGACGCCACTACACGCAACATGATTAAATACGAGATGATTCGCACCGACACGTCCGGAGGAAGTTGACTTGCTTACGCATCGCCGGAACAAGAATGCAAGAGTTTTCGCCGAAGAACACCATTGGTAACTTTCATTCTTTCTGGGCTTTCGAGAATAGATTTCTTCCGCGATGCGTGTAGCTGGCAAAGCCGATCCGAGCATCCATTTCGTCGATTTTACTGCGTGACAATTGTCACTGGTAGGTTCAAGGGTGTAGACAAGCAAAGGCGTACTGTTGCCGCATCTCGCTTGCCCATGAGATCTTTTTGAGCGGAAGGCCGTAGAGAGCGGCTCCAACGATGCCAAGAAGAGCACCAACGAGGACTTCTATCGCAATCTGGAGAACATTCCGTGGATTGAGTGGGGTGGAGGGAGAAAGGTGCAATTGGAAACCCACATCTTTGGGAAGGGCTTCTTGGGGCAGGCCCAATGCTTTCAGACGAGATAGATCTGTGGTAGAGCGAGAATGAGGGCTAAAATGCTTTAGGCAGAACGAGGGATTCACATTCGTATGCAGAATAGCCGGCTGAGAGCAGATCGGTAATTGAGAAGTTCAGCCTAGGGAAGAGAGGAGGGAGCTTACCGTGAAGAAGGGCGAGGACGCAAAGGAGCATTAGAACATGCGTCGGCATTTCCAAGTAGCACTCTACTGAAGATTGAAAACAAAGTTGACCAGAGCACTGACGCAGCTACACGTGACACTCGCCTTCACCTGCTGGCTGTCTCCTCCACCACGCCATGGCTGGAATGGCCTTTCCCATTCCTCCCCATCTGCCCCGGAAACTGGATGTCTCGTCCAAGATTCTCAACAAGATAGACTCTGCCACGTACCGGACCCTAAATTCTACCTTGACCTCAACATGGCTTAATGAACTCGACGAAACCATACAAGCAACAAAGGTACAGCTTCTCACAGCCGTATTATCTCAGAATTCTGATTCAAGGCATACTGCCGTATCACATAGACACGTCTACACGAACGTATTCATTCAGATCTCCCATTGTTCCAGCGCCAGCTCGAGTCTGCCAACTCCATTCAGACCAGACTCCAAGCGTTAACGAACAATGTAGACAAATTAAATGACGCCGTTACTGACAAACAAGTATGCAGATTATATCCGTATCATATGGTCAGGCACTCAACATACCCCATAGTCTGGTCTTGTTCCGGTTCTACTCCGTGGCTTGTCTAAGCATTCAAACCTTGTGCAAGGAGCTGCCGATATTTCAATTCGACACCAAGTACTTTCACATATCTTCCGTTGTAAGACCGAGCTCGCAAATGTGGATGCATTGATAGCATCCGGAAACTTTCCGGAGGCAGTAGCTGCATTGGAGGTACTACATACCCTTCTGGAATCTGCGCCGGAGGCATTGGCTCACTCGGACATCTTTCTCTCCTTCAGAGTAAGTCTTTCCCATTTCTCCCGTTTTCATTGTTTTACTTACGTTTACATGGATAGCGCAAACACCAGAGTACTCAGGCGTTGGTTCAAGAACAGCTGAGCGACGCCTACGCTCGCAGCATTACAATTTCCTTTTCACAGCTGGTACTCCATTCTTCCGTTCAGGGTATAGTACCACTTCTTTCTTTCCTTATGTTCTCTGAGCTTTTTTTCAGTCCGGGGGTCAGATACTTTAATTTCACTGTCTTCTATTCTCTCGTCTCTCACGCCTACCTCCTTGGACCAACACCTGACAACGCTGCGGCGGGATCTACTGACACATTTTATTGAATATGTCCTTAAACAACCATCCTCCATCTCCATAATCGATACCAGCGCGGCCGAGCATTCAATTACCTTATTACCCTGGCCGTCCCCGAACAGCCCCAAGAGTGCCCGAATTGATAACCTTTCCCAGATTCTGGATTTTCTTTCATCTCACTTGCTCCCCATTGTTCCCCCTTCGGTTTCCTCAACTTTTCGTCAGTCTCTTTTCAAGCCCGTGGCGTCGTCCCTGCTCAATATACTCCTCATCCCTTCACTGCCCTCTTCTTTCGGCCTTCTCGCCCCATTCTTGGACTTGGCCAAACATGCTGTGACATTTGAATCCAAGGCCGTGACCCAACTCGTTGGCAATACTACTGCGGATCTTCCCGTCCGGACATGGGTTGATGGACTGGCCACTCATTACGAGAAACAGCGCCGGCTAGAGTTATTAAACAACTGTCGAGCTCTTGTTTTGAGTCCGGAAGATTCCAGGGACTGGTTCCAATTCGAAATCGAAATTCCGTCGGAATCTGCTGAGACTAAGATTGTTCCTATACAGCTGGATATTGGGTCCGAGAATGCAGTCGAAGATGACTTCAAGGATGATGCATGGGGATTTGAAGATGAAGTGGAGGAGAATGCTTCTCAAGTAGCGTCGGCAACTGAAAAAACAATGGACAATGACATCAACGATGATGCATGGGGCTTTGATGAAGAGGTAGAGCAAGAGAAGATGCTTTCTGTGGAGCCCTCAGTTGCCGACGAGGAGGCTGACGACGATGGTTGGGGTTTTGACGATGATGTGGCCATCGATGAACCAGAACCTGTTGCTGAACCGAAGCCAGAGAAAAATTCATCCTTATTCCCGACGGACAAGGCTGAAACGAACGGCGAGTCAGAGCCCGATCCGGGGGATGCATGGGGTTGGAACGACGATATAAACGCAGTAGAAGAAAAAGGAGAAGATAATTCATGGGATGACGATCCTTGGGGTGAATCACCTGCAACGAATACACAAGGTCCCGTTGTTTCTCTGTCAGCACCAAAGGCAGCAACGCGGCTAGAAAAACGAGCGAACAAAGGGAAGAAGCCGGTAAATGGTCGCACCAATGCCGACGCTGCACCTGTTCTTCCACCACCAACATCATCTCCTCATTCAACATCCTCCCATGCAAAAACTCTCCCTGAAAAGCGGACTTCCGCTGCAGCCAAACGTCCGCCAGAATTGAAAACAAATTTTGTCTCGAGAGAAAAGTGTGCCGTTCCCGAGAAAGCTAAACGCCTCGTTCGGGCGGTCGAGAACACAATAGATGAATGTAGACAATTCCAAGCATCCAGTCTATTCCCCTTCAGTCCGTCCTCATCGTCTGCCTCGTCAAGTCAAGCAGGTAGTATACTATCACAAACTCCTGCTTCACTTATTGATCTATATATTGCGATATACCCCGTTAAATTTGGTGAGGAACTGACACAGTCGGTGCATAAGGGAATGTTGTTTTCAAATAGTTGCTTTTACTTGGTGCATGAGATTGAAAAGATTAGGAGGTCGCTAGCTGGAAATGGAGGATTTGAAGTGTTGAAGGATAGGCTAGAAGCGTTGACGAAGGACTTGAGTATATTGGGAGAAAGCTGGTATGAACAAGTCATTGTAAACATCTTCTTTCTCTTCACCATTTATCACGTGACTAACTTAATGGTAATGCAGCAAATTCGTTGCGAGAAGGTTGATGACATTCTCGTGGATGGTGCAAAAGGGTTCAAATTCACGAGCGACAAAGACCGGTACGATGAATGTGAAATGACAATTAATAAAGTCTTACAAGAAATTAAACGATTCGCACAACAGCTTAAGGTACGCAAAACTATAAATCGGTTGTAATAAACCTCGGGCGCTAATGAATATATGTGCACAGGGTATACTTACAAAAGGTAAATATTACACCGCTATTGGCCTTGTTACCGAAGCCGCCCTTTCGCGAATTCTTCAAGACATACTCGCACTCTCAGATATCCCTGAAGTAGACTCTCACCAACTCGGTGAACTCTGTCGAATCTTTAACTCTCTTGAGGGTCTTTTCAGCGAGGACCCGATACAACCTTCGTTCGTTGTGGCATATGTTCCTTCGTGGCTCAAGTTTAACTATCTCTCCGAGTTATTGGTACGTATCTCTTACTCCTTACCGGCACAAAAGAGCTGATTGGATTTTTGCTGCAGGAGGCTTCCATGGCAGATATCTCGTATTTGTTCGAGGAGGGTACACTGGTGGACTTTGAGATTGATGAGTTGATTAGGCTTATCAAGGCATTATTCGCTGATTCATTTCTACGGACGAATACGATTAACAAATTGATGACTGGCCATCCTGTAGCTTCTCCTGCATAGCATTATCTTCTTAGTTAATTCTAACTATCTTTATTGGTTATGTCCGTTCATTTTATGACCTATATCCATCGAGAACGCTTGAAGCAGAAATCTCACCAGGTCATTGGATAAAACACGATGTAAGTCTTGTTTGTTTTGAGTCATGAAGACGGCTGAACAATGAGATTACGTAGAACCGTGTAGATGTTGCTTTGCTGTTTATCGGGATTCCGAACCTTCTTTTTTGCTGGTATATGATTGCAGCCTGTATAGAATAGTTCAAGTCAAGCAACTGGAGTAAACAATAATAATTACTTACCGCTGAAAATCGCGATTGACTTTCGCTTCCATGCTTTTAGGACCACCACCCGATTTCTTCTTTTCTTTTCTTTTTTTTCGTTTCTCCACCGCCAACGCGGCATCATCCATAGCCAGGAAGTCTCGTATAGAAGGTAAATTAGAGCTTTCTAAAGCTTCTAACCGCATTGTTCGCTGTTCTTCATTCTCCTCGTTTTCTTGAACTGCTCCACCTTTGATCATCTCAACGTCGGGCCTATTTGGATCTCTACCCCGAGTCTCCTTCGGCGAAGGTAAGCGCTTTGAATCATTCGCTTCGTGCGGAGAAGGAAACGATTTAGAAAGTGCATCTTCTTCCGTTTCAATCCATTTTCTTGACGAACTGGTCGGTGCAGGCTCTTGAGACGTTGACTTGACAGGAGGCTCTGTTTCACCCTCTTCCTCTTCGTCGTCAACATCAAGACCTTCATAATCACCGGCTCCAGCAAAAATATCGAAATGCTCTCCCAGAGGTTCTGGTTCCGGCTCTATTGCCTTCGCAATTGATTGAATTGTGAGGATAGTTGGCGGCTCTTCGGTGGAGGGGAAAGGTGAAACTTGCGCCTTCGATGCCACCTTAAATTCATGGTTTTCAACTTTACGCTTTTTCTTTTCTCTCTCTCCGCCCTCTTTAACACTTTCACCATTCTTGGTCTTCTTTTTCTTTTTCCCCTCTTCTAAAACACCTATTGGCTTGAACCCAATAGGTTTGAACTTCCCTTGCTTCTTCGCGTCTTCCAACGATTTTCCCTTCTCAGTTATAGGTGCCTGTATTTGTGTCTCATGAGTAGCGCTGGAATCGGGGTCGTCTGGTCGAGATCGTTTTTGCTTGAGTTCCTCGATGAGGTCTTGCCGCGTGCGCTTTTTAAGAATGGTTGTAGATGAAGAAGCCTCGAGGTAGGCTTGTTCGAGAGTGTCGTCATCTACAGTTTGCTCCTGCGCGACCCGAGCTTTGTTTTGCTCCAAAAGTGCCATGTCCAGACCTTTGACGAGAATAGAGTGTTCACCATCTCCACCCAGATATTTGCGCTTCTCTTCAACCTGGATAAAGCAGTCATATATTGAGGACCATCTGTCTGGACAGCAAAATTCTTAAACTCACATCCGTTTGGTCTTCATTACCAGCAATTTGACGTTCAAAAACGTCAAGAACGGCTTCCACCTATGCGCATTTTTAGCCCATCTTATATATGAATTTTTTGGACCGTGCGTACGTGAGCATAGTCGTTTCCTCCACCTTCACGTCGTTCAGCTGCTCGATCACGATACTTGCTGTCAGCGGTTATTTTCTTGAGTTTACGTGGTTTGAAAGTAGGTTGTGAGCTTTCTACTTTCTTCCTTTGCTATCAGTTGAGTTCATTCTGTTGAATAGCACCAATGAGAAGCGGGCTCACGATTTAGCCAAGGTGGAAGAGATATTTGCTCGGGATCCAATTGGGGTGTTCGGGGAGGATCCTGATTTGAGTAAGAGTCTGAATGATTCCTACGGGAGGCATTGAGTGCTTGTAAGGGGGGGAGGGGAGTTTGAAGAGTAGATACCTGGTCCATTGAGGTTGGCAGTTACAGTGATTCTCAGTGCAGTTACATTCTGATCACGTTTGTGACGCACCTTTACTTTCTTCCACGCCGCTGCATGTAATGCTCTTCCTTCTTTTTGTCCCTGTCATCTTGTTTCTTCAATGGGTCCCATATACGCTAGGAAACACAGAGATAGTCAATTTTGACAAATCTCTCGCCGAATCTCCTGACATGTCTTTGGACTGGTGAAATCTTTCTCATATACTTAAATGTTTCTAAAATCTAATGTAAATTCAAGGATCCAGATGGACTCGTCTCATAATAAAATTCCATTGAATATTACACCTGTTCTCGATGCAACAGAGGTTTCTCCTGAATCAGGTCTATGGCTCATATTAAAACTAGACGATCCCAATTGGACATCTTATAAGAAGTTTACCCTACGAGCGTCCTGGCCACCCTCTGTAAGTAAATTATTTTCTACTTGTGTATTCTCTTGTAAAAATCTGAAATGGCTTCTAGCATCCTTGTGATTTTTTCCTCAAAATCGCAGATCCTCTATACGTCGCACCACAACTTCTCCGTAATCGCCCTCTTCATCCAACATATCGAAAATATGTGCACCTATATGCAATCAATACTGGCGTACCAACTCCATCTCCCACTGGTGAAGATATGACTTGGTTACGTCGAGAACCGGTATCAATCACCTTAGTACTGGAACCACTACTCCTCGGGGTGTTACCTCAGTCTTTGGTCCCAGTCATCATTGTATTAGTGCTCGCGATCGTGGTTGGACTTGCACTACTACCGTCAGTAGTGCGTTATTTCGATGAAATAGCTGCACCTTTCAGACAAGAATTCGACCGAGTCAAACAAGAATAATGACCATTTCGCATCAGTCTCTCGTTCTCTCTCGTCACCGAATTTGCCATCTAGAGCTACATACGAAAGTTTTTGAACGATCTGTGTATGCAATACTGCTCTCCTCATTCAGCCACGTCAAGGAAATAACACGTCTGTCACTCCCCGATTATGCTGCCAACCAGGTGGATGGACAAGCCAAAACTTGGTCAACTGTCAAAGATTGTGCATTATATAGTAAGATTTTATAGTTACTGTTATGTTTTAAACCTGTAATGCAGCGAGGAAAATACAGAAAACGAGTAAAACAAGGACATATTGGCGCGATGGACGACAGGTAGTTTCAGGCACTGCCGTCTCACACAGTATTCAGACAACGTCTACCTCTTCTAAATTCCTCCAATCAACCATTCTCCATCACTTCTTAGCTTCCACTCAGCATCTCATCCTCGCAGACAATAATATTAACGTCGAAACCTTATGCTAAACACACTAATATAACAAGAAGTCAATATCAAAGCATTTCAACTATCCACAACAAACCATGCATGCGACTCCTTCACATAAAAAAATAAATTCAACTCGAAGTAACCTATTTATCCGTCTCAGTCCCCTCCGTCGCAGTAGCGTAACTCCTCTGTCCAGTCTCGTTCGTATTAATCGACGACACATTCGAATACGACGGTGACGCCAAATTACTCTCATTATCAGCCCAATTCTCAGATCCATTCGGCGACATCCTCAGTCTCGCAGTCGACCTAAGATTACTATACATCGATCCATCCCAATTCACTTGCTGCTGCTCTTGCATAAACTCCGGATCCAAATCCGATATTGGAGAATTCCTATTCGGAGTCGCATTGAGGTTACGGAAAGCCTCATCCATGGGATCATTCAGAGATTCCAAGTATAACGGATCCGATTGAGAGTCTTCAAAGTCGGGAGGATCCTCCGAGACTGTCAAAGGAGATATCGATGGTCCAGACTGCATTGTCCACGAACCAGTTGAGTCATCTAAACGATCAGAGAGATCACCGGGCGGAAGGCTTTTATAAGTAAAGTTGCTGTCTTCGGGTGGGGTGGGTAATCCGTTATCGAGAGAGAGCTTGAGAGGATCAGCGGTTTCCTCAACAGGAGGTGGTGATGTCTCCATGCTATTTCTATGTTCCTTTGCTTTTGTTTTATGTTCCGAGATGCGTTCCTGAAGTCTACCTCCCAGAGGCTTATTCGTCCGGCGCCGGTAAAATAGAAGATATGCATCAGCATTCTGTGGCCCAGGCAATTTATAAACCTTGAGTAAATGTCGCACGATTGAATTCATAACTTACAATTGCATCTTCAGCTTTCGCGGGTCTAACGAAAGAATCATCAAAGTGATACCACTCCTCGTTAGCATGGTTCAAAACGTATGCCCGATAATGACCTCCCCCAAGTCCACCCATATGCTCATCAACACCAAATAAGTCATAAATCAGCGGCTCGTCTAGATTCGTAAGGTTCAACTCTTCAATATCAATACCCTCCGCCTGCAGCGCCTTCGCAACTCTCCTTTCTCGAACCATATCTTCCAGATTCAAATCTTGAATCGGGAAATCAATAAATGCGTCGATTTTGTCGCGAAGCGTCCGGCTGTTACTGAACCGCTTCAAATGGACCACAAGAACGTCCGGCGCCTTCCACAAGTCAAATCTCTTTGTGGCCTGCTGATGTTTTTTACACTGAGGGCAATACCATAAATCATCTTCCCCAAGTTCCTCCTCTTTCGTGAATTCGTCTAGACAATCTTGCAACGATAAACCCTTGTTCTTCTTCTCCTTAGCAGCTTTTACCGAAGCCTCATACTCCGGATGAACGAATTCTTCAAAGTCTTCCCATCGTGCATGTTCAAATCGGTTGAATTGATCGCCGAAATAATATGCTTTCTTATTCTCGTCGAACTCGCAAAAGAGAGCATCGCCTTCTCGAAGCAAACTTCCATGAGTCTCAAGCAATTCTTCCCTACGTTCCCAAGGTTCCCATTTGTGCGTGGTATTCGCTCCATAACTGGATGTGCCAAATTCCCGGTGGCCAGTTTGAAGTCGAAGGCTAAAGACACCTTGTTTGGCACCAACATATCTAGTTTCAGTGGTTCCAGTCGAAGGCTCCTTGCCTTTTTCATCCAAGACCATAGCCTTCTCTTCAACAATGTCTCCCTCTTCTACGATCTTTTCCACTCTGACGATATCTCCATTCTCCCCAATTTCTGTGATGACGTCAAGCACATCTTCTGAACTAATCTTGGCCTGGATTTCAGGGGTTCCAGAGCTGTCCACAAATTCCCAATCGAAAAGGTCACGGAAGTGGCTGGTGTATCTGACGAGGCGCTCCATAACCAAAGTATATAATGTGTCATTGTCTGTTGCCTCGTCCGGACGAACCGCCACAACTGTCGGATAACCAAAAAGGGAAACACGGGAGGAATAGGCCCATTGGCCTGCGCCCTTCGCATCACAGAGAAATATTGGAAGAATGAGAGGATCATCGGGCTGTCTCTTGAATGTTCGTGATTGTTGAGCATTGCAGGGAAGCCCATAGCAGACGATGACATCGTTCTCAGACATATCACCAACCATAACGCTGTCATCCAAGTTCTTATAGAACCTATGGTTGAAGATCTCCAGAGTCAACAGCTACAGGTAAGACAAGTCAACCAGTTGAACTGATATATAAACGATCGACCAACTTACGTTGTCACCTTCAACGTTCAGCCAGCGGCCCAGAAGGTTTCTAAGGTCTTTGAATGATGCATCGCGATTAATTTCAATGGGAATCTGTTTTTTTATTGTTTTAAGAAAAAAGTCATTGAACGCCGATTTTTCGAAAGAAAATACGACGAGCCTTAAGGTGGGATTGTGCAGGATCGAAAGGAATGTAATAGATGGTATGTGACCATTTTTTCTCAGCTGGGATCGGGAGTGTCAGGTACATGAAGGGATCGAAAGTGATCGAAACCTAATGAGTCGTCGATAAGCAGAAAACAGTTCGGTCAGGAGAGTTGAGGTACCTTTCCGCACTCGGGACAAACAAGGGTGCTCTGGTACTGGCCTTGGAAGAGATCAACGATCACACTGTCATTGCGCAACAGATAGCCGTCCCAAGACTTCTTGGCCAACTGAACCAACTCCAGATTACCTCCCTCTTCCCAATCCGGTTTCTCTACATAAGGCTTCTTTAAGATACGGTTTAAGTCTTCATGTAGGCCATCTAACAAGAATGCGACAAGTTCCTGTGAGTCGTGTTGTTGATATCCACTAAATTGTGGAGCGAACTTCTGTAGAACCTGCTTGAATTCACGAGGTGAATAAGAAGTTGATGGTCCGCTGTCTGCCCATATCCGCTGAAGGAGAGAACCAAACGCTTCTGCTATAGCGCCACCCATTCCAAGGGGATTATCCGCATTGAGTTCATCCTCAAAAACCCCACCTGAAATATGATAAAGTCACATGTCTGCCGGAGGAAAATAAAGGCCAAACTCACTCAGAAAATAGTCTGATAGTTCTTTGGTATGGACTAGACACTGGAGGGCTGAATTCATAAAGCAAGTGTTGCCCATGTTTGACAGACCGAGCGTTCCAGGAACGAGACTCCGAGAATTCCGAGAATTGGTGAGGATAATACTAGATGATGAAGATTTCGGAGGCGTTGTGAGGGAAGACGAGTTATTGATACTGCGACTCTTGGAAGATGATGCCGTACTGCCCATCTTGTTGAAAAAACCATCGCTGGAATTGAAGATATGTAAATTAACGGTTGGCAGTTGTGGTTGCATTCCTTGATCATTGAGTATCCAGCCATCAGACTGTTTGAATTCCACCACAAATCCATCTTCTGATACCAATCCATCCTCTTCCAAGGTTATAGCACTTTCTTCTATTACTTTGCCTCTCGCAGGCCACACGCGATCGGCCGGAAAATCATGATGGTCCCAGCCGTCATCGTTAGGATCGACTCTCCATATACGATAGGGAGTAGTTGTTTGCTCTGGCGTCTTCACCGCGTCGGCCAGAGTGGTACACAACAACGCCATGGTGTCTCCGGATGAGAGGGATATCCACTTGCACGGAGGACGATCACTCCGTAATGCGCAGCGGGGTCTGGCTAGGGGAAGGACTTTGAAGCGAGGAGGATGGAGCTCAAGAGTAGGTTCTCTGGCAGCGCCCCGCGGAACTACACGTCGGGGAAGGGATTGGAGTGGTTCGCCATACCTTGGGAAGGTGAGAATGAAAAAGTTGATCAAAGAAAGAGACGAACCAGATGGCGAGGCAGCGCCATACATCATGAGGAACGAACTCGACGTCCAGGCCATCAATAAGGCCCTGCTTCAGGTTTCCATCGGGGTCAAGGAGAGGGGCGTTATCGACGGGACCGAGATCCTGCTCGGTGACGGCACCCTGCTTGTCCTCTTCGCCGGTGCAAGCCTTTCTCCAGCGCTTCCACCAGGAGTGGGCGACAAGGAACCAGTTTTCGCCGATTTCCATCTGTTTCTTTTTACCATCCTCTACGAGGGCCAGCTTTTCGGCGAGAGTCATGTTGGGAGTGGAGGCTAAGTGGCCGGGAAGAGTGAGATTAGGGGAGGATTCGCCCTGGGATGCCATGTATGCGTCGATATCCTTGTCCTGATCCGCAAGAGAGAGGGTGGACATCTGATCTGCTTGTGTAGAGTTGTTGGCGGCATCCTGGACGGGCGCTTCTGAGACGGCCCGCTTTACAGACGCAGACGACTTGTCCGAGTGCATTGACTGGCTGCGCTGGCGCTTTCTGCTAAGTTGTCTGGTGGACTCTGCGGTCGGCGAGGGGGAGCTGGCGGGCGAGGGCAGCGAATTCATGGCAGTGAGATGTGGCGCAAAGAACAATCAACGCGTCTACTTTAGTGTCAAAGTCACAAGTCACAGTTACAGTCCTCCTGTTGCAGAGTGGAAAGAGTGAGCACATGAACACTCTGAACCCACCATGTCCATCCAAAGTACGCACATCTTTCACTCTTTTCTCTCTCCCCTGACCGCCCCTCTAGGCAAGCATTTTCTGAACACCTCGGAATCACTGGTCGTCGACTCGCTCAAAGGCCTCTGCGCCCTCAATCCACAGCTCGCCCTCGATGTTGAGAACAAGAGTGCGTGGGAACACACTCTGCACATCTTTCATCGTTACCCAATCTCTCCTCCTCTAGCCGTATTCATCGCCAATCAAGATCGTTCAAAGGTCGCCCTGATGTGTGGCGGAGGCTCCGGTCACGAGCCCGCTCATGCAGGCTTCGTAGGTACACAAGTCGTTCATCTTCATCGACAATCATGACTACCCCTATCTAGGCGAGGGCATGCTGACGAGTGCGTTATATTGTGTCCGCAAAAGCGACCTGTCCCTCAATCGTACATTATTAAGGTGCCGTCTGCGGGAATGTTTTTGCCTCCCCAAGCGCTGGTCAAGTCCGTCGCGGCATAGACTTGATTGAAAATGAGAAAGGGTACGTAATATGTCTCTAGCCAGTACAAAGCAACTCACTTGGTGATAGAACCGTGATTATAGTCAAGTAAGCTGCCATTATAGTCTGAGAAACCGCCTTTCCTGACATTAATAGGAACTATACCGGTGATGTCCTTAATTTCGGTTTGGCCAAAGAGCAATATGCGGCTACACACTCAGAGAAGGCAAACCATGTCAAATTCGTCATTGTCGGTGACGATGTTGCCGTTGGTAGGACTCAGGGAAAGATCGTGGGTCGTAGGTACATGTGTATTCAACTTGCTGCGCTCTACCCCAACCGACAACTGTTTACAGAGGGCTAGCCGGAACCGTCCTGGTATACAAGATTGCTGGAGCCTTGGCTCACCGAGGTGGCTCGCTCGACGAAGTTCATAAAATTGCAGAATGGACATCTCAGAACATCGCCACCGTTGGTACCAGTCTTGGTCATGTTCATGTAGGGCCGTTTCGTTTGCTACCTGTTTGATCTTCCACCTTACACCTGCTGGCTCATACCAGGTTCCCGGAACTGCTCCTCTCGAAACAAATCTGGGACAGTCTGAAATTGAAATTGGCATGGGCATACACAACGAAAGCGGTCATCAAACCGTCTCACCCACTCCACCATTGTCGAAATTGATTCTAAGGTTGATTGACATGATGACATCGACTTCAGACCCGGACCGTTCCTTTGTTCCATTCAAAGGCCAAGACGATGTTGTGCTACTAGTGAATAATCTCGGTGGCCTGAGCGAGCTCGAACTTGGAGCCATCGTTGGACAAACTAGAGATGCTCTCGATGTTCGTGGCCTCAAGGCGTTGCGTGTATTGTCTGGCAGCTTTATGGTGAGGAATTTACTAATTAACGTCACTTCTACTAATAAACTCACAGAGCAGCTTGAACATGCCCGGATTTTCTATCACACTTCTTTTGTTACCGCGCGAAGGCGATGCTTCAGCCCCTTCTGCTCAGCTGATCTTGTCCCTTTTAGACGATAAGCCTGATGTTCCTGGCTGGAAATGGTCCTCCGCGCAACCTCCTGCTGCAAAAGCATCTCAGATCATTCAGAGTACCGCGAAAGCGCAGCAAACTAAACCAAGAATTTTAAAGGCTGCTGATCCTCATGCTTTCGTAAAGAAAATTCGACAGGCAGCCAACGCGCTAATTAACGCTGAACCCGATATCACTCGAATGGATTTGATTGCCGGGGACGGTGACTGTGGACTCACGCTCAAGGTATGAAAGAAAAACCACTATTTAGTACTTATCTGACTCATCATCCTCTAGGCGGGTGCAGAAGGTATGCTTCTTGCCACTAATCTTCTTGTTCAGCAGACATGACCAACTTGTCTAGCTATACTCAAGGAGATTGACCAGAACGCCATCAATGGCAATGATATAGCAGGATCCATCATGGCAATATCTCAAGTGTCAGAAGAAATCATGGGTGGTACTAGTGGTGCTCTTTACTCGTATGTTTCATAATTTCACCCATCTCACAATTCACGTCGATCCTCGAACAGCATATTCTTCTCCGGGCTTTCTCAAGGTTTACAAACTACGTCAAGTGACGTCGTGGATCCGCATGCCTGGGCTCAAGCATTGAAGACGGCTTTGGACAATTTTTACACCTACACCCGAGCTCGCCCGCCCTCTCGTACTCTCGTTGATCCCTTGGATGCTTTCATTACTGCACTTTCTGCTAGCGGTGGTGAACGTCTTGCTGATGCTGTTCGTGCAGCGGACAAGGCTGCAGAGGCGACAAAGGATCTGGAAGCCAAAGCTGGGCGGAGCGCATACGTTGAGGGTGATAAACTCAAACGAGAGCAGGTTCCTGATCCAGGTGCATGGGGTGTCAAAGTCATTTTAGAGAATATCTCTGCGTGAAATAATCGACGAGAAGAGTTGGGAGAAATTGGAAGTTCAAAGTCTGTCTGTATTTTATGAAAATATGTATATTCTTAGTTATTATGCCGTTACCTCAAATTTCAACTTGAAAATAGGTCGTCTGCCGACCTCCTGATCAAATGGTCCAAATCACATGTACTGTAAATGACCCTTGCCATCAGCTGCGAGCGGTGGAAGAAATGTTCCGGGACTGGGGGGCGGACCTCGCCGCATTGTAATTCAAATCTGCGCTTAAAGGTATCGGAGGTCTAATGAATCGTGCAAGGAGTAATGGTGGAGAAATTTGATGAACCGGTGATTGAACTGGTTCAGTAATAAAACTTGGGATGATAGAATCTTAAATCTTTTATGAGCGGTCTTTTTGGAATACGGCACTATATATAATATGTCCCTTCCACTGCACATGATGATTGTTTTTGGATCTGAACGCAATGGTTATGATATTTCAAAACCTTTTTTGGTCGGGGTTTGTAATTACTCAAGTTACGCGTCTTATCCTGTAATTAAGTACTGGGACTTTTAACCGCGGGATTCTAATGAACTGTTGATCATGTTGTTGAACCGAACAGAAGTCTCGTTCACAACCTTCTGAGTTCTTGTGTCCGGGAAGATGCAGGAAAGAGAAGTTGATAAAAATAGGATCGATCGATCGTTTGGAAATGCCCCAGCACTTTCCTGGCGTTGTGGGGTTCCCGAAGCGGTGAGGAGGCACATAGTCACTAGGCTCATAGCTAGTCTTATTGGACAGTGGGATACTTGACAGCGGATCAGGGTTAGGTTTGGGACTATCGCATTCCATAATTTCCACGACTGAAGCTCAGAAAGCGTAAAAATTTCGAGCGCATGAAGGTTAAGTGACAAATATCAAGTGATATTATTTCTGTCCTGCATTTTTAAGTCTTGTGGATACGCCAGGATACGGCCCCGACGGCTCCGGTCCAAAAGTTGCATTACAATGTACTGTATATCCAAATTCTCATACGCACCAATTCATTTGTGTAAGGAGAATGAAAGTGGCGTGTGTCTTGTAGGGAAAAGAAAGGACACGGTTTGAGAGGTTGACCCTTGGCACTTGCTCCAAGGTGTGAGAAATTTTATGAATGTGTCTATTTAAGCTCCTTCACGGCCGTATGGAACTTAAATGATACATTCCTGACATTTGTTCTGACAGAGTTTGAGACACTTTCCCTTCCCGCCTCCCCCGAAACGTGACGCTCAACGCTCGAACCATGATCTTGAAATAAACGCATACACATGCACACGCACACACATCGTTCTCTCGGTTTAAATTGACCGAAAGAATACAGATTGCTTGTCATTTGAACCAGTTCGAACCTCCGTTCTACTTATGTGTATGTCTGTTATTCCCAAGTGCCATGTGCTTCGATGTCAACCTGAAGAAGTAGAGAGCCTGATAGTTCCTGACTCCCATTATACGCCTCAGGGGCCACGTCAAAAACCGGATGACCAAAAATTCTGTTTTCACTATGGGCTTTACCTTATCACGGGGGAGCGCACAAAGATTGTAACCGTGGCATAGTAGATGATGGTCCCACATCAATAATCTCCTAAGCGAAATTAATAGATATCTGGAAATTGCCACATTGCAAGCTACGCGATATGTCATACAAGGGAATCGGACTACGCCGTCACAGGAAGGAATCCTTATTACAGTCGTGTGAAGAGAGTATTAATCATGAGTATCATCAAATGCAGGGAATCGAATTGAATTTAAGTGCATGAATTTTATATGTAGGAGGGTTGGATAACAAATGAAACACCGAATCGAATTAAACTCTTTCCTTCTCCTCCGCTCCATCGTGAGAGCTGTCCTTGTCGGTATCCCTGATGGCATGTCTCCTGCGGTGGACACTGGCTGCGCGCCAAGACACAGACTGCCATGGGTAGACCTCCCGGTACATGTCGTCGATTTCCTCGAGAGAAAGTCCCTTCGTCTAATATGACGACCCACGTTATTTACTTCTCGCGGATGAAAAAGTCATGGTTACGAACCTCGGGAATGCAGAACCAGGTGAAAACAAAGGCGGCTGCACAGGTTGAACCCCAGACAAAGAAGACTTTGCTTTCGAGACCGGCGGAGCCGGGCGTTTTGTTCACCAAAAACGGAGCTAGCAGTCGGAATCAGAAAATGCATTCACCAGTGACTGGTATGGTATAACTCTTACTTGCATAACCAATGCCAAAGTTCCAAAGCCAGTTGCTAGCGGTGGAAAGTGACATGCCCTTTGCACGAACCTGCAAGGGGAATATTTCACCAGTGATGACCCAAGCAATGGGGCCCCACGTGGATGCGAAGAAGGCCTACCACACACAATATTAGTACTGGCATCGAGTGGTCAATGATTATCACTCACGATATAAATACAAACGAAGGCGATAAGGACTCGCTGACCAGCAAGATTATCCACGGAGACGGTGACTCCGACAATGGCGACAATGAATTCACACAGAGACATGCCAGCGGCACCGACGAGGAGAAGACGCCGACGACCGAATCGCTCAACACCCCACATACCCGGCAACGTCATAAATACATTAACAATACTTGTTGCGATAGTGATGAGGAAACTGTTTTTAATTCCGGAATTTGGAAAAAGGTAGTCCCATAGTAAAAGATGAAATTGACTGCAGAAACGGATCCCTGAGTTTCCATGATGTCCTAAGCAGCAACATAAAACAACTCACTGCCGGTAAGTTGTTGCCAAGCCTGAAGAAAGATACCGCTGACGGTACGGAATAGAATCTTGTTGTCGGTGGACCTAAAGCAATCCATATAGGAGTTAGAACTAAGCGCCTTTTCGGCTTCCAGGTTGGTTTTGATCTCATCGAGATCAGCCACAAGTTCAGGAGCATTGCTACTAAGGCCAGTAAGGCGACCAAGTGATTTGGCTGCCTCGGCATCGCGGCCACGCATAATGAACCATCGTGGAGACTGTTAATGAATGAGGATCTGCATAATACGGTTGCGAATATTATTCATTACCTCTGGCAAAAAGAACATTCCGACAGCTAAAACGAATGCCCAAATGAATTGGACCGCTGTGGGTATTTGCCACGAGGAATGATCGGTTCTGTCCTTCGTAGCATCATTGATCACTGCAGCAAGAAGTAGACCAATGGTGATGGCCCATTGGTACCCGGACACAACTGCACCCCGGATCCATTTAGGCGAGCTGTTTTTTATATATCAGTTCAGCGAAAAAGACAACTTTAGAAGATGCCCTGACCATTCCGACTGATACATGGGGACCAGACAAGAGACCAAACCAACACCTAAACCGGCGAATACACGACCAACAACCTGGGAGAACATGAATCAGATGAGACTGAAATAACAGCAAAGACGACTCACAAAGAGGGCGAGACCAACTGAGTTGGATCCAACTTGCAAAGCAACTCCAAAGGAGAAAACAAGAGTAGCAAAGATAATGCCCTTGGGTTCATCTCAGAATCTTCACAAGGAGCAGACAAGGGTGAGCACATACCCATTTCCGGCCGATATAATCAGCAACGGGAGCGCCTAGAAGAGCTCCGAAAAAGGTACCAGCAGATAAAATTGATACCACTAAGGACTCGCGGGAAGAGGAGAGGGCAAGCTGTCCGTCCGAATTTAACTCGTCTCCGAACCTCCTTAACCATGGTTCCATTACTTTGACACCGTTTATGACCCCAGTGTCGTAGCCAAAGAGGATACCGCCAAATGCGCTGAATGCTAATTGGTGGGTATGAGCCATCCGAAGTTCACGGTCCTGCTACTAGGATGCTCACCTGTCATGGCGATACCCGCCCACTTGTTCTGAGGATACATGTGAGTGGAGTCGCTGAAGGGTAGAAAGGGAACAGACTTTGGGAGCATTTGCGCCTATGCCACCGCCGGTAGCTATTGGACCTCCGGGCATCTTCGTTTTCTCAAAATCTGAGGGGGTGAGGAGGGGAAACCAGGGGAAACCAGGTGAGTTGGCTCGAGGAGAGGGCCGGGCATTTTATAGTGAAGGAAGAAGTCGAAACCAGTTCAAAGCGAACCACCACACTCAGATCTGAGATCCGATCCACGATGGCCGATCTCGCGGTTACATATTCAATCAGATGGTAAACTTAGATAGCTACTCGCTTGACCAATCCTTTGACGCAAGGTACCACATGGGCTCTTGCTATTAACCCACCAGAACTCCATTGTAAGCTTCAAATGCTACTTCACCGCCTCACCCTTATGATTGTAACTGACGGCACCAGACTGCCTCGATCCGCCCGACAAGCTTCTCGACCCATCGGCTCCTGATGCGCTCAGTTCTCATTTTTGGTCAATGTCCTCCAGCCATCGCATAATAGCAATTAGACATCTCCAGTAATTACCTTAGAGGCAAAACCGGAGAGGCCGCATACCAATAGGTGTAGCCCCTGCAAAGTTCAAACCCAAGATGTGAGGATCCGGTTAGCCTTGCTTGGCAGTGAGAATATCTCATCATGTTTGGGTTACAAATTTTACAAATTGATGTTTCTCCCCGCTTCTTCTCCGTGCATATGTTTTTCCTGATCGTTGCGTGGTTCCCCATTTCGCTCCAAGTTGTCATAGGTTGTCATCCCTTATTCAAACCCTTCCCACCCCGTGGGTCGGCCCCGCCGCATCAACTAGTATCCCCCTTTTGTTCATGCTGCACGTGCTCTCCTCCGACTCGCTTGCAGGAATATCCGCTCAGAGTTTACTAATGCCAGAAATAAGTAGAATACGTTCTTTACATCCCACCGCGTTTTTGCTTCGGTGTCAGGCAGGAGCGACAAAGTGCGTCAGACAGAAAGACTTATACGAATGTTTTTAAGATACATATATGAAAATCGAGATGTAGTGGCGCCATTTTGTTAGTGATAGCTTGGCCTGGTGCTAACCTTAACGCTTATTCTTCTACTGTCATGTACTAACAAATCTCGTGAATAGCACCAGGGCTCTTGCCATGAACTCGTGCACAGACAACTTTAAGTATGGGTTACGGACACGGAGCCTGTAATGTAAAGCATATTTATGATTCATTCGGTTCAGAGCTTTGCGTGTTACCAGGTGATACCCAATATATATATAGGCTTCCAGGTGGGAGATATATGTGGCAATTTCAGAGGGAAAGGAAACGGGATACAAGTTTTCCGATTATTATTACTTAGATGAGCTTCAATTTAATGACCCGATCGTTATCGGGGTTACGCTTGGGTTGATCGGTCCGCCTCGGCACGTGATGTTTGCCCGCGCCACGTCCGACCGGACTCCGACTAGCGTTCCTGTTGCAAAAAGTTCTTGACCTCCCGACCTATGGGTCAGACAACCTCTATCCCAACGCATGAAAAATCCTCTTCATCGCCCTCAGTGTCCTTGCATCGTGAGGCCACGTTAACATCTACATCCGCCAAATGTCCTGTTGACCACACACGACCGCAAGCTCAAGCTACCCAGCCGAAAGCTTCACAGTGTCCCGTTCAGCATGACAAAGTTCCATCACAGAAATCGGGTGAATGTCCAGTAGAGCATGGAGAATTAAATCCATTAAACCAAATGCCGAGCCTTGCAAATGCGCCGCAACACGGTCAGTCGATGGAATTGCCTGCGGAACGATCCGAGTCGTCGATACCAAGGGATGGAAACGAGAAGTGGCAATACCCTTCTCCACAGCAATTTTACAATGCACTTGTGCGGAAGGGATGGGAGACATCGGAGGAACACATCGAAGTGATGGTCGAGATTCATAACTTTTTGAATGAGCAGGCCTGGCAGGAGGTCTTGAAATGGGAGAAGCGACAATACGGGCAAGTCGTTTTTTTCAGTTCATTCACGTTTATGGAGCTCATTTCCTCTGTTGCTTAGTGACGACGATATTCAACTGGCGAGGCTGAGAGGACGTCCTGGTGAGTTGTCACCGAAAGCGCGTCTGTTCATGTTAGCCGGTTGGCTCCTTCCCTCTCGCTTTGGGTAAGCTCTAGCTTTTTTGTTCCCAAGCATCCCTGTAATGCAGGCTTGTTATTATATTTTTAGAGATGAACCACCGTTTGACCGTCATGACTGGGTTGTTCGTCGACCAAAGACGGGTGAAGAAATTCGCTATGTGATTGATTACTATTCCGCCCCTCCTGAGCCGGATGGTTCCCCCGCATTCTCACTCGACGTGCGTCCAGCCCTTGATAGCCTCGGAAGCTTAAAGGAGCGAATTGCTGTCGCAACTGAGGAGGCTTGGGCCGCCTTCCGTGAACACGAGAAGGAATCCAAATCGGATGCCGATCGACATTAAGTATCTTTACTACGCCTCACATGTCTATATCACCCTCCTCTCACTCTTAGATAGTTTTAGCGTTATGGGCATGCCTGAGGTGCACTTGCGTTATCAAGAGTTTCTGATTCTACTCTATTTAATAATGTGTAACTCGATAGCTTAGGCAGTGCTTGCTTAATCGGATATATGTGAATTATGCCGCTTCTGAGCTCAGGGCCGGGCACTGGGCAGCCCACCGGCCAGCGGTTACCAGTCTTAGTCATCACCGGTGCTCGAGCACGTGACTCAAAATCTTGAGTTGATCGGGACAAATCGAGCAAGTCTGCAAACGCCAGTATGCTTCCTAGAAATCTTCAGGCCCTCGTCGTCCGCAATGCTCTCCATACTCGTCGGTGTGCTACACGGCCGACAGCATTTTCTCCTTCATTTCGGATAGCTGCACAACCTTTCAATGCTGCAGGCTTCCACTCGTCATCGCGGCGACAAAACGAAATTCCCAAGTCGCCATTTCAGACTTTCGTTGAGGTGCTCAAAGAAGAGCTTAAAAAGAATAGGGAACTGCAGGAAAATGTCAAACAACTACAGGGTGATGTTGACAAGCTCCAGGACTCGGAAGCCATGAAAAAAGCTCGCGCCGCGTATGAACGTGCTCGGGTATGTATTGCGTCATATTCATTGTGATGTTCATTGCTTAAATGCCTGTTATAGTTAACTTCTAGTATTAAAGAAAATCCTCGTTTGCGAGCAGCGGCAGAGGAACTTAAGAAAACCGGTGTCAAAGTCGGCGATGCTGTTTCCGAAGCTCTCAAAACTATGGAAGAAAGTGAAGTCATGCGCGCCGTATGTCGCCCCTCATCCCGCGCTGTTTTGTAGAACTCATTTTATAACGGTAGATTTCCCGCGCGACTAATGCTGTTTCAACGACCATTGACAAAACGACCGAGCCCATCCGGAAAACAGCTGCTTACAAGGCACTGTCGGACACACTTGTTGATGCGCTTGACGACTCAGGTAGTGCGAAGCACGCCGGTTTTGAAGAGAGAGAAGCCCGTAGGCTACGACGCCAGAAACGTCTGGTAAAAGCAGGCAAGGAGCGCATTGGTCGTGGTCGAGTAAAGGAAGATCCAGAGCAAGCACCTTCGTTTCTTCTCTGCATTTACTTTTGTCTCATGTTTTTTCAACAGAGCAGGTCAATCCGTCGTGTTACACAAAGATTCACCCAAACAGGAAGCTTGGAACCGACTTAAAGAGACAAATCCTGTCTTCCGGTCATTTGCTTCTATGCGCCAGGCTTACGACGAGTCAGAAAATCCCGTCGTAAGTTCTATGCGTACTGTGACCCAAACGATCGGCTCGTGGTTCGACGAGACTGAGAATGCCCAAGTACAACGGCTAATGAAGCTTTTGGACCCGACGTTTTCCCGTGAGGGCTTTGAGCGGGAATTGAGGGAGTATATTGTTCCGGAAGTGGTAGATGCATATTTGTCCGCCGATCAAGAAGCTCTCAAGGCCTGGTGTGGTGAAGCCGTGAGTGCTTTTGCGAATTTCTGCAACTTGAATAATCAATCGTCATATGTAGACCTATAACGTTCTCTGGGCTACTATGGAACAATATCTTCGTCAAGGCTTGGTCAGCGATAGCAAAGTACTTGACATCCGTCAAGTCGATGTGAGTCTAATCTTCTTTTCCTTTGTCTATATTGGTTGATGACACTCATCAGATATCTGACGCCAAAATTTTGGACAACAACGTCCCCATATTCCTCGTCACTTTTGTGACACAGGAAGTCTTAATGTTCCGCAACGTGAAGACTGGTGAAATCACTGTTGGTGCTGATAACAAGGTAGAACAGTGTGTATATGTTGCTGCCATCACTCGAGTGGAGGAGGAGCTCGACCACGAGCTAACGGGAGGATGGAAAGTCATTGAGGCAAGTCTTTTCTGCTAATAATGAACAGTGTATGGAGCTCACGATTTTCTTAGATGGGCCGCCGTAGTGGCAGAGCATACCTATAAAGTAGGAGCAATTCTCATATTTCTGCTATCTAGCATTACCCCGCCACTCATTTGCACTTATTATAATCGCATATATTCTCATACATTCACATGGATGCAGTACTAAAATAGTAATAATAAGTTGACGAATTGCCCAAATGATGAACTAGTCAAGTCAAAGAGGAGTGCAGCCTGAATTTCTGGATCCGACGCCGCCGGCGCGACGCGTGTCACGTGATTCAATGAAGGTGCCAAGGAACTTTAATCAGAGCAGCACTCTTTTTACCAGCTTCATCAATGTCGAGATCCCAGTCCGGCCTTGGAAAGCTCCAACGCGACTGGTCAAATGCCTCAGATTCCTCTGCCTCTTCCTCAGCTGAACTTATAGAATGGGAGCCCACACAACGAACAAAGAAACCAGAGCAATCGAAAGATGATAAATTGGAAAACGCTAATAAACGTCTGTTACTTATAAAGCAGGCACTTGCGTCGATGAATGCGGATAAACCTGCCTCATCTTCTGCCACGAGTCCTTTGTCAAAGTCCGCTATAGCAGACCCTAACCGACCCGCGAGTAAACGACCTATCCTCCAGTCGGATGATGGTGCACCCGCCAAGAAACGCAGAGAATTACCACCATCTTGGAGAGATGACGGTCTGTCAGATTCGGGGTTTAAGGGTAGGGACTGGTCGACGTTTAGGAATGGTATGCAGAGGAGCAGCGGCACTATACCGGCTCCCAATAGCTCGGCTTCTTCGACTTCAACAAAAACTAGCCAAGTGGCCCCAATATTTTTAAGCCAAGAGCAGACGCATATACTGAAGCTCGTCAAAGATGGCTGTAGTGTTTTCTATACCGGAAGTGCCGGTGCGCGTCTTGCCAACAATTAAGTTTTCATAATATTCAATATTTAACTTTGCGTTCCGTGCATTAGGTGCTGGTAAATCTGTTCTTTTACGGGAAATTATCAACACTATGAGAGTCAAATATTCCCGTATTTCAGAAGCAGTGGCTGTAACAGCATCTACTGGTTGGTTTATCTTATCTTTTTTCTATGATGTGTATTTATCACAGTTTGTCAGGTATTGCCGCCTGTAATATCGGTGGTGTTACAATCCATTCATTTGCCGGTATTGGTATTGGTGATGGCGATGTGAATCAATTAATGAGCAAAATCAGGAAGAACAAGAAAGCCGCCATGCGGTGGGCCAGGGTGAAGGTTCTCATCATTGATGAAGGCATGTCCAATTCCATTCGTGTCAGAGAAAGTGGAACTTGAATGATTATGTAGTTTCTATGCTTGACGGTGACCTTTTTGACAAGCTCGCGCAGATTGCGTGTATAATCAAGAAGCGGACTGAGCCCTTTGGTGGTATTCAAGTGAGTTGGAGCGGAAATTCTAATCGTATGCGTGGCTGATTCGTGTACAGCTCGTTGTTACTGGAGACTTCTTCCAACTTCCTCCCGTCACCAAATTTGGAGCAACGCAAGTCAAATTCGCTTTTGAAGCTGAACATTGGAATACCGCCGTTAAGAAAACTTTTAACCTCACGAAGGTTTTTCGACAGAAAGACCAAGGTCTGTATCATGAGTGATATGTGATTTTGAAAGTGAAGCCTGACAATTGTTGTGTATAGAATTTGTCAACATGCTGAATGAGATGCGATTTGGGCGCCTCAGCCAAAAATCAATTGCCAAGTTCAGAAGCCTTTCTAGAAATGTTGTGTACGATGACGGACTAGGCCCCACCGAATTGTACATCTTGTTCAGGACACTCACGGTCACCTTGAAGTTAACTGACTAATTGATTAGGTTTCCTCGTCGTGAAGACGTTGAGAGGTCCAATGCACTAAGAATGCAGCGACTCTCGAGCGATGAAATCACATATCCAGCTGTGGATGGTGGTGGTTCAGATGCGATGACAAGAGATAAAATGCTTGCGAATTTTATGGCCCCCAAAGAGCTTCGCCTTCGCGTTGAGGCTCAAGTCATGCTCATTAAGAACATCGATGAACAACTAGTCAATGGGACGATGGGTCGTGTGATCGCGTTTATGAATCCAACGAACCTTGCTGAAAGTGGCTCCGATATTGCCAACGGAGTTGGCATCACTGGCGCAATACCTAAAAAGGCGTACGTTGGTACCTCCAAACCCTGGCCGCAAGTAGAGTTCTCTTTGGCCAATGGCGGAAAAAAGACCATGGTGGTGGCACCAGAAACGTGGAAAATTGAACTACAAACCGGAGAAGTTCAAGCTTCCAGAATTCAGGTGCTCTCGCAACGTCAAGTCCAAAGCAACTAATTAAACCTATGTCTAGTTTCCGCTTATTCTGGCGTGGGCGATGAGCATTCACAAATCCCAGGGCCAAACTTTGGAACGCGTCAAGGTAGATCTTAATCGTATCTTCGAAAAAGGTTCGTGCTTTGGTTTGCCCTTTTTCCGTTATCAACCCTTTTTCTCCTCGCGGTACAGGCCAAGCGTATGTTGCACTGTCCCGAGCCACATCATTGGATGGACTACAAGTCCTAAACTTTGACCCGCGCAAGGTGCGAGCCAATTTGTTCTTTTTTGAGTATAATAAGGAATACGTTGTTCCCAGGTCAATGCACACGAGAAAGTTGCGGAATGGAGCCGGACTTTAGAAACAATCGCTGAGCGTTCTTGAATCACCTTTCGGGTTTTACTTCCTGACTATATAACTATTATGCGCGCTTGGACATCGTCTCATCTTTGACTTATGCATTAACCTACTTACCCAAAATACTATACCCATTGTTCTATTCGATTTTAACTCTTTGTGCGGCGCTGTTCACAGTTACCGGTCGATTCGAGCGGTTTTGTTCTATTTTAGGATTAGCTTCTATCTGGAGTACAATAAGGCAGTTGCTTGCTACGGTACAATGACTTCTCCGTCCATTCCTTTTGTCACCCCGGAATACACTTATAAGCACTGCGCCCGGACGTCTCACCTTGGTGCGATCTGGATCTGCCACCTCACGACTGCTACACTCGATATCACCCTGATATCCACCAATTTTTTCTGCCTCACGTCGCTCTTTGATTGTTTCTAGTTATAAAGATCTATCACGCTCATTAGCTTTGCTGTGCATTTCGTCGTCCCTCTTAAAGACCCATCCCTTTCACGTCTGCAGACGACCATCTTCCCCACATCATTTCTTGCCTTTACCATGTCTATAATCGCTCGTGATCCCAACTTTACCTGGTCCTCTCCTTTGGCCAACGATGCTTCCGGTGAAGAGTCAGTATACCATCTCCGCCCAGGGCCTTCTATGTCGTAACTAACTCGGTGCATTAGGTCCTCTAGTTCCCGTCGAGATGTCTCCCATACCAAACAAATCGAACGCCGCCTCGTCAAGTTCTGGAAAACATTGACCAACACGACAAGGAAACAGGAACGCGTGTCCATCTATGCCAAAGATTTTGTCTTTGTCACTTCAGCGGCGTCGTGTCGAAGGAGTAATATTATGGCATTACAAACATGCCGTGAGCAGACTCAACACCAATCACAGCTGTATCCAGCACCGTCCGAGGCATCAGCATCATTGGCACTGCCTCAATATTCGACTGTCAATTCCGACCCGATTTACATGAGTACCGAACTCTGTAAACTGTAGGTAGGGTTGTTATCGTTTGCTATTGATGTTCGTCGTCGTCGTCGTCGTCGTCATCTGCTCGGCGCGTGCGTATTCCTTGGACACACACACAGGACTCAGGGTTACTCGATATGTGGCAGTTCGCTTTGAACCTGCCACTCTTCCGGTTATGTCAATCATGAACATGACCACTATACTCCATCATCTCGGATGATTAACGAAACATTCTCTTTTTTTTTGTGTGGCGTATTTGGTCTCTTGCTGTCGTGAACGTTTTCTCGTTGATCATCCATGGACCTCTACTTTCTTGTTGTTGTAATGTGATTGTTTCAGTACCACATATCGTTACTATCATTGTTGCCAGTGTTAGGCTTAATAGTACAGTACACACGTAGCTTAAATTGTAAGTGATTAAATGCCGTTATGTGTTATGTTGATTCAGAAAGCTATAAAATGCTGTTTCCGTCGGAGCACTGATATTACACATTCAATTATGAGAAGTGCCCCGATTAGATCGATCGTCTCAAAGTTCCACCCGTGATCACTAGGTGATCTTGGAGGCCTGACTGTAGCGTTCAGACAAAACATGTAAGTTGGCGTACAATGGAATCGTCTCACAGCATATCGGTGTTTACTGGCAGTCACTAGTCGATATGATGACACTAAATGACATGAGCGGCACTTTGAATTGTTGATTCATGATGTATGATGCATGATGAAAGGACTCCAAAGGCGATGCAAGCCGCGAAACATTCAGAGCGTTTTGATGTCCATTTAGTATCAAGTCCCTGATGCGTCAAGTATTGATTTGCAAGATATTTATGTGAAGCCAAATTATGGATGTCAGAGAATAAAATTATCAGCCCAGTGTTTGACAACACTCGCCCCCTTCTTATGTTGCGGAAAGATATTCGCATCTCGACCGACGATCATAGCGTGCGAATTCCTGACCCACGGGAAAAATGCACATTCCTTCTTCCAAGGGAGTGTATTCAGAGATTTCGCCATACGCTTCTGTAGCGGAGTCACAACAGGATGAAGTTTGATCTTGATGACTGGTAGTTGTTCGTTTGCCTCTTCGTCCACTGGCAATGAGACTCGTTCGATCTCTTGTTCCATACTTCTGTATGCGGCCGCGAGTCTTTCACGGAAAGTAGCGTCAGCCTCGAGTTTCTCTACGCGAGCCCTCGATCTATGATTATGCAACGTGCAAAGAGAAACCAGATACAGCAGAGCGGGAACCGCGAGAAGAGGCAACAAGGAATACAGCACCTGCGAATCCGATTCGATCAGCAAAAATATAACGAGCATAGGCACATACATACGAGATTGTAAGGAAACTTGAGGTGGACGGTAGGCGGCAAAAGAGGTATGGGTCTGATCCTGTCAAACCACTCCGAAGTCCAGGGTGCTGGTTTAGGAGGTGCACTATCTGGTAGCGTGAATTTCTCAAGCACGTATGGGTATTCTTCTAGTTTCTTTCTGTCAAACTGTTGGAGCATGCTAGGGCTGGATATAAGAGATAATGCGTACATTTCAAGGCCGTTGCATATGTATTCCGCGAAGACATCCCGAATTTCTATTGCGGACGTACAGTAGGGAACAGTTACATCATTGATCCTGCAATTGGTCACCAATAGTGCCTGGGCAGACGTAAAACATTCTTACGCATTTGCGTATAGTCGCATATACTTGAATTGTGCCAAACCTTGGTAGAAGAAATCATCTAGAATTGAAAGTGTGAAGTGTAGACTGTCAGTCTATGGACGATGGACTTACTGGGATCAGCCATGACCTCAATTAAAGGACGTCCACCATCATATCGATCTTGACAGAAGAACTGTTCACCCGTCTTTGACAAGAGTTTTGAACCTACGCAATTCACAAACCACGATACCAGAGTTGGATACTTCAAGAGACCGAGGTGTGGAGTGGCGAAGGTACAAAAGTTGACAGGCTCTACATTGTCGAAGAATCCCTTCTTTTGGAGAATACTAAGTTGCACATGTCAGACTCAGAGTGTGGCGCAAGATCAACCGCAGTGTTCTCACCCAATCATATAGCGTGCAATCATGCCACCTAGACTGTAGCCGGTGATAGATAACTTCACGACTTTCTTGTTGTTGCTCTCGAGCGTTTCCACCCGCTCCAGGACCTGGTGGCGCGCTTTGACTGAGAATTGTCTAAGAGCCGGACAGTGTGGCGCACCTCTTCCGTGACGCGCTCGCCATTCCAGTCGATTCCATCGTACGTCCAACGGGCTTTGATACATTTAGCCACCAAGATATCGAGCTCTTCTTGTTCTGCAGGGCTGGAGTATTTGGCAACGATGGCGGCCTTCAAGACGGCCATGTGGCGGGGACAGCCCCACATACCGTGGATCAAGACCAAGAGATGTATGGGTTTATTTGAGGTAGTTGCAGACGACGATGAGTCCGATGATGAGTGCATTTAAGTGTGGGGAGACAAAAGAGAAGAGATCGTTACGTAGAAGGGCGAACCGCTGTTAAGTACTTATGATTCATGACAGGGCTGTCATTTTACTTTTTCCATTTTGAGGTGTGGAGAGAAGCGCAGTGAATGGCGAAAGCCGCGTGTTGATGATCGTCTGATCTCTATACACGCAGCAATCTCGAGCACAATGTCTTCGGAGTAGCCAATGCTAATCGACTCAGATCACCCCATTACACAATAAAGCTCACGAGAACACTCTCGTAGTATCTCAGCGCCCAGTTACAGGGCACGATGCGACTATTGATTGTTTTATTCCAAGCGCAGGGCCTTCATTAGCCCACCCCGGTCCTCCATCTGGATTCTGCACCATCTACCTCGAGAATCTGAGGGACGGTCACCTGATTATAGTGCAATCCGTGACATCATTCTGAAATCGATATACTTATCGCGCACCCCCTCCCGTTAACCTGTAGCATTTCTCTCTTGCATTCAGTCGCCATGTCTTATCCTGTAAAAGAGATCCCGACTAAACCTTACGAAGGCCAGAAGCCAGGTACTTCTGGTCTGAGGAAACGGTAGATCACCCTGTAACCCCTCTAATGACATAGACTCACCGGCAACACCAGCGTCAAGATCTTTCAGCAAGAGGTAAACTCCTCGGAAACTTTATTTATCTGCTGGGTTGAATAGTTTGTGCAGCACTACACCGAGAACTTTGTTCAGTCCATCTTCGATTCCATCGATGCTAAGGGTTCAACCATTGTCCTTGGAGGTGATGGCCGATATTTTTCACAAGACGCTGTCCAGATCATCCTTAGGATTGGTTCCGCCAACGGCGTCTCCAAGTTCATTATCGGAAAGGATGGTATCTTCTCCACACCCGCTGCCTCCAATATCATTCGCAAGTACAAGACTACAGGAGGCATTCTTTTGACTGCTAGCCACAATCCGGGAGGCCCCAACAACGATTTCGGTATCAAATACAATGTCTCCAATGGTGGTCCCGCTCCAGAGAGCGTTACGAACACTATCTTCGAGAAAACCAAGACGATCTCGAGTTACAGGGTTATCGATGCACCTCCTGTTAGTTAATAATTTCCTTTTACGTTCATACCCTGAACCTCTTCGGTAGTTGGACCTTAGCAAAATCGGCGAAACCACTTTTGGCCCCACAAAGGTCGTCATCATTGACTCTGTTGCCGACTATCTCATCCTTTTGAAAGAGATTTTCGACTTCTCCCTCATCAAGTCCTTCCTTCAACAGCACAAAAATGATTTCAAGGTTCTATTCGACGGTCTGCACGGTGTCACTGGCCCCTACGCTCGTGCCATCTTCGTGGAGACCCTTGGGCTTGCTGAAAACACCATTCAAAATTGTGTACCTCTCCCCGACTTTGGCGGAGGTCACCCTGACCCTAACTTGACCTACGCTCATAGCTTGGTAGAAGCGGTCGAGAAAGGAAATATCCAGTTTGGAGCTGCTAGCGATGGGGATGGAGATAGAAACATGATCTACGGCAAGGGAGCATTCGTCACTCCCTCAGACTCTGTCGCAGTCATCGCTCAATGGGCAGATGCTATCCCCTATTTCAAGAAGGGTGGTGTTAAGGGTCTTGCCCGAAGCATGCCCACAAGCAAGGCTATTGACCTCGTTGCTCAAAAGAAGGGTTTGGAATACTTTGAGGTTCCCACTGGTCAGTAGTGTAGTTGTCATGTTCGTTCGACGGAGAACTCATTCAACGTATGACAGGCTGGAAGTTCTTTGGAAATCTAATGGATGCAGGTAGACTTTCTATCTGCGGAGAAGAATCTTTCGGTACTGGTTCCGATCATATCCGCGAGAAGGATGGTCTCTGGGCCGTCGTTGGTGAGTGTCAAAGAAAATGCGTCGAACTTCACCTGACAATTTGATCCAGCTTGGCTCAATATACTCGCGGCTGCTAACGCAAACTCTCCCAACAAGCTCATCGGTATCAATGACTTATTGAAGGAATTCTATTCTATCTACGGCCGCTCATTCTTTAGCCGATACGACTACGAGGAAGTATCTTCGGAGGGAGCAAATGCCCTTGTTGCCAATTTGGATCAGGCTTTAACATCCGGTTCGCTCAACAACACGGAATATGTCTCCGCTTCTACTAGCAACAAATTTGTCATTTCTGGGTTGTACAACTTCGAGTATAAAGATCCCATCGATCATTCCGTCGCCAAGAACCAAGGACATGTCATCACCTTCAGTGATGGTTCCCGTGTCGTTTTCAGGTTGAGTGGCACTGGAAGCCAGGGAGCTACTGTCCGCATGTATGTCGAGAGATACCTTGCGCCAAATGCTCCTGCGGAGGAGCTCAATAGAAGTGCCGCCGAAGGTTTAAAGGGTTTGATTGAGGTTGCTTTGTCAATCAGCAAGCTCAAGGAGTACCTTGGGCGCGACGAACCCACTGTTATCACCGTAAGTTGTCAATGAATCACTGTGCTCGCGGCCCACATCTTGACGTGTACTATTCAGTAACCGCCGTCTCCAAAATTTCCCATCATATACAGTTGTGAATCTCGGAAATGAAAATTTGAAATAGCAGGATTTTACAGTAGCAAGAGGGATTGTACGTCTAGAATACAAATTCCATGACATGTCGATACCTAAAGTTTTCCGTCAAATTGCTCGACGTCACCAAACGTTTCTGCAAATGCATAGCCGATCTCGGAAAGCATATCCTGAGTTACCAAGCTTCTCCCTGCCTTCTTGAAAGCCAAACGGCTGGCAGTACGGGTGACCATACTTCCACCAACGGCGGCAAGAAGAGGTACTCGAGATGCCGGAATGCTTTTATCTCTGATAGCGTCCAATTTTAGAACACATCTTGCTGACCCAATCCAATCCAACACTTACCCAAATGCTCCATCTTCAAAACACAAACCCCATGCAAGGAACGTACCCACGGTGCCGCTTAGAATATCACCTTGTCCACCGCATCTCTTATATCCACCAGGCACATCGACTTTGACAAGCTCATAGAATCCTTCTTTCTCTGGGTCTGCCCCAGACAAGTGACTCGCTGCGAGATCGGCATCCGGTCCATGGGTATCGGTAACAATCATATCTTGCGCTCCTTTCTGGAGTACCGTAACGCCTCCAAGTAACTTGGATAACAATCGAGCCCTTTGATCGACTGGAGTATCTGGACTAACGCCAACTTGGTCAGCAAGACGTTTGAATTCAACGAGATTGGGTGTAAGGACAGCGCGACGATATCCCTGAATTATGGATATGTCTTTTCCAACCAAGAAAAGTGCATCGGCGTCAAGGACAAGAAACATTCCATGGTTGCGAGCAATGCTGACAGCTGTACGTGCGAATTTTTGCATGTAATCTTCTCTTCCGAGACCTGGTCCGATGACGAGAACGTGGAGTCTGGAGAAGAGAGAATCTAGTTCGGATTTTACTGTCTCGACGGGTCTGGAAAGTCGAGGGTCAGACAAGGCGAGAGATTCAACAAGGTACATATGACTGACGCGTCCTGGCGGAGGATTGGATGGACGATCAGGTCTGGGGAATATGTTTTGATAGGTCCAGCAGCTGCAGGTGAGCAAATTACATGAGAAAGATCGGCTCCCTAGGAAAGCGTCCAGTGATTGAGCACGCATCGCGATTGCTTTGCATACCATCCGAAGAGCAGATATCGCAGCAAAGTAGGGCGCGCCAGTATAGCTTTTAATATCTGAACATACAATATGCAAGCATATTTCGAGAGTTCAACGCACTCTAGCGCGCCTCCGAGTACGCCGACCCTTCCTGATAAATGGTTTCAAGTCAATGTAGATGATATTCGTTAGTGTAGATAGGACTGACCAGACTGCCCTTTGTGAAGAGTACCATTGAGCGGTGGAATGAGTGCTTTTAGCTGCTCAAGGATGTGTCGCGGGATTGGCATGTCAGCGAAGCGAGAGAGAGTTATGACGTAATTCCACTTCTCATCGGCCAAGTATTCAGGAATCGTGAGAGAAGTATTCGCTTCCCATTATGGGAGGGATTGTTTCCAGAATCCAAAGGCATTGGCGTCGCCTCCAAGAACATGAAACACTCACTGCTAGTTCACACGAAAGTCAAAAAACAACGATTGATCATCTTGCTACCTCCTTAAATATTTTCAAGATAGAGGAACAATTTCACAATGCAGTTTGTGAATTTTTTGAAGCACGCGCATGATTGAAGTACGGCTTCTTATTTTGGTTTTGGTTTCGCTTTTATGAGAATCTACGACCAATATCTCAAATTTCAGCCTTAGCGACTCACTGATAAATCCCAAAAAAAAAATGCATTTGTATGAATGACACCTTGTTTTTTTGTATTCCTGTGCTATGTACCGGCTAGGAATAAAGGTCTCTAAGATCTCGGGCGCCAAATGTCATGGCGGTCACCATCCAAACTTCAAAGTAACGGTTATGATGGTTTCGTCGCAATAGCACAGCCAGGAGAATATAATGATTCCAAGTATATTCATAAATGCTTCACTGCACTACTGCGACAATTTAACTCGCAAAGGTGCAGATCGGTGCGGCAGGATGATGATTACAAGATGATTACGTTGAAATTTTTTCTCAAGATCGCTGTTGTAGTGCGCTCAGGGATGCGCCATTCGTTACAGGTTAGTCTCGTGCCTTGGGCCCTTGACGGGACGGAGCAGGCCCCTGTTCGTTCCGGGCCCAAAATTTCTTTAACGATTCTCCGGACCCGACTTGAGCTTTCCGCAAGCTCTAGGCCCGGCTAGGCAATATACAACCTGAAATGTTAAAATTTTAAGTGTAGTGATGTATCAACATTATCGCGGATATAAATAGACTCGGTAATCGGGAACAGTGCGAAGCGTTCATGACCATCTTGGTTCTACATTTTTACACTAAATTTTCTGTATGAGATCAAACACGTAATTTTCCCCACTAGTCGCCGACGTCGTCAAGCATCCAATGTCATCTCTCGAAACAAAGCGCTTGTTTCTTTGTGTTGTCCAGTTTATCTCTGTATGGATTGCCCTTACTCCTTTCTTCGATGCGGACTGGTTTACGAGACTGGTTGAACAATTTAACTCAGATGTCTAGATCGCGCCGGCGCTCCATTTTATCACCTATAAAAACTGTCTTCCGCCTGGTCTTTTTCGGTTCCCAACTAGTCGGGCTGGTCAGCCATCTTCCCCTCTTGACAGGTGTCTCTTCGGCGCTTGGCGGATTTCGGCTATAAAGTTTAAAGCACAGCTCATCGACAAGCAGGTCCTCGTCGCTATATCGTCCTCTCTTTGCGTCTTTCTTTGAGCGCTCTTTTTACCCCTCCCTCCTACACGCCGTCCGCTATTCCCCCAGATAATCAATTATGCTGTGTCGATCTTTTTTTCTCCTTTTCTTGGCGGCTGGTACATTGGCTAGAGGTCAATTTGGAAGACATTCAACTCACCCTAAACTGGGTCGTCATCGTCATCACGCTCTTAACCGTCTTCCACCTCAGGGCACTGAAGACGTCGATGATCCAGAAAATGTACTCCGTGGTGATAACGGTACTTGGACTAATACTACCTCGATGACTGGTGCTCCAAAGGATGATACCTCAGCAAATAACACTTCAACGTCGTCAAGCGCTTCGGGATCTTATAAGCTGGATGTTCGCTATACAGGGCAAGACTTTTTCAAGTAAGCTTCCCTCCTCATACAGAAATATTATCTTTTTCTTATCGACGTCTCTTAGTGAATGGAATTTCTTTACTGCCGCAGACCCTACGCACGGAAAGGTCAATTATCTCAGTAAAGAAGATGCCAAATTGAAGAGATTGGCCTATACTACTAATGGTGCTACCATTCTGGCTGTCGACGACAAGACCACTTTACAGCCTGGGCAAAACCGTGATTCGTACGTTATTTCTTGAACGCTCAAGCCTCAAACTTATCTTATTGTCGACCTCCCTCCGTCCCCTCTTTTTCAGCGTCCGGATAACTAGTAAAAAGACGTGGAGTAGTGGTCTCTTCATCGCAGATTTTGCGCAAGCTCCTTATGGTTGTAGTGTTTGGCCGGCGTACTGGTCCGTAGGCCCTTCCTGGCCCGCAGGCGGTGAGTTCTATTTCACTTATTATCAAATACCGTTTCCTCACTCATTGCGATTATCAAGGCGAAATCGACGTCTTTGAGGGTGTAAACAACCAAGCCACCAACCGTTGCACTCTTCATACTTCCAAAGGTTGCACCTCCTCCCAAGGTTCAATCAAACCAACGGGCAAAGTTTCCAATAAACAATGCGCGACCATCAACGGCGATAACACCGGTTGCGGCTTCATTGACCCTAATGAATCCTCGTACGGTGCAGGTTTCAACGCCGCTGATGGTGGAGTTTTCGCTCACCTGTGGGATCAATCTGGTATTAAGATATGGCATTTTGCGAGGAATGAAATCCCGCAAGATATCCAACCCATTGCTGATTATGGTGCTACTACTACTGGAAGCCCTAACCCGGATTCTTGGGGTCCACCGGTTGCATTCTGGAGTTCGGATACGTGCGATATGGGCAGCCATTTCCATGATCATTCTTTGGTTTTTGATACGACATTATGTGGTGATTGGGCTGGTGCTACGTATAGTAGTTCGGGTTGTCCTGGCACTTGCGAACAAGCAGTGGCTGATCCGTCCAATTTCAAGAGTGAGTACTCGTCATTTGTTTACAGTCACCAGTAGTCAACGGGACCTCCTACAGATGCCAAATGGAAGATTAATTATGTTTCTGTTTATCAACCGGTTGGATTAGATTATAATTCATCTTATTAAATATGTGCATATACTTCAAAATAGACGTTACATGCTTTGGATTTCAAACACTAGCAGCAAAGCTATTCAAGAATGAGATAAGCCGCACCTATGATGAAGATGCATCGAATGTAGGTGAACGCGATCGGGTGTCGTGTTTCTTTGCGTCGGGAACGCCGCACAGTATATTTGAGATTGACTCAAGCTGAAGATTAAGTGAAGTCAAGACGGGGTATACGATTACAGGTTCAGAACAATACAAAAATGCAGCTTTACATCTATATAATTCCCACAACTGAAATCTTCTACCAGAACGCGCACCAGCCTGAGAAGCATTGACAAAGATTTTCGAGGGCGGTTGCTGAATCAATGAGTTTCTCAACTTGATCACGGATTGACAAAGTAACTTCCGGGTTGAAGTCACGGCCTATGGTGGTGAAGTCAGAGTCAAGTTGACATCGGAGTTCAGGAAAGAACGGACCAGTGAGCTTATGTTGGACGCGGTGGAAAACAAAAAGTGCTCGTTCATTTCGTATTTCTTGCGCACCGGGTTCTCCTTGCGTTTCTAAAGAGGTAAAAATGCATCGGTTAACGTGCGTTCTGAACGGAGAGTAGAGGCATACCATTGAAGATATCGTTCTCGTTGGCTTTAAGCTTCCGTTGGGGGCCTTGAGGATGCGCAGCCACGCGCGCTAGCTCAGCAGCGCGATCGGGATCCACTATCAGACATTGATCAAGTAGGTTAGCGGGTGATAAGAAAATTCTCCACCTTCATTTCGCCGGCCATCAACTTCGGTCTGCATCAATCGCCAATTGATCAAAGGATCATATACGAATGCCTCCAGGACCGCTAAAAGTGATTCTTTATTATCTCGCAGTACCCTCATGGTGATTTCGCAAGTATTCCTAAAGCTCCCCTCGATGCCGCTGACCTAGTAAAAATGTAAATGCAAGGCTTGATCACCAATGAAACTGAGTCGCACCTCCATAGCATGCGTCAACATCCTCGTCAGCCGGAATGGCACTTTCTCTGGGAACTTCTCGCGGTGCATTGCGACTTCAAAACAATCACCGAAGTCAATATGAACAACTTTTCCTGTACTTCGCTCTAACAAGAGGTTGGAAGGATGTCGATCGCCCAATCCGAGTATATGCCCAACCATACTGTTCACAGCAAGTGATCGTGTATAAGTTGCTCGACGCTCCAACCAATGCTCTGAGTTGGCACTCTTGAGCCATAATACACGATACAAATCCTGGCCAGTGGTATTTTCAAGTGCATACTCGAAAACTTCGACTTTTTGCAACAAGGTGAGATTCTCGTAATCGGGAGCCATCTAGAACCGGTGAGTTGGCCGCCTAAAACAACAGAGAGAAAACGGACCTGGAGCATCAGTCGATATTCAATGTTGAGGAGGACCTTCCTTGAATCACGATAGTCACGGATAAGGACATGCAAGGTATCACTGTCTTGCACCCAGCCTAGCAAGCCCGCATTTGGTGCGAGTGGGATGACAGGATAACGCTGAATGTGAAGGCGGCGCTTGAAGCTGTTCGTGTCGACGGAAAGCAATGTGTTGACCAAACCGAACAACTGCATGACTCGTTCATCTTGACGGAGATCTTCGTGGCCTTTGAGGATGTATTGATAATCGCGTCCGTCATCACCCCTAAGACATAGTCGCCGTGGTCTCTGTTTGGATGCAATAACTGTCAATTTCGTTGCAAAACTCTGTATCCGGATGATAGGCCTGCCGCTCTGGTAAGTTCCTGGGACTGCAAGTTCCAGATTCCGAGCTTTAAGAAGCAGAGGTGACACATATTGCAAGTCGAGAGAGGTAAGTTGGGGCAACTGCTTCTCGACGCGCTTAAATACCTGAGGCACATTGTCCCATGTCAGCCATAAGTTCATCAAATTCATCCAAACCACTAACCCCGTAGTAAATGTCCCAGGCTCTGTCTAGCTCAGCAGTTTCTCCATAGATACGGAATCGGCGACAGGCTTCACGGGCTTCCTGAAGCTCACGTCCAAAGGCTTGAACAAATGAAGTTTCGCGGGCAGTTCGTGGTCCCTAGCAATGACTCAGTAGGAAAAACGCTATCTCAAAGACTGTTTACCTTCTCTAAAAGGTCATGCAACGGTTCCAGGGCAGCTATCATCCCATCTGGATTCTTTTCTGTGAAATACAGTCTCGATGCTTCCTCCAGACCTTCATGCCATAATTCATGCCATAGAATAGCTACGCGAATAAGCTCTTGGCTGACCGATTGTGCCTGACGTCGTGATCAAGTACTTATTCTTCCTGAAAGGAAATGACGGGTACAAACCTGATTCACGATCAATGGGCTGTGTTCGCCCATCCGATCCATGATGGTCTGAGCAGCATTCTTGCGTGCGACGCTCGAAGATTTAGATGCTACAGTCAGGGGATATATGAGTGCCTGTGGATGATGCTTCCCGATGTCGGTGAGAAGATTGCTGATAGTGCGACGTATGTTGACTGATGGTGTTTGGATACGTGCAATAATCTAAGCCTCATTAAGTGGTGTTCATGAAGATAAAAGCTTGCCACTCACCTGCGGAACGACTTCTAGCCATGTATCAACTTCTACGGTAGAGAATCCGTTTGCCATCGCGTCACTGACATCGTCATGTGCGCCAAACTTGAACCAGAGAGTAAGTAGCCGCAATATATCTTGAAGTGCATCTACATTTTTCAGGGAAATGGAACGGAAAAACCCTGTGCAAGTTCACAACAAGTCTAAGTCATATCCTCACATAAACTCGATATGACATACCTTCAACCGCTTGAACGACATGTGCGGCAATGCCTTCTCCTGGAATATCGACTGTCCGGCCTTCAGCTTGAGCCTCCAGTTCACTGACGACCTCGAAATTAGTCAGAGCCCAAGTATGCCAGGCTTTGTACCAGACAGTGTCATAGTGTGTAGCTAGGTAATAAGCATGTAAAATGTCCTCCGTGTTCCTCTGGACTCAATCATGAGCCGTAGTAAAACGAGAAACAAAGAATATCAAAACTCACAGTGCCCCAATTTCCACCGAGCTGGGTCTGCCATTCACCTTGCTTGTAATAACATCGCGCAAGGAGCTTCGATAATTCCGTCAGCTTCTGCTTCGAAATCGGGGTGGCAGGCCGATGGTGCGAATTTTCGCCCACTTCCTGGCTTAGGTCGTGCGCGAGCTCTTCAGAGAATCGACGAAGAAAATCCAGGCTCTCCTCTCTAGAACCTCGAGCCCACATATACTTCAGGTGAGCGTATACAACATTTGGGGTCGCCTTGGTATGATGATCTTGGAGCCGAAACTGAGACCTAATCAGCATGTTGACGCTCAAATCTATCGAAAAATCTGACCCTCTCTGGTGACAATAATGAATTGATGGTTTTCTCAGCCAGGGGCATGCGATCGTTCTTTCGACAAAGATTGGCAAATTTGATCCACATGACGGGGTCGTCTTCCGGGTTCAAAACCAAAGTTCGCACTTGCAGGATCCTCTGCCAGATTTCAACATCCGGCTGGCAGCCCTGTAACCTAGAACGAAATTAGATCCCTTTCAGACTCATATAGTTATGGCACCGAACCTTTTTAGCCAAGTCTTCCGCATCGTTAGCTGCCTTTCAGGCTGATCCGCATACTGCTTGAAGGCAATAATCTCCTCCAGCTCTGACAGCATCTGAGCACGAACCATGACACTGACGCTCTATTAATGAGCGAGAAGTGGAACCATTGCATATAACCCACCCATAAAGTCGTCCATAACTATCTCCAACAAAAGAACTGAGTTCAGGATCTAACAAGTCACGGGCCTTTGCTATTTGTGACAAAGCCTTGGGAAATTGATTTTGTTGAACGAAAAGAATAGCTCTGTAGAACGCTCGATCCGGAGAGTCGGACTTCATAGTGTTGATATAGTCTTCCATGTCATCCCACGCGTTGAGTGACCAAGCCGCTGCTGCCGCCATTGGTGCAATCTCTCGACGATCATCGTGGGAGGCAGTGGCCCAGTGTTCATTGACGCGTGTCGCTAATTGATCCCATTCCCCAAGTGCGTGAAGGCACTTCATCCGTCCATATTGAACTTCAAGGTCACTTGGGTCATTTTCCGCTGCTTTCTCGTACGCAACTAACGCCTCTTGCCAGCGGCCCAGCCTCTCATACCACTCTTCATGTTCAGTCACGTTATATTGCTCCTTAGCTGTGATGAGAGTACCCCATGCGGCATCATGTTGCTGTAGGCGCGTGTTGATAGATATGAGGGATTCGACAACAGCAGGAGAGGCTTCCGAGAAGTACTCCAGTTCCTTGTAGTGAAGAGCTTTAGCGTACGCCATGTATTTCATCGCATACTCGCCGAGGGTTCGATGTTCAATAGGAAGAGGTTTTTCTTCATGTTCCATGAACTCCGCCAGATTCAGCAGACGGTGTATAAGCTCTGGCGGTGCGTCGTTCGACGTAATTGCATGTTCGACAGAGCGAACCAGGTCCTCCTAGTACATCTTGAGGAATAGGAAGGGTAATTACCATTGGTAAACGTACCTGATACTGGTCATACAGCTCGCTCCAGCAAGAGAGAAAAGCGGCATTGAAGAGTTCTTTCGCAAGGGGAGGGTGTATATCAACAAGTCCCATACACGCTCGCAGGGCATGAGACGGAGATTCCTTCATGAACTCAACGCTAAGCCGATGAATCCAATCAAACCAGTCATCTCGGGTAGCAATCTGAGACACGTCCCACGCTTGCTTAAGATGCTGTTGGTTAACGGCCATCTTGGATGCTTCGGCAGGGGCTGTAAATTCTGGAGTTTTGTTCGGCTCACTTGGAAGATAAATTAGAAACGCGATATTGTTTGACTTGAGTGCACACTCACAGCGAATCCTGTAGGGCCATATCCTGAGGTAGTGGTTCGCCATTCAGAAGTTTGCTAATCATGTTTTCATAGACGTGATGAGGGGCGACCTTGTTTCGCATCATACTCTATTACAGTATTAGTCAAGGTGAAGATATACGATAAAGAAAAAGAAGACCTTATTGATAGTAGGAACAAAAATGGCAAAATCGGCTCCAAGTTGCATCATTAAAGAACACAACGTTTCCATAACTGAAATCCTGAGCTCCGTATTGGAATTATCCAGCACCCGAGCCAAAGGATGAATAATGCGAGACGCATGATCCGAGAAATTAACTCTCCGTGATAACCCATGGATTGTTTGGATAGCTTTCTTGCGAAGTTGAGTACTACCATCGCGCTCATATGTCTTCACAATAATTGGTATTACCAGATGAAGGTATTCCTCGATGTTCGAACCGAAGGTAAGGAACGCGTCGAAGACCTTGATCTGGACGGAACTTCGTTTATCATCAGGCAGACCTCCTTCAAAGACTTTGAGAATGAGGGGAAGAATGGTAGGAAGGAATGGTTTGAACTCCGCGTCTAGCGCTTTACCCAGAGCTTCTATCAGTGCCACGATAGGGAGCTGAAGAGCTGAATTTTCCCAAAGTTCAGTAATAAGGGCAAAGATCTCCGGCATATAATTTCGGACATGTTGCTTGATGATCTCAACCAAGATAGCGAGTTGTTGTAGATGAAACTCCTGCAAGCGAGCAACAGAAGATGTCCGAGTAACAGAAGCAAAGGCCGGAATGATCTAGAAATAACCATGCGTAAGAATAGTCACTGTACAAAAGCCGTTACTTAACGGACCTGTGGTAAGAAGGTGACGCATTTCAAACCCTGGGTCTTGAAAATAGACATAACGGCTTCAATGACGGTGTGATGATGGCTACTTAAAGCCTGATCCTTGAGAATAACAAGAAGAGAGTTGATAACCACGGTTTGAAAGTAATCATCGGCTCCCGAGACTGCGTTAAACTGCGCCACCGGTACCTGAATAACGGCAGTGACAGCCTTCTCGCTCACGGCCTCGTCATCAGGTCGCGTCTAATCGTATCGTACCATGAGTGACTTATATCATAATTCTGGAGAATACTCCTTACCTTTCGCCTATACGGATCCAGTGCACCAAGAATACCCAACACCTTCACTACTTCCCGTCTCATATTTTTGGCTCCATCCGATCTAAGAATTCTGGACAGTAACGGTACCAACTGCGGATACTCCACTAAGGGTGTGATGACATAGCCCGTGCTAGAGCACAATTGACCCAAAGCACGAAGCGCAGCATCCCTCTTACTGATCGATGGATCCGAAAGCCTTGCAATGATAACTGCCATCAAGTCAGGTACATGGGGAAGCGCGTCTTCCCCGGCAATACAAACGAGCTCCCCTAAACACATAAGAACGTTTGCAGAAACAGTCGGGTTGACGTCATTCGCTTTTTGTAATAAGACCCGAAGCATGGGTAGAGCGTAAGGTTTGATTAATTGCTGCGTACAGCTTACTAGTAGCGTCAATAACCGCGTGCATTCCTCACGACTTCGACTTTGGATAGCCAGTGAGTATATCAAAGTATTGAGATACGAAAAGGACCTACAGCACCGTCGAATATTCAAGCTCAGTCAGGAGCTGAATCAACGCTTTACGCAGGGATGGCATCACATAGGCAGGATTGTGTCTTGCTAGCCGCCCAATAAGTCCCACCGCAATCATGCGGTTTTCAAACACCTCGTCATTTAAAGCGATAAAAAGTGAACGAACATTCTCCGCTTGTGCAAGGTGTTTGTCGAATTTTTCATGTAGAGCACCAAGTACCGTCTGCCGAATTGATGGATCTACAAAGAAAGAAGGGAAACTAAGTGAAAGGCTCAACGAGGCAAATCGATAGATATACCAGGATCAGCGATGCCCACTGTTAACAGCTTGTCTAGTACATCGCTGATGATCTCAATGGCATGGCTGCTTGACTGATAGCAGATAGGATCGCGAACAAAAAGCCGACAACAGGTCAACGCAGCTGCTCGGCGAATTTCGGGTTGGTCATCTTCGAGATAAGGAACGGCGCAATTCCGTACAAATTCATTGAGTACGTGCCCTGGCGTTGGTAGTTTAATAATTCAACATCAAGATACTTGAGAAAGTATGCTAGGACTGACCGCTGAAATCAAAGGAGCCAAGTGTTGTAAGGGCAAGAGTAATCAAGTCAGAGCTTTTATCGTGAGATGCCTTCTCAAGTCAGTCCGAAACAGTGGATTGGAGATGCACAAAAGTACTCACTTGAGGGGGAACATTGGACATGATACCGGTACCATCTTGTCTACTGGCAAGCGGAGGCGCTCCTAAAGCCTTGTACGGTTGACCACTTAGAACCTGTGAGAGGAGATCCAGTAATCGATCTTCTCAGAATTAGTGAGTAGTTTTCGAGGCTAATCTCCGAATCGCCCACCTTGGATTGTTTTGAGTAGAGGAGGTATGTGTTTCGCAATGATAGCAAGGGCATTCTTCAATGGCTCACTCAATCCGCAGCTCATCATGAGGTCAAGTTGGTCATGTAGCAACTTGGTCAAATTAGGTCCTACAGCTGCCGCCAGCATTCCCATACACTGAAAGAGCGGCTCTTCATTCGGAGCATTCTTGCGTCTTGACAACTATGCATTTAGAACTCTGAAGGGTTCCGGGAAACGGAAAACACTCACCCCCTGCCTTGCAAACCAATTTTGATCTGATTCATGATAGAGTCTAGGAATGGCTTCATGTCACTTCCGATAGCGTTAGCAGTGTGTCCAATAGCAATGAACGCTGGAAATTTGAGAAAAATTTACAACCAAAGCAGTTTAAGAGTTGATGATTTGTTCTCACCATAATTCCGTTCAGCTGGTTTTTCCAGCTGTGTTAAAAGGTGACCCATCGCTTTGTGTAGGAAATGTTCGGTGAAGGTCTGTGTATCGTAAACGGCCAAGGACGGAATCATCGTTATCACCATTTTTCGGATGAGGGGATCTCGATGTGACTTGTACCGGAGGATCTGTTCAGCAATATCGAGGTAATTCTCCTTCATAAACTTGTACGAAACGCGCCGTCAGGACCCTGACATATAAAAATAATCCAAGAACTTACCATTCCCGCATGGAGTAATAATTCGCGATACGTCAACAATGAACCGTGCACAATGTCCATTGAACTTCCTTTGAGGCCCTGATGAGCATCCTGCAGCATTTTAGAAAGGTATGGGCTCCTCGTTTGACGCTCTCGAGTGGTGACTATTTCAAGGCACGCTGCCAGTAGTTCTGCTGTCCCTTCACGAATATGGACCCGGGGATCACGTAGAGGTATTAGAATGTTGTCGAATACAACACCTATGTGCTGGTGAAAGTACGGAGGACTGTTGCGAGCTAATTCCTTCAAAATGAGAACACCAGCATGACGAGAAGACTCGTTTTTGTCCGGTTGTATCAATTCGATGGCAGCTTGAACTTCGTAGTCCATGAAACTTTCTCCGAATGCAGAGCCTCCAATCTGTGCTATCCGACCCAACGTTTTTGATGCATACAGCATAAGGGAAACTTCATGATTTCGCAGTAAATGCTTAACGTAATTGTAAAATCGGAAGAGGTTTCGCTTCGCTTCAATCTCGTCAGATTCAATACCGAGGAGATAATCTACTGCAAATTAAACAGAAGACAAAGTTTGAAGAACGAGGTACGCACCTATTGCCATCAAACCACCATATGCCTCCATTGTATTCTGACTGTGCGTTAACGCAATGACGTTTCTGATTATAGTCTCATCCCAAATTTTGGCTGATGCATCCGAAGACATATCGGCCACCTCAGTTAATACCTATCAATCCAATAGTTGAATGAGACAGATAGCAAGATCTAATGCTGTTTCCAGACCCACAAAACGACGCAGTTCCTTGGCATTCTGCACACGAACATCTGCATTACGGTTCTTGAGGCCAGTGAAGATAGCGGAGAGTTTTTCTGCCGGCGTCTGGGCATTAGGCGCCATTACTGATTAATTTTGGCCCCCGACGCAAACCTACAATTGAAGAGGGTAGAGGAAGTAAGATGGATGTGGGTGAGTCGCAATCGGCATGCAGTGACGGCATTGCCTATGATGCGGAATGCACATGACAGGCTATTGAATATCGGGAATCAAACTTGTCATCGGCCTGATGGTCTAGTAGTATGATTCCTCGTTCGGGCGAAAGAGTCCAGATCGCTGTAGATCTTCAATCGAGGAGGTCCCGGGTTCAATTCCCGGTCAGGCCCTTTTTTGTTTTGATTATTTTCATTGTAGTGATACGGAGGCAGTTCCAACTCCGTCACAATTTCCTGCGCCACCATTAGTATTTTTTTCTACACATTGACTGCCTGTTCAAGAGAAGTTGGCTTGTATCAGCCCCATCTTTGGACTCACCAGTCACGGCTGGCAGCAGTCAGCGTGAAGTTGCGGTGCATCATGTGATCGCGTTGGGTGAGAGGCATCTTGTGCTGGACTTCCCAGCGCCTTATCCTCAGCTATTTTTCGTGACTTGTACACTCGCATCTGGCTCCCTGACTAGAATAAGACTGCTCGGCCTACGACTATTCCCTGTGATCGCAGCCAGGCAGAGTGTCTCGGGGGTTTTCAAGTTTGTAGGACCTAGCTAGTCCATCATTGCCCATATATACCTGCATACAACTGCAGTCATCACTAAACCAAGAATCTTGGGCGTTATTCAAACCGGTTGACATCTTTCGCCATTATCTCGATGGAATTTCTGGATTAGAGTGCTCAGCCAGCCATTCTTCCCGTGGATCTAGCTGGTCATACCAATAACTTAGGTCTTTGAACGGCTAGCTGTAAGTGCATGCGGCACAACTTTGCTTTGTGCTTGATTGTGGAGCTGATGTCTGTCTTTCAAGTATCATAGAACATATAAATTGGGATATATATCATGAAGATAATTCAATAAGTGAGTAGCCACGCTAGTGGCCCTAAAGCCTTGTTCGATTGACGTTACGTTCGGATGACCATTTCAGTGCTTCAACAAGAAGTCAAAATCCAAATCTTAATCAATTTGTCTCATTTTCCTCCGCTTTTACTGGAGGCATTTCCCGAGGACATTCCGGGTTCAATATCCGGTCAGGCCCTCTCACAGCATCTCTTTGCTTTTTTGTGAGTTCAGGCAGTGCTTGGACTGATGGTGTCAGGCCTGGGCGCTTATGCGCAGTAGAACTGAATGAACGCAGCAGCCGCAGTCCAATTAAATGTTAGGTGTGGGTATATATACTACGGTGACTTATAGCATTTTTGCTATAATCCTGCAAAAAATGACCGCTCATCCTCTGCCCGAGGTCAGTGTATTTGCCAATAAAAGAATTTCGCAAATCGATCAACACTTTGCAGAAATTGGTAGAGCCGCCTCCCTATTCGTTGATGGCCCCTCCAACGAGGCCCGGAGCTTCTAGAGAGCGTATTACTGAGATAGTCAAGCCGACTCTGGCTATGACCCAGATCCATCTCCGCTCCAGGAATCAGGATATTGAAGGCCAGTCTGGCATCGAAATGTTTACAGAAATGCAGCGTTGATTTGAACCGCAGGTACATTCTGTATTGACCCCTCAATACCGGTGATTGGCGAAGACCCAAAGATCAAATATGGGAAGGCGAGGAAGGGAAAGAGTAAGAAAGTGGGCTTGCCGCATGCGAGCTTCCAAACGAGGAATGGAAATGTGAAATTGCAGCTAGATAGCATCTCGGGGGCTGAAGGAGAGAGAGCCAACGTACTGGTTGGGAGTAGGAGTGGCAAGATTGAGATCACTTTGGTGAGTGTAGTCGATCCTTTCCGGGAGAACGCCACCACCAAGGTGGAAATTTCCACGATTGTTAAGCACACGTGTGTTAGCTTTTTGAATTTTGGATGGATGAGATGGCTTTCCACGACCATCACGGGTATGAGATGCAAATGACGAGATGCTAACGAACAGAACATCTAGCTGCCTCGAGTCAGCAGATCGCCTGGGAGGATGACGACAGAGCGAGCTTGCATGGGATTGGAAGTCTTCTCGCGCTCAGGTGAGTAATTGACATATTTGCGTTTTGCCGGGTTGCATGGAAGGAGATGGGGGTGTCAGATGTCATAAAAGCTTCTGATTTACTTTCTTCATTGCTTATAATACCGACGAAATACTGACAATTCCCGTTGCGCCTGGCGTTTGTTGCACAGGGGATGTGATTGTGCTGGTGCCAGCGACATATTCAGGGGTCATGAGAGTGGAGAGTGTGAAAGGAGCGACCCGGTTTCTACCCTGCTTTGCGTCACATATGCGAGTGCTGAAGGAAACGGATCGCGAGAAAATGGTGACGTTTGGGGAGGACCTGCAGGACGAGCTGTGCGAGGTGAGTACGCGGAGCGGGCAGATTGTGATTGGCCTTGCGGGACGGGACGAGTACAAGAAGGCGGGGCTGTGGGAGAGGCTATTTGAGTGATGACGTAATACGTAGTGAGATCCCGTGTGTGCAACCCAATCTACTGTACATGCTCCGTTGGCGATCCCGATCTCGCCGGACTCCTCCTAAGCCAGATCCAGCAGATCTGCCCTAACAGATCGTCCCATCCCCGTCCTGCTAAATACAAAAATGCATCCAAGCCATGTCTGTCCTCTCTCTCATGGCCCCCGGCAAAAGGCTTCCAGGCTGCTTTGGCGCCATCTTTGCCCGCCAGAAGCCCGCCTTGCCCTGTCGCGCAGACTCTCTCCAGGACATCTCCTACCGCAAAATTCCCTGCTGCGACTTTTCCTTCGATTCAGACCAATCCACCATCCTGTCCTATGAATCTCTTCCAAAGTACTCTCCACTTTCCGCAGTGTTCTCGGCCCCAGATGTCCTCAAGACCATCGAGGAAACTGTCGATGCCCTCAATGGCCCGTTGCGCCAGCTCAGCCTCTCCATACACGGTCAGATTCTCGTCCTTGAATTTAGACTCTCTCGCTGAGACTGCTATCCAGGCCATCCCGAGCTTGGTTTCCAAGAAAAGCGCGTTCGATCTACACCACGCCCAATTTGACGGCTGACCTCCTCATAGGTATGCACATGATGTCCTCACCGCCTTCATGGAGACACATGGCTTCCGTATAAAACGCCATTACCTTGGATTGGACACCGCTTGGCGAGCAGAATTCCAACACCGCAGTGGTGGCCGAACTATCGGTGTCAACTCCGAGATGGACGCTCTACCCGACATGGGTCATGCCTGTGGCCACAACCTCGTCGCTATCAGCGGCGTAGGCGTAGCCTTGACTATCAAGGCCGCATTACAGACACACAATGTACCCGGCAAAGTCGTCCTCCTGGGCACTCCAGGTCCGTATCGACTTTGAGCTTCATTCCGCGGTCTCTCAATATCCGTCCTCTCTTTATCCAGCGGAAGAAGAAGGTGGTGGAAAGGTGATACTTTTAGAGCGAGGTGCCTACAAGGGTTTTGATGCTTGTATCATGTATGTGAATTCTTCCTACCGCCCCTTTCCGCATCTCATCGCCGTACTTCCTCCATTCTTTTCATTGATCATCGCCATGCCTAGGTGTCACCCAGCCGTAGGGCCACCCAACTCCAGCAGCGTTGGCTCAACCACGGCGAGACAAGAAATTCAAGTCGAATATTTTGGCCACAGGTAAAAACCATTTCATCCTGTTCAGTCAAACAATATCAATCGTTATGCTTATCCTATGTCCCACCAATTCGGTCCTATTGAAAACTTCCTACTATATTATTGCGACATCGTCGGAATTTGAATTTATATGATGGTTGGGTCGTAGTGCGCATGCTGGTGCAGCTCCATGGTGAATTTTTCTTTTTTACACGCGCCTTGGAAACTTCCGCTCATTCCGAGGACTATCCCTTTCTCATTTCTTTCTGATGTTCCCGCCTATTTCCTCCACCGCTGTAATTCCGTGGGTTGGGCTAGGGAAGGAATCAACGCGCAAGATGCCGCTCACATCGCTTACTCAAGTGTCTCCGTGTTACGCCAGCAAACGAAACCTGACCATCGAGTCCACGGAGTACTGCAGGGAGTAAATTGGGTTGCAAACAGTAAGGATGCGCTTTCCTCGGCGTTTAAAATTAGGCGAGATTGACGACCCTATAGTCATACCTGATTATGCCCGAATGCTCTGGTATGTGCGTGCCCCGACGTCTAAGGAACTCCTTTCTTTCGTAGAAAAGGTCAAGAATTGTCTTGAGTCCGTATCGGCCCTTTCTATCCCTTTCAAATCTATTGATTGCCTAACTCGGTTCTTATCAGGGCTGCCGCACTTGCAACGTCATGCAAGATATCTTTGCGCCTCGAGACGCCATACTATGAATTGCACCAGAATGAGGTCCTTGGTATGTGTAAACCTCCCTTGTCCTGGTGGCTTCGGGGAGTTGAAGCCAAACACAGCTCAAGAGTTCGTCAACGTCGTTGGTTCGCAATTTGGCATGGCGACCAATACAACCTCATCTTCTGCTTCGACTGATTTCGTGAGTAACCTTCTATATTCTTGCAGGATTTGGCTTAAATTTCGGACCGTAGGGAAATATTTCATATGGTAAGAACCAATTTGTTGTTTATCCGCTCGACACACAAAATGAATGACTTCACTCTAGCTATGCCCGCGCTCCATCCCAGTTACTGTGAGTGGTAAACATCCTTTGTACACGGATATTCCCCTTTTTCCATTATTACGCACACCATAAAATTTTCGCTGACTCCAAAACAACTTTTTTTTCTTCATCTGGACACAGCCATTCCGACATTGCCGCGAGGAGGTAACCACACACCTGCATTTGCCGAGGCCGCCGCTAGCGAGAGGGCTCACGAAGCCACTATGACGGTAATTAAAGGCTTGGCAATGACCGGGTTTAGAGTCGTTGCCGATGCTGAATTCTGTACCGAGGCAAGTAGACTTTCGCTCTTATAATGATCGAAAATCGAACCTGATTGTTGTCTGTTTTATCAGGTGAAAGGTGCTTTTGAGTTATGGAAGAATTCTCCAGATATTTAAGTGACGTTTGATACGAAACACTTGGGCTTTTCCTAAAAAAACTCAATTGCCCTTCAATTAGTTTACACTTATCCATTTGAAAGGAAAGGGACTCTTTTTTCTTTCTGTCTTTCTTTTTTTCTTCTTCTTCTTCTGCTATATCTCCTTCGGCCATACGCCACAATAACTCCCGTATCTCATTAAGAGATGGAGCCAACTCTTATCTCAGGGTATCTTCTCTTCGATAGTAAATTATCCTATATAGTTGATAAATACTCCTCTCCAACCCTTTTCCGGATGGTAATTTTGTTTTTTTGTTCTTCTTTCACTCGTTTGTGTACAGTAGAATCTGTATTCTGTTTTCGCTGTATAGCGGTATGCCCCCGGAGATTTTTTTTAAAACAAATGTGTACTCCATTTTTCGCAAAGATACATATTGATAAAAATAAAATAAAAAGGTACTGATAGATTGATGTGTTGTTTATTTGGTCCCCGGGAATTGAATTCCTGAAATGGGGGGGCACATTTGAAATTTGCCCGTCCAATTGCCGGCTTTGACAGAATGTGGCATTGTTCCAACTTCCGAGACAAATACTTTAACTTTTTTTTTTTCTCTTTCCTTTTTTTTGGAAACAAGGATGCAAAGTAATAAAAAAAATAAGAATAAAAATGAGGGATGGTGATCGGGTTTGGAGAAAATCAGTTAGATATTCGATAAACCGCTGTAAAAACCAAAGTTCTATATGAGAGAGAGGAGAAAAAGGGCCTGATCGTTATCGGACTGAATATAGCTGAGCCTGGGACAAGTTCCTTATGGTGGAACTTCTCATGCAACGGCAGGATCTACATCAACCGGACTGTGCGGGTACACGACCTATTCTCGTACTCTCCCCCCCCTCGGCTCTCATGAACCCCACACGGATAATCATCTTAGGAGAATCTTGAAGAATCGATGCCAAACCGTACTAAAGCGCCCAAACCACTACCACCTTAACACACCCAGGGATATATAACCCCAATCGCAAGCCGAATCAGAGCATCCAGAGACTAGTGGTACTAATCACCTATAACGTACACCTTCTTATCATAGAATCACGCGAATATTTATACATACTACTCAAACCGATTTTTGATGCAATAACATATACTTGCCAAACTTGTCTTGAAAGGAAGTCTCATGTAATTCTCACTGTCATAACTGTTCACGTCAAATCACACACAGCCAACACATTTAGAAACTAACCAAGTCATCTGACCTGACACTTTTGCTACCTAGCATTATCCAAGCGAGAAACGAAGGATAAAAAAAAATCCCCCACGAAAACCACTTCAATTAATGCACCTATCTCCTGCAGCATTAAACCAACATTAAACAAGAAAAGGAAGCAACATGTCTAAGTGAAACGATTAAAACGAGTCTAGCACCGGCAGCAGCATCACTGAAACAGCACTGAAGCAATAGTCTCTAAACAAGCCAACGGACGAGCACATAACGAAAAGAGAACTATCGTAAAACGTAGGTTGAAGCGTAAAAGATTATATACCTAGATATTAAAGGTGAGGATGATTGATATTCATTAAGTTTGACTTTGAGCTTGAGAATCCTTCGGAACAGCCTCGGATTGCGAGGCATCTTCTTTCAGGGGCGCGGCCGTGGCCTCTGCTGGATTTTCCTTTGATGTTCTGGCTTCACCAGTAGACACCTTTGGTCCTTTGGCCTCACCAGGAGTCCCCTTGGGCGATTCGGCCTCCATCCTGACAGAAAACGGCGGAGAGCGAGTTTCGCCCTTCCTCTGCTTCGGTTTCGGCTTCGCAGCTTCGGCCACGAGTCTATGAGAGTCGTAATGTAAGTCATAATCAGATGACTCCCAAAAGAGCAGTTGACAAAGATACACATACCGTTCAAGTTCCCTTCGCTCCTCATCAGATTCATCTGGCTGAGTATTTTTGAAAAGTCTTCCCATTTCAATCAGACCCTGACAAAGGGTAAGATATGGGAGATGAGTGCGAAGACAGATAAAGTTTGCGGTCTAAACGTACCTTCGCACGATTAAACAGCACACGATCCGATGCAGACGAATCTTTGAGCACGTTATCCACGACCTGAGTAAAACAAAATTGCACCGCTTAGAGGACGCTTAGGAAAGTGGTGCCGAGAAGCCTACCTCTCGCAGGACCTGAATAACTTCAAATCTGGCTCCTCGCCATGACGCAAGCAGCATCTTTCCCGTCATATTCATCTCCAGCGCTCTCAGTCCTTCCTCGTCAACTTCACCTTTCGACTGCATTTTTTCCATCTCTACAAGAGCGTCCTTCACGCTTAGACTTGGGAATGACAGTACAGATGAGTTATGAGATCAGAACAATGACAGGTAGGCGACTTACGCGCTCCCTAGGACACCCCAAACATCCTTGGCCACGGAACCCTTTTCTTTCAGTTTTGACCAAAACCCGGGTCTACACGTGTACCATCAGTCCACATCGAGACGTTGAAGGAAGGAGAAAAACGCGAAACATACATTCCAAGTAACTTCTTACTCTTCAGATACGTCGTGCCCTTCATAACGTACACATGCCCAATCGCATGCAGCAGCTCGACTCCAAAGCTCTCTAATTTGAGATCCTCAGCTTCCTTCCCGATCTTCGTCAACCACGCCTTTGTCTCAGGATCGTTTAGACCTCCAGGCTCTTTCGCTTCAACATAAGGACGGAGTCGTTCAATGAGTTTTTGTGAAAGACTTTTGACACGCTCCTTCATTGCCTTTCGACGTTCCTCTGCTTCTTGTCGCATTTTTTCACGTTGTTGACGTTGCTTTTCTCGTTGTTGCGCATGAGCTTGTACGGGATCTTTGGGAATTGGAGAATGCGATTCTTTGCTTTCGGATGGAGCAGTAGTAGAGCCAGATGTCGAGGGCTGAGGATCAGCATGTGGTTCACTTGTGACATGTTGAGGTTGAAATAGTCCCCCATTGTGTTGTTGATTGAGTTGTCGTTCAATTTCAGCCTTTTCTTCTTCAGTCATCGCGTTTGTAGCAGCATTCGTCATTTCCTTCATAATCGTGATTTCTCCGATCTGCGAGTGAATTGAGACACAGACGCGGCTTGAACGGAGGAACGCACATAATCCATAAAGCGGTCGCCACCAAAAATGTTGGCGAAGAAACCAGCAGCATCCTCCATCTTGATCTCCGTGCCCTCTTTCTCCATCATCTTCTTCCCATTTTTGTCGTAGACAGCTCGCAGATTCTAAAAAGACGATTACATGAGGTGTATGATAGGAGATGAGGGGGCCACATACCGAATCAGACAGCACCTGGTATGCTTTACTGCGGGTCGGGCATTCAATGACCGTTGACACAGAAAGAAAAAACCCGGAAACTACCTTATTTCCTTGAACTTTTCTTCCGCCTCGGGAGACGGGTTCTTGTCTGGGTGATACTGTCGAGCGGAAGCATTGGCGGGTGGGAGGAGTGGAAAAGAACGGGATACGAACCTTCATGGCGGCCTTACGATAGCCCTTTTTGAGGGCGACATTGTCGGCATCGACGTCGACACCTAGCTAAGAGAGTAGAGTGCATATAGTGAGGTGGATGTGTGGATGCGAGAGGGAGGGCTTACGAGGTCGTAGTACTCTGTCTCAACCGGAGGCATGAAGCTGTGGTGAGTGGACAAGTGAAGCTGTGCAAATACACACGTGTACGGTACGTGAACACGAAAATATGGTATCAATAAAAATAAAAGAAAAAAAATACAAGTAGTGCTTTAGTATGCGGAGAGTACTACAGTCAACCATGTGTTCCCTCAGAAATACAAAATGTGACAGGTAGAAATACGAAATATATATGTATCCAAGGGCGAGGAAGCAACAACATTCATGCGCATGCCTGATTGCTCAGTAACTCAAATCGGACCGCCTTCTGAGGAGGCGGAATCTTTTTCTGTGCACTGTCGGCTGGGAGGACGAGCTGCGGGGCCGATATACTTCTCTTTTTCTCCCCTGGTAAAAGCCTCGCCATTTGTTGCTTGATAGCCAGGATGGTAGTGTTGCCCGACGGTGGGGTCACGTGCTTGTCTATGGATGCGGGGGCCAGGTGCAGGGAAGCGGGGGCGGAAGCGATGGTTGACGTGGAGGCTGATGCGCATGTGGGTACCGACAGCGGAGCGCATGACGATTCTGAAACAGCGGTAGACGATGCTGAGTTCTTTGAATTCTTGAAAGACCTCGAGGATCGGCGAGAAATTGTGGGAGTGATGGGTTGTGAGTGCGAGGAGCGGGGAGTGTGCCGCAGGTGGGGCGTGCGTGAGACATGCAGGCCCATGGCTATCTGCTCGATGGTTGGGCGTGCGGTGGTGGGGGATGGTTCGCGGAAAGCGGCTGAGGGACTGGAGGGGGCGCGTTCCTCAGGGGTTGAGTACATGTGCATCGTTTGCGACGTCGAGCGGGCATGGAATCTTGAGGAGGAGGTGACTGAGCGCTTTACGGAGACGAGGAGACGAGAGGTGCGGGGCTGGGCTTGCTCGTCGGCCATGGCTACGTGGGATGCTGGCAGCTATGAAACTGGACTGGAGACATTTATCAGGTAGACGGCACTCGGAGTTTGCCGCCGCCCCTGACGTGGTCCGATGGATCACTGAATGGTGCTCACAGTCTAGTGGGACAATCCTCAGAAATCACCCAGAGCAGACACAGATTAAAATACTCTCTGTATTGGAGTACCAACATACTTACAGTGTTAATATACATTGTTTTACCCGTGCACTTCCATCTCCTCGTCATCCTCACCCTCCTCACCATCGCCATCGCCATCGCCATCATCACCATCCTCTTCCTCCTCCTCCTCCTCACTCTCGCTTTCATTAAAGATAAGCGAAATATACTCATCTCCTAGCTGCGCATTCTCAGCAGTTTTCAATGCCTCGTCTCCACCATTTCCTCCGCTTCCATTCTCCTCGGCTGATTGCTCGTCCGTCTCCGTGCTCCTTCCCCTTTTCACCCATTTCGCGTTCGCCTTGATCACATGCGGCAACTTGCATCCTCGTGTCCTGCATTCTCCCGTCTCTTCAAACTCTGGACATTCTCTGACGTGATTCTTGTCGCAGCTCACTCCCCTTACACAGTACCCCAGCACTGCGAAATCCTTGCAAACACCTTCCTTCTTTCCTACATTCACATGCGGGAATGGACATTTTTCTTTGGTGCATCGGCCGCGGTTCAGGAAATGTACGCATAGCGGTGTCCGTTCCGGGGTTGGATCATGCGACAAATTGCAGCTATCGGCGTTATGCGGACAATCCCCTTGCATGAATTTCCAACAGATCGCAACCTTCTTTGGGTCGTGCCGATAAGGACATGTCAGCCCCCTCGAACAAGTTCCTATTTCAGATAACTTATCAATGGATCATACACCTATTCCCGACCCAGACCATACCTGTTTTCGTGAATTTTGAGCATGGTTTGTCAATTTTACGAATCGCAACCTTCTTCGACCTAAATAATTCCCCAAACAGAACGGGGCAAAAAAAAAAATGGCGATATATTAGTAAACCAAGATCTCCACAAATACACCCCACGAGCGGCAGATGTATCCGCGAGGACGCCTAAAACAATCCGTATCGTGATCAAAATAAATGTGACAGACTGGGTATATGTCCGATTCGTGTTATCCAACGTCATATTTCGGCCACGACGTCCTTTCGGTTTGTACATTCTCGATCTCGGCATCCGATGTCCACGAGGTCCACTTCGAATATATGCTCCGGTTACCGGAGGTCGAACTTTCTTCGCTTTGTCTTTTGACTTGGCCACTACATTACACTCATAACGTAAGATCACGAGCAGAACAAAAGCACGCAGCTGGTACTCACAATCTTTTCGTACCAGCGATCGGTGACTGGCTTCAAACGCGACACCACCAATGATCACCTCCTTTCTTCCCCCAGCAACATCTTCCTCATTTTCCTTACCACTCCCAATTTCAGCACCCTTTGAAAACTCGACTGTACCAGCGGAGGTGCCAACATTTTCTTTTCCCTTGCTACTTACACTTGGCTCGTTGTTATTCAGCCCTGGTCTCACATACTGTTTATGCGGACCGGCCACAACGCCACCTCTCCCTCGTCCACGACCTCTGTAGCCATATCCACTATGGTAGCCGCTATTGTATCCATGGTTGTATGTATTGGACGAGGAGGAACTAGCCTGGCCAGATTTATGTTGATTGATTGTTGCTGTCGGCCCAAGACATCAGATGTTAACAACACAGGAAAAAGAAGTCTCAACAACATACCTGTCAACCGCGCGATTTCGTCTCTCATTCGATCATCGACGGACGTTCCACTAGTCTGAGAAGAAGCCATGATAACTAATCCAGTTGCGCGAAACTTCAAATGGAGAGGAAATTAAGGGAGATAGATCCGGAAAAAATCCTCCGCACGTAGTTTTCAATTCAAGAAAGTCGAGTTCGCGATGACGAGCGTATTTTTCTCCGCCTTCCAGTGCGTCGACTGAAAACGGTTTGATCTCTGGATCTTGGTAGACTTTGCGGGTAGAACTGGTAGTGGAAGATGAAGACAAGTGCAGTTGTTGCTTGATGACTAAAGCGATGATCACGGGTTGACTCGTGCCCAATAATAGATTTACTACAAAAATCTATCCATATCCTGTACAACCGCCTTCCAGTTCTTCGCTACCCCAGTCATCACATTATCCACATCAGCTAGACTTGTCTCCTTTCTAAATACCTGCATGTATACTTCTGCCGGCTCTCTCGCCCCACTACTCTCATTGGGAGGCTGGACACGACTTCGACGCGCCATATGCCAGTGCTGTGGATTTTGTCCTCTCGAGAACACTTCAAGTATTTCCGGATCCCTGGCGCGCATAAGTGGAAGTCGCATAGCGGAAGACACTGGCAACCTACTTCTCTTGCAGACTTTTCGCCTCATACAACGATCCAGATTTTGACTCAAAGTGCTTATTTCCAAAGGTGTATTTCCCAGTCGAAATAATGTGGACGTCTATCGGTTGAAGGATTCTTGACGCGGACGGCATTGAATCGCTTGAACTGCAGACAAACTTTGTTAAAATTTGTCGTTGTCGACGTTTCGTATATAGACTCACGATTTTAGTGTTTCTTCCTGCAAAGTGTCTTCTATCTTCTCAAAGAAATCTTCTGATCCACTTGCCACAGAACATAAATGATCTTTCAGCTCATCCTCCTCGAGCTCAGACTCGTTTTCTATCAACGCCAGCATCCACTGTCCTTTCTATGCAAGATTAGTTAACTTGAGCTCTGTCTGCATACAAAGTTGGTACGTACAAGCAAGAAATGCACCTTCCTCAGGCTTGTCGCAAGACTGTCTTCTTCGCCTGGGAGATACACCGATCTTCTCAGGAACATAGGAGGCGCTTTTGGTGTCTCAACACCCTGTATCGTCTTTTTTTCATCTTCTCCCTCTTCATCTCCACCTTCCTCTCCACTCCTCTGTTTCGAATCTAGAGCATCTTCTTCCACAGAACCTGATCCTCCTCTCATTTCTTCTGAAATCCCATCAACTTCCTTCACTGACGGAGTAGGCGATACATTAGACGAGATAGCATCATCTAATGCATTCTGGTCTATCGTCGCCGCTTCCACAATCGAACCCTTGTCCGCATCATCATCATCACTCTTCCTTCTCTCGGCCGAATTAACCTTTCCCTCGTTTTTCCCTGCTTCAGGAGAAGTTCCCGAGATATTCGACCGTGCTTCTCGTTGATCCGTACTCCCTCTCGGCGACGAATGTAAGGAAGGTGGTACACCCGTATTTCCCGCGGATGAAGAGACCGAAGAAGTAATCTTACCAAAATTCAACATCCACTTCTTCACATCCGTCATGAAACCTCCACTATCACCACTAGCATTACTACCACCTAGATTATCGGGTTTATCCTTGGGTTTATCGGCAACTTTGATCGTAATTTGTGAAGATGTCAGACGATCGCCTCCTTCTCCTGAGGGGTCCGGTATTGGAGGGATTAAAGACATAAGGTATAGCGAGAGCGATATTGGGTAGTCGCGTTCGAGAAATGTTGTGGGAGGTATGATATATGAACGGGTTAATAAAAGCGGGATAAGCTTATCTGGAGGTAAATCTTGCAATAAATCATGTAATAACGGTAGAAGTGGTTTGAAATGCGGATGAATCGCAACGCCTGAATCAAAGTCAGCCTTCCGGAAAGAATAAGACGGGGACAATACAAACGTACCAAGGTGATGTCCGAAATCATGACCGTCCTCTATAGACCACGCCCATGCCCATGGTGTCCAGAATCTTTCCAATTGTAAAGCTAGAGCATCTTGTCCGATGTTGTTGAGTATCACGGTAAATGATCCATGAGTCAACTAGCGGATGTAGACGTTCAAATCCCGGAGAATTTCACCTAGACACAGATGAAAGAACGCACCTTGAATCTTTCATATGCCCTCATGATCTCCACCTTTAACACAACATCCTGAACCGAAGCATCCTCATAATCGTAAACAGGTCCCTCGCGGACTTGCTTTTCTTTCCCCTTGCTCTTATTCCTATCCTTGGCCTTGCTCTTTCCCTTGTCTTGCATTACACGAGGTGTCTTTGCCAATTCAACACACTATAATCATTCAGTCGTTGAAGAGCCGATGATCTGAACCCAATAAGTGGGGAGGGGCGACTGACAGCATGAATCCAAAAATTAGGTTCAGGAGATATCATAACCATTCTCCTAGTTTGCGAATGCACAGTATCCAATGGACTTTCCCCATTAAACATCCTGATTTTACCAACCAAGAAAGAAAAGCGAATCAATAGCGAGTAAATGTTTTTCTTTACATCTGTGATACGCACTCTGCAAAGTTGACTAGCGCCTTCGCCAATCCGATCTGTCTCAATATCTTGTCTCTCGAAACAGCTCTCTCCTTCGAAGTATAGAAAAGGATATGAGCTTGTTCTTCAGCGTCTTCGTCATCGTCTGTGGATGTATTGATACTGCGCAAGGTGGGATTATAGATCGTCAAGTAGACTAGGTTTGGAGAATATCTGTTCATGTCATTAAGAGCTACATTTGAAACCGTGTTCCTTTGCGTCTATTGTTTACCACGCAGCCTCGATCACCCCTATTTGGCGACCTGCTGATGTTCATGATCAATCATTTGACCAATACTGTGCCATTCTCAGGAATCCAACGGAACACTGCGACTGGAATCTAATGGCAACGCACCAATAAAGCAAGATATCAAGTGAATATGGGAATGAGTGTATCACCGAGAACGAAAAACTCATTTTGCTCAAACACATAAGTAATGAGATTTCATGTGCCTATTGCATCTCGACAGATATATATGTACCACCCTTCAATACATATATCGCCTCACCATGAATTGTCGATATCTCTACTGCCCCCCACTGGATCATGCATAAGACCTGACCCTCGAGAACCAAAACGATCTCTCATGTTTAAGTGCCACAGGTGTAACATCACCGGTTTCAATATTGAGAGTATCATACGATTGTATATCCAGCCTATTCCATCTTCCCAAAGGCCGAGACCGTAGAGAAAGTGACATGGAGAAAACATATCGAGACGGCTGTAGTTCAGTTTGTGAGTGGAGATGACAGGGACGATGTTGCGATGCTGAATGAGTTGTAGCGGATGGTGGTGGTGGTATCTCCATTCCTTTACTAGTCGAAGTCCCGATTTCAGTTCCGGCTCCTATTTCTTCTGGAATTATGAATCGACCACTTGCGTCGGAGAGATTTGATAATGTTACAGTCATTCCAGTGAGTTCCCAGATGCCGATGCATAACCCCTTTTGAATTTATTAGAGAAAAGACGGGACACTGAGCATAAGTGATTAACTAACCTTCATTCTGAGGGACGGTTTGAGCATGGTGATTATCGTTTGCGGTGGATGTTCCTCGTTTGCGAGCAAAGAAAGGACCTGGCCATTAGGGTAAAAGCGACTGAAAATCCCGAAAGGCGTATTAGACGCGAGATAGAGAGGATGATGACGACTTACAGGTAACGGTGATAGGTAATCAAATGGTTCATCTATGCAAACTCTCAGACGAAAAGGAAAGTCCTAACGCATACTGACATACGTTTACCCAGTGATTTTCACTTAAACCTGGTCGTCTGTGGAACAGAAAAATATTAGACCACGCAAAAGAGACTAAGGTGAAGTGCTCACACGTAGTGGCATATGGCGATATATACACCATCGAGCCTTACGCGGGGTTGTTCAATATAAATCCGTCGATAGTCAAACATATACCGCGAAACAATTTCAGCCAACACATCCAAGTCAGGTATCTGAGGTTCCTTATACGTCGAAACAACCAAGCTCCTATTATGATCGCCAGTCAGAAGCTAAATATAACTCCTTAACTACTAGAACTTACCGCCAGATAGAAGATTCCAGTGTTACGACTCGGGCCTTCTTGGAAACTTGTGCAAATCTTTCGATAGAAGTGGGATCCAAGAGATGGATTATCTCGACGAGGATTTCCTCAGGAAGATAGTTGAACATGACTGGTTGAGTTTCATCTTCGGGTTTGAATGTGAGTCTGCCTGGTTCTTTCTCTAAGAAAGACGCGACGGGGGCGCCGAATGTACCGGTCACGATGGCTTGCGTTTGGGATTTAATAGACAACAATCTCATGGTTTCTGTAATCTCATCTGTCTGTTCGGTTATGGCACCCGGTGATCGAGTCATAACCGAGCTAGTAGAGGCGGCGGTGGTTGTGGATGGGGTGGAAAAGTCCTTCTTTCCCATTTGTTGTTCGTATGCCATGTTCTTCAACATTTCCTCGCGACGGTATGCGCGATCGACATGAGGATCCTGTTGAGCTCCTAAGTCACTGGTGAGGGATAAGCGATAAAATGGTAGAGACGACGTACCGTACGAAAAGCTTGTCTGTAACACATTAATGCACTGTCTAGATCTCCAGCCTGTTCGTGATGAACTGCCTGTCGATAGACACCGAGTGCACTTGATAAAGCCTTTGGACGTTTCTGGTCGAGTATCTCTCCGTCGGGAGAGATGGCCGGATGCTGACCATCGAATGGAATAGAAGAAACATGGATTTCCTTGGTGCTGCGCGCAGGAAAGATATGGGAGACTTCTGTCGGTCGAGCTGTAATAGAGGATGATGAGGACGTTTGCAACGAAGCCCGAGTAGCTTGTTTGCGTCTCTGTAATTCAGCCTTCCATTCCTCTCTGAATCTTGCGAGTTCTGGAGACTCTTCCTCTGGTGAGAGCTCGGTGACTTTAGCCTTGCCGTTGGCCATGTACGGATGGAGAGGGAGAGAATATGATGAGAGATCATATGTTATTGACGGGTAACCCTAACCTTGGTTGTGAGAGCCATCACACCTCCACGTCCACTTCCTCTTCATCAGCTGCCGTCTCTCCCCCCCTCCCCCATATCCTTTCTTTCCTCTCGCCCGGCTATGGAGAGCAACAAGGACGAAGCTCTACGTTGTCTCGTAATTGCCGAGAAATACTTCAGCACAGACAACCTGACTGCTGCGCGCAAGTTCTGTTCAAAGTCCATTTCGCTATTCGGCACCCCTCAAGCGGAAAAGCTGCTGGTCAGGATAAACGAAATTGATACCAACCCTTCTGCGACTTCTTCATCTGCAAGTGCATCCGCTTCGTCCTCGTCAGCAAAGTCGACATCAAGTGCTGACCCGGGCCCGTCTTCAACCTCGGCGACGGAGGCGCACCCGTCTGCAACTGGTATAAAACATCGACACCAACCACAACCATCGGCATCATCATCGAATGCAAACGGAAATCAGAAAAAAAGGGATTATACCCCAGAGCAGCATGCGGTAGTCAAGAGAGTCCGAGCATGCAAGGTTACAGAGTACTATGAGATTCTGGCTCTCAACAAGGATTGCGACGAGAATGATGTTAAGAAGGCATACCGAAAGGTTCGTAGGTTTACATTTCTCATGTTGTCTATCAAATAAGGCTCGCCCTCAGTTGGCACTTGCACTTCATCCCGATAAGAATGGAGCGCCTGGGGCAGACGAAGCATTTAAATGTAGGTTTAGACTGTCTTCTGCTTTAAATTCTCAGTGCTGAGCATATCATTGGGCAGTGGTGTCGAAGGCGTTCCAAGTACTATCTGGTAGGTAATCTTACTCTGGCTCAAGGATTCTTAGTAAATTGCGCGTGGTTAGATCCACAAAAACGGGCGGCATACGATCGTAGCGGGGGAGATCCGGAAGATCGATTCGGAGGTGGCGGTGGGGACGGAATGTCGTCCTTTTTCAATCAGGGTGGAGGTCGGACACAATTCGAGGGGGAAATTAGCCCCGAAGAACTGTTTAATATGTTCTTTGGAGGTGGTATGGGAGGACCTGGTGCCACATTTACTTTCGGCCCTGGGGGTCCAAGTACGTATACATGTTATCACCGGCGTCTCATTTCTTGACAAAGGATATCAAGGTGTCTTTACCACGAGTTTTGGTGGACCCGGAGGAGTGTTCACCAATGCCAGAAGGGCGGGTGGAAACGCACAAGAAGCATCGCCACGGTCGCTCTTTCTTCAACTCCTACCTATCATAATTCTTTTCGGATTCTCACTACTTTCAGCGTTACCCAGCCTGTTCAGTACTCCACCTGTGCCTGATCCACGCTTCGCGTTTATGAGCTCGACGCGCTACAATGCACAACGGGAAACAGGTGGGTTGAAAATTCCATATTTTGTCAACCAGGGCGAATTCCAAAAGCACCCTGTAATTGGAACTGAACTGGCACGGGATGTGTCCAATGTGAAGCGAGGGCCGGCATTGAAGAAATTTGAGAATACGGTGGAACAAGTCTACACGCGGGACTTGTATGCTAAATGCCAATATGGGATGGACCGGAAAACGAGGCGGAAAGAGAACGAAATTGGGCTGTTCGGTATAGGGACAGACTGGGAAAAGGTGAAGAAAATCGAACAGGAACCGATAGAGAGCTGCGAAGAGCTGAAGCGACTTGGCGTTATTTGAGTCGGGTCTTGCATCGTATCCTAACTTATATTTATGCATTGTCGCCTTAATTTTACGGTTTCGGACGGGTCTTTGACTCTGGATAGGTCTATATGTGCTGCAATTTTAACACGTTTCTCTATCCTTTATGATGCCTGACCCGACTGCATCTTTTCCCGCTCGAGCTTGATATAGAATCTCTCCCTTTTCTCGACTGGGAACGTGAGTTAAGAGATACGGGTGTTTTGCGCTGTGGTGCGTGACTTACTTGAGGGAAGGTGGTATCCGTACCTGTGGATACGCGCGGGTCAGCATTTCAGGGAACTGTCTATGCTGCGGGCACATACCAGTATGCATAGCCTGAGGCGATGCCAAGGCCGATGCTGAGACTGAGGTCGATGAAGAAGCGTTTTCTGAGCTTGCCGACAATGGGGGTGATGGGCATGGTGGAGGTTTCTGGTGAAGGGCAGAAGGGCAATGTCGGACGTGGGACGAGAGGCGGCGGCAAACAGGACCACACACAGTATTACATCAGCGACGGAAGCAGGAGAGAGGCAGCTGAGCGAGGCCACCGCTCTCCTCGCTTTTCTGCCTCGAATACCAGCAATCGACCGCCGTTTTTCTCTGCCATTGCATCTTGCTTCAGCCCGTCAGTATTGACAGCGAGCGACCCTCAATCTCCACCACGACCCCCGCCAAGCTGCCCGCCGTGACGCTCAACACCCAGACCCCCAAGTACACCATGGAAGACCCCTCGGGCTCAGGAGGATGGCGCTTCGCCCAGTGCTTCGGAGACAAGGGAGAAGTCGAAGACATTACAGAGGGTAGGCATCTGGCTACGTTTACCCCACCCGCATCTCCTGCTCACCCACCCGCTCGCCCGATCTTTCTATCTCTTCTCCGATGCTAATTCCTCGCGCTTCCAGCCGACATAATCTCTACCGTCGAGTTTGATTCCACCGGCAACTATCTCGCCACAGGCGATAAGGGCGGTCGCGTCGTCCTTTTCGAACGTAATGAGATGGTCTGTACCTCCCCTTCCGCCCTTTTTCTCGTCCTCGCCTGCCTGCTGTATGTTTTGCTCATTCAATCACTTCTTTTCTCGCTCTCGACAATCACCACCATCCCTCTCTATAGAAAAAGGGCTGCGAGTACAAATTCTACACCGAATTCCAATCTCACGAGCCCGAGTTTGACTATCTCAAATCCCTTGAAATTGAGGAAAAGATCAATAAGATCAAGTGGTGTAAACGTCAAAATCAGGCTCATTTCCTCCTGTCTACTAATGGTACGCATTCTTGCCTTTGCTGCATGATTTGATGTCCTTCATCCCTCGTCCACAGACAAGACAATCAAACTTTGGAAGGTTTTTGAAAAGTCTCTTCGCATCGTCTCTGAATCAAACCATACCATTGGCCCCATCTACCGCACGCCTCCTGCGAAGGTGTCATTGCTGCAGCTTCCTCAAATGTCGTACCAGGAGAACATTGTTGCCGCCGTGCCACGAAAGGTATATGCAAACGCCCATGCATATCACATACATTCCATTTCCGTCAATTCCGACCAAGAAACATACATCTCCGCAGATGATTTACGAATCAACCTTTGGAATCTCAATATCAGTGACCAGAGTTTTAGTGAGTCTCGTGGCGGTGTAAAGCCGGATTCTGATAGTTGTCTGATTGCGCCCCGTCGCATTGCGATTGTCACAGATATCGTTGACATCAAGCCCGTAAATATGGAAGAGCTAACAGAAGTAATCACAGCTACAGAGTTCCATCCTTCTCACTGCAATCTGTTCATGTACTCGAGCTCAAAAGCAAATATCAAACTTGCCGACATGCGTGACTCGGCCCTTTGCGATAAGCACGCAAAATGTGAATATCTGCTCTGCCACATCATCCCTCCAACATCAATCTGACCCATGACCTCAGGTTTTGAAGAAGAGGAGGATCCAACAACGCGGTCATTTTTCTCTGAAATCATCTCGTCAATCTCCGATGTTAAATTCAGCCATGATGGTCGGTATATTCTTCACAGGGACTATCTTTCATTAAAGATCTGGGATATCAACATGGAAACGAAACCGATAAAGACTATTCCCATTCATGACCATCTAAAGGGCAAACTCTGTGACCTGTACGAGAATGATTGCATTTTTGATAAATTCGAGTGCGTGTGGGGTGGCGACGACAAGTACGTTTTCTCCTTATTTGCTGATTTCTTCGCTTCTTCTTTTGTCCGAATTGGCCCTCAGTTCCTCGAGCGCCCTCACGTATATATCTCTACGTCATCGTTGATCATCTGTGGAAGGCTAGTGTTGATCGGAATATCTCATCCCCATTTCTTTTTTTCTCTACAGGCACGTGCTTACGGGGTCCTATCACAATTATTTTCGAATATACGACGTGGACACTCTCAATGATGTTGTACTACAAGCCGACAAATCTGCGTTCAAGGCTAAAAAGATTGGTGGTCCATTACCTGGAAATAAAAATATGAGAAATGGATCAAAGGGCGGGGCATTAAGAGATGCAATGCAGTTGGACGCGCTTGACTTTAATAAGAAGATACTTCATGCGAGCTGGCATCCTAGGGAAAACACAATTGCTGTGGGTGATCGTTAGACTCACGCAAGCAAATACTCACATCCAATTTATGCTATAGATCGCTGCAACAAACAACTTGTTTTTATACAGTGCTGCATGATAACATCGTATCGCATCACGCTCCTGCATCCTCTTTCATCACAATATTCAATGTTGAAGTCGATTCCCGCTCCCAATCCCCAATCCCTCTTGCGCTTCCCTCCCCATCCTTGACCCCCTTCGGTCTATGCTGATTAGAGACCACCATCGTACCACTTGGCGTGATTAGACAGCTGTAATCGTTCTGCTTCGCCTGTTTTTCTTACGTATTCCAACAATTAATGGACAAGATCAAGAGACAAGTTTACTTTTCAGGTCTTATTGGCTTTCTCCTCCTTTCTACTGCGAACGCTATACCTCTTTTTGCTCCCCTTTCCCCTCCCTACTTTTTTACCGTGATGCATTGTCTTATCATCACACACCTTGTTTTGCACCCTTGTTATCATTCGCGGTAATTATTCTCTACTCAAACGCACAGTTATTTTCTACGACTGTACTGCGTTCCAATGTTTGCAATCACAAATTTTTGCGTCGCTTTTTTATTTTTCCCTTGCATACCCCGTTCATCTTACCTCCCTTTCACTCTTGCTTTCCTTGAGATTGCGGTTTTTCTTGGTGTTGTTTTTCTTTCCTTGTTGGGTATATAACTACATCGACCTTGAACTTTTTTTCCCCTTCCATCCATGGCGATGTAGTGGTGGTTGCTTTTTTCGTTTTTTTTTTTTTTTTCTTTCAAAGCTATTGAGCATGATTCATTGACTATCTACATCTGTCAAAAATCCCAAATCAACTTTTTCTCGAGATATTTTCGTTGCCTTCCTTTTTGTAACTTTTTGTATCAGCAGTAACAAGATAACAAGTAAATTTCTCTCTCTCAGTATGTCTCTGGATGAAGTCATACAATTCTTTTGTGGGTCCAACAATTTGTGGAGTTACAGGCAATGTTCCCGGGTGGCTATGTCGTGATGTTGGATGGTGCTTAAAAAGGATCGAAGAAGAGGCAATCCGTTGGGTATGCATTGTTCAGCCTGTAGATCAAGTTCAGATTCTGGATACTGAAGCGAAATTGCAACTGGCGGCCAATGATGGGAGATCAAGTGATCATCGATCAGAACGTGCCCAGACGCGCCGGATCAGTCGACTCTAACTTACACATCGACAACCTCAACTCCTCCTCCATGCCACCAAAGAATACCCAACCCTCATCGAAAGACACGCACGTGTATTTCCTTGCTCGTTCTTTGCTACAAACAGCTGACGGTTCTACAGAGCAAACACCGTAAAGGTCACGTATCTACAACGATCTAGGGTTAGTGTCTTCTATGACGTTTTATTTCCGGGGTTTTGGGTATTAACAATGCAAATTTTGTTTAGAAAACGAGTAAAGAACCATTGGCAGATGACCTGTCTGTTCTTTGAATCCTATGCTGCTATCGACACACGCTGATCAATGTTGCTCTTCACCCGCGTTCCGCGTTTCTGTTTCCTTGCTTTGCAGTGCCGCACCCTCTTCTTCCACCTCGGTCTCCCGTAATTCCACCAGTAATATAAAAATTAAAACTGATGCATTATTCAAGGTAAACTATTTGTCCCTTCATTTACTCATTGTTCCGGTTTGAACCCCGTACCGGCAGACACCTGAAAACCCCCCCATCCGTATTGTTGATTTTCGGTTGCGTGCTTTCTTTCGCTTTCATGTCGTTTTCGTTAGGCGTAACTGAAACTGTATCTTTTCTTCTCCTTTTGGATTTTTAGGACGGAGACTTCACCTAAGCGATTGCAACCCGAGGCGAGTGCCATAGTTACAAAAGGACACGAATATATGAAGAATAATTTCTCTCCCACTAGCGATCAGGTTCCGTCGTTTTACTCGAACAAGTATCCATGGATACCAAATTCATTTCATCTGGCGCATCTCCCGATAATAAACCCCTTTCTAATGTATCAAGGATATCACAACCCTCCACCAAGTATGCGGCATACATTTTGGTTTACTCAAACGTCCGACTCACTTTTTGACACTCCACCGCCACCACCCACTGCGTGTTCAGCCGCTCACAAACACCAGTATCAGAAACCAACCCTGACAATACCTCTATAGCTGACAGTATTGCTGATAGTATCAGTATCAGTGGCAATCGTATCAAGCGAACCGAAGTAGAACGGAAACAGTATTTTGAAAATCAATCAGAGTGTGGTTCTATTGAGGCGTATCGGGCGTTTTGTACGAGATGTAAAGAATGGGTGCGATTGTCTTCTCGACAGACATATTATGTGAAACCCTGGGAAGTACATCGAGCGAAATGTGATCAAAAGTTATCAGTGTACGTCTTTTTTTCCTTTCTTTTTTGTTTTGTTTTGTTGCATACATACTGTTTTATTTTATTTTTGGATTGTATGTCTGTTGCTGACGTCGAAGTTTTATAGGAAACATACATACAAAGATCTGGGAATCATTGCTAGCATACCGTTTGTCGTGCCTCGAACGGAAAAGATTAGGAGGGTTCTGTTGTCATTGGATGATAGCGCCGAAACGGTTGGACCTGATCAGGTCAAATGCAAAACATGTCAAAATTGGGTTCCACTAGAGAAGAAATACAGTATCAGATCCTGGTCGAGACACAAAGGCGCGTGTCGTAACAACCAAAAGTACGTCATAACTACTCATCATACCCCAAACTTGGTATAAGCTAGTTCGATTCTAACTTTTTGGTGTAAATAAGACCTAGTGACATTGAACAGACATTAGAACGAAAGCTATTCTTTATGTGCGATGCACAATTCAAGAAATTTCGCGATGAACATACTGTTGAATGTCGTGCCTGTAATGAAGCAGTTGCTCTTAAAGCTGATCCGGATTATGACCTTAACTTTTGGTTAGAGCATAAGAAAACTTGCCACCTGTGAGTTGTTTTCGCCTCCTGCCGATGACGAGTCTTTTTTTTGAATGGTGAATCCCAGCCCTCCTGAAGCTCAACTCCGACCGTTATCAGCGAGTGGCTCGACAAAAGCAGAACAAGAAATGCAACCTCTATCAAACGTGGATTCTACCGTTGATTCTGCTCAATTCGAACGTCATACCGTAGAATCAACATCGGCTATATCCAATTCTGATACTCGACTTACTCAAACAACGGGGCCCGTTATACCTCCTGAATCTGCGGCATTGTCAACGACGGATAGCGAACGCACTCTAGTTCCACCATCTTCGTCGACATCTATACCGTCATTCTCTCCACAAGCTGTTATTGAACAGACCGCTTCTAATTCGCGCAAGCGTCCGCGGGATTCAAATGAGAATAGCGGTATATATGAGGGGAAAGAGAGTGATGTTGACATGGATGGAGAAAGACCGACAAGGCGTTCACGTCTAGCAAGTTATATTCCTGAGGAAAAGGATGCTCCTACTGGACTTGGATGGTTTACTTTACCCTTTCAAGCTTTCGTTAAAGGTTTCAAGGAAAGCTTGACGACCTGGGATTCCTAACATATCTTGTACTTCCCGTTGATTCCCTGATACATCTTGTTAAGGGAAGGGACTCCTCACTTTCATTTGTTTTGTTCTTTCTTGTTCGTATTGGTGGGTTAGAGCGAGAAGTATCGTTACACTAATTAACCCGTTGATGTCGCATAACTCGGTCGTAAATGAAGGCGAGTTGTTTTCTCTACATTACTTAGTTCGGTCCGTTGTAGCAGGACTCGCAGTCTGGCACCACGTGTGGAGCGCCACAGCGTCCACAGCAGTCCTCATGATCAGGCACTGAGTAAAGCCCAATTCTAATTGCACGTCATGTGCATGGTCAATGCCGTAACGATGAACAGCAACATATGCCACTTCTGACCTCTTACTTCTTCCGTTGTATATTTTGCATCGGGGGCTCAAAGATAATCAATAATGGCGCCCAATGTCCAGGCGCCGGCAGAGAAGCTCTCCACCATTTTTACTGGCCTCAAGAACCGCAATGCTGATATTCGTGTGCAGAATGCTAAGGAATTGCGTCGTTTTGTGGGTTTGATTCCGATACTCGACATTACATCTATTAACTATGGAGTTAATAGGTTTTAACAGAAGTGGCCGATATGTCTTCAGATGCATCGGTCAAAATCTGGGATGAGACTATAAACAGAAAGCTCTTTGAGTTGACGCACAGCCAGAATACAGCAGAGGCATATGGTGGTTTGATGGCAATAGGTGCGTAATTCGAGGCTCTTCAAACTTTCTACTTTGTTTAATCTGCAGTAGACTATCTCCTCGGTACCGAGCCTGACGAGACTATTGAAGCCAAGCGGAATCTTTTCCGATTTTACAACTATGTCAAGCATTTGTTGCCCAATCATGAAGTTTCCCTCATGCTGTATGCATCGAAAACGCTTGGTCGAATAGCAGAGATTGGGGGCTCTGCTTTTGGAGAAAGATTCATGGACTACGAGGTTCAAGCTGCTATCGAGCTAATACAACCTGATAAAAACGAGTCTCCTCGCCATGCCGGTGTCCTCATTCTGAAAGAATTGGCCCGCAACAGTCCCACATACTTCCACCAACACATAGATGTTGTATTCGAGAACATTCTTATTCCTCTACGTGATCCTCGGGTTCATATTCGTGAAGGAGCAGCAGAATTATTGGCAGCGTGCCTTGAAATAATTACCACTCGAGAGCGCCAAACGAGGAGTCCTTACTTCTCCAAAATACTTCAGGATGCTCATCAAGGCCTCAAGGGAAGCTCAATGGATATCGTGCATGGCTCATTGTTGACGTATCGTGAGTTATTACATCACGCGGGAATGGTCAGTCTTTGAATCACTATAAATGCCAGAAGTTTGACGGAGCTTCATTTCAAAGTTCATGAAGGAGAGTTACCTTGATATCACTGAACAAATCCTCCGTTACAAGTCACATCGAGATCCCCTCATACGCAAAATGGTGATAACGATAATTCCGTCCTTGGCTGTTTACGACACACAGACCTTCACCGAACATTTCCTACACAAAGCGATGGGTCACCTTTTGACACAGCTGGAAAAACAAGCTGAACGGAATTATGGTGAGAACAAATCATCAGCTCTTGAACTGCTTTGGTTGTAATTTTTTTTTAAAAATTTCCCCAGCATTCATTGCTATTGGACACACTGCTAACGCTATCGGAAGTGACATGAAGCCGTTCTTAGACTCTATCATGAATCAGATCAAAATTGGTTTGCAAGGCAGGGGGTGAGTGTATTCCGTTCCTCGTAACCCTCCAGAGTTCTACATACATAGTTGTCAAGACGCAAGAATGCTCCCAACGAAGAGCCACTCTTTCAATGTATGGGGATGTTAGCGGCAGCTGTAGGCCCAAATCTGACAAAATTGCTACATGACCAACTTGATCTCATGATGAGCTGCGGATTGAGTGAGCCCTTGAAGAATGCACTCGCTATCATTGCGAAACACATACCTCCCTTGCTCCAAACGATTCAAGGTGGGTGATTTGAGGTTTGAATCCTGAAAAGTACTCACAGATCCTGAGAAGATCGATTACTAGATCTCCTCTCACAGGTTCTAAGTGGTCAACCGTACAAGTCTTTGGGAGCGCCTACCCCTACCGTTAGACAAGATAATACTGGCATCATGTCCAATGTTCCCCCTCAAGTGAGTACTTCTGTGTGTCTTAAAGTTAGTGGTTTGAACTGACTTTAAGAAGGCATCTCACGATAAAAGCTCTGACTTGATTACTCTTGCCCTTACAACACTTGGCTCCTTTGATTTCAGCGGTCAGCCCTGCATACTTTCTCAGGTATCTTGATGTTGAATTATTAAACTACCAACGCCAGGGCACGTACTCAATGAATTTGTACGAAATTGCGCCGTTCCTTATCTCGAAGATGACCAACCCGAAGTTCGCCGAGCAGCTGCGTTGGCTTGTTGTCGACTTCTTGTTTGCGATCCTATCTGTTATCAGTCAAGCAGCCATGCCATTGAGATCATCAGCGATGTACTAGACAAACTGTTAACAGTGGGCATTGCTGATCCTGGTATATCTATTGGCGTTCCACCACGGAACGATGCACTGATTTTCCTTTGTTTCTTTGTAGATTCATCAATTCGGCAAACGGTACTTGGTGCTCTACATGAAAAGTTTGATAAACACCTGGCACAGGCAGAGAATGTTCGTTCACTGTTTATCGCTTTAAATGATGAGGTGTTTGATAATCGGATGATTGCGGTGGGTCTTATTGGGCGGCTAGCAACACATAATCCGGCATATGTGATGCCATCCCTGCGTAAAGCTTTGATTCAGCTCCTGACTGAGCTCGAATACTCAACGGTGCTGTATGTCTTTTTCGTATCTGAGTACTTTGGTACACTCATTGACCATTCAAAGCCGAAGTCGCGAGGAATGCACGCGGTTGCTAACACTGCTAGTAAGCTGTACGCAACGATTTATCAAACCTTACGCCCTAACCATACTTCGGGTCATGTTACAAAAAGCAAATGACGTCAACCCGACTATTTCTGCCAATGTTCTTATGTGCCTAGGGGAGCTAGTTAGCATTGCTGGGGAAGATGCACTTATCCACGTACCTGATTTGATGGCGATTATCATTCAAAGGCTTTCGGATCCATCGGTCATCAAGAGGGATGCTGCGCTACATGCTTTGGGGCAATTATGCTCTAGCACGGGCTATGTCATCACTCCCCTAGTGGATTATCCGCAGCTAGTGCCCCTTCTGTCTAGTATTCTGAGATCTGACGGAGCCAAAAATATGAGGCGGGAGGTAGTGAAGGTGTTGGGTATTCTTGGTGCACTGGATCCGTATAGGCGGAAGGTAAGGAGTGTTCCTCAAAGTTATGATATAATTCACTCATGGTATGACCAGACTCGACCCGATGACGAGTCCATGAGCGAGAAGGTGGCCACTGCTGTCAATCAAGTGCCGGCCGCGCAGTTCAATACAGTTTCGGGGGCCGATGACTACTTCCAAACTGTGGTCATCAATGCTCTTCTTGCCATTCTTAAGGACCAGGCTTTGAGTAGTCATCATCATACCGTGATCGACGCTGTTATGTCCATTTTCAAGACCCAGGGCTTGAAATGCGTCACTTTCTTACCACAGGTATGTTGGTCAGGCTTTTGAGAGTGCCTATTCTTATACATAGCGACGCTTAGATCATCCCTGCCTTCACTTCTGTCGCTCGTACTGCTTCTGTTGCTCGGTTGCAGGAATTCCATCTACAACAACTCGCCATTTTGGTTGGAATCATCAAGCAACAGGTCCGAAATTACATGCCAGAAATCTTCGCCCTGATTACTGAACTTTGGGAACATTCAGCTCTTCAGCTCCCTATTGTAGTTCTAATTGAAGCTTTGGGTATAGCTCTTGATGCCGAGTTCAAACCATTCCTTCCTACCATACTCTCCCTCATTCTCAAAGTCTTTGAAGGAGGACCTCCTGACGACAAACGAAGTTCTGTCCAAATCAAGGTCTTCGACGCGTTCCTTACCTTCGGCTCGAACATCGAGGAATACCTTCATCTAGTGATACCAATTATTGTGAAGACATATGAGCGCGATGGTAGCACTCAACTTCGTAAGAAAGCTGTTCAAACGATTTATGGGTTAGCACGTAGTGTTAATTTCTCGGATCATGCCTCTCGCATCATCCATCCTTTGGTTCGAGTGCTGGACAATTCCAATACGGAGCTCAGAATATCAGTCATGGAGGCTTTATGTTCTTTGATGATGCAACTTGGAGCCGATTTTGCCATTTTTGTTCCCACTATCAATAAAGTATCTTTTTCCCCCCCTCTCGTATGTCTTTTGACTGATCTCATGACAGAGTATCATGCGAAACAAGGTCGCCCCTCATCACGTCTATGAAAACATGATTAGCAAACTTCTGAATGGCGAACCACTACCCCAGGATATGGCCCTACAGGACTCGCTGTAAGTGTGTAATCAAGTCAAACTATATCGCGTTTCTAATTCATCTTCCAAGTGAGCCGAACAAAATCACAGAGTTTTCTGCCCCTGCCGAAGCAACCAAAATGACTGTCAATCAGCAACATCTTAAGCAAGCGTGGGACATATCTCTGGTTGCTACCCGAGATGACTGGTTCGAGTGGATTCACCGGCTTAGTGTTGAGTTCATGAAGGAATCTCCGTCTCATGCCCTGCGAGCGTGTATGGGACTTGTTGATATACACCCTCCCCTTGCGAAAGAACTCTTCAATGCCGCTTTTCTCTCTTGCTGGAGCGAGCTGTATGACCAGTATCAGGTACGTTTACCAATGGTAATTACCCTTCCTATTCCTCAAGATGTACTAGGAGGACCTGGTTCGCTCTGTCGAACATGCAATTACGTCGAACGACGCACCGCCAGAGCTTATACACCGTCTGCTGAATCTGGCGGAGTTCATGGAACATGAAGAAAAACCACTTCCTATTGAACATCGAACCCTCGGCGAGTATGCGATAAATACATGGCGTACGCTAAAGCTCTTCACTAAAGGAACTGGAGTACTTCTCGGAAGCCTCTCCTGCTGTGTCGAATCCCTCATATCTATCAACACGCGCCTACAGCAACATGACGCCGCATGGGTACTCTCATCACAGCTAAGGAGCAATATAACTGACGAACATGAAGAGTGGTATGAGAGGCTGGGCCGCTGGCAAGAGGCGTTAGTTGCATACGAGAAAGCAGCGGAAAATGACCCAAGTGACCTCGAAGTTCAATATGGACGGATGAAGTGCCTTCATGCCCTTGGCGAATGGGAGCAATTAGCGACACGGGTTAATGAGCATTGGGCTACCGCATCCCACGATGATCGTCGAGACATTGCGCCAATGGCAGCCGCAGCAGCTTGGACGCTCAATGCATGGGACGACATGGAAGACTACGTCAACAATATGAAGTCTGACTCTCCAGACCGGGCTTTCTATAAAGCTATTCTTTTCGTTCAACAAAATCAATTTCCAAAGGCTTTGTCACAAATAGCGAAGGCTCGTGATTCGTTAGACCCTGAACTAAGTTCTTTTGTTGGAGATAGTTATGGGCAACTATACGGGTGGGTTCTGAGCAATGGTTCTTCCGTTTCTCGTTCATTGATAGAGTGCCAGTGTCATGGTTCGTGCTCAGATGCTGTCAGAGCTGGAGGAGATTATTGCCTTCAAGCAGTATGCAGATCAGCCTGAAAGGCAGCTAACGATGCGGAAGACTTGGCTAAAAAGGTTCGATGCCATAATTATATGAGTCTGAAAGGGATCTAATTTCGTTCTAGGTTACAGGGCTGCCAGCCGGATGTTGAAATCTGGCAGAGGATCCTGCAAGTGCGAACTTTGGTTTTGAACCCGGAAGACGACCCCGTCATGTGGATCAAATTTGCCAATCTTTGTCGAAAGAACGATCGCATGCCCCTGGCTGAGAAAACCATCAATTCATTATTGTCACCAGAGAGGGTCAGATTTTTCGATAGATTTGAGCGTCAACATGCTGATTAGGTCTCAGTTTCGGCTCCAAGATCATCATACTAAGGCGACCCCTAATGTTGTATATGCTCACCTGAAGTATATGTGGGCTCAGGGCTCAAGGGAGGAGAGTCTGGAGTTTCTTCGTCAATTCACTGAAGAGCTCGCGCATGACTTAAGTCAAGAAGTCGGTGAAAACTCACATCAACTTTCTATCTCGATCTCGAAGCAGAAGCTAACGGAACTATCGAAGCTCCTTGCGCGATGCTATTATAAGCAGGGTGAATGGCAGGCGCAGCTGGGTGAAAAATGGGGCACTGTGAGCGTCATATTACTTTCCAGTAGCTTACCGCACTAATGTTCGAGTTCAGAGGAACATGGAGGACGTTTTGCATGCTTACTATCTAGCGACGCACTATGACGCTACCTGGTACAAAGCCTGGCATACTTGGGCTCTGACTAATTTCGAGGTTGTAAGTGAACTGGAGGCTCAAGCTGAGGGCCGCACGGTCGATATACCGGGAGAAGGCATTGCCGCACATGTCGTTCAAGCGGTTGAAGGTATTTTGTATCGAGTTTATGTGAGCGTCTGACGCAGATTTGTTGTGCAGGGTTCTTTCGTTCTATTGCCCTGAAAAACTTCGATGCGCTTCAAGACTTACTGCGGCTACTTACTCTCTGGTTCAAGTTTGGCGCACATGACGATGTCAGTGACGCAATGGCAAATGGTTTTTCTACCGTAGAAGTTGATACATGGTTGGAAGTTGTTCCACAAGTGAGGTGCAAGTGTTCATCTCTTTGAACGCCACTCAATGAGGCTTAGATCATTGCACGTATCCAAACACCATCAGTCAACATACGTCGCACCATCAGCAATCTTCTCACTGACGTGGGGAAGAATCATCCACAGGCACTGATATATCCCCTTACTGTAGCATCTAAGTCTTCGAGTGTCGCTCGAATGAAAGCTGCTCAGGCTATCATGGATCGGATGGGCGCACACAGCCCATTGATCGTGAATCAGGTTTGTACCCGTCATTTCCTTTCAGGAAGAATAAGTACTTGATCACGACGTCAGGCACAATCGGTCAGCCAAGAGCTTATTCGCGTAGCTATTCTATGGCATGAATTATGGCATGAAGGTTTGGAGGAAGCGTCAAGATTGTATTTCACAGAAAAGAATCCAGATGGGATGATGGCTACCCTGGAACCGTTGCATGACCTTTTAGAGAAGGTAAACAGTCTTTGAAATAGCGTTTTACCTACTGAGTTACTGCTAGGGACCACGAACGGCCCGCGAAACTTCATTTGTCCAAGCCTTTGGACGTGAGCTTCATGAAGCCCGCGAAGCCTGTCGCCGATTCCGTAACTACGGAGAAACTGCTGAGCTAGACAGAGCCTGGGATATCTACTACGGGGTCAGTGGTTGAATGAATTAGATGAAGTTCTGGCTGACACGGGACTTTGTACCTCAGGTGTTTAAGCGCGTTGACAAGCAGTTGCCCCAACTTACCTCTCTCGACTTGCAATATGTATCACCTCTCCTTCTCAGGTCTCGGAATCTGGAACTTGCAGTCCCAGGAACTTACCAGAGCGGTCGGCCTATCATTCGAATACAGAGTTTTGCAACGAAACTAACAGTAATCACGTCCAAGAAGAGACCACGGCGACTATGTCTGAGGGGTGATGATGGACGCGATTATCAATACATCCTCAAAGGTCACGAAGATCTCCGTCAAGATGAACGAGTCATGCAGTTGTTCGGCTTGGTCAACACATTACTCTCCGTCGACACGAACAGCTTTAAACGTCGCCTTCACATTCAGCGTTATCCCGTTATCCCACTCGCACCGAACGCGGGTTTGTTAGGCACGATCCTAGACAGCGATACCATGCATGTCCTTGTCCGTGACTACCGTGACTCAAGAAAGGTCCTCCTCAACATCGAGCATCGTTTGATGCTCCAGGTCTGTTTCTAAATTACTGTTGTAGCCATGTCGCTCATTGGCTTCAGATGGCTCCTGACTACGAGAACCTCACTCTGTTGCAAAAAGTCGAAGTTTTCGAATATGCACTCTCGAATACCAGTGGTCAAGACTTGTATCGTATATTATGGCTGAAGAGTACCAACTCTGAGCATTGGTTGGAGCGTCGAGCAACTTATACACGATCACTGGCTGTGAACAGTATGGTTGGGCATATACTCGGGTTGGGCGATCGGCATCCTGCCAATCTAATGTTGGTTCGAAGTACCGGAAAACTTGTTCATATTGACTTCGGTGATTGTTTTGAAGTTGCCATGCACCGCGAGAAGTTCCCAGAGAAAGTGCCATTCCGGCTGACGAGGATGTTGACGCACGCTATGGAGGTATGTCTCAGTCTCATTCGTGATCAAGCCCGGCATTTACACTTCTTATACTAGGTCAGCGGCATCGAGGGAAGCTTCAGGAATACTTGTGAAATCACCATGGCAGTACTCCGGGATAATAAAGATTCTCTTCTGGCAGTCCTGGAGGCATTCGTGTACGATCCCTTGATCAATTGGCGGCTGATGCAGACCGAGGGTGAAGGCCGACGCAATGAAGGTGGGGAAATTTTCTGTCATCTATTAGCCGACTTTATAACCAACTTTATCAATATATGATAGTGGATCCCGATCGCGCAGTTGAGCTAGCCCGCGTTGCTGTGCATCCTCAAGGGCCTCAACGGAGACTTGGGCCCAACGAGAACGATATTTTCAATGGTACGCTTCTTACACTAAAAAAATGCAGCTAACTTATGCATTTATGCAACGGTAGAAGCGCAAGGAGAGCCTGGCGCGCAAGAAATACGTAATGAGCGAGCACTTTTTGTTTTCCACCGCGTCCAACATAAGCTCACTGGTTCGTCCTTTCCTGAATTCCGATGTCAACTTGACACTGATTTCACCTAATATAGGCCGTGACTTCAACCCTGAAGTTACTTTGTCTGTTCGAGATCAAGTTGAGAAGCTCATTGGTCAAGCGACTGCCCTTGAAAATCTTTGTCAGTGCTACTCAGGCTGGTGCGCGTATTGGTAGAAGATTCTGGCCGTGGGAATAAAATAGAGGTTATTATTGATGTCAAGCTGCCTTGAGTTGTATTGCTCTGAACCTGTAATTATATACCCTGCTTGACTTTTACTTGCATCTTCAAAGCTTCATCTTTGAGTGACGTGCGATTTCAAATGCCGCGTGGGATTCCAAATGCAAGGAAAGACGAAAGTGGATTGCGTTTCACGACATTCAACGTACCTCTATCGTTAGTGCTGCCTATCTCATTCTGGAGGAGCATATCTGATGTTCGAACAAGTGCAAACCCGAAACATGTCAATTCTACATATCTAAAATATGATACACAATCATTATGGTCGAGGAATGCTTCTAAGAGACTACGAGAAGGCAATAGCGAAGATTCCAACGTCCAGCCGGAACCGCAAAGGTAGGTGCAAGAAAGCGACCAGGAACTTGGTACCCTATCTGAAACAATTCCCCATAGGCGTGGGTCCCAAGTCATCGTCATACATCCAGGTTCAAGGTACCTTCGCATTGGCAAAGCCTCTGACGTTGTTCCCGTTTCTGTTCCCTGCGTGGTCGCACGCAAGTGTAGAACCGAAGCTCCAAAGGTGACGCGTATCAGAAGCGTCGTTCGTCCATGGAATCAATTTACAAAAGATGAATCTGCCGCTATAACAAGAGCAATGGAGGCAGACGAGATGGACTTGAAAGATCCAGTAAGTTCCCCCCCCCCACGGTCGATTTGGCCATTCACAAACCCTCACAGTTTCCCAATAAATTATCGGCTTTGACTGCCTCACTAAAGGAGCGGATGAAATTCTTCAAACTACGGGCGACGCCCAATGCCACAGTTATATCAGAGACATTCAACAAGCAATTCCAACCTGAGGTTATCCCAGAAGTGAATGAGTTCTCTGAAGCCGAGTGGATTGATCACACGTCAACTGAAGACGTCCTCATCGGAGATAATGTTTGTATTATCACACTATGCTATCAACACTGAAGATTGACCTGGAATCTCAGGCCCTCCGCATTGGGGATCCTGAAAAAGCCGGATATCTTGTTCGTCAACCACTTTACAACCGAACATTCAATCTTCACGATTACGCATCAATACAAGCGGCCTTGAATGATTTAGAAGCAATCATCCAGATGACGTTGCGTGAAAAACATGAACTAACGCAGCAAGATTATAAGGTCTGTAGTTCGAACTTCCCGATTTCCTAATTTACCTGTGTGCAGAATTATTCCGTGATCTTAGTTATTCCGGACCTCTATGATCGTGCCTATGTGCATGAATTCCTTGACCTCCTAGTGTCTATGGGCTTCAAACGTTTCTGTGCCCAACAAGTACGACGTCACTTGGGTCAGCTCTTACGTTAAACTGAAGGAGCTCACAGGAATCACTCGCTGCTACCTATGGTGCTGGAATATCCAATGCTTGTGTTGTCGATATCGGCGCAACTACTACCAGCATTGCTTGCGTAGATGAGGGTCTAGTGTTATCAGATACGAGGTATGTTGTACGTATTCGTCCAACTCCTCCTATAAGCTGTTGGCCACCGCAGGATGAGACTCGGAGTAGGAGGAAATGATATTACCGAATTCCTTCATGTTCTCCTCCGAAAGATCGAGCTACCATATAGAGATATGGATTTATCGCGAGCTTATGACTGGAGTGTCATGGAAGATTTGAAGGCACAAATATGCACTTTAACGGAGGTGTGTCACTCTTCGTTCCTATTAACAATATCTGAAGTACAATCTCAGAGTGATGTGGCGGTCAACTTGTATGGTTTCACGGTTCGCCGGCCTAACCATCCCACAGTAAAATATGGATTTCGGGTATACGACGAAGTCATCCTGGCTCCAATGGTTTGAATTTACCTAGTATTATGCATGAAAAGACTTAAATCTATTATCCTTGTCTTCAGTGTCTATTTGAGCCTCCTATCATCGAATATGAAGCCAAACGTCTTCCTGTGAAAAATACGCCTAGCTCTATGGTCACTGATGAGATAGTTGATCATACTTCAGATCTCATTGTACGTGTTCCCCACTCCTCGGCCTGACTCACCTTGATACCGCCACAGACAAATGCAATGGTGATCTCTACCCGACATCTCATGCCACAAAATCCCGAAAATGTGGCGAACAAATCGCAGCCTCCCACCACTCAGACGTCTGGTAAAAAATGCGTTAATTTGTCCCAATGGGTTTCATCGTTAACCTACTGCTTCAAGGAAATTCAACGCCAAAGAAAGTTGAAGCAGAACAACCAGCAAATGTCAACGACACTTCAGGGTCTCAGGGTTCAATCGAAGCACAAGCAGAGGCTGCTGAAGATGGTTCCAAAAAATCTGGACAACTTTCTCCATCAGCCGAGGCTACTCCACCGGCGGTTGCCCCTCAGCCTCCTGCTCAAGTTTATGCGGGGGGTTATAGCATAGACGTTCCCTTCGAGGCTAGCAAGTTACCATTGGATGTTGCTATATTCAATAGTGTCCGCGCGGCAGGGGATGATCGTATCCGCAAATATTTGCAAGCAGTGTTACTCATTGGCGGTACCGCTCACATTCCCGGAATCGGTCCCGCCTTAGAGAGCAGGTACGCATTGGTCTGGGTTATCCATCTATTCTGCCTCGAACACTTTTCCTCTAGGTTGCAAGCCATTGCGACACCCGTTGTGTCTGGTATGGAAAAGGTACAGGTTATTCCACCTCCCAAGGGTGTGAACCCCCAAATCTTGGTTTGGAAAGGCGGCGCCGTACTTGGAAAAATGGAGAGTGTGTCGGAGCTTTGGGTGACACCTGCAGACTGGGTGAGTCCTCAGCTGTCTTATGATGAAAGCGCTTACTTTGTGATCAAAGGGAATTTTGGGTATGCGTGGTCTCAAAGAAAGGTGTTTCTTTCTATAGGTGTAGTAGTTAACTTGGAAATTGACCTTTAGCCGAATGGCGAATTGCCCGACTGGGAATTCATTTACTTGTTAATCGCCTGGGTATCCTACATGCGAAAGAAAATACTTGAAACAGGTGTCTCAAATGAAACTACGACAGAGAGTGCTACAAAATAAATCAAAAGGAACGTTGACTACTCATGATACAAAAGTCAATGGAATGGAACCGCATAATCACCAAAACGATTAAAAAAAACAGATGGGAGTTATACCTCGAGTCTCTGCTTGAGTATAATGAACTCATGAGATCCAAGGATTGACCACGATTGGACAAGGATGTTCATTTCGCGTTTACCATCACTATTCACGATTTTGAAATGAACATGGCCATGAAGTTCATGAAAATATGCGCACCTATCCCTTTTGAGCCACTCATTTCTTAGGGGCCCACCTTCCCTCCAGCCGTCCAGGCCAGTCTCTGATGAAAGGCTGCCATCTTCGACTTTGGGACCTCCTCTTTTCTGCTTCCGCCCTTCCTTGTCTGAGTCTGATATCCGTAACGCCTCGGGATCCTCCTGCTTTACGACCGGTAACGAAGAGCCAGCAAGCTTATCAACTAGGGACTCAATGGCTGCGGTAGCCACCCGGTTGGGTACAAAAGGGAACGTGATACCGGGACGAGGAACACGATCGGGCGTGATCATCAAAACGCTACGGCAGATAGGACAGTCAACAGCTTCATGCCATCCTCCACAAACGCGGTGTAATCGCGAGAAGAACCATTTGAGGATACAGATGGCACAGAAGGTATGGCCACATTGAGCGGGATTCAAGGTGTAAGGATAGGCCATTATCTCATAGCACCTTATTGAAATCTGTCAGCCACCGTCAGAGCATGGATCACTTTGTTGACGTACAGTGCACATGTAAAATGTTCCTCGAGCTGGCTCAAGGCGTTCTGAGCCTCCCGCTTCGCTACCTGAGATAACTGTGTGGCCGCCTCGTCTTCCCTGTCGAGGAGAGACCGCAGTCGTTCATCTAGTTGTTGGGTCCTGATCTTGCATTCCTGCTCTTTGCATGAAAGAAACTTTTCCCATTCTTCGAGTTCGGAGGCAGTCATCCGAGAAGATCTTCGCATAGTATGGGCTGATAGGATAGAAGGAGTAGCAACCATGCCAGGTCGTTCACTGCATTCTGTGACGCAGGGTTCCAATCCTGTCATAGGTGATTCCCTTTGCATGATTTTTCTTCGTTTCGCTGGAGGTACTGTTGGCACATTTTGTACTGGCAGAAATGGTAAACGTCAGGCGCAGAGAATCGGAGCAATGGAACAAGCGCACCTTGGCGACTGCTGATCCTAGAAGAACGTCGGGGGGCGACGGGGTCTGGCTCGGAGATCGTTGTTGACGATTTGGGCGGCCGTGGCATGGCAGAGGGCGGTGTGCGAGGGAAGAGCGGTGAAGACAGTTTCCCAGGTTCCACCGATAGGGGCATTAGTCACGTGTTTCCCCGTCTTCATATGTTTTCTTTGCTTCTTTGCGTAACATGTCCTGGAAGAAACATCTCTCAAAATTCCTTCTCATGTGGCATCTCTGTGGGTCCCTCCATAGCATCCCTGACACTTGACGTCTGCATTTTGCAATGAATTCTTCTGGTATCAATACAAGGAAATGTCTGACGAACACTGTTCCTGGGCTCCAACCAGATCCATTGCAGTCTCTCGCACTATCGACAGGTTTTCTTTCTCAGTGGAACCATCTCCGGCACATCATTGCGGTACACGCATCTTGGGCCAATATCAATTACGCAATAATGCCTGATTTCGCCTAATTTTGTTTAATTCGCACCAGCATTATACTACAATGGTTTAATACTTCTCTCCACCTTTCAATCTACCAACTCTGTTTATCCCATCCTTGAGAAGTCGGCCTGCATTTCTTTGCTTACAGGCCTGTCGATTTTTCTATCTGCATATCGGATCATTTTCGACCCTGGAAATACTTGGCGACCACATATGTAGTCGTGAGTGTTCTTTTTCTACTGCAGCACTGCTGTACTCACAAGCCTTCGCATTATGAGATGAAATGTAAACGTCAGAAAAGTGTCAATCAGTATTCACTATGTTCGAAAGCTCAATATAGACATAAGTACCCTTGTTCTGTCAAACCACATGTTGTTAATTGATTCTTGGTTTGCTCAGACCGCTTTAGATCAGGAATTCAGCATACAGCGACCAGATATCACCTACGCAAGTAAAAGAATGACATTCACTCTCGGTGACTGCTTGATAGCGAAAGAGACGTATTTCATCTCGATCTTGGAATTAAACCGGTTCACGCAAATTTTCTTGTTCAATGCTGTAAGCGACGTCAAATGATCTCACAACCCTTACCCATCTTTATCCATCCAATGCTGTAGTGGTGAAGTTACCACATGCGCTACTTTTCCACCCTCATGAACCGTGTCATATTACCTCGAAAAATTTCTTCCCCGGACAGGGTCCATGGACATCCAATCACCCCATATCTGCTTTCGTAGCTCTCACGATTATCCACCCAGTTTTGCTTCCTGCAATCTGCCATGACAAGCGACAGAGAACCTCTCCATTAAGACATATTCTGACGCCAAAAACCTCTGCATTTGCAAATCATTTTCTGTTAACCCCGCAAACCACCGCCTTCATTTCGAACTCTTCTCAGCTTCGTGTCGGATCTATGAGCCAGACCCAAATTGAACGCTTGTTTGCCACCGCCGCCACCGCCAGAGTCAAGAAACGCTGTTGGAATATGATTGCATCCCGCGATGTAGTTGTAAATAGAGCCCGTTTTACATTTTCCCCACCAGATTACGCACTCGGTGTTGTCGATCCTCTGGCATCACCAGCATCATTGTCAGCTGTATGCCTCGCAGTTTAATCCACTGTCAATATGTGAACGCAAATGGCCATTCTCCTTCCAAACCCTAAATTTAACCACCAAGTTTTCGGCCTGGGCGCCCCGGAGACTGGTTCGGTTGTGGAAAGTCAGCTGCACTGACACATCTCAATTTAATCACAATCTGTGGAAAGAGATCCGACTCTTCCGGCAACTTCGACATCAACGTGTCACTGCCCCGGTCTGTATTCAATACAAAGCCACATTCACCCATAGCGGGAGGTGGATGCCGTCGTCACCAACGCGAAGATTGAGCCAGGATCATTGACGTGAAGAGATCATAATCAACAACCAGGTTCTCAGATTACAGAGGACAGTCAACATACTCCAATATGATCTACAATAATATCGTTCGTTCACTCTCGCCCAGCCTGAAGGATTTGAGGATCGGACCAGTTGCTATCGGGTGGGAAAGTTTTCTATTTAATCTATCGTTTTATTTTGGATCTTCATCCAACTCATGTCCATTGTTTCCCGAGGACTTGAACGTGGGTAGGATCATCCAAGGATCAGCGGAACGCGAACGCAACAACTGCGTGCAATCGGTACACAGAAAGCGACAGCCCTCAGGGTTGCTTCCTCCCTATCGAAAGTTTTGAAAGTTATCATAGATCTCTGTCAGGGATAAACAGCGGGCTTGGAGCAGAATTTCGCGAAATCAAGCGCTCATTCCTCCACTGATGATATGATTAAGCAGCAGGATGGGCGCTGCGGTTAAAGGGTCGAAGCACGGATGATGTATACTCTCCAACATGAACTCGGTCCATTCTCAAGAATCGTAGGGTATGAATATTTCCGGCACCTGACCTGACAATGTTGAAATAGGTGCGCACCCATTGCAAGAAGCATGATCTACTATTCTTTCCTCCTGAAGTACGGGTCGTCTTCATGGAGGAGACTTGCAACGGCAAGACTGCCGAGCAAGAATGTTTTTGGACAAATCATCTCGCGAGATGAATCTCAGATCTGATAGCGGTCACAGTCGAACCAGCAACAAAAGAATTGGTCTCCATAAGGCAATACTTTGTTTGAGTTTGAAATAAGCTGACGGAGCCGGCAGCTGAGTTGCGCTCGCGCGTACGAGGGGAAAGGATGCGGAAGAAGGCGGGAAGAAGCGGGGAAAGAGCGAGATGAGCGGAGGGAGGTGCTGGGCGGCTGAAGGACAGTGTGCGGATGAGAGAGGGTGGCGGAAGGGAGAAAGGGAAAGAGAGCGGCCGGAGAAGGAAGGTGATCGGTGTGGTAGGTGGCCCGGAGCCAGTTGAGTTGCCGCTGCAATTGATTTGGACGAAGACGCTGGTTCATCCGGACTGAATTGTGTCGCAAAACGCGTCGAACACGGTCACCTTGGTCACGTCACACTGTGTGGAATAAATGGCAAGCTCAAAAGAAGCCAAGGAAGTTGATACGCGCGTGACGTGGAAAAGATGGCAAAAAAGAGCAAAAAAGGCAGTTCGCTTCTAGAAATCCTTACGAAGCTCGATATGATGTTATTGATTGTTCGGCAGTGCGTGCTCTTTTTAAGTTTTGTAATTAATCTGACAGCGAGTGTCACGTCACGCTCAATCTCAGATGCGTTCGGGAGGCGTACAAGACAAGAGACGAGGTTGCACGACGAATTCCTGCGAAACCACTTTCAGCCGATTAATTTCGCGGCTGCTCGCTCCTTGTCGCTCTGGATGATGTCCCAGGTCCTTGCCCCTCCATCGCATCTCGACGTTTCCAAGTGCATCCCCGACTACGTATCGCGTCACAAGGTCGCCTCCTCTCCCTCCTTCTTCACCACCCTTGGCAACTTGGTACCCGTAGCTACCTCGCCGATTCATTCAGACTCCCCGACAGGGTCTGTGGACGACGACTCCTCGTCGCCCCATTCGTCCTCGAGGTCTTCCGGACAACCTCCTTATGCTCCACGGCCTTCGGCCGCCTTTGATTCCCCTCTTACCTCCCCTACAACTGACATGTTCGACCTCAATTCTCGCCCAATTTTGGTTGCTGCCCAATATCCCCCTGGCTCTCAATCTCTTAATAACGCCAGTGACACACTAAAGAATTCTGACGCCGTCGGCTCTTACCTGTCAGAATCTCCATCTCCCGTGGACGTCCACCGTCCTCCTTCGTTTTTCCATCCAATCAGTGCGCCACCTTCGCAGGAACGCTTCCCCCTCACAGGCGCTCCATCTTATCCGGGGGATGATCGTACTGTCCCAGAATCTTTGACAGATCGCTGTACTCGTCAGACCCCACACGATAAATATTCAAACTCGTGCTCTCAGTCTAATTTGGAGCAGCGTCGAATGTCCGAGCCAAACATCTTGGGAAACACGTCTACTTATGCTCCCCCCTCGGAGTCTTGCGACCGTCTCTCTCAATACCCTTTCGCGTTTAACCCGTCCTCACAGTCCGCTCGTTCCTCGACCTATATGTCGAATTTACAAAGAGGCTCAAGTCTCGCAGGGTTGCGAGATCTTCGGCATGCAGACTATTCCTCATCTCAGTCGCAGTGGAAACACAGTGAAGATGTTTATGAGAATGGTCTTTATGAACCTATCTCTCCTCTCAATGCCAACTTTCCAGGCAACATACTGAGCCCATCCGGTGTTCATTACTCCCCCGGTGGTGGGGATCCCTATGGTCCTTCACCGCCGAACACGGGAACCTCTACCTCATCTGCTCCTCCTCTCGGTTCCCTGAGCTACAGCCATTTTGGCTCTCGTTCCCAGGCACCAAACATGCAGAGGGGTACCAATCTACAAGCCAATTTCACAGGCGACGGTAATAGCAAGACATATTCTTTTGTAGCTTTGCCTGGGAATACTGTCAAAAAGCGTCCTCGCCGGAGGTACGATGAAATTGAGCGTCTTTACCAGTGCTCGTGGCCAGATTGTAACAAGGCGTATGGTACCCTGAATCACCTTAACGCACATGTTACAATGCAAAAGCACGGTCCTAAACGTACCCCTAGTGGTAAGCTATTCGCTTGAATGTCTTCAGCATTGTCATTGATGTGTCGGCCTTTCCCGACAGAATTCAAGGAACTCCGTAAACAGTGGCGAAAGGCCAAGAAGGAAGCAGAAGCGACTGGTCCAGTCCATGGATCCGCTCGGCGGATGTCTGCTTTACCCATGCGACCTGATGAGTCTGGCGCCTATGATGCTCGTTATGGAGTGATGCAATACCGTCAGCATCCCGCGATGGGCTTATCTGTCAGTGTCCCTCATGCAGGCTCCGCCGATCGGTTTGCCGTGCCTATCGAAGACATTCGCTACCCTCTGCATGAGCGCGACGAGGAGGCTTTTCATTACAGTATGCGAAGGTTCAGCAACGCAGGCACTCCATCTTCCTGGCACGCTAGCAGCAGTTTGTCGTCGCGTGCCGGCCTTACTCAATCTTATATCTCATCTTCCCTTCCATCCCAACCTAACCATGCCTCCCCACCTCCGCGGACTGTAGGAAGGCTGGTTCCGGACAGTACGCTGCTGACATCCTTACCCGGTTACCAAAATCATCAGTCCCATGCAGGACTCCCACCATCTCTCCATCCCGGTAGCGATATGGCATACCCTTCCGAAGGTTATGACCTCTACGAATCAGACAGCCGACCCGGTACGGGTCATGCAAGCGTAGGAGACCATGTCAGTGGAGATGATTTTGACCACCGTGGTTGAGGTCCTATTATACAATGCTTCTGATACCATGCTAACTTTGTATGTGTCTTTATCCCTGCCGGTTCTACTCGTGATCACACTCTATTGCACCCTAATCCCGGTACATAATCGACCGCTCGATTCATACCATAATTGCCACCGTCAGGCAGGTTTTCGATCCTCTCTGCTTCTTTTTTTTGTCTTATTTCGCATTACCATTTGCCTTGTTGCTCTCAGAAATGTTATCTATAGTAGACCCGTTGTATTCCCCTGGATTCATCTTGTAGATTCTTTTTCTCCTCGGGTGTCCTCCTTTCCCTTAACCTTTTTTGGTCTACATTATTCGCTTTCTTATCGCAATTATATGTATACTAGCTTGCATTACCTATATTCTTGCAATGGTCTCGTATGTGGGGCCTCTTTTTCCCTTGCTATTTTCGTAGCTATTGCTTCATTCTTCTTCTCCTATTTGAGTGTATATACTTATTTGTCTATTTGTTTTCTTGGTCTTTCGGAGTAATAATAACGGATCTGTATCTACTTGCCACTTAGTAGCTTCAAAATCTCTCGAATAATGATAAAGATTTGGTGGGAATGGGTAGTCGAGAAGAAAACGAAGGTGGACCGGATTGGATCGACCCGTCACATCACCGTGAGAAAAGAATTCGGAATCTAGAAAAACCCTTCAGCGGGTCGCGGATACTAAGATGCTTACGGATCGAAGATACATCGACGGCCTCCGGACGGAGATATTGCTCCTTCCAGACCCGGAGTAGCCACACACGAGCCCACAATTATACACCCTGCCATATGAAACTACCTGAAGCCATACGTTAAGTTTTTTCCTACTCCTAATCACTATCTGTTGTCTTCTTAGGTGTTGTGCTGATGTCGACTTGCTGCCCCAGGTTTCCAGCTGAATTCAAGCCAGACCATCGGGCTGCACGTGCAAGTCTATATTAGGACTAACGCGTACGTAACCGGATTTGTTATTGGAAGGGTGGATCCAAAATACCCTGATTCCGCCTCGCATACTTCACAGATCAAATACAGATCACAGATGCATGGATCAAAGAAGCGCCATGCTCCGAAGCGTCACGGCTGTCGTACTCATCATTCATTCCCTTTCGTTTGTCTTCCAAAAAATTTCGGCCACATCACTTGACAAGGTGTTCGTGTCTGTCCGTGTGAATACGAAACTTTCACTGAGGTAATAGTGATCCACAGTTGATGAATTGCGTGCATCATCTTCGATGTGCTGATATCATTCCCCGGATTCTGATCATCATTCTCTCCCACGCGAGGCCTCTCGAGGGGGCTGATACCTTAACGCCACAGTAGCACTGCGGCAACGACGCTGACGTTGATATTTATACACAATCAAGTTGCGAAAAATTTTGGTTGCGAGAAATTTTATGTCCAATTCATGTCCACACGAGTTCCGGACGGCGAACGCGCACAACGTCAACAATTTGATGTGTTTGATTTTGATTTGACATTGACCAACAGGGTCAAAATATATTATGCGTCACAGTCACTTGGGACAAAAATAGTTCGAGAGGCTTCTCGGATTCTTGGACACTGAAGAGTATCTTCTCGATGAACATGAGGGGGTTCGATGAGCCTTCCCAAGACGATACTGCGGCCCCATAACCTATCTAGGGTGCCAGTATCCAAACCCTTTCCTTTCATACCTTGCGGTGTGGTATGGCATGATAGATGAAAATCGAGCCTCGGTTTTCGGCGGTGACAGTGTGCTTCTTGAGCCATAAATGCTTGATGCCAAAGAACAGTTTCCAACTTTCCCCAGATGTGAATTTGCAACGCATCAGAGGCGTCACTTGGCACGCTCACGTAAGGACGCATGTTGAGTCCTTTGAAACGCATGAACCTGGGCGGTGGTGACGAAGCTGCTAGCTAACACCGGGTTTGAGCGCAAGGACAAGGATGAAGAACCCTTTACAACTCCGAGCGACTGTTGAACAGCCCTTTACAAGGACTTCAGCAATATTTTCCGACTTTGGAGTCAGACGACCGGTGATCGATTCGCTTCCACGTGGACGACATTTGAAATGAAGGACATGGGAATGAGGTATACGAAGGGCTTGACATTATGGAAGAGCAACTGAGGTCGGTTAAAGGATCAAGAAACTCGTTGCCCGATCACTGCTTACGCCTTATTTTTAGTGCGATTGGAGTGCTAGACAATAAAAAAGATCAAGATAACTTACTGTCCTCTTGCGTCCCGCTTCCGGAAGCCAGCCAGATCAGCACTGATTACAGATTATCAAATCGGAGGCGGGAATAACGTATCTCGTATGTAGCGATACCTCAGGTATGTTGACACCTTCCACCAACCTTGTAGTGTACCGCGGACTGTGTTCGAGCGTCACGTAATAAAATCTGAATTCGAAAAAAACCTTGCAGTGTTAATACTTTGCTCTCCAAGTTGCGCCATCGAGCATTCACCGTGTCATCCGTGACCTTCAAAGTATGTTCTGCATAATGGGATGGACCAAGTTGGACAAAACGAGCCGATAAACTTTGAGTGAACATTTAAGCCGTCACGTAGTCGAAGTTGGGAGATAGTCAGTTATCATAGGACACCGTCATAAAATAAATCACCGTCATGATTTGAACGTGTCAAGAAAAGGCAGAAGGATGATCCATGGCCGCAAAGAAAGCACGTTACTGTTCTTTGGAGTGTTAAACATCGATTCAAGAACTTGCACCATGTCAGTTAAATTTATCCACGGAAACCGCGAAGGCATTGTGCGGCGTTTAAGATGCAGCCGTTGGGAGTCCTCAAAAGGTAACTGAACGGTAAGAAAGATCATAATGGAATCCAGGTTTGATGCGTTATCGACAGAAGCCTCAGGAAACGAGAATACGGGGAAATTCGAGACGCACTTGCACTTCTAGACCATTCCAAGCTTCCGAAGAATCTGGGGGGTCAAGCATTCCACTTTGATTCATCCATGGATCGGCGTTAGCAGAGGATTAGCAGAGGATCGAATCGTGCGTATTTGACGACTTGCTCCTGACCAATTCGATATTGCGGTCTACGTAGTCCGATAGCGGGAATGTCCTCACCGCGGATTTTCCTAATGCAGGATGCTCAAGAGTTTGAAATGGGTTCTTCCGGTCTTCCTGTTTCTTGATTTCCAGGAATAAACTTGGCGATATCCGATCAGCAAGTTGGGCGAGGAGAAAATTCAACTTATGAGCCCAACCGAGTAACGCGTTCGCGAACCATTCTTATTCGCTTCCCAGAAAATATCTTCCTTGTCGTTCCGGGATCGGGGACCATTCAGAATAATCAGTTGAGAAAATCACAGCTTTTATTTTTGGCCAATGGCCTATCGTCCGTGCTTGGAACCGATTTGTTCCTCCCTGTCATATTGCATTATCAACGTCGTCGTTCTATGTCAGCCATAGCGCATCAGCATCGCATTACTTGAGCAGAAATATGCCCACTGCGGAATTATGTTGTCGATCTTGAAGAACGGATCTGAAGACTGAATTTCAAAATATCTCATCAGTTGTCACAGGGATATGACATATCTCTCGGAAATTTTTCTCAGGGGCGCGACTCACAACATGTCAGAACAAATCGGGGGCTGACATACCATTCTAATATCATTTCGTGACGCACGGTGAGTCGATGACGCTTTCAATAGTAAAATCGCAATCGAAAAGGCGTGCAAACTGGTCACGTATAAGCAAGGGTTCAATGGATGAGTTATTCGTCACCGGAGGCCTGAGTTAGTTTAAATTGTGTGAGAAACCGCCTACGTTGGAGATACCGATGAATCTAGTGCTCGAGACTCGAGAGCCCAATCAAAGATCACGTCATAAAGCAGATGTATCTTTCCACAGGTTATTACCAACACCTGACCAACACTCTTCCCAATTGATGCAAATAGCTCGAGCGTGTGATCATGAGAATTTGAGCAATCACATGTATAACGAATCGACGAGGATGCTGTTTGAGCAGCCTCCCACGGCTTTACAAGAGGCTGGGGCTTGCGCATCTTCGAGGACTCGAGAGTTTGTCACTGTAAATTCTCTATGTTTTGCCCTCGGAGATTCATTGGGGGGGGGCCGGAAACCTTAACGAAATGAAAAGATCAGCGAAGCCAAAATAAGAAAGGCAAATTTCAAAGTATTATTCTCCAAGAGCCGAGGAGCACACACCGCGTGAACAGCAAGAACGTCAACGAAAATGAATTACATGGGCCTGACCGGGAATTGAACCCGGGACCTCCTCGAGATTGCTTTCACAAGCCCTAACAAGGAATCATACTACTAGACCATCAGGCCTTATGATGCAAATCCCATATAATCTCAATGTAGATCATGTTATTGTCTTAGTTCTTTCTTTCTGAACAACCGCTAATTCTAGGTCTATTTGAGTTTCATGAAAATACTACGTAAGGGAGCTGTAACATTATCCTTTCCATTACTCCTTCGAATGCCCATATCTTTCTTCTTGGGAAGTGGAATTGCAGTACCCATCGGAAGCGGGGCCGAAATCCTCAGGTTCTCCCTAGGCATACGCCCCTTCCTACCTCTTAACTTGAACCGCAGATAACTGGATGTATGCAAAGGCCTTGATGCCGAGCTTGGGAATGGTGGCTCCGCAGTGGTCCCCAATGCCTGTTTGTATGTACGGGTTTTTGGGGGTGGAATATTCAGAGATTGAGGGATTAGGTTTTCGTCCACAGATAGAGGCAGCTTTGGAGAACGAGGGAAACGATGCGAGAGTGGCCTTGGTGGCGATGCAGAAGAACCTTTTCTGTTTGTCCACGAATTTCTAGGCGGGGCATATGACTGAAGAGAGCGCACGACGGAGAGAGGAGGACTGGGAGGAATCAAGGTTGAGAGTGAAATGCTTTGGCCCCTCCGGTGACGGGAAGGGCTAACAGTGGATAGATTATTTTTCTCCGCCTCGTCCGAAGCAAGACGAATGGGAATTTGGGGCGGAGGAACAGAATCAACGAAACGGACTGTCTTTTTGATTTTAGACCTAGACAAAGGTTTGCGAAGCGAAGAGGGGATAATAAGAGAAGGACGAAGAGTCAAGGAGCCAACTTGAAAATCTGGGGAGTTTAAGGTATCTCCGGCATCATTATTCGCTAAGACAATAGTACGGGTGTCGGAAACATCGTCCCGACCACGCGAATCGATCGGTTTATCGAGACTGCCATCTTTGATGAGTATCGGATGAGCATTCAAATCGTCGCCTGTGCCAGAAAATGAATTGATCATGTCCATTAATGGTTCGGCAAATGCCCATTCATCTTCACCAGAATGTGACGCGGAAACAGTGCCTGATAGCTTCGAGATTTCATTCCTAGAAGGCCGAGACCGATAGAGCCAATCCGGAGGTAAAGAAACCAACGATGCACACTTCGCGCGAAGGTTTCCAAGCATTTCTGCTAAGCTGATGTTTTGAGGCAGGGGATATTGTATTTGATCAAAGACGAGCGAAGCCGTTAGAGGAGAGCCTCGGAAAGCAGTCGGTATCGCATCAAACGAAGCAGCATCCGTCTTTGCAGTCGCTTGTTGGAGCTTGAGGGAAGGGAAGGCTTTGTGACCACGTCGAATCGCGAGATTTGAATGTTTCTTGGAAGAGTTAGGGTGAAAAGACTGACTCAAGCAGTGAGTTTTCTGAGTATTCATATTCGAACATAGAGCCCTTAATGTCACTTGTTGACTTCCGTTACGAGTGCTGCCAGTATTCATTGAGTCAGAAGCGACTGCGTTTTCCGTAGTCGACGTGCTGTCCACGGGAAGACGTGTTGTTAATCCAAGATTTGATGGGACATCTTTACGGCGTAAGCATCTCGTGCTGGAAGTCGAAGTATGCGGGATCCTATCAATCTGATCTGTGGGTGATTCGAGCGGCCAAACCAAGCGCGTGAGAGGGTAGTTTGCATCTGAGGATGTGGCTTCCAGATCGCCCCATGGTACATGATCTGGTGGAGGCTGAAGTTCTACCTTGGACTTTAGACGTAAGACGGTTCCCTCATGGTTGATGGCGGCTCCTTACCATCCAGGTATCAATGAGGACCTTCTCTTCTAGAATGACCTTCATGCGGGGCATGGTCGGCGTTGTGACCATGATTGGCTCTTGATGTTCCGTCCGGATTGCGCCCTCGGCAACCCAGTATTTCTCGTGGTTCACAAGTGTGAACAAGGGAGGCTGGTGTCCAGAGGGGAAGACAGGAGCAGAGCCGGTGAACGAAATGCTCGCCAAAGATGTCGATTTCAAGAGAGTATCTGGCTCAGAGAGTGCCAATAAGGAGACCCAGCTTGCACCACCTGGTAGGGGGAGAATCAAAGAAGTATGAGACCATTGAGAAGCAGACTGGGAAAGCGCCATGGATGCGAGAAGAAACGGGGTCACTGGGTCGTCACTGGGTGGCTGCCAAGAGTCAAGACACTCTGGCTGGCACCACGTGGTTCTCTGTCATGTCCAGATCTTTCCAAACTGCAATGCGCCCACAAAGCTTCCATGCGTGCAACCCTCGTCTTGGCGTCCGAGCTTTCAGCGTACAGTGAGAGCGAAGCATGTTGACGCGTCCTTCTTGCGTCTCCTCCACATGGCCAGTCTCGTTTAAAAGCAGCATTTCCTGTGGTTATGAACGATTGTTTCCTGGCCTTGCCCCGAGATGAAGTATCAGCTCGCTCTACTGAAAGCCCTTATCGCTGCCGCTGTCTTTGTACATGCTGTCCCTATCTCTCGTGAAGAGCTTGTAGAAAATTCAGCCAAAGGATTGCATCTCCTCCAACTCTCTGAAGATGGACTCCCTGTTTGGAAGACAGACGATGAAGTACTCCAACTCTTGCGTTCTGGAGCCCATTTCGTAGGTTCTATTCATCTCTCTGTTCTTATCGGCTTGACATCCTTCAAGTTTGATGTAACAGAAACCTATGAGGTTCAGCAGCAATTGAAAAAGACCTCTGCTAAATCCCAAGACGCTGGCGAATTCTCCACTGCTGTCACCTGTAAGCATAAGTAGTTGCTGCAAGCGACCCATAGCGTTCTAATTGGCTGCTAGTCTCTCCGCCTTCACACCAGTCCCAAGTGACTCCCTTGCTGTCCAAGCTTTCAATAAGCAACATGCAAAGCTACCTTTCTTCATTGACTGCGTTCAACAATCGCTACTATCGATCTCAGTCTGGTGCCGATGCTAGCGCGTGGCTTTTAGATACTGTCAAAAATGTAGGTTGGAACTCAGCGATGCGCTCTTTGTTGATTTTTCTTTTCTACATAGATAAGCAGAGATCGTTCGGATATCACCGCTAGCGCATTCACTCATGGGTGGCTGCAATCTTCTACAATTGTCAAGATTGCAGGCAGTAAGGCAACAGGCCCGGTGACAATTCTTGGAGCACATATGGACTCTATCAATCTCAGCAACCCCATGAATGGGCGGGCTCCTGGTGGCGATGACGACGGCACTGGGACCGTCAACCTGATCGAGACGCTACGTGTCCTCGTTTCGTCAGGATTTAAGCCATCTACACCTCTCGAATTTCACTGGTACTCTGGTGAAGAGGCCGGCCTGCTCGGTTCTAATGCTATAGCAACTAGTTACAAGAGTGCTGACATTCAGGTGAAGGCGTTTATGCAGCTAGATATGACCGGATAGTGGGTGATCATTCGGAAACATCTTCCTGTGTAGTGATAAGTTTTGCTAGCGTCAAGCCAGGCTCCACCGAGGTTGTGGCTATCATGCCGGATTTTATTGATCAAGGCCTCAATAGCTTTCTCAAGCAGCTTGTAACGACTTACAGCAGGTTGCCTGTGGTTGTAAATACCCCAGTCAGTACTGCCTTGTTTTCTCTTGCACCTTCTCATTCTTTGTAGTGTGGCCACGCATGCTCTGATCATGCAAGTTGGTATAGACAAGGATACCCTACAGCCTTGCCCTTTGAGGCTATGCTTGGTGATGACGATCCTCTCATTCATTCTTCCGGTGATACAACCAGTGTTAGTGGCTTTTCATGGTCACATTCCTTGGAGTTTGCGAAGATCGCTGTTGCTTTTGCTTATGAAATGACGGCGTAATGTAGAATATGCAGCTGTATATCCGTCGATGAATATATATATATGCGCAAAATTGCTATCAATCCAATTGATGGGATACCACTATTAGCCTTGACGCTGACGAAAATGTCTTCCCACGACCTCCAACGAAAAAAAGTCTTTCCAGCGCTCAGGCTCCAGATTGAAGCTTAAGAACCCGCACGCTAGGTACGTTTCAGCTCCCCTTTCCCCCTCACCGAACGTGATGATTTCCGCTTTGCACGTCAGTCTTAATGTAGAGCTCAGCTCTTCCCAAAAGATGTCAACATTTCGCGCTTTGCTGAGCCTGTCGCACAATCTAGAGTGGAATCCGTCACTTACTTCTGTTCTGCAGGTCTTGAACAGTCGAGCGAACTTCGACGCGAGGTTTTAAAACTCACTGGGATAAAAATTACTACCGTACCGGCACTAACGTCATTTTACCTATTCTCTTCACTGTCATCCCTGCGTCCTCTCTCAATATATCATCGTATCCTGCAGGGGTGACTTGCACTCATGTCCGCCGGTGGTGCATCCTCTTCCTCCAGGCTTTCTGGCCTTCCAAGCAGCACGCCGAAAGCACCTCCTCTTGTACCCACAAACCACGTCACTACACTGGAGGGCGTCACTGTCCGCGCTCGGATAGATCCAACCTTGACTGTAGACGACGTGCTGAAGCAACTGTGTTCCAGCCTCAAAAAAGAACCTGCATCTGATTTTGCTTTGAGGGACGAATCAGACGAGCTTGTGACCAATGATAATTTGAGGAAGAAAATCAGGGGAAGAGTGGGTCTGAAGTGAGCAATTCATCTAAAGATAGAGTTGATAACATAGTCACTGACACGCGAGAAACAGACTTGTCAAATCACCGTCGCGCCAGGCCGCCGATACAGTAGAGGAGCTTCAAACCAGAGAGGAGAATGATGGCAAATTGAGGATGGCTTTATTTGAGCTTCAAAAATTCATTCGGGTACCTACAAATGATCATTTTCCCTGTCTGATTACAACTTAAACGCGCTATAGGAGGAGCAATTTGTTCAAGAATTCCTCAAATACGGCGGCTTGAACATGTTGGTGAACCACATATCTGTTGCTTCGCGCAATTCACTTGCTGTGAGTCCGTCATCACTCTCTCGCGTTCGTGTCGTCATAGTTCACATAGTACGCGCTCACTTCGATGCAAAATTTAATGGACTTTGATCACGGCTGGGGGAGTCTGGATGACGACTTCATTTTACGCGTAGTTCAAATACTTTCTTCATCTCAGTCGCCTATCAACGTTTGCCGACCCGCAACAGTGATTCTCAAGAAGCTTGTCGAGGCCGACCCTCTAAGTGCGCCGGGAATGTTAGCAAGCACCAGCAAAGGTCCCCCTGCACTTCCCCCCGGTTCTGTGTACCATTATGGCTTCCAGGTCGTGTTTAATCAGATGAAAAAAGAAAATGGACTTTTAGGAACAGTAGTAGATCGTCTCGGGAGTGCAGACACAGCGATGGCTCAGTACAGGTACTGCCATCAGCATTCTCCCGAATTTCGTGACTGACTGGTGTTCCAGCATGATGCTCATTAACTCCCTTCTTTCTCATGCTAACGACGATGGCTGGGAAGAATTCGTTGCCGAGCTGGAACAGCTAAATATCCGGCAGGCTTTCATCGTGAGTGAAAGTTTCTCCGCTCAGGAGTGAGTAATACTAGTTGCTAAATGCCTCATAGCGATCAATGTCATTACACACAATAGAGGATTTGACTTCCTGCATCCTGGATTTCCAGGCTAATATGGTTCGTGTGACATATCGGAAGAAAACCACGTTAGTGGATCCGGAGCACGTACCCGCACACAATGATGCATTGTCGTATATTTGGAATAACAGCCAGCTAGAAGTAGATGAAGATGAGTTGGGCGGCATCGTCCAATGGCGGAAATTGGGGTTCGAAAGTGAGGACATAGTACAAGAATTCAGTGAGGTTGGAGTTCTAGGTCTCGATTGTTTGGTATGCGATTCTTTCTCAATGGGGACCAAAGCATCACATAATATGTAATGTCAGAGAAATTTTGTTGAAACAGATCCGGATTTCTCGAAGGTGGGGAGGTCATTGGAACATATCTCTAACTATAGCGCTGACCCTACATTTTGAAGCTTGTCTTGGAACAGTTAAGTAGGCCAGAAGACCGGAGATGCCCCTTGGGCAAAGCATCGAATGAAATAGTAGAGCTGCTCTCCGTATATTGGAATATTTTTGAACCCGGTTGTTAGTACCACCGGACGTCATGAGGGATCTAGCTGACTCTGCCATTAGATTCTACGTCGACGACATTCCAACCGTTCTTTCTAGATTTCTACAGAGTGCATTTCCTCGCAACGCGGTTTTTCCTTAGGATGTGGTGTGAAAGTGGCGCGGCCATCGGTGATTTTCAACGGGTCCTCGATCTAGTCCAAAGCCAGTGCGTATTTTATGACCCCATATTTCTCCATTCTAGAAACGTACTGATCTTAATCAAACCAGAGTCAAGGTTGCTCTCCGTAGCGAAAGCGTTCGGCCATGGCGCGAAGTGGAACAGGAATTCAATCAATCTGATTACCGCGCTGTGCGTGACCGTCAGATGAAGGAGCTAGAATTGGAGGACGATTTACTGAATAAGGTGCCTGTTCGGTATGTCAAGATGCATTTGCCAGGTCGAAATTGATCTTTATGCTATGTAATAATGCCTTCTTAGGAACCTCCGGGCCAAGTTATACAAGGAATCATATGAATTCGTCCGACAACAACGAATTCAATGTCTACTCCAGGGTGCCTGGTTCGTTATAGCACTACCCCAGAATGCACCCAGGGAAGTGGTACGACGACCGAAAAGGCCCTGGCGATTTATGCGATTGGTATGTAGTCACATTGGATGAATGACCGAATAATGTCGCTGTGAACTCAACGATGTCCAACAGGACAGCGGGCTGAGGTACTTACATTACGTTGACAGTGCCGTCAAGTTCCCTGTCCGGAGCGGTCTTGAAGACCTACCCGATCGTATTGATGTCTCCTTGATCAATGATATTGCTACTGGAACATGTGCTCCTCCGCCTAACGTCCTTCGGGGCGACGACGATTTGCCCCCCGCCGGCGTACTCTCGCCTTCACCGTTGTCATTCTCACTCTTGAACGCACATGAAGGTTCTTTAGTAGACTTGATCGCTCCTGATCAATCCCGTTGGGCCGATTGGACGGATGGACTGAATATGTTACGTAAAGATGGTGGGCACGCGCCCTCGACTGAGACGTCAAGCTTTGTGCAGGCGCTCACAGAGATCGGATTGAAGATCAAGTTGTTAGGTAAGTCTTACATTTGTTTCGGTGGATGGAGTAAATATTTGATTGACATCTTTATAGATCTGTCAGGAGAAATGGTCGAGATACCCACAAACCTTACAGCTGGTCCTCCGCCCACTGATACCAATTTTTTCTTTTCGGAATCCCTGCTATAACCGATTTATACCATCTGTCGGATGTCACTATAGTACGATCGGGTTTATATCTATTGTATTATCGACCTTTTTCGACTTATCGGCGGCTCGCTCCACCCGAATAATAATGCCATGTACATCCATGGCAAGCTTTTCACTTCCATAGACGGATTGGTATCGTTAACAGAGACCAGCATGTATATTATATATACCGAGATATGCAGTTGAAGCAGGCAAAAAACTATGACATGATGTGAGCGTGCGGTGAGTATGAATGCATGATAGAGCATGATGGTATAGTACACAACGACGGGGGTTGAACCCGACAGTGATGAGGATGGGGCTGGAGTCTGTCTGATGCAAAAGTCAAAATGCTGCTAGATAATCAAAATTCGAACAAAAATAGGCGCTAATGCCGCAAACGGAGAGGCGAAGAAGAAGAATTCCAAACTCGAGAAATCCGTGGAAGGCAATCCGGACATTGATTAATGGCCATTGGCGAGAGGCTTGGTTTTGGCGAGAAATTCCGCGCCAGCTTTTTGGAAAGGTTTAAAAATGGCTTCCGTATCGTGGAAATCGTTGTGTACAACATTCACCAACAGGCATGTTTCCATCAACTCGTTGATAAGTTTATACGAAGGTGAGTCCGCTTCATATAGGGCAGCCCACTGTTTTCCAAGTTCAAATGCTTCGTCCTTCCAGGCCATGAAACTGATGGCTTCAACAATGGTAGGTTGTATAATTTCTTTTCCCGCAAAGACACCCCATGTGACCGCATTGGGTCCATCGGAATGAGTGTTTGTCCGGAGATCACCTGCTTTGTTGATCACGTAGTAAGTGATGTTGGAATCTCGCTCAATGTGGGGGATAAGCAGATCGAGGAGACCGGGTGTAACAAAGAATTCAAGGTAAGCCTGAACATATACATGAGCATGTCATGAGGCATATATGTGATAAATAGTAACCTGACCTTTTGGTAGACATAACCATTTGCAGGACCCCAACCAAACACTTTGTCGTCACTTCGAGCCCCGTTGACGGCTGGTTGGGAATTGATGGTCAGGAAGCCTAACTCATTCATCTGTGCGAGTTGTTTGGCGATGACCGACGTCTCACTCTCCAATTTCTGATCCGACCAGGGAAGAGCAGCAAGTTCCCCCGTGCAGAAGCGCACGAAGAGATTCGTAATGTCTGCAAAACTTTTGGGCTCGCCCCAGAGTTTGAGAGCATCCTCTTTCTATTGAGCATGGTGGTAAGTCTCTGTTTCGATTATGCAAGGAGTAATGCATACGGTCTGCTTTAGCGAGACACCATAACCATCTAATTCACCATATGCGGGACTGCGTGAATCACCGAATCTTCCATTAGGATACTCGTCCCAGTTCTCGGTACGAGAGATGTAAGATTTGGTCCTGTTGGCCCAAAAGATCGGACGAATATTTTCTGCGCGCCGACTGGGAGTAAGCGACTGGGAAATATTCGTGATGAGTATATTGAGCTTTGTAAAAATACAAACACATATGAACATACTTGACGCCAAGGTAAAGGTTTGATGGTCTCGACCCTTGGGACAAGATTGAGTTCCTCCAAAAGCATCTTGGTCCCCTTCTCGAGATTCATGGTGTAGAAGTGTAACCCTTGAATTCCTAATGGTTCGGCAAGAATTCTCCGGCACATGTCGGCTACAAGCTTGGTACCGAGTTTCCGGACTTGTTCATCGTTAGTTTTGACCGGCTCAAGAACATCCATGAATGATCGGGGAATGGCGGTTTTGGCGAGGCTGGTGGCTCTCATGAAACCATTCCAAGTCTGAATAGGGGCGATACCGGGAACGATGGGGATGGTAATGCCGTGCTCTCGGACGCAATGCACCCATTTGATGAAAATTTCGACGTCGTAAAACATTTGGGTGAAGATGAAAGAACATCCCGCATCAATCTTCTCCTTCAACCACGTCATCTCCTGCTCGAGTTCTTCTGGAGGCAGTAGCATTTGCTGAGGGAATCCAGCGATAGCGATGTCAAAGTAGTCGCCATAATGTTTGCGAATGTGCCTGACGAGATCAATACCGTGCACGAAACCACCTTCAATGGCTTCCCACTCTTCCTTGCCGGCTGGAGGATCTCCACGTAAGGCCAAGATATTTCTGCATCCGTGAGCCTTTGCTTCCTGCGATTGTGAACCGATGATTGGTCAAAACTGGCTGGCTGAGGGCAGATGATACGCACACGGAGAGCAATGTCCACCTTCTCTATTGGCATATTGGTACATGTCAAGTGCATGCATGTTTCGATACCAATGAGTGACTGACAAGTCTTGACCATTTGTGAGGTAAGCTCAGAAGTGCGACCTCCAGCATTCCTGGATGAACGTGATGAGAAGGTGGTTTGGGGTGCTCGTACGCGATGGACGTACCAAGTGATATCAATGAATTCCGGACCCAGAGCGCGCATGCGCTCAATACGGTCGAGAAGGTTTTGTAGCCCCTATGGAAGAAAATAGACGCCATATACTGATGGCCTGGGCAATGCAAGGGAGGACCCACCTGAGCAGTGCGAGGAGGGAAGTACTCGAAAGACCACCATAGTTTGTTTTCTTTCGACTGCTGCTGGATTTTCTGGCTGATTTTCATGGCGTGACTGCGGGATGCAGTGGGTGTGTGGAAGCAAAAGAGATTGGTTACAATTTATATGGGACGATTGGTCTTCCTTATAAGGCAAAATTAGTACTTGGTTTTTTCCACCCCGTTCTTTCCCTGCCCGTCATCCTGCAACCAATGCTGCTCCTGGGCCTCGACTTCTTTGACACACAGTACACACCGTTGCAGCGTTGCTTCTGCATGTTTCCATACATATTACCTTCAAGGTCAATAATCAATGCAAAAAACGTAGTCAAATGCAGCGGGAAAAACACATGAGTCTTTAATTTGACAATAAATACGTGCATCTTTATCCATTACCTCTCCTCAATGACAAGCACAATACATATGCTGAATACTACCGCCGTAACAATACCAATGATCATAAGATGAAGGCTAGGGTCGCTCAGAAGCGTGCTTCATGTCAGGGAAACAGGAAAAGACTCACTTTGTCCCGCGGAAAAATGGGTGGGCCTTCCGGAGGTCACAATAACCGCTATAGTACTCCCAACACGCAGCCAAGATGCAGACAAGTGCAGCACCGTATTCAACTGCTGACAAGGGCACACCTCCGACTTCATGCTCCCCTTGAGGCTGCTCTGGAACAAGTCGGGCTTCCAGAAGGACAGACCATGACAGGAGGGCGAGTAGCAGAGCGAGCTTGACATGCGACAGAAAATTACGCTCTAACATACAGAAATCTCTGGCTTGACTGCCAGCATTCTCGACCTCGTTTGACATGGGTAAGCTTGAGGCTTGAGCGCTTGAGCACTTATGCCCTGCTCCGCTGAATCGGAACGCATCCAAAAATGGTAAATGGTCAGATCACCTGCCGCATTCTCCGTATCATGTGATTCCTGCACCGCGCTGTTGACCTTTGTTTGGCTCAAGTTCAACTGCATCTACCAATTGTTGGACCAGAGGAAGGCGCACAATCGCTCGTTTGCCAATTACGCTCACTCCATGGGTTTTCTCAAGCGCATCTTCTCGATTGGCAGCAAGAAAAACAAAAAACAAGGTGCCCCAAAACCGCCCTTGCCTGCATCAATCGACGAGGAACAGAGAAGGGAGTTGGAAGAAGAAGAACACGAAGCCGCCGTCGGTCGTTTACTTCGATCATCCTCTAGCAGGTATGCAGTCGTCAAAGAGATCGACTACACGGATCTGCCCCCCCTTCGTAAGGAATTCCAACTTCATTTTTGTATTACGAGCTGATTTTTGGATAGCCCATCCGATAAATGACGTTCTTGCTCAATGTATTCCGAAAGATAAAACTCCCTCCTTACGTGCCTCTCCATCTACTCTTAGTCTCGCAAGCAGTACTCTCAGCCGTCACAGTGCATTCTCCGTGACTGTTCATGGTCGTCAGAGGCATGCCATGACCGAGTTTCCTAACGCAAATGGGGAGTTGGGGGATAGCTCACTGACACCAGTAAAATCCAAATCTACACGCGATGGAACGAACTTGGCGGTTGGGCATCAACTTGGTCTTCGCTCTGACCCCTCGGTTGCCAGTTTGATCGAGTTGTATGATGAGCATGGGAGATTGCCAGCGAAGACCTTCTCCAACAGCCCTCCATCAGGAAAGCAGGAACGCCCGCAGAAGAAGCGCAATGGCTCGACTCTGCGCGAGCTGCTGGGTGCACCTGATAGTTTGAGGTCAAAGATTGATACTAATCTCGAGAGTGATATTTCTTGGGCCGAACGGTTCCTTGGGTAAGCTTTTTGCTTACTGTTGCTCAATACTTCATCCGATGCTGATAAATCCCCATGCTAGTGAGGCTGACAGTATTTCTTCAAATACCTCGTCGTACGGACCGCATACTCCCTCCACCCACTCTGATTTCGGCCATGTCCATGGTCAAGCATCGAAATTTCACGGTTTTACATTTTCTACCATTTCTACCAACAATGTTGACGATCCTGCAATCAACTCCATGGAAGTCGAACTAAGTAGCGCTTCCGATAACGAATCAATCACTAAGGGAACAAATCCCTACATAAACGTAGACCCAAGCACTCCTCAAAGGGCCTCTCAGGTATTCTCATTCTTGACGGCTAGGCGCAATAATGGTCAGGTAGAAATGAACTCCCGAAGCACATTCAAATTCTCTTCTATTGTCTCTCATGACAATATTGATTCTCGTTTCTCGAGTGGATTCACTTCTCCTGGTTCACGCAAGAGCCAGGCTAACCAGAGCCTCTTCAGTGAACCTTGTGAGACTCCTAAGCAAATGGCTATGGCCATTACCGAGAATGCGGACGATACAACCCCAGGGCCACGGAAGCGCAAAGTTCGCGTGCTCATGACAGTGCCCACGAAAGTCATTGTGACCGCACCTACCCCGGACACAAATGCTACGTCAAGTCGTATTCCTGTTCGTGGATCCCGTCAACCTTTCAAAAACAGGTCCTCCTCTCGTCGCACACCTGCGCTTACACACAGCACAAACTCCAACAACTCCGCAACATCCCGCTGCTCGAGACGGTCCAATGGTCCGACCTCTATCCCCCAACGTAAAACCTACCGACAATCTTCGTCTCAAGGCGGCGCGAACTCTTCAAAGTCAGTTGCGGAAGCAGACGCGATGGCTACCGTGCTCGCTTTGGATCAGCTTGCTAGGAGCAAAACTCATCGTAACAATTCAAACCGTGGCGATAAAGAGAATCAGCTTGGTCCGACAGCAAATACGGAGTCACCAGCTACACCTTCGAGGAACCCCGCTGGACGGAGCTCTTTGCTTCGTAAGCCTGGAGCATCAGTATTTTTCCAGTCGCCTCAGAATGCTATGCCTTCGCCATCTTCGTCATCAGAGTTATCTCCTGTCGGGAAGCAGATGATGGTGGACGCCAGGAGGCGTAAGCGTTCACGAGAATACGACCGCGAAGTAAGACGACCCATCGGCGTACGGATTTGAACGAGTTTTCTTAACGAACATATAAATGCAAACTTTTGTTCTTGTGTCTGTTAGCTATTGCATGGACATTGTCTAGTCATCACGTCAGGGTTTCCTGTCTCCTCGTGCTATCGCGCTTTGTCTTTGCTATTTATCGTGTCTTGGCTCTGATTTGTCGACATGTTCTCGTTTCTGTATGTAAATATTCCTACCCTGTCGCATTGGTCCTCCGACACTCCATCCGCTTCAAGGACCGCAGAGGCTGCCTTTGAACTCACAGATGCACTATTGATTGTAAGAGGCCTGAACTTCTTGATGCGACCCCGGTGTCACGGACGCGTGACGTTATTTGACGCGTGGTGTGATCTCATTGAAGCGGGCGTGTTAGCGGATTGGTACTCAGGCTCTGACTAGTGACTTCCCATCTCCCATTCTCACCTTCCTTCAGCGCTCAGCGCTCAGCCATGACGACGCAAAACATTGAAGACTATCTAACAAAACAACTCTTCATTTCCAGGAACATCGTGAGTGAGTCAGATTGACCACTTGAAACTTGAGCTGAATATTTTGTGTACCACCGAAAGGTGACCTACCGCTCGTTAAGTAGGGAATTTAGCATCCACGTTAATGTTGCCAAAAAGTTCATTTTCATTTCTGAGTCGAATGATTCCTTCGACCAAATTTGACTGTACGACTAATCGCCAATTAGTGAACTGGCGAAATTTCACGCCAAGACCACTAACTCACGCGACCAAGTGTGTTGTGCGACATACATTATCAGCGGGCTAGTATTACACGGTTCGGGGAGTGAAAAACTCAAAGAGAGTCAAAGCTCGAGTGACATGGATATCGACATGGGCTACGGATTCACACCGACGCAAACACCAAGCTATGGATTCGCTAATGGCAGTGATCAGTATGGAGGAGATGTTGTGATACAGGCCAGAATGACTGTTGTTGGTGAGGACAAGCTTGAAGGTATGCATATATGCTAATAATAACAAGTTGTTGACTTTGAATCCTTCGGTGTCATGAACAAACTCACCAGATACGAAAGCGAAGTATGAAAACGTCACTTCGGTGCATGTCTATAGTTTGAGCCCTTCTCCAATTCGAGTGCGTCTCCAGCCTTTTCCCTTATCCTACTTGCTTTTCATTTATGGGTTATGCTAGGATGCAGATTTACTTTGTGCACCCACGCGACAAATCAGGGAAATGGATAACCGGAAGGGAATTGAGATGGCTAAGGCGGTAGGGAGGATTATTGGAGCAGATATACAGGTTTGATATAATCTGATGTTCAATGAACTTTGTCTAACACATATCCATAGATGCTTGAGGGTGGTATAAAGGTCAAAACCAAAACGGCTGCTACCACCAACGCTCAGCCTTCAGTCCCGAAGTTGAAGGCGGGGCCAAGCATTTCCACCACTGCAGCTACGAAAAACGAAGATAAAGGCAAAGAATCTGTTAAAGAAGAGTTAAAGAAATCTAAGCCTACCGGAAAATTGAACTTCTTTGCTCCCAAGGCTCCCAAAGAGAAAGAGAAAGGGAAGGAAGCGCCGTCCAAGGATTCTGTGGAGACGAAAGAAAAAGTATTTTTCGGTGCAGCGTCAAAATCTTTAGCTTCTGCTGGAAAGGCCAAGGAAGCCACACCTACGTCAGTACTGCCACAGCCGAAAGAATCTAAGAAAGCCGAGCCATCGAAGGTGTGTGTTCTACGTGTAATATTCAAGCAAGTCATGAAACTTTCCACAGCGAGGGACAATAAGAAAACCCACGGCCAATCGTCTATCAGATGAGCAGGATGAGGAAACGAAGTCTAACTCCGCCGCTCCATCAGGGCCATCTTCCCGTTTCTCTTCTATAACTCCTTCTACAAGATCTTCCCCACAGCCGATGAAGCGTTCGTCCAAATCGCGGATAATAAGGTCATCCGATGACGAAGATTATAATGAGCCGCCAATGAAGAAAACTCGGAGACTGCCACGGCGCAAAGCTATTCCTGACTCGGACGATGAGAGCGGGCATGATTCGAAGGCCACTAGTGAAGCGAGGGAAGCTCTAAAATCCATGATGGACATAGACGACGGTATGTATTACCCAAACCTCTCTTTTTGGAGTTTCGATGTGTCATACGTTACACAGATAAAGTGGAGAGAGTTGCTAGTAGAAAGGCTAAGGTGGAGGCATTGGAAAAGAAAATTGAAACAGAGTTGGAACAAGAAGTACCGGAAGATGTAAAGAAAGATGAAGATGTGGAAATGTCTGATGATAGAGCGGCGAAACCAAAGTCAAAACCGAGAAAGAAGAACAAAGTCATACCGGTGGGCCGGAACGGCCTGAAGAAGCGTCCTGTGACGAAAACTCGGACGGTCAAGACAGATGATAGTTGGAGTATGTGGCATCCCTTTGTCTACCTGTCAGAACAGTGACTCACCCGCGGATTTCGGAACTCAGTTGTATGTGATTATACTTCCTATGAATCTAGCGAAGAAGTGGGGGGAATGAACGAACCCGCACCCGTGCAAAGGGGCAAGCGAGGCCCAGCGAAATCTCTCAAAGAAAAAGAAGTGGCTGAAAAGGTTGGACCAGGGGGTGCTGCTGTCGATACAATTGCATCTGGGGAGGATGGCAAGTCAAATCCGACAATAAAGGTGTCTAAAAGTCAATCTGCGGCTAGGACAAAGGGCGGTCAGAAGCAAAAAACACTGGGTACATTTTTCGCACCGCAAAGACCCAAGAAGTAGCTTTATCCTTTCAGATTACTCTTTCAAGGTTGGTCGAGCTCAGTTTCCCTTTTTGAATTTAGTGACATTGCCTTCCTGCAATACAAAACATATTTTTTTGGGATTCTCGTCAACCTGAGAGCTCATACGGCCAAATATCAATGTCAAATGGAATATTCCCCGTCCGCTATCTATTGAGACTGAACTCGGAGTTGACGCGTCGGTGTGGTCCGAGGGAGCACCCCATATGGATCAATTCATTTCCGTAATGAAATTAACTTCTCTTCTGTGAAACTGTTCTGGGGCTCCGATGTCTTCTAATCTTGATGTAGGCGCTGCTGAAAGCTCCCTACTCGGGCGGCAGATGTTCATAACCCGAGCGCGCCGTCTCACGTGGACATGACTCAGAGGCATGTAGAACGTTTTCACACTCATTGCGGTCAAAACCTTCGGAATCGTGAAGTTGTCACTTTCTTAGACATAAGACTTTCTGAACAATCAATCAGGCTCATTGGAACAATTATCTGTCACCGACATCACCAGCGGAATGAGGCTAGAAGCCAGAAGAAAAGGTTGATGGAAAACTAAGCATATGTCTCGGTGATTGATTTATCATATTTGGTTCCCGATGGATCTTCTCGTCGCTCGAGTTTCGTCTTCTACACAGTTTTGGACACGGCCAAAGGTCTTGAAAGGAGTTATGGAATTACAAAGTACGACGATCTTGTGAGTTTGATTGTGGTGTTAAAACGGAGCGTAGCCGAAACCAGGAAAAACAAAACAAAAAATTGAAAAAGGCCTGTGACATATATCCCTATTGACAGAAGCGGTTCTTGATCGTATGGTCGTGAGGAGCACGGTTTGATTGTGCTTAGGGAGTTCACAAGGTCACCGAGATCGCGATGAATCGGTCTAATTAAATGATGAACCGCACTAGATATATGGCTCTCTCACCAGTTTCCTAAAAAAATGTCTAGTCAGTGGAACGAAGCTGCGAGCTCCCCGACTTCGGTGTTGGCGCGCCCGTCTCTCACCTCTCGACGTGTCCCGATCAGCCAACAAATCGGCATATTGTTTTCGTTTTTGTATTTTTGTATTTTGCGGCGCGATGGTCATTTGAGACTTATTTCTTTATTTTGATCTCCCCCACCTTCACAGGGGAAATATCACTTTCGCGACGGTTTGGAGATGATAACCCTGACAGTCGAGACTTGGTACGGCAGCATATCGTATCTCCGGTTTTGGGGTATTGGTTTCTCTATAGGTATGTAATACCCAAACGGATTTTGCGTCAGGAATACATATTCATTGGCGGCGACATTGGGTCATGGCCAAGTCGTGGCCGGACCGTTTGAAAGACAGGGTCGGTGTGGATGTTAAAACAAGCGAACAGTTGTTGAAAGTCCGATGAATAATGAGTCAACTTTTTCAATGAATAAATTGGGCGGTCACAGTGTTGGTCGATTGTTGTCATGCCTCGGTTATACCTGCTGAGCGCAACCCCCTTTTTCCTGCTAGAACTCAGACTTGTAGTTAATACATGTAGCTATCTCACCGCAGCTTAGCACTAGCTTGCTTGTTGTGGTAAATATAAATGTAGATTCTAAAAAGAAAACAAAGAAGTCAGGGTAGGGCGATGGCCCATTACAACAAGTTCTCGAATCGGTTCGCGTTCTACAACCAACCATGGAATGCAATAATTAACACTTTTGGGAAAACCAGTCGACGCTACCATAAGTATTTTCATATCGAGTTGTGAGCGTTAATATGATATACAGTACACCGCCCGTCCGCAATCTAACCCGTCACAAACATTGCACGACTGTAAGCATATGCTTACTGTCTTATGACGACATCGATCGCTAACGCATACACGGACCTATATAAAACGAACATTACCTCCAACTGATGCTTATCTTCCCTCTTTCTGATTTACCTCTCTTCAACTCTTGTGTATACGTATCATACTCAACTCGTGAATATACGCCGGCGTGCCTACGTATTGGATCGTATCGCTAGTGTGGCCACGAGCTAACAACGACAATTTTGGTATGATTTATTATTCTATGACAACTTAGTGGTCTTGTTTAATCATTCTATTACAAAGTATATGAAGAGGTGGATTCTGGCCTTAACTTGGAACACGTATCTCAGAGGATTGGGAACTTGGGATTAGGTCCACCTTTTGCATGTAACGAGTTTCAGTACTGATATGCCCTTGTTGGCAGCTGCTTCGCGCCGTTGGAGATATCAACGGTTCAGATTTTCCAATGACTAACCAGGTTTTTTAGAACTGTCTTTGCTTGATGGCATCATCGCCCTCCTGAAAGCTTATTGATATACATCCGCGTTCTTCAACACCACTCTGTAAGGTCCTATTGTGACACTTAGGCCACGCATATATAAGTACTTAAAATTAGGAGCCTGACTACTGTCTCTATTGTAGGAGTCCTTCCTTCTGCATGTTACATATAAAGCATCCAAAGCATTCAACCCGGATTAACTTCCGATCTATCCTTCCTATCATCACGAGGACAACCATAGATGGCCTCCGTAGTAGGCCCTGCCGCGCGAGCCGCCCTCCCTCCTTGTACAAGTATGCGGAATCAAAAAGGAAAAGCAAAAGAAACGAAAATCGGAGCACGTGATGAAATGAGGCGGCACGGCGGCACGGATCAGACGTGATCGCTCTCGTCAGAGCCTGTGAGTTTAGGGGCATTACCTGGGCAGTACTTGACGCACACGGTCTTGTACCTTTTATATTTCTACTCTTGCTTTTACCTCCTTTGGTTTGACACTGGACTCCTCGCCTGTAGGAACATCTAACATCGAACCGCACACTACTAACGGGCTTTCCAGCGCTCTAACCACGACCAAGAGGAAGAGCATGAAATGAAGCAAACATACGGAATTGCACGCGACAATGGTACAGAAACGGCTGGGGCTGGGGGAAGTGACGAAACGAATGCTCTGCTTGGGAATAGAGACCCTGCAATGGCACCCGAGGGCAGCAAACGAGATGGTCATGCGTCTCTGGGAAGTTGTATCAGTAACCTTTGCAATACCATCATCGGAACTGGTAAGTTTAGCTTACCCTCGGTTCGAATACCTTGCGAGTTTGAATGGCTGATCTCCTATCATAGGAATGTTATCCTTTCCTCTGGTGAGGAAATATAGTCGCGTGCTGTATTCCAAAAAGCTGAATAGCGTATCGTAGGCCATGGCGTCGAGTGGATTTATTCCAGGTATATTAACCTGTATTTTCTCAGGAGGGGTAGCAGGTTTTGCACTATACCTCTTATCGCGTTGTGCTACATATACCCAGCACCGCCAGGCATCGTTTCATGCAGTATCTCAACTTACGTTTCCGAAGGCTGCAGTTTTCTTTGATGCTGCTATCGCTATCAAATGTTTTGGCGTTTCAATCAGGTAACTGTGTTTGCTCTCGCAAGAAAAGGAGGAAGACTGATTTAGTGCAGCTACTTGATCATCATCAAGGGCCTCATGCCGAGTGTTGTGACCTCCTTTTACCATGATTTAAGTTCCGGAAAGATAGATCCTCCCGCATGGACTTTAGACGGAGGAAATTGGATTTTTATCTTTGCACTGATACTGGTGCCTTTATGCTTCTTACGTCGCATTGATAGTCTCCGCCACACGAGCTACGTTTCATTATTCTCTGCTAGTAAGGCTGTTGGGTTTTATTGGTGTCTCGTGCGCTAAAGTGTTTCATTGACAGCATATTTGATCGTAATTGTTATACGGTGCTACTTTTGGCCACTGGAAGGAATGACGTCTCCAGGAGAGATCAAACTTGTCAAATTCCGTTCGGATTTCATATCGACATTTCCTGTTCAGGTCTTTGCGTTTACTTGTGCTCAGAACGTAGGTTTTCCTCTTCCAGCATGAATTTATGCTTATTTCGTAGCTTTTTCCTCTCTATAACGAGGTAACCAGTAACACTCAGAATAGAATGAATATCATCGTTGGAGGGTCAATCGGTTCCGCAGTGGTTACCTACGAGGTTGTTGCAATCTTTGGATATTTGACCTTTGGCTCAAAGGTATGCACAAGGCCGCGAGAAGTGCTCGAGAGGCGAAACGTTAAATTCCGATTTGCAGGTCGGAGCCAATATCATCGCGATGTACCCGTCAACGTCTATTTTTATTGCTGTTGGACAATTAGCCATCGTAATTTTGGTTCTTTCTTCGTATCCTCTTCAAGTACATCCATGCAGGAACTCGATTAGCAAAGTGCTGCACCCGGAGCATGTTTCCACATATAAGGCTGTGGCAACCGATGCTGATGAAGATAATGGTGATGGTGATGAAGACTACGGCAGGGAGCTGCCGACATGGAAATTCGCAGTGATCACTGGAGGCATCCTTGCTGCTGGGTTTACACTTGCATTCTTTGTCAGTGACTTGCGCTTAGGTGAGCGACGAGGAAAGTCGATCAACGGCTGAGTGTTTACGTGGGTGTTAGTATTGTCTTTTGTGGGATCTACCGGATCTACGACGATTTCCTTTATTCTTCCTGGATTACTGTATTGGAAGGTGCGTAGTTGGAGAAAACCTGCGCTGGAAGCTACCAGGACTGATACGCTGATGCTGTAGCTTACCCGCGATGATCCAAATGCAAACAAGACACTAAACTGGGCTGCCTTTGTGTTGATGGTCTATGGGATATTTGTCTTTGTCTTTTGGTGGGTGAGGTGGCTAACCCATGAAACGAGGTGCTGACTGGATCTGTCCACAGCCTGGGGTTCAATGTGTATGAGGTGGTGCGACCTGGGGTTGACGGGCAGGCGGTGCAGTGATTACAGTAATTAGATGTACGCTACTTGGGTAGTTCAGGGGAATGGAGGTGATTTACCCACGGTCTGATGGAATGAGTTGCGACATCTCTGACACTTTTTCGTCTGAACCTCATGTCCTAACCGAGCTGCCGTGCTCTCCTTCCTCCACAACTCCCATCCCCGCCTCCCACCTGCCCCGCTCCGACCGCCCACGCACCCGGCCCTCTGCTGCAATCGCTCATGTCTTTTGGTAAATCTTCTCTCCATCGTCGTCCTGTTGTCTAGATCGTTGAGCGCCACGTCTCGTCCCCCGTCACAGAACAGCCCGACCCCCATCCCACCCCATCTTCTGATACTCCCCCACTCCTGACCCCAACTGCCTTAGCGCCCGAGACCTCCTTCGCGACCTCCACCAAAAACCCGATGACAGATTCACATCCCGCAAGCTTAAATTCCACTGGTTCCAAGCCAGCCAACGGCTCATCGATTCCTACGACAGAAGATACCACCGCCCTACTCTCTTCACCGCCTGTATTAGACGGCACGCGATCTTCAGGGTCAGAAGCAGACAATGCAACAGCATCTGATTCTGGCCCTCTTCGCGACGTAGACCCCCAGATCGTCGAGGCTCTTAGAGGAAAGGATAGAATTTATGTTTTGAAGCTCGGAGAGATGCTAGAATCATTAATAAATGAAGAGCGCAGGTGAGGAGCAATTTCAGCGCGGTTTTAGCCAGCGTGTGCCCCCACGAGTTGAGAATTTTCACTTACCCATTCACTTCTCCCTTTTTTTCCCTTTCCCATGTTCGGTGAAGACCTCGTGTGGAACTAGCACCAGTCACATCGTATCAACGATTACTGGTTCATCGTTGTTCCGCTTATTACAAGCTGAGCCCAGAGACTGACCCAATGAGTAAAACCATCTATGTTTCTTCGACGTCAGAAAGCCGCATGTAAGTATCTTGTCATCCAACTCGATGCTGTGTCAGAGGTATTCTACTGATTCAATTTCAGGCCGCCGCTCAAAATTTCAGAGCTGGTCCCTGCGGAAACCACCGCAGCACCAGCCTTTAAAATAATGCGTCGATCATCGATAGACCGCCGGAGTAAACCTTCTCAACAGGCGGCCTCGATTACTACAGAAGAAGCAGACTTGTCTGATCTTGATCCATCAGAGACTGGCAGTCTAGGAGGCGGAAGTAATACGACAAGTGGGAGTACCAAGAAACGCATGACTATCGAGCAGCGTGAAGCTGCTTACAATGAAGCGCGAAATCGCATATTCATGGATTTCGAGGAGAAGGAGAAAGTGAAAGATAAAGACGTTAATTCAAGCTCGTCTTCTCTCAGTACAGCGTCGGGAAGCGTAAAAAACGGTGGAAGTAGTGCAGGTGATGCTGATAGCTCTTCCGGCTCTCCTGCCACCGAGAGCGAGTGGTCAGGACCCACACGAAGACATGACCAACGACACAATTCAGGTTATGCATCTGCCTCTTCATCTACTCGTTCCATCCGTTCATCCGCATACATCAGCAATGGCTCCGGAAGCTCGCGAAACTCTAGAGCCGCCTCACCTTCATCATTCCAATATCCTTCGTTATATGAGCCTGCCGCTCCTTCAGTGCCACTTTACGATGCAGCCCAACATCCAACCCCTGCAGCGCCCATGTATTCACACCCTCCCTACGGCTATGGCTACACTCAAGGCCAACCAAATCCTTCTTACGTTCCATATCCTTACTATCCACCTCCCTATCCACATTTCACGTCACCTCCACATCCTCAGCAGAATGTTCCTGATCCAACCATGACATCTAGCGGGGAGCCTTATCCTTCTCCACCACACATGTCTTATGGTCCTCCTTACTTATGGCCACAGCAGCATGTACCTTCCCCTCAATTGCAACCGCATTCCGTTCCGCCGCAGCCTCCTCCAAATGGGCCTCATCCGATGAGTTCACCTGCTCCTGGACAACCTCCTTACCAGCAATATATGCCCCCTCCGCCCACCTATTCTTACCCAATGCCGGGGTATTATCCTCCCCAACCGGGGCATCATGTGGCCCCACCTCCACCACCCACTCATCCTCCGCCGTCCATGCATGCGCCGCAAATGTTCGAACCTCGGGCATCCAATAATAATATCGGAAATAATCAATTAAATGGTTTCAGGAACAGTTTGCCTGGTGGTAATGGTACACCATCTTCTTCAATTAGTCGTCCACCGCCGAGGAATACCTACAATTACTCTGCCAATGGCAATGGTCCGAAGTCTAGGCAAGGTGTGATTCAGCCTGCAAGGGCACCTTGGAGTTACGGTCCGGGCATTGGCTCGGGAGGGATGGTCTCGACTGGCCCACAGACGCATGATACTGTTGGGCCTCGCTTGAGCAACAGTAGAAGGCAGAGCAACCTGAGCAATTCCTCGGCAAATGGACGATCTGCTAGTGGTGACGATGGATCGTCTGTCACGGTCAGTGTCATTACTACGTTGCCACCATGATATTTTAACATAATTTTTCAGTCATCTACTTCTTCTTCATCCCGGAGGGCCCAGACTGTGAGTGCTGGCTCACAGCATCCGCTACCCGCACGACCAGATTGGGCAATTAATCTTAAACCATCTCATAACCCCCGCAATATGCCTCCTAGTACCCCTTCAAGAAGCTTTAGTGGCAGCAGTACCCAATCAGGTTATTCGCGACATGCTCCGCAACTAAATTCCCCGGCTTCTTTGCAGTCAACAGACTTCCCGCCGCTTACGACCATGCAGCCTCCAGAGAGGCGTATGCCGACTGGAGCTTGGGGCAATTCTTCCTCAAGGCCGAATTTCAGTCAGATCAATAATAATAACAGTCACGAAATCAACAACCGATTGGATGACTCGGGGTTTGAACGACCTCCTCCGAAGGTGGGTAAGCTATTCGCAAAATGTGCATACACTCAATTCCTCTGTTTAGTCGGCGGAACTGTACAATCCTAAGACTCCAAAGAGGGTACCAATGAACGCGCCCAGCACTGAAAATAAAGACTCTTTTTGCGAGGTTGACAATGCTCAGGATGCAGTAAACAGATTTGGCGACCAAGTCGCCTCGCTCTCCCTAGCAAGTGGTGCTCCTGTGTCAGATTACTCGGCTTCGACATCGACGATAGCGCCAGACCTTCCGCCAGCTCAGTAGACCTATGCGTTGGTACAATGATCATTTCTTTTGGATTTGTCGCTATCATCCTCACCATCGGTTGTTAATTTCTCATTTTTTGGTCTCTCCACGCACAAGCACACCTCACGCCGTTGTCTATATGTTGTCTAGTTGGGCACTTTGAATGTCAATCCTTATCCATCTTCCGAAGGTGTTTGTAGCCTGCAGTTTCATTGTTATCAAAGGACTTGTCCTTTACCCTATGGTCCTTGTTACACAGCCGGGCTACTTGCACTAGTTAGGCCCGATATATGTACGTATACGCGGCATTGATACGAAAATTTATTTGTTGTGTTGAAACTGTGATTTGGCTCTGTTTGGTCATTGCATTGAGGTTTACCTACTACTACTTACCAACTCGCAGAATATGACTTCCCGGCTTCGTCATCGGCCGCAAACAGAGGAGGAAGACGCGGCAGCTCTAAAGCTTGGTCCAGGTAAATAGTTTCAGAACAGCCATTCTCTCCGACAAGTTTAGTTTAAACCAGAGTGCTGTATGCTGTGATTAGAATTCAACAATGCGGGTTGTTTGTTGATTTCGGAAGTCAAGTATCTGTTAGAGAACAGGGATAAAGACGCTCCAGATACTGCGTACGTTCTAATCAGTATTTGGCAGAAATGGGTGTTCATGCATTCACTAATTGCAGGGTTTACAACAAGGCTTTGGAGTATGTCAAGACATTTGCGAAGTTTAATACGACGGACTCGGCCAGTGCTGTCAGAGAGTGCGTTATTATAATCCCTATGGGTTCACCGTATTCTGACCATTTTGTTGTTTTCTAGGATACTTAGAAGAGAACCCGCGTTGACGCAGTTCGAAACAGCACAAATTGCGAATTTGTGCCCGGCAGACGCTGAAGAGGCTAAAAGTGTCATCCCCAGGTATGTGTGTGAACTGAAAACTGGTGTCCATTGCATTCATATGCGTTTGTTATTATCCGACAGTTTGGTAAAGATTGACGACGACCGATTGCAGGGTTTGTTGGATGAAATTTTGACGATGAGGAAGTTCCAATCATAATCCTCCATTGTTCTGCTCTGCTAAGATTTTAGACCGTTCTTCGTAACTAGCATACTGTATCTCCTACTTATCCAATAACGAATTTTCTGTATTCTATCCTTCTGTCTCTGCAAGCTGCTTTGCATTCAACTTTGCTTCTTCCTCGCCTTCTCCATCTTCCTCCTCGCCTCGGCCTTCTTCGGCCTGTTGCAACTTGGTTTTGATGTGATATCCATCGGAGAAACTGGTTGCATCGAACACACGTCGTTCACGGAACGGGTTTTCCCTTCTTTCTCCCTTCTTGATGATCGCAGCATCTGGAATGATTCCTTCAGGATTGAGATATAATAAATCATTACCGGCGTAATTGTCGACCATGCGAATCCAAGCATCAAATCTGTTATACATGGCATTCGGAATGAGAAAAACAAGAATATCGAAAAATGGGGGAGAAAACGTACAGCCCATCCCGATCCTCAATCTCTCGCATATTTTTATAGATAAATTGGTCTTTGAACTCGTTGATTTGTGATCGGTATGGTTCGAAATCGATCATGGGTCGGTAATCTGGACTGTCAGGTTTGTGTTTTTCATTGACGGTATTCATTCTGCTGTTGTAAGACGAAAAGATTGGCTCCTCCAGAAGAAGACCGAGGGATGGCATTTTGGGTATGAAGACGTCTGGATTTTTGTATAGCTAAAATGGAAAGAGTAAGCGCATGAGGCGCTTGATGAAGCAGTGCATGTGATTGACCTCGGTGACAATATTCGGCGATGTACTCGTACGACAGGAAAGTACCAGGCTGGATATCATTTTCCGCTGTCAAATGCTATGTGATAAAACTGTTTTTTCCGCGGAGAATGTGAACCAGCTTACAATCTGGAAACACGTAGCATCAGAACGAGCGATGGAGTAGAATTGACAATCAGTCCCATACCTGATGAAGCATGAAACTTTGCCCATGAAATAGCACGCTGACCCATTCAGTGTCACCATGAGTCACTGGATCGGCAATCTTTTCCAGCGTATTGGTTAACGAGTTTATCTGAGAAAAAATCTGCCCACCTCGATGCTTTTCATGTGGCGCATATTGCTTTTATCGGAGGCATCTCGGCCGACGGTAAAATTATGGAAATTGTGGGTGCCAATGAAATTCTGGGCTGCGGTACGCAAATCCGCGATTCGGTTTTGAGTAACTCTCCAAGCACGTTTTCTTCGCATGTCATCCTCTTTAGATGAGTTAGGATTGTCCCAAAACGAGTGTGATAATATGGATCCATTATGACCTAACGATTCTGCATGCTGAGCGAGAACACGATGCAGGTTACTACCAGGTTTTGGAGGGATGAGAAGGTAACTGGGGAAATAATACGTGTACTTTCTACTGTCGCATGCCCTGGATGAGTGCAATGTAAGTTCTCAATTGGAAGGCCAAAGTGGCTGGACGAACAATCGCGCGTTGAACGAGTTTTGAGCTCGTACGTAGCCCCACAGTCTGATTTCTGGAGGTAGTAATTCGTTTACACGATCGACAAGATCTGGAATGCCAGGTACGTGCATTATCATCTTCAAGGAAACAATGTTTCCTGCGGCATGAACGCCTGCATCGGTTCGTGCAGCACGAGCCAAAGCGACCTTGAGATAAACGTTAAATGTCGTGAAATGTAGACAAATAAAGGATTTTGCCTTGACTGGATCATTCGCATTGTCCTGGGACACAGCACCGGCTTCTACAAGGGCTTTGAACAATGTACCTTCAATAGTTTTCAGTGGAGATGGCTGACTATGCACGACATTTAAGAGACATTTTTGCCTTGAATTTCATTTACACGACATACATTTGCATTCCATTGTATCCTGAGCCACAAAATCCAATCAAAAGTGCACATTGACGTTTGGGAAGACGCGGTAATTTGGGACCTGCTGGTGTTTCCGTACCCTCCCGAATTGACTCCCCGCCTTTGTTTTCTTTATGGTAAGACGTGGCGCGCCTATCCCGACGGCCCTTCTTTTTTGTGTCTTTGCCCTTATCCTTGTTTCTGGGGTGAAACTCTTGAGTGGATGGTCCTTCTACTACGATGTCTGCCTGGATACCCCCATCGGTATCTACGGCTTCCACGATAATCTTTTGTTCCAAATCAGCTTCAAGAGACATCCGGCGACGCTTGAAGGGGCGATCGTCTATGTCCGCTTCCGGAGTGACCATTCCGATGCGGAAAAGCCAAGAGTTTTTAGAGTAGAATATCCACGGAACAGCGACCTTTGCTGGGTCTAATAGAGGACGACGTAAGGTAGGCAAGCTTTGTTTTGACCTGGAAGGAATGTCCAAATTATGAAATCGGAGTAAAGGCCGCCACCGCATCAAACTGCTGAAAAAAATTACCGAATGTTGTTGGCAACTCCGAGCCCCAAGCAAGTCCCAATCATGGCCAAAGCAGTTTCCCTGAATACCCTGAGAGCCATTGCCACTCATTCATTTGGCTTGGAACACGAACAGTCACCACTTGATTCTTGGCATCATCGTAGGACATTCGGCTGTCCCATTGCAAAGCTACTCAAACAAGACTTGGATATACTCGACCCAAAATACTGCCGACAAGCAGGTCGTACTGCCTTGAGCGGATATCTGTCTTAGTTCGTTCTTTTACATTCAGTACTCGGGTATGTAAAATGTCAAGCTCAGTCTGTGTATCGTTCATGTCATTTTATTATCTTCTTTCATACTCTGATCCCCAACAGTTGGAATTTGTGTCTAGATGCGTCGGTCAACTTGCTTGAAGTATTGAACTCTTCTTCGAGGTCCGATTTTGGTGACCGCCCCTAAAGCGGCATCCCTCTCTTCCGCCGACTCACTTTCAACCCCTGGCGCTCTATCACATTCTTGCTTCGCCAAAAGATGCCTGCACGGTCAGCATCAGTCCGAACCTACCGCTTCCGACATTTTGGTGCCATGCAGTTAACATTACCCCAGTCCGTCAATATTCAATAGTCAATGGTGAGACGCGCAAAGGATCGGTATTATACTTCCTCCAGCCTCGTATGGATCACTAGCAAGGCTTAAACAAGCTCCGTCGATTCAGTTTCTTCTTGTTCCCGGTAATAGAAAGGCTGTACTGGAGGTTGTCAAACTTTGGACTATAGGGTCGTGCTCCAAGTCGCATCATCCCCGCATCACCCCACTCGAGGACAAAATGGTTGAATGTCGTCGAAGGAATATTGATTTGACGACCCTGCCCATCTTTAGAGGTGCGAAGAACCCTTGATGACAGATCATGACGGTAAGTGCCAGCAGGCAGTATCTGGTCACCCTCAACATGTTATGTATGCTCAATCATCCGTTGTCATTGGCCTCCTCAAAATAGCTCGGTGAAAGTTTGTCAAGCATGCGAGTTTGAATTCAAGATAAAAGCCAAGGAAAGGGATGTCCCTCACAACTGGATTAACACGGATTCTTTGACAAGCACGTCACTTCAATTCTCTTTCCTTCTGGCGCCAGTGTGCAACTGCAACCGGCAGATCCATCAATAACTCACAAAACTTTCCTTGTTATTCATGATACTTGCGATTGGATCTTTGATGGACCCTTCACTCCCCCCGTACAACATGGAAGCGGAGCGGTATCACCAATTGGCTCGAGCAGCACTCTTTCAATCTTCCCTGTTCGATTTGGCAACCCAGTATGCCGTGGAGGCCTTGGTAATTGTTTTCTTTCTTTTGGATAGTCCTGTCTGATAAGAAAATCGTTGATCTTATAGTTTCTTATGAGTCTTTTTTGGCGGACCGATATGGAACCGCTTTCCGAACCACGGTGGCTTATCATGGGTATAGCAGTCAAAATTGGACAGAGCGTGAGTTCGATCAAACATTGCTTCCATCGGCGGGAAGAGTTAATCAACCCCCCAGATTGGACTTCGTAAGATGATAGGCATGATGAATGTAATCCGCTTCTGATATTTTTCCGTAGACAGGGACAGCATCCACTGGAGTTTTGACGCCGCAGAGACTCGGCATCACCGCGAGCTCTTCTGGGAATTCTTCACGCACGACTCCTGCAGTCCTTGACATTCGGTAGACCGCCTTCCCTTTCCCTTTCTCACATTGATTGTAAACCGCCCTTCCTTGATTGCAGCGGTGGCCCTGTTGAAAATATCCCTAAGCTCTGGGAATATCCTTCTTGTCAATAGCTGACTCAATTATAGTCCACGCTTGGAAACACTGGTTTACTTCAGAATGTTTGAGTTCGCTTCGTGTGCACGCTTTTGGTACCAAGGTACCTACGTATGCAGCTGTACTCCAGCTTGACAAGCGAATATGCTCCTTCCCGGTTCCACTTATCCTTCGGTTGCCTGAGCCAAGCAACGATAATAACAGCCCTATACACTTTCCAGTCACGACCGGCCTGACATTGCAGCGGCACGTTGTACTCGCTATGCGTGAAATGAGTGAGCTTAGATTTAAATTATTTTATCTCCCCCTTACTCCAGCTTAGGTGGGCTGTATCTCCACAGGGGTTTCTTTGCCAAAGCTATCACTGACCACCCAGAAAACCCTCTTCAGAGTCTCTATCGTGCCTCCATCACAGCGGTTTTCCGTTATGCTGAAACCTTCGTTGAACTAATGCGGAACCTGCATTCTCAAGCTTAAACAATTGGCAGTAGATTGTGGTTCTTGTGGGCTCACATGTTCTCTTGTTCTGTGATTATGTCTTACTGCAGACCAGGCTTTGTTTGACCGTTGAGATGCAGGTTATATTGGCATCTATCGTAATACGATGCCCATCCATGAACCTAGCACCTACAGCTCTTGCCCAGTTGGAGTCTGCCTCTGAACTCTTCTTCAAAGTGGCGCCTGGATTTAGAGTCGCCGATCTCTTCGTATGTCTTTGCTTTTCATCTTCAAGCATTTGCCGTTTATTTTTGCCTGGTAGGAAATTACGCAACATCTCCAACGCAAGGCTCAGCATCATCTAAGTGAATATCGGCGATTGGGCACGTTGAATAGCCATATGGCTGCGCCCTACTCTGGACCTATCGTAGGGGCCAACAATCTCGATGAAGTCACTTTGCTACGAGGCAGCGCCTGTATAGGTGCAAAGGCTGAGCCCATTCATCCGTCGAGCCCGCAGGTTCCGCTTTACTATCGTCTCAGATTTTCCTCCACAACGTGCCTGGAGCTAATCTACCACCCGGTAGGTTTCCCACTCTAAATAAAAGTTGCTTGTCGGAAATCTGGAATTCTGTCACTGATACCGCGCCAGCTTCGTTCAATAGATATGACATGGCCAGCAGATGAGGCTATCGATACGATAAAGCCACACAAACCCGGTTGCAAACACCGCAGAATACTGACTACGCTACCAGTTTTCCAATTGGTACTGAGTGCCATGATTGTTGTGGAACATCCCAACCGGGATTCTCAGAGAAAGGAGATGGGACACTTGATGCACCTTTTTTCCCGATGGACCAGATGTTGATTACACCTCTCCTCGAGGAATCAGGGATGTCTTCTGGGACCTCAGAAATCCGGACTCAATCTGTCTGGAAGGACCTTCTGGCTGATTTGAGGTGATTAGAATCGACGTTTTCTATAATACCCGATGCAACTGTTAATTTCCCAGTGTGTATGGCCTCGAAGAGCCACCTTATAGCTATGTTCTTTCCTAATTTTAGCCTAGTGGTTACGACAACAGAACAACATAAATATAATAAAAATGCTCAGTCCGCGGAGCCTCGTCCCTTCTGTATGACTTGTTGCTCACAAGCGTCATAGGCCTCCAATAACTGATTATAAACCTTGACAGTATCTGGCCGAGGCTTTGCAACACATGTCGTCCCAGGCATTTGACCGCCAGTCATGTCCTCGAACGAGCCTTGATTGTACAATTTCCAACGTGCCCATTTGGCAAGAAGAGCGCCACCAGTGGCGGCCGACTCTTTGGTCGTTGAGACAAACACTTTCATACCGAAAATGTCCTAGAAAGTGATCGTGAAATATACGCATTGGCTTGAAAAACGTTAGATAGACTCACAGCTGCAAGCTGTCTGATGGTCTGGTTAGTAGAGGAACCACCAGTTACAACAAGCCGTTGTAGAGGCGGTGAACTGGGTGGCAACATTTGTGTGAGTCTCGACTTGATAGACAAGAGTTGAGATTCAAGGATCGCTCGAGGATGAGCATTAGTGGGTATAACGTCCAGCTCTTTCCGGGCCAAGTTAGTTGAATAGAAGAAATTTCCCAGAACATTGGGGGGGATGATTTCAGGAAGTGGGAAGTAGAAGCCTAAGTAGCCATTGTTTCCTGCCGGCGTACTATTGACATGTTCGTTGAATTGATCCCAGTCCGCTTGGGCATACTTATCCCGAACTTGTTCCCGGGCTAATGCACCGTTTTTGTAGCATAACATGGCGATGAAGGCATGTGGAGGGTTGGTAGGATGAGTCAAAAGGTGGGAATTTGTGAATCGTTTCGGAGGTTTAATTGCGGGTGGTACCGATAGGAGGAAAGTGGTCGACGTTCCAAGAGAGAGCAAAGCATCACCGGGGGCTGACACAGCAACAACTGAAGCAGGGTTATCACCAGTGAAAGGAGCGACGATACATTCTTTGGCGAAAATTCGTCAAAACTAGATATCTCAATTTTGATAATTGGTACGTACCTGGATTGAATCCCCACTTCCTCACCCAATAGCTGTGGACCTTTCCAAGGGCAAGCCCACCAGCCACTGGTTCTGGTCCCAGCTTCTCTCGCAGGTTTAAACCACCACAGATATCCAGCAACTTCTCATCCCATTTGCAAGTTAAGACGTCCATCAAATTCATGCCACTAGCATCAGAAATCTCGATAGGTGCGATGGTCCCCAAGAATACTGAAGGGATGAAGGAAGAGACCAAGGAAATTCGAGCGGTTGCATCGTACAGTTCCGGATTTTTTTGACGTAGCTAAAGTAAGTTTGGGGAGCCCAACATTGAGTATAATGTGCAGGATGAATAAATGGTAAACGTAAACGCACTCGGGCGATCTGATTACCAGTAAATCGCTCATATGCCTTGCTTCCCGATAGATCAGCGAGAGCTTGCGCACCACCAACTGCAGCTTCAAGTTCCCGGCATTGCTTCGTAGTTGATGAATCTTGCCAGATTGGGCTTTTCTTAAATGTGAAGGCAGCCGGAAACAACTGCTCAAGAACCGCTTTGCTAGAATCGAGCTCGTTCAATAGTTTTTCTGCTTCCTTGGACCAGTAAACCGATCCATGTTGCTAGTTTCGATAAATTATGACGAGATCGCCTTCGATCAGGGAAGAGAAGACATGCCTGACCATCCCCAGATATCGCAGATATGGAACCTAAATCCACACCGGCGTGCTTCAACCTCTGCATCAACAAGTCAATTGCCTCAACCCACATCGCTACCGGGCTCGTAACCTCTCCTTCGTCGGGGCCCTGCACTGCTCCGTTCGTCACACCATATTTCTCTCCTAAATCACGATCAAAGTGAACGGCGATCTCATGCTGCACTTCCAAACCATCATTGATCAAAATTGCCTTGAGTTGTTGCGTAGATAAGTCGAGTCCAAGATAAAGGGGCTTTGCTATATTAATCATTCTGCGGGAGTACGGGTATGAAGGGGGGGAGACAATCAAACAAAGTGATCGCCCTTCTGGGAACAAGTTGATACTTAAATACCATTCGCAGAGCCACTACCGTCGTTTCCCCAGGGTTTTCCCCGTGTGCGAGATGGCTGGTCTAAGTCGGCCCGTTGGAGAGCGAATCTGGTTGGTACCTATTGTTATCTCGACCTATCCCCAGCTCTGCTAGAGTCAAAAATATAAAAACAATGAACAATAAATCATAGCAGTGCGAGTGTACAAACATAAATGATAATACTGCGTCCCGGAAGAAAACAAAAATTACAGATGATTCAAGAGTCCCGCGTATATCGTGACTTCACCCGAGGAATCGCCGCTTTGAGGGGTGATCAACATCCAATCCTCGAAAAGAAAAGACTAGGTCCTTACATAACCAGATCATGCTCGTTCTTGAAAGGATCCCCAACCGAGAAATATCCAACATCAGAATGGGCTTCAGTGATTTTTTGACCATTCGAAGGTTCCTTGCTTGACCACATGGGATTCCATAATCGGACGCATCCTAGATAATTGCCCATGAATACCAGATATAAAGACAATGACATTAAATTCGCACCATCTTCGCCCCCACTCAGTAGGGCATACTGCCCTGAATGTTTAGTAACCCACTGTGCATGTGTTACACCGCACAAATGGGTTTCTTTGGTGATGAACCGGGGTTTTTCGTGTTGATATTTTTGCATTACACCCTTGCTGAGCATTCTTGAATCGTATACGTGCACCGAATTATCCATGCGCGCGAGAGCTAGATAAATTCCATCAGGGCTGAAAGCCATACAAGAAACCTCTCGACTGAGAACGTCTCCCGAAAATGTCTCCAATGCAACCTTTTGGACACAATCCTTGTCAAAGCGATCGAATATACGTAGATAGTTCTCGGATTCTTGTCTGGTGGCCAACGCGAGAACTATGAGAAATGATAAGCCTTAGAACTGATCCAGCAGCATGATCGAAGATACCTTGATTAATGGCCATGGCGTCACCTGCTTCGTTTACATTATACGTCAACCTTGCTTTCCCTTTGGTTACATCAAAGGATTTATGCACTCCGTCGAAAAGGTTTTCTTGCGGTTCAGATGACGCGTATAATATATGTGGATTGACATCATCCCAGCGAATTACTCCTGCGTTGTGTTTTGTCGGATGATCTTTGGGTACCAAGTTTAAAACAGTCTTGTGCTTCCTAGCATTAGGCTCAACGTTTGCATAGACATGTATATCTCTTTGCCAACGGTCAGAATTTGATTCAACGTAAACTTAGCTGCTCACTGTACACCAATGGCTACGACATTCGCTTCTCCATTTCCGGGCTGGAACATAACTTCAAATGGCACACCTTCGTCGTACACGTCAACTGGCCAAATGGTAAGTCTGAAACATTGACTGCAAAAGAATCACACACGGTTATAACTATCAGAATACGGTCGAGCTCCTTCGGGCCGTGGCCATACACAAACTTTCTTATCCATCCCTGCCGAGAGAAAACAATGACTTTAGAGAGATGAGTGCGTAAAACCTCCAGCCTGCAAGGAGTGACTGCCCTTACCCCGAATTGCTGTATTTGACATCATTTATCGTATAATGTTTTTTGCCTAGCGCAAGACGTGAAATTAGCTTGGCGGATGACATTTTGTAATGTTCATACCGTGAGATTTCTCGTTAAAGTGTTTTTCGAGAATGTGATACTGTCCATTCCAAGTGAGCAACGAGCCAGACCTATTATACGGATTATATTCCTCTGTATAATTAGGCTGAGTTGCATAATGAAAATCCGAAACTTCGAATGAGCTGACCGTCAGGCTCATCCGCTTGGCCTCCTACGCAAGAACTTGCGATGGCTAGCCAACCTTCGTGTTGTTCAATCCGATTGATAGCTATATTCATGCACATGGGGATCATGCGTATTCGTCGTCGTTGGAGACATACCTCCTGGGGCAACCTTGAAAGATGCCTTGACACGCATTGCCTTTTCCGATTTTATTCTCCCGAAATCCGTACCTCTTATTGACCTTGAGGGTGGATATCGCCTTAGAGACGGAGGTTGTTGTCTCAAATCTGTCATCTAAAGGTATAGTCAATAATAAGATTTTGCTTGGAATCAAGTCCAATCATACCAGGTCCCATATGAACCCATGATTACGTGGCTTCAGTAAGTTTCCTGTCCTTGATGTCCTAAAGATCCTGGGTTCTCCTGGGTTTACCCGGCTTTCATTAAAAATCATCCAATCCTTGTTGACTCCAGTATTTTCAACACGTGCAGGGTTCTTCGGTGGGAGCAGCCACTATTATGCCATGAGTTTCGAGAGATAACTGATAAAGAATGAAACATCATTATGTATGAGAAAGAACTCACCCGGGACTCATCATGAATATCCAAGCCGCTATGTATAGCTTCATAATCATCCTCCAAGCCAATATCTTCGCGCTGTTCCTCACCGCCTTGAAAATGAATGTGAGTATTGCTCTTCGACCAGAGTTGTGATTCAGGGGATTCAGATTCTGACTTCGAAAACAAGGATGGACCCTGGCTCGAGTTTCCTACTCTGGACCAAGAATTTTGGGTAACAGGTTGAGACGGATATTCAGGTTCAATCTTCATTTGATCACGAAGTTGGTCAAATGGAATATTATCGCTATCACAGTCCATGTCAGATGCAGCAGCAAACTGTGAAGGCCCAGCAGCATCCTCAGCAACGCAGTCCATTTGAAAATTACCAGTCAGCAAGTCTTCGGAAAACTCCCGCTTGACCAATGAGTGAGGATTCAATGGTAACCTTTCAGCCTTTCGTTTAACATGTCGTTCATTCCTCTGGGGAACTGATTCGATGCGCTAAAATGCGAAAATGTCAGTAAGTGTGGAATGTCATTAATGTGAAATGTGTAGGTCAATCAAGGCAATCGTCGTATTTACCTGTCGTTTTGTGCCCAAGCGGTTTATTTCAGGCCGTATTGTTGAGCGGGGATCCTCGTCCACATTTGTAATCTCTATTCCGCTCGTGTTAGCGTTGAGAATTGGTCTGCTATCAGATATCCTTTACACTGCTTTAAAACACCCAATAGGAAAAGAGAACCCACCTTGAAATACCACGACCGTCAAAAATCTTACTCGACTGGCCCTCACGTCCTATTGGTCTCACTCCAGCCTCATTTTGTCCGTGATTCGACTTTATCACCTTCTTCTTTTCTGCACGTCTTCGTTCTCCCTCCTTCCACCGATTATTGTTGGTATTTGAAGAACCACTTGTTTTCCATCCCACGAAGGTGACTTCATCGTCATCGTCATCGTCATCCTTTGTCAAGTCTATTTCGACTTTGGCATCCAGGTCTATAATCTGTTTAAAAGTCCCGTCTACACGAACATACTTTTCTCTTGTGTTTGTTGTTGGGTTCGAGAAACGACTCATTTGCGTTGGATGATCGAGTTGTAGACGTAGGGACGCAACGGAACCAGTTGGAGGCTAGTTTAAAAATTTAACTTTTTACGGGAAATTTGTGTTCGAAAGTCACCGCTGCCACGGTCTTATTACACGTAATCACGTGGAACTAACCCCTATTTTCCGTGATGCATGTCCTTACCCCAGTCCTCTGCAAAATCTAAGAATACTTGACTCTTCTTCGATGAATGCTACAGTATATTTCTCCTATATGCTACTGGCACCCAGCTAAAGATTATTGTAACATTATATTGACTTATCAACAGAACTTAGTCACCTCCTCATCCACCATCCATTTCACCAAGCAAAGGGAACCGCAGGTGATCCGTTACAACTTAACCGACTACAGTACGCCATCAGCTAGATGGAGATCATTTTAGTTCTTCCATAAAATGCATGTGTAACAACATCAGCCTTTTCCTTCCAAAAGCTATCGTCTAAAACCGAATTATTCTTCGTTGTACGTCCACCATGGAAAGGATGGATCAAGTTCCGTTTCTTTGAAGTCAGAATTCTAGTATACAATGCGCCAAGTAGTATTCAACAAAAATTCGACAGTGTTCCAAGAGTTGAACACCATTGAGGCGCCTTAAAGGTAATGGAAAAAGACGATTACGATGCTGTACGGGGAAAAAAGAATGCAACAGTAGAAATAGAAGAATGTGACAGAGCAATGCTTAGACGCGACTAGCAAGAAGGAAAGAAGAGGCAATGCAATATGATGTGATAAGTTAGGGGATGGTCCTCAACACCCAACCTCCAAAAGCAAAAATGGCCCGTTATGACATGAGTTTATCGCCCCAAACAAGTCTGTGCCTATGAGCACGATAGGCACCGGCAATTGCTATCCAGAGGAGCCAGAAGCAAGCCATGAACGAGATGATAAAGAGGGTGCGCATGATGGCCTTCCACCGCCAGGAAACTGGACTTGTTGAAGTGAAGATTATACGACGCCATCGCTCATAAAAGTCAGTATTCAACCAGTCAAGTTCGGATACAAGGATCCTGGCCTGAGTCGCAGGAAAGGAGAAGTAGGAATGATCAGTCAAGCGATTAACGAACAGTTACCAAAGAAGACTGCGCACAGTTTCATGGCCCGACAAATAAACATCCGCGATGCAATTGACCTGCGACTGTATCACAGGAAGTTCCGCCCCGAGTTTTACAAGCGTTTCCATTGACTCGTCCAGTTCTTCTTCGATACGCGGCACCTGGACATTTGAAGCACGGTCTACCCGTTTCGAATTGAGCTGGTATCATTATGAGTCTCCCATCACATTCGAAAATGTCAAATGATGACTGACCCGAAGAGTATGCATCGTCTGTTGCACATCACTATCGAAGGTACGAAATTCAGTGAGATGGTGAGATAGCGTTGCCTTTGAGACGATGGGCGAAAAGTTCTTGGAGAAACCAGATAGACATACTTCCACGTCCCTCATCTGCCCCTCGTATTCAACAGCCTTTTTGGAAGCCTTCCTCAGCGCCATCTCGAGTTTCCTGCAAGGCGAGATGGTCAGAGATATACACGAGATTTAAGCAAACAAAGCGTACTGCGTCGATGGAAATCCGAGGTGAACATCCTGGAGGGAGCTAGAAGAAATGCCTGATATCTGGGAAGACATGAAATTGAAGGCGAGAAAAGAATAAGCTGCATGGTACTAGATATACATAAGGGGGGTTGATTACGTAAGAAAGTTATAAATGCCTCAAGGGCCGATCCTGGCTGATCGAATCCACATGTGCTGCCAACTGTACCCGCCAACCTCCTTACTTCAATTTTCCCAACTAAAGGCTTAACGAATTTATGGTTGCTGCCCATCTTGCGCTTCACCACATACAGGATTTTTCTAGACATGCATCGAGGTACCTTCTTCATTCTATCAGCCAATGTAATGCCGAACTATATATATCTCGGCTCCCGTTCCGACCAAACCTGTCATGAGACAAGCTCACCTCACACGGCTTCACGCCTACTTTCCTTTATATAATTACTCAGCTGACCCTTAGCTGATAATGCTTGAGGGCTTGTGTGCCTTGAGCCTCAAGGCACAAGCCCTCTATAGTACACTCAGCATTGATCCAACATTGATTCACAAAAATTCTCTCCCCACATCTCCCCATTTCTCGTATCATCGAGTGGAGGTGCCTTCAAGGTTCCATGTGGCGCGCCTGTCTTATGCGGCGTTGATGGTGACTATGGCGGACAACGTATTTGCTGCATTGACAGATCTCTTGACGTGCAGTCACGATGTTCCTACTACCATCTTTGTCAATAGTATCTAACGTCAATCAAATGGAGAAGATATTCAAGTGAATGTGTGAACATTGCACGAGAGATGGGCGAGAGCCCAGATCGGCTCTCCTACCCGGCAGCATGCCTCCCTGGGAGACGAAAAGGAGCCGCGACGGGTGGGTGGGACCGCCCGTGGCGAGCTTCTCTGTTCCCTTGAGAGCCACGAGACTGCGCAGGCACGGAGCAGTCAGCACAGGGAGCGGTGGGCGGGCAAAAGAAAGGAACCGGGGGAGGAACGGAGCCTCTGCGCGAGGTGAAGGAAGGAGAGAGAGGGTGTGACCTTTGTGACTTGTGACACCAAGGCCAAAGACCCCTCTCTACTCCGTCGCTCGTACCTCCCTCGGTATTAGATATTCAATCAATGCTGACCCTGTCGCCACTGCAAACACTTTTGCGACCTGGGTTAAACAGTATGACCTGGATGGCATCGATGTAGATTACGAAGGATTTATCGCACTTGAAACCGGAAACGGAAGTGCTGAGGTAGATTAATACGCCAATGTTTTGATGCTTTCCTGACAAAGCGGAAATCAGAATTGGTTGATTATAAGCAGTTGTCTCAAGGAAGCTATATCCTAACTTATGCTCGTATGTCGTTGCATTCATTGTCTGGACGTGAGCTAACTTCGATGCTCTTTAGCCGTTGCACCATGGTGGGTTCGTGGTGGGTGATATGCAGTTTGATTTTGTCCATAGATTGAAACCTTTGATAGGTTCTCTCCCAACAGATGGAGCGGAGGAGGTTACCTCAAAGTCCACGAAAGTGTGGGCAATCTTATCGACTGGTACAATGTCCAATTTTACAACCGTACGACTCCTCTATCCAGATACATTTTCGCATCACTGAACATATGAACAGAGGGTGTCAATGAGTACACCACTTGTAATAACCTTCTAACAGTTTCGTCAAATACTTGGCCCAAAAATTCTGCGTTCGAGATTGCCGCAAGTGGCGTCCCACTCAGTAAGATTGTCATCAGAAAGCCAGCCACGGCTAGCGACGCCGGAAGCGAGTTCATGTCATATTCGGTTTTGGCTACTTGTGCGCAGCAGGCAAAGAACCGAGGATGGAGTTAGTCATCTCTTTTGAACTTCTAGAAAAAGCGGACTAATGTCTTGATTCCTAGACGGCGGTGTTATGACCTGGCAGGTTTGTATTTTGATATAGTTTGAAGTCGAAGATCAATGCTTAATGTTTCCGATTGACTAGTACCCCCATGCCGCCTCCCCTTGGGTCATTTCTGTTCGTTCGCTCTCTTGGCCTGTATAAGGTTTTGTAGATAGTCCTCGCTTGACTTGAATCCATAGGGATCTGATTAGCAAACTCTTCGAAGATACTTCTCAAAATTGAGATCAATTGCGAGTAAAACTTGTTGGGTACTAGCTGACCGACAAGAAGTTCCTAGTGGCATCCAAGTCGTATTAGTTCATGATAGTCGATTTGTCCTATTCGCAGAGCAGCGAGTTTTTGAGGTTTCCCACACGCGATCCTACGATCGGAGCTCAATTCGCCATATCGGGGGATACGCAGCGTGTGGCTCTGTTCCAAAAACAGGCCGCTCGGGTCTCTTCTCGGGTTTGCTTCAGACCATTCGCATGGTTGCTTTTCCTCAGCTGACGTCGTTTAATCATTTCCGCTCGAGAAAAAAAAGCTCCCATTTCACTTCCCCTTGCGCCTGTTTTTGCGTATGTCATGGTATGGTGGAGTAAAGGTTCTGTGTTGTCTCTTGCTTTCAATTACTATGATTTCTTCTCTCCGAAATACCCGTTTGATCATAAATTCCTCGATTCGAGGTTCAACTAACTCGAAAGGCAAAAACGGGACCGTGATGCTGGGTGGTATTCTAGACTATCCGGCCTAGGAAACAGTTCGACCCCACTTGCGCATGCACCCAAAATTCCTTCATCTGATTGACAGCATGGATCTTAGACGTTCTGAGTTCCCTGTGCAAGTCCTTCGTTTCTACACCATGCGATTTCTAGAGTCCTTCACGAACTGAACGCAATATCATGGGAATTGGAAAGCCACGGCACCTGCAGTGTGAGGTTTTTAGCTCTCATTTCGAATTTCTCACTCGTGGCCCAATATTCCTTCCATATGGTATCCCGCATGCTCTAGCTTCGTCCTCACTATCTGGAGAAGTGTACCATACTGCTGCTCCGATCAATTTTATAGGCCGCGGGTGCACGCCTCATTTTCTATCAGTCAAGAAACATGAACTCTCTGAGTTCCTTCGGCATCGATACGATAACAAGGTTTCATGGGTCACTTGCCATATGGTTGATGCAAGTTTGTCTTATTCACGATTTTAGGACATTGCACACTCACAATGTTTCCAAGTGTTTGAATGGCGCTTTGGGAGGTATTTAAATGTGTCCAAGAGCGACAAAACAAGCTTCAAGGTCGCCACCCCTTCCTCGGCCTCTGAAATCAATTAAAACGACAAACATGTTTGGATACACTCGCATCACTGCTCTTCTTACTGGTCTCTCTAGCCTATTGGCTGTAGCTGCTTTGCCCCTTGAATCCCTCAACCTCACTGATACGGCAAAGCACTTCCTCACCGAGCGTGCCAAGAACGTCGTCCCTGGGGCACCACGCTTCGTTGTCTATGGCGATAGGTTCGTCTCTGGTATCACCGGACCACCGCCAGTTAATGACGTTCAGGTAAATTGATTCACCCTTGCGACGTGAACTAATATGCTAATTGTCCGTAACCGTAATGCAGGGTTTCAATGTTTTGTCTGTCCATGCTTTCAATCTTTATGAATGTCTTATCTAAAGCGTCTCTAGTGCCCTTTCTTTCCTCTTGACTTCAGGACCTGCTGATAAAGTACGATCCGATCCTTTTGCCGCCTAAAGGTCTAACTTCAACCCTCGCGTTCTTGTTTCAGGCTCTCGAATGGACTTGGCTCACGGATGCCGAACGTTCTAGTATCTTATCTCAGTATCATAACGCAGGCATTCAGGTTATCGTTTCGGCTTTCGGTGCTACGGATGCCCCCACTTCGGCTGGTAGAGATCCGATCGCTACCGCAAATACAATTGCCAATTTTGTCAGGCAATTCCAGCTAGACGGTGTTGATATTGACTACGAGGTAAAGCTAAACTTTATCCATGAATACTCGGATCTTATAGTATATAACTGGAAAATTCAAGGATTTCAACGCTTTTAACGCTGGAAATGGATCTGCTGAGGTGATTTCCCCCCCCCCCCCCCCTATTAACGAATACATTTTTGACATGTTCCCATAGCAATGGCTCATAAGCTTCACGAGGCAACTTCGACAACAATTGCCTTCAGGCTCTATTCTTACTCATGCCCGTGAGTTTTTGATTCACCTTCTATGCAACTATATTTGGCTAAGTTCGTCCCAGCTGTCGCTCCATGGTACAGTTTATATATATGATTGATGTGATTTACCACCTTCTGAAATTGAAACTAGGTTTTCGGAAAGCAGATTCCCTGCGGGTGGATACCTCGCAGTCCACCGAAGTGTTGGAAACTTGATCGACTGGTACAATGTTCAAGTAAGTTTACCATCGGCTAAATACGTTCTCATCCAACTCACGGGTGTCTGTCACGCAGTTCTACAACCGTAAGTAAACAATATGCCATTATTTCCAATCTTCACCTGGTTTTTTTAGAGGGCACCAGCGAATACACCACTTGCAACAATCTTCTTAACACATCTTCCGGCACCTGGCCTAACTCCGCCGTTTTCCAAATCGCGGCCAGTGGTGTTCCTCTCTCGAAAATCGTCATCGGAAAACCCGCCACCTCGGGCGATGCCAGTAACGGATTCATGTCTACTTCAACTTTAGCACAGTGCGCGCAGCAGGCAAAGAATCAAGGCTGGAGTGCGTATCTATATTGTTGCATTACTTTTGGCGTGTGCATTGACCATGAGGATGTACAATTAGATGGTGGCATTATGGTTTGGCAATACCCAAATGCCGACGCTGATTGGATTCGGGATGTCCGCTCGCTCGCATTCCCCGTGTAATGGCTATTCGGCGGCTAGTATGGTCTGCTCACGCCCCGAGTGATGAACAAAAATGTGTTGACGAATCTCTCGAAGATCATAAAACTGTAAACATCCAAATCGGAAATTGTATCATATTTACTTTGTACGGAGAGGATATGGAATTGATTGTACATCAACTTAGGAAAAGAGAAAGTAGAGTCCTTACAGGTGAGAAAGGTGAACCACATACGATAGAACACAGGAGCATCAGTGAGCAAGTACAGAGTGTCGGTATCACATGAACGAGTGACAGGAATTGTCCATCGGCCATTACATGAATGAAAGCGCTAAGCGAGATAGAGATGCTGCCAGAAACCGAGTGACCAGTATAGTACTTGACTTGGGTCTGCCCTTGGAATTATTGGGATATCTTAATTTGATCCCGGTCCTCAAGCCCGAGGTACAGGCGAGTTAAATATGGTAGATAATGAGGCCTGGAGAAGGCTGGAGAGGGCGAGCCCCTGGGGCGATACCGCTGTTGATGTGCGAGAGGTTTTGGGGCCAGCATGTGTTTGGCGTTAGTATTTACCCCAGGGAAGCAGATAGCCTAGTACTGCATCGAAAAGAGCCTTGCCGGAGATTCCAATAATTAAGAATGAAACTTCAAAGAAACTGGCCTTCTCTAAAGTCCATCAGTTCACCAAATACTAACAAGCGCGGAATTCCATTTATTCTCAGTACTTCGATCTTTCGGAAAAACGTTCTTTTTATACCTGTGGCAAGTAAAGCCTGGGAGGATCAGGAAACGTGCAAACGCCGTGAATATATCTATAGCGAGTACTGTCTTACGGAACGGGATATTGGCAGTTGACGATATACTTTTTAGTTTCAATACCGGCTGCCAGTTGCCACCGTTTCTGACGAACTGGTGGGGGTTGTGAGCTACGTACGAAATTACCAGAGCCCCCCAACAGCCTCTCGCTGGATGTTTGAGTATGTGATGCCAGAATGACGTAGTGTACCGGGGGGATGAAGATGCCAAATTTATCCGAGGTGACTATCTCCGATGCGTTCACCGCCAGGACCTAGCTTAATAGCTCGTATGACTCCAGTTTTTGTGTCTCACCACCCACTGTTATCTCACTCATGCAGCAACCCACCAGTGACCAGTCCAAGGAGTCTACCCGCACAAAAGCCGCCCACGGCCATCTGTCACATCGCTCATCTGGTCGTTTGACTCCTTTCGACCAACCCACCGCCGTTCACTTCGGTGCTGGTAGCATAGGCCTTGGTTTCATCGGAGCCCTCCTAGCCAAGGCTGGCTATTATGTCATTTTTGCCGACATAAATTCTAAAGTCATAAATCGACTCAATGACGATATGTCGTACACCATCAATTATCTCGAACCCCGACGTCCCAAACCCTTTCATGTACACAATGTATCTGGCGTCCTGTCGAGCGACCAAGAGGGTATCATGGAGCTTGCGAAGGATATTGCAGACAAAGAAATGAAACTCGTCACCACGAGTATAGGCTTTGGCGCTCTTGACAAGGTTGCTCCCATCATTGCTCGAGGAATCACTTCTCGCAAGCAAGGAAATGGAGGGTATCTTAACGTCATCGCTTGTGAAAATGGTAAAGGTGCAACAGGTGTTCTTAAGGACGCCATCTACCATAATTTGGATAAGGAGACGCAGGTCTGGGCCGATGACTACGTCGGGTTCGCGGACTGTTCGGTTGACAGGATCGTACCGCAACCTTTGCAAGAGCAAAAGCTCTTAAATATCGGGGTCGACAAATTTTTCGGTTCGTTTGTTCATTACTCTGCCAAAATAATCCGCCTCTCACTTCACCTTAGAGTGGGTGGTCGATATCAAAAGTCTTAAGTCCGTCCATCACGACGGTCGCAAGCCTATCCTCAGCCCTCCAATACCAGGGATGATTCTCACAGAAAATCTTCCTGCGTTTCAGGCTCGCAAGCTTTACACTTTCAACTGTGGGCATGCCACCACTGCCTATCTCGGCATACTCTACGGGCACAAAGTAATTAGCGAAGCTATCAATGATCGATCAAACGTCTTCCCGACTGTCCAGGGTGCCATGCGCGAGAGTGGTCACGCGTTGGTGAAAGAATTTTCCGATGTCTTCAATGAGGACGACATGGAAGAGCACATTCAAAAAACCATCAACCGTTTCAAGAACCCCGAAGTCGTAGATGATCTTACTAGAGTTGGACGTAATCCACTTCGCAAGCTGGGAGTCGAGGAACGCTTGCTGGGACCTTTCCATCTTGCGAAGAAGCACGGTTTACCGACGGAGCACTTGGCTGTTGCTATTGCAGCAGCTTTGATGTATAGGAATGATGAAGATGATCAAGCGGTTGAATTGAAGGACACAGAAGCGAAGTTCGGCATTGAGGAGACCGTTGTTAAAATCCTCAGTTTTCCCAAAGGTAGCGATCACTATAACGAGGTCATGAACGCATACGGGACTCTAAAGGGGAAAACAACGCGGCCTCAGGGGATGAATCAGACACGAGTATTATCGTTGTAATATAAGCAATGTCTTACTATCATCTGTTTTTGTGATGCGTACTTCTGTCGAGATTTCTTATATTATCCTCAACAAAACATAGAGAAGACGAAGGATACAGCCAAATGAAGTTAGTACATATCCAGTACAGGTAAAGAACAAGTATAGAGTCTGGTGGAGATGAAAAAAGGGGGATACAAGAACAGAACGCTGATATTGACTACATTAATGAAGATAGCAAATAGGGATAAAACTACATATACTAGTTCTGTATTGAAGCAATGTACTCTGCAATGAATGTGACGAGATAGTCATGTATAGAATGTCAGTTCTGGAAAGTCTGCAAGTGCAAAAAGGCATCACAAGAAAAGAAAGAAATAGAAAGAGAGAGATTCCATGGAGTAGCTATTGCACGATACAATTCCCCGATTGTTTTGATTCATGTTTTGATCTTGTCCTACGATTCGTATCTGAAGATAAGGATCCAGGAAGCACAGACGAAGCCGTACTAAGCTCCGCAAAATCGTTCGTCTCCACATCGGATGTCGCTCCCGAAGGTGCTTGAGCTTTGATGGAGATGATTTTCCTGCTTCTCATTTGCTCCATTTTGTGGCCACTGCTGGAGGCTCTATCATGCGATGACGTCGTTCCTGCACTGGATACTCGGACGTTGCGCCCCGTCTCTGCCGTGCTACTATTCAGGCTTTCAGCGGCTGTGGTAGCACTGCGCAAGCTACTGAGACCCGTACTAGTGCTGGTGTACGACCTGGGACGTTCTCTAGACCGTTTGCGCAAGACGGTGTGATTCTTGCGAGGTAACTGTGGTTTCTCGTCGAAGTGCAGTTCACCGGATTTATTGACGGAAGTCGATGAGGCAGCTATTTTCGAGCCAACTCCTGAATCGGGATTGTTTGCTTCGGGAGCTTGGGCACCGGAAGCCGCTTCGTTCGTCAGGCTAGACCTAGAACGTTTGAAAGCTGCCATGAATTTGAAAGCTGTCGGAGGGGAGCTTGGAGCGGGACTTGTGGAATGATGTACGTGCTGGGTATCAATACTCGTACGTGGAGAATTATGTGCGACATAGGGTATATCCGACATCGCTGTGGGCCCACAGGGAATCTCGGGATGGTCGAATAATGGGTTAGAATATAAACCGGCAGGGTTCCCCTGTTCCGCGTAGTGGGCATATAAGAGTAATTGTGAACGGAGGTCACAGGTTGGCGGCGCATTCGGTGCGCATTTAGAATGTGCGATCAAGCTGCACTTGGCACAAAGTACAGCACCTTTCTTCACATTCTCAAGGCAGACCCTACAAACCACAGCTAAAAATGTGGTTGAGCGAATATTATGATGCTAGGAGCACGGGCTGACTTACGTTTACTGAAGGTTGTCTTGACGAAGCTATGGTCGCTCGGATGGTATTCAGTATCACGAACAGGTGGTGCGGGTCGAATCGAAGCATTTGAAGTCCGCCTCCCAACGGGAGAGGCAGGTGGAACAGGAGATGGGCTTCCGGCAACATCTCCCGGGAACTCCGTGGTCGTTGGCGATTCAGGCAGACCCGCAAAATATCGCGTCATATCTGATTTTTGTAAATCTGCACTAACACGGCGGAGGAACGGTATACTGTCTTGTGGCCGAAGGTCCTATATCGGGTTACTCCACCTGTGTATTTGGCACATGGAAGGTCATATCTCACCTTGAGGGCAACCCAGTTATTCTTCAACCAAGGATGTTCGCAGAGAAGTTCAGCATTCGGTCGCATTACGGGATTCTTATTGAAACACTGTTCCAGGAAGTCTTGCAGCAGCTCGGAACACCCTGCGGGAATAGGCATTTCGTCCTCGACTATTCGGAACATGACTGACAATGCAACAAAGTAAGTGCGCCACAGTAAGAAAGAAAAGTAAAAATGAACGAACCGGTCATACTATTGGATATCTCCCCATATGGAGGTCTCCCAGTCAGTAACTCGATAACCGTACAACCCAATGACCAGATATCTGATTTAGTCGAAGCGCCCTTGAGCTCGATCACCTCCGGGGCCATCCAATTCGGAGTTCCTGCTACATCGTTCTGAGTCTGCCGTTCCACTGCTCGGAGATTGAGTGAAACGCCAAAGTCTGATAATTTGACGTTTCCATTCTTCGTTGTGAGGATATTAGCGGCTTTCAGGTCACAATGGACAACATCGCTTTGATGGAGATAATGCAATCCTTCTAGGATTTTAACGACGTAGCTCGCTACCAACTTCTCATTGAGTTTGCCGAAAGCTTTGAGGGTATGTGCGAGTGATCCATTTTCGGCATACCTAAACATTCAAAAAGCATCAAGGAAAGAAGGAAAGTGGAGAAAAATAAGTCGTACTCCAGAACGATATTCAGTGTATCATCATCACGCGTCATACCCTCATATTTGACGATTCCAGGATGCGACAAGCTCTTTAATAGATCAACTTCTCTCATCAGTGTCGAAATCTCATCCTCCTTCAACCCCTCCAACCGTAGCCTCTTTACCGCAACCATTTGGCCAGTGTTGAGGTTGAGTGCTCTATACACACTCCCAAACTGGCCTTTGCCGATACAGTTGCCCAGTTGCTAGAGCAGAAGTTAGTATTTAGTCAAATACATGATCCGCGATAAGGAATCAGGTAACGAAAGACAGGGGCTTTTTGGAAGAGAGGGGGTTTGGGAGGCGTAATGATAAAAAAAAGGAGGAATCACTTACAAAATGAGTCGGCGGCTTTCCCTCTTCTTTGACAACAAGCGTCTTTCTCACAGCACTCCCATCGGCCGAATCCCTCACCATCAGATCACTTGCACTCGCCAGAGCAGCATCCGCTCTTCCCAAATTCACCATACTCTCAATCCTGGATCTCAATGGCCTCGCACCAAGCTCGTCATACGAATCTGGTCTCGGCTTCAACCTAGAACTACCGTTTATTTCACTCTGGAAACGTCCTCTTGGCGGGCGAGGTCGCTTCTCTTGTGCAGTAGCATCCGGTGACTTCGCAGATTCCGCGACGCCCAAGTTGGGAGCATCTCTAGTCGCTTTGATAGCACTTTCTGTCCTCGGCGATGGCGATGGCGTATTTGAATGTTCTCCACGCGGAAATGGCACCGGTACAGGTTTGATGCCACTACTTCCCCTCTTCTCCTTCCTGATCCCGTCTGGTGACTTCTCTCGACTCTCGCTCCCTTCGGCGTCTGGTGAATATCTGGAAAGATTATTGCTTGTTCGCGTTTGACTCAGCAGACTTTTATTTGCACTCGTTCTTCGGACCACGAGCCTACTTCCAGACCCGGATGCCCCCCGAACCCCATCGGGGCTGACATCTCTCCGTAATTGAGATGCCTCTTTTGGTAGAAGAGAAGATGACGAGCCAGACCCCTGTGTATCCAAACTGTGCCGGGACAGATGCGTCGGTCGCCTGGGAGCCAAGCAAACAACTTCACTGGAGTCACTGAGACGTCTTTTACCATCCACTACTGCAGTCTTGCTCGGAGGAGAAACCGACTGAGAGACAGGGGTAGGATATGAATGAGTGAGAGGTAAAGGATCAGCATTGACTGGCGACGGTGATCGACTAATTGGATTGGGCATTTGAAATGCTTCTAAGAAGTCATCCGGCCATTTGGCTTTATGAAGATGTACGGCATGGATTCTATCAGCCGGTTTCTCGCTTGCTTCATCCCCTCCCTCACTACCTCCTTCACCCTCAAATCGTTTTTTCCCTTTGGTCGATGACTCTTCGATATGTGTTTTACCCTTCGGGTCCCTTTGTCTTATTTTTTCTTTCCCCTTTCCTCTGCATGACAACCCACTCTCATCTGGCTCCTCCGCCACCCTCGTCAAATCAACTGCATGTCCATGGGTATTACTCCCCCTCCTCTCTCTCTGTCCCTTTTGTGGAGGTGTGGGCGGTGTTAACAACGACATTAAATCCACCTTCCCATTACCATCGGTCGATTCCTCCACGATATCAGCACCTTCCGATCTTCCAATTGAAGGACTTTCAGAAGTCAAATCTGTCGTCATCGTCCTGATCGTTCCAAATTTGTTATTCTCGCTGCTACGCCCCACTCGAGGAGGATGATCGAGGATACTTGACACCTGAGTAGTGACAGTCGTATCCGTCATCGCGGTCGATGCGACAGATTGCCGAGCATAACCGCTCTCGTTCGACTGGCCAAATCCGACCGGAGACCCCAAAAATGACGAGCTTCCGACTGATGCTCTCGTCGATTCTGCCACTACAGAATCTGTACGGGATAATCCAAGATCGTGTCGAAGAGCAGTGGGTGATCCAGGTTCGGGTCGCATCCTTGAAGCTATAGGGGAACTCGAAGGAGCTGCAGCTTTCCTAGCCCATTCCGAAATTTCTTTATCACTACGTTCCTGGCGACTTTTTATAGTTCGAGCACGCAATGGTGATTTTGGTGGTGGTTTGAGCACAAATGCTACAGGCACGGATTCGACTACAACTTCCTCCCCCTTCGCATTATCTTCAGATTCCCGACCAGCGTCTCTATCCGTCAAGTCTCCCGGGGTCGTCATTTCGGAGTCTGATCCAAGGACGTTGACATCAGCCCAACCGTCCTTCGATTTATGCATCGGGCGCAATGGTGAGATCGAAACAAGAGCCTCCTCAGAACTATCCGATCGCAAGGGTGGTAAACCAGCAGGCGGACTATATCGTTTCCTAGGAGAAGCAGGCTGAGGCAACAGATTAGTTGTTGACGCCGCCGCTCTACCAATTGAGCCTTTCATATATAGTCCTGGAACGGCTGAAGAGGTCGGTGATGCGTCTTTGGATCGTTGTGAAGCGCCTTTGATCCACTTAATACGCGAGGGAGCAGGCGTTTCGACGAATTGAATGAGGGCTATGATTGTATGCGCGACCCGGGCAAGCGATTCGCCTGTACCCTCGATCAAATCATCACGTTGAAATAAGTCTTCGTTCCCGAGCCCATAGGAAGCACACCCTGCAAGGAACCGAGTAATATTGGAAGTTTTAATAAAGCCATCCTCACGAGGGTCAGGCCGAACAGCATTACCCCCACGAAGTTTGTTCATGAGCCTGCAAAGGAGTGCATGGTCAAAATATGGTAAGCTTGGGCAGCACAGCCGCGCAGAGAGAGAAAGAAGAAAAATATGTTCATCACTCACTGGCATAGCACAAAGCCATCCCTTAGAGCTTCGCAGAAAGCCCGTCTTTCCCTCTCTTCTCCCACACCACTCGATCCGTTGGAGCCTATACCAGAGGTAGACGAATTAAGATTATTGGAGGAGCTCATACCCCAGACTCGCTCCAATCTCGCCAGTGGCTGCATTCGTATCTCAACAGCCTCCCAATCCCGCTTCGCTTGGTCCGATTTACTCATAAATGACGGTGGACGAATCATTTCCTTGCAAAGTATCGATGCCGCCTTCCGTATCCGTTCACGATGCTCAGCATTATACGAGGGAGATATTAATGATGCTGATGAAATATTATAGTGGCGATTCTGAGCATAGGATCTTTGTTGGGGCGATATAGGACGAGGACGAACAGGCGCTGGAGATTCAATACGACGATCCACAGGAGAACTTCGCGAAGATAAGCGGGATGTTTCTCCGGAATTTCGGCGCGGAGAATCGACTGAAGGCCGACGAGAAGAGTCAATTGATGACCGCCGAGGAGCATCGACAGATGACCGCCTATGTGACGGTGAACTGGAAGGTAGATGTGACGTAGAACTGGACGTCAGGCCCCTGTTTGTTGGAGTAAGGACGCGGGGATGCGTGGGAGATCGTGCTCTGAGAGGGCTAATGGGACGAGCATTTCTGGGAGTGGAAGATTCCGAACGGGCGGCAGGTGGAGCGAAGACGAGTCTCCCACGATGTGCAGGTGGAGATGGTGACGGAGTCTCGGGGGGAGAGTCCGTGTCCATCGAAGGGCAAGGGCTCGGGGCGTCGGGGTGTCGAGAACCTCGGGGAGGGGTTTTGAGAGTGGGTGCTGGATCTGGAGGATTCGATTTCGTTGCACGATGACGGGTGGATGGGTTGCGAGCTTGTCCAAGAGGGTGTCGTTCCCTTCTCGACACAGGACTACCTGTTTCTCGAGAATGCGGCTGCAGGCTTACTCGCTTTGAGCGATCTCGCGCGGGGGATACTAGAGCAGCGGCACCAGAAGAGGAGGATGCCAAAACTGAGGGTTGTGACTTTGGTGACGGAAGGGCCTGTGATGAGAGGTGAAGCGCTGGTGAAGATAAAGACGCGCCCCTGAGGGACGGAGCAGTATAAGTGGTTTTGCTAGCAGCTCTGTCATTCTTATCCGCAGAGTTTCCTTGGGACAACTGCGAGGATGACTCTTTGCGAGCGCGGCGAAAGGTAGTCCCAAGCTTGCCAAACACGTTCATTCTGTCCCTCTCTTTCGGCACATCTTCGACCGTAACGAATTCCTTGCCTTTCCCTTTTACAGTGATAGTTGCGGCGGGGTCATCCACCTCTGAAGCGGGAGACTTCTTGGAGCGAGTTGCAGTGCGGATGCTCTGCTTAAGTGAAGAAAGACGGATGAATGTGCGGGATGAACCGTCGGGGACGAGTGGGGGAGATGCCGATGATGAAGGGATCTGAGGACTGGTACGTTGGTGGGGAGGCATGGTCACGACAGAAAATATTTTGTTGTTGGAAGGAGAGCGGAGGCGACAGCCATGGACCAGGGGGGGGAGAGAGCAGGGTGGCGGGAGATCGGCGGGAGGGAAGATCAGACTAAGGAAGAAGGAGGTGAGTGGATGGTATTGCAAGTGATTCAAACCTACCCGGCCGGAGAAAGTCAGTGCAAAAGAGAAGAGAACGAGGCCTGGCGCTGCGCGAACATGTCGTGTAGAGTTGCTGTCATCTCCCCAGGCCGATTTTCCTGTTTTGTTTCCATTTACTGTTAGACATGCTTCAGGTTCGTCCCGGAAGCTTGCCTGTTTTGCAGCGTGTTTCGTCGCGATCCCACACCACCTCCTTCTCTCCGGCTCTCTTCACTAATTTGGCATCCCAAAGATCACACAGACCCTATATCCGTCTGCCTCGCTGTAACTCCGCCCAAAAACATAAATGTCACACATACTTATCCGTCCTTCTCAGCCGTTACAGTGTGTCGCCATTGTTGCTAGCTAATCATAAGATACACTTTTGATGTCGATCGTCTCCACAGGCTAGCTTGTGTATGGACGACGATAGCCGAACCATTTTGATGATCACAAAGTCAACAGAAATATGAGATTCCATATCGGTAGCAGTTACTAACTCACTACTCCAAGCGATGACGCTGAACCTCCGTCACGGCGATCACACCATCATGGATCCGATATCGCCAGAAGATGTTCATGTCAGGCAACCGCACCCCATAAGCATATGGTAACACCGCGACCTTTGCTCGAGTCAGGGATACACCCAGATCACGGGCCTCGGTCCCGGCTTCTGGCCCGTGTCCACTAAGTTATCAGGGGTCCTTCGCGCTCATTCGTCCCACTTCAATGGACCATGTACTGATTCTCACGCCCATGTGAAACCCACGTGATGGGAAACTACACAACGATGTACCCACATTGGTTAGTCAGCAATTTTCTCTGGTAGATCTGCAACATCGTACTCGCTCCTTGCATGACCACCCGCGCCCGTACAAGAGCTGCAGCGGCGGCGGCGGCAGCGGCAGCAACCTCTTCACCCGCACCTCCCCAACCGCTGTCCCAACCCACCCCACAACCCACCCCCAAGGCAAAAGTAAACTCCTCTCGCAAATCTGCCACAACATCCGTTTCTATCAAGCAAGAGCATTCGCACCCTGCAGATCCGTCGGATAAAGAGAATATCAAAAATACCACAACGCCTTCCAGAGCTCCCACCACCAAGAAACAAAAATCAAGGCCAATCAAGACTGCATATTGTACGTGCTCGAAAGGAGACGATGGCTCGCCCATGATTAGATGCGCCGAGTGTAAAATATGGTGCGTGCATCCTCCGTGCGCGTTTTCGCAACCCATCACTCACGCAGAGACCTAGGTACCACTTTATCTGTGTTGATCTGACCGAACACGAGGCGGAGGAGATAAGTGAGTAATGTCTCACCATCCAGTCTGGCCACCAGTCTGACATCTCTTTCTAGATGTATATATATGCCCCCTCTGTACCCAGTCTACAGGTCGAAAAACAGCTAGTAAGTCCAACGCGCGACTTATTCTCCCCCTCCCCCCATGCGCCCTTCCGTATTCCGTATGTCCAGTACCCAGAGAAAAGCAATTTCACAATCCGAAATCTGTTCTCGTATTGAACTCTTCAATTTGCTGTGTAACTTTCCGCCATTATTGCGTCGCGCCCCCTCTCCTCCCAGTATATTGGGGGGTGACTGCCTTCCGTCATGCATATCAACCTGAGCTACGTATAGTGTGTATTTGTAACACATGTCCTTCGCCGTCTCCCTTGCCATCCTCGTGTATCGTGGCTCCGTGGTTGATCGGATGGGTTGTTTGAGGAGCATGTCTTACGCCGATATTGCGCCTGGGGCGGCCCGCTTTCCCCTGAGACCAAGTTCCTCGGTCACTGAGTAGCATAACTAACTTAAGGCAATATTTCGTGCATTATTCGGTTGGAGGTGGCGGAAGTTACACATTTGGCGCATTTTAAAAGTGAAATTGCTCATTTCTCAGTACTGCATGGATGTTTTTTTCCTTCGCTTTTATTGATCTCATCTGGGAAGAACTGCTGACTGACTATATATCAAAAATTTCTAGTGACATGGGAAGGCTCTGAAGCACTCGATGACTGCGGCAGTGATGTGGAAACTGCTGCACCCAAGGCAACGGCGCAGAAGACGAAGAAGCAGAAGTTATCCGTCGCCACGAAAGTGGCTCCCTCCGTCCCCCCGCTCAACCCACCGCCATCCTCAGATGAATCGGACAAGGAGAGTGAAGATGATTATGTAGCCGAACAGGAGACAAACAAAGGTGCCAAGTCTAAAGGAAAGGTAATATTTTTTTACTCAATTATCAATGACCTCACATGCTGAAAGTTCTCACAACGTAGCGCCGTCTTCGTTATCGTTCTTCCTCCAACTCAGAACCTGATAACTCTTCTGATGATGAAACCACGACACGCAAGCGCAAAACGAAAAGTCGTCGAATTTCAAGGTCTCAAACCCCTGTCTCACCAGTGGTACCATCCGCCAAGTCCCGTCTCAAGCGAAAGTCAAGTATAGCAGAGTCACCTCAAAGTCCGATCAAGCGCAAGAGGACTGAAGCCGCCACAGATGATCCCGTTCGGAAATATTGTCTTGGGAAGCTGGAACAAGTATTTTGCGAAGTGTTCTTTAGGTATCCTCATGTTCATCAAGACGCCTCCATGGTGGTTGAAAGTGATCATGAGCAATCTACAGATGAGGTTATCTTCAAGAAATTGGAAGATATGTCTGATGAAGAGAAAGAGGCCTTGACGAATGCTAGTAAACGTTTTTCCGCTGAACTTGAGCAGTGCGTATTCGACATTTATGCGGAACCTGATAAGAATAATACACCGCATCCTGGCGGCAAATACAAGTGAGCCTTCAATGCTTCCTACCTGATTCAAAAATTCATAACCCTTTTATCTAGGGATCGCTTCCGTATGCTGCAATTCAATCTGAGCAAATCCGATCGGACCGTTATTCATAAACGCATCATAAACGGCCAAATTTCACCCAAGGAAATCTCTATGATGTCATCAACCGACCTCGCAGATGAAGAAACCAAACAACACATTAAGATCGCGGAGAAAGAATCTCTCGCGCAGACAATTTTAGAAAAGCCCATTGTTCCGCGCGCCAAGATCACACATAAGGGCTTGCAGGACATTGAAGATGTCACCGGAGAACACGCACGCATCAGAGAAGCCGAGCGACAAAGGGAGCGAGAACAGGAGGAAGAGGAGAGGAGAGAACGCGAAAAGAGGGAAAGACTGAAGGCTGTTGAGAAACAGAGACAACGAACGCAATCTGTTAGTGTTCCGCCAGAATCTCCAGTCGTGCCGAGTCACAGTCCTGTCGGTATCACGGATAATGGCGCTTCGAGTTCGTCGTGGGGAGCTCCTCCTCCTATTCCTTCGCATATCCTACAACAACAGGGAACATCCGCAGTGAGCGACGATATTCTCCCCAGCCAGTCAATCAGCAGGCAATTGTTCCCGAACATTGTCACGGACGCAGAAATGGGGGTTGCTGCTCCGGAACCGGAATTGAAGCTGGCTGACTTGATCAATATAGATGAAGACGGAGGAGAACAAGAAAGCAGTAGCGGGAATGGGATTAGTGGGCCTGCGAACACGGAGGACGAGTTAGGGTCTGGTGTTGCGCCCATTCCGGTCACGGATCAGTCCACTGAGCCCAATGGCGGCACTTCCGAAAAGAGTCATGCCCCTGACCTGCAGACGATCTCCGGACTGGGACAAATCACGGCTTCACCCAGTAGTCCAATGACACCTGTCGTTGGCATCTCTCCATTTTCATCAGCACGACCACGCGGATTGTTGTTTGACTTGAATTCGCTCTGGAGCGGTCCGAAGGACGATGATATTTCTCATACACCCGAGTCTTCGACTGCAGTAGAAAAAGAAGTCACAACGAATACTGCTCATAATGGCAATTCCAAAATGGGGACCACTGGTGGAGGCGGGACCAAGGCTCCGAGCGTCCTGGGTCCCGAACGCATGGAAGTCGCCAACGACGATGATTTTGATATGTTTTTGGAAGAGAAAGACGAAACTTTGGAAGCACGGCCTGGTCCGGCAGGATCGACCGAACCCGAACCTTCTGTGAGCCAAGACCCTGAAGCTATATTTGAGACTATTCAACAGTGTTGGACGGGCAAGGTAAAGTTCATTGCACATAGGGTCTTGCCGACTCATCTGACTGATCATATATTTAGATTCATATGCCACTTGACTCAGCGGCGCCTCAGTCAACAACTGTGCTTGCCAGGCAGATCGGTGGGCGGGCTCTCGGTCATCAATTTGCTTGGTGGAAGACATTGTTCCCTTCAGAAGAACTGAGAATTGATGGCCGCGTAGCGACTCAGAGCTCTTCGGAATTCTTGACTCAAGTTCGCCTGAATCCCGCCAAAGAACTGATTGCAGTTGCTTTTTCGCCAGTCGCTGAAGGGTCTAAAGCTGATTTTATCGCACTTACCGATTATCTCAAGTCGAGAGAGTAAGTTTCTTTTTTCGATTCTGGCTTTCAGACGATAACTGAGTGTTTTTATAGTCGTCATGGACTTATATTTCCCTGGGGTCAAAGACCAAAGGAGTGGGCACCTGGACGTGAATTGTATCTCATACCTTTGCTCTCAAGTGAACCTTTACCACTATACATCGAACTTTTGGATGAACTCAAGATTCCGAAAACCAGGAAAAGTGATTATATGATCGGAATATGGATCTTAGGAAGAGGGAAACTTAATGGTTCTCCTCCTGTGCTACCTTCAGCCACTCCCGCATCTACCCCATCTGCATTGACGCCGACAGCACCTCCTGTTCCGCCTCCCATGATCCCTAATATTCCGACACTCCCTCCTTATCTCGCAGCTTCCACTCCATCTCTTTCTCAGTCCCTACCCAATCTCTTAGGCGCGATTACTACTCCGCCTCAAGGTTTACCACCACAAGTCAATCAAGCTGCACTTGCAAAGGAAGTGGCATCTCTCTCTCAGGATCAAATTCAGAATCTATTGAAATCGTTGTCTACTACAAGCCTTCCTTTCAATACACCGACTCCTGGCGCACCTCCTCAGGGGCAACCTTTTCATAGTGGACCATCACCACCACCACCTCATCCTCAATGGCCCGGTTTTCCCATGGCGGGTCCTCCACCTCCCCCTCATGGAGGGTATCCTCCTCCGGGATTTGGCGGTCCCAGACCATCACTTCCTCCGCCCCCTCCTCCACATGGACCACCAATGGATGATCGCCGAGATTCTTATCCTCCTCCTCCGCATGGTCCTCATCATGGCGGAAGAGGTGCTGGAGATCGTGATCGAGACCGTGGTAGTGGCTGGCGCGGTGGCCGTGAAGGTAGACAACACCGCGGTCGTGGGAAACACCGTGGTGGTGGTGGTGGCGGAGGGGGAGGAGGGGGAGGACCAAATCTACCACCTCGACCTGTTGATTCTGGTTGGCCGAGAAGACCAAAGGGTGATGACGGGAGTGGAAGAAGTCCCGGTCGTCGCTGGTAAAGATCTTGGAAGTTTAGCGTTCTCGGTATGAAAGGATTTTTTTTTTGCCTGGGCTTTTATCATTATTATCAAATTCGTTTTCTCTTATTATCTTGCCTTTTTTTCCATCCCCCCTTGCTATGTATATGTATGCGCTGTTGGGACTATATGGGGATCATATATGGCATGTACTGTAGTGGTATTCATGACATAGTCAGATACAGTTATGACTCTTCATGCTTCATTTTCCATCTCTCGCTATGATAATGGACATGATTCTACTGGCAGTGCAACATGACACACTTCTGAGAAAGTACAAATGTTAACCCCCCCCTAAAAAATACATCTTTCTTTGTTTTCTTTTTTCTTCAATCGAGAATTTGGACCTTGATTGCACCTTGAGATGGATCAGCGGCTACGTGGAAAGCATCGATGGCATCTTCGAGTGCGAAACGGTGAGTGACCAATGGTTTGACATTGATGAGACCTGAAGAAATCAGGCGAATGGCCTTGGGGTATTGGTTGGCATAACGGTAGAGGAAGCTGATGTCGATTTCGTTGACACTGAGGTGCATAAAGGGAAGCTAGAAAGTACATGTAAGATTTCTCATGCTTGACTCGTGGTCGGCTATCAGCAAGAAACATACAAGCTGTTCGCTCTTCCCAACACCAATTATAAACAATTTCCCACCGAACTGAAGTGACTGGTGATGATCAAAAGGCTTTTGTCAGCGATCGACAAGCGAAATGGGAGATGAAGCAAATGCGTACGTATGCTGCTGTGTGAACGCTGCTCTCAACACCGGTACATTCCAGCGTGACTGTCAATTGGCAACCCGCAGCTTTCTTGATCTCTTCAGCTTGTTCTTTCGGTGTCAATTCCTTCTTAATCAGAACAGTGCGGACACCCGGAATGAGTTGTTTGGCGAAATCCAAACGAGACTGGAAGAGGTCGGTTATGACTATAGGTTCCGCTCCTGCTGCTCGAGCGGAGAGAAGGGTGACTAGACCAATGGGTCCTGCGCCACTACATTACATGGCCAGATTGTTAAAAAAAATTAGGGTCATGTTAGATTAAAGAGGGAACGCACCAGATAAGAAGCGGGTCTCCGAGGCGTAAGCCTGCACGTTCTATTCCTGCCAAGGCTACTGACAGAGGTTCACACAGGGAGCCTTCCTCAAATGAAACGTTGTCCGGAAGGCGGTGTAGCCATTGAGAAGGATGCAGATGCCATCGTGTCAAAGTACCTAGAAGCACAGTTAACAAATAATCACACAAGACTGATCGTGGTGGACGTACCATGGAAAGGTGGCGTAGAGAAGAACACGACGTCGGGACAACCGTTATACCTTCCAGTCCTGCAGGCATCACAAGAAGGTTGAGAGCACGGAACACCAGCTTCGATCGCAACCCTGTCTCCTGGCTTCCACTGTGTGACGCCTTCGCCTACTTCAACAATTTCACCGGCGCTTTCATGTCCTGATCCACACTAATTACAAACACGCCCGTATCTCAGAAACATCATTCATCAATGAGAATCGCGAGACCCTCTCACCTCGTCGGAAAGGACCATAGAATCACCAATTCTCCCATGCTTCCAAAAATGCACATCACTCCTACACAAGGTCCAATCAGAGTCCATTCAGATGAACAGAAAACATCTTCGACCTTGTATCGAAACGACGTACCCGCAAATACCACTAGCACGTACGTGCAGTAATACTTGTCCAGGACCTGGTTTCGGCCTAGGCTTTTGCACAAGATGTATTTCATGAGCAGGATTATAAAAAGCGGCAATGTTTGCTTCAGGACCAGGCTTCTCTCCTTTCTGTAAAACCTTAAAATCTGCATGTTCTAAGACTCTGCGAGGATCATATACTCCTGCATTGCCTGTCACAACCATTGCGATATTCTAGTCGAGGAGAGGGTTCTAGCAGAGGCGTACAAAAGAGAGCCTTGGCGGAGGGTAAAGATGGCGTGCGCAGTGCGAACGTGATTATACCTTTTATCAGTTGACCAGATGGAGCTGTGGGTTATAAGATGAAGTAGTCGACTTAAGGTCTTGTGTCCAGGTCACAGGTGGTTCTAATGCGGGCCGCCCCCGATCCGCCATCCCTTTTCTTTCCACCAGAATCAAAAAAGTGTGTGAATATATCCGAGATACATTAGCTTCCAATTCAATTGACGATTAGTGACAAGAATAACAGTAGAAAAAAAGGAAAAACACAAAAAAAACCTAGTGATTATGCCAATTACTTCATACTCATAATTCTTCATAATAAGTACTGTCTCAAAGACGATCCTCATGGTTAGGAACCAGTAAAGCGTTTGAAGGTGAAACTAGAAGATGCAGTCAGTATTGTTCTTGGAGAAAAACCTCGATCGAAGAATACAAACCCCAAAAATGCCAAATCCTTCTCTGCCCCAACACCTTCAACCTTGTCAAGATGATCGGGCATGTTGCCTAGATCGTCTGTTGGGAAGTACGACGTGTCTGTGATGGATTGAAGACGAGGAACGAATGGAGGCTCGATCTGTCGCAGTGTATTCCAGTCTGCACCGTAGAAGAATGGGTGCGCTTTGATTTGATGTACATTCAACCGCGATTCGCTCCAGTTCATCATGCTGTATCGGGCATAAGTCAATATATACTCTCAAAGGCCAGTGGACCAGGAAACTACCTGCGTATCAACTCTTCACCTTCCCTGGAAATATAAACTTCTTCAGGGAAAAAGAGGTATTTGGGCCAATCCACGATCTTCTTATAAGTGTCTCCTGGATTGTCTGAGCAGAACGGCGCATAGCCTACGAGACATTCAAAGAAAATGGCGCCCAGCGACCACCAGTCACATTCTTTCCCATAACCTTGCATCATGAAAACCTCGGGTGCGATCTGTAAAACTATTAACATCAACTGGGTATAAAAAGCTGCAAGCATACATAGTCCGGTGTCCCGACAGTTGAATAGGCCTGATAAACATTGGTCAAATTACTTTTCTTGAGCTTGATAGATGAGTAAACTTACAAGCTTTCTACGGTTGGCTTTCCAAGTCGCAATCTGCTCTCGACTCATTGTGAGATTGATTGGGTTGACTTGCACACTGTTACGCGCCGAGTCTCGACCCTTCTCTTGTTCTATGTATTTCTTGTAGTACTCTGGATCAGAGCCCTTATGCAAGCCGGTGGACAAGCCGAAATCGGAGAGTTTAAGATGCCCATTACGGTCAATCAGGACGTTGTCGGGTTTAATGTCGCTGTTATAAAATAATGACAAAAATTAGGATTGACAAGGCGGAAATGATTAGAAACAACCAAGCGCACCGGTGAATGTATCCGAGGTTGTGCACTGCTTCGATGGCGAGAATACATTCTGCCATATAGAAGCGTGTAACGTCTTCCGAAAATACGTCGTACTTCATCAACATGGTCATGAGGTCTCCTCCTGGGAGAAACTCCATGATGAGGTAAAGATAGAGGGGGTCTTGGAAAGAATAGAATAATTGAACGACCCAAGGCGACGTTGATTCCGCAAGTACATCTCGCTCAGCACGGACGTGCGCCAACTATATGCAGTGTTAGCTCGAAAATTCGCGCTAAGAGGTAACGAAACACGCCTGGTCTCGCTTAAGCATCTCCGCCTTTTGAAGACTCTTCATGGCATAGACTTTCGCTGTGTCAGTTTTCTGCACGAGACGAACCTAGGCAGAAATTATTTGAAACTCTGACTGAAGGGCCGGGATTCTCAACTGCTAACCTCACCAAAGGCACCCTTCCCAATGACCTTGACAGTACGGAAGTCGGACAGCTTGATCTTGGTCCTCCGAAGGCGGAGTTGTTGCGACTCGGATTTAGTATATTTACGGATTTCGCGCTCCTTTGCCTCTGGCGTGTGGAGCTGTACGAGTTTTGTTTCGAGCTCAATGCGGCTGTATGAGCTCAGGTCAGTTGGGAACTCGAGAGAAACAGCGGCGCGTTGACATGCCGGGCATTGCGTTCAATTGCCGCGTCGACCGCGACTTTATAGAAGGATTCTAGCTTGAGCTTGGCAGCGGTGGATCTGGCAACGGCATCGTTGCTGAAATCACTTGTAGATCGTTCAAAGTAGACATCTGGAAGGGAGCTGAGAACTGGACACGGTCACTAAGTCGAGAAACGCACAGTCGTCTGAGCGCTGTGGATCTGCCTGCTGGGCATTGCTTGTACGGCTGGCGGAGTTGTTGTACATGGGGGGTAGTCAAGTGGTTCAGCTGGCTGATGGCTGCCCATTCTCCCCACGCAACCCTCCTCCCGTGACTCTTCCTCAAACACCCATGCCCGACCTCACCCTCGACACCCTCATCGACGATGGCGACTACCTCGGCTCAGAGCGCGCCAGACTCGAGAACAAGGTCATCCTCGACGAGCTTGAGCGAAAAAAGAAAGCACGCTCTTTGGCTGTTCCAACAGACGACACTCGCGTTCGCGCCCGACTAAGGGAAATTGGCGAGCCCATTACATTGTTCGGTGAACGTGTGCGTATCAGGCCCACTCATCCGATGTATCCATCCAACCGTCCTTTAGGCTGCCGATCGTCGAGATCGTCTCATATACGTCCTCTCCCAAATCAATGCGGCACGCGGAGAAGATGCCCTGCCAATAGAATCCGAAATCTCGGAAGAAGAAAGTGAAGAAGTTCGTATAATCCCTACCAGTTTGGCTTTTTATTGATACTTTTAAAGGAAGAGGAATTCTATACACCTGGATCCCTCGAGCTACTCGAAGCTCGCAGGCGGATAGCAGAATTCTCTCTGCCCAGGTTGGGTCCTTCGCGTCTCCTCTGGACTAATGCTAACAGTGCCCTTTTTTCCCCCTTGGAACAGAGCTCAAGAACGAATCGCCCAGCAGCGATTAGACAGCAGAATGGAACTTGGTAAAATTGTTGACACGAGGAAGAAAGTATTCAACGAAGTCAAGGTTAGTACGTTCCATGATGCCCGCAATTTCCACTGACATGAATTACTAGAAATTCTCCAATTTAGGTTCTCAGATTGGCGACGAACGACCTATTGCTCAAGTTCGATTTTCGCCCAACAATGAAATACTTGCCACTGGTAGCTGGTCAGGGACAGTTAAACTGTGGAATGTCCCTGCTTGCACAGAAATGCGCTCCCTCAGAGGTAAGTCTGTGGCCCATTCCTCGCTGTAACATTCTATACGTCGTGTTTTAGGGCATAGTGACAAAGTCAGTGGTGTTGCATGGCACCCTCAATCCACATTATCTCAAAATCCAGATGTAGTCAATCTTGCTAGCGGCGGGGGTGAAGGAAATGTCAATCTTTGGTCTATGAGCAGGTAAATCGTATTTGTCAGCTTGATGCTAGATCCTTTTTCAACTCAAGTATTCGCTCAGCGATCAACCTCTTTCAGTCCTCAAAGGCCACCAGGACAGAGTATGTCGCGTGGCTTTTCACTCATCAGGAGATTACGTTGCTAGTGCCAGCTTTGACACTACTTGGCGCCTTTGGGATGTCAACACCTCCAAAGAGTTAATGTTACAGGAGGGACACTCAAAAGAGGTTTTTGCTGTCGAATTCCAGGATGATGGCGCCTTAATTGTTTCCGGGTTTGTTTTGGTCCCAAGTTTCCTTATCCATATCTTATTAATAACATTTTAGTGGTCTTGACGCCATCGCGCGTGTTTGGGACTTGCGCACGGGAAGAACGGCTATGATTCTTGATGGGCACGTTCAAGCCATCTATTCTATTGCTTTCTCTCCAAACGGGTCTGTAGCACTCCCGTGTTTTCTTTCAGCTTGCTCATCTTTCATTAGATATCAAGTCGCCACCGGTGCAGGTGACGACACCATACGCCTATGGGATATACGGTCTCTTAAAGCGCTCTATACTATTCCTGCTCATTTGTCTAACGTCTCCGATATCCGATTCTTCCGCGCCAACGATCTCTTCTTCAAATCTCTCAAGGTAGACGAAGATATTGATATGAATGGAATGGACGAAGATCCTAATCAACGCGATTCCTCCGAATCTGAAACTAAGGAGGACGCTGATATAATAACGAAGGGATACACACAAGAAGAATGGCGATACCGCTCGGGTTTGTTCTTTGCCAGTGCTGGCTATGACGGACTTGTGAAGCTTTGGAGTGCGGACGATTGGCAGCTGTTGAGAACGCTTACAACAGATGCGGGAAAGGTCATGAGTGTAGATATCTCGAGCGATGGAGGAATGGTTGCTTCTGGAACGTATAATAGGAATTTCCAATTGTATACTCCCGAAGATTAGGGTAGAATTGCACTCTCATTGCCGACCATTGGCCTTTACTATTAAAGCTACAAAATAATTCAGATTGAAGGTAAGAAAGATCGTGCGTATTGTTGCTATGAACCTCGGAATCCGCCCCGGCCGCGGCCACCACCACCACGAAATCCGCCGCCACCTCTACCGCCACCTCCACCGAAACCACCGAAACCACCACGGCCACCTCTGCCTGGAGGTCCCCCTCTACCGCCTCGTCCTGGTGGGCCCCCTCTACCTCCACCGCGTTGAAATCCTCCTCTACCTCCTCTTGCTCCTCCTCTTGCTCCTCCCCTTCCACCTGCTACACCTCCTCGTCCACGCCCTCGTTCTATGATTGAGAAAACCACAAAATTAGTCAGAAAAACGCAATAAAATAGCAAAAAAGCGCGATTCCGTACTTGTTACACCACCTAAAAGAAAAAGCAGAAGAAAGGGGGGTGGGGGTGATCACTCATTAAAGTCGTCGACCCTTTTCAGTTTGAAAACGTACCACCAGCAACTTTCGGTCTCGGTAAAAACCTCTCAATCGGTAAAAGTTTATCGCTTCCAATATAGACCTTATCACCCTTCTTGAAACTGCTTGCAACCATTCCTTCGCCCATCTTGATTGAGAAGTAAACTTCATTGATAGGTCCAAGTATTTCGTCGACTTTGCCAATCATGGACTTATTTTGTAGGTAGATGGGGGCATTGAAGTAAGGAACTTTGTCGGGCATTATTGAAGAACATAGCATTTCGTCTTCGACGGCATGTATGAACGATCCCATTTCTGATTTGTTTTGGCACGGTTCATCGTAAGACTATGAGAATGTCATAGTAGACGGATGAGCGTACCGAGAACATGCTCCGGAGGGCCAGCGTCGAAACGCTGTTGAAAGCCTCCTCGGCCTATCTGCCGTTAGCCAGGGATAAGAGAGTTTGAAAGAGCGAGAGATATACCTCCACGGAATGAACCACCACCGCGACTCATACTTGGATGTGAACATTGCTTGAGGATAAATTTTGCTGATTGGCTATTTCTAAATTAGGAAATTATTCCTCAGGCCTCAGGTTGGAATAATGCTCTACTGCGTTTTTCGTCGTTATTTGTAGACGAATCATTCAGAATGTATAAAATAGGTTATACTAACACAGCTTCGAAAAGATATGAAAACATGAATATGTCCTTTCAGATAATCCCATCCCGTACCTTGGTAAATGGGTGGGTGGTAGATCGACGCTAGTCAATGTAGGAGAAACGGACCTTTTGCATAAACCCTGACACTCGACCAATGTCCACGACCTGTGCTTCACTCTCCACCGCAATAACAAGATTCTCTAACATCTGATGTATGTCAGCACAATCAAGAACACCAGCCTCAAGAACATCACTTACATCTTCCACTTTATCGATGGGTATACCAGTACAAAGCGCCACAATTTTTTTACATTGATATTCTTTTTCCGCACTCGCACCCTGTAAACTCGTCAATCTGGCTTTCACCAAATCTTCCATTCTTTGATGCCAGATTTTCATCCGTCTCAGCCGCACCAGAGTAGCAGCAGAATCCCCCGTGGGAATCGGTGGTTCTGCATCTACGTTTACCGAGATATCCACTGCACCTCCAATTCCAACCATAGTGGATCCAAGACCTCGATACTGAAAGGCCGGACCCGCCGCGTCTCGTGCATCCTTCCCGATGAGATCCGTACGTCCAGTCCAGTCGAACTGGTCCTCATCTATGAGTGCCTTTTCGACGTTCCGGACGCGTTGATTTATTTGATCTAGTTCTGCACAGCGAGACTGCCAAGTTTGGATTTGTTTTCGCTTGTCAGAGAGTTCACGTGTCGCAGCACGTAAATGTGCTTGTGTCACGTCAAGAGTGTCTTGCTTCGCTTTGAGCTCGGCTTGAAAGTCAGTACTCAGAGTTTGAATCATTGCGGTCATATCTAGGGGAAATATCCGTGTCATATTAGCGTCGAACTACAAGATGGCAAGACTTCGACGTGCCTGTGATGACATCTTGACTCTTTTGTACGGGTGCGGAAGGACCGCTTCGAAGTGATAAGAGAATATCTTCGGCTTTTGAGCCAACGCTTAGTTCCTACGCCGAAGGACATTAGTTTCATTTAGTATCTCGAGCGCTGAAAGATACCTCTGTTTCGACGCCAAAATCACCAGGTCGTAATCCAAGTTTGTTGGGTAATGTTCGATTTGCATTAACGTCCAACAATGTCCTCACAAGACTTCGGTTCCCAACCCTCGCAGCAATATTCAATGCCGTATCACCGTGCTCGTCTTGTAGGTCCACTAAGGAACGAAAATCTCCACCTTGATGTTGCGCTATCCAATACAATACTTGATCAAGGTAATACCGCGCAGTTCCTGCTCGTCCCTTCACGCCAGCTAGAGCTGCCACGTGGTGCAGAACAGATTTTTTCGAAGTATCCAAGGTACGTATTGATTGATTCAATGACATGACAAGAGAATTGAAACACTGCTGGTCAGCATTGTGCGTCGCCAAGCAGGCACGAATGAGTGGTGTCTCGCCAAGATAATTACCACGGTGAATGTCCGCACCATGCGTAATTAAAGAATCAACCACTCGCTGCCGTGCTAGGCTAGCCGCAAGGTGTAATGCAGTGTGACCTTGATCGTCTAGTATTATGTCAATGTCAAAAACGCCGGGATTGATATTTATTGAGGGGTCCGATCCTATTTCACGGAGAAGATCAATTACATGACCCGGATCGTCACGTTGGCAGATTGCAGCCAGAACAGCCGCACGTCGATTATCTTTCAGAGGAGCAGCCAAATCCAAACCACGCGAAGTAGAGGGCTTTGACGCGAATCGCGTGGCATAAGTGGCAGTTCCCGTACCACCATCAATATGCATAGATTGTGTGCTCGGCGGCCGAGAAAGGCCATTAGATGTAGGTTGAGTGGATTGAAGGGATGTCAATTGTGTCTGTGATGATGCGGGAAAAGATTCAGTCTGGGATGTAGAATAATGCGAAGGTGAATCATCGCGACGGAGTCGTTTGGCAGGCGAAGGATTGTCCTCCCCATTTGCCTGAAGAAGATTCGAGGGGGAGCGAACATCTGTATCAAAATAAGATCATAAGATCAACTATGCATGCCTTGGGAATCAGGGCGTACCACAAGTGGACAGCATGATGGCGTCGGCATCCGCCTCGGACCGATTCCGCTTAAGGGACGTAGGAGGAGGCGTTGGCGAAAATGGCCCCTGCGAAAAACTTTGAGAATACAAGGGAGAAGATGCACCGAAGCCCTGCGCTTTAGCTATTAAATCCGAGGTGGATGGAGTGAAAAGACCCTGGGCACGACCTTGGTTGAGAAGACGAAGGGCAGAACCAGGCATGATAGGCGGCGGGGCGAGGGTTGACGGTATTGTTGACGGATAATTACCATGTCCAGAGTTATTCAAGTTAGAATATGATGACGAGGCAGAGAGGGGACGCGGAGACGTCGTGCCAGGGGGGGTAGTGACGGGAAGAGAAGCGAGAGAGTTGGTCGACGGCTGGAAATCGAAAAGGGGAGATAATAGTGGAGCTACGCCATATTGAAGTGCAATATCGCGACCTCGTTCAAGCGGTATCCTACAGTGGTGCACAAATGGTCAAGGATGTGATAAAAATGAATCATAGAATTGATACAAACCAAGTACCCTGGTATTTGCCATATCCACCCTGGACAATCTCATGCTTACCAGGGAGAATTTCTTTTTCAAGGATTTTTGTACGGCGACCCTTGTCAACACCCGCGACTTTAAGAATCTGTGTCGCATTGACAAAAGAGTCGTTGCGTCTGCGCATAACCGCGATGCCGCGGACCATGCATTCATATACCTGGGAGACGCGACCGTGTCAAAGGGTGAATTGGAGGGGGTTTAGGTCGCACCTGGACAGAAGAATAGACAGCATTGTATATTTTAACAGGTTGGTTTGGATTTCCAGGCAGCCTAGATGCCGACTGCATGGTCGATGGGACAGAGGACGGGGGAACGGCGAGCTGAGGTATTGATGCGAGGTCATGTGCCTTTATGACCGACGCGACAACGCGTGAAATTGTCAACTCATCCAAACAAAACAAACCTCCGATGGTGTGGAAATACGTGAAAAGATATATATTTGTCGACACAAGTCTTATGAAGCGATTTGCTACTTTCTTACTGGCCCGATTCCCTGGTAAGCGCAGCCAAAGACGCCCACGGCCCTACACCATGCACCAGGACATCACGTGATCAAATATTCATATCCGCCGCCATTTTCCGAGTTCTACCTCTGACATCATGGCGGAGGACCGACCAGAACTTGAGTCTCTACTCAGCCCGTTAGTCATTCTGTTTGATCATGTCAAATCATATATTTTATATCATGAGCAGGGAAGACATCGACAAGACCTCGGTTTTCCCAATCATTCATATGATACGTTCGGTATGTTCAATTGCGTGTTTGCGTTTTGATCGTTTCCTGACTTAAGCCAAGGACATTGTGGTAAGCACGACTGATTCCTCATGCATGCATTACAAGTGATCTAAGCCGCGCTGCGCACGTTCTTACTCAGACTTGCATTGGTACGTTCTAATGGACTCTCATATCATGGAAAGTCGTCTGATTCCCCTCCAATAGACACTGCATTGAGCTTTGAAGCCGTGAGCAATAAGTTATCCGACTGTTATCTGGCTGCTCAAGTCTCTTTCCAGCTCGTCGCTCCCGACATAACATATTCCCTTATCCGCCCTTTGGTCGAAAAGTACAGCGCTATTCAACGCGAGGGGAACCTCTCTGTCGTCTTCTGTCTTCTGCTCAATCGCGTCTATTTTTTCAAAGACGAAAACTTGAGTACTTCCAACATCTCTCGCACCAGAGGCATGGTCTGCGAGATTCTAGCTATTCGCGTTCTCAGACAAGTTGGAGCAGACATGTATCCACTCGCCGTCGCACTTGTTACCTCATGGCCTGCTTATAACGGTGTTGACCCCGCAATCATTGCTCAAGTGGAGCAAGAACGTGATGATGACCTAGAGTATTATGTTGGAAATGCCATTGAATTGGCCATTCTGGGTAAGGCCAGGAAGTTCATAAAAACTTCCGCCTGTCAGAAAATCATCAAAGCTATTTGGACGTGAGTGCTTTTACACCAGACCGAGAGCAGTACATGAAAGGGTTGTATTAGGGGGAGATGTGTTTATCAAGCTCAGAGTAGCCATTCGATCCTCTCAGATGTAGGCGCACTACACTCTAATAGTTCATTCTTGTGGCTCACATGACTGGCAGACGTATAAACAGAATCCAATCCATTTCTATGACCCTCACAAAGCGCCTCTCCTTGATCACTACCGGTATGCTCCCAAACATCAAGATTTTTCATAGTCTAAACCTCAAAAAGCTTGAGAATTCCTGCTATCCGCTCCGTTCTCGAATACACCAAGTCGGGTGACCTTTTTCTGCAGGATAAACTGATCTGACCAGCCGACTTAGCTTCTTGATTTTATTCATACTGTTTATTGTTGCCATCGAGTATCACGAGCTCAACTCCTTGAATGTGCCAGAAATTTTTTTTATGGTATATGCGCTTGGATTCTCGCTGGAAAAAATTGCAACAATGCAAGAGCACGGAATGAAAGGTCTGTCCAGGAATCTAACCAGGAAATCCAACTCATGAACTACTTCAGTGTATTTCGGCGGTACCTGGGTATGGAACCCTATCATCATGGGTAACTTGTACTAACAGATCTTGTAGAACGGCTTTGATTCAGCTTTTGGTAAGTTTCGTCTCACATTGCTTGGATGAGTGCTAACGTATCGCAGTGACAATATATTTTATATATGCAGTTTTGAGATTCTACGGGATATACCATCACAGTGAGTATTCACTTATTATAACGACTGCTGTTGACGGTGTCAATCCATTGAAGAGCATTGGGCACGCGAGCTCGGCATAGACCTTCTTGCCATCACAGCTACCTTAATGTTTCCCAGGTGAGTCTCCGCTACAAGTATATCTGGACTTACGCTCAAGCGATTCTTTAGGTTGGCATTCGTTACTTTGAAAAACAACCTCATGGTTCTATCTCTGCGGGCCATGTTTATGCAGTTTCTGGTTTTGATGCTAATCGCAATGTTTTGTTTTTGTGGTTTCGTATATGGTTTTTGGACGTATGTGGATCTTCCTTTGCATTTTGACCTTTCTTAGTGACATCTATATGAATAGGCTAAACCAAGGTGGTCCTAGGTAAGATCTTCTCCCATGCTTTTTTGGACAAAACTCCTTTGCTCAACCCCCTCAAGATACGCCCCTGAGTGCGTCCCTTGAGTCTTATGTTTGCGACCCAGCTCATTCTGTGGCAGAACCATTGCGTGGTGGATGTCTTATTTATATTTCGGATTGGACGCAACTGGTTTCGTAGAGTCAGGCAAGTGCGCAACACGATTTTCAAACACCTGGAACTCATTCAGTCCCATTTGTAGGCAAATTCCATCCCCTTTTTGGTCCTGTTCTCTGGATTACTTATGCCTGCTTGAGTAACACGCTCTTAACAACTGGTATGGGCAACCTCGGTCTCTTTATTCTTGATAACTAATTTAGCTGGTAGTACTTGTCTCGGTACGGCATTTTCCCGCCGGGAAAAAGATCATATCTTACTGATTTCAAGATCTTGTCCAATACTTTTGCTCGTATAAACGAAGATGCGGAAGCAGAGGTGGGTGGGAATCGTATTACAATCTTGGCCTCGCTTTCACCCCATATAGGCAATGTTTAGGAAGGCTGTTTCCACAATCGAAGGGTCAGTTCGAACTTTTTCTCTAGATCTGAACCACGTTCATGTCGTCTTTAGCGTCAAGGCAGATTTCTTTTTTTCATACCAGCCACCTATCAATGTATTGGTTTTATGCTTGATGTTGCCAGCCAGATATGTTCTGACCCCCCGCTGGTTCCATAAAGTCAGTTTTTATCCGATATATTGGTTGACAATTTTATATCTCTTCCCAGGTTAATGTTTTCATGATAAGAGTAACAAATTTGCCTATCCTGCTATTGATAGCTCTATACGAACGACAAGCGAAGAAAGCCGGGACTACATCATTCTATGACACTGCTCGCTATATGATCGAAAAATTAATTGATGCTTTGCCTCGGCACCTGACTCGATTGTGTGAGCATTCCACTACTCTGCCCTTTCTCTTACCCATCCTCCTCTGTATCTAGCTATCTTTGACGGTTTGGCCGGGTCAGGAGCAGACATAGAGACAGTAAGTCTTCTCTTTCATGACCGTAATCTTTGACCACTACGTCGTCTCGTAGATATTCGAAATCAACGATGAATTTATTGATGCTTTCGACTCCCATGACTCTGATGGGAATCCTGACACTCGTCTGCGATTCTTGCGTAGCCTCTCGATGGACTTATCCCCTAACAAAATGTCAGGACAAAATGGCCATCGTGCTCCATCTCCTCCATTATCCCTATATCGATCGGTTCCGAGAATCCGCACGGATTCTGTATCTACCAGGACCAGGCCCACGTTTCCGCCACAATCTTATGTTAGTCCGCTCGCACAAATTTACCCGTCCGTTGTGGAGAATATACTGGAGGCCCAGCCGACACAGACGGGCGCTCGTGACGTTCCTATGAACGGATCGAGTGCGAAAGCTACTGGGATACCAACTGTACCGTCCACACGTAGACGATTGACGACGATGCAATCTCTGGCACGGAAGCATAGGATATCAGGCGTTTCTACAGAGTACTCGGGCAGTGGCGACGTTGCTGTTCCCCGTAAATCCTCTACATCGAGTGTTGGAGAAAGACAACGGAGCATGCCTCTCTGTACCAGTCCAGAACAGCTGTTGAGCGCGGAGGATCACGAAGAGCCAGCAACTGTATCCGAAATCAGCACTGCAGACGATCAGGATGGACCTGTTGATTCGTCAACTTGGGATACGCGTTTGCAGGAGATTGAAAGACGTCAGGCACGCATAGAAAATTTGTTAGAGCACATTGCTACTCGCATTTGACATATAGAAACACTTCCATTTTCTCGATTTGTTTAGATTCACACTATCGAGGCTAAATACAGCCAAAATACACAACTTGTTTTTAGCAATTTGGAAGTACAAAGTAGGGTATCAGTTGGTAAACAGGACATCGTATCATAAGTTATGATAACACAGCTCAAGCATCATACTGGATGGTAAGAGACGTCGGCCAGGGCGAGATCTTGTAATTACGATCGAGATAAGCGAAGTGGTATTGAGGATGGCTGCGCTCAGTAAACCTCTTTAGTTTACCAGAAGTGCCAGGAGCACGCCTAACATTGTTGTAAGCATAGATAGCGCGGAGAACTTGTGCAGTAATCTGGTGCAAGGTTTACTATGGTCAGTATCTGCTTTGACCTCAAGAATTGTTAACTAACTTCGACAGTCAGAGTTTCACCAAGGAATCTCAAAGGCCCGTCGCCGAAGAGATAAGCGGACGTTGAACGTGAGGGATCCACTTTAGAGGGTTCGGAGAACACCTTATCCTATTAAAAGTAAGGTTAGGCTTGATGCATCAGAAGGTTCAATGATTCTTGATCACATACATTGAGGTTTGCAGAGCCAATATCAGCAAAGACACGATCACCCTTCTTTAATACTTTGTCACCAATCGTTTGGTCCTTCGTAGCAACACGATAGTAGCCTTGGAAGGAAGGGTCGAGGCCTTCATTTAAAATACGGATATCAGACACACCAGGCAAAGTGAAGCAGCGCACAATGAAACTTACGTAGGCCTTCATATACAAATCCAGTAAAGGCTTGAGGATCATCATGACGAGCAAGTTTCTTCAAAGTATCATCTTGGTCGCTTCCAAGGTAGAGATTGATGATATTGGTCAAAGTCAAAGAAAGGCCAACGGAAGAAACCATGATGGCCAAGATAGTGTTCGCGAGTTGATCGGTAGAACGACCAAGCTCGTTAATCCTTTTAACGATTTCATTATGCTCCACGCTTCGTTTAGACTTGTGGAAGAAGGAGGAAACAGTGCCGATGATACCGTTTATAGTGAACTGGTTAATAATTAGATGAGAAGTAAAGATATGACCCCGCAGCTGAACATACCCTGTTGCCAACACCAAGGTGAATCTCAATAAGATTGAGCAAGTCCTTGATATGTTCCTCTACTTTGTACTGCAGTACCCGGACCTTCGAAGGTTCGAGGTCAATGAAGATAAATCTAAGAACCACAGTTATGGCCATTGCATACAACACAAAAGGAGTAACTCTTACGAATAGATATCACTCAAGATATCGAATAACTCTGTGGGAGTATAAGCACCAAAGGGGTTCTCCTTTGACTTGAGTTCAATTCCAGCCTAGTCATGAGATCATGATTATTGGACATCAAAAACTCTGAAGACAAAAAACTTCACACACCACGTCCGTTGCGGCCCAACGAACAGGAACTTCACGGATAACATATTTGATCAAGTCAACACCAAATGTGTCACCACCAACGAAAGTAAACGAGTTTTCGAGGATGAGTTTCTGAGTCGTTTCATAGAAATAACGGCCTATACTGTCCATCAAATTCGGCGAACCACTTAGAGCATTGATGACATCATTCCTTGTCTTTTCATCCTCAACCGGATAGAATCTATCCGAACTCATAAGTATCACAGATTACTTCAAGACAAACAAAACACAGCACGTACCCGCTTCCTTTGATGACGCGTGAAGCATGCTCCTTATAGACGATATCAAAGTCCACGGTGGATTTGAGGATATGGGCCACATCATTATAGTCACTGAAAGTAATGGTAGATGGTCTGACTGAGGGCCTATCGAGGTCGTACTGCTTGAGAACACCAATGTTTGTAAGATTGGTATGCATTGACTCGGGTGTCATGAACGGGAAGAACGTATAGACACTGTTCTCCGAGTAGTGGTCAGGAAGTGTGCGAAGCAAGAGCCTGCCCATTGTGCTCCCAAAACCAAAGGCTCCAGGATCACGTTGACAGTCAGCGAAACCCCAAGCGGTGAGGTTGTAAGGAGTGAAATCATGAGTGAAGAAGCGATCCCCGCGAGTGAGTGCAATGGCGTCACTCAGGATGGCACGACTGATAGTGTATCCTACTCATTATTAGAAAAACAGCTAAATCAAGTCTCCCTAGCTACTTACCTGGACACAAACCAGCTCCTTCCATAAGTGGCTTAGCCTCTTCAGCTTGGAGGCCAACGTAGAGTTCCAAGTTTTCAATGTTGCCATAGAGCTTTTCAGCACAGCTCGCAATTGCAGGATCAGAATTCCATTCGGAGAAGCTTTCAAAAGCTATGTGACATTTAGCTTTAGCCCAAGCTCAGCAGCTAGTATGAAAGACTTGCCCTTGAGCCCCAAGAACCTCCGGAATTCATTCAGAGAGCAAACACCCCAAGCGCGACTCTGCTCAAGCCCCATAACTTCATGCAAGCGCATACTGGCTACAATAACACTTAGCCAGACGTCCTATCAATGTGACAAAACAATAACCCACCTGGAATACCACGAGCTCCAAAACGAGCTGCAGGGTCCTCCGTACTGGAAACAAATTTTCGATATTGAAGGTCAACTTCTGAATTGATTTTACTTACGCATTCTGAAGGACATTGGCAAGGTCTTCATCACGGAAGGATCCATCAGCTTGGCGTTGGAGCCCTCCAAAAGTCCAAGTTGTATGATCGGAATGTGAGGAAAGCAATTTCTTGGCAACCTTCTTGAAGTCCTCAGGAGTAATATCATCCGTTTTGGCATCAGCACCGAAGATACTGTGGAAGGCTTTCATCGTCCACTCCTCGTCCAATTTGCTGGTAGTGGCATGCCAGCGATAAAGGCAGTTGAACTGAGGCCATTGATCATTCAAAAAATTCTAATACCGAGTGATGATTCACTAACCTCAACACTGACAACATTACCCTTTCCACGCTCATAGAGGGTATGGTCGTCCTGGCGAATTTCCTATTTATGCAGAATCAGTAACCTTCCCGGTAAACGGAGAATACATGAAACACTCACACCAAAAGGTAGCAGGCTCCAGTTATTTCCATAACGGACAAGACCCAATATAGAAGAGAAATAATCTGAGAAAACGACTATAAGACAAGAGGAATCAGTAATTTTCCGAATTTGAAGCAGAAAAGAGCGAATTACTCATTCCGAACCAGCCGCAATTGACCAGTCTAGCCGTTTGGAAGATCTCTTCATCTTGGGTAGCGCGTTTATCGGGGGTTAGGGTAGCGGGATCGTCATAGGTACCCCTTTCGTTGATTTCAAAGAGTCTCTTCGCAATGTACTAATACACAATTTGATATGAGAGTGTCATGCGCGAGAAAGAAAGAGAAAGGACGAACATTGTGGTTGCGGTTGAAGAGAACGAGGATACTACAAACCGCAGGAGGAAGGAAGAGGAGACGATCTTCACCGAAAGTATCGGGGTGCAAATAGCCTAACCCATTGTACGCACGAACTTTTGCTTGTACTTCGGCATTGTGTCCATACAAGGGAGACAAATCCACATAGGAAGAAGTTTCGTTAATGTTGACGTCCCTATGCGACGTACGGAAGACGCTAGATGATGATCAACAAAAGCATGAGAAATGTGAAAAGTGAGTGAAGTACCTGTGAATGACAAGAGCAGCAAACGAGAACATCATGGCAGAGAGCCCGCCCGGGTGCTTGACAAACTGAGATACCTCACAGTCAGATCATCATTGAAAAGCGTATCAGTACCACACCCACCGATTCACGACGCAGTAACCTTACAAAACATCAATACAAAAATACAAGGAGAGCACTACGTCTACTTACGTATCGAACACAAGACCAGGATCTGGTAATTGATCGGCCGGTAAAGGATGGGTCTGTTGAACGGAGCGGGAATAGGGTGTACCAGCCTATTACAAGCTTGTCAGCGGCAAAGACATGCGCCCAACCAGTGAAGCTATACCTTGCCCATGTTCGGCAAGTCCGGATTGTTCCAAGATCCATCAGCAGCACGCCAAGCATACTTTGGTCCCAGGCTAGTGGCAGCGGGATGTGTCAAATCACTGTAAACTAATACGACCCCGGTGTAAACATAGTTGATTCCAGGACGCAGGACAAAGGCCTACAGAGCTGAATGATCTTGTTCTTCGCCGCAGTTGCCATAGGACCCTCTTCCATATTAGATATGAGAGCGAGAGCATGCTCGAGCTGACGATACACAATTCAATACCCACTTCACACCCACACAGAATTAATACTAACCAAGAGTTTCCTGTCATCGATAGCATTTTTATGCCTAACTGCGTCCATAACAGCGGCCTACAAGATCTGTTAGAAACAACCGGCTGAAGCGCGCTGCACACTTACTATAGCACTAGGCTGTGAAATAGTACCCCGCTTCAACTGAACCCGCAAATTGTTCATGGACTTGGGGGTTGGTGGCGGCACAAAGTCATCGTTGCCAGCAGCCTGGACATGAGATAATTGGGTAAGTACTGCACAAGAAACGATATGCTGAACTTACACCAGTAGTAGAGGTGCTCGCTTGACGAGTAAAGATACCAGAGAGCCTCTTGGACATTGTAGGGGGATTACAGCAAGATACAGAACTCCGAAGCTTCGACGTCTGATGATTGCTTTTATATATGCTTGCCGAAGCGAATAAGACGGTATTCCCGGGAGAACCATTACTGTTGTACAAATTTCTAAACAATTTGACAGGCAGAAGGAATGTTGGTGATGGAAGTAACCAAAAAGGGAAAAAGCTATCAATCGGAGAATTGGAAATAACTCGACTAGTACGTAATGCTTCCAAATTGCTTCTCTGCCTTGACACGAGGATTTCACAGGTTCAACTTTCCGATGGTTTGAATAACAGAACATACGATGTATTGCGGAGGGGCAGAGAAGCCAGTAGATTCTCATGACGCAGTGGCATTGGCCAGAGAAGGTATAGTAAAGTTGGCAACTGCTTGATCAAACATATCCGCTTTTTGGGAGACATCTCGAACCATAGGGTGGTCAGGATACCGATTTAATATTTGGCTTTTCGAGAAGTCAGAGACTGGCAGAACTCTAAAGGTGAAAAGAAGCACATACCTCCACAGTTCCTCCACTTCCGATTTCTTCACCGCAACCAGTCCACCAGCAACTGCGTAAGCAGCCATAGCCTCAGGATCACTCTTCTGCTGCTCTAGTGACTCCTCCAAATCAGATTTCGCTTCTTGAAACTCGTTGCGAAGTATTCTTGTCACACCCCTCGATGTAAGGATATGAGGGGAAGATAAGGAGGGATTCGCGAGTTGCTCAGTATAGAACGAGCTGGAATTAGCATACGCATCTCTCCCAGTTGCCAGGCCAATGGTGGATTCGATAAGCTGCAGTAGAAGATCATCTTCTGCCCAACGTTTTGCGCGTTCGAATTGCCGTTTAGCCAGGTCTGGTCGATTAATTGAGATAAATATCTGCACAATGACAGCAACGCTATGATGCGGGCTGAGATACTTCGCAGACAGGAAGTCGCCGGAACAGACACTTACGCTTCCAAATCCTCTGTATCAGTCCCCAGGGTTTCAAGGGCTTCCTCGATTTCTCCATCTCGTGCAAATGCTATTCCTGCAAGGACTTTTACAAGCGCTTTGTCTCTATCATCGCCCTCGGCATCATCACCCTCAATCTCGAGCGACAAGTCCCGCAGCTCTTCAAGGGCAGACTCTTTAGCCGTGGCATCTGAGGCGCCTACGTATCGCGCGAGAGATGAGGTCGCCTTCACAGCGACGCTTGTGGGTGCTTCAGTCAGAAGCTTGAGAGCTTCCTGAGTCCGTCGAAGGGCAATCAAGGCACGGGCTTTGAAGAGCAGGGTGTGCGTGTAATCTGGCGAGTTGGGATCAGGGAGAGTGAGGTCCGCCAGCGGGCCATAAGCGCCTGGGAAAGCCGGCATCAGGAGAGAGCTCTAGTGCGAAGACGACAGGACGCGCACCGAGGAAAAACTGCTGCTTGACGTGATACAATTCAGAGGAATCCATGCGCACATTATCAGATCACGCAGGAGATGCCCACGTCGAGCTGCTGACTAATCAATCACATGACCCACTGTTGATCGGTTGCACTTCAATTTTGGACTCTGCGGTGCTTCATCACGTCGCATCACCTCTGCACCCCTCGAATACAATCTCCCCGAGCTGAACCCGCCATGGCAGGGCTTTTAGCTGGTCTAGGCCCCTACTCAACCCACAACTGCCCCTTGAGAGGTACTTCTCGCCCATCTATCCGAACGAGCCACCGCTAATCGCCACTCATACACAGTCGTCCCAAAAAAACCTTTTGAATCCCCTTACGAGGGAAATGAATATACGTGCTCTGCCCGTCGAGCAATCGACCAAGACATCGGTGACATCGAAGGCAAGATTCGGTCCTTGAAAAAAGCACGGAACCAACTCGCCTCCATCTCCGTCCTCCCTCCCGAGGTTCTTTCCAAAATCTTCATATTCGTTCGCGACGCTTCTGTCGATCTTTGTGCTCATCGCCACTTCTCGACCCATTGGATTCGCTCTGTTGCACATATCTGTCACCACTGGAGGGAGGTCGCTCTTACCTGTCCGACTTTGTGGTCTACCCCTATCTTTACCAATCCAGAATTAGCTCAGGAAATGATGCGACGTTCAAAAATGGCAGCACTTACCATACAGTTAACTACCGGCTCCTGGACCCCTAGTATCCTGGTTGCAATTGAAAATGTCATGACACAAATCTTCCGCATCAGGGTCCTCCGTCTCTCATGCGGCAGCCATTCTGATAGACTTCACAACATCTTTGCCACTTTCTCGCAGCCAGCACCCCATCTCGAGCAATTGTCACTCACCAACAGCATATATCTCGCACATGGCTTTCACTATCTCCTTCCTGACAATGCTTTCGCCGATGCACCTCGCTTGCGGAGTATCGAACTTGACAGATTCAATGTTTCTTGGACGTCTGCAATTTTCAAACACAACGTGACTACCCTCAAAGTCAAAACTAGTCGCCCACAAGATACTTCCACTTTGGGTCAACTGCTTGAGGCTCTTAGCCATATGCCCAACCTTCGCACTCTCGGATTAATCCAGTGCATCCCATCTTACGCGATAGCAGATGGAAATAAATCAGTCTTGAATTTTCCCGCTCTTCGCTCTCTGGAGATTGACTCCCGAGTTGCCGATTGTATCCACTTTTTACGCTGTATCAAATATCCTCCTCATACCACCCTCAACCTTATCTGTACATCTCTCACCAAAGTCAAAGATTATACCGACATCTTTGCTCGCGTCGGTGAAGGTTTACGTCAACCCAGCACCGACTCTCGAGAATTCCGATCGGCCAAACTTATACTGGACCACGATCGCACAATGAGTATATACTTGTTCCGTCGCGTGGATGCCCTCGTGCGGTCAAGCTATTACCAGATCGGACCCCTGGCTGACTCTGTCTGTCTACGTTTAACTAGCAATGAAACCGCTAGATTGTCGCACTACAGCATCCTGACGGAGTTGCATCGGCTTATCGACCTTAAACCTCTTGAAGCCATAGCGCTCGACTGGGTCTCATTCGAGCGAGATATTGACCCTATTCGAGAGACTATAGGGAAGTTACCGAACCTCAAGACTTTCCGCGTCGACGTAGCTGGCATCCAGGCATGTCACGCCATCCATTATAGTCCGGACGCCGTCCCTACCGAGAGAGGGCAAGGAAGGACTCGTAGGCAGAAACAACAATTCAAACCACCTCCCGTCACTGTTTTTCCTGCTCTTAAAACGCTATGCCTCCGCAGCCTCGATCTTAACCAGTATCGGTCTGTGGGAACTTTGGAGACTCTGAAAAACACTCTGATACATCGATCGAACATGAACGCTCCTATTGAAGAACTGCAATTGGACGAATGTCGCGGAGTGCGAATCGAACAGCAACGGCTGTTAGGTGAACTCGTTGTTAATTTGGTGGTTGATGGAGAGCCCGTTAATGTTATGGAGCTGAACTCTGACGATGAGATGGAATCACATGATGAGTATGAGGATGAGGAGGATGAGGAGGATATGTATGAAGATGATGACATATATTTTGCTGGACATGGCATGTATGACTATGACTATGAGCTTGATGATGCTTTTGGTTGGTACCCTTTCTGATCGAGTTGGTTTGGCTTCAAAATTAATAATTGATAATGTATGGTATTCTCTTTTGGTAGTAGACGTGAATGAGTTGCTTGTGATTGAACCGTTTGTGAGCCGGGGAACCAGGAAGGAATATTCTTGAAACATACATGAATTGTTTCTCAGGATCTTATATGTCCAAGTGTTCAAATGTTCACCAGCTAGATGGGCAAGAAACCGTCCATAAACTTAGTTCTATATTTGGATGCAGTGAACGTCGACATAGGCATTAATATGAAACTTTTTCAGCAGAATATTGGGAAGTGTTTCTCTCGAAGATGATATCGAAGGATTTCTGACGGGATAGGTAAATGACTAATGTACAAGTATACGTATCGTACTTCCAGACTATGAAGCCGCTTGCAGGTGGGGTATCAAGGTGTAGGTGTAGACTTAAGACTAACAAAAACTAACAGCAGAGGAGACGAGAGAAGTACATTGTGATTTGGTTCCATAACAGATTTCCATGACGCTGAGTCGGCTATATATAGGCTGCAAGGCTCTCAAAACGCGACAAGTTATATTTATCCTTCGACTTGATGAACTTGGAGTAATACGCTCCATGCATATAGGGCATGTCTGAAGGACTTTCTGTAACTCGTAAGTCCAGTTTCTCAGCTATTGTTGACGACCTTTCGTAATCGCCATGATACTGTTCATTCTTACCCCTCGAACTCTCCTTCGATATTCCCTGCTTTCTCTTGCCAACATCCAAAGGATTGTGATGGGACATTTGTAATTTGGAAAAAGTTCATTGACAGAGTAATGGAAAATAACAAAACAGAAAAAAGGGTGCTCTAGATCCGATTAGGTAGTACTTGTAAACAATAACACATTGATAATGGGATTCCGTTTCGATTCATTTCAACTCAAAATAGCATTAGCATTATTCTTTTTTTGGTTCAAGTCGCCCGCCCATAAGTTGACGACATTTTCCTGAAATTCATATCGTCAGTTTGAACATTACTTCAGCGAAGAGTGCGACGTACCTTGGACAGTCAGAGACGGAATAAAAAACTACATCACCACGATAAGCCAATGGCACGGTCATCAGCCACCGCATTCATAGGTACGGTCATTGCGCGAGAACGGGCATTGCTGAGTCCCCGTCCATGATCATGATTATCGACCGTATCGCCAATGTTCAAGTACAGAGAAGGCGGATGGGATGGGGGAATAGGAGAAGATATTGGTGTGACGAGTTCAGGAAGCTCATCATGCTCGCCAAGAACGCTGTTCCCATCATCACAAGATTTGTCCAAGCAAATATCCTCCAGGTCATTCTCTGGATGAGTGCGACAGAGTGAGGGACCGAGACATAGAGGAGAGGGTACCGCCGGAAAGGAGGTGGGATGAAGACCTAGAGGAGTTTGAGGAGGACTGATGAGGATAGATGGCATTAATGTACGAGAAGATGACGTCGAGCTCGTGCGGCTGCTGATAGGATCGCAGTAATAAGTGCTCGGGAAACAAGAAGCTTGTGGCGTAAGGAGTTCAGGAAGCCCATCCTCGCCAATGTTGTTTCCATCATCACAAGATTTGTCCAGGCAAACATCCTCCAAATCATTCTCTGGATGGGTGCGACAGAGTGAGGGACCGAGACATAGAGGAGAGGGTACCGCCGGAAAGGAGGTGGGATGAAGACCTAGAGGAGTTTGAGGAGGACTAATGAGGATAGATGGTGATGTTAATGTACGAGAAGATGACGTCGTGCTTGTGCGGTTGCTGATCGAATCGCGGTAATACGTGCTTGGGAAACAAGAAGTGTGTGGGTAGGAAGATGTGTGAGACAGTGTAGATGGTGTGCCGGTGAAAAGGCGACCCCGGTCTAGTTCAGGCTCGGATTCATGGTCGAGATCGTATTGGTTAATGGCGGTAGCTTCTTTGGAGATTTGGAAAGTACGGCTTTTGAGATTCCCGAATCTACGAAGGGATCCAACCGAGGTCGGTGTGGCCGGTGGAGTCGACATGCTAGGTGAAAGTATGGCTTGTTTGACCGGTACCCGTTACGACTGGAAAGAAGATTTAATCTAAGATTTCCGCAAGAGTTATTTCGCCGTGGTGAGGATAGAAACGAAAGCACTCACCACCAGGCGCTAGAGTGAGATGGTGGAGGAAGACAAGAAAGTCTGAAGTTGTGAGACAACCTGGAAGGTTTTAAAAGGAGAAGGGTTTAGACGGTAAGACATACTGCAGAGGACTAGGATTTAGTAACCGAAAGGAGAAAAGAGCTATTTTTAACTGCATCTTGTTCTCGGTTTGAAACTTGTGAATGTTTAGCGCGCCAAGTGGGAAGATTCCAAACAAAAGTGCATCAGAGAAAAGCTCTCTTTTCGGCTGGCGAGGCCAAAACATGAACGAGATGGCCGGTCTCAACAGTCCAAAAATGACAGAGTGTGTAATAATAGGAGAACGCTGGTGGCTGTCAAACAGTCAAATACGACAAGCGCTGGATATTAATTTAGATAGTAGGGGTGCACTGGGCTGGTCACGTGGAAGTGGTGGCTGAGTGCAAGTCCTCTCCTGCCCGGCCTTTTCTCTTCTTTCTCTCTCACCAGTCTTCTTCCTCCTCGGTCACACCACGCTGCTCGATCCTGGCACTCGCTGTGTGGCCGCGAGCACGTAACCCCGACAGAGTTCGCACGGCCAATTAGCTAGTTGTGATTGTCGCCAGAGGAACGTGGGAGAGCTGATCGAGCAGCCCTCGTCTGTGTCCATGTCGTCCCCCCAAAGTGCCGCCCTCAATCAGCGTTCCTTTCCGAATCACCCACGCCGCCAATCAAAAATCACCGTAGAGTACCACCGTCCGTCGAGGGAGTCCATTCAGGAATATTCGGCCCTTCTTGCTGACGCAAATTTACACGCTGCTGACGCTGCCAAGTACGCTCCATTTGCACCCTCCCGTGCCGCACCGCCTCCACCCCCCAACGCCTCGTCTGTTAGGTCCAAGACTCCCACCGCTGATCCCCCATCTTCATCTCCCACAGCCTCTCCCAGAGTTCGCAACTCTCTCCAGAAACCACATCCCCGCACACTCAAGCACAACTCCGCCGCCACTCTCACTCCCTCGCCCAGAATCCCGGAACACGATCCCTTTGCCAAACAGAACGAGGACCCTCTGTTGCATTCTTTCAACCTCAATCTTAAAGCCAACGGAATGTCTTCTTCCTTGACGCCCACCTCCCCCCCTCCCCGTCCCTCCCGAAACAACACCGCAAACCTAAACGACATCTTTCCCACTCAGTCCCAACTTGCCCAACGTCGCCTCTCTCAGCCCGCTCCGTCCCCTGCCATCAACGAGAACACCAACTTCTACGCAGATCCCCATGAGGCCGTGCCCTCCATCCCATCCACTGACCTCAATGCAGGCTCAATAAGCGCTGCACCTATCGTTCACCCCACTGGCCCTCGGTCACGTAGTGGCACCACAACCACAAAAGCCAAGAAGAGCGTCTTCGGCTTCGTCTCCGATGTCTTCAAATCCTCACAACGGCCCGAGATTAGCACCCCCTACGATCCCGTTCATCTCACTCATGTCGGTTTCAATTCCTCTACCGGTGAATTCACTGGTCTGCCCAAGGAATGGCAACAGCTCTTGCAAGAAAGTGGAATTTCCCGTTCTGAGCAGGAAAAGAACCCACAGGCAGTCATGGAAATCGTCAAATTCTACCAGGAAGGTCAAGGTCATGATTATTGGGATAAACTGGGCAACGTTGGAGGGCCGACCTCCGAAGTCGGCAATAACAAGGTAGAAGATTTTTCAAACCCTGTATGTTCAGCAATCGAACTCATCGGGTATCAACATCCGCTAACTAACAACCGCCCCGCTAGCGTTCGCCTCCGCCCCCACCCAAGAAGCAACCATCTACTATATCGGCGCATTCCACACCCTATTCAAATGCGTCAACCATCGTCGGTGCTAGTGGTTATAGACCAGCCCCCACTCCCCCTACTTCATCGACGTCTGCGCTTGATCGATCAACATCAACGCGTGCACCGGTTAAACCGGCTAAAGCAACTGATCTTGGTCGCGCAAACACGACTCGTGATCGGAGGTCCCTCAAGCCTGGCCAGGGCCCGAACGGTTCTTCTGGACCTGGATCGCTGCAGAACAAGCTTACTTCTAAGCCTTCTCCAGGTAATTCATCGACAGACTTACCACTCAAGTCCCATGGTTCGGGTTCAATAAACGGACGGGCGCCGAGTCAGCAGCAGGCTTCGACAAATCAGAATCTTGCTCAGGTTTCTGGTGTTGCTACTCCTAGGCGGAGGCAAAAGAAGGTTGATAAGGCAAAAGAAGAGGATATCATCAAACGGTTGCAACAGATCTGCACAGATGCGGATCCTACGAAGCTATACAGAAACCTTGTCAAAATTGGCCAAGGGTGCGTGGTATTTCAATTTATCTTTTCGAATTCTCCTAACGATATTTTTATAGTGCCTCTGGCGGTGTATACACTGCCTACCAAGTTGGTACCAATCTCTGCGTAGCCATCAAGCAGATGGACCTGGAGAAGCAACCCAAGAAGGACCTTATTATCAATGAAATTCTCGTTATGCGGTCATCTCGCCACCCGAATATCGTCAACTACATTGACTCGTTCTTGCACAAGAACGATCTCTGGGTTGTTATGGAGTACATGGAGGGTGGTTCATTGACGGACGTCGTCACCGCAAATCTCATGACCGAAGGTCAGATCGCAGCCGTTTCGCGGGAGACTGCTCAAGGTTTGGAGCATCTCCATCGACATGGTGTCATTCATCGTGACATTAAGAGTGATAATGTGTTGTTAAGCATGGTTGGGGATATCAAACTAAGTAAGTCTAGTTTGCTTTTTATTTCTTTCGTTTGTTGACTTCTTGGTACCAGCTGATTTCGGGTTCTGTGCCCAAATATCCGACCCCGCGCATGCGAAGCGCACGACTATGGTTGGAACTCCTTACTGGATGGCTCCCGAAGTCGTCACGCGCAAAGAATACGGACCGAAAGTTGATATCTGGAGTTTGGGAATCATGGCTATCGGTACGTTTTCTTTTCAGAATCAATGTGGCTCAATGAGCTAAGACAAATGTAGAAATGATCGAAGGAGAACCTCCATACCTTAATCAGAATCCACTGAAGGCTCTATACCTTATCGCCACCAATGGCACTCCGAAGATCGCTAATCCAGAAAACTTGTCCGCCCTGTTTACGGAATATCTTTCAAAGACACTTGAAGTGGATGCGGAAAAGCGGCCTACGGCTACTGAGCTCTTGCAGGTTAAATGTTTTCAAACCTTAACCGGTGTTCGTTCTATTGACTTTTTTTTTTTGTGATTTTTCAGCACCCATTTTTCAAGCTTTCTGAGCCACTTCGAACTTTGGCACCATTGATCAAGGCAGCCAAGGATATTGCTAAGAACAAGTAAAACTGTGCACTCGAGGAGGTCGTATATCCCCATTTTTTTTTGTTCCCCTCCCTCCTTGAACCGAACGTTTCGTAGAATGTACAATCTATCAATCGTCAAGCCTCCATCTTCAGCTACTCTCATAACCGGTCAAAACGCTTTCCCTTCTTTCGGATTGGATTCCAGAACCCAGAACTGGCTTCGTTTCTTGACCCCCCCCCCCCTTACCCCCATAAATTTTTTCCTTTCCTTTTTTTCGCATTTGCATTCGCATGCACCCACACACCCACCACACATGTCGATCGGTTTCGAAATCCGCTGTTAGCTTGATTCAAATTTTTTCTTTATCTAATGGCTTCCCTCTCACTATTGATACACCCTTTTTCTTTTCTTTTACCCCATATCGCTGGTTAACGTCTTGCCCCTGTGAATATTTTTCCTGTTTTTTGTTTGTTTTCTGTTTTCTTTTTTTTTGGAAAACCAATTTTCTAAAAATACCTTTTCCCTCCCCCCTATTTTTTTTTCTTCTTCTTTTCTTTTCGACGATATACGATATGCCTCTTTTTCTTTTTTTTTTTTTTTTCGTGTGTGTGTATCTCCCTCTATACATGATACACATCTGATTCCCATCTTTCTGTCTTGCCGCCCCCCCCTTTATAGCCCTTCATATATAGACTTGTATGCAGTCAAAACAAACATCCGTTTTCTTTCTTCTCTCTCTCTTTGCTTCTCGGTTCGACTTGGCATCTGTCAATGAGTCAACTATGTGGTTACACATCAGCGGCCTTCCCCGCGTTTGAGAAGGGTTGGGGGACGAAACAGATCTCTAAATGAACTATAAACTTTTAATATGAAACCAGAAATGGGAATGATGATGATGATGATATCTTTGAGCAAATGAGATATAGTTGTACACGAGGAGACAGGTAGACTACAATGAAGCATGATGTCAAGAAGCAAATATAATCGGTACTAATCACAACATGAAATGAACGAACGATCTTCTAGGTTCTTCATGATACCAAAGAAGCGCTCGGAAACCGCGGAATCATTTTATTTTTCTACTTGCAGGTTCAGAAATGAGGCATCCAACCTAAACGTGCAAAAAATTTACGTGTAAGTGTGTGTGTAGAGTTTTCATTTACACCGGGTTGACTATTTTTTTTGGATAAGAAAAGAAAAAGAAAAACTCACCATGAAAGATCGAAGCGAGGTTAAAGGGCTCGGTAGCCTCAGCGATCAGTTGATTCACGGTATACTCCACACTCAACGATTTGTCGAGTTTACGTGAGACGGAAGATAAGGCCCGATCGGCTGCTTCTTCCACACCTCCGCTAGTCATATCAATACCAATATCCATCCCAAGAGCATGTCGTTGTAGATCATTGGTCGAAGTCGTCGCCGCTGTTTGTTGTTGATCATGCCGTTGGGCATTTTGGTACTTGGTATCACTCAAAGTCCTTTTTTTTTAACAAGTGAATATCAGCTTGCCATTCAAAAAATTTTTTTTGAGAACGAACCAGGAATGTAAGGGATCATGCTTGAACACTTCAAGAACAGTCATTATCACGTCCGATCCATCACGAAGAACTCGTAATGTCTCTTCTGCGCATCGTTGAAAGACCCCTGTCGTACCGGAACTCCCCATTCCATCAACCATGTTTGGGGTCATGCGAAACGGGACAGTTTCAGGTACACGTAAAAGTTTACCCTGTTATGATCACTAAATCAGCAACATCATCGTCGACCCGCCGGTGCAACTCCGAGGCTTACCTGGTCAAAGGCGATACCTAAATCAATATGCACAACCTCTCCAGTACTATTATCCAGTAGAATATTGGATGTATGCCTATCGCCAAGGCCAAGGATATGACCAACGATCGAAGTCGTAGCAACGCTTCTGGTGTATTTCAGTCTCATCGCGAACCATGTCACTGGTGACTTGCTCTTTTCCGTAAAGTAATGCCGCATGACGGGCTTAACTTTGCTGCGGATCTCATGATACACTTTCAATAGCTTGTCTCGGTCCGCATCCATCAGGTATATGGCCCAAGCTTTCTCGTGAAGTTGTTTCACCTCTTCGAAACCCATACCCTTCGGTCGGTAGCTGCCAAAAATAAGTATATGGGAGGCGTTTTCATGGGTGTACACACCGTCTGTGCCCCGCGTTCAACCAACCGCGCAACGGTGTAGTGTTGGTAACGAACTCCAGAAGACCGGTTTGACTGTCCAAGGGTATGACTTTGTATCCCCTGACGCCGAGCTCACGACGTTTGGTCTGCCTGTCTCGATGCAATACACCGTTGACGACGTCAAAAACTTGCTCCATAACTGCGTCCTGGCGCAAATCATCATTGCCACCCTTGAACTGCGAATTGTGAGCAAAAATTGGTCGACGAGGCGGTATGGCGCACCAGTTGTTTGTAGGTCTTGCCATTGGATCCTTTACAGGAACAAATTTTCGGTAGATTTATACCACCTGCTGTTTGAAACTGCTTTTCAAAACTGTCAATACAAATACAATTATCATAACGCATGGTCGGATCCAAAGGGAGGGGCAAAGTGGGTACAGGTACTCGCAGAGCAGGTAGGCGACAAATCAGGAGCTCGGGGGGTATTGGGTATGGCAAATTTTGGCGACTGTATTTACCCTTTACCAAAGGATACTTTGCCCACTGCCAGCAGGCATTACAGAGTTTTTCGACTTCGGCAACCTTGTCCTGGACTGCAGTGTCAGCGCGGAGCTTGTCAAAGACGACCTGAGCCGCAGATCCGCGCTCCGTTTGAGTAGATGGCATCGTCTGCATCGCTAGGCGACCAGACTGTCGCCTCGAGGGGTCCGAAATGTTTCGGTCCGGAAGCAAACAGTATACCTGATACAAGCTGTGAAATGGATGCTCTTTACACATGCGCAAAACCATTTTTTGTAGGCTTTGCTGGCATTGTGGTAGTTCTCCCGTCGGCCAGGAAAGTCTGGCGGTGAGCTGATGCTAATGATTGCTCAGCCATAGGGACTTACAAGAGCTGAAGAAGACTCACGGCAAGGAATACCATCTTATAGGATGGGATACGAGAAAGGGCGATATCAATTGTATCCTGAAGATCTCCTTCGCTCTCGAAGTTAGCGAACCATAACGAGCAGAATCTAATCGAAGCATCATCGTCGTACGTGTCCGCGACCTCCAGCGATTTTGCATACATTTCCAACGCCTGTTTCAAAAACTGATCACGATTTTCGAAGTGTTTCCGGAACTGTTCGCTATCTTGTTGAAGAACCTTCTGAGCCCTAAGTTGCTGTCTCTGAAAATCGTCCCTGGATTGCTGATCCCCTGCTGCCAGTAGTTGCGTATTCCAATGTTGGACTTCTTGCGTTTTTCTGTCGACATAGACTTTCCATCGTATTCCGTCCGGCGATTTGAGGGTTAAATAGTATTGCCGTTCAGCGAACAGAGCACAGTCGTGGTAAACTGTCGCACGGCTCTTGGAAGATACAGCATCAATCACACTATTCATCTCTAAATCGTTGACCGCTTTTTGAAGGTACTTTTCCCATATGGCCGTGGGGCTCTCCAAACATGCTGTAGCTATCCAAGATCCCTACAAACGAGATCAGTCCCATTCCACCGAGATTTAAAGATAAGCCCACCAGCCGAGCCTTGAGAAGGACATGATATATAGCCTGTTGCGTATCGCACTCTTGCATTTGGTTTAGAGGTTGAATGATATTCTGAAGGTATTGGATAGCCGCTCCTTGTTCTTTCAGTTCCCATAGTACGCTCGCATATTCTTCAGCAACGTCAATCGAAGAGTCGTTACACAGCCGCTGAGCACGCATAATTGAGTTTAACGCAATCTGGACATGATTCTCATCCCGAGCAGCCCGGGACAGGCGTAAAAGACATCTTCTTTCGATTTCTTTCAGCACAGAACAAAGAGGTGTAACCAGGGTGCCAATTTGCTGTCGCTCTTCTTTTTGCCGGGCAGAGTGTAGAAGTGATATGCGGGTTTCCATTATTAATTCCAAATCGGAAAAGCTAAAATCGTTGAGTGGAGTGACATGACTCGGATGTTGGACTTACTCAAAGTGAGCATCGATATCGAAAAGGTTGTACCAATCGTCAGCCTTGATGTTGTCGCTGCGAAACTTGAGTTGGGAGGTATCGTCCCTCCAGTCCTTCACCTCCTTCAGGCACATCAGCTCTTGGACAATTTCGCGAATTTCTGTCATGTTTTCTGATCCCAAGCTTCTAAGTCGGTTCATTGTTCGCGAAATGGCTCGTTGAGTGATGGAGTCGATAATGTGAGGATTACGCTCGCGATATAATGCTCGAAGGGAAGAGTAAAGGGATGAACCTGTGATAAACACTTTGCTTTCAGGTAAGTCCCATGTTTCAGTTCTCCAGCCTCGTCGATAATCCAGGGCAGAGCTGTTTGACCCCGGTGTGCGAAGGGTGTTCATAACAAGATGATTGAAGCCGAATGAACTAAACGTCTGTAAGAGGCCATCTGAACCAGCGAAGTGGTTCGGATCTGCCTCGACAGTTGCTCCATGAAACTGTAAGGCTTTGTCCCATTGTTTCTCATGGTGGAATCTACGGATAAGAAACTGTTGTAAATCACTCGGCTTGATCCCATAAAAACCGTCTGGTTCGTCAATATGTGAATAAATCTCATAAAGTAGGTCTTCCTGCTTGTTTGCTCTCTGCGGCTTTGCCGACGGATGGTCCGCACTTAGCTCTAGAAAAAGAAGGGCTGTTGTGTATGCCCCACAAGAGACTGCGTTCTTTGCGAGTAGCATGAAATCCACGTCCAACCATTCATTGTATGACAGAGCAGCTTCCTTCTGGGGAAGAAATTCCCGGAGGTGGAGGACGATGTTGATTATAGATTGTCGGCATGCGGTACCCGCTTGCTCGAAATTCAGGACGGACGTAAAATAATCGGTGAGGATGCGCCGACGGTCCTTGGATACATATTTATCTTTTTGAATTTCTGTTCGCAGGACAGCATGAACCAGAACAGGTAGTAGATCAGCGGCAAACTCAGCGTTGGCGAGAAGAACGGAAGAGAGTTGAGCGTATATCGCATTGTAGCGAGCTAGATAGTCGCTGAGTCTGCTGCTTAGGACGGATATCCATCGGTTGAAGTCAACAGTAAGTTCTAGAAGAGTGTCTGGTGCAACGACTTCATCTAGTTTACAGGGTGAGCGAGTCCGAGCCCGCCGAGGAAATGCACGCAGGTGCTCAAGTTCACTATTATAGTCGCTTGGACCACTTGGAATGGCAAAGTTGTCTAGAACTGCCATTATCCGCCGAAGAGTTTCATAGGCGGAGAAAACACTTTTCGGAGAATGGCTGTCAAGAAGCTGTAACAAGGAATAGATGATAATTTCATTGTTTAAATTTGGATCATTGAAATCCACTTTGCGTTTTGAAGGACGATAACGAGTGAGGATTGACCTATGAGATTGATAGTCGCGCGTGATACCACTGATATCTCCATGGCCAAGGATCAACAGGGATGCGAAGGCATCTGCATCGTCCTGCTGTAACTCTATCTGAGCAGGAATGCAATCCTTCAAGCGCCAGAAATCGTGTTTACAAAATCGAGCCTTGAGTCTGCCACCTTGTGATATATGATCATAAAGGCGTCGGACCAATCGGAACTTGTTATAGGTAATCCTCGAGTCGTCTAAAAGGGCCTCCAACCCTTCTGAGGATTGCTCTGCGGCAATTTGTGCCAACTCTGGGACGGGGACGTATGGCCAAGTTGGTAAAGCACGGATGACCTGTATTTGGACAGCAGATTTAGACAGGACAATTGCTTGTCTATCCATCCAATCCATGAGAACGTTACCCAGTTTTATGAAGTCAGGATACTGCGATCGAGCATAATCATAGGCGATGCTACAGATGCGGATGATGATATTGGAGAACGCTGAATCCTTTAATTTGAGCTTGCGGTACGAATGGAATGCCCATTCGAGCATGGACTGAGCAGCATGCGCCAAGTCATACTCAGCCAAAAGAGCAGTGGAACCTTGAACAAGAGTGTGAAGTAATGTGGGGTCGTCAAAATCTTCACAGCAGAGTGCAGTCCAAACAGAGAGAGCATTGACAAGGCGTATCTGCTCATTCACTACAGGAGAAGCAAAAATGGCGGCGAAAAGTCCATGAAGGACGTGGTACGTCATGGATTTCTTTAACTCATCTTTGATTTTACCGAAGAGCCAGGAGAGTGTAGGAAGAACAACAGACATTTCGAACGCAGGGAGATTAGACTCATGTGATACATGTGAATCCATTGGACGATACTTGACCAGTTGAGTGAAAGTTTGTACAATCCTGTTTGACCGTGTCTGAAGCGCTTGCTGGATCGCTCCTGCAGGAGAGAGAACCCGGTCCGAAAGAGAACGAATAATGGCGAGCGCGACACCGTCAGCATTGTTTCGCAGATCTTGGTCGAAGTTACGGCTATAAGAGTTGTCTTGTAAAAGCCTTTCCAGCTGAACGACGTCCGAACTTGGATGCATTTTGAACCAATCGGTTGCTACAGCACCGACAATATCGCCAAAGCAATTGGCGTAAGTATCTTCAGGTGTGACACCAACTAGTTTGCAGTGGGTTTCAAAAGGGGGCCCGTTCAGACTTGTGATATAGGTGGGAGCAAACGCAGATAAAACAAACGCAGCAGATTGCCTTCGGTCTTCGAAGCCTATGAGGTGGGGAGGTATTCGCGATATATCACCCTCGGATTTTATCATTGAATATCCTATTTGTGAAGCATAAGCTTCAAAAAGAAGCGAGGGAGTCAGACCCAGGCAATGAGATACCGACATCAGAATGGCTTCTATGTGGGAAGAATACTGATCAGCAAACAGGCAAGTCTCGATCAAATGCCAGTAAGGACCACGGCGAACGCAGGAACTGGCAACAATGATGTTTCCCAAAGCCAAAAACCGCGAAAGAACGCGCTCATGTCTGCGAACATGAATGAGTTTCCTTGATTCGGTCGAATCCTGCATCCGCTTACTGGTCAATCTCGATCCGGTTAAGGTACTCCTGTAGTCCTGTGTAGAAAAGAGAGGGAGAGATATCGAGGTGCTGCAGAGCGTTGAAAATGCGCGCATTTAGAGTCGCAGCGCGGAATCGCACTCTGACATCATTGTCCATGTTCCAAAGCCCCAGAGGCAGCGTAGTTAACAGAACCTCTTTCGTCGGCTTTTCTGCGAGCACCCATTCCAACGAGCGAGGTTGACAAATGATCACTTGCTCGACAAAGCGAATGAAAGCATCTCGTTCAGATCTATATCTCGCTTGTTTGCTCGAATGTCGGTTCAGTAAGAAATCTAATAGCTCGTCTACTTCCTTTCTGACTTCAGCGCTATTGAACCATGACTGCAGAATTGCACTTAAAAGTTGAAAAGTTATTTGCAGCATCCGTTCACTTCTTCGGTATTTGTAGGAGGTGAGAATTTCTTCCAATACCTTCAGGCTGGGGTCAAGATTACTACCAAGACTAAAGGTGCCGCGCTGAACGTGGGAGAGGAGGAGGGGGAAGCCAACAAGAAATCCCTTTGGATTGTCGATATCACAAGCCAGGACTGCATCAATGACCTCTGTGTCCTTGGTGGGCTCCCCAGATAAAGAGTGAAGAAGAGGACCGTTGATCACAAAACTCAAGCAAATTTCCATGGTACGCAATACGAAAGGGTCTGCTTCCGGAATTCCCAATTGGGGAGGACCGGTCCGACCAGCAACGTCTCTCACCGGGCCAAAACCATCGCGTTCATCGATCTCGGTGTCCATGTTGCCCATTGCAGCTGGGTCACTCGAGGCAGTCATGTCACAGAATAGCCGGCGCAACACTTTCACGACATTTTGGAGGCAGTTTTGGGCCTAATGATAACTTATCTGAATCTGGTTGCAAAAAAAAATAAAACAACAGGCTCACATCTGGCATCCGCCAAAGAATCCGGAGTAGGTTGGTCCTCGCCGCCTTGAGCTGCTTTGTTGGGTCTTCTGAATTATCCATGATCTCGTTCAACATGCGCCTTTTGATTCCGGAGCTCGTTCCTGGAGGCAGCACAACTTCCCACAGGGAATTATCCATATTGTCGAGCAGGGTTAAAGGTTCTAGAGCACTCAGGACAGTTGCTTTTTCGACGTAATTCCATGTTGCGCCGTTCAAAAGCGGTAGAATGGTCGAGAGCATTTTTGCGGATGCTTGTATGAGATGTCGGTTAGAAGCAACGCCATTGTAAACAAGCAACGACTCGAACACAAGAGACGTGAGAGCGTGCTCTAGAGACTGCTGAGCGGCATCGGCCGTCACATTGGTATGATTCTCGACAATGCCTTCCCATTCAGTAGTCAACAGTTCAATGCTGCGAAGGAAGAACGCTGAGATTTTACGTTCACGAGCTTGAGGAGGGGACAGGTCGTTCGTGTTGGTCCCAACGTCAACCTCGACGGTAGTGGATGTCGTGGTGTCCTGTATCTTGACATGGGATCGACTACGCGGCATGGGCAGCCGAGCGGATAACAGGAAGTCTCTAACTCTTTCTTCAGATACCTCCCTCTGGAGCGCCGCCACAACATCGCATGAAGGAAGCGTTCCTCTTGAAATAAGGTGACTTTTTCGTGAAAATCCGCAAATCGCCTCCAGTAGGTTAACACCGTCCTGTAACGTTGGTGACATGCTTCTGATCTTAGCTGTCGCTGTTACCTTCCAGTGATCGACAATCCATCCAACGACTTTATCTTCCAGATGTATGCGATACAGGCGAGCATCTTGACCTGCAAGGTTGACACACTGAGCGAGAAAATTGCATACAGAATCATATGGATAAGCAGGGCCTTGAACCTCCAAATCTGAAGATAGAATCTCTATCTCGGAGAGAATACGTTGGGATGGGAGGGATATCGTGAGGCTTCCTACGGCTTGGTAAATGAGGGTATATGCAGTGTGAGAAGCCGCGCGACAAGTGGGAGGTGAGTTGATCCGTCGGATAGAATGAGTCCAGACCGAATCCCAAGTCCCCATTTCAAATCCAGCCTGAGACTGTGATTCAAGCGACTGAGAAGGCATTGCCACATCTTTCACTTTGGCCAAGAATCTCTCCGCATATACAATTGCGGCCAAGCATAAAAGTGTCCAGGTCTGAATGGAAGTATCCTCCAACGCTACGAGCTGCAATAGCGAGTCGATAATATGATGTTTAAGTGTAAGGTGTATTGACAACCAATTTTGATCAATAAGAAAAAGGAGAACCTGGAGATTGAAGATTCGAGTGTGCTGAGAAAATCCCGTCTGGATGCCAGAAAGGATAGAGGATATTCCATTGTCTAATTTGCGCTTCTTTTCGCCTCTAAGAGGAATGGGAGTTGCGCCGCTATTCATGGACTCGGAGAGTTCGTATAACTTGAAACAAAAATCATTGAGGCGCTGTAGAGAAACAAAGGCAGATAGCGTACCTTGGCAACACAATCTGCCTGTGTTTGCAATATTGCCCAGGAAATTGCTTGACGCGTATCGAAGTTAAATCCAGCACGGAACGTATGGGCAGTAAAGGCCTCCATCATCCCTTCATGAGCTGCACCAGTATAAATTTCAAGACGCAATGAGTCTAATGCGAGAGTTTCAACACCCCGACGATTATCGGCCTCTCCTTCCAGCGTGTTATAGAGTTTCCACAGCGCTCCTGCTTGGTCGTAAGGGTCGCGAAAAGATTTGGGGCCGAAATCCGCAGTCAAATAAGGCATTAACGCGCGAATGACCACAATAAGATGTTCCCTTAAGCTTTTGTCTTTTGTGTTCCAAAGCCCGATAAGAATGTCCCACGTATTACGAGCGAATCTTTGCGTGTCCTTCACATGATTCAATGCTAGATGATCGAGAACCGAAGAAAGGGTTGGAAGGTAATCATAAAGCAACGAGGAGTCTGCCGGATAAAGCATTAGAAAACGTTCCATGCGATGGAGTATGCTTCGTGGCAGGTAAGATCTCTCCAAGGCAAGTATCGGTGCGCCAGAATAGCCCAACAGAATGTAGAGAATTGAAGCGAATTCTACTTGTTCAAGGGAGACAGATGCTGCTTTGGATGCTCGGCGTCTCAATTTGGATATGAAACCAGACGTTTGACTTGGCCCAGAACGAGACGTTTCCCGCTTTCTTTTCCCTTTCACGACAGGAAGCTCGTCTTCATCCTCCTCATCTTCTAACTCCCCCGTGTAATTCGATGTTTCTTCACCAGATTCATGAGCCGCATCGATATCTTGATTCAATTGTCCCCTGGATGATTCTCCCAACACGACATTGAAACCGAGAGCCACAAGGTCTTCCCATGTATCATCTCTGAGATGCTCCAAATGCGGTCTGAAACTGAGTATACACTTTAATGCTTTGGCGTAATCCAAGGCAATGGGTGCCATCAATCCGCTTTTGAGAAAAATCCCCCCATACAAATGCCCCACCAGAGCTTGCATATCCGTCTTCCCGAAAAATGTCACAGCTTTTTCCACCAGCATCCTTATCGTCCTTGCAGTATCCGTAAGGCGCTTCACTACAGTGGGTTTGGGTGGCTTCCCTTTATCAACCGTCCTCGAATATTCGATCTTCTCCAAATTAATCATCACCGCCAATGCATCGAACACGATCTTCCAACTACGCTTTTCAGTCTTGTCATTGTTTTCTGTGAGATGAAATGTGCGCAGGAACGAGGTTTTGGAAAAAGCAGTTTCAATCCCCGCCAGCCCTTCTTGACGTTCAGTGATCTTGGAACTCTTTAATTTGTAGAGTATCTCTTTCAGATTCGACATTGGTACTCCGCCCTAGTCGATGTGAAAGTCCTACGTGAAATAGACTCACGGAACGGATTCCAAAAATGGTGAATCAAGAGAACCTACCGAATTCTAGTCAGACTAGTCCAGCAAACAAGTCGAAAAGCAATAGGTCCAAGTTTTGTTGCGTCCCCTAGACGGCTCTGCAACATGAAGAGGAGACTGTATGAAAATGTACGGCGTCTTGAAAGAAATGCTGCTAATTTCTGATTAACCCAAAACGGGAATTTCCGCTCGACCGCGTCATTTGTGTATGCTTGGCAAGAGCTTCTGGCGAACCCATAAAGCACGCAGAGGAAAAAAAAATTACTCACGTTCTCTTTGACTCTTTCGCTATGTTATCAATACTAATGTTTTTTCTCTCATTCATATATGCATGATCCTATTGCTATCCTATTCGATTTATTTACTGGCCTATTTCTGCCCGAGCAGCGAAAATTCTACATGCTGCAGTCGGTTCTGGTGATGGCCAAGAAGGATGGATTCGGTCTGTCTAATCCGCAGACCGGTGGGCGGTCTGAGAAAGACAAGCTTTTCCGTTTAGTAGAGTTTGTTCTCTTTACGACTTATCCTACATTCAAATGTACTTTCATTACTGAAGTCGTAACGAGGGTATGTATACGACGAGTGACTAAGGGGAACCAAACCAAGATCTAACAGAGTTCAAAGCTTCAAGAATCAAAGCCTGGCACCTGATGATGTGCCATTCTGCTCGGCGTGTTCCCATGTTGGCTTTGAGCCAAGGACCCGGTCGATAGTGTGTCTCAATGAAGAAGCATTGTCTTCCAGAGCGATCTTGAGGAACCAGGGCTTGCTCATGTAATTTCGGACGCTACAAATCCAGGGCAATCAGATGAAATATTGCTGATATCTCATCGAAGTCAAACTCACCCGTCGGGTAAAAGCACTACAACGTTCTTGCCAGGCGTAGCAGCAATCTCAGCCCCTTCTTCTGACTTTAGCCAGCGTAAAGCACCGCTTAAGGCACTACCACTGCTTCCCCCAACTAACAGCCCCTCCTTCCTCATCAATTCTTGCACCGCCACGAAAGATTCTTCATCGCCTGATTTGAGCCAGTTATTCACTTCTGTTTGCTCTAATACGTCTGGAACGAAATCATATCCAATGCCTTCGACAACATATTGAGTTCCAGAACCATCGGCGTTGAGTGATTGAGGAACAGCGAGAATGCTTCCTTTCTAAAAAAAACATTTGTCGTTTGGTATTCTCCACTGATGAAAAAAAATTGACTTACAGGATCAACGCCGACTATAATGCAGTCTACATTGTGTTTTCTGACAGCTCTCGCAATTCCGGTAACGGTTCCACCCGTCCCCGCACCGGCAATAACAGCATCAACTTTGCCCGATGAAGGCTTTGAGGGTGTAGAAGGTGTAGAGACGACAGCCTCGATTATCTCAGGGCCTGTAGTCCACTCATGAGCCAACGGATTGTTCACCTATCAGAGCATACAGTGAGTCCAATGAATGGAGACAGCAGCCAACTGGACTTACATTTCGGTACTGGTCAAGTATGATACCATGCGGTATTTCTTTTTCCAATTTCTGTGCCACACCTGTATACAATCGTTGAGGAATTCAGCCACGAGACTACTAACGAGCAGTTATAGATGCGCCACCTATATGACTTTCTGGCGAATCCCAAGCGGCTTCCGTAGGTGTTCGGATGACTTCAGCACCAAGGACACGTAACAAAGCTTCTTTCTCAAGTGACATTTTGCTAGGCATGGTAATGATCACCGAATACCCCTTATCTGTAGTATTCAGCAACTATTCAAGATGTAGCAGGGAGGACGCATTACCTTGATAGCACATGCAAGAGCGAGGCCAATACCTACATTGTATTGAGTAAATTATTTATTCGCAAGTGAGGAATAAAATTCCAAACCTGTGTTGCCTGATGTAGGTTCAATGATAACACTCTTTCCGGGAAAGAGTTTGCCCTCCTTCTCAGCAGCCTCTACCATCGCCTTGGCAATTCTATCCTTCACCGAACCACCAGCAGAAAAATATTCTACTTTGCCCACTAATAGATATTGATTTATGAGTGAAGCATGACATCAGCAAAAGGTCAAAGAATCGGAGTCTCACATAGATTACACTTCAATCCATGATCTCTAGCAATTTTATCTAGCCTGATAAGAGGGGTGTTACCGACAGCGTCTAGAGCAGTATCCAGAATTCGTGTTGGGTGGGTCATGATGAGTAGTGTGGTGAGAGTTCAGGAAATGATGAAGCCCTCCTGCACGGCGACTCGGATCTAAAGCTCATAGCCCCGCCAAGTTTTGTTCCCACGATTTACAAACTGATCGAGCCGGAAATGCAATGTAAAATGAAGGGTGTGTTCGACAAGGTCTCTATGCTTTTCAAACGAATGAGTCACACTGGTTTGCATCCCTGAGAGGTGCGTCAAGACTCGCCATCACGTGGTACCATTGAACACAAGAAAGTCGCTGAATGTAAGGCGACTGCCGCCCCCGCGAGAAGTGTTTGAAGGACAGCAGCTTTGTGACTTGCTACACGTCGCTTTCTCGCTTCAACGCATTCTGCCTCCCTAATCTGGCATTGAGAGAGACCGGTGCGCATTCTTGTCACTGGAGTAATTTCGGTGAGATGGAAGCCGTCGATCTCAAAGTCGGTCGACTATGAGCCCGGAGTCGCCGCGCGGTGTCATTGACACTCGGATAGTCGGATAGTCCTCCGGGCGGATCTTCTAAGAAGCCACAGACTCCTTTCCCGTCCCGGTGGCTTAGTAAAGTGTGAACTATTTTTAATCCATCTACAATCGCTGAGCAAAAAATAAGCGCTCATTTGTTGCTTAACTACATTAAATTCGGGTCCCAGAAGCCTTTGTGAGAAGAACGTGCGAGAGAGTAGGAAACTTACCATGGTTTAAACCGTTTCACAACTTAAACTCTACCGGTGGTCGTCAAAGCTGTCTGATGGCACATTGACACTGATATGATATGATATCTATGGAGTTTGGAGTTTGGAGTTTTTCAGTCTGCCTAGCCGGCGGCGGGTGGCGGCGATCAAATGAACTTGTACTTGACTGGATTTAAATTCGATAACGTCTTATCGCACACACAGAAAAAAAAAATTTAGGGCGGTTGATTTCAATTTCATTATTGCCATTCCTCGGGTCCACGAAGGTGCTAGCGGGATAACTTAAGCTTTTGCATCACCATGAGGTAACTTTGTCTTACATACCTGTAGGCTGTTCGGACGGCGGTGATAAGTAAGCAATTAGTCGAGCCGAGGAATGTCATGGTAATACTTCTACATTAATCTAAAGAAAAATTGAAATGTGCGCTACAGTGCCGGATGGGCACTGTTGGGAATTGCAATTAACCAGTATGTTACTGCAACAGACAGTTTCACAAGTATGTATCCATAGCTACTGTACAGAGTAACATTACACTGATTCCTCCCATCGAATGACGTGCCGATGAAATGCCAGCGTTCTCTCTAGTGGGCTTTCAGGAATTTGATGTCAAGCGGCAAAGGACTTCCGATCCAAGCTGCTAATTCGGTATGATCTCTAACAGCATCACCCGTATTTGGGTGAACGAGGACGCTGAGAAAATAATCAATGTCAGATGTCGAGATGAATGATAGGAATTGATTCATGATGAACGAACGCGGTGTGGTGATTGATTTAAACGAAATCACTGGAACACCCCAACATCAAATGAATCAAAGAGCTTTCAAGATGGTACAACGTCATAGGTTTCTGCGTCAGAGAGAGCGCAACGAATATGAAGTTGCCATCCGACGGACGTGGCCGTCAGATCTGCCAGTCGAAACCGGGTGTGAGGGCATGCCGTCGTGTTACACGGCCTACTCGTCGACCATTGAAGCACACGCACCGAGTAGATCCTCGATTCAAATAAAGTTTTGAGGTGTCTCAGAGATGGGGATCGGGGCCGTTGGGGCATACGAAACTTGCAAAAAAGGACAGTGACCTACGAGCAGGGACCACGATTGACGACGAGCCAAGAAAAGAGGGTACCGGTTTGATGCGGGTTAAAGGTGTTTACCTCGAACATGGCTCTGGCATGTGGACCTGTGAAGACGAATGAGTACACAAAGGTGACGGAGGATGTTGGGGATGCCGACCGACGGGTTTGTCCCAGACTCTGTAGATTCGAAGCTGCGGAATGAATTAGCGATGTGGGATGCAATTTAATATTTCGATATACTTCGGGAAACTCGCGCCTGATCTTCTCGTGGAGGTCCTTTGCATGCTGGAACTCGGGCGGGTCGTCCGCGCGGTAGTAGACTGTGTAGAACGTGAGCGGGCAAGCGGATGGCTGGGGAAGAGAGACTGGCCGTGGAAGTCGAAGCCGTCGTCGATGGGTTTGGGAAAGTGGTGGTAGAAGGGGGACTGGGGCCCAGGGGGGTTGTAGAGGGACTTGCCATCTGGGTTTGTGTGGGAGGGCAGGGGAAGCATGGCGACAGGGGCTGGCGTTGAGTGAGAGAGTGATTGATTGGCAGCGCGCGCTTCTCTCCAGCCATGAAATCATCAGCCCTCCTGCATCACCTCCCAGCAGATTCCCCGCTTCATCCTCCACTCACTCCCACTTTTACCTCCCCCCGCTCCGCCCCTAGACCGCCTCTCTCCCAGAAATCCTTCAAATCCCTCCACTCCGTCTTCCGCAAACGCGCAAACAGCAAGCCCTCCTCCGTCCGCTCCGCCACCTCCGCCACCACCTCCTCCAGCGGTCCCAGCCACTCCGCTCATTCCTTTGCTTCCATGCCAGTCCCCCCCGTCCCCGTTATCTCCAACAACCATCTCAAAGACATCGAGAACGAGTGCCCCGTCTGCCTCGAACCTCTCAGTTTTAGCTTCCGTCTCCCCGGCGAAAAACCCCACATCGTTCCCGAATGCGGTCATGCTCTCCATGAGGTCAGTCCTGTACCCAAGTTTTCGTTCGCGCTGATCATCCCCATCATTCTTTCATATACAGGCTTGCTTCAGTGCCGTCTATGGCCCGCCTCCCGGTGCAGACCGCACTCTCCCCAAAAAATCAAACCTCGGGGTCTGTGGTGTTTGCAGAAGGCCCATGAAGGTCGGCGATGGCGATGGAGGCAAATCCAACAGTCTGTGCAACACTCGCATCCTTTATGAATTTCACCCATCTGACATGACTCCCTCAGAACTCGCCGCCCTCACTGGAATGGGCAATAGCAAGGCTCAGTCTCTCTTTCCAGGTCGCGATACTCCCACAATGCGACGAGAACCCTATGACCCGAACGCTGATGATCCTGTTGAGCCTGTCGCTAGGTCAACCGCCCACTCTGATTCCCCCAATCCATACGTCGTCGCCCCTTCAATTCAAGTCCGCCCCGAATTTTCCACCCTCACGCGATCCACTGATGCCACCCAACCTCTCACATGCATTATCGTAATAGAGCTCCCAGGAAGACGCAGTGTAGATGGCGTCATCCCGGACGACTTTAGCTCCCATAGTTCTCGACATAACGCATTCAACAGCGCCTCTTCTCACCCAAGTCATCGTTCCGACGACGCTCGTCAACACCGAAATGCCTATCGTAGCCCAGGAGAACAAGACATGACTTTGAGACAGGCGTCAAACCGTGGGGCGTCGTCCCAACAGGAACCCTTTTATAGCACTGCTTCCACCAGCACTCACAATGGCTACATACCCAACAATACCCTCATTTATAGCGAAGAGGATTCACCGTTCAGTGCCATCACTGAAGATCTCAGAAACCGGATCATTGATTGGAAAGGCCATCCTTTGTCGGATCTCGGTCCACTTCAGATGTACGACCTCTTATCCGTACGGCGAGATGCGGCCATTCGCGAATTCTACGTGTACCTTTTCAAAGAAGCCATCATTTGCGTCATCGAGGAGAAGAAGCGCGGCCTGGGCCGCCTTCTTTCTTCCACCTCCTCAGATAGCAGCTCCGCTCCTTCGGGCACACCGTCTAAGGGGGTATTGCGGCTCAAAGGAAGGATCTACGTCAGGCACATAAAAAACGTAACTGCTTCTTCAGCGGCGGGCGAAATGAGCTTGACGATCGATATGGAAGATGAGCTTGCCTCTTTCATCCTTATCTTCCGTGACAGGTTGTCCCTTGAAGCTTGGAAAAATAACATTCAGGCGCTCGTGCACATGTTCCAATCCCAGAATCGGCCACACAGAGATTTGGATCGCCCCGACGTCGAAGAATTCGGGGGTAGCCACAAAGCTATGCGGATGCTTAGTGGTGGAAGCACGCAGACGACCGTCAGCACGGTGGATAGTCTTCTCAACGGCTCTTCGAGGTCAACAATGTCGTCCTCGACTTCCCACGGCTCTGTGAATCCTTCCAGACAAATGCATCCTAAGCTTTCGACTCTTGGAGAAGATGACGAAATGAGCACATACGATTCGCCACCGCCATTGGTGACGCCTCATACATCATCTGGGCCTTCTAATTCGTTACCTCCGATTACCCATCCTGCTATGGATTTGATTCTTGTCATTGCTGTGCCACCACAAAATTCACAGCCCAGCACGGCGCAACTCAAAATCAGGGTGATAAAAAATACAGTGGACTTTATCGTGGGATCATTGCAACCAAAGGACCGATTGAGCGTGGTAACCTTCGAGGTAGGGATTTCTGGGAGGGTGAGGAAAACACCATATATGATGATCGGACGGCAGCAGAGCAAGCAGAGGCTCGCAAAATTCATTGACGAAACTGGCTCACGGATTGACGATGCACACGATGAATTCTTGGTTAGAGGATCCAAGGAAGAAAAGACGGATGTGGTTACTGCCGTCAACCATGGTAAATGCCTTCCGCCCTTCAACAAACCCAAGTCTCAAAATGCTAATTATCCGCGTAGGTCTTGACGTGGTTTTGCAGCGAAAATGTCGAAACCCAATCTCGGGCATGATTCTAGTAAGTGACGCGTCGGATAGCACACGCAGAGCACAAATGGATCTTGTCCTGGCACGAGCGGAAGCTGCAAATGTGCCTATCCATTCGTTTGGCTATGGTCGCTCACACGACCCTGCCTCTCTATGGCTCATGTCCAACCACACCAGCGGCACGTATACCTTCGTGAAAGATTGGTACGACCTCCAGGATTGCGTCGCAGGATGCGTGGGCGGAATGATGTCCATTGGTCTGCTTAACATGAAGTTGCATATGAAAATCGTGGATAGTCAGCGTTTCAGGATTCGTAAAGTTTCTGGGGGACCAACGTCTATTCTGGCTTCGGATGGTCAAAATGTGGATGTAGACGTGGGAGAGCTGAGGTACGGGGAAAAGAAGGAGATGCTGATCGAGCTCGAGTTGGACAATTCAGATGTACTGCGAGCAGCGCAGATGCAATCCCATGGGCATGGGCTTTCAAGTTCCAACCGGGCGCTCAATGCTACCGATCAATTTGTGCAGAGTATGGGGCTGGATACACTCTCGATTGATGACCCTGCGGATCTGGCATATGGCATGATGGAGAAGATGATTGATGAGGTGCCCGTGCTGGAGGTCGATGGTTCATTCTTTGATCCCTCCGCGACGAAACACGTAACCCGACTGGCCCATCCTGTTTTATTGACCGTTACGCTACTTCCTGCATCTCAAACTCCCACTAGACCACCTTCAACAGTCTCAGACCCAGTTATTGTGCGGAGACGCATGGAGTTGTTAGCTTCGGATATGATTACAAGAGCACTGGTATTGGTTTCGAGGAGGAATTTCCAACAAGCGCAAAAAATCATGGCTGAAACGAAGAGGATTCTGCACACTGTGCTAACCACGGTGTCTAAATCCCTTGGAGTGGCTGCTAGAAACAGGAGAGAAATCCAGGCAATGTCGGCGGTTAGAGCTATGCAGGGAGTATTGCAGGATTTACAGATTTTATCTGAGGCTTTGGAAGAAAATGTGGAGATGTTTGCGCATGACCAGAGGAATTTTGGTGCACAACAGGTGCGTTGAATTGCATTCTTTTTCTTCAAGTATGAGTGCTTATAATGTGTATCATAATGCAGGCGATGATTCTCCGAGATCAGAAGAGTTGGAGTGGTCGAAGTGCAACTGAAAGATTGTTTTGGACGACTGATAATTCTGTTGAGCTGGTCTCTCGGAGTACGGACTGGGTTGCACGAGACCATTGAGGACAAATTCGTTGACAGTGCCAACCTTGGTGTGCCTCCCTTCGTGAGTTATTGTTATTGCTTTCTTGCTTTCTTGTCGTTTTGTGAGTGTCATGTACAATCGCTCCTTTATTTTCCTTCCTAATCTTGACCTCATTTAACCCAAAATCACATTCATTTGCATTTTCTTTCTCTCCTCTTCGTTGTTTTGTTCTACTTTCCCTACTTCTCTCGAAGTTGTCTTGCGCGATATCTTCTTTGACACTCGTTTACATTACTGTAGTAACTATTACTATCTCTGAGTCGCGCGAGTCACCCCCTTTTCTTCTTTTCCATCTTATTCATTTTTTACTCTTGAGCTACAACTCTTGTTTTAACGAAACCTCTCCTTATTATTCGTTGAGCGCACCATCCTTGTTTTCGTTCGTGATTGACGTGTAAACCTTTTCTCATATTATGGGTACCCTTCCGAGTTTTTTATTTCTCGAGTACATATATATATGTTGTTCGGTGTTTTCGTTGGGTGAAAGATATATATGGTTTTCATTTTTTCGTGGGATGAACTCCCTGAGTGGTCTCGTTTGGTGACGTTCTTTTGCCACGTCAACCATGGAGAAATACCGGCTGAGAAGAATGCAAACATTAGGCGTGAAGTATTTTTGTGGCCGTCCATGATGGAAAAGCGTGAATTTAAGAGAATGTACTTGACCATTTTCTGGCATACTGTGTGGTTCTGAAGGGCAGTCAATGGTACAAACCATTTTAGCGATGAACCTGCAGGGAACGACTCGGACTCGAACGAGACGCAATCAGCGATGCGCTGACTAAGCAATAGAATTGTTTGGCGGTTCAGGTTGCTTTGGCTTTAAAGTCAACAGCCTTCCAGCTCATCAGATCTTTTTTTCCTCTTTCCGCCATGGGAGGCAAGGGAAAGGCCCCCGAAACATCTGCGCGTCTTCGCAAGCGTCAAGATAATGCTACCTCTCCGTATTCGGGGAGCCTGACTTCTGAAAGCGTACAAAACGATGAGCATGTTGCTGAGATTTTTCAGAGTCCGGTGAGTGCTTTTTCTTTTTATTGGATTGTATTTTGTACCGGACGTGGGCTGAAAATTGGGTGGTTTGTGTAGCGTTCGAGAAGTCATGTTGAGCAGATGCTTGAAACTCCCAGTGCGAGTATGGTAGTTGTTGCTATTTTGACGACACTTGCGTTTGCGTTGAGGTTTTACAAAATCAGTCATCCTGATCAAGTTGTGTACGTGTCTCTCCCCTGTTCTTCCTCCTCTGATAAAAATAAAAAATCTAACACTTCGAATCTCAACCCAGTTTCGACGAAGTGCATTTTGGAAAATTCGCATCATATTATATCACGCGCCAATATTATTTCGACGTCCATCCTCCCTTTGCGAAACTCCTCTTTGGACTAGCAGGCTGGTTCGTTGGATTTGATGGGGAATTCACTTTTGACAATATTGGTGATAACTATACTCTTAACAATGTTCCCTATATCGGAATGCGTGCTCTTCCTGCTGTCTTGGGAAGTCTTACGGTCCCCATTGTCTACGCGATTATGAAGGAGAGCGGATATTCTACTATAATCGCCGCGTTTTCTGCCTCTCTTATTCTTTTTGGTGCGTCTTTTGGTTAGTCTTGTGTAGTCTATACTCACCTTGGAGTTTAACTAGACAATGCTCATATCACTCAATCTCGGTTGATATTGCTTGATGCAACGTTGATTTTCTTCATGTCTTTGACGATTTATGCATATATCCGCTTCCGCAAGCTTCGTTATCGGTATGTGTATAGTGCAGGTTATTTATTCTCAGGTGCTGAAAAGCGGTCAAAAGCGAATTTTCAACGGAGTGGTGGGTATGGTTGGTTCTCACCGGCATTTTTATGGCTTGTACTTGGGGATCCAAAGTCAATGGTATCCTTACTGTCGCTTGTATTGGTATCGCTGTTCTCATCGATCTATGGGATATCTTGGACCACAAGAAGGGAACTACCATGGTAGGTGATTCGAGAGTGTTCATTAATGCCAATGTTTTGATGACTTGCTGCAGGACTACTTTTACCAGCACTTTGTGGCTCGTGCTATTGGTCTTATCCTTATTCCATTCGTCGTCTATCTCCTTTTCTTCTATATCCATTTTGCCATTCTTGTCCAATCTGGCAGTGGTGATCTCTATATGAGCCCTGCTTTCCAAGAAACATTGGCTGGTAATGAGATGCTCCTGAACAGCGCTGGTGAGCTGATTTCTTCCTATGTGTATCTGCTCGTACTTAATGGGCGCCAGAAATTCGTTATCATGATATTATCACCATGAAGCACAAGGATACCAAAGTCTTTTTGCACTCGCACGCTGAGAAGTATCCTTTGACGTACGAGGATGGCCGTATCAGTAGCCAAGGTTTGTCGACAGTGGCCTACCACAAGAATTGAAAAGCTGAAACTCCGCCAGGCCAACAAGTTACCGGATACACACATGATGATACCAATAATTATTGGCAGATTATCCCCACTAAGGCTATTCCCGAAACCGGACCCGGGCGTGTGGTTCATAATGGCGATGTTATTCAGTTGCTTCACGTCAACACTCAGACTCATCTTCTTACCCATGACGTTGCATCTTCCCTGATGCCGACTAACCAGGAATTTACTACCTGGCCCAAGGATGACTACAAACGTTACAATGATACCCTTTTCACTGTCAACCTCATCGACTCTGACAGCACCTCTTGGAAGACCAAGTCCGGGTATTTCAGACTAGTTCACGTGCCCACCAAGGTGTCGATGTGGACACACACGACGCCTCTCCCTGAGTGGGCATTCAAACAACAAGAAATCAATGGTAACAAGAATTCCGTGGAAAAGACGGCTATTTGGTTTGTGAATGAGATCATCGATACTGATGGTGAGCAAACCTTTTTTTCAAGTCTTTTTGTCTCGCCTTATCAATGGTAATCCAATTTGTAGATCCTGAAGGACTTGACAATCGTTTGGAGGAGAGGCCATCGAAGAAGCCCAAGTCGATGAACTTTTTGAGGAAGTTTGCTGAATTGCAGCTTTTGATGTTACAACATAATGCTGGGTTGACTGGTTCCCATCCTTATGCGAGTACACCCATCAACTGGCCCTTCTCTTTGACTGGTATCAGCTTCTGGACCGAAAATGACTCCCAGAAACAAATTTATCTCGTTGGAAATTTGTTCGGTTGGTGGGCATGTGTGGTCGGGTTGTCTATCTATGTTGGTATTCTTGGAGCCGACCTTATAGCGAGGCGTCGTGGCATGGATCCTATCACGGATTGTAAGTACTTCTTATTGCAAGCTGACGGGCCACTCATAAGGTTATTGCAGCTATCCGCAACCGTCTATGGAACAACACTGGTTTCTTCATGCTCGTGTGGGCCGTCCACTACCTTCCGTTCTTCTTGTTCAGCCGTCAGCTTTTCATCCACCACTACCTTCCTTCGCATCTCGCCTCTGCCATGATTGCGGGGTCCGTTTTAAGCTTTATTCTTAGCGATACTATTAATTTCCCTATCTCCCTCCGCGGACCGAAGACAAGGTCTCAGGCTACTCAGTACGCTGACGTTGGAACAAGGGGTGTTGTTACCACTGTTATCTTCAGTCTTGTGATGTTTGTGATGTTCTCATACATGGCACCTTTGACATATGGCTCGCCTGGGTAGGTTTCAGTGCAATGATTGTCCCATTGTCTATGCTTAATATTATTTTTTATTCAGACTGACGGGCGAAGAAGTTAATAGCAGAAGACTTTTGTCGACCTGGACTCTCCATTTTGCGGCTAAAAAGACATATGATGCGTAGACGAGAGAGTCTTCTTCACTGCTTTTTTTCCTTTTTTTTTTTTTCCTTCTGCTCTTGATTCGTTCTTGTGATATGTAATGAGTTACTTATTGGCGAAATAAACGATAATACAGATGTGTGACACAGCCACAGGTGACAAGTGATGAGGTCATGCGTTGAAGTCCGCGTCCGCTCAGCTCTGCCATGTTCAACGCACCCAGGGCTGGGCAGAGATACCTGGCTTCGTCCACCAACGGCTTTGGTGGCAGCGTCGGTAATGAGAATCCCCTCGCCAACTCCGTGTACGACGATGGCCTCGATCCATGGAGTTCTGCTCCCAGTCCTGTGCCAACCGCCGCACCGAACCACACATCCTCGTCTTCCACATTTTCATCTGTGATTGGTGAGCTACAACCGAATTTACGTGGTATAATAGAAATTCAATCCTACGTAGCAGCCGACGCTACTATCCCTGGAATTTATCACCGTGCTTTTGCTATAGTTGACTCCAGCGGACTTGGAGACATCTCAGTCAATTCACTTTCACGCGTTTTGGCTGCTTCGGGGTTACCGGCGAGTACTATTGACCGAGTGTGTCTATCTATTCTGCGAGCATATAGTATGATATATGGTGGTCTAATGGGCCTTTTCTCTTCTCAGATTGTGAATTTGGTTAGTTCTCGTCCTCGGGTTTCGAAGCTTGAATTTTTCGTTGCACTCGCCCTGGTTGCATTGGCTCAAACGAACAGAGGTAAAAGTTCTTTAAATTGTCTATTTATTCATACATGTATGCTAACTTTGATTATTTTTTTTGTTCATTTGTTGTAGATGTAAGCATTGAACAAGTTGCCGCTCTATCATCGGAAGATGCACTCCCTGAACCGGCGCTTGATTTGGATCGAATACAAGCATCAAACTCGACGTTCACTGCACCAACAGTACCTTACAGACAAAATACCGTTGATCCATGGAACACGGCTCCAAGATATGGTCCTTCTCAAAACCCTTCTTCGGCTCTAGGTGTTGGTGGGAGCGGAAGCCTGACAGGAGGATTGATTAATGGCGCCCATTCTTCCGTTTCTGGTACTGGTTTACCACCGGAATGGTGGAAGAGAATGGAACATGCCAGAGTGACGATTTTAGGTCAACAGGGTTTCATCCTCAACCGGTATACTGTTTACGAGATTATGACTGAGGTGCATATCTCATGTTTTGTAGTCAAAGAAGAACGCGATGTACTGATGGGTTTATCAGAATGGTGTCACTGTTACAAGGCGTTATTCCGAATTTGTCTATCTGTGGGAAGTGCTTCTTCGAAGGTATCCCTTCCGTTTGTTCCCTGCATTGCCACCAAAGAGGATCGGACGTGAGATTGCTTTAATGTATTCGATGGAACCTATCGTGCTGATTCGATCATCACAGCGGATGAGCATTTCTTGGAACAAAGAAGGTATGATATCATTTATCTTCTTCAATTTAACTAGGATTGAAAGTTTGCCTGCAGACGAGGATTACAACGTGCTCTCAACTTCGTTATGTGCGCTCAACTGGGTATTTTGTCCATCATTTCCCTGACTTTCCGTTAAGCAATCATCCCGTCCTCAAAGAAGATGCGGTTTTGACAATCTTCTTGACTGTATCATCATTTGAAGCATGGCGAAAGCAAACTTCCATCTCCCTGGATGAAGAATCTCTATCGAGGCGGGTTGATCGCGTGGAAGAGATGTCCATTCCTAGTGACTTTGAAGACAAATTGATGTATGTTGCTTGTATTTGCCCTTACCGACTGCATTGATGCGTGTTTATTGTAGCGTCATCCGAACAAGACTCGGCCCGTTGATTGAGCAATGGCAAAGGATATGCATCCTTGCGGAGCGGATCATGAAGAGGCAAGAAGCAGCAGCGGTACGATTACCACTAACCTTCAGACGAGCATATCTGCCAACTCATTTCAAATTGTCCTTTTCCTCCCCCGTCCCTTCTGCTTCTTCTCTACCTGGTTCATCACCATCAATTATGTCTGCTTCTATGAATCATTCTATCCTTGGGCTGCATTTACCCGCTGTGGAAGAGCAGAGTGACCTGGCTAGACTTACAAATACGTTAAGAGCGGTGACTGAGGTCAACGAACATTGTTGGAGAGGAGATGAATGTGAACTTTCGAATGGTGTGAAGCATGGGTTGGATCAATTAGCTTTCCACACGCAGCGGCATTCAGACCTATCCGAGAGTCGAGTATGTCTGTGGTCTCTGTTCGGATTTTCTCACTAATTTCTGGTAGACAAGGACCCTATTGGATAATACTTTGGAGTCTTTGAAAGTAAGTGTACAGTTGTTAGGTTTCCTGCTATCTTCCTCATGCTTAATCATAGGCCCAACGCGACCTCTACATCGCAACCAGAGATCTCCTCATTCGCCATGAGCGTCTATCAGTAGACCAGGTGGAACGGTTGAGAAAACGTGTCGACGCAAACAGCATCAAGCTCGATGGTATTCGCGCAACTGCAAAAGAAGGCTGGCAGGACGAGGCAGATAAGCTGACAGCCGTCATCGAGAAAGACCAAGGGATGATTGCTGCACAACTCAGCAGAAGGGTTTTCATTCGCGTTTGGTGAGCGTGATTTCGCTCTCTATCGCGGAGATGCTAACTTTATGACAGCCTATGGAACGAGTTGCGAATAATACTGCACAACCGGGAGAACTCTTTATTGACTCAAGCTGTGAAGACATTTGCACGCGAAGAACAGGAGCACGCTGAATGGGTGGTGAAGAACTGGACATCACTTGGAGAGTCTCTCGAAAACATGCCCTATGAGTAAACGCCGGAATTGTCCTTGTCCGCTTTTTATTCACGAGCCACGACTTACTGCGATTATAATTTCTCTTCCTTGTTTTTTTTTTTTTTGGACGACCTGTTGCTCCAAATTCGATTCATACTTGCTTTCGTCGCATCACTTTCAATTGCGCTAACGTTGAATATTGTCCACTATTTCTACTCCACAAATACCTTGCTTCATTATATGACCAACGATTGAAAGACTCACAGTTTTTGTAAATCCAACACTGACCGACGGTAGACGACAACCAATTTGATACACACCAATGGACTGGAGAGTTCATGTCAGTCCGAACATCATCTATGGCCCGGGTGCGGTACAAACAATCAGGGACTAGCCCTTGTTGAGTGCGCGTGGCAATGAGAATTTGTAAAAGGGGGAAGAAGAAGAAGAATCAGCGAGGGCTGAGGTTTCTATAGTATTCTTGAGAACAGAACGTATCATCGTAAATGTCTCAAATCAGGGATGGGATGGATCAGTCACCCTCAGAAATCAGTCCAAAGAAGGGGGTTGTTGTTGGCTTCATATACATATATGTATGTATGTATGCTAGCGAATGAACTCTGCTTCAATGAAGGGAGGATAAAAATGTCCAAGGACAGAGGGGAAGTCTTAATTTGTTGCAGACATTACGGACGCGTCGTCAATCGTCTATCCGCCAGGTCACCAAGAATTTCCAACGGCTACATTTGTTTCAATTACGAAAATACAACACTTAGCACACACTACTCAAGTGAGTCTAAAGAAACAAGGGAAGGGTATTGCTCACGCAAAAATCAAACCAACACACTAGTAAAGATGACGGAAAAAAAACAATAAATATTTTTAAAAAAAAATGCAGCACCCACCCCACAATTCTATTCATCTACACCGTCCTCTCATCCAATTCCACAGGCACCTGTTCATACCCCTTCCTCGTCCCATACTTCCACCACGGCACCCATTCCGCCCCCGATCCCAAATACTCCCGCATATTCCCCAAACTATCCACGAAACCACCGGACCAACTACCGTCAACGGTAGCGCCATCTTCAGACATAACACTCTCTTTAGGTCTTCTCCACCATTTCAAAGTCAACGAACTCCCTACAACGCTCACACTCGAAAACGCCATAGCACCTCCCGCAAGCATCGGATGCATATACAATCCCATCGGCAAAAACACACCCATGGCTAATGGAATACCCAAAACGTTATACACGCATGCCCAAATCAAGTTTCTCTTGATCACGCCGAATATAGTTCGAGACAAGTTGAGAGCAGCGACGACGTCGAGCAAATCCGAGCGCATGAGCACGATATCCGCAGCTTCGATAGCGATCGATGTTCCAGATGATAATGCAATGCCGACAGATGCAGCAACAAGCGCTGGAGAATCATTGATCCCGTCTCCAACCATGGCAATTGCATCACCTTCATTCTGGATGATTTCAGTGACTTTCGCAGCTTTACCCTTCGGTGACATCTCAGCGTATACATTTTCCGGTCGAATGCCAACACTGCGAGCAATAGCGTGTGCGGTGGTTTTGCCGTCTCCAGTCATCATGAACACTTCCACACCCATCTTCTCAAGGGCACGAATAGCTTGTTTCGATGACGGTTTCGGTGCGTCGCTGAGGGAAACAGCAAGGATAGATTTAGGGTCCTCGATTCTCTGTTTACCGTTAGAGGAAGAGTTGGCGGAAGAAAGGATGGAGGCGTAAATGACGGTACGAGCAAGTTTCGATTCCTCTACTTCATAAGCTGAGAGAGTGGGTGTGATGAGGTTGACATTGGCGTCAAATTCAGAGGCAAGGTCGATAGCTTTCTCATTTATCGCTCCACTTTCATTGTTCTCTATACCCGCACTCTGTGGCCTCGTTACGAATCTCGCATTCCCGATGAGCAACGTCCTTGTTCGGCCATTACATTTGATCATAGCCTTGACACCTCGGCCAGTGACTGACTCAAAGGCTTCGATCTCTGTCTCCGGAGCATTGTCACCTAGAAGTTCTTTGCCATATACCGCGATAGCTTTCGCAAGAGGATGTTCTGACTTGGCCTCAGTGGCGCTGACCATAGCCATAATCTCTCTCCGACTAGTCACACCATCTGCACAAACATCATCCAAACCCGCATCTCCCGCATAAACCTCTTCATTTTTCATCGTAGTGGTTATAGAAGGCACCCATTGCATCCCGACAACACTTAGCTTGCCCATGGTAACAGTCCCAGTCTTATCTAGCACGACTTTCTTGATACCCTTACTAGCCTCCAGAGCCTTCCCACCCTTTATGAGGATGCCGTTTTTGGCACCTATCCCAGTGCCAACCATGATCGCTGTGGGAGTAGCCAAACCGAGCGCGCATGGACAAGCGACCACAATCACGGAGATACAGAGTTGTAAGCAAGTTCCCAACTTGCTTGCTCCGTGACGATGGAACATCTGAGGCAAATCCTCATCGCTGATGAGTACGGTCAAGATCGCCCATACAAGGAATGTGATCACGGCAAGGGAGACCACGGTTGGGACAAAGAAGCCAGCAACTTTGTCCGCGAAAGCTTGAATAGGAGCCTTGGAGGTCTGTGCGTCTTCAACAAGTTTGACGATCTGGGAAAGGGCTGTATCCTTTCCCGCGCGTGTAACAATCATATCGAAAGTCCCTAAGCCATTCACGGTTCCACCTATCACCGCATCGCCAACCTGTTTGACCACAGGCACAGCCTCACCTGTGATCGCGCTCTCGTCTACACTTGATGAGCCACGGACAACTGTGCCATCGGCGGGCACTTTGTCTCCAGGAACCATTTTAAGGGTATCGCCGACCTCGACGAGCTCAGTGGGTATCCTTTTTTCCTGCGTGCATGCTGGAGCGTCGGTGTAGATTGTGGCCATTGATGGCGCAAGAGCCATGAGATCGGTAAGAGCAGCACTTGTTTTACCCTTCGCTTTATTCTCCAGGTAGCGACCGAGCGAAACGAATGCGAGGAGCATAGTGCTTGTTTCAAAGAAAAGGAACGGACGAAAGTCTGGTGTAGTATTGAACATGGCAGAAACCAGATTGAAGAGAGAGTAAAAGTATGCGGCCGAAGTGCCAAGCATGACAAGGACATCCATAGTAGCCGTACCATGCTTGAGGGCCTTGTACGCTGAGAGGTAAAACTTGGCACCGATCCAAAATTGGGCAGGGGTCGTTATCAAAACAGAGAGGACATCCCCGAGATATATGGCGTTGAAGAGTCGAACGGCAAGGACGTCACGAATGCCAGGTATACGTTTTCCCAACATGGATATGAAAAAGCCCGGTATGGCAAATGCTAAGGACCATAGAAAGCGGCGGCGCCATTCTTTCACCTCCTTTGCTCGTGTAAGAGACTGTATTTGAGTAGCATCCTCCTGATCGGAAAGCATAGCATCGAAGCCCATGTCCTCTATTCGCTCAACCATTTCTCGGGGAGTGATAATTGAACGATCGAAATGAACGGTGCAAGATGACGTCGTAAGTGCAACGGCAACCGACTTGATGCCGGGAACGGCGGAAAGGCCGGATTCGACGGAAGACGTGCAAGAGGCACAGGTCATGCCATATATTCGCAGTTGGATGACGTCTTCTCGGGCAGATGGGATGAGGGTCGCGTCGAAGCCGATATCAGATATTGTCTGTAAGCGAAACTCAATGATGACACAACAATGGGAAAGTCGAGAACGCACGTCGATGAGCTTGGGAATGGTCCACATCTTGGAATCGTACTCGATGACAGCACGTTCGGCGAGGAGGGCGACTTTGATGGAATGGATACCGGGTTGTAGCCGAAGGACACCCTCGATGGACTGTGGCGATGGTCAATGGGACGGTCAGACCGACAGAGGGGAGCACACCTCTACGCAGGACCCGCAGGTCATTCCGTCGACACGAAGGTCACATTTGTCGACGACGGGTGAGTTGTCCATGGGGAGAGCGACAGGGGACGAAGGGAGAGAGGTGCTGCTGTGCCATGGTGAGAGACTTTTGAAGAAGGAGGGCATGTCCCCAGGCCTGTGGGAACGAAAACAAGCGAGAGTCGGAAAGCGCGCCAGTTTGTCAGCGCAACTCGTCACACCCTGTCACACCATGTTCCTCCCGCTCGCTCGCCGCCTCTCAACCGCCGCCTCCGTCAATGCCCAGGAGATAGCCCACTTCTCAAGGCTGTCTGCCTACTGGTGGGACGAGCATAGCGAGTTCCAGTACCTCCACAAATTGAATCCCGTCCGCATGCACTTTGTCCGACACAAGATCCTCGAATCTGCCCGTGACGACGGCGCAGACCCTGATCCCGCTCGCGTCCTCGCCGGCTTGAATATCCTCGACGTAGGCTGTGGAGGAGGGCTCTTGTCCGAGGTCTGTCGTAGCATGTTGGATGCCCCCTCGGTCTTGAATTCGAGTCACTTAGAGTCTTGCCCGACTGGGTGCTAATACTTTGGGTATCGACGCGTCAGAACAAAATATTGGGATCGCTCGGCAGCATGCCTCTACTGATCCGAAACTCGCGCCCTCATCCCTGGTTTATCAACACACCACAGCCGAGGCACTCCTCAAGCGACCGAAGCGTTTTGATGTCGTGTGCTCAATGGAAGTCTTGGAACATGTTGACAATCCCGCGTCATTCCTCTCAACTTGTGCTGAACTCCTCAACGTCATTAAACTCCTTCATCGCTCGCTTTTCTTACTGACCAATATAAATAGCCTGGTGGCCATTTATTCCTCTCGACAATATCCCGAACGCCACTTGCATACTTCCTCACAATATTTATGGCCCAAGACGTTCTCCGAAAAGTCTCTCCAGGCACTCACACGTTTGACAAATACATCAAGCCCACAGAACTAATCCAATTCTTCGAAACATACTCTTCCCCCACGCCCCAGGCACCAAACACAGAAGGAGAACCGGTTTCTCTCGCCGAGTCCCTTAAGACCAGTACTCGACCTTGGATTACTTCTCATTCGGCTTCCTATATCCCACGTACTCAGGCCGAAGTTCGAGGCCTTATTTATAATCCACTCTTTGGTGACTGGCTACTCGCCCCGAGAGACGCATGGGGATCTCTAGAGTGTAATTATGTGTTCTGCGTTCGCAAACCCAAAGACACAGAGATATAAATAAATCATATCTTTAACACGCCCAACTCAAGCGAACTGATTGGCTTGTAGAATGTCTGCGACCCTGTGTAGAGTGAGCTACTTGTGAGATTGGATGAGACGAGGGTCAACCATTGTCAGTATACGCTGAGTTCATTGGGCGGGACAATCCCAGCAACAGAAAGCATAAATATATTAATTTAGTGACAAATCTATCTAATGGAATGGCTTGGTACATATATGATACATCGAAGTTGACTTTGGGAACCACCACAGAAGCATATTGGTTGAACAAAAAGAGTGGCGTGCATTTGCATTCGGCAAGAATGGGATAGGGTTGATGAGGTTGGTTACGGGGAGATTGGATGAAATCTCTTCGTCTTCTGGCAGACAACAACCCTCGGATGGTGGGAGATCTTGGGTGACGTTGAGCGGCGAGGGAGGTGAAATGACGATTGGGACGGGTTCGGGAGTTGCGACAGAAAATACGTTTTTGGTGAGCTTGTCCATCTCCAACATACTCAACTCGCATTCCTTCGGTGCAGGTACAACTTCCTTCTCCATTTCACGATCATCGCCTTTCTCTCCAACAAACTTCCAGTTCCCTTCTTCATCAATAGTATATGAAACAGGCTCAACGTTGACGGCTGTGCCCGAGACTGATGTCGCTTCAGAAGATGCACTCTTCACCTCGATGGGAATCCGTTCTATGGGAGTAGGCATCTCTTCGACCGGCGAGAGGATAGTTGGTACGATAACCGACGCTGTATCAGATGGGGAATCATGAATTTGCAAGCCAAGCGAGGGTTCGGTAGACAAAGACGATGAATGAGCTTCAGCCACTTCTAAAACCGGGACTTGCTCTTCCTCTCCAGCCTTAGCTTCCGCTTCTCGATTTCCATCAAACCGAACTTTATTGTTTGAAACCTTCCTAGACCGCTCGTATCCAAGATCAAGAGCAGTACTAGAAACTACAGGGGGAGGAAAAGGTGTCAAACGGTCAAGATCCACAGGTCGACTCGAAGTCGAATCAGAAGACGACCTTGGTCGAGGCGAGTGTGATGTCACGTGCGGGAAATGCATGCTGCTGCCGAGTCTGCGAAGCGACTTCTTCACCTTGCTTACCACCTTGTGTGGCATAACCTTCATCGGTGAACCCGACGGCGAAGGCGAAACGTTACTACTCGTCGTAGTTACCGAAGGTGTCATTGTCGACTCTCTGTCAATGGCCGACGATTCAGATGATGACGTTGTAGAAGCAGCCGAGGAGGATGATTGCGAACTTTGAGAATAGTGATGTCTCAATGACGATGACAGCGAGCGCACTGAACGAAGAGAAATCGTTCGAAGTCGATGCTTCGGTTCTGGTTTGACCTTTGTCGGCGTTTCGGATAATGGGCGGTCAATGGATGAAGAAGAAGTATCAGACGACGAGTCTGTAGACAGCGACGCAATATGCACTGCAGGCGCGCGTTTCGTAAAAAGAGATGTCGTCCGTTTCCTGGAGGAGGGTGGGGCCGACTGTGAAAATGGACTGAGTTTATGCAGTTTGTTGCGAGTCCTCGGTGTCTTAGGCGCAGTCTCAATCTCCTTCTTTCCAACCACTTCTCCTGTCTTCTCTACCGACTTTTTCTCCTTAACCTTCTCCCCTTTAGTAGTCCGCGTCAACGACTTGGGCGACGAAAAAATTTGAGGCATCTTTTTACTGGTTTTGTTAGAACAATTGCAACACTGAGTGGCTAGTAGCCCACGAGGCCTAGGCAAGCAAATAACAAGGATACCCAAGTATTTCAGCCAAAAAAAAAAAGGAGTGTGGGTTTAGTGAGGATAGGATGAGGGCAGTCACGCTCCTTTATATACCTCAGGGCCAAAACGCCGCCGCTCAGGCCAATTAATTAACGAAACTATACCCTTACGGACAACACAAAAGCCTGTCAGCCGAGGACCCTACATTCGTGCCAAAATCCACCGATTGGAGGCCAACACGTTGCCGAAATGGAACGCGACAAAGGCGTGGTGTCCTCGCCTTCCAGAATCTAAAATCTTATTGTTTCAAATATGCAACACCGTCACTTCCGGCCGGTAACTTTGATACCGGATGAATCAGAAAGGTAGAATGTCACAGCCCAACTTACGAGAGTATGAAGAGCTTCTGCATATTGAAGTGTTATCGATGGCATATCGTCGCTGATTTGTGTCGCTGACACGTTTCTTCCATGCCGTCTCTCATGCACCTCGGTCAAGCGTGTACGTTGTTTGTTTAATTTACCCTGCAGGGTAAGCGGATTATCTCCCCATTAACGACCTCATCAGCGAACAGTTGTCAATAATGCATAATAAGTATGATCACATTAATAACGTTCGTACAAGTGACAATGAGCGATTAAGATCGCAGGGAGAAAAAGTTGGAAAAAGCTCGATAACACAGTGGATGAAAATGCAAAGAGCAAACCCGGTAAAATACTCTCTCCACAAATGAGCGCTACGTCTGTCGATTGAGCACGTAATCAGTCAAGTCCTGCCACCCTAGATTTTTATAAAAAAAGAGAACATCAGTCAATGCGTGGTCATTCCGGACGATAAAGGTAAAGTGACTCACCCCCACCAACACGGCACATTACTTTCTTAACTCCCTCTCCTCGTCTATTCACCGACGTCAACTTGAGTACAATATTCTTACTCCCCAGCATAGTCGAAAAGCTATATTTGGCTTGAATATCCTCTCCTTCTTTCACTTTTCTCAGCGGCGGGTCAAGCCTTTCCACTTTAAATCCATGTGCCAATGAATTCAGCACTCTCGCAACCTCCACATCTAGTGGATCCTTCCAATTGACTGGTATATATTCATGAGTTGGTGCGCCACTCTGCAGCCAAGACTCAATCAACAGCGACGTAGCGGGGGTATGTGCACCAGCACGTGAAGTAGATCTAGAAGGTGCCCGGCTGCTCTGACCATCTCTGAAACTTGAAGGCGGTAGCCTCGGAATTGGTGGCCTTGATGTTGATCTCTTCCCAGAAGAAGAGCCAGAAATAGACGCTTGCATTGGTCTAGCGCGCAATGAGCCGAGAGATCCAATCTCTGGGGTCTGTGCTCTCGCTAGTTGCCCCCTGGGGGATATTCTAGACGTTGGACTTTCCAGTGGACCATACCTTGACATGGAAGTCGAGGGCCTTGAAGGCGTTGAAAATTGAAGGCTAGGTACTGGTATCTTGGACCGGCTAGGAGGTCTTGGGGGTTGCCCAAAGGCGGACGCGTCGCCCATTCCAGAGATTGAGAATGTAGGAGATAAGGAAGATTCGTCTTCTATCGGTAAGCCTTCTACAACACCCGTTGATACAGAGCGAAGAACCTTGGGCACGGGTATATGACTAGGAGTTTTGGGCCTTGGTCGCGGTGTGTTTGCAGTAGCGAGAGCATGATTCTGTGAAGGAGTTTGTGGACGGGATGGAGACCGAAATGTAGGTAAAGGAGGGGGGACATAGAGGTGCGATGGTGTCGTTGACGATGAAGTGATGGGCGACCACGGTCTCGATGAAGTCATAGATGCCCTGGATAAGCTCCTCCGATACGATGCGGATAAGTCTGGATAATTCCCAGAAGCTGAAGGAGCCCTTGAATGAGGTATGCCTCTCGCTATGCGTGATTTGTCTTCAGGTTCCACTTTCGTCGAACTGTTCCATGTGGGTTTCTGGGGCCCTTTGCTTTTGTCGGTAGAGCTGGCTTCAGGTTTGGTGAACGTCCTGGGTGAAGTCTGAGGCGTAAGACTTTGGCTGTATTTGTGTGCGGGGCGCTCAGGTGTCATAGGAGAAGGTCCGACATCACTCGCTCGTGTCGAGGAAGACAAGCTTATTTTCTGGCTCTTCTTGCTATTGGGAGGTGGTTCGGAAGATGGGGTACGCGATATCTTGCTCTTGTTTATAGAAAGAGGGGTAGTGGAGGTTCGGCTGCTATTGGTTAGTTTGCGCAACATTCGTAAAGGCGACATGGACCCAGAAATAATGCCACTGGCGCTGGGTGCTCTAGCCATGCGATGTCCACTTGGCGGGGTGGCGAGGTATCCATTCTTCGATGAAACACTTGAATCAGCTTCACTGGATGCATCGCCAGTCAAGAACAACCGGCGGACGTTTTCCATTTCAGCGTCCGTACGCGTTATCCTTTCCCGCAAATTCCGCCATTTCTGTGCTGATTCTGCATGCCGTCGAAGCGTCTCGCCATTCTTGGTCACGCGTTCCTGGACACCTTTGTCGATAATAGAAAGAACTTTGGATGTAGCTGGCATATAGTGCCTGAAAATACGAATGAGGGGAAATGTGGGGAAAACGAAACGAAATCTAGACCGACTTCTTTTTTGCTTCATAAGAATCCTGCAGCGAATTGAAGACTTCGAAAGTAATAGCGGGTTTGTCGCTCCGACTTGACGCAAGTGATGTTTGTGACATTGAAAGGGCGTTTTCTGGACCCTTACGATAAAACTGGAAAATGAAATCTTGACAACGATTGACAGCCTTTTCCAGACTCGACATCATTCCATCTGCCTGGTCTGTCACTGTTCGAAATACAGTCAACCACTTGTCCTCTTTAAGCTCTTCTCTCAAGACCTGGGATTCCTTCTGCACAGCTTCCCATTCTCCTAGAAGCGTTGCATGTTTGCGCAGAAGAGCAGCTCGCTCGTTTGATTCTTTGGTTACCGTGGAGGATACAGTGGGAGTTGTTGAGTTTCTGAGAAGGGGATCAAGGGTGTCATTTATAGATTTGATGCCGTTCGCCACAGAATCGAGTTTCTCGTCCATAGCTGCCAGAGACTGGTCTATTATAGTTGACGTATTTGCACTATCGCCTGACGAATGGGGCTTGTGGCGGAGTTCTTGTATCTCTAAAAGAAATCACGGTTGTTGGGAATGTCAGGCAAGACATGCGGACTGTTAGCTCACCGAAAGTACGCGCTTGTATGTCGGAGATGGCGTAGGAAAGTTCCGTCATATGAGTAGAGATCGCTAGTAACTGGAGGTCGCTGCTCACGAATGATCAGAATGGTCAGAGGTGTATGAACACAGGAGAGCATACCCTAGCTCGACGGTCCTCTGCTTGACAGTGACAGTGGCGTTCTCTGAATGCCAGTTTTATCCATGAGTCCGTGGGTCGACAGACAAGAAAGATGAAATACCATCTTCGCCTGAATTGAGGGAGTCACTGGATGATGAGGGGGATGGATGACCGGGGGGATCCGCTGGGGACGGGGGAACCGTGACGAAGTCCGTGGAACCCGAGAAGGATGAAGAGGAGGAGAGCGAGGAGGAGACTCTGAGGGAAGTCATAGTGCGGAGCGTCGTCGAGGAACCGCCGTCGTCTGTGCCCTAGACGCGGAGGCCTGGTGCTGCGGAGAGAGTGAGAACAGGGTATCGGTGCCCAGCCGGCTGGACGCGACAGCGACGGTTCCTCGCAGCGAGAGAGCGGGAATGAGTCAAGTGTAGCGTTGGGCGGGACAGGCTTGTGGCGGGTCTGGTGCTCACTCGGTTTGATCAACCAATTCCTGGCGCTTCACACGCTCGCATTTCCAGTTCATTCCATTGTATTACTCTCTACTCTAAGGTATCAATAGATTCCAGGTATAAACTTGTACTTCACTATCTCGCAGTATCTCTCCCAGTCCTTCCCGTACTTGATCGCACATCTGCCAATCTGTCAGTCGAATGCCCACCTCCGATCATCACACATCACTTACCGCTCGAAGTCTCTTGAACATCTGTGCACGAGCACTGTGATGAAGAACACAGGGTAAAAGTAGGGTATGATCGTCGTTGTCCCGATAACCGCTGCCCACGTCAAACTCATTGTAAAATCAGCGACATAGTTCGGCTTGCGGGAATATCTCCACCATCCGCTCGTAAGCAGACGATTGCCATGAGCAGTCTGGATAAACGTCGGATTCGTGACCGTATGCCATGGAAGCTGAGGGAATGTTTTCCGGAAAGTCAACACTCCCTGGGTTTGCATCTTAAAGTGACTCTTCTGTGCCATTGATGTGTCCCAACTGTCCATGAACGCATGAGTCAACCATCAACAACTGGCTCGAATAAATCTCACATGTAGTAAGCCGTAAGCAGCATAGTGAAGATCACCACATAGCCGAGGGTAGAGAAACGGTACACAGAAGGGTCATGAGAAGCCATAAACACAACTGAATACACATAAGACTATAATGGATGTCAGCAGAACTAGATCAAGAAAACGTCACTAAGACATACAAAGGGAACGCCAGCAAAATTCCAAAAGATAACCATGAAGCCCCATTTCTCATGGTACATGTCCCAAGTTTGAGGAATGCATTCTTCACCCTTGGCACTAGAACGAAATAAGTCAACACCAAGAAGATACATATTCCGGTGACATACCAAGCATTAATGTAAAGACCAGTAGCAAGGCACATAAATAACATATTCTAGAAGCTTGTAAGAAGGCGGAGTAAACCGAAATTGAACTGAGGCAACTTACGGGGGTAACGTATCCAAGGGTATCATATTGCTTGCAAGCACCAGAAACAGCAAGGTAGAAAACGATGACCCAAGGAATGCGAACCTCGGCCCACATCTTCAAATCAACAGGACCGAGGCGCGGGTTGAGGGCAGCTCCCATAAAGAAATCATAAACGAAATTTCCAGACATACGAATCGTAGTCTTCGTGGCAACAGCATGGAAATAGGTGATGAAAGAGACTCCGAAACCGTAGATCATGCCTACAGTCATAAGATGACCGTAATTGTCAATAATTTGGGTGAGGCGGAAGACACCAGTCCAATGGAGAGCAAAAGAAATAACAATGGTGGTGTACCAACATTGAAGGGCGTTGCAGTTGTACATGAGGGTCTTGTATCCAAGGGAAGGAACGGGAAGGCCTTCTTGTCTGAAGCCAGGGAGAACCCAGGCAATGAAGAGCTGGAAGAAGAAAAATCCGGAATACACTTTCCACGCGTAAAGATTGGGACTGGCATCCTACAGACCGTTCGAAACCTTGAGCAACTCCTCAAAAAAGTTCTACACTGACCTTTTGAATATGACCCCACATTGTGAGCAAGAATGGTTGAATATCATCCACCGAAGTTGGATACACGATTTTGCCATCGTAGAACCACAAGCAAATCCACAAGTAGTACATTAAAACAGGGAAGCCAGTGATGATGGCTGCCACACCCCATGGACCACCGAACTCGAAGCTGTGCGGTACATCAATATTTAAATTACAAAAGCAAAAAGACGCGTCCGTACGTTTCGTGCTGGTCCAGACGTTTATCGGCAGCTCTTCCTGCCTCCGTTATAACAACGTTGCCGTTGGTCGAGCCATAGTTTTTAGGGTTTGGGGATCGTTGTCGCAGACCATTCGTTTCCATGCCTGCTGTGATGGGTGGAAGAATGGGGAAGAATGGAGCGTGAGTGCAGACAAGCTCGCATTTTTATAAATTTCGGTCGAACGACTTCGATGACTTCCAAAAATGGACTAAGCAGTGACCCGGTGATTACCGGGAACATTGGTGATGCCGCCAGATGCCGGTGCCCTTACCCAATCCACCACTCAGCCTCCTTCATTCACTCCCTCATCTACCTTTGTTCTTTTTATGCAATAGACATGGCTTCTTCTGTTTTTTACAAGTTCAATTCGCAGAGGAACGAGTCACGAATAACCTTCGATGGCACTGGTATATCTGTCTTCGAACTCAAGCGAGAAATTATCCTCGCAAACAATATGAGTAAGGCGAATGACTTTGACTTGTATGTATATGACGCCGCGACGAGGCAAGGTGAGCGGACCGTGCATTCCCCTCTGCACACGCTTAATGATCCCGCGTTCTAGAATTCAAAGTTGACTCGACAATTATCCCCCGGTCATCCTCTGTCGTCGTAAAGCGAATGCCTGCTGCCCGACCAGGCAAAGGGAAAGCTTCATTCTATGTTTCAGGTGTTACGCCCGCAGTACCAACCTCAGAAACGGTGCAGCGATCCGGAGGTTCATCTGGTGCAACATGGCACAAGGGAGCAATGTCAAAACGATTCGACGGTAAAGAAGAAACGCCAATACCTATGAACAAGAGCTCTACCCCGGTACGCTTCCAGTCTCCTTCTTGTCTGCCGACTTTTCCTGACAGTATCTGAAAGCAACCTGTTATATCCAATAACATAACTAAAGAGGACGAAGCAGCGGCTATGGCGGCCATGTTCCAAGCCCAGACAGCCAACTGGGAGGAGACGCAAGAAAAGATGTCACAGTTGGTGTTGCCCCCTGGGGCTATCTGTTTTCTACGTAGTAGTCCACTTCTAATGAACATTGCTTTTGGTTTCTCCCCATCCCCCTTGGACTCCCTCGCATACGTGTATGAATCGAAAACAGTGCACAACGAATTTACTCAGCTCATCGAGGAGGTGCAACTCAGCGAGGAGGGAAAACGTTCACACCGCCTCATGCGGATCGACCACTCCCTCCAAGCTATGTTTGCTATCGTTGCGGTAAAAAAGGTGAGGGATTGGTGCTTTTGATAAATGCTTCAACTTACATTGTATCTAGGTCATTGGATCCAAGACTGTCCAACAAACAACGATCGTGAATTTGATAATCGCCCACGCATCAAACGAACAACAGGTATTCCACGTAGCATGTTGAAAGCTGTAGAAAACCCTACTGGCGATATCGGCCAAGGAGTCATGGTCACTCCCGAGGGTGGTTATGTCGTAGCACAACCGGATCTGTACGTATTTTTTCTCCAACCAGACATTGTTTCATCTTTGATTCTTTTCAAGCGCTTCTTGGCAAAAACAAGTATCTCTCCGTGCAAAAGGTTTGACAGTAGCAGAAGTACGCGAAAAGACTCCTACAGACCCATCCATCGCTTGTCCGATTGACAATAAACTCTTCCGTGATGCTGTCAAAACCCCATGTTGCGGGACAAACTACTGTGAAGAATGCATCCAGACACATTTACTCGAACGGGACTTTGTTTGTCCTAACTGTTCGAAGAAAGTGCCATCATTGGATAAACTAATAGTGGATAAAGCGATGCGTAACAAAGTTACAGATTATATCGAGAAAGCTATCGAGGAAAGTAAAAGGGAAGGAGTTGAAGAGGGCTTAAGCAACAGGGAAGGGGAGTCGTTAAGTATTTACCAAGTAAGTATTCGTCTTGACCTAATGCATTTTCTTGACACGTTTGCTCGCTAGGCCACTGGCACGCCCGAGAATATATTGGATCAAGATAACCTCTATTCCGACACCCAACCCGACCCAACACTCGCTGAAATGACTCAGCTAGTCGACAGCATTCCCCAGCTCCAAGCTCAAATATCTCAACTTTCCTCCATGCTCCAAAACCCATCTCTCCCAAGTCAAGTACGAATGCAAACCGAAATGCAATATCAACAACTCCAATTCCAACTCAACAACGCTCAAACTTTTGCCGCATTAGCAGCTGCTACATCGATGCAACAGCAGGCAGCCGTAGCGAACTTCAGCATGAATATCGGCGTGACTGGGATGGGTATGACAGCTAATGCCGGAGGAAGTTCTGGGACTACATTTCCGAATCAACAAGTACAACCTGGACCGGAATCGGCTTATCAGCGCCTGGCCGTGAATAATAGGAGGAAGAATTTAAAGAGGGAAAGACCATCAGATTTTCTTGAGGTAGGTGGAGAAGATAAGAGGCGTCATTGGGAGTGATCGATGCCTCATCGGTAGGAATACGATGATAGTTTTTTGTAAAACAAGAAATTATGCAATTTGAATAATATTGGGACAGTTATCATGATCTTCCGGGCAAATTATAAAAAAAAGACATGCATTTATATTTAAGACCATGCATATTTTCTTTTTAAAAAATTCCTTCGTAAATATTGCTATCTCAACCACAGCATCAGCACCACTTATGAACTGAGAATAGGAGTCCGGCCCGGTGCCTTTTCTGTTCTCCTGAGCAGCGTTTGCTGATAGTTCTCCCATGTGGAAATGAGCTGTAAAAAAATCCAATCAGTCTATTGTGCGCTAGCAGATAACCAAACTTACTTCTTTCTGCCGGGCGATCATTCCCTCTAAGAATGCATGGAACGAATCCTTGAAGTCATCAATCCTTTCCCGCTCAAATCGTGCCATCTCCTGTTTGACCAGCTTAGACACCTGTTCAAATTCAAGTTTACATTCCGATGCCCTTCGCTCAGCCTGTATCTTTCATTGGCCGAATAATCTTTCGATGATGAAGAATTCAACGCACCTCAGCAATTTGCTGTAGAGAATAACTCATCCTATCTCCCTGATTTTGTCCCTGCGCTTTATTCTTCTCGTGAGACTTCTTCAACCTCAATAGCTCGCTCTCGGAATGTTTCCATTGGTGATATGTCCGTATCCTCGAACTGAAAGCCAGCTGAAACATATCAGTCATTCACAGAGTAACGAGGTAACGAGAGGAGACTCACGCGGACAGAATTGATGAGACGAGAATACTCATCCGATGTTGCCAAAATCGTCACCATGTCCTGATCCGACTGAATCATTTGAAGTTCTTGTGCTTTTCGTTCAACATCCGCAAGACCGGAGAGGGACTGAGAAAGTTGGGCGCCGACGTCGGAAGAAGCAAGATCGCTTATGGCCTGAGCAAATTCCCCATTGACTAGTGCTAATTCTTCAAAGGTCCAGGTGGGAATCCAATATCTGACGTTGAAAACCGAGCTCACCTTGACGTTGTTTTGCTACCATTTCAATTGCTCTGACAAGACTTTTAAGCTGAGACTCGAGACTATCTAAGTAGCCCTTTTGTCTATCAAACCACTGGGACAAGAACATGAGACTTGGCTTTGTTCAATAGAGTCATATACCTGCCTCGTCAGTTTCGCTGAAGCGAGGTCCAGTAAGTGATTGGCCAATGCTGGCAATCAGACCGCCCCGATCATGCGCCGAATCCGTCTTCCTGTGCTTCATCTACCAATGTCCCATGAGCTTCATCGGATGAGACGCGGCCTACGTTTATACGCACATCCAAAGCAAATGTATCACTCTCCAAGAAGAATTTCAAATCCTCATCTTTACTTAACACTGGATGACTCGCAATTTTTTGTATGCATTTCTCAAGTCCTAACCTTCGCTGCCGCACAAAGGTATCATCAAACCTCCCAAGAATATTTTTCTCGGGCACGGGGGGGACGACCACGCCTGGATTGTTATATTGAAGGGCTTCATAAAGCCAGAGGAAGTCGGAATAACGACGAAGAACTGAGAAAGAAGATTTCTGGTACAAGGGAGATGTTGTCTAGGGGAGAAGAAGGGTGAGCACATATGATTCAGGAGGGTGAGATGGTGCGTACGCGGGTATGCACTGTGTACATCGTGAACGAACGAATGGGGTCGCCGACTTTCTGAGGATCGTCAACGGAAATGGAAAAAACCGGTGGGATGTCATTTCTACCACTCATTTGCATACTCAACATTTTCTGCATTCATGTACATGATGAATCACATTGCTGGTAGGACGATAATGAACATACCGCTCTGCCGAGATCTTCACTTTGAATCTTACTCAATGTTTGGCTGATGGGTTTATCATCGTCACTATCGTCGTCGTCCTGACCCTCTGGTAACCTTGCGTCTTGTTCGTTTCGTTCATGATCGTGATCATGGTCATGGTCAGACGCTGAGTGTGGTTCTGTTGTTGATTCTATCGTTGTCGCTGCAAACAGTTCAGGCTCTCTTGGCCGTATGGTTGCAATCTCATTAAAGCTGGAAGGTGGCGAGTCTCGACTTTGTCTGAAGCCTGATAGCTGAGTATCGGAATGAGGTTCATGATCGTCGTCACTCGCATGCGCAGCCAAATCCAAAGGATCGTTTAAGACAGGCTCTGCTACTTTCTCCACCTTTGGAGAGGCGAGTACAGAGGATGGTTTATTCCCAGATTCGAGACTCAAGCGTTCTCGCGGAGATTCGAACGAAGGGTTATATGCATCAACCGCAGGCAACGAGCTGTAGACGTCATCGGGCTGGGTACGGAAAAAGTGGGATGCCCATGGATCTGGCGAGGATGACCTGTCGTCGCTGAAATGGCTTGCAAAAGGATTGTCTTCGAGAGCGCTTTGTGAAGGGAGAAGATCGTCAAAGCTGTCCATGGGTTAAGGCAGGCGCAGTATCCGTAATGAGAAAGTATTTCTCAGGCGTGCGAGAAACAACACCAAATACCAGGGAGAAGTTTCGATTTGGCTGAGCCTATGTATTTCCGACTTTAGATGCCTTTTCTCCTTCTTCTTTTATATGGAACAGGTGTCAAAGGGACGACTAGTCATCTCTCGTGCAGCAACCTACTGCAGACACTTGCATCACTCGCACATAACTCCGTGTGACATTTTGGTTTTGACAAAACATACGCTGCCATACGTGACACGTTATCATTCCTGGAAAACTCGTACATTTTAAGTTGTGACCTCTGCCAACGCACAAAGGCCGACCAGTTGGGTTTGAGTTGGGCCACCGCATCCCTATCTGTCCCTGACGGTCGTTTCCGATCAATGACAATTGATCATGATTCGTTGGACCTGAAGAGGATGGTTGCAATCATGTGCTCAGATTGACAGCTGAGATCGTCTTGGCGTAAACATTAGACTTGCCCCACGCTCACTGCCCGTGATCTCGCAATTCTGTTCTTCGATATCGATAACTGGTTCTACGAAAACGGAGTAACAAATGAAATCATTTCGGACAGAGATGTACCTTCCTTTCGCGTTTCTGGAAACATTTGCATGAGCTGCCTTTCATCCTCAGACAGACGGATAATTAGAACGCACAAAGAAGACATTGAATCAGGCATTACGCAGTGCGGTGGACAAGCATCACAACGGCTAGGTCAAGACTGCCACGTATCTGTTTATACATCATGAACAGCAAAAATGCGTCCACGGGCTACTCTGGTTTCAACTCCGGCTCGGCCTCCCCCCTCATTCCACCCATCGTTACCGAATATCAGATGCTGCGGTTGAGACCCAAATACACTTCTCTGAAAGAATAGCTCGCGATGTTAGTACTGCCGCTGATAAGCTTTTGGAGAGCAAAACAAACGTGAGCCGACGATGCTGCCTATGCTGTGGGCGATAAAGTGTTGTTGTCAACCAAAAAACCTCAGCTTTGATGAATCCCTCGAGGCTTGTACCGTTATCCCCAACTCGCAAATTACGAGCCAAGTTTATCGGACCTTTCACGGTTATGGCTTGTGATATGGCACTGAGCACAATAACTTCAGATTTACCTGTCCCTGACCTCAAGTGTCGCACCTTCTATTTCTCGCTCGTGAAACCCTACACGCTTTTGTTGACGACGTCTCCAACGATAACATCCCCATACCCGGTTCTCCCTCAACCACACGTCCGCAGTCCCCCCTCCAAAGATAACCAAATCCGGGGTAAGACATTACATTAAGGAAATTGTGGCACACCAAAAGAGCGGTCGGCGGTCGCAGCTTTCGTTCTTAGTCCGTTGGGACGGTTTTTCGGAGGACCATGATGAGCGGAAAACGTTCTCATCTCTAGGTCTAAAGCATGCGCGCGCACTGGATGATTACCTCAAGCTGCGATGTAGTGATTTTTCAGAAGGGGGAGAGTGTAAGCAGCTTCTTTCAACTTACTAACTATTCCATTAATAAACTGATATAAGAACTATGTACTCGCCGTCATTAACTAATACTTGCTTCTTTTCTTCATCTTCGATATTGTACGATACGCGTATCCTTCCTCTTGACTATACACTACCGACCCGGAGAATACTCTGTTCTTGTGTGGGTCTAAGTCTCTTCGTTGTGGGAATCGCAAGATGGTGTTCCGTTGACAGTCCTTAAATTATCCATCAAGGAACCAGGTTCATTTTTGTCCAATTTTTGTCTCTCTTGGCTATTTTTGCCACTCAAACATTGCCCAGATTTTCGCGTCCTGGATGTACATACTTATATATTGTCACTCTATGCGGATAGATATCCGAGCGACATGGAGTGGGAACGGCAGAATGTATGTACCAAGAATGGACCTGGTGTGTACCCAGTATATACACTCCCTGGTGCCGGCCGGTGATGTCTCTTCGCGCCACTGAAAAGTTGTGATTGACGTGTGCCCTTTCTTGTAGGGGTAGACAAAGAACCTCTTTTCTTCATAAAATCCTTTTGCTGCAGAGTTTCAGCGCTTGCCACTACGGCACGAAGGGGCGTTCAATCAGGGGTTGCCCAGGCTAAGAATACTTGCAACTCTATACACACGATGGTCACGAGGAGTCAACTAATGGAGTGTGTGGTAAAACTTTGCCACTTCTATGCCGCCGACAGCAACAGATGATGTTATTTTGATCTAACAGGGGTTTGAATTCCCATCTCGCTTATTTCAAAATACATATCCCCAGGTTTCTCCAGGTTTTCCTTCCGGAGTTCCGGGAATGTAGTATCCACACGGTGCACCATCCATTGCACCATTTAACTGACAGACCGGTCACGCCCACATATCAATGTGAAGGACTATATGTAGCCGGTCCCGCTCAATTTGCATCCGGATCCCCCTCATTTCCCCAAGTCCAACATGTCCCTCGAAGAAGAAAAGTCCGACTCGCCTGCTCGCTCATCCCAGGATAAGGAGAAGGAAGTCTTCTCCGAGCAAGAAGACGTCCACAAGGTCCCCTTGTATAATCCGCATGTTGATATTAGTGGAGTAGACGAGCGAAAGCTGCTGAGAAAAATCGACTGGATATTGATTCCGTGGTTGTCATTGCTGTACCTGGCAAGTTTCTTGGATCGAACGGCCATTGGCAAGTAAGTGGAATACCACACTTAGCGCTCTCACCTTCTGAACGTCATCACAGTGCCAGGGTAGGATAATACGACACTCCTAGAGAACGCAAGCTCATCCCCCTCTCATTAGTTATATCACATGCAAGATGACCTACACATAGACGATACTCAGTATCTTCTATCGTTGACGGTAATACGGTTCGATTAAGCACACGAATAGCAACTCATACGTCGTCGCAGATATTCTTCTTCAGCTATGCTGTATTCGAGGTCCCTTCGAATGTTTTTTTAAAGCGACTCCGGCCATCATTATGGCTCTCCGGTTTGATGCTGCTCTGGGGCATCGCGATGGTAAGCCCAGGCCAAACCAATTATTTCCCGCGTTGATAATGCCATACTTACACGCCATTTAGATGGCGCAAGGTCTCGTGACAAACTATGCAGGTCTTTTGGGTTGGTACTTTATGGCCTGTTACATCCTTCCATTAACGGCATGCACCACGTAGGTACAAGATGGACGCTTGGAGTATTTGAGGCTGGTCTTTTCCCAGGTGTCAACTATTATCTCTCCTGGTAAGCCGCGCTGAGGCTTTTGCATTCGTAGCTGTACTTATAAGATTACAAAATCCAAAGTTGGTACAAGCGCTCCGAGTTTGGTATTCGGGCGGCAATTTTCTTTTCCGCCGCAACAGTTTCTGGCGCATTTGGTGGTCTGTTGGCGGTACGGCATACACTTCTTGATTCACACCCTTTTTGAAAGTTCTTCATAGGCTGCCATCTCAAACATGGATGGAATTGGTGGCAAGGCTGCTTGGGCCTGGATTTTCAGTCAGTAGAATGATTATCAATAACTTTCTGCTTACTGAACTTGATTCACCAGTCCTTGAAGGACTTGCCACTGTTTTGCTCGGTGTATTGTCTTTCTTTATCGTCCAGGACTTCCCGGATACCGCGAAGTTTTTGACGGAAGCAGAACGAACAGTCGTTATCAGACGTCTTCAAACAGACGATCAATTTAGCGCTGCAGGCGAAACATTACGCTGGAAGTATATCTTCCAGAGTCTAATGGATTGGAAGACTTGGGTCGGCAGTGGGTGTCAAGTAGGTAAATTGATATTCGTGAGCTGAGATGTTTTTTCGATTGTAGTGATGGCCTATACAGGCTGTGATGCAGCCCTGTACGCCTTTGCCCTCTTCTTACCCAGTATCATCAACAAAGTGAGTTTACTACTCACTGTTACCGATTGAATGGTCCTAACTCATGTGAATCAGCTTGGTGAGATCTACCAACGTGGATAAGATAAAGACGGAGAAGTTAACCTGTTTAAATAGGGTTCAAAGCTACTCCAGCCAATCTCCTTACAGTCCCAGTTTACGTCTTCGCTTGTATTGTGACTTGTACGGTCGGGTTCTGCGCCGATAGGTATGGGAACAGAGGGTACTTCAATATGGCTTTCTTCTGCCTAGGTACGTCACCGCGAACATGATGGAGGACGACGATGCTCAGAAGGATACAGGTGCTGCCGGATATATCATTCTAATCTCGTCTCGCAATGCCGCCCTCTCGTACTTCGCTGTCTATATGGCTACTTGGTGAGTTAGATCTCCCTAATTGCCGAAGAACGCTGAGATTGAACCATGATTCTAGCGGTATCTATCCCGTCATTCGTGAGTCTTGCGCTTGCTCTTTTTCTGATTGATTCTCAGGGTATATAACTCGTCTATAGCGAACACAATGTGAGTTTATAGTATTCGCTCCGACGCAGCCACCTAAGTTCTCACGCCGTTCTAGTGCCTGGGTGTCGAATAATGTCGAAGGTAGTTATAAGCGGAGTGTAACACTAGCGATGGTTATCAGTTTGTGAGTCATTTCATAATTTTTTTCTTTGAGAATCGGTCTGAACGGTATGACGCAGTGGCAACATCAATGGTGCCGTCAGCTCCAACGTCGTATGTGTCTTCTTGAATCATCTATGATCCATACGATATGAGCGTACTTTTCTTAGTACCGTGCGAGAGATGCGCCATGGTATCCCCTCGGACATGGTAAGCTTTCCTGCCATATCAATTTAATCTCATTTTACTCATGTCATTTTCCCCCGTCTACCTTAGGCCTCGTCTTAATGTACATTGGGTTAGGACTAGTGTCTAACATCATCATGCTCTTCTTCCTCCGACGCGAAAACGCAATCCGTGAAAGAGGTGAAAGAGATGAAGTTATTGGGGATGGCACTGTTTTCGATGAAGACAAAGCTAAGAAGAACGGAAAATTCGCGACCGTATCGGACGCCAAGAGAGAAAAGGGCGATGAGTGGAGTGGATATAGATACGTACTTTGAATTGTTAGTAATCCTGTATCCCGGTGGTAGATAAGAACGCATACGCTTATTATGTTATGTTACGATCCGGTCTTCGCTATTGATAATGCTTAAGGTCATCCGGAAATCTCGGAATTGAGGCCAAGGACTGGTTCAAATTGATAACTTATGAGCCTGATACATATGATCATTTGGATAGTCAGGAATCTAAGGCATGGGCGCCTCGAGAAAAGCGGAGGGACCCGAAAACCTTCTCGCCATTGGGGCGTGTGGGTTCGAGCCTTGTCCGCAAAGCAATGAAAGGCTTGATGATAGCGCCGATAACAAGGGATCTGTGCAAAGGAAACCGCATCGCGAAGTCGGAAGTGATACGGAAACGTCCGATGGCATGCTAGCGGGGTCAGAAAATATCATAGTCCCGAGGAAAACTGATATTGATTCGGATAGGTAGTGTAGATTGTGTTGTTTTCTGTGAATGATGTCAGGCAAATGTTTAAACATGTTCAAATTATACTCACTTGAAGGACACTCCCGTAGCTTGTTTGAGGATATTATTCAAACAGCTTTCTTGGATTCGACACCGCGCTACGAGAATTACCTTCATGTCAAAAAACGACCCAGACTACGTGGAGCATATAGATCAACCGGAAGTGCAATCAGGCCTGAACCGAAGAATCTTTCCTTCACTGCCCCGTCGGCTTCCTGCGGATATGGGACACCCGAAGTGATTTATGTAGGGGGCACTGCTTTCCTCGCGTGTTCTGACATGATGTGGAGAATCCAAAAGTATGATACCCCGATGCCTCAAAACGTGGCTGTGCACGTATGAAGAACTGGTAAACAAACTGTCTAAGTTCTGTGAGTATCTTTGCATGTACGTCAAGAAGCCGGAGAAAGCCAGTGGGTTAAGATGCATGGCCAGTGCATGGCCAGAATCTGATGGTTTGTATGAAGCTTTCGGCAGGCAGAACTATATATTCAGTGGAAGCTTCTTATATGTTTACTAAAGAGAATAGAGTAGCTGCCAGCAACCGTATATTCAGCAACAATGCGGAAGTTACTTACAAAAATCTCGAACTTTCAAATGTTTCAGATAAGTGCCGACCCTTGTAGCATAGGTAAGAACTCGGACGGATGACCTGGAGTGGGCGTCGGGATATTGATTGACCTACATATATATGACGTGATGGATGGGCATGTGTCTGGTGTTTGACTTCGTGGGCAATATTTTAGGACTCCAAGAAAAATTGGACTTGAGATAAGTGGGCAATTCGATTTAGGTTAGCCGTTCGTTGAAACGAGATTACGTCTCTTTGGTAACTGCTTGAAGCCGGTATTGGGCCGGAAATTCGAAAACGCGCCACCAATCTGTCGTTGCCGGGATTCCGGATGAGGGCGGCCATGTGTTGATGTGCGCATAGCCAAAGCATGGTTTTTTACATGTTTTTCATGCCAACAAGGACGGCTTCTCACGAGGAACGACTAAAAATTTGACGATGCGAAGTTGAACCGGTTCAAGGCGGTGGACAAAGATGGAAAGTGTGATCGGGATGGGATCTGGCGCATCTCCAAGTCGTACCACAATAATTTGGGCCCATTCCTTGGGTTTTTTCGCTGGATATATATTTCACCACAGCAACGTACCCTGATCATCCCCTCCTGCCCACCAACGCCCACCAACCCTCCCAGACTTTCAATATGACCATCCCTATCACCAACTCTGCCCCCGAACCAGAATTCCCCCGTCCAAAGGATGTTGGTGTCCTCGGTATGGAAGTCTACTTTCCACGTCGCGTCAGTCCCTGTCCCTTTTTATATGGAGACGTGTAAAGCTTACTAGTAACATTTCAAGTGTGTCTCCGAGTCTGAGCTCGAGGACTTTGATGGCGTCTCAAAGGGCAAATATACCATTGGCCTTGGGCAGGAATACATGGCATGGCCAGACGACCGCGAGGATATCAATTCCTTCGCTTTAAATGGTTTGGTTCTTCCTCTTGCGGTTGGACAATATGCTCAAGACCAATCTAGCTGTTGCCGGCCTTCTTGAAAAGTACAACGTCGATCCCAAGTCGATTGGTCGTATTGATGTTGGTACTGAGACCATCATTGACAAGTCAAAATCCGTCAAGACTACCCTCATGGAACTGTTTGCCGAGTCCGGAAACACAGACATCGAGGGCATTGACTCCAAGAATGCTTGTTATGGCTCAACCGCGGCCCTCTTCAATGCCATCAACTGGGTTGAGTCTACTTCCTGGGATGGACGTAATGCAATTGTCGTTGCTGGTGACATTGCCGTCTATGCCGAAGGTGCTGCCCGTCCTGCTGGTGGTGCAGGTGCCTGTGCAATCCTCATTGGCCCCAATGCCCCCGTGGTATTTGAACGTGAGACTTCCATGTTACTCTCTAATTCTGTTCCTGACAAGCTGTACAGCCATTCACGGTAACTACATGGCCAACACATACGATTTCTACAAGCCCCGACTTGACTCCGAATACCCAGAAGTCGATGGCCCTGTTTCTGTCGTAACCTACATTGCAGCATTAGATGCAGCCTACTCCGCTTTCAAGGATAAATATGCCAGAGTCGCCAAGCGTATGGGTGTCAACGCCGAATTCTCGCTTGAAGATGTTGATTATGCTATCTTCCACTCTCCCTATGGCAAGCAAGCTGTGAAGGGCCATGCCCGGATGCTCTTCAATGATTTCCTCACCAATCCAACCGCACCCCGTTTCTCCAATGTCGTCAATCCTGACGCATTCCTCAAAGCCACCCATGCAGAGTCTCTTACAGACAAGAACGTTGAAAAGACTTTCATTGCCGCTGGCAAAAACAACTTCGCAGAAAAGGTTGACCCTGCTATGGCTTGTTCGCGCCGTCTAGGCAACATGTACACCGCCTCCCTCTATGGATGTCTTGCATCCCTTCTCTCGAACGTCGATTCAGCTACACTGAAAGGCAAGCGCTTCAGTCTGTTTGCCTTCGGTAGTGGTTGTGCCGCCAGCTTCTTCACAGCTCGTGTGAAGGGTGATACAACGGAGATTCGTGAGAAACTTGATCTTAGAAACCGCCTCGCCCAGATGACTGTTGCATCACCCCAAGAATTTGTCGATGCTCTTTGCGTGAGTCTAACACCCTTGCTGCTCAATATTTTCGGCTGATCTTTGCACCATAGCTCCGTGAAAAGAACCACAATTCTGTTGACTACGTGCCTGAAGGATCCATTGATAACATTTGGCCTGGTGCTTACTATCTCGAGAGTGTCGACAAGAAATACAGGAGGAAATACGTTCGTGCGCCTCTTGCTTAACCGGGATCCCTGGCGTGGTCTTGGATGCTGCATAGATTTACCCATCATTCGATACAAAACAGCTTCTATCTAGAAAGCGGTGTAATTCAAGCTATTGAGGATTGTAATGTAATATAATGTTCTAATGTTTCGTTGCTCTGGGATGTGACGACGCAACTTCCTTTTCACCATGATGGGGTCATTTGAAAAACGTCATATCAAAGTTTCAACTCCCTCACGCGTCGAAGCTCTGGCCTCTTCTCATCCCTTCACCCGCCAGGTCAGCCTCCTGAGTCAATTTGATTTCTGTCATCAAGCTCAAATATTCTCCTCTGCAGGTAGACATTATCTTTCCCGCAGGATGCTGTATCGAACTCGAAAACGCTTTATCTCTTCTCAGCATGAAATATGCAAAAGGAAATGTGGACCTCGAAAAGATTTTTGCTGCCGGTCCGGAATTCGTGCGACAACATACTTCAGCCGCTCGACAAGGAGGTTCTGAAAGGTGGAGCTCATTTCTCACCTCCATTTAATCACATCCTTTATAAATTGAAACCCGTCAGCGCGATCCTTGCGTTAAGTCTGGGGCAAGAGCAGAACAATCAAAGTCGAGACGTTTGGTGTATCGATACGCGCGGTGTCTTGACGTCATGTATTGACAAAGAGACGTACGAAAAACTGGGCCTTGTAGGTCAAAAAATGACATTCAAATATCAGAATGACGAACGATACAGTGAGTGCGGCAAAGCATTGTCTGATAATGCCCAGTTATCTAACGCACGACGCGTGTACCCCTTCTGGTGATAGTCATATCTTGGCCACTGCATGAAAATGCCGAGACTAGTCCAATGCGATCGCGGATACAGCGCGTTCTGGAGTCATGGGATACAGGATTTGGTGGTCCAAGTGTTCGACAAGGTCCAAATTCAAAGACATCCTCAAAGGGGACTTGGAATGTTGTTTATTGTTCTACCGATATAGATATCAGCGATGGTGAGTTCTTATCGCGTAAATCTTCTTTTGGTCTTGTTGCTTGGATAGTGCCCAGTTGAGGTATATGGTCCGGGTTAGTCTTATGAACTGTTCGGTTGAATGACGACTCTGCGCTTGTGAACTACGAGAAGACAATCTTCGTTTTCCTCACCCTTGAAACCTTTCGTCTTCTGATGGCAGGACTTAAATCGTTTCAGATACCCTCGAACGATGGACCAGTCAAGTCTCTGTGACTAATCCATCGACTTATGAAGTCGAATGCGAGAAGAAACATCTCGAGAATGTATGGATACCCAATCCATTATCTATACCACCCCGTCCAAATCAGAGTCAAAAAGATGAATTGGAAGACTGGGAAAATGATATATCAGCTTTATATGAATGGGTAGGCATGGCTGGTTTACACGCTGAAAGGTAAGAAAACCATATACTTATTCCTAAACTCCGGCAGTTACTTATTTATTTTATTTTTGTCGTAGGCTTTTTGCGAATGATAGCGTTGACCCCTACGTTGCACTATATGAACCTCCAGCTACCAGTCGAATGGGGGATATCGTACACCTACGGTGGATAGGGCTTTTACCTCCCGAGTTTGTCCAACTTATGATTGATACGACGTCGTAAGTTTTTCTTAGTTTTTAGATCTGTGATACGTTTCTCCGGCAGACACCATGTGAAAGAACATATCTCATTTCCGCCAGCCGCTAAAGGCGCCGAATGTCATAATTCCTTCTTTTTTTTCAACTTAGCCGATCTCGCCAATCTCATTAGCTAAAATCGGGAGTCTCGCGTTTCAGATCTGTCAAAATCTTTTTATGACACCTCGTTGACGCTTGTTTTTTTTATGTTCTTCTTCTTTACAGGACGTACTTGCAAGAGCCTATGAAGCCATCGTCACAGCCGTCTTCAGATGGTATGTTCGTCGCAATCACTGTCCACGGTATCACGAATTCCCCCGTCGTATATTTACCATCCCAATCACCTGGTGCCAAGAAGAGTGAACCACTGGTATCAACTTTATTATCAGAATCTTCAAAAGCACCTGCGCATTTGCCAAGAAAAGATGGGGAAGATACTTGGTGTTTGATTGTGATGCCCCCAAAGGAGAAAAGGGGTGTAAAGTATATTCTTGCGGAGAGTGTGGGGCAGTGGGATGCGCGATGGGGATGAGTTGACGTGCTGTAAGTATGTAAAATTCATGGCGCCGAAGTTGTTCGCTATTTGCCTTGGGCTGTGTCTCAAGCAACGATCCTTTTAAAGAGATAAAAAGAGGTATCTATAGTTAGCTTACATTTTTTTTACTACTGATGTCGTTTTGTGTGAAAGGGTTATCCACTAAAGAGCCAAGGAATACAAGATGCCAATCCGGTACCAGACGATCGTACATAGTGTTGGTACCCAATAACAACACAACGTCAAGCGAGTGTGAAAAGATTTTTCAACTTCGGGGAAGGATAGCAAAACACGCAGGCGGATAGCGAGAGAATGCATAAGTGAAGATTAAAGGAAAAAGACAAGCATATGAGACGCAAAGAAGGACTTGAAACATGGAGATTACATAGTCGGGCAGTAGATTCTTGATTACGCACATTTTTTCCAAAGACGGATTTTAGATAAGTACAGCTTCTGGCTGACCTCTGGACACATAAAGGCATTAAAGATGGTCATACACAGCAACGGGGGCGCTGTATGAGCGCTGTGCCATGGATGTGGAAAGAGTGTCAATGCGACTCAGCGACAACCGCGCGCGAGGGTTTGTAAGGGGACTGTCGCGAGTAGGACTGGGGGACATTCCAGGGAAGCGGTTCCAAGTGTAGATGCGGGGAGTTGTGTTTGGGGCGGGTGAGGGTGTTACAAGATTATTAGCGGTAGTAGGATACACAACGTTAGGGGAGGCGTTGGTTGGAGTCGTAGGAGATACAGGGCTTGGAAGCGAAGGCTCGCTGGGTATGTTGATAGGGGTGATGCTAACAGTACGACGAGATACAGGGGAACGAGCGGAGATATGAGTGGATGCATCTGGTGATCGCATTTGCGCTGCAGGGGTGGCTGTAGCGGAGGTAGAGGACAAAGTCCTGTATGGGGCCGGCGGAACGAAAACCGAGACTGTGGATGATCGGAGATGAGAATCCGGAATATTGCTGGTATATTGACGAGAATTACCAATACGACGAGGGCCACGATGGGGAATGTGAGTGGGACGGCTCTGATAATGAGGATCAGAGCCAGCTTCAAGGAAGCGTTGCTGCCAATCGACGGGGGTATAAGCACCCGCTAAAAGGGAGGCAGGATCATCTGTTCCAACGGCCATGGGGCTGTCATTGTCGTCACTGAAGACGTCGTTGCTATCGTCAGAAGAGGCGCTGGAAGGACTAGAAGTGTCGTCCCTGACGTCCTCTAAGACGACGACGTGGGGCGCTTCGCTAACGTTATCCGCTTCGAGAGAACTTTCGACGGGACCGTCAATAAAACGTTCCAGCTGAGCGTCTTGGAAAAAGTCTTCGGAATCCGGGTCAAACTGATTCCAAACACTCCATTTTTCGCAGGGCACGCTTAACGCGGAGTTGGCTGGATCAGGCTCCTCGTGTACGGCGGGGACGGTAACAAAGGAGTAGTTTTGGGAGAAAAGAGCGCGGCCCATGGGATATCTAATAAGAATAGGAAGAGAAGGAAGGGGTATGTGGGGGGTATAAAGACAAACAAAGACGCGTTCGGAGCGACAGAAGAATTCACATGATGACTAAGCAGCCGGAAGTCGGTGCAGTTCTGGCGTCTTTCTGGCCGACAGTATGGGGACGAGCGATTTGAGGTGAAAAGTCTGGAAGATAGTCTCTCGCATGGAGGCCGGGGTCGAGAAACGGGTGTCTGCTGTTCAGCTGTGGCCTGTTTACTGCCGAGACGCGTATGGCACGTGCCCCGCAGCTGAGCCTGCCAACTCCACCCACTCCTTCTTCCCCAATGACCGACATATCCTCCTCAGTGCCTCTCCCAGACAGCCCAGCAGACGCCTACCCCCCTGATCCTTGGAGAGATGACTCTGTCCAGTTCAACCTTACCGATCGCCCAATCAAGCCCGAACTAGATACACCAGATACAGCGCTCTTTAACAATCATACACTTATCCTCGACTCTGCCAAATCCTCAGACAACACACCAGAACCTATACTAAAGGATGTCCTGAGCGAGTTTGACCCCCTCGCTGAGAGTGCTGAAGAGCAAGCAGCTCATGATGCTTGGGAATCCGCTGAATCTCACCCGCCACCCGCCACTACACCCTCACCGTCTCCTCCATCCCCTCCAGCGAAAGATGGTCCGTCACCAATTACAGTGTCTATCTCACCAAGCCCAGGCTCGGCATATTCATCTACTGCGCAAGTTCCTTCGGGCTCTTCAACTTCCTCTTCTTTTCCTTCCTTGGCCGCAATTGCACGAACATTTACAATACCGTCGTTTTCCCCCAAGAACAGGCCACGTTCACTGGAAATGGCTAAGCCAATAGCCTCACCTGCAACGTTGTCCTCATTTGCTGCGCAGCAGGAACAGCCCGCGAGGGCAGACGATGCAAGATCTCCTATAGCCAGTAGATCAACAACTCCTGCTGGCAGGGAGAGCGGTGCTTCTAGTCCTGGTGCCGGCTCCTCCTCTTCCAACAATGGTAACGGCAGTAAAGCCACAGAAGGACAGTTTGATTTCCAGAAATTTCTCGACCAGATGAAGACAAAGAGTGCCGAACCCGTGTCTAAGTATTTACGGTCGTACGTTCATCAACGTTTTGTGTTTTAGTTTGTGTGTAGCTCATTATTGGAAAAGTTTTCTGAGTAATTTCGCAAAACGAACATTTACTGTCCACGATCAAATTAAGATAATCCATGACTTCCTTGACGTAAGTCTGCCATGTCGGATCGCGAGTCAGATTGGTTTACTAAACAGAGAACAGTTCATTTCAACTCAGATGCGCAATTGCGATGTCTGGAAGAACGCGTCCGATGCAGAGTTTGATAACGCTATGGAGGGTATGGAGAAGCTAGTCATGAATCGACTTTATGACTTGTGAGTTCATTTAATTGCGTCGTCTCTTGCATTCATCTTATTTTTGTCAGCACATTCACGCCCCAGGTAAAGCGAGCGATCCCCCCACGACCTGTAACTACGGACGACTTGGAACGTGACCGTGTGTTATCGCAACGACTAGCACTCCTCGGATGGATAGAAGAGAAACACTTGGATATTCCTGAAGGAGAGGGAAGCAAAGGGTTCCTTATGTTTGCTCAACAAGGTTAGCAAGTGACATACAGTGGTACTCACCGACCGACAATTTGCATCTGCAGAACTTTTGAAAATCAATCACTACAAAGCTCCGCGAGACAAACTCATCTGCATCTTGAATAGCTGCAAAGTCATCTTTGGTCCGCTGCCTGTTTTTTCTCCATGAAACCGGTATTAATATTTTCTCACAGGTTTGCTACGTCATCTAAAGAAGGAGGAAGGGGCAGATTCCTTTGTCCCGATCCTGATTTATGTTGTCCTCAAGGCCAACCCTGATCATCTGTTGTCAAATATCGAGTACGTTTATTCACCATTGGTCATTCGGCAACTTGACTGAGTTGTACTCTCAGGTTCATAAGCCGTTTCAGAAAGCCTTCGAAGCTGCAGAGTGAAGCCGGATACTATCTCTCAAGTCTTGTAAGGCGTCTTGTCTTCTTCTGGACGTCATCTGACAAGGTGACTCTAGATGGGTGCAGTGTCTTTCATTGAGACTATGGATCATACATCGCTTTCCTGCATTTCACAAGAAGAGTTTGAACAGTGAGTACACTGTACAATTATGTCAGATCTTCATATTCATTCTTTGACGCTAGGAATGTGGAGCAAGCTATTCGAGAACTTCCACCGGTAGAACCTTTTTCACCGGATATTAGAGAGCGTCATGTACAGCTCGAAGCTCCACAATCCCCCCACGCCGGCGAAGAATCTGCTCAACCTCTGTCAATTAACGCGCCTGTTCAAGCTCTCTCCGAAGATGCCAAACGTCTCTTACAGAAAACTGGAGATGCGGTATCTAAACCTCTTAGCGCCATCGGTCGGATATTCACAGAAGCTTTGGATGGAGCAGAGAACAGACTTTCTAATCTTCCAGGACCATTTTCACCGTTTGAGCTTGGCAGGGACCAAAGAGAGGGGTTGAGTCCGGAAGGTCAACATCAAAGACCACCGTCCGCTATGAATGCAGGTGACGGTTTGGCGCCTGTAACTCCATATAAACCTAGAGTCAGGAGAGGACATTCGCCTTCATTACAGTCGCAGTCGCCTAGTGGAACGCTTGGATTTATTGGTTCATACAATGGCCCTGAAGATTCGCCCTCGAGGCGGGCAAATGTCGGACCTTATCCAAATCAAGCATCAACTATGGCACCTTCACAATTCGCTCCCCCACTTCCACCACGCGTACAATCTTTGGCTGACCCAGGCATTTCAAGAACGCCGACTCCCAACTTGGATTTTACTGGTGTGCAAGAAGAGATTGATCATGCACATGAACAAGCTGCAAGAGCTGCACGAGATACCTTGAGGCAGATTTTCCCGGCGGTTGATAAGGATGTTGTTGATTGGGTGTTGGAAGCGAAGGAAGGTGATTTGGGGAAGAGTATTGAGGCGTTGTTGGAGATGAGTAGTGGGACTTGATGTTGAATTATTTTTGTGTGGTTTGAGGAGGGTACTTTCGATCTAGCTAGGTGAGTAGCTGGTCTTTTGGTTGCTCTGTTCTGTTGATGTTAACTGACCGGTATTATACAGCTGCATGGCATTGTTGATACATATGAAACTCATGATCTCGATATATGAAGGGAAGATAACGCAGAGTATTCTCGTTTGTTTAGCCTACCTTGACACGCCCATATTTCATGATATTCAAGATGACTAGGGCAATAGAGCGATATCTGCTTCCATTTGCGATTTTTCTTTGCCTTAATACGATCTCGCAAGCTACGGAAGAGAAGAACTTGGGCTTGAGGCCGCTCTACATGCGCACGGTGGACGTGAGTCCTTTGAAAGACCTACAAGTACGCTTCTACAAAATATTGCATTCTTCGGTAGGGGCGAAATGCATTGCGGCTATTCATGAACGATCTACAATATTTTCGATGTCATCGGGACCAGGGATATCTGGAAAGACGCAACTATATATATTCCGTGCGCTGTGGCTTGAAACATGTTGGATCTACAAGGCTCAAACATTGTCGCGATGTAAGTATAAACACATTCAGAGCAAAAAACAATAACGCGGACTAATTCATCAACGTTTTGATCTGCGATGAGTCCTAAAGCTTACAGACTCTAAATTTATTAGTCGCATCTTTATCCTGCCACGGCTCATCATCTTTGTGCTACTCAAATCTGTTTCATTGCCCTCGTTCCCGCCCACAACAGGAAAACTATTGAAAACGACAGTAAAGATCATGGCTTGATATTGGGTATCGCGACAGTCATCGTATTCGGTACAGTGCATACATGCAAAGTAATAATTATTACTTCTTCCCGCACCGATTGATTTACACAGGTTTGTGTGTGCGGGAATCTGCCCATATACTAATCGAGGATCGTCTCGGAAGTTTCTTGTTGGGCAACTTGGAGGATCATCCCTTTTTCGTTGCGATATCCTTTGCTTGCAGTGCGCTCATATTCCGGTCTATTTTGTCCGACACGGGAGATAATAAGGCTATACGCAATGCCAATTACGACGGGATACTACCGAAGAAGAGGGACAAAAACAAAAAAAAAAACGAAAGTTGATCGTTGGCATCGTCAATCGAGATAAACAAGGACTCACGATTGTTGCATTCATGTGGAATCGCAAAAGTTATCCTGTGTGAAGTATGTCACGAAGTTGGTGATGCTTATGGCCGGGTACAAGAAACCAGGTTCCATGAGAATTCGAACAAGCATCTGCAGTTGGGTTTCCCCGCTGCTGTTTCCACCGTGCATCAGAGGCTTCCAGATTCGCCATATCAGGAGACCTGTCACAGGTAGAAGAAGTAAGCGTCAACCACTCCTTTTTGTTTCTACTTTCTTCGCATTAGCACACTCACCAGTGCAGTATGTGCCCAGCACCATGGCCGAAGCTAAAAGTGGGTATGACTACGATTCCGGGACCGACAACCATATTGATTTTTGCCCGTTTATAGGGTCCAATGTCCGGATTGTGAGTATTCGCGATGTGTAGGTATAATTGTATGATAACGCATACGATACTAGCAAGCCAGAGGAAAGTCGGCAACCACATGACTGACGTCCGCTTCATGTGAGCGATCCACAGGCGATACATCTGAAAAGCTGAATTGTCATTCTTGACCAGAAATATGTTCATAAGGTAAACTTGCCAGAATGGTATCCGCAAGTAAAACAATCACTCCTGTAGCGGTGCACGAGTCGGCTCCAAAACGCATTAGTTCAATTTCCCTAGACTATTGACTCCGAGATTATCAACTAACCTCCATGATGGGCTTCCAAGGCGGTTCGATATACTCACCTACTTCATGTCCCTGTTCTACGTAACTTGCTTCGGCAATTGACGTATCCACAACCAGCGCTTGGCCAATCACTACCAGCACCGCAATCGTATTGGCAGTGGTAGCAAGCATAAACCAACTGATGTTCGCCCTAAATTTCCACCCTTCATCATCGATTCAAGAAAGCTACAGATCCTGAGATCCAGATGATGCTCTCTCCAATGATCTTGATGCACTCCGCCCCATGTCACCAAAACCGGCGAAAACTGGGGATGGACTAACCGTCAGGAATCCAAGCAGAGGTTCTGCGTGCAGTACAAAACATGGTCATTCTCCTCGATGAATAATTCTTGGTCCATTCCGCTGTGCATTGAGCTGTTCTACGATTATTGAGAACATGTGTTGGGGATGACATTCAAGTACAATTAGATGGGCGGTCTCGCGTCATGGGTGTTTGGCTCCTTCTATCACTTGCCTCATAAGATTCGATGTAGTACTTACTACCTGTATTAAGCAACACATGCTGCAGTTACCAAGAAATGCAACTTATCAGCGAACAAATCTGCATGCTACGGGCTAAGGCTTCTTATACTGCTGGCATTCAATCTGCGACTCCGTTTTAGGTGGCCACTCCCTTCGCGCCAGAAAAACGACAGACCTTTGGGATGCAGATCTGTGGAATAATCTTTTGACTTTGATCTCTTAGATTTCGAGACAATTGTGGATTTTTTAATTCGTCGTGCCGAGTTATGGCTCAAATATGCCGGAGACTCATATGCACCACCAATATTGACTACATCTTGTTGTTGAGTTCAGTCGCATAAAGCAATAATCACCTTTGTCTTCACCTATCACTTCCGATTACTGACTATTGTATCCTCTCCTGCCCCAAGTTATTTGGATAGTTTTGGGTGAGTCGATCAAAAATTTGCTGGAAACCACCATATCATTGGTATTGACTTGGCTTTATTACCTCCCTTCCCGGCTTGTTAACAATGACCACTTTCTTCCCTCAAGTATTTGCAGTGTCTACATTCGTCACTATTACATCTTGGTTTTCGCATCAAACGATGAGAGCAAATGTGAGAAGGTGGTGAAGCCATCTTTGACCGACAGTGGGAGAGGCTTCCGCTAGATGTTCGGTGTGTGGTCAAGCTTTCAAGTTTCTCACGTGGACTGCACTCCGAAAACTTAGACCGTGCATGATCCTCCACTTTAAATGAAAAAATCAAACGGCCTCAGATCGCTCAGCGCGCCGTAAGTAATCAATATGGGAGGGGTGAGCAGGTGACAAAATTTCTTTTTTTTAACGAATGAAAATATCGAAGGCATACGAGTTGACCTAGTGATAACCACTGATCAGCAACTTTGTCCTAAAGCATCTCGACGTTTCTTTCCTTTGCGCCTTTTTCCAACTGCCTGGAACTATATATTTAAGAGACATTTTGGCCAGGAGAAAATGCTATCATGTGTAATAGAATCATAATGTGCATGAGCGTTATGTCTGTCGAAACGGGACCGGAATCATGATGGAAAGGTTGGGGAAAAGCCAAAGTATAATAGTACAAAAGGACTATATATTTAAGAGTCATTATGCTAATTGATCTGAACGTTTCATATCCACCGGCTCACCATCGTCAAAATCTATGAGCAACTTTGTTGAGGTCCGACCGGTTCTCCCTCATGATGTCATATCGATATCACCATCGACATCCTCATAGGGATCATGGGAATCTGACTCCGTATAATCTTGCTGCATCGCCAATTCTTCGGATGAATGGATACGGGCTTCTTCCAAGTCACCAAATGGTTGATCTTGTTCACAGAATTCCTTCATTTTATCCAGAGCCTGAACGAACCTTCGATCAAAGAGCGAAAACCATTCAAGGTCACCAGCAGGAATATCCAAGTCCCGGTTCATCCAACCCTTAGTTTCACTTCTTATATCCACCAGACATGCTTTGTTGGCCACAATGCCTATCCCGAGAAGGTGGCCACGTGCACGACTTCCAACTGCTCTGAGGTATCTCCTCAAGCTCAACTCAACTAGGTCATGTGCTGCCGATAAGTTACCATCCAGGCTCGATCCGACTTCCACGACAATGCGAATGACATCGCATGTTAGCTCTCCAACAGAGTAACACTGGTCGATGTCAAAGTCAGGATACAGCCTTTTGTCTGTAACTAACGCATCTGAGGGGGAATATAAGCAGGTTATTGCATGCAATGGGAGGCGCTCACACTCACTATGGGAATCAATAGAGTACCGCGGTGCTTTCTTTTTACCCTTGGTTGTAGGTGTCGGTTTTTCAGGATTTTTCTCTCGTTTCTCGTGGGCTATGGCTTGAGCATCTAAATCCTAATAAGTGAAAGGCAATAGATCGAACTTGAAATCAGTACATACCGCTAGCCAGGCAACGCAGGAGCGCCTGAGGTTTGACAAGGAAGGACCCGGATGGAAATTTGTGTCCCTGCAGGTAAGCATTGAGTGGCCCATACTGTTGAAACTGGCTTTTCGGTGCGTCCTTCCTCCACGTATCTAGACGAAGTTGCAACATGTGGGGTAATCCTGCACCACGGTCAAAGCTGGAGTTGAGTTGGACAGTAGCGGTTGAGTTGGACATTATGATAGTGTAACAGAACAAGCTTACTCCAAGTTAAATACCAGCCCTCATTGTACTCGATTGGTAGTGTTTTTTCACTCAAGATCTCGAGAACCATCCCGTTCTGAACCGAAATCACAAATGTGAGTGTGGCCATGCGGAGCGATAGTGGGCACAACGGAAGCATTAGACAAGAACAATTAGCCGAGTACAACGATGATATCTTGAGGTCTTCTGACCCTTTTACCGAGGCCTTGTCTTCAGCCAAACAGGTGTGTGGTGGGAAGTTGTAGATTGGAGGCCTGCGGAATGAGGGAGCGAAGCCACAGTGCTTCTTGGGTGGCGTGAGTAGCGGTTACGTACTAGGCTGATTCAGTACTACTGGGCAGGACAACCGTACTCCACCCGTCCAAGGAATGCTTTGTGATAAGACTTTGGAATATACGCTATGAAGCTGCACACGAAATTGCCCTTTTGGCCCGGGATTACGTCTGGAATTGCACACACGCCTCAGTCACGTGTGATCTGAGCCCATAAAGAGTAACTTGATAACTTTATGATTTCTGAATTAGCCATTCTCACCCCAAGAGGCACCGCTTGTTTGCAGGGTATGGCGTTATGTAGACTTTGTTCTGCTTTTACAATAGAGCTGATGTCCCCACTTTTTTGCACAGAATCGCCACAGATGCAGAAACAAGTTCTCAGATGACTCGGGATATATTTAAGGCGCAACAGCCTTCACACCCAGACCTTGTCGCTGTCCTTTGGTGTTCTGCCACGCTCTGTCTCATATTCCCTGTCATCGCTCTTGCAAAGCTCAAACGGAGATAATGACACCGTCTCGCCCACTCAACCCTCGAAAGGCCTGGGTTATTGGCTATCGCATTTCGTACGAAGATTGGTGCCAGTGGTCCCCCACACTTCCTCTCCCTGAGAAAAGTCGTCCGCCACCTGGAACAGTTTTCGATGCCAAACGTATACACATGTTATATTGGACATATTATTCAGAATGGAAAAACAGGCTTCCGGGTGCAGTTCAAGCGAGGTTGCCGAAAGCTCGATGTGTGTTCGTTCCATCTTTAGCCTTCTTTACTTGGTGCTCACTTTTCTGAAGTAGAAAGGTCCGGCGATACTATCTTGGGTGCCTTTATTCCTTTCCGATGGTTTGAATACACCAGCCTGGATGAGGCCGATCCCAACAACCCCGATTACAACGCTGGTGTCTTTCAAGAGAGGGAAATGGATATGGCTAGGCTCCGGATATTTCTGAAATTCTTGAAAAAGCAGGGTGCGCCACTTGATGAAGACAAAATTAAGTTTGGTAGCATGGTAGATATCCATCCTCGCGATGATTGGAGGGCCGTAAGTTTCCAATTTAGTGGGCCCGCCCGTTACTCATAACATGGTTTTCTAGCATTAAGCCCGATGTTGGCCGTTCCACGGGGAAATGATCTTACGGTTGTGGCGCGTCCTCGTGGCGCTTTCTCAGATTCACTTCAAACTTCAAGCAATCAACAATACTCTCAGGCTCTTAGTATCGCTTTGTGTATGCTACTCCTAGGCTGTCTTTCCTTCATTACGCTGTAGACAATCATACGTTTCTGGCGTTGCTTTATGGTCATAGGTCAGGACATGATCTTTTGTCGACTTAGTCACTCAAAAGAAAGCAACAAAGCTTGGTGGCCATTCTACAGGCACATCATATACTAACTTAGCAACTAGCAATCCCGAACCACATTCTCATACGTCTCATATATGACACCACAGAAAGCAACGTCGTCTATCTGAAGGTAGCTATAAGAAATAGGATCAATCGACGTATTGGGTTCTGCCAACAGCTGAGACGCGCAACTTGATAGACTGACTTTTCTTGCCCGGATACCTAGTAAGTACTACTCAACGGACTCCATTTTTAGTTGAGGGTGCACCAGTGAAGATTTAAAGCGTCAGATGGCGGACATGCTAGGGACATGTGATGTCAGGGCCATCTTCCGTCACTTCGGTCGTTCACTTTTTTGCCCCGCAACTTCTAAGTTGTCATCCCTCATCTGTAAAACTTGAAGGTCGATAACACCACGTCCACTCAACGCTCGAAAGGCTTGGCTTATTGGTTATCGCATTTCGTACGAGACTTGGTGCCAGTGGGTGCCCACACTTGCCATCCCTGAAGAGACGGTCTTCTGGATACGTATGCATCCTGTATATTGGTTATATTATTTAGAGTGGAAATATACACTTCAGAGGTCAGTCCAAGCGAAATTGCCGACAATTCGATGTGCGTTTCATCTTTAGCCCCTCCTTTTTCTAAATCTTTGTCCTCAATTTTCTGAAGATGAATGGTTTGACGACACTGTCTTCGGTGCCTTTTTTCCTCTTCGATGGTTCGAGTATACCCGCCAGGATGAGACCAATTCAAACAACCCTGATTACAACGCCAGTGTCTTTCAGGAGAGGGAAACTGATAGGGCTCAGCTCCAGAAGTTGTTGAAATTCTTTCAAAAGCAGGGCGCACCATTGGATAAAGACAAGATTAGTTTTGGTTGCAATTGTATGGTAGATATCCATCCTCATGATGAATGGATGGCCGTAACTTTTCGATCTAGCCCATCCTCTGCTGTTCATGCTACTCACGACATGATTTTTCAGTATTAAACCTCGTTTTAATCTTTCCTCGGGAGGGTGGACACCTCACCGTTCTTGTAACGCATCCTTTTGTTGGTTACTATCACTCGACATATGTTTCTCTTAATTATCTCGCTTTCATAAGGTTGTATACAATGGTAAGAAACGACCCATAATGGCTACACGTTTTTCGCCCCCAGACCAAAGTCAAAAGTCGCCTCACTTTGGTACAAATCCCTCGAAATCACCTGTAAGATCATTATGGATTGTTTTTATTTTATTTTCGTTTTCCGGCACAGATAATATACTTCATTACTCTACTATCTCTTCTCACATTATCACGCAACACTTGCCTCACGGTTCCTTTGATCATCCAACCAACATCACGAAGAGAATACCACATTTGATACACCGCTCAACATCCCATTCCCATCTCCCTCAAAAAAACACCAAAAAAACAAAATAAAAAGTGATTTGTATATTCTCCCAAGTCCAACTACAATATATGTATATATATCCGTACGTATATCACCAAAAACATTCCACTCTTCTCCTTCAAACCCTATACCATACCCTCCTTCCCCTCACGTAGCAGAAGAAAAATAATCCACATCCGTCGATTTCTTCCGTTTCACAAACGTTGGCACCTGCGACAACAAGTTCGGGGATTCACCACTCCTCATAGCAGGAGCAGACAAAGACGATGATGACGACGACGACGACGATGACGCTTGAACACCATGACCACCAACCAAAGCCGACGGCGAAGAAACAGCCATAACACCATTATTGTTGTTGTTGTTGTTACTGTTATTATTCCCACTAGGCGACGAAATCATCCCCATAATCGAACTCGAACTTCTCCTGGGTATATACGGCCTCGGCGACGAAGGCGATTTCTGCGCTTGCCCCTGATCCGTCGTCATAGTGGGACTATGCCCCACCGCATGATTAAAAGCACTATGATCGAAGCCAAAAGTGGGGATGACTACGATTCCGGGACCGACAACCATATTGATTTTTGCCCGTTTATAGGGTCCAATGTCCGGATTGTGAGTATTCGCGATGTGTAGGTATAATTGTATGATGACGCATACGATACTAGCAAGCCAGAGGAAAGTCAGCAACCACATGACTGACGTCCGCTTCATGTGAGCGATCCACAGGCGATACATCTGAAAAGCTGAATTGTCATTCTTCACCAGAAATATGTTCATAAGGTAAACTTGCCAGAATGGTATCCGCAAGTAAAACAATCACTCCTGTAGCGGTGCATTAATCGGCCCCAAAACGCATTAGTTCAATTTCCCTAGACTATTGACTCCGAGATTATCAACTAACCTCCACGATGGGCTTCCAAGGCGGTTCGATATACTCACCTACTTCATGTCCCTGTTCTACGTAACTTGCTTCGGCAATTGACGTATCCACAACCAGCGCTTGGCCAATCACTACCAGCACCGCAATCGTATTGGCAGTGGTAGCGAGCATAAACCAACTGATGTTCGCCTTAAATTTCCACCCTTCATCATCGATTCAAGAAAGCTACAGAAATAGCGTAGAAGCCAAGGAATAATCCGGAAGTGAAGGTGACCGCTACAGCTTGAGATATAAGGAAATTTGGAAGGGGAGGCCCCGACATTGTGAATTTGAGGTGGAGAACCGGTCTCAAGCCTGAGGCCTGAAGAGTTGGGTGATCAAGTTGTTACCCTTCGTTTTTAGGCCCTTTTTAAGATCCTACACACCTATTTTGTTACATGGTGAAGCGTCGGCGTCGGACATAGGCCCAGAAGTTCTTACCTAGGGGACTACATCAGGACATTACTCCATATGGTTGACATAGTTCAAGCTCAGACCTGAACCACTCCTGTTTTCGACCTCCTGCGCAGGCCATTGTTGAACATCCTTTTTAACTTGGCAATATGAGTCTTTCAACTCAAAGACATTTTGTTCCTCTCCTGTAGCCGTAGAGAGGTCATGCTCGCATTCTTCTTGAGGTCATTAATCGAACAACCAGTGAGAATATTATGTTCACATCGTTCTGATACATCAACTTCGTGATATCACAGAATAATGGGGACAAAGTTGATGAGTCTGTGAGAGAGCGCCTGGTCGTTCTATGATTCAAGTCTGGACTGCTGTCATAAATCTATCATGGTGTCAGAGACTACTTATCAAAATGATAGATGTGACGGAAACATCAATGCATCGTTGGCCATGACTAAACCATCTTCAGCTCTTTGACAAAGCCCCCGCTGGTCCTCGAACCTAACCTATGTAAAACATGTCGTTTGGCAAACCCCGAATTCCAATGACGGACCTCATTGATGCAAGTTTCGAGGGAGCGAAAAATACTAAACAGAGTTGAATGGTCGAGGAAGAACAAAAGTCGGTTCTCACGAATGTTGGGAACTAGCTTGAAACCCGAAACCTCAATCTACGTTTGAGAAATAGATAGCCCGATGTCGCATATACATATTTAGGTGTCGTTGGAATCCCGCGCGAGTATTAAAGCTCTCACTCTTTATCCACGTCCGAACTCTGCAGCAACAGCAACTCATTTTCCTTGCGAAGCCTTCGTCGGATAGCGCGGGTAGGAGCATTTCATTTGCCGCTCTATGTGGTTTTTTGTCTCGCGAACCCGAAGTCATCCACAAGACACTAACTTGTTCACACTTATCAGGAAGTCCAGCTTACATACTTATGAATATCCATGTAAAGGCAATGATTGATTGGAAATAAAGAGAATAGTAAAAAAAATCTGAACAACATCGAGATACATCCGTTTACACGCAAAAAAAGGCACACAGATTAAAAACCGATCTAAAATACGAAAAACAAATCAAAAAAATGCATATGATAGTGCATTTGACAGATCCAAGTTGCTGTGAAGGACAAACCTCAAGAAGAAATTACGTTCATTCAATGATGTAAAGAAAGGGGGCGAAGGAAGGATACGATTATGCAATAACATATAATGAAATAATAAGACAAGTGCGGTACTCAAGCACCAGCAATGAATTAATGAATCCAAGGTATCGTAGCCACAACAACTATGACGCACCAGCACTGGGCCAGAATCTCAGGTACGCCCCCGCATTCGACACCATACCGACTGCTTTATTAAGAATCGTCTCTGTCTCCCTTTCTTTGAGCCCACTTGTCACGGATTCCAGCCGTACATCTCCATTCCTGCTCGTATTCGATGCGGTAGCCCGTGCGTAGCCAGCCGCACTTCGATTCCTTCCTCTTCTTGACTCCGCCAATTCTCGTTCATGTTCCATTTCTGCGAGGTTTCCTATTCTGGGAGGAGGAGACGATGGTGAAGAACGATCCTGAGATCCAGATGATGCTCTCTCCAATGATCTTGATGCACTCCGCCCCATGTCACCAAAACCGGCGAAAACTGGGGATGGACTAACCTCACCCGGTGCATATGATGGTGATGTACTTGGAAATGAAGGGTATGAGGGTGAAGGAACGATGGGAGGAGGAAACTTGATCTTCGACCTAGGAGTAGTCTGCGAATGCGTTGATGAGGCTGAAGTTGCTCGCTCATGATTGGAAAAAGAAGGGGTCAAAAAAGTCCGTGTTGGGACGATTGTCGCATTTGACCCTTCCGATGAAGCAGAGCATATACTCGCATCTATGTCGACGCCGTGACTATCACAGAATGGACTTGCACTCTCAGTCTCTTTTGGCGGGTTCATCGCACTTGCTGTCGGGCTCGCGCTCGATCCAGAGCCAGACCCGATATTTCTTCTTCCTCTGTCTCTGCCTCTCCTCCCGTCATTGCCACTCACAGTCCCTTTACTGCTCAGACTCGAGCTTGAACCCACCCTTTCCACCCGTTCGCGTTCGCGTCCGCCCATGCGACCACCGGCATACACACTTCCAATGCCGCCTAGTCGAGGATCGCTCCGATCAGGGGAGAGGCTACCACCCATTGGCGATGAGCTGGAGCGAAAAGTTGGACTCAAACTTCCGCTCTCACCATTTCGTCCACCACTACTACTTTGGCAACTTCTGCTAGAGTGACCACGTGGCGAAGAGGCTGATGACACACGCGACGTTAACCTTCCTCTCCGTTCGTTAGCTGGGAAGGGAGCACCAAGTGGTGAATCCCCACGGAAAGATTGCAGATCTTGATAACTTTGGGTCCTTCCCTTTGACGTAAGTGGTCCGCTGGCGGCACCAGAATTAGATTTGCTAGGGGTGTTGGAGCCAACTGGTGATATTGATGTACCACGCCCTCTGTCTCGGCTTTGGCCCTCGTCAAATGGTTGCCGGTCCCTTGATGGGACAGGAACAGGTGTCGTCATCACAGAAGACGCAGCTGAGGAATTAGGACTCGACTCAGCAGGTATATCTGATTTAGGATATGAAAGGTCGGCATCGGATTCGACAATGACGACAGGAACGGGCGAATTTGCGACAGATTGAGTAGATTCCGCAGGTAAAGAGGAAGAGCTCGGGTTGGGTTCATGTTCGTCAGGTATTGGTAATTTCTCCGCCGTCTCATATTCTCTCTTCCTAGACAACTGCGCATCCAACTCATCCTCATCTTCAACTTTCATGGCCTCATCGTCGTCTTCTTCTTCTTCGGTAGCACCACGACTGCGCCAGTACGTTGTTGCGCCATAACCGTATACGGAGCCAAGTGGCGGTACGTACACAAGCTCCACGGAAGTACCATCTGAACCAGCTTCCTCCTCTCGTCTACTGCCATCTCCTTGCCTTTGTTTCCATATTTTACTATTAGGTTTGCCATTTGCACTGTACTGGGGAGCAACAAAATCCCACAGGCCGTCATCACTGGCGCCACATTCATCGCCGAAACCTTCTTCCCACGCTCCAGTCGTTTTAAGAAGGGTCGGAGGGATAGGTGCAATTGTAACGCGATCACGATAAGACGGATCAGCGTGTGAAGGATGAGGAGGACGAGGGCGATACGTAGATGTAGGAGGGGGTACCGACAGGTATTGCGAAGGGGGTATACTATCTCCTGACGGAGCTGATTTACGCCGTCGGCGTAGAGGAACGCCGGTTGAGGAAATAGATGTAGATGATGTTGTCGTTGAAGACGACGAAGAAACTGATTTGGATCGAGATAGTGGTTTTCGCTTTAAATTTTGGGCCAAATTCGAATGTCGGTAAGACGACGGTCGAATCTCGATGACCCCATCATCCGAGTCAGAATCGCTATGAATCGCGCTTCCATCGAGATGTCCACGGCGCGAAGTTACACCACCGTGGCTTGCTATCCAGAGAGGGTCATCTTCGTCAAACAAGTTGTCCTCCCGATCCTCCTCATAACTATTTACGAACATTAAAGACCACTAAATTTGTGAAAAAGTAGAAACATACCCGTCATCATCATCCCATGTCTCATCTTCGTCCTCTCCGTTATCATAACCGAAGTGAACGAGGTCCTCAAAATCGAAGTCTTTTCTTCTTGAGTGTTGGTGAGGATGTTTATCGATAGCAATACATTGTTCTACAAAGGTATTGAAACTGATGTGTTTTTTCTTCGTCGCTGGTTCGCTGCTCCCGCTCGTGCTTGAATGTGAATCTTGTGATATTGAACTCCGCACTGCCCCTGAGGCGCGTATGGTGGAAGTTGATTGACGCGAATCTGATTTGGGCAACGAGGGCTGCACGCGGGGCGGAGACTCTTTACGAAGGAAACGAGAGGGACCCCAGCGCGTGACATGGGTATCACTCTTAGTGTGTACAAGTCCTGGACGCTTGGGAGAGTGAGTGGTATGGTTGGTGGAAGGATCCTCCTCCAATGCAGCAAAAAGGGGGAGAAACCGATTTGACTCGTCTTCTGATTCGGCCGGGCTGAAGATAGGAGATTGGGGAAGGTCTGAGGTGAGGAGTTCGCTGATGCTGCGGTGCTTAAGAATGGGCTTCGTGTGAGGTAATAGTGAAACTGTCGTAGCAGAATGTAGATCCAGACGGTCTTGCGTAGATGCTCGCGGGGCACTGTCAACCGAGTCGGGAACGGGCGCCGGCCTTGGGGGAGGAGTCCATTCAACGGCCCTGTGTAGCGGACCGTAAAGCCAAGTCACGTCAGAGTCTTTGAGCCTGAGGAAGGGCTCATGAGAGGAGTTAAACGGTATACAAGCTGAGGGTAGACAGACCAATTGAGAGTCTCTGGAGAGATAGTCTTGAGTTTATTGCGCTGTTTCCACCAGGTGCGCCAGCTCGCGTTCTCCAGACGGACGCCGTTAGTGATTTCATTTTTTTGGCGGGTCATGTTCCTCCAGGAGCGCCAGACGTCCTCCTCCTGCCAGTCGTGCGAGAGATAGTCGACCTGTCCTGAGGGTATCGTTGTGAGAGCATTGTCGTCAGGTATTGCAGTAGCGTTGACGGATATGAGGAGGACGGGGAGGTAGTTGGCCATGGGGAGAGAGAAAGGCCAGCAATGGCGGATGCGGAACGGCTCAAAATCAGTGCTGCAATCCCGGATCTCACCCCTCAACCTCGGCCCGTCAACCCGCAATCCACCCCCATTAGGCAATCTCCTCCTCATTCCCCCGGCCCCTCCGAATCCTGCCATCCCCAGCACGTGGCGAGCGCTCTCCCTCGGACCTTTTGACGCACGCTTGCTTCGTTTTTCATCCGAAATCAAACAAGCCAAAGAGACTCTGTGATCTCGGCTGAATCCATGACCCGTCTCTTGTTCCACTTGTGATGAATGTTACACTTCGCCTCGATGCATAAACCTAGCATTTCTCGGGACCTCCCACGTCTCGCCAGACCACATTCCGTACACCAACCACTGGGAAGCAACCAATTCTGTCAGCCGTAACGATGGGCTCTTACCAGTAATTCTACAAGTCCCTTTATTGACCATTGAACTTCAAGACCCGTACTGTACATATTGTACGAAAGGATAGGTGCCTGGTTAATGCTCCACCTGTCGGCAAAATAGAGATTTGACCCGTATTTGACGTTGGCATATGTTTTTTGGACCTCCTGACTATATTCGGAGCCAATAAGTACCTTCGGAACGTCCTGGCATAAGTATCGACCATCTTGCCAATGCTGACCCTGAATGCTTGTTACATTCGTGGTACGTTTTATATGCCCGATCTCTAGATTGCCAAAAGAAGCATAATTGCCCTTTTTGAGTGTCAATCGTTCAATTGTGTAATCTCTTATACATACTGATATACGACATCGTCTAGAATGCGCAATACCATCGAAACGTTCACGGTCGAAACGTCATATATCAGCACAGGCGTCCTGTCCCTCTTTCGTCATCCAAACAATCTCATGGACATGGGCAAGGGTCTGGCTATCCGCACATTTTGATTCCCGTCAAGATTCCCGTGGGCCGTCAGCACCCTACTATATATCCTATCTATATCCTATATTGCTCGCTTGCTATTTGAAATAGCTCATGCGCTTGATCCTTTCGTTGCCTCATGACCTGCTGTGATGCTATTCCTAGGTCTCCCGCGCCAGCCGGTATTTTCTTAGCGTGTTGGGGCCACCAGCCCGGCCGGTTGGCCCCAGAAGGTCGCCTGGAATTAACCGGCCAACGTTCCCATTTACGAACTCACTGAATTTTTTTGCGGTAAACCTATACTTTCGTTTGAAATGATCGGACACCTCCGGGCCATCATGACATCTGACAGAAAGTACAGTGATATTCCGGACTTGCGGACCCACTGAAGACTCTGACAAGAATAGGTGGGTCTTCCACAGAGGGATCCTAGACCGAGAGGTATCCCTAGGGTCCCAAGCCAATGCAAGTGTTGAGCTTATGTTATCTTATTGTTTTCTGCTTGTTCTACTTGGGTATTTCAACCAAGACCCGGAGATGTGATCACCAGAATGGCAACACGTTCCAGGGCTATCGCCGACTCATGATGTAGAAAACGCCGAACTCTACGGCGTGGTCGAGTCAAGTATGTAGCATTATAACTACGTTCAAGAGCCGAGAGGTGGGCATCCGGCGTCAGCTGGTAAGTATGCATCTGGGGAATGGGTGGATGTACATATTAATGCTCGCAATGACATCACACAGGGAACCAGACTCGGAGGAACTTCGGGACCCCACACACCGGTTCCTTCGTCTGCATTCTTCGCGTCAGAGCAGTCGCGTCGCTGCGACATTTCGGAATTAGAACTGCGCTATATTTCTATGCCCTCAAGGCTGAGGACCATGACCGTCGGCCAAAGCTGAGGAGCTCACTGGTTCGGCAAATGCTCGTTCCAATCATATCATGATGTCTATTCAATTTCAAACGGTTACAAATTGTAAGTTAGGCGCAAGAATATTTTTGAAATCCTTGTATAATGTGGGGTATAGAGGCGCCTCGCTGGTCAACCCCTCGCACGTTTCGCTATGCTCCGCTGATGCCAAGAAGGAATCCTAGGATTTCACAGTACGACGTTGAAGTCAGCGCACAGATTTAACGTTCAACCTTTCATTCTTCCAAGCATGGAAGAATGTCATTCTTCCAAGCATGGAAGAATGACGCATGGAGCCTTGAATTTAGCGTGGGTGATTCTCAAAGCAATAGATCAGTCAGTATACGTCGCTGAATTTGCCGATGTCTTGGACAGTTACTGTTTGGGTCGAGAGAAGCCACCCGGTATCACCACGCCGCCATCTCTATTGGCATTCAAAAAAGGACCTAAAAGCATAGCTTATCTGTTAACTGATAAAATTTGGGAAATGAGAGATGCCAAGAGGTATAACTCATTTTCTTCATTCTTCCTCTTCTTCGCCACCGTCCTAAGGAATGAAGCTTGAAGGTACGCATGGAGGCAGGCTCGGTTACTACGCCTCCGGAGTCCATGGATATCTCCATCAGTATCAGCCCCTTCAACCGGTTTCACCTGGATACGACTAGATGAGACACGAGTAAAGAATTTGATCTGTTCTTTACTGGTTCATTGGAGGAGCATATAAGCCATTGATTCCCCCGGTCGACTTGAAGGTGTCAATCATAGTTTCTGATCATGAAGATGCATAAAATAATCTTTGCAGTGTGCTTGAACCTGTCCTCGGTCTGTAGCGCGTAACAGAGCATTTTGTACAACGTTATCACAGCAAGTTAGTGGCCGAAGGTTGCTTCGAGTGCCATATCAGATTTTCACATTAGTCAACGATGGCTGTGTGCTGCGTGTGTACTGCGCACTACTATCAATATGCCCCTAGTTAGCTTAAAATGGAACCGTGATTCAACGTTCCATACACTCCTTCATAGCTTGCTTCCATTGTCATTCTTGCATGTCGCAAATTTCATTGAAGACTTTCCGGCTTTTCAATGACTTCCCGGTGGATGTACAAAGGCTCATTTTCGAGCATGCTTTTTATTCTAGCTCAACCGCAGTGCAATTGGCGCTCGTTTCGCGAGAAGTTAATAGATGGTGAGTTTCAAGTATAATGGGCCAACAAATGAGATCAGACGAATGTTCTTATGTAGGATTGAGCCCCTCATATACAAGACTATCATAACTTCTAGGAGGGCTGATCATGATCATTATCGAAAACCGTCTGATTTCTACGAGAGTCACGTCAGGTTCCTTGTAATCGATGACATTCAAGAAGATGGTTTCATTGAAGATCTCCTATCAAAGTGCCATGACAACCTTATAGGTCTGGCTTTTTGGCCAGTCATGCATAATCGCAAGATGTGGGCCTCTCTTCTACTTACTGCGGCATTTCCAAGCTTGAGGAAGCTTTCTATATCCTCTGGCTCCTTCTCTTCCGACTCTGAATGTATATTACGCGCACCCCTATTTCGGAACTTGACCCACTTGGAAATCAGGTTTACCTTATCATTGTCAACCCTCGTCCCAGGGATAGCAAACGTTCATAACACCCCGCAATCTCGGGAGCGCTTCTCATGGGATGGCTTGCAATCTCTTGAAAATCTCAACCATCTTCATGTCGACGCCACCTTCGCATTAAACGATCGTGACCACTATAAGCTCCAAATAATTGTATCCGACATAATAACCCATCTCCCCCCTCGACTAGTTTATGTCTCTATTTGCCTTCCGCCCGCACTTCTCAAGCAGGCGGACCAACTTGATAATCATCAGCATCAATTCTATGATGACCTGATATCTGGAAGAATTGATGCTCGCATTGTGATCTGTTACGCGTCAGCAAGAAACAGAGTTTTACAAGCCTTACTCATCAAAGCCAAATTCTTCGAATACCTGCTTCCTCGAAGGCCAGACGATAGGGTATTCAAAGGTGGATCTGCAAATGATTTTTGGAAGGAGGTAGAGGATATAACGCGTCGGCGTAATAGGGAGGTTTAAGGTGGAAGGGTGGCATTAAATAAATATCTACGCTGGAATAACCTGACTATACTGTAGCAATTGTACTTGGGATGGACTTAAACTGGCAGCACCAATCTTCAAAACTTCCGTTGCAGGGCAAAACCACTGTTCAACATCCCCCGCTACTCCTCATAGCGCCTCCTTCCACTCTCTTTTTACCTACCACAAATGTTATTGAAGACTTTCCAGCTTTTCAATGACTTTCCGGTGGATATACAAAGGCTCATTTTCGAGCATGCGTTTTATAATTTATTCCAACTCAAACACAGCGGAATTAGCGCTCATTTCGCGACAAGTTAACGGATGGTGAGTTTAAGTAGACGGGTATCAATTACAGATGGGATTGATGCTTTTATGTAGGATTGAGCACCTCTTGTATGAATATTTTTTCACTTCTAGGATGGCCGATTGTGGAAAATCGCCTGATTTCTATCGGAGTCACGTCAAAGAGGATTGTTTCCTGATGGACTTCCTATTAGCGTGCCATAACAACCTCATTGGCCTGGCTTTTTGGCCAGTCACGCGCGATCGCAAGATGTGGGCCTCTCTTCTACTTGCTATGCCTTTTCCAAGCTTGAGGACGCTATCGATATCCTCTCGTATCTTCCCTTCCAACTCTGGATATATTCCGCGCACCCATATATCAGAACTTGACCCACTTGGCAGTCAGGTTTTCCCTCTCAAATTCAACACTTTCCGCACTGATGCGAGGTGCTTATCACACCTCACAGCCTCGGAAACACTTATCAGGGAGGGCCTGCAATCTCTTGAATACCTCAACCATCTCCATATCGATGCCTCCTGTGCATTACTTGATGATGATTATGATAAGCTCAAAACAATGGTTCCTGACATATTGTCCCATCTTCCCCCTTCACTAGCATATGTCTCTATCAACCTTCCACTCTGTCTTCTCAAGAAGGTGGCTCAACTTGAAAACCATCAGCGTCAATTCTATGTTGACCTGATATCTGGAAGAATTGATCTCCGCAATATCTACTTCCTCAAATGTCCGAGGATTCGGTGTTCATGGTTGCGCCTGCCGCTGATTTTTGGAAAGAGGTAGAAATTATAATGCGTCGGCGTAATAGGCGGCTTAAAGCGGGTATGGCGACATCAAATATCCATGTTCACTCTTTAGAGTAGTTGAGGCAAACTGTAATCTGGCTATAGCAAACGTACTTGAACAAGGATGAATCAATTATTTGATAATTGATGATCGGAGCCAGCCGCCTCTGATGTATTCATTGATGTATGCCGGAATGTTTTGCCTGGATTTAAGCGGGAAGCCTCAAACTTCAAACTTCCTCGGATACTTCCAGCTTCACCGGCACCTGTCACCACCTGTTCAGCGATGACTTTTCCAATGTCTTCACCCGAACTTGGAGATTCGCGAAGCGAGCCTCGACTCTCAATAACGGATGCGAACAATGTCAAACCGGCCAAGAAGAAAAAGAAAAAGAAACGCCAGAGAGGATCAAACACCTTTTCCCAATTCAACGAATTTCCCCAGAGAATACAGAGACATATATTTGAATGTGCATATTATCTGGGCCACGTTAATGGTCCAGTGCTCGCGTTAGTCTCGCGCAAAGTAAATGAGTGGTGAGCCAGGTCTGTCCTAATTTCATCTCGTGTTTCATCGTTTGACTTCTTCAAACTGTGTAGGATTGAACCACTGATGTATAGCTACATCATCGTTGACCGCTTCGACCGCATTTCACATCGTCCCGACCGGCTTTGGAATACCCTTTCAAACAGTACAAAGACCCACGAATTCTTCAAACGTCATGTCAAGGGCATCCTGATTAATGGTAGCGTCGATCCCGTATTGACGGACCTTCTTGCAATTTGCACCGATATCAGCAGTTTTGCATGCTACGCTCAAGGTGTTTTGACAGAGACGATTCTGGAGAAACTCGCGTCCATCTTTTCGACACTAGAATTTCCGCAACTTCGACGTCTCTCATTGTCTGGCCCGGGGTTGGACGAATCTGATATCCAACGTCAATTCTTTCAGAACCTCACGCACTTGGCTGTAGACGTTGGCGATAATTATGAGGCATTCCCCTGGTTGTCACTAAAATCTCATCGACGTCTCAGTCATATTCTTGTCGACGTGCAACCGGAGCTACATAAAGAAGCCCCAGAGCAGTTCAAAGCCATGGTGCTTGACATTCTATCTAATGCACCTCTGACCTTACGTTGCCTTGTTATCCTGATAGATTGGGATATATTGTATGAAAGCTCCTTGCAACAAAAGTGCGATCGTACTCTTTTCTCAGAAATTATTGATGGGAGAGTGGATCCTCGAGTGGTGGTCGCAGGATATACCGGGAACCAGGAGGAAATCGACGTGACTGTGATTGGGGAGCACCCGGTTCAATTTTTGCAATACGTGGGCTATGTCGCCCTCGTACCGGAACATGCTGTTCCATGGGTCTGCCCCCCGAATGCAAGTCAAAAGGATGTTTGGGAGCGGGCGGAAGATGTTCTCCAGCAGCGCCAAGCAAACGCGTAGTAGGGTTGCGTTTGACTGAGCTTCCGGCCTTGGCCAAACCTTGTCAAAACTTGGAAAATACTCCACGGACCTGGTTTTGCCGGATGCAAGTACCATGAATGTAATTTCACGTCAACTTGATCAATACTTTGCTACGTACAGCAAATGTAGGGAGTACCTAAAAGTCATTTCATTTATTCACCTGTTCACAATTAAAAACTCTCTGAAGCAAGTATGCATTCATTCCTCTGCCCACATGTCACCGGTTCCGTCGGACTGAGCAATCAACCTGAGTCGGCCCTTTTTAAATCCACAATCGTCTTCGTACATAATGGCATGGTCAGCAAAACTTGCTAGGTAATAGCCATAATCACCGCTCTCTGAAGCTGAACGGTTCTCGTGTCTCTCAGCAGCAGAATGTCGAAATTTCTGCGGCACTCAATGACGCTAAAGTATTGACTGAAGAAGGCAGAGCCAAGGAAACGGAAAGAGGTAGGCTCAGATGGCAGGGCAAGCAGCGCCAGAAACTTGAACGTGCGGCAACTGAGGCGAAACTCCTCAGAGTCCTCTTCAGTCTGGTGACAAGGTAAAGGTATGATGCAGATAGTAACCAGTCTCCTGTGCCAGCGGCTTCGGGCAAGTAATGGGAGGCCTATACTACTTCCGAGTCACCTGCCAGGCCTCCGAACCAAAAGTCAAAACCATAAGCCAGCTCCGAGTCAACCACTAGCAGCCTGTGAACCAGATTCAGAATAAACGCCCAAACTTGGGTACTGCGCCAAAAGCTGCTACGGTGCCATATCCACCTGTCGGATTTCCAAAGTTCAACGGTATCCTCTATGGAAGTTTAAAGGCGTGTATTCAAGATAGCTTCCCGTTTTATTCCAAAGTTTCGTCATTGGGAAGTTTGAGACAATCTGGTGGCCTTGGAGGGGATCAAAGAAAAGAAAAGTATGAATACAACGAGAAAAAAACAGATGTAGGTAGGGTCATAAGAAAAATGTTCGGCGTGTAGTTTCGAGTTCCGGCTGTTTGCAATGGGTCCTGAATATCGGATATAGGCGGAATAAAAGAAGAAGCGCACCTTCCATTGCCATATGTATTCATCTTGTTTTGGCGGCACGATGTTAAGTGGTTGTGGCATGGCTGTGGAAGACTCGCCCTCGCCCTCTTCTTCCATGTCAGCAGTTTGCGCGTTTTGTTGCTCTGATTGGACCTCGTCAGACTGTTCAAATGGATCGTCATCTGTGTCAAAGGTCAAGGGTTTGGCATCTTCGCCGAAATTTTGGACAGCGGGTATGTTTTTCTTCAGCCATCTGAGTTTCAGAGTGAATCGGGGACCAATCTCCTGCAGGGCGACTTTCTCCGTAGATCTGAATGCATATCTAAATCATTGTCAGAGTCAAGTAACACATTCGGTAATTCGAGATTTTACCTGTGCCTTCGGAAAAAGAGGAAATCCCTTTGGTTATGTAGTGTGACCACTTGCCTGCCTTGAAATTCAGGAACAGGCGGGAACGTCGTCTGGAACATCCGGCCTATACCGTGGCCCAGGCGCGTGGTAAAGCCGTTGAGGATGAGCTCAGGATTATGGGCAGTTGCTCTCGCGTGGCCCTAATGGCGGAAGGTCAGCAAAAATTTGATCCACCGGGTGACCAATACTAACGTAAATCTGTTTCGTCAACTCTACAGAAGTCAATTTGAAGTATGCTGTTGGCCCGTAAGGAAGATACACTAGAGTTATCGCGTCTAGGGCGTTCAGTTAGCGGGGCGAAATACGATAATCCTCGGAAAGCGCACTGGGTTTCTTGTGGTCTTCATTAACCACACATAGGTGTTTATAGCCTCGGTTTGCTGTCCAAGCCGCTATCCATCCAATCTCGAAGCCCTTTCCTTTCTTCCTACGAATAAATTCTGCTCCAGGAAATACGCCGACCAGCTCGTCGCAGAAATTATACGTCGCTTTGGAAGCTTTTGGTGAGGTAGTTATAAGAATTTTGGGGGGTGATGTTGGGTCATCAGTTGTGAAATAGGAAGCAAAAGGATCTGTAGCGATGTCTGTGGCAACTTCATCCTGCGTCGAGTCTTCATTTGAAGCATGATCGATGATGGAGGGGTCAAATTCACGAGTATTGTCAAGTGTTTTTGGCACATGCTCTGTCAAGCGTTTCTTGAAACTGATTTGAGTACTAGTCTCCGATGGATTTGCACGCCAGCCCACCTTTTTTTGAGCAGGATCATTGGCCTCGAGCTTAGCCTGTGCAAGACGCTTCTGTAGTTTGGCCTGTGTTCTCGCCTTTTTTCCCTTCCTGAAAACGTCCTGCCTTTTAATTTTGTTCTTGATACTCGATGGCTCGAACCGTGCTGCAGGCATGGTCAATATCGGTTACTTGCACTTGCAGATCACTTTCAAAAAGTTACAGTGCGAGTCACGTGCTAAGCACTCAAGAGAATATCCGAGTCGTCCCCAATCGTCCCGTCTCTCACATTAATCAAGATGCGTCTAGGTTCAGCGGCAGTGGTGCTGAGCATTGCAATCGTGTTGGTTGCAGCTCATGAGCACCATGACGAACTCTCAGAGGATGAGGCAAATGCACCCGTCGATGCCATCTTGTGGATACACATGTTCCTGCAAGCTGCTGTCTGGGGAATCCTATTTCCCATCGGAATGGTGCTTGGCCTGACGCGTAGTCGCTGGCACGTTCCATTGCAGGTGAGCCCATTGTTTTTCGTTTCTTTTTTGGTGTTAATAGTCGATCAGTCAACCGGATATGCTCTTACGATTGCTGGTTTTTTCTTGGGACATGCACACAAGGGCCGGCAATTTCTTCCCTCAGTCCACGGCACATTTGCGTCCATCCTATTCATTCCCATTATTGCCCAGCTTTTTATTGGTATTTACCTCAAACTTCATATCCACGAACGAAGTATCAGACCATATGTTGTCTTTGCCCACGGATTTCTCGGAAGATTGTATCCCATTCTTGGATGGGTACAAATGCTTTTTGGCGCCATTACTTTCCGCGGCTATTGTAGGGGTGGACATCTTGGTGAGATATTAATGTATTTTGCAACACTATTCTTCGAGCTTATACTCGTATTCAGGTCAATGCTTAGCGCACTACATCATGGGCAGTGGTTTCATCGCATATGCTGTCATCATGTCCATTATCTTGCTTGTTGGTGAGGCTTGGGTCCGCCGGTCTGGAAGGAGCCCAGAGTTCTGGGATTCATGGTGGGTACTTCTCTTCTAATTTCAACTGTGGCTAATTCGCCTGTCCAGCATTATTACACTCTGGGTATGCTCATGATGTCGTTTCATCTGTCACATATTTGAATTGACCTTGCATTCTCATAGGGCGTCGGTATGAAAAACTTTAAATCATCCCATTGGCGACCACTAATTATCTATTGTATTAGTGAATACCTTTACCGAACATCATGGCGGTGAATGGTCGGTCAAAGATATGCAACACACGTGAGCTCTGCTTCACCTGCCCTTGACGCTAAATTGATTTGATTGCGAAGAATTTTAGGCGTTTTGTGTAAGTTTTGAATATTCACTCTATGGCACATAACAAACCGGCTGATGGATGCTTCGACTCAGGGTGGTGTGGCGGTATCCTTGGTATCTGGTTGTCACGAAATAACCAGGTAAGCCATGAAACGAGTGTATTTTCCGTGCTTTGTTCCTGACATCCAGTGTAGCGAAATTTGGTTCCAGCCATTATGTGAGATTACAGTTCATTTTGGTGAGGCACACTTCCTGAGTGTAACATTTCATTTTAGTATCATTTTGACAGGATGGGCTATGTCGGATCATGCCCAGGCCCTCGCTATCTCATCCAAAGTTCGTTTCCCTTTACCTATATTTTCCTTGGTTCTAAAATTACCATTTTCATCAGGTACACTCGATGTTTGGGCGTACATTGATGCTTGCGGGCGTGACACGCATTATTGAAATTTGTCACTTTTCTCCGACGTCGGTGCCTAATGATGTGGATGATGACAGCAACAGTGACCGTACTATCGGCGGAAGCCTGCATACATCGCCAAGAGACAATGGAACCACTAGCGCTGGTTTCCGTGCATTTAGGCATCTACCACCTTTCGTGAGTACATTAGTCTCGTACTTGCAGAACCTGACTCGAACAATTTTTCGACAGCTTTTGGTCTCCTCAGGGTAAATAGCTCGTGCACTTATATCACAGGTTGGAAACTAGATCGTAATTGGATTCTTATAGGTTGCTCTTCATGTCAGCGACGGACGAGGAACTTCAATTCGTCCATGACAATGGAATGGATCATGTCACGTATATTTTAATCATTTTCAGGTATGTTTACATCCATTTTCACTCCATGGTCCCGCATGTAACTCGTGTTGCAGTTTGGCTTTCTTCATTTATACGTTCATCATCTATCTTATCCATCTGTCTACCGCTTCGGGACGCAATGCACCCGCTAAAACCGTTAAAAGCGCAGACATGTCCCGAAGAATGTGGTATGATCGCGTGCCTCTAGCCGAGGAACGGACACCTATTAGAGACATACCGCTGCACACCATCGGAGAGGATGACTAGGGATGAATTACTCATATGGGACTCACGATTTTCATACTGTTTAAGATGTATTGATTGGCGTCTTCGGTGTAGGATAGCATCTGTTTGTAATCGTGTCAGGCTTGCTGGGTGTTTTTCTTTGGGTTGTATTTTGTTCAATGTCGCTGAGCCCAGAACAATGCTTCGCGAATTCAGATTATGTCGCCTTTCCCTTTTGTCTGATAGTAGTAGGATCGCCGTCAATGGGAAATTTGTGAGTTGAACATTATGATACCATATTTTTGACCCCATTTCAGGACCTGAATATCTAATAGGGGTCTTCCCGTTTGTAGTGGTATACCTCTGATCCCTTAAGATCCTGATAGAACCATCAGACTACCTAGATCCCTCCATGGTATAACATGCAGGAGCCCTCGATCCAAAGTTTTGCATTGCGCAGGGTCTGGGTGACATTACGTCGTGACTGGCATTGATTTCATCGTTCTCAGTAAAAATATTGTTGGTGAAATGGGGGCAAAAAAAGTTATCATGATCGCCTTCAGCGTGTTTTTGGTCAAATCAATACCTATTTACACCCACCGCTGTCTGGTAACATTTCCAGACGCAGATCTACCGACATTGATTGAATGCTCGGAAGCGACATTGTGAACGATATATAACTATAACTATTTTACAATCAATACCTTGTTTCGCGTAGAAAAAAAAAGTTTGCGTTTCTAAGTAACAGCGAGCTAGACAACAGGATAAGAAACGAAAGGTCCAATTACTGTATAATAGCAAAGAATGAAAGCATAGACACAAACTAAAAATAAATCGATCGACGGTGTCGATCAAGATCGATCGGAAGCACGACGTGCAGCGACAGATTTGGCTGATGTCAACAAAGGAAAGGGAAGTGAATATCGTTTAGTCAGAGTCTTGATTTTTTGATACGGTGTAGCTTTGTTGGTGTGTCTCATGAGCGACTCGACGCGTTCCGCAGGTGTTTTTGGGGTATCAACGTTTTTCCATATGGAGGGCGAGGGGCCAATAGAGGATGCACCAGCAGACCCTATGAGGAAAAAATGTTCAGCATATTTGTGGTTTTTCAAGTTCCTGGAAACTTACCTCTGGAGTTGGCTTTGCACCTGAGTCTTATATCGTCAAGAGAAGCATTCTTCCATTCCGGCAAACGGGGAACTTCTTCTATCAGACTATCGTTCAGGATGATATCGTTAATGTTTGCCCGAGTGCGACTCAAAGGCGGAGCAGCTGAACGGTCGTCCTTATCCATTGATGTCCGTTGGCATACGGCAGGTGATGGATCTCGCGATTCTCCATGCAAAAGGATGGATGATGCATTGGCTGCAGCAAAATCGAAAGATGGCGAATTGAAATGCAATGGAATGTCGGGAACCGGAGGTTGAGCATCCGCAGGCGTTTTGGGTCGAGAGGCGCTTTGTTTACGGGAATGCAGAGTAGGGAGGCGGAGGCTTCCACGAGAGGTTCTCAAACTTCGCATCCTCGCTGCGGACACGGACATGCTGCGGGTGAGTTCACTCCGTGTGCTTCGGAAACTCGCAGCACTCTTGGTGCTTTTCACGCTTCTTGCGCTCTTCACACTACGGATGCTAACACTGTCCTGCTGGTCCTCTTGGCCATTAACATCCGCTGGTATATCTCCCATAGGTTCTGAAAAGCGAGGAGATAGCGGGGTTCGAGGTACGGTTGGCTCGATGCTAAGCAATGTCCCACTTTGTGGTTTTGGAGACGTAGGCGTGATTGGTACAGGTACAACTTCAGCAGTCTCAATGACAGCTTCGTCGTTTGACCCTAGTTCCGCTTCATAATCGTCCATTTCCTTTGCCAGTTTCTCCGCTTCATTCCACGCTTCTTCTAGCTCACCTTCAAGTTGAGTAATTCGTTCCTTTGCTTGTCGGAGATCTGTCGTCCGATGACTATAGCTATTATTAAGCTGTAGCATCAAGTTGAGTAGTGCTGTGATTTCAAAAATGAACGCCACTCGCCTTTCGTATTGCAACGGCGAGAGCGCTAGCCCAATGATTATCCAACATTCGATTGATCTGAGCCGTCCGGTCGGATATTTTCAAGAGTTCCTCCAATACACGATCACATTCAGACGTAGTTTCGGATAGTTGCATTGCAAGTTTCGAGACGCTATCCAAAATATCCTGTTTTCCCTTGTCCCTGAATGCCGGGATTTGGACGCTTGTTATCAAGGCCTGCAACACCATCGTTCGACGATGTACTAGAAACCTGTACTTTGATTGCAATGAAGATTTCAGCTGCTCTAGCCTTTCGAGCTCAGTAGGTAAAACTTGATCGACATCCTCCATTGTCAAAAGTCGGATGAAAGACTCGCGAGCGGATGACCGGATGGCACGCGACACGATCTGCTGTAGCTCTGTGGAACTGAATGTCCCTGTCAAAAGGCATCAACGGCGTCGCCACAATGTGATCCAACAAAGACGAGACTTACATAGCGCAGCTTCCAAGGGAAGCGCTTTCCACTCGAGTTGCTCGGATTCGAACCTCATTTGGGGAGGCGGAGGTATGCGTAGAGGTGGGGAAGAAGATCGTGAAGGCCCTGGGGCTGCGGGCTCTGGTAGGGCGCTATAAGCGGGTGGGAGGGCGTCTGAGCTTTGAGAAAGGGGTTCCTGGTCCTCTTGGAAGTCCTCAGGGAGGGTTGGGAGAGTGTGAGGCTCTGAATGAGACGGCGAGGCAGCTGAGAACGTTGGCGACGGAGGACTCAAACTCCGCAGGATGGAGGAAGAACGTTGCAGTGGATGATCTTGCCTGTGGGGAGTCCTCGGTCCAAGCGGGGTAAAAGTTGGTCGAGAGCGAAGAGCACTTGTCCGAGAGACGCCACCTCCTGTAGCCATTGTAAACCCCCTGGCACTCAAATTAGGGGTAAGTGATATGTCTTGACTGTGAAGGTCAGAATTTGCACATGGCTCAAGTAATTACTATTTCCAGGAAAAGGGTCGCACCGGCCTGCCAGTTTTCCCAGATTTATGTCCGCATCAAGTCCACGTCGGATCTCTGCTGGCCATGAGAAGACATCGCTGACGACAGAAAGTGTCAGTCAGTGTGACTCTGAATTACTTCGGTGGCAGCTCGATAGCTAATTAACTATCAAGCACTTGTCTGAGCATTTGAGTATTTGGAACCAATTTTTACCAGCCTTTAAAACACTATTCAACTCAGATCAACTGCAATTTGGCCTGCGGCTCAGGGCATGAATGCATAACCAAGACGTTATACCGCCGGCTTTCTCACGCTTCAAAAGTACCTTATGGGTGAATCCATGAATCAGTTAAACCCAGTGCTTTTCGTTATCATATTACTGAAGATCTTGTATATGTGAAGTAAATCGGACTGGGTGAATCTTACATCAATCAATGCTTTGATACATTAAGAGAGATTAATGATTGAGTAGTGACTAATATACAGACACGTTGATCGAATCGATGACCGAGGGCTGTAAAGCAAGAAACCTAACTTACAGAAAGCTCGAGGCGAGAAACAATAAAATACGATTATAAAGGTCATGAGGTAGAAACTGTTGCACGTCGGCGATGCATATCTCCGAGTGCCGCCACTACTTCTTGTTTGGATCTACTGAGTTCTTTCCAAGCAGCACTCGCTCGCCTATTAAACCCGATGAGTTTCTGTGGTGCTATTAGAAAATACATAGTGCTTACTGAGCCCTCGAGATGAAGATAGCCAAACAAGCGACAGATTTTAACTTATTAGACTTCTTCGCTTTGGATGACGGTATAGGATAGCCTATCCGAGATATAGATACGAGTATTCTCTGCTCGCTTTACTATGCTTCAGCTCAAATCGTGAGATCAAATAAGGATTCGCGAACCTCTTTTCAAACTGGGATAGTATGGTCAGAAGGTACTGTTTTTGGTAGCCTAAGTGGTCACGGAACAAGGCTTCTCGCGTGAATTTGGCTTTCAGGTAGCGTATCTGGATAATTAATCCTTTGCATTCCTTGTTGTGCTGTAATTTCAATGCCGACAGCTGATTTTCATTCCTATATCCTGAAGTTAGGCTGTCGAACTGCCGTGATTAGCAAATCCGTACTTACATAGCACAAGCTCGAGTGAAATCCTTCGTTGTGGCAGCTTGTTCTTTATGCCAATTGAGTTCTTCGTTCACCAACATGAGCTGAGTTTGCGCCTGTTTCTTCGATCTCTGCAGCCGTGTGATCTCGTCCTTATATTTTGTTTCTGCTGTCTCTTTTTCCGTTCTCAGCCTTCTCAAATCACGACCAAATGTTTCTGCATCCCTCCTCACCCGTCTGAGGTCGGCTTCTAGAGCAGTTATGGTTTTCGTGACGTCTTTCTTTTCTGCCATGATTTTTTCCTTCTCCTCTTCGAATTGTAAGACTTTACTATTTTGGTTCTTCAGTGCTCGCCTGAGGTCTTCTATCTCAAGGAGGCACACGTCAAGCTGATCGCGACGGTGCTCATGGCTCTTAGAAGATGTTGTATACTCCTTCCTAAGCCGATCTGCGCGCTAGCGGACAATGTCAACAGTTCACCTGACAGAAGAGCGTGTTATAACTAACCTCTGAGGTCTCGGAGTAACGGCGTTGGAGGTCCTTGAAATTATTGGAAAGGTCAGCTCGCTCCTGACGTAAACTCTCAATGGTCTTCTGATTTTCTGCAACCCTTTTCTCCAACAATCTCGCCTTCTGTTCAGCGGTTGCATTCTCTCGAAGTTCCTTCTCAAGCTCATTGTTTTCTTGCTTGAATTTACTAAGCTGATTCCGGATATCTTCCATATCCTACAATCATTTAGTTTTCGATAAGATAGCAATGAAAAGCAGCAACTTGCAGATTCGGTTCTCTTTAATTGATTCAATAGACCATCCTTATCTCTTTGCGTGCGACTCTGTTGGGAATTCAAGCTTCTTAGGCGAGAACGTTCCGACTTCAGCTCTCCTTCGAGCTCTTGGATAGTATTACGGGCACTCTCCAGCTCCTACAAATAGTCAAAAGAAAGACTGTTGTAAGTGGCACACGCACTCACATTCTCAACCGTAAGCCTCTTCTTCTCACCCTTCCTCTCTGTTTCCGCTAAACGCCTAGCCTCTTCTTTGACTTGAGCATTCAAGCGATTTGCTGCGTCTCGTAAATTGGCTTTCTCGCTGACAAAAGTCTTCTTTTCTTCCTTCCACAACGCTTTTAGTTCAGCAAGTTCCTCATTGACTGCCTGCAAGTCTTGGTGAAGAACTTCGGCTGTCCTATTTGAAGCCGCAGGCGACTCAGATATGTCGTAGTCCCTTGAAGCATCAAGGACACTTGAAAGCCTAGTAAATAGGTGCTTAAGGATGGGACGATTGGAAAGATTTACCTTTCATCCTCCTCCAAAACTTGACGAGCATCGACTTTAATCTTACATTTCCTACAACGCATTCGTTCCATTCGCCTGGTTCTTCTCTCTTCTGTTCTACGAAGTCGCGTAATCTCATCTTCCAAGCTTGCGATCTCAGCGCGTGCGTCCTCAAGTTTTCGCGTGAGCCCAACAACACCGAGACCCGCATCCTCGAGTTTATCAATTTTGTCATCAATGTTCTCATTGGCGCGATCGAGTTCACGTTGAAGTCGGCCAATTTCGGCGACCAAAGGACTTACAGTGGGATCATTTATGGTACCATTTAGCCAGGAGAGCTAAATCTAGATATTAGCATGGATGATTGTTGATTAAGGACGGGTACCTACATCACGCAAAGGTGGTCCGGGAGTACGGGGAGCACGCAGAGACATGGACAGGACCTGTCGATGGATAGGTGAGATGTTACTTGTGTTCATGATCTTGTGAGGAGTCGCCATTTCGTTCATCGTCAACCTTAGCGCCTTGTTTCTTTCCAATAATTCCTCTCTCTCTTTTTCCAAGAGCTCAATCCTTGTGTCTTTTGCCTTCTCCATTGCTCTGCGAGCTGGAGATTGAGCCAGTAAGCTTGTTAGGCGCGTAATCTCCTTATGAGCGCTATCTAGTTCCATTTCAAGAGCCTCAAGATCCTCTTCCGTTGGGCCAGAAGGCTCCAGACTACGAGATACGCTTTGAGAGGCATTGACCATGACTCGGTTTTTCTCGCGTTCGAGCGCAGCGATCTCGGATTTGAGACCGTCTATTTTTTCCCCGTCCTGGAACATCTTCTTCTCAGCTTCCTCCAAAGCTTCCTCCATATCTGCGCTGACCTCTTGCGCTTTAGCGCATTCATCTTCCAACTGTAAGACCTGTTGTCTAGCCTCTCTCTCGTCGGCTTGCAGTTTTTGAATTGTTTTCTGTTTCTCGGCGGCATCGGCCTCAAGAACTTCCAGCCGTCCGACTACAGTTTCGGCATTATCCTCGAGTTGCTCAGCATATGTTTTCAATTCCTGCAGCTCCTCTCCTGAGCTCTTGATTCGCTCTTCCAGCTCTCGCACACGTGCACGTTCAGCTTCAAGTTGCTCCGTCACAGTCTCGACCTCGTTCTCAAAGGTGGCAATGAGTTCCTGATCCTTCTTATTAAGCGATTCCAAGTCGTGAATATGGGTGTCTGTCTCTTTGGCGTCCTTTTCCAGGTCTCGAATGTGTCCATTTGCAGCCCTCAACTCAGAAGCCAACTGAACCAATTTTTCATTCGCCTCGTTCAGCGCTCCTCCCAAGTCCTTGCCACTTTCAAGCGCTTGCTCAGCCTTCTCGGCACGGCCATTGACGAAATTTAGCTTCGCATGTAAGTCTTCAATCTCATACATAACTTGCTTCAACCTTTCTTCAGACTCTACGGTGACCTTGCGAGCCTGCTTTTCAGCAACCTCTACCTTCATCTCTAATTGACCAACGAGATCCGATACGCCGGCCTCGACCTCAGCCATCCTCTCCTTCCACCTCTCCTTGTCCCTCTCCCGCTCGTACTTCTCATTTTCTAGAGCATTCTCTATTTCTTCTTTCTCCGCCATGCAATTCGCGACCTCATCTTTAAATGATTCGATCACACCCTCCAGCTCTGCCTTTTCTTCCAGCCATACTTCAGCTGTTGGGTCTTCTTTGACATCATTCAGACTTGTCCCCGCGCTAAGTCGACGACCTTCGACACTTCCTCTGCTAAGTCGACGAGACGATGCGGACGCATTGGGGGAAGCCAAAAGTTCTTGCTTTTCCTCAAGCGTTTTAAGACGTTCCAACAAAACCTCGTTCTCTTCTTGTAGCCTCCGATTAAGTGTATGCAGATAGTTGTTGAGTTTCCCGGCATTGAATCGTCCGACGCCATGCCCAGTGGCGCCTACCCCAAAACCCATGGCGGGGTCGAATGATGCATTGGCACGACGGTTAGTTGTGAGATCCTGAGACGACGTAGTCGAGACCATAGACATGCGATCGTCATTCTCGTATGCCGCAGCAGGCCCGGTTTCGGAAGCAGCAGGCGAGGGGGCGTATGCTTGTGCTAAAGGATGCGAAATCCGGCGTCCCGCGGCGATAGGAGGTCGAGGAGTGACGCCAGCGAGAACTGTGCTAAAGCTGACACCTTCTCCAAGCATTGCGCCTTTAGATGGACCCGGAGTAGATTCTACGATGCTGGCCATTCCAGGCGTCGCAAAGAAACGAGGATGAGGCGTCCCCTTTTTGATGCGAGGGCGTGCAGTTGAATTAATAACGGATAGCAGAAACGAACGTCGGCGAGTATGAGGAGTGATGATTTCATCGCCCTGATGTTCACTGGGTTCATTGAAATCTTGGACAGGTGTACTGGGAATTCCATCTTTTGGGGCAGATGGCAATTGAAAACGGGCCCTTGGACGAGGAAATGCGGGAGTGGGAGTGAATGCTAACGATCCAGGGGAAGAAAATGGCTCGCGTCCCGACCTGATGGAGTAAGGCGTAGGCCCGCCATCGGAGGAGAAAGTTGGCTCCCTTTCTTCAGCAGAAGGACTGTTACTGGAACTTCCTTCCAGTTCCTCTGGCACAGAATCCTGGGACCGACTAGCTCGCATAGGAGAGGAGCTGTGAACATCCGTAACATCCATAGACTCTGCGCTGGATGCATCCCGATTTGATATGCCGCTTTGGTTGGATGAAGACTCTTCTTTCACCATAGGTGAATTGGTTCTGGAGCGAGGGAGTGGCACACGTGCAGCGAGGGATGGAGAGGCGGTATGCGATCGAACGAGAGAGACTGAGTGATTGCTATGGGGCGTAGAATTTGTGGGCGAGGTTGATTGTGAGGATAAAGTATGAGTGAGCGAGGGAGTACGTGTTCGGTTCGTGGCTCGACGGATGGCGACATTCTGATACTTATCAAACAGAGAACGCTAATTGAGATACACTAAGAATTAAAGAGGACAGAGGTGCACACGAAGAGGGACTGGAAACGTACATTGACTTCAGATTTTACACTGACAGGATAGTCATTGTATTCATTGGGTGACTCGTCCTCTTCGAAAGCATCAGCCGCAAAGGGGCCCGGCGAACTGGTACGGCTGACAGATTGCAATGCGCCAGTGATAGAAACGTCTTCCTCGTCCTCATCATCCGGCGGTGGTAAGTAAACATCTGGAACGCTCGATTTGCTTTCCTGTCCCAGGTCGTGTCCGGAAATGTCGTCATCATGATCTACATCCACCGCAAGTTCAATACGTGGAAGTGGTGATCTTTTGTTGATACCTAGATTATCGCGAGGACTGGCTCTAAATCCGAGGCCGGGAGATGCAACGAACGACTTGCGAGATCCAAACGAACCAGGAAAACGAGGAGTGGTATTGGCACTCCCAAACGGCCTGACAGTGGAAGCATACTGAGAGGCCGCCGGTGTTGAATGCCGTGTAGATGATACGCTTCGTAGCGGGTCATCATCATCGGTGGTATCGTCGCTCTCTTGTGGCAGAAGCCGGCTGCTGCTGGGGTCTGCGTCGGCCGAGTCTTCAAATGCGGGGACCTCTGGCAGTGAAGGCATGTCTTGTCCCTCCCCTGCTTGTATGCGGCGCCATATCCGCGACGGCGTTTCCAGTATAGCCGCCATCGATTTGGCCGTTGTTGATGCGTCGACGCGCTGCGCGCCTGAAGCAATACATCACGTGCTCGTGCCAAAGATGCCGGTGAGGAATGACCTCAGCCAAAAATAGCTCCTCCTCTGCCGTGCACTGCACCGTGGAAAGGTTTCCAGTGTCTAGCGGAGAACTTTCCAGAACGGTAGACAGCGATCTATTGGTGTTCCCTTTCGACTCGATACTGGAAACTTCTGAGATAGATCATAGACGTGAGCCCATGTATGACTCGTCGTCTCAGCCTCGCGCCACGTCGCTCCATACAGCTCAGAGGATATAAGACAGGGATGTTTGTGGAGACGCCCCCAAGCTACCCACAATGTCTACTTTCTTCTACGAACCGTTCTACGATATTGACCGCCTCATTACTGACGTCTTGGCCCCTCGTTCCCAGTGGGCTGGACAGTGGGCTGGAGATACTGGAAGCCGTGAGCTCCAGAGGGCTTCTACCGAGCTCGCCCCTCGATCTTTCAAGCCAAGGTATTTGAATCACATTTCTAACAGATCAAATCCTAATCATCTTCTAGGATGGATCTTCACGAAGACACAGATAAAAATGTTGTCACCGCATTCTTCGAGTTGCCGGGCGTCAACAAGAACGATATAACTCTTGACGCCCATAATGGCAGACTCACCATCACCGCTGAAACCAAATCTTCCGACGAGTATGCAGAGCGTGGCTATGCCATCCGTGAACGTCGCTCTGGGAAGTACTCCAGGACTCTTCAGCTTCCCCAGGGAATTAAGGTAGGTGCTTTCTCCTCCCCCGCGCATGAAATGTGCTCATAGTTTGTAAGGATGATGACATTAAAGCTCACATGGAAAACGGTGTGTTGACTGTGACCTTCCCGAAGACTACTCCGGATCAGGCTCCGAGGCGTATCACCGTTGGGTGAAGAATTGATGCTTTTCGAAATGAATATGAATTTGTATTAATGCTCTACACAACTGTCGCCCAAATCTTGTTGAATGTGATAAATATGTTGTTGTGATTGAAGGTCATGTATCCCACGTTAGACCTCAACGAACCGGCTCTACATCGGCTCTACAGAGTCCATGGAACCTTCGAACTTGGCAGTATTATAAGCGAACTTGCGAAAGTATACTTGTTGTGGACGGCGGGACTGATCATCCGATGACGCATTTGCGTCGAACAAAGAATCCTTCGTGAATATCTCAGATTTACCGATGAAACATTGTCAAATTCCAAGTTCAAAGTTTAGAAACATATGTGTGGCGGTGTCAGTTCAATCTAATTAAGATTCACTTCGGCCTCCATTCTTCTTAAGTCCATTCTTCTCCGTTTCACAAGATGGTGAGTTTCTCTTGGGTTCTCGAAGAGCTGAGATGGCACAATTTTTCCACTAGTCTGCGTACCCTGCATACGTTATGAGTTGTCTCTGTATTACTGGTGGTATGAGTGGGTTTGTCAGGAGCGGATCAATTCCCTCGATGGTTGCCGGTGTGGGGTAAGCTGAAGGTCCTCCCTTGAGCTCACACTTCGCTTATAATTTTGTCAGAGTGGGCTTGATTTACCTCTGGAGCGCAGACACCATCCGTAGAGGGGCTACTGGTGGGTTGGAGGGTGCACTCGGTGAGTCCCTTATAGGCTTCTTACAATGTCCGACAATGAATACGGTTCAATAGTTGCATCTGCTCTCCTATCAATCTCTTCTCTGCCTCGAGTCACTAAAGGTCTTGTACCCATTATTCTCTTAGTCACATCAGCTAGTACTGCTTTGTACTACGGAAGTATTTTCCGTGACTAGAACATCTTCGGCGAATACTGATTCCCCAATGCGCCATCGCAATTTTTTGATGACCTCATTCTCGAATCATTACTTTTCTAACCTTGGAACTTGGATCTATTGGAACTGGCGATGCGAAAATTATTATTTGTTAAGAGAGTAGTTTACATACTATCAGTGGTGGAGACTCGACCAGGGGAGAAGCGGCCAGTTGCGATATATCTCTTCGCACCACTATTGAATCAAGCAGTTGGTTCAAGCCTCAAGGCCTCAAGGGCATACAAACACAATGGTCTAAGCTACCTAATGAAAGTTTTGCGGGGTCCTTATTTTGCGCGAGACGTCTGCGAGATTTTGAAGTAAAGCTAGACATACTTACTACTCGCACTAGGTCTAAAGTTTTAAAGTATTGCTTATTGAGGCTGGCTATGGCCTATTAATAGGCCCTAAATCCGGATTTGTGACTCCCCCCAATTGTTGCCGAAATCCGGAACTGCCATATATAAATAGTGTTCCCGTTACTTAAGTACGGAGTATCTCCTGCGTCCATTCCATCTCCATCCCCTGGTCACTTTTCGGACCCACCTCGACGTCAAACATTGAGTCCATCGTGCATAACGGTGCAAATCAATCACACTAGGCATGTCGGTTCTATTCCCTCACTCTCCTTCTATGTTGTGTCCTATTTGATGAATCAGGAATTACCTATCGACACCACGCTCGACCCAAATTTTTTTATGGGTATAATTGGTTATTAAAATACAGCAAACTATGAAACCAAATCCAGTCGCGGAAAACGTGCTCGGAACAATGGGTAAGCCTTCCAATGAGTTCAGGAATTTATTCATCAATGGCGCTCAAAACGATTTTTTGTAAGGTACGATCTGCTGGACTGGTCAACTTATACCACAAGTTTGGAAGATTTTCAGGGATAAGAAAACTGATGGTCTTTCGCCTTGGTTGATGTTCGTTTCTCGAGCTTAACTTTCCCATTTCTTCTATACTTATCGGTGCTGACGTTCTTTCATTCGACAGGTTAATCTGGGGAACATCATCCGCATTTTTAGGTGTTTATGCAATTTTGCAACACCTGAATATACCTCTCCAAGTTCAGCCTCAGCTTTTCGGTTTTCTCGCGCTTACAAATTGGGGTCAGGTATGTTGACAGATCTATCCTTTTCCATTACAAGTGTTTGAATTCACAATCATATCTTTCTTCACGCAGTGCCTATACTACAGTCCGAGCCGTCAAAACAAGAAACGCATGACTTTTCTCCTTATCGTGGGCACCATGATTCTAGTTGGAGCACTCGAGGTCCTTCTCGTATTCGTATCCAGACCGGCTTATGAACGCGGCATTACCGCTCCTGCAAAACTTTTCGGTGTTCTCTCTGTCGTTGGTATCGGATCTGGTCTACTTCCACAATACTGGGAGATCTACAAACGAAAAGAGGTCCAAGGCATCTCCTATTTGTTTCTTTCAATAGATATGCTTGGAGGATTATTGAACGATCTCTCGTTAGTGTTCGCCAAGGAATTTGATGGCCTAGCGGCTGCGAGTTATACTCTTGTCATAGTAAGTGTTAGATTTGCTCGCCGGAAGTTTTTGGAGTTTTTGTAATCCAAATGCTTTGGTTATCGTATTCAATCAATGTAAAACTAATCATACATATGAAGGTCATGAACTCCGTTGTTCTGATCTCTGCCGCCATCTTAAACCCGCGTGCTCGCAAACGCCGCGCAATGGCAGGAACATCAGTAGATACCGAGGCGACTAACGCAGACATCATCACCGAACCTTCAACACTTCCATCATTACTCGCCAGCCCCTCCAGCACTCTCGAGGCCGAGAACCAAGGCGACTCTACGAGAGCAGAAAAAAGTACTGAAGAGAAAAAAGCCGACGAAATCTCGATGCGACGGGTCGTGGCATCGAAGCCTTTGGCGATGGATGTAGAGGAAGGGACTTCGAAGGAGAGTCTTACGAGTAAGCCTCCACTAGATACATCTTCTGTCGAGATACGAGAAAAGGAAAGAGGTGTTGTGGAGAATGGTGGTCACGAAAAGAGATCGATAGATCTGGAAAGAAGTTTAAGATAATTTTTGTGGTCACTCAGGCCCCCTGATAATTCCTATATAGGATGGAACCCGAAAATGGGCATTTTCCGGATTCTTGTCTGTATCCAAAACTGTAAAATTTTGTCCGGATTAGCCATCCGGCCTACCGGAAATTTCGTGAGAGCTTGTCCGGATTTTTGGCATCCGGCCTCGAAAAAAGCTCCAAAAATTCCTAAAAAATCACTAAAAATCACCAAAATATTCCAGGTTAAAATTTCCCCCTACGCCATGAGGCCGCGAGAATTGGGTGGTCTACACGGACCTAGACACCTCTACAAGTTTTCACGTCACCTTCAGGAAATTTGTCCCACTTTGTCCACACAGTCATCCGGCCTATGCTTTTTTTTTGACCAAATCAGCCTCCCACGTCACCAATTTGGAGTCTGGCCTCGGGCCTTTTCAGGCAAAAGTTGTCCGGACCTGGTTCCATCCTATATAGGGATTATCAGGGGGCCTGGTCACTCCTACGTGGATATTTAGTAGGAGTGAGATTACAGATAAGTATGGATGGAATTACTTGGGTGTAGTATTACTATATACCTGTGTTGAAATCTCTTGTGTCTCCAGCTTTCTACTTGCACATCTAACACCAAACCGACCGCTTTCCTCATTATGTAGCGCCGACACTTGCGCTAAATGCGTTTCTACCTCGAGTCAGACGATGAGATCAACTCCATAATCAAGAATTCGATCGAGTAACTTTAAACATCCTACTCCCCACTACATATACATCTCTCTACATTATATATAAACTTTACCATTTGACTATTGACCCTTCCCCTCATGGAACTTCAATGAAACAGAATTGACACAGTGTCTTTCATCCGCTATAAAAAGAGGAAGAGAAATCCAAGTTAAAATCCAATGAGAGCCAAAGATATCAATCAAAGAAAAAAACCTACTCGGGGTACCGAATCCTTCGCCCTTGAACACATGTCCCAAATGACCACCACAAGCGGTACAAATAATCTCAATCCTACGCAATCCGAACGTGTTGTCTTCCTGACGACTCACAGCACCGGGAATAGCTTTGATTTTTAGTGATTAGTAAGAGAGAAACACCAAGCGAAGTGGGAGAGAGAGGGGGGGGGGCTGAAGGAGAGTATTCACCGTCGAAGAAGGCTGCCCATCCACAATCGCTCTAAGCATACCAAGAGATCAGAATGAAACTGTTTACGTAGTTGAAAATACGCCTTTCTTACATCGAATTTCATCGAACTGGTATACAATGGCGTCCCGCATCCTACACAACCATACGTTCCTTCCTTATTGAATTTGTTATATTCGCCGGTACCAGAACGTTCAGTTCCCTTTCCTCTCAAGATCCTGAACTGAGAATGCCAAGGATTACTTCAAAGGAAGTGAAGGATTTTGATGAAAAGTACCTGCTCGGGGGAGAGGATAGCCCTCCACTCGGACTCTGATTTATTATTCATGGTGCCCGTGGTCGATATAGTTCTACGCTCAGGCGAAGACGAGACGATCTGGCTCGATTGTTGATCCAGGTTCCGTAGTGTAAGTGGGAGTGAACGGTGTGCTTTATGGGAGACAAAGAGGGGATGAGGGGGAGTAGATAGCAATCTAATCCGAGCAGTATTAAAAAGGGACATGCTCTCATGGTCGGTCAGTCACGGCGTAGGTATCCCGGGTAGCACGTGATATTGACGTCATATGCCCACCCAAAAAAGTCAATACAAGATCAGAGTACTTTTACAGCACGCGACATCGTCCCTCTAGGTATGTGGTGTGCGGTCATGCAGTCCTGTAGTTCGAAAACTGGACTGGTCTAGCATTGAATCTATCGCCAGCGTTAATTGATTCAAGGAGTGAGGAAATCGTAGACCAACCATTGTTCGTTTTGTATTCCAAGGTAGTAGTTGGAGGAAGATTCAGAACTCTCCTGAGCGTATCCCTGCACCATGAATGAGCATTGGAAGGACGTAGAGACAAAGGAAAACCGACCTGATCCGTTCGCGAACTTTGAAATCAGCCTCATAGCGATTCCAGAGGCTGATGATATCTTCGTTTTGTCTGACGCTTATGGTGCACCCACAGATCTCGTTGTAGGCAGCAGACGAGTCGTCTTCCTCATCGTTTTCACCGTTCGTCGGAGCCGGACCATTGCCACATTGGTCGAACTGGTCGCCGATGACGGCAAGCACGAGGTCTTCCCACAGACGATCCGCAACACCCTTTCGCAGACGAATAATCCATTTTCCGCCGGAAATGTTTAGATGGTCTTCCCACACTGGTCTGCGTACGCCGGTATGAAAGAGGAGATAATCGGTGGTGGGATGAAGTGTAGACGGCGAGGCGAGGTGGGTCCATAGTGACCAGAAGGACTCCACCTGCGGAAATATGAGAGAGGCACATAAGTAGTTGGGGGGAGGACATACTGAACTAAAAGCCGATATTTTTTTGATGCCCTCTTCGTAGTTGACGTTTTTGTTGCCCGGAGAACGTTGTTGTCGAAAATAAAAGACCCATCTGGACGAGGTGAGACGGGGCTGGGGAAGCAGCAATGTGCAACGAACATACATACGTGTTTCTGAGAGGATGGACAGCGGGCGGGGGGACAGCGGCGCCCGACGAGACGAGGGCAGCGGGCGCGCGGTCGGGCTGATGGAGGGAGGTGGAGAAATGCTTGGAGGAGGGCGCACGGGACTTTGCAGGCGGGTGGGTGGTGTTGGGTGGGGGTGCAGTGGGGTTGTTGTTGGCAAGGAAGCGGGAGGTGGTGTGGTTCGAGTTGAAGTAGCTGGCCATGGGAGGAGAGAAAATCAGAGATGCTGCTGTTACGTAATGAGAGCTGCTTTACCCTCCTCCAATGAAGCTCATGCTCCGTCCAGAGTGGCGTCTCTGGCCCCTCGCCTCCTTCGCTGGCCTCCTCGACCTCAAGACAGCCGTCACCGTCTCCCTCCTCTTCGCCCTCTTCAACAAGGTCGCTGGCGTGTACGGCCTCGTCGCAGTCGTCACCGGGGTAGGCGGCTCCTTTGCCCAGCTCAGCCTCTACATCTACTCTGTCGTAGCCCTCATCGCCCTCGTATGGGGCCTGCGTGCTGTCAAGGGTGTATGTACTCTTCTCTTCTCTTCTACCTCTATCACCCTCTAAGCCGCCTTGCAGGAGGACCCCAAACAGACCCTGTACTTCGCCCACCTCTTCTTTGCAGACCACGTCGTCTCGACGGCATGGACTATCTTTTTCGCACTGGTCTGGTGGATCTGGACTCCCCACGACGGCAGCCGTCAGGCCAACTCCCCTGCACAACAAGCCATGATCGACGCTGCCAACATTACCCGGTTTCTCACTGACGAACAACGTGAAATCGAAGCCATGAAAATCTGGAATGCGGAAAAGAGCACCGCAGTAGTTGTCATCACCCTCTCCTGGCTGTCAAAGGTACCCCATCTCGCACATCGCTCAACGCGCAGCAACATGTTGATCCTATAAATCCTAGTTCTACTTTGCTCTCCTAATCTACTCCTACGCTTCTCACCTCCGCAAAGGCTCTTACCGCTCTTTACCACTTTCACGTTCCAATTATTCTTCCCTTCCCTCAAATACCAATGCTTCACCTTATGATACAGCGCTCGATATGGGAGACGACGAAGAACTCGGCGGGACCGGGGACTTTTACCACGTTCCGCTGCGTAAAACCACGAGCACACAATCCACCACTCGCGGACATAGACGCGCAGCATCAAATCCATTATCCTCACCCGGAGGTCACAAATCCAACGGTTCCATCTCCTCCTTTGCTGATTTCGTCAGCGCACCCGGGAGTCGGAATTCACGCAAATCAAAACCTTCGAACTTGAACAACAGTACTACTTTTGGCTCAATGTCGAGGTCGAATGGGGGTAGAGATAAGGCTATGGATATTGAAGAAGAGGTGTTGTTTGACGAAGACGAATCAACCTACGTCTCTGGTTCTTCGCGCGCGCATTCCAAGATAGGTACGGAGGGGAGTAGCACAGCTGCTAGTGATGAGGAACGAGGTAAATTCGGCAGCGACTATTAGCCGAAAGTGTTCCTTTTGCCAAGGCATTACAACGAACGGAAACTTAGTTAGAACGATGATACCAAACTGGTCCACCCATCGGAACTATCCCAAATATATAATTTGCCTATACCCCGTCTTTTTTTTTTTTTTTTTCTCTTTTTTCAAAAAGCCTTGTGTAGTGTATTGCATATGTCAAGTCAATTGAAATTTTTTTTTCCTTGTTGTGATGAATTTTGTCGGAAAAATGAAATTAGCCTGATCAATGATCATGCCACTAAATCATTTTTATGTTTGCCTAATCTAACCTGATTAGACACTATCAGCCCTAGGCGTCCTGATCCAGTAGGATAAGGCAGGATAAGGCAGTCTGATCAGGGTGGATCAGAAAAGGTTCAGGCCATATTTTTTGGATCAGACAAACGTAACTAATAGATCAGGCCCATTTTGGTTTTCCGACAAACGAGGTTCGAAAGATCTCTCGTGACGTCATCCAACGACGTTCTGTTGGGGAAACCAATCCGTTTGAGGAGTAGGACTATTCCAGATTTACGATTTCAACAAGGTGGCCAGACGGTGGTCTCTTAGAGATGATGACTCTCACATGTCGGGGGTTTCATTGACTTTTTGTGGCCTCCATCGTCAAGTTTATCAAATTCAAGTCGACTATACCAATCTCGCTATCAAACATTGAAAGTGTGAAACTAAATACACCCCCGACCTGCGGACCTTGCATCCAATTTTTTTTTTGTCTGTCTCTCAATACATATTCCTTTTGACCAACCAAAAAAAAAAACTACACAAGAAAAAAAAAAAACCAGGAATCTTGGACTTTTGTCTGCGAATCATCTGTAACCCAAATTCTGTATCCCCAAGATAATGCAAATACCACACGACACTAGCACAAGAAAGAGAGAGAGAGAAAACACACACAATTGATATAATGCATAAGTACTCAACATCAACCACCAAGAAGTAAGGAAGAAAAAAAAAGAATCACAAAAGAGCAGGAAATTTGATTTCTTGAAAACATTGCAATCCCCCCCTAATCATCATAGCGGGTATCCGCAAGACAGGGACAAATTTGCGATCTCAGGGTTTTCTGCTAGTCTGACGATGACGATGCTGACCCTACCGGTCGAGTCACCTCCAAACGTTCTCCACTTGAAATCTTCAACCCATCATCCACGTCATGAACACTGAAATTCTCGCAATCATCATCTTCACCATCCTCGTCTTCATCCATTTCCGTTTCTTCTTCTTCTGTTTCGTCCTCATTCATCGACTCTTTCAACTGTGGATATATATATATATATGTGAGTGAGATGAACACAGGAAAGGATATGAGAAAGTGACTGCTTATACCATTTCGACCAGTTCGTGACACTCGTTGAGGTGCGCCATTATTATTCCTTGTCCTTCTGGAATCGAACCGTCGATACCTACGAATCTTCCATCCTGTCGCATAGAATCGATTTGATGTAGTGCTAGTTGGTACTAGACAAGAGATACCATGAGATTAGGATAGATAGGCGCAAAAAAGAACGTACGGGGTACAAGTCTCTGGCGCTAAATGGTCCACCGTATTTCGATACTTCGTTAAGACATTTTTTAACGGTCGATAACTTGTTGGCCTAGATATAGCACTATAATCAACCCAAGAATATGTAACTGCAGCAGAGAAACCTACAATTGGCATCAACTCTTCTGACACCGGCTCGCTTGAAGATAGCAGCCGATAAATTAGGCCATAACATCTCCTCAGTAAATATAGTAGCACCTAAGTGCACAAATTTAGCTCAACATCCAGATAAAGGAAAGACAGACGTACATATTGCCCCGGTGGCTTATTTCCATCAGAGTCTACAAATTTGCCATCGACTCGCATCCGATCAATCTCCTGCAGACCTAATGAATAAGCCCATAGGTCCGTCTCACGCAATGTCCAACGATGCGTTAAGACAAGACTTTCCAGTTCAGAGCGAATATCCCGCAGACGGTCGTAAATGGGTTTCAGTGATGATGAGACGCGTTTAGAATTTTCCTGAGCCTTGATCTCCTGTGCTATTTCAAAACATTCTTCGAGGAGGGAAGAGCAAATCGCCTGGGATGCTGGGACAATCCCACTGGGACCTAGAAACTTGCCGTCAACTCGCGTACTGTGGGTTATGATAAACTTTAGTAAATATAGAAGGTTGTAACTATATACTCAACGCATCGATTTTCCGGAGTTCTTCCTGTAGAGGCTTGAGTTCGGATTTAGGTGAAGAACCTTTGGCAGCCAAAGAGACGAGAGAGCGACGGATAGAGACGAGCTTCTGATGAACAGGCACAAGTTCGGGAGACAGGACGGCTAAGGAATCTTGTAATTGTTTGACGATAAGATCTAGGATACTATAGTCGATATGATATCATTGGAAGTCAAACGACCCGTAGAACGAACCACATTCATGGAGTTGGCGTTCAAGTAGCGTTGTCAGAGGCTTGGTATGCTTTTTGCTCTCTACCTCGTGTTGGACGATAGTACGAAGCTCTTGAAGTCGTTTGTGAAATGGAGCGAGATCAGTTTCATTGTAGACGGCTGATTCATTCATGTGGTTGAGGATTTGCTTTTGACCGGGAATAGTCAATCGAAGGTGGGGATTATGTGGAATTGGGAAGATAGCTTACTCTCATGGAAGCAATCTGACAGTACGTAGCAGGGGGATCCCTTGTTTTTCCAATAGTAAGGTAAAAGAGGGACAGGAGATTGAAGACATCGGCAAGGGTGGCGTCGAGGCGATTGTTGTAGGTCGTGTTAATGTCGCGTACGTCATTGAGTTGGGTGACTGGGGCGGAGTGAGGTGAGAACGACGTCGAAGGAGAAAGAAGGGACAGACCTTGTTTGACGACGTCGCGATAGAGCACATTAACATCCGAAGCCTTGATGAATTCCACACGGTTCTTCTTGAGTGCAGTCAGTCTATTCCGGATGCTGAGGAGGAGGCGTTAGCAACGAATTCGAAATGCAAACAAAGAAAAACAACGGAACTTGATGAGGCCCTCGAGGATGGGCAGTTCTGAAGGAGGGAATGAACGGACACACGGGGCAAGAAGAAGACAGCGGCAGACCTTGTTGGGGGACAGAAGCAGCCATGCAGCGGAGCACTGAGAACAGATGGACGACAAAGTCCGCACTCAGGAGGGAGCACCATCATCGATCATCGGCGCACCCTTCCCACGCTCATTACCATCCACACGACCATGCAAGTACGCCACCCCACCATTCAACCTCCCCCTTGCTTATAACCACCACCCCCAGGCCCTGGAATCGTTCAAAAAGAAGCTCGACGATGGCCGCCGCAGAGCCGAGGCCGCAGAAGCCAGAACTCCCGGACTCGAAAAACTGAATGCAGAACAGGCAGAAAAATTAGAACAGCTCCAAGAGAACCTCAGATCAACACGACAAGCCACTATCACCCTCGATCACCTCTTGCCCGTGCTGCAGAAATTACGCGACGCGCAAACCAAGTATGCTGCTAAATATCTTGCCCTCTGATCTGACTGCCGGATCCCCGCCAGACTCGAACAGCGATCGGCAAGGGCCGATGAACTACAGGTCAAACACGACGCTCTCAGCGCACGCATCGACGAGCTGCACACTAAATACGATGTTCGTATTTTTCTCATTTTTTCCTCCACAACCTGAGGAACATTCAGGCCACGCGGAGGGAAGGCAAGGAGTTGCAGGATATGATAACAGAATTAAATATTTAATACATATAACGCCACGTGCTCATCGATACTGAATCACTTGCACTTAAACATCCAACAACCCACCCCATGGCCGCCATGGACAGAATCAGAGAGGTAACGCATCTACCCTCCGCCATTTTTTTCTCTGTCCCGCCTGAGACTCCAACTACTTAGAAACTCAATGGCCTTCGCGTCGAAGCCGATAACGCTATCGCGCGCGCTGAAGAGGCCGAAGCGAAGAACAAGAAGCTGGAACAAGAACTTCTCCACAAAGAACAAGAAGTAAAGTCCCTCGAGCACCGTCTCGGACTCGCAGAAGCTTCTCTTGACAAGAGCGAGGCCACTGTTGCCGATTTGAAGAAAGTAGTTTCCAATTCCGAAGGCGCAGGATCAGCGAACGATGCCCTCACGAGAAAGGTCGAACTTTTGGAGGAAGAACTTGATGCTTCCGAGAAGAACCTCAAGGAAACCGTTGAAAAGTACGATCTCCCTCCCCACACCGACTCGTTCTCGAATGCTAATCGCGCCTCTCCCAGATTAAGACAAGTGGATATCAAGGCTGAACAGCTAGAGCGACAAGTGCAACATCTAGAGCAGGAGAAGGACATGGTGGAGAAGAAATACGAGGTACGTTCACGATCTAGTTTCATCAGCTTCCTTTCCGTGCTCATATTTCCATCAGGCGGAGGCAGAGAAATACAAGAAGGCCAAGGCAGATCTTGATGAACTTGTTGTTTCTATGGAGGGCATTTAATCATCGACTCACTTGTTTACCTTCATGGACCTTTTCTCTTCGACATCCGACTTTTTTCCTCTTCCTTTCTTTGTAATGAAATACAACTACAATGAATTCGCTCGAACTATCGACCTCGACCTCGTGAGGAATACCAATTAAGATATCTTCACTCAGCTGGGATCTTGCGATCTGATCTCGACAACGTCCTAATGAGTCACAGCCGATACAAAGTCTTAAAGCTGTCTCAGACTTAATCGGTCCGAGCACCTCTCCAATAACCTCGACTGATAAGGTATACTTTTAAGTCAGCGGTCTTGCCTTTTCGGGATAGATTAAGTAAATCAATTATATCGTTGCCACAGACTGGTAAAGCGTGAAAGAATATGATGAGATCCCCTCTGAAGGCACGAGCTTTTTTGAACATGCAAGTGTCTGACAAGAAACGTACAAGCATGAATATAATCCGAGGGCAAAACTGAATTCCTCATTGACCGGTCATGATTGAGAGTCAGGTTGCCATAGCCATGGGTGTTGAGAAGGAGTGATTCAGTACGTGTGTTGCTGACGGGAGGGAGTGTAGGATCTCCTCGGCTGATTTTCGCATTTTTCTTTTCTCGAATATTCCAGTTGTGGAATTAATCAGCCCAAGGCGGTCGCCAATGGAGATGTAGCGGAATAGCAGTGGCTCAAGCCTGAAAAATAAAATAAAATAAAAGCAACTAGAAAAGATCATACCGGGTGCAATGAAACGTCAATTCGATGAGGCACAAGTCAGATTTGACTCTCTAAGCAATATACTAGAGAAAAATCAATTGACTATCTTGGTATGGGCAGAGACGTCCAAATCCACGATCGTAGTCCCTATAGGCGATATATGTTATGCCAGTTTATTTCGTGGCTAGGTGGCTGGTTCAACAACGATACGAGGATCGAACTTTCCTAGTGATAACAGCAAGTGAAGGGGAATTCGGAGGTAGTCCCTGGGATCAACGCAACTGAGCTCAATATTCGCGATGCAACATGATTGAAGGGGCGAGGGACGCACCATCTAGATAGAGGAGACAAATGTTTTTATTGTAGAGGTCACTTCTAGCGCCTCCGCGGTTGAGGTGGATGAAGTCTTGTCTGATGCGTGGTGCGGGTGGATAATGAAGGCCTCGGTGTTATGTCTATATCAGAATTTGAAATGCTCCAGGGCGGCTATGTCGCGGAATATAACAATGGTAGAGGAATGAGGAATGCAAAGAATGCAACTCGGAGAGGAAAGATATCTCCTCTCAATTGAGTTGCCATGTCCCTTCCAGTTAGCAGGGGTCATTGATATCGTAGAATGCGACTGTTTTTCTCCCTTCTCAGAGTAGTTGACTTTATGTGTAATAAAACGGCGATTGTGAATAATGTTTGTCGGTCTGTTTGTTTCATGGAGGTGTAGCTTAAAATGGGCGAGTTGGTCATCGTATGGATCAAAGTCGGAAAGATCTGTACGCTCATGGACCCAAGACTCTTGAATCGCCAAAGGAAGGATAGGAATAAACATGACAGAGTAAGCCACCAGTCATTGCTTCAGAAGCGCGATAGCGACCATTCCAAAAAAATCACGATACATACGCCAGTATCACCCTATCTGTGGCCGAAGGAGACTTATACATCACCAGACCGACACAAGTATTCACAAGATGGCAATAAAACTCGTACATTCAGTTTCGAAGAATGGAGAGTTTTGGAACCTAAGGCTGATACCACTTCTGAGTCTGGGGTGACCCTCGGGCGCTTGTGTGACTTCGATTGTTCGGCGCCTTCCACCAAGTGCAGTCATGGACAGGCATGTAACAGTATGTTACCCCGACTTGTATAGAACCAGATGGCAGATAGAGCCATCTTTCAATTATAGACCCGTCGAGAATGATTTCGTTACCCCGTACGCGTGAACACCCTTGAAGGAGATGAACGGTCAGGCACGATTGTGCGGTCCCCTTGTCAGTCAATATGAGTGGCAGGTGGTGGCACAGTGGCGTAGTTGTATGCCGGCAACCCAGGGGGGGTGAATGAGTGTTCCTATCAATGTTAACACTTCATTCCCCAAGGCCTTGCCCTACAACCAATAGATCCAAAGGTAATGGCAGGAAACGTTATGTGAAGCTGAGAGGGGTACGACAGCGTGGGTTGAGAATGAGTCTGGGCAGGAACTTGGGAATGAATTGGCCCTGCGGGAAGCGTGGGAAGGTTCCGTGTTTGGAGACCATGATCAACTGGAGATGAGGAAGATGCAAAATATAAATCAGTCGTGCAGATGCACCATTTGTCGCTGCCATAAAAGCCCTTCCACTTTAATTCCCTTGCGATCAGCGACCCCCACCGCTCTCATTTCCTACGCTCTGCTCATAAACACTATTGTTTCTTAGCAATGGCGGACAGGACCCCCAAGCCGGACGATGCCAAAGACGACGGGCGCAGTGTTACACCCCACTCTTTGGCCTCCCCTCAACCCCAAAATTCGGCTCGACCCCCAATCGAATACACTTCTCTCTCGGCGTTCGCAACAAGTTTTGGTCGCAGGTGGAAAAGTATATGGACCAAACGATTCATCTTATCTCTGTTGGCAGGACAGCTCCTTTCCCTTTGTATCACATGTACAAACGTCACGACGACTGAACTTGTCAGTCGAGGGTGGACGCTCTCGACGACCCAAGGGTTTTTCTTGTCAGTTTTTCTCACTCCCATAAGGCAACCGGTGATCGCCAATCACACTTTTTATAGATACTTCGCGCTCTTTGTTGTCTACACGCCGTACACGATCTATCAGTGTGAGATCACTCGCGGAGGTTTTTCATGTGATTGTGTTTGCTGACCTAGGCGCGGTTAGATGGGTTCAAAGGATGGATAAGGGTGATTTTACGAGATGGTTGGAAATGTACGTTGTCTTCTATTCACGGGGACCTCGCTTTCCTATTCGAACACTGAACACATGGTCACAGATATTATTTTGGGTGCCTGTGATGTGGAAGGCAACTTTCTTGTCGTTAGGGTGTGTGCTTCGTATGGGTATTTGTGTCTGTCCTTGGCTAAGCATTTCGTTTTTGATCAAGGCCTATCAATACACGGATTTGCTTTCGTGTATGCTGCTGGATGCGTCAGTCCCTTTCTGTCCCTCGGTATTTCCGTTGACCCAACCGTGATATAGGTGGGCCATACCGGCATGTATGTTCTTCTCCTGGTTATACCTCCGCCCTCGGTATCATTGGACTCAGATTCTGGTATGTTTCTCTCTTATATTAACTAGATGCTGACATCTTATCTAACAATTCGTTTCTCAGGGCGTTTTAATTTGCATTGGAGGACTTGGACTTCTCGTTGTCTCCGATTTCGTAACTGACAAAAATTATCCGGCGCTCGCCAGAGGAAAGGGAGATGGATTCATGATCGCCGGTGCTACACTCTACGGTTTCAGTAAGTGCACTCAGAAGTAAGGCCAGGATCTGTATGCTGAGTTTACTATCCAGCTAATGCGACCGAAGAATTTTTCGTAAGGAAGCGCCCTTTGTATGAAGTTGTTGGGCAGCTCGGCATGTGGGGGTTCATCATAAATGGAATCCAAGCATCCGGTTTGGAGTCGAAGACTATGAAGCAAGTGCCTTGGAATGCTGGCATTAGTAGGTCCCGTTTCTTTTTACCGCTGGTATTTAGAGGCTAACCTAATTTCTGCGTTCTTAGTTGGCTTACTTATGGCCTACACTGCGGCAATGTTCATCCTCTATACCATTGCTCCAATGTTATATCGTTTGGCTTCTTCTACATACTATAACCTGAGCTTGCTTTCGAGTGATTTTTGGGGTCTCCTCTTTGGTGAGTGCTTTTTGTGCTCGTGGATGTATGAATCGCTGAAGGTAATCTTCTCAGGACTATTCCTCTACGTGTGTCTTTCGTCGGTCTTTCAACCAACAATCCGAACTTATTACTCCTTCTATAGCACTACCACCCATACTGGCTATACTTTGTCGCATTTGTTGTCATCATCAGCGGCTTGATCACCTACTTTTGGTATTCTACACGTATGTCTTTTTGCATCCATTTGCCTCTTACATGTCGAGTCTTACTCCGTAATTTCTAGCGGAAGAGCAGGCAGGAAGTGCGCAGCAGGTTGAAGCGCCTCCTTATGTCAATCAGCGTGGCCGATCCATTCAACCTGATCTAGAACAGCCTGTGGCCAACAATCTGGTTGAGCCACTGGACTATAACAAATTGATACGTGACGACAGCGGAAGGCAGTAGACTGGCTCCGACCGGTTTCTCTAAGGATTTTTTGACCTATACGATGCGGCTGATAATGTATATCAACGAAGGGTGCATTCTTACGCTGTTACAATCTGTGTTATAACCATCTATGCCCATCTTTGAATCTCATATTTTTACTGGCGCCGAATGCCGTTCACTTGAACAACACTTATCTCAATAAGCAGCAAGAGAGTGATTGTAGATTTGTATTTGGTGGACTTTTCGGCTTTTGATGGCACCTACCTCCAATACATTTGGGCAATGAAAAAGAATCATTATCGACGGGGAGCGGAACTATGTTGGTGAGATTAGATTAGTCAGGGCCAGGAAGGTGTTATCGGTTTTTTGTCCTTAGCAGATCGAAGAAGTTCACGGATGCCCCATGCGGATTTTCATAGAGTCCCTGGTCCATGGGTGTAGATATATGTAACCATTTGATCTGGACTTCGAGTACCTTGAACATCTTGATTCCCACATCTGAGGTCAGTGTGTGGCCCATAGAGATTTTGTATTCCGGAAAAGTGTCAAAGATACAACTCGCCCTGTGCTGCCTTGCAAGTTGCGAGATCGCAATTGTCACGTTCATTGGAAAATACTGCATTCGGACCTATTCACCGAGTTTTTGTCGAATATCAAGTAAATAGATGTTCCCGGCATCGAGCACACTAGTAACTCTTTGGGTTTGAATATTAGAAGATCTCAAACTCGTCAGCCGAAGAGGAAATATCTATAGACATCTAAAAGTCGTTAAAAATTAAAGAAACGAGGGAAACTAAGTCGGTAAGATTAGACTAGAGTCGGGGCGGATTCCTGGATTGCTCCTCGACCTGTCGTTTGAGTTCTTCCCCTTGTTTCCTGCGTTGCTCACGATTTTCAATGAGCTTCTGATATCAGATTTTGTTGACAAATATTTCGGGTGTTGATTGAAATAAAGACACTCACGGCTTTCAAAGATTCTGCAGTTGATAGGATGGTTTCGAGAGCTGCTTCACTCATATTGCTCATCTAAAAATCAGCAAGTCAGCTCCGAATCAAAAGAAACGATGGCATGATGATAGTGTTACAATTTCAGTTGCCTGCCTTTGCATATCAGCTAGACGATCTTCCTCTTCTTGGTTCTTCGGCCTCTCTTTTTCTTGGCTCCATTCCCAGTTTGCAGGAGGAATATTGTTGATCCGTTTTGGAATATCTCTAAACGAGAAAGATGATTCATGTGCTTGAGTGGACATTGGAGATCCATCTGGGTTGGTGGAAGCACTAGATGGAGGGTGTGGGCGCGGATATTGTTGTTGGATGGCGGCGCGATGACAATGGCCCCAAGAACCCCAAGCTGTGCTATCAGCGTGCATTTGGTGACATTTGTGCCAGGCAGTTGTAACGCCCGCGCCGATGGCGAACCAGATAATCCGACTGGGTCCTCTGCAGTATCCCATGTGTTGCCAGTGATGATGATGATAAGGGTACATGTCTTGGTGACCTTTGGAAAGAAGAGTATTTATAAGAGACGGGATGTGCAATAGACATTTATAGGTGGCAGTATGAGTACGTGGTCCGTCGGCTGGAGGATTAATTGAACTGGGCGGGGCTGTTCAATTTTAGAGCCGAAGCCAGGCCGAAGCCGATACGACGCGTTTCAATTAGTACGCGTGGGAATGCTGTGCTTTCGATCAACGGCAACCTTGGTTACCTTATTTGGTTTAATAGTAATTAACTTGCGCTGCGCCGCCGCGTCCCCACCACCAATGAACTTCATCTCATTTATATAGTTTTTAAATACTTACACAAACATAGACCAGCTCATCGTGATCAAACTCTCGAACAAAGCAACGACAATTGGATCAGTAGTCCATGAGACCACGAATTGAGAAGTATGGGGGAAAAATGATAAATACCGTAAAATGGCACGCCAGTGGTGCCGAAAAAAGGATCGCGGAACGGCCTATGTGTTGTATAATGCAATTTCGCAGCTGTTATACACAACACAATGATCCACAATGATTGACTCCACCATCTGGGATTGCTTCAGCTCCCAATGAGGATCGAATCAAAGTACTAGGTACATCAACATACCGTGAACGCGTATATTTCAAGCCTTATGTACGGTGTCCAACCCGATATTTTCATCTTTAATCAGTTAGTTGAGCTGTTCCTCTTGGCTGACCACCGTTGAGCAATCAGAGAAGTTGCGACAAGATGAGGCCCAGGTGAGTCAGGCAGAGGGGCCAACCGCAGTCAAACGCAAATACTGCATCCAATAAATACCTACGAAGATCACTCCACACATCACAAACCAGTTCATAGTACATGCCGTTGGTTTGTCCGTTCATGAGAGTCGAAACAAAGCCTGACCTCTGCATGGCCCAATTGCGGTTTCCTACCTGTTCTAACCTGAATGAGATCAGGTCCCAGCAATTTTCAGTGCAGCATCAGTACTTCCAACGCTCGAGTCCGAGATCTAGCACCGCATGACCGGTCAGGCCGATTTCCAGCTTTCGACAAAACATGTGAACAGAAACCTGCAACATATGGCTGCGCTCATGTCGAAATCCGCGGTATGTTGTTGCACTGATAATGCTGCCGAAATCCGCAGTACACCATTTCTTACAGCGGAGAACATGCAATCAAGATTATTCCTCCGGCTGATTTCTCGGTAGTCCCCTACCCGAGAAAAAGGAGAAAGGGAATGCTGGCACCCACAGAGGTTGTGTCCCAGCTGGATTCCAAGAGTCGTCCATTTGCTTGTCACAACATTGATAATCCGCCCCCCAAGTGCATCGAAATAAACCTGGAACCGCTGAATACGACTTGCAAATGGTGCACTAGCATTGATTTTGAAGCTACTCAGCACACCGCGAGGAGGGACACCGGAAGACTCATTTTTGGCTGACGTGGACCAAGCAATGAAGACTGCCGCCACTATCCAGCAGATTTCGGCCGCGTTTGAATTGTAGGGTTGCCAGTAGTCAACTGGATCCTCTCCCGGTTGAAGATTGATAGTCTAGTCACAGGTCGAGGGTGAACCTGATCGCCAAGTGCTGGAGCGTTGCCAGAGCATTGGTTTACCAGAGAGGCTGGATATCTTGCAGAACGCTGCCCTTGCGCTCATGAGAGATGCAAAACATATTCCGACCAAGATGGATCGGGGACGATTCGAGGGCGTTTGAGCTTGGAGCTTACAGTGCGTACATCAGTCGGTGGCAGAACGTCATACGAATCTTTGTTATGTCTCTTTTCAAGGTGTAACGGTTACTAGGCCAATTAGGCTAGACTGCTGACAGGTTACTTGCTTCTAAGTTGTTGGGACTGCGATCCGTTGCTGACGTTATCCAGGAGCCTTTTGATTTTGTCTTTGGCGAAGCAGTAAGAGGAGAGGATAAGTAGATGATGTCGATGAGGCTCAGTCAGCTGACAAACGGACATCGTTTATACATCATTTCTCTCCTTGAACGCGTGGGCTCACGCGTCAAGGAGGTATGTCGCTTGAATTCGATCATCTTCCGGGCACACTTGCTGTGAGTAGAAGCAAAAAAAGGCAGTACGTAGAGACGGCCACCTCTCACCCGGATCGATTGGTTCTTATCGGTGACATGGACCACCCAATACCCTGTCCAGAACACGTCGGCTCGTATTGAGCTACAATAATAGGAAGGATAAATTAACCAATAATACTAGCATCATCCCCCAGAATAAGGTTATCGATTAACCTCGTTTTTCCAACGAACAACGCGCCGTTCAATAATGCGACATCTAGGTCCTTCCATGTAACACCATCTTCCATAATATCAAAGGTATCCACGTCGTTAATTTCGATGAAGTCCAACCGCATGTCCACTTTTAATCCATTTTCTCGCGCCTCGCGCATTCGAGTTTCAACTACGGCGTGTGCTCTAGCAAGGCATTCGACTTTTGGGGAACCAGTCTCCCAAGCAACTTTTGCAGCAGACAAGGCATTATATAATGTTGGTGCAACTCGACGCTCTTCAGGAGTGAGATATGCGTTTCTCGACGAGAGAGCTGTCCCATGTACGGGATCGCGAGTTGTAGGCATGATATGGATATTTTCGGGAAGAGGATGAGAAATAAGTAGGTCCCTCGTCATGCGTTTTAATAGCAGTGCCTGTTGTATATCTTTTTGGCCAAAATATGCTCGAGTTGGCTAGAGTCAGACCTAAATCATTCCATTATTCTCCAAACAAGAGAAATCATAGAACCTACTTGAATGACATTGAACAGTTTAGTTACGATTGTGGTCACCCCGCGAAAAAATGTTGGTCGACTACGTCCCTCCATCTGGTGGCTGTATCCTTTGACCTCAATGAAGGTGCCCTTTTGCGCAGAGACATCTTGAGTGACACCAGAAGGATACATTTCTTTGCTATCTGGAAGAAATATTGCAGACACTTTTCGAGTAGTAGAGGACGCGTCAACGTCATTATTTGGTGCGAAGTCGACCGAAAAACTGAGAGGAAGAAGGGCTGTGACATCCTGAGATAATGTGCGAGGGTATGTCGAGAGGTCTTCATGAGGTGCAAATTGAGTTGGATTGACGAATATGGAGACGACAGTGAGATCGTTTTCGGTCAGTGACCTGCGAACTGGGTGAATCATGCGACAGGACTAAATGAACGATGACAATCCAAAAAATTTGCGCTCACCCAAGGATAGATGTCCTTCATGCAAGGCGCCCATCGTTGGAACGTAACCTACAGATTGGCGCTCGGAAAACGCCTTTTCCCGCCATTCACGAAAAGTGGCTGCCTTGTTAAAGAAGGGGATTGGTGACGGCGGAAGGGTAGATGACATTCTGCCGTTTGTAGTCAAGTATATCTTGGGTTGGAAAAAATACTCCCGACAGATGTACGTATGAGGAAATCGGAAAAATGGTCGCAACAACATAGGGGGGTAGATTTTTTAGTTCTAAGCGCATGATCATTTGAATGTATTTATCAGATAAGATAACGCTACAGATGCTTGGTTCCTCTTTTCAACTGTCCTGCTCTTTTCTGCTTCTCCCATTCCGCCCGCCAACGCCGCCATTCGACTTCTCTCCCTCCGTCAGGCCAGATCGCCCAACCGTCACGAATCTGAAGCCAGGTAGACACAGGATTCTCCAGCACAAAAAATCTGACTTGGCTTAGGAACGATGTTGGATATCTCGTCGGGATCAATTCACAAGCGAGGTAAATCGAGAAACCCAAGGAAGACCCGATACCCAGACCCCATAAAATCTGATGCCAGTTGTGGTATTCAAGATAGTACCTATGTCATGGCTCATGGTCAGAAACGTTTCTATAGCACTGACTTATGCTTCCTTCACCTTGAATACGCAACTGCGCCAGCCCAGCATAAAAGACCCACGTAGACCACAAGACGCCATAGCTGATCTATTAGTTTCCAATCTGTGCTGGCAAAGCGATGCCTAAAATACATGTGGCAAATTAAAAAGGTTGTAAAATATCCCATGTATTGGCTGTGTGAAGAGGGAAACCCATAACCGTTGCCAATGCTTTCTAGAACAAGCACAGAATTGGGTCCAGGCGATGTACAAAAAGCATCATCAGCACTCACGAATTGGTCGATCTTGTTTTATGGCATGCTTTATCGCGTAGTTCAATCCTTCACCAAACAGCTGCCCAGTCCACATTACAATGACGAGGTATTCGCGTGTCATCACAGCCAACGCCGCATATGAGGCCTATCATGTCACTTAAAAGCTATTACAAATCCAGAGCCATAGCTACACATACCATAAGTAAAATTGGACTCAATGTGATCAAGGCAAGCCCGAGCGAGAATGTGGAATCGTCATTGTCTGAAAGCCTATTAGTGTGAGCATTCGGAACTCTAATGACATGTTGAACTTGCAGAGTACATGGGTGAGGTCCAGTGACGCCTTTTGGCCTTCTGACATACTCAGACTGGGCCGGGTCTATGCGGGTGAGAAGCGCGAGGGATTTGTTTGTGACAATTACAGTATTGCCGCCACTCGGAGGAGACACGAAGCAGTATTCGGTATCTTCCCACGAAGTACTACTCAACTCTGTAAGTGAACTCGTCTCATCGCGAAATCCTCTCGATCAAAGCCAGCAAGAAGTAAAAATTTTTGGGGCTGAGCGAGCTTAGATTCAGATCTCTACAACTACTCCATTATCACATCTCCGCTTTCCACAATTCGCAAAGCGAACGCCGGCCTAAAGTACGTCATTTTGAAATTTGTTGTATCTGTAGATTCTGTACCACTGTTCCTCCAGCATGGTGTCCAAAATCTTCGATCATTCCACAGAAGTCCCCGCTATCAAACGCAATGGAACTGCTACACTACAGATGAATCGAATCTGCAAAAGAAAGGTCCTCGGATCAATTCAAAAAAGTGCTTATATTACTACGGGCCGCAGATACTCGAGAGCTTTCTAATTTCGTCCCGGTGAACAAGTCAAGGATATTGACTCGCAGTACCCTTGTTTGAAAGCGATTGTTAGGCATCCGATGGAACGAGACAAGATGTGTGCATGCAGAAAGCGTAGATCCCCTGCTCGGATCAATTGTTGTCATTCGAATAGGATACTGAAGCCACGGATCCTCGATTCACTTGTCACCCTCCGAATTCATAAGGACACGCCAGAGTATCATGCAGGAATTTGGGGCTGTCGTTCAATCTCGACATACTGCGCAAGTCAGGAACAATAAATTAGCTTCTCCGAAGGTCTTTCAAGACGAGCAGCTGGCGGAGTGTGAAGCACGTATAGCCTTTCAAATATTCAAGTCATGGGCGACTAAGCTCCTCTACTCCTTTTTCTCCGCCTCGAATCTCCACCACCACCTTCCGCATTTTCAACTATATCCTGCTTTCCATTCTCACCACTCATCACATGCTGAACGACAGAATCCCACATTGCATCGTTGATGCTTTTAGCTTTCCCAAGTTGTTCTCTGAGTTGAGTTACCTGAGCCTCAAGTTCAGAGATTTTGTCTTTGGCTGCGGAAGATTCGAAAGCCGAAAGTCCCATTGAACCATTTTGATCTGAGAAGGGCCGAACGAAAGACGCATGATCACGAAGGAATTCTTCGTAGTTAAATTCAGCAGGGTTATTTTGAGGTGACTGGAGTTATGTAGAAAGTCGGATTTGGTGAGAGAGGAGTGAAATGACTGAGATTTGACTTACGATAGGATTTGGTTGAAGGAACATGGTGACTTCATGAGCTTCACGACTTTTCGAGTCCTTCATCCTTTGGAATGGTTGGACAGGTTTTGCGGGTAAGGCATCCCTAGCATCGGATATGCTACCAACATTGAGGTCCAAGCTGATATGTCCAATAAGATCCAGAGGCTTGAGGAAACTAGTAAGGTGTGTGATTGAAAAGCCCTTATGAGTGGAAATCGTTCGAACGAGTTGACGAGATGGGAAATCGTAAAAATGAATGGCGCCGGTGGACGTCCCAACTATCAAGTAAGTGGATGTCATCGATATTGCCATGGCAGATACACTCTCGCTGGGCCAATATGAGCAACCCGTAGATCGGAAAGTAAGAAGGAACCCACCCAACTTGGATAGGTCCCTTTTTCTGGCTTTCTTGTTCGTTATCACCGACACGGACAATGTCATTAATACCGCCTCCTCCTACCGCCTCCTGGATCATATCTCCGGCGGCATTCTTACGCTGGCGGAAGAGGTGTACTCTGTGTATGGAACCATCTAGGTCGGCGGCAAAAAATACCCTTTCGGTCACATCCCAAGCCAAATGTGTAATAATTTGAGGGAACTGGAAGGTTGTCAACAGGGTCCCCGATGATAAATCCCAGAGCTGGGGTTTCTCAATGAGCCTTTACAAGTTATAAGTCTAGATTGGATGGTACCTTAGCGGTGTGGTCTGCGGACGATGTCAGGATGCGACAAGTCAGGAATGCTCCTACGCCGCACTGAATATCTGTTATGGGAAGGGTGTGGTCTGATAATGAACGATGTAGGGTTGCTGGTTCGTTTTGCGCCTCATTGTCAACAAGCCTGGTGGCCAGGTGGAATAAGGGTTTACTGAAATAATAGCTGAAACATACCTCGCAACAATCCAGACATTGACGGATGAGTCTTCACTGCCAGAAACAAGCACAGTGCCATCATTGGTAAACCGAAGAACGTTGACTCGACGATAATGAGCATCCCAAGAGTTGAAGAGGATACCCGAGGCAATCTGTTACGAACTTGAGCGGCAGCATGGGACAAGGAAAGCACGACTGACCTCCCACAGATAGATTCCGCCTTGAGCTGTCCCACCGGCGCAATAATTACCCGCCTTGTCTATGGCTATGCATGTCAACTTTTCTGGGAGGACGATTTTGAGAGCAATTTGGTCCTAAAACTAATCTGGTTGATTTTGGTGCAGCAAAGAATAGAGGCGATACCCTACTTTTTGAAAGTTATAGACATTAAGAAGCGATTTGCCTGGCTGAGCAGCCAGAATGAATCCACCTTGGGTATTGCTTGATTCGAGCACGGCGCTGCAGCGGGCAGCGGCTGATGTTTGCTTGAAGGTCGCTAGAAGGGTCGTGCTCTGGACGTCATGAAGAGCGATTATACCCGCGCCTTGTTCCGGGGACTGGGGCGCGGTTGCGCAGAGGAGGACTTCCTCGAGCCGCATCCTGTTCTTAGATGGAACTCGGCAACCAGCAAATTGATTCTAAGTGTACAGCCACTGAAACTTCCGAAAATTGAATGGTAAATATACCCTCGGCGATTCATCTCATGCATGCACGGTCACTTAAAGCGTGCTACATAAAGATACGATGGGAGCGATAGTAGGTATGACTATTGAAAGTATGATCATCACTTGTATGGTAGTGGATTCTAGTGAGTTCTCTAACATACTGCCTCGGATAAAAAAAACCACTAGGCCACGTGCCAATCGCCCCAAAGCTATGATTCACTGAAGCTTCTAGATCTCTTCCACTCCTTCCATGGCCTCTCGTCTCTACGAATTGCTGGAAGTACTCAAGGATGCTACCACCGAACAGAGTGAGTCTTCATGACATCACCTTGCCTGGCCCTGACCGCTCCCAAAGTTCGCAGAGCGTACAGAAAGAAAGCACTGAAAACACATCCGGACAAGCTGCCTCAAGACCTTAGCGAGGAAGAACGCAATGTGGCCGCGGAAAAGTTCAGAGAGGTTGGTCTATATTATTAGTTGTATAGCAAGCTTTTGAATGCAAGTGTCGCAGATCAGCCATGCCTGCGAGATATTGACCGACCCCGAAAAACGCAGGGTATGCTTATCATTATATTATGAGAATAAAACCCAGCTCATATGTATCGATTAGGAATACGACATCCATGGAGTGTGGCCGCCGCCGGAGCCGGATGAAGTTGTCTTCGAAACACCCTTCAGAAACGGATGGCATTCCCATAGCCACGCCTACACTCCGCATGAATACCACCACTCATACCGCGATCATGTGTTCAGAGACCCCTTTGACTTGTTCAAAACCATGTTCGAAAACTTTGACGACATGTTTGAAGCCTCGCCTTTTCGTCCTCACTTTGCACCATTTGACCCTTTCGACAATTTTGGTAGCCACCGTTCACGGAGCATGTTTCCTGAGAGCCTTCTTCCGATGCCCACCATAGGTTTCCACTCTCAACCCGGGCTTCCGGACATTCGAGGAGGAAGAAGCAACTCCTACTCCGAGACATTTTCCACCCGAACAATCAACGGTGTCACTGAAACTATCCACACCGTGCGCGGTCAAAATGTAGGCTACCTTCATCACGCGGCATCTCTATAAATCTCAACTTATGCTCTTGGCAGGGAATTGAACACGTAACTCGACAATATCCTGACGGTAGGGAGATACACACAATCAATGGTGTCGAGCAGCCATCTAGCCGTGGTGATCATCTCGTTCGGGACACGACTTCGCCCAGGCTGCTGACTCCCGGCCAATCTCGACCGCGCCCCAGCGAGGCACCCATCTACTCCCAATCACAGGCTCCGCAGTCTCGTCGAGACGCCCGTCACAGCAATAGTCGTGATTCAAGTTATTCAAGGAACTACCCCACGCAAGCAGCACCGCCATCATCACGCAAGCGAGAATATGATATATCTTCACCCCCGTATACCGGAACCAACTACCCTCACGGATCATACGATCATTATGAGGTACCGTACCACAGCAGGGATAGATCCGCGGCTTATACTGGACGTAAGTAACGCAAATGATCATTGATAATGGCTGCCTCATGCTCCATATAGATCCGGGATCGCCACATGGTAAGCAATCTTTACTTCCTCAAGTGCTCAACTTTCCAACCTCATTACGCCTTAGTTTACGATGAGCATCATTATCCGAGAACCCGGTCCTCGAAACGCAGGTAATCCATGTGGTCTGCATACTTTCGTGTCACTGCTTCCTCAACTCAGCCATTATTTCATTGTCTTTCGCCGCATACTTTATCACGTTCTTGTATATCTTTTCCTCTGAGCATGCTCTGTGACTCTCGTCTCCCATGTACACTTTTCTCCTTTCTTGTTAGAAAATAGCAAAATACCAAATGTATAGCACTTGTATAAAATTTTTTTTCTTTGTTGCTCGATTTAGATTTCATTACGTCCCACCTCGACTTGGCCTTCTTCAAGACTGCTGACGCTTGTGCTCAAGAGAGGAGATTTTACCTATAGGGGTCTGATTTTTGCATTTGTGGCCGGGTAATAGAATACACCTACTCCCTATCGATTCCAACGCGGCTTCGGTTAAATCAGCTTCTTCTTGAAGCCTCTCCACCTTCTCTATGTTTAACTTCGCAACTTCTTCAAGCCTCGTCATCTTTACCGCTACGATTGTTTTCAGATCTGAAAGAACTTGATCCGACCCTTCTGTTTGTGCTTCGATCAACAATGAATGCAGCTCCTTCAGCTCCGCGGTGATTGATTTCATGATTGAAGTGGTTTGCTTTGCTTCTGTTACTATACGCGCTGTTTTCTGAGGAGGAAGAGGGTAGTATGAGTAATAACACAAAAAAAGGCATGCTTAATGATACGAACGTTTCTCAATTCATCTATCTCCGAGTCGTTGAAAGTTTTCCCAGGCATGTCAGGGAATAGGGGAGGAAGTAAAATGGTCTATATGCAGAGGAGTCATAAGTATATAAATCCACAGCGCGTCTATCGATCATCTTCAAGAACTTTGTTTTCTTCTTTTCCAACCAATTCCAGTTGGTGACACCTGACTTACTAAGTCAACTACTTCTCTTCTTCCCCTATCTTCCATCAACATTTCATGCCAAAGAAGAGTATTATGCTACCACGATTTGAGCTCTTGTTGATGAAATTCAAAGAAACCCTATACCAACAATCAAACGAGGGGATACAGTAGGGCCTGAAAGCGCTAAAACAAAATGAAGAATTCCACAGGCAACTCTTGGAGCGAGTCAAACAAATACCGGGCCATAGATGGACTACCATCAGCCGACCGAGAACCTAGAACATTTTTTCAATGTCAAGTTGAGTGAATAGAAGACCCGTGTGATGTGTAAAAAGGCTTGGAAGTCTTGAGGATTTGCTGCACCCACGATCGTGCCTTGTTCCCTTGTCGCCAAGTCGCTAAAAGCAAGCATCATATATTAGCCTGCCGGTGACCAACTACGCATTCAACCCCAAATCAGTGATGTGCCGGTTGCGCAACTGCTGCCAAAAGCTGCCAGCTCGCTGTTTTAATTAAATTGGCTGCCAGCTTGGCAGCTTTTGATATTCGCACGGTTATTGAGACTTACGTGATTAGTAACCCCTCCACAACTAAGGCATGACTCTTCGATACCCTTTTTGACTCACGCATATTATTTAGGGATTCATATCTGGTAGATACTTACCGTATCCACCGCGTCTTAGCACTAGCTTGCTTGTATATAAATTCAGAAAAAGAAAAGACTGCCAGCGAGCTGAGCGAGAGTGCCAGTGCTTACGTTACGTGCTGCTGGCTGCTGAACCAGTGAGAGAGTTGCCGGCTGGCAGCGGCTGTTTGATGGCACATTCAAGCACATCACTGCCCCAAATTAACGTCTTGAATGGATACCGTTTTCGCAGAGCGACATCTCAAGTAGAAGATAGTCCATTCACACGAGTTGCAAGCCAAAAGGTCGTAGCCTCAATAGAAACTATTCCCTCCACGTGAACATTTTTTTGAAGTCGAAATTTGTTGATGAATGATTACATAGCCCGTGAAACACAGAAGGGAAACCACCGCTATTACGTTCATTTATATTGGAAACCAGACTTGGGTTTGAAAAAGACAAAAAAGACGAAAAGAAAGGCATGAACAGCAAAAATGAATGACTGATTGATTTGAGAATCTGAAAACGAGAGTAGGAAGAGGATAGACTGAGGAAAAAAAGATAGGGAAGGACTGGGTGGAGAAACCAGGAGAAATATGGTGAAAACGGAGAACCTATAACCCGAAGGACGGTTCATTACCACATGCGTGGCAAAGGAACAGCAATAGATAGAAATATGCAACTCTTGACAAAGGCAAATTAGAAAGTAAAACAGAATATGGCGCGAGGATCAAGAGCGTCAATATCAGACTGACAGGACCGAATAAATCCACGAGAGGTAAGAGGAGTGGAGTAATTGAACCATATTTATGACCTTGCGGGCTGCACAGGTGGAAAAGCAGAAGACATGGGCGATACTTGGGTTTGTGTCATGTCTTCAAGATTGGAAGTGGACGATGATGGTGCATGCCCCGGCGTACCAGATGCTGGAGTGTTAGGTGAATTTCCAAAATGGTTGCTGACTTTGCCTATGAACCAAGACTGCAAAGATTACTGAATATAAGTTGAAAATGGATGAATGGCATTACGTACTGGCACCCATCCTCTATCACCGCCCTGCTCTTTCACAGCCTGCAATGTTTCATTTGATGAATACAAAGGATTTGAATCAGTGAAAGCGACTTACATATGACCAGTGGTTATATCGTTTGAACACCCTTAATTGTTCCCCCTCCACTAGGTCTAGTTCCTCATCGCCTTTTTTCCTATAGTCCATTAGAGCGACACCGGGGAAACTTGTTGATATAATGCTTAAAGGGAGTATAGGAGTCTTGGAAGCATCACCAGATACGGTTCCCTTGGCGGCAGTTGCTTCAGCAATCGCTGAAGCAACAGGGACATTCGTCTCAAGTAAACAACCGGCAGGCACCCAGCCTTGCTTAACTATGTCTGTATCCACTACTCCAGATCCTGTTGGATCCTGTTGTACGATCCACCAACCTCTTGATCGTGAAAGGATGATAAAAGTGTCACCACTGGAGAATACTCAATTGAGAAGCTGGAAAGGAGCAGGAAGTAACTTACACCACTACATCAAACTCGTCTTCCTGTTCAGCCATATAGGGATAGATAGCGACCGCATAAGATACGCTGCCATTGGGTGATGGTATGGCAACTGGGCTCGTATTTTCATTGGCCTTTGACTCGGGTCTCGATACCGTTGGATTTGGGACGGTTAATGCGGAATCGGTAGTCGTTGATCCCAAAGTGCGTGAACTGGTGGAGGTGGAAGCCGTTCCTACATCATCGCTCTTGTCTTGTCCAATTAGCGGAGAAGGAAGGCTCCCTTCTTGCCATCCAGGCCGAGGCGTGGGAGTTGTTGATAGTGGTCCGGAAGATGTAGAAAGGTCGGAGACCTCTAGTCTTGGCGGCCGATGGTTAGATTTAGAATCGGAAATCGATTTATTATGGCCCTGAGTTGGCACGGTGTCATTAGATACCATGGAAGAGGCTCTACGGGCGGCGTGTTTTTGTTGGGCAACAGCAATTGGAGAGCGAATATCTTTGATGTGTTTAAGCATGAAAACAGGGTTTTTCTTTGAGTCCTTCAACTTTTGAAACAAAAGGAGCGGTTTTTCGTCGTAGCTCAAACATCGTTCAATGCGGTTACCTATATAAAATTTAATAGGCGGTCACCAGGTTATAAAACTAACCGTACCCGACGGCCCATAGCAAATGAACATTGCATAGTTCTTCCATGTATCATTGTTGATGCGGTACTTCTTTAAAGCAGCTGGAAGTACTTTCCATGTTGGATCTTCCAGACTAACTTTGAAGCTTTTCAAATTATCGGAACTCTCCTGACGTTGTGTTCGAAGTGATTGGTTGGGATTAGGTGAATCAGTCACTGAAGGAGGTTGGTGTGCTTGGCGTGGTTTCTCTGGAGTCACTGTCGTCTGTTGCGCGGAGGGAAAAACAGGTGTGGCATTGGAACGAGTGTAGGACATCTCGTGTTCCAGTCTTTGAGGGGATGGATGAGGCGATTCGACCGCGTCTTGTTTCGTTGGCGACCTCTGAGGCTGGATAAATTGGCCCCACTTGAACGATGGCTGTCGCCGAAGTTCACTGGGCTCATCCTATGAAGGGGATCAAAAAGTGGATTCGAGACGGTAATTGGCAAAGCACATACACTATGAGTCAACGATGCTTTGATGGCGCCAAGATCTTCTGCAAAGGAGCAGACGAGCTGGTGCAAGTGGCGATTATCGTCTTCGAGGGTATGGAGTCGGTTTACTACGAACCCAGTAAAATTCAAGGACTTTCGGGAAGTAGCGATGACATGATATTCTACTACCTTGTGTGTTAACGATAGAATACAATTTGTCCAGCGTCATGCTCTCGGGAGGATCAAGGGCTTCGGCTGTCATAAAACAGAGGGTTCGATGAGCGCTGGCTGGACGCTGTTTCCAAGCTCACATGGAGGTATATAGTGGTCTTCGTCTATCGGGATATTGTTTGCGATCTTGAGCTGGTATATGGCCTTGAGAATAGCCAGCCTCTGGCCAATTGTGGGTACGCCGAGTTCCCTGAGGGTTTCACTGTTTAACATGACAAAAACTTCGCCGTCGACGTTGTGTTCTGGGGCGCGTCAGTATGAACGCAGTTCGACAGGGAAGCCAGACACACCCCTGAGCGGGTTCTCGTACTGGGAGAAGCCGATGCTAGAGAGCCATCTGTGGACGTCTGCTGGGTCCCACTCGAGGATGGGTCGACTGGCGAGATCGTTGTCCATCGGTCCAAACTTGAGAGTCAAGGGAGACGCCTGCCGGTCAAGAGCACTTGTTCAGGCCACGTGAGCCCTAACCCTATTTATCGCCAAAGTGCTATCCCGCTGTCCCGTCCATGGTATGGAGGATCCCTGGCTCAATGCATGGCACGACCCGCTCAAACTCTCCCCCCGCAACCCACCCCAGCCCATATCGTCCTCCAAGTTTGTCACGGACGACCAGGCTGATATCGGTCTTCCCTCGTGGGACTCTTCCGACGCGGCCCCAACATGGTCGTCGGACTCAACTGACCTCCACGATGAGCTTTGGACAAGAGAAAACCGGACTTCCCAGCTTTGGACAACGCCAACCTTGGAGTCTATCGGCTTTGCGAAACCTCCGGAAGATTTACAATCTTCTAATGACTTCCTGCACCCGCCTTCACCCCAACACTCTGACCAGGGACGGGAAAGAACACCGGAGACGATAATCATATCTGCCACGTCTCTGGAGGAAGATGAGGCCAGGCCAGTCCGCCAAATTCTGCCTGAAGGTTTCCAAGGTTTCGGTGAGAAGGAGGAGGAAGGAGGGGTGCAGAGAGAAGCCTCTCCAGATCCCGAAGGATTCGGCACGTTCACAACTGCCTTTGACGATCACACCAATGCAGATTCGTGGACACCTTCACACTCGATTTTTCCTCAGACGGAAGAAACGGGGGACTGGGGTACAACCTGGAAGGATCAGAGCGAGAGCGTGGACAACGATGGTGTAGAGCCTGTGGATGAATGGGAGTTGGCGAAGCAGCAGAAAGAGAATCAAGATCGCTACGTTGTTCGTCGCCAGTTTACTATTAGCATAGAATCATCTAATGTCATTTTAGCCTCCCGCTTTCTTGAACTCAATTCTCCGCCATTACGAAGAATTTGCGGGTGACTATTGGCCAGAACAACAATTAGAAGAAGCATCTGGCGTCTATCAACACAACCACGAGGATTTGGCAGAAACCTTGGGCATGTGAGCACCTTTTTTCTCGCGCTCGCCGAACGTTTAGTTGAAAGTAACGTCTCAAGCACCTCGATCATCGAGCGGCTTATTCCCTCAGATACCAGTCTATCTGTTCCGACAGCCTTTATGAAAACATTTACTTCTAAAGAAATGATTGAGACGTTGAAATTGACTAGGCACCATATAATCACTCGTCACAGCCCACTGGCGGTGTATATGAATACCAAAGGTTCTTTGTCATGGGAAGCCGCCGTCAAGTCAACACCCGATATAACGGAGGCCGATGTAGTTCCGTCTGGTTGGCGCATTTTGCCCAAGGAAAATGCAGACCAACAGCAGTCGACAAACGATACCAAGAAAAAAACTACTGGCAGCCTTCTCTCATTCTTCGGTAGAAAATCAGCTGCAGCGTCTTCCCCTGTCAGATCCAATACCCCGATTTCTGGTTCTCCACGATCGAGTACTGTTTCTCCCCGCCCCAGCACTGATAAAGTAAGTGCCATCACGCCGAGTGTTGCAAAACCTGCACCGCCTGCTATGCCCAAGGAAGTTGATGCGGCGCCTTCGGCGGCAATGTCTGCCACTGTCCATGTCTCAGGAACGTCGCGTGCAATTGAGAGTCGAGCACCCCCGGAATTCGAGGAACATGCGCAGTCTTCCTCTGTTGTGTCGCGCATCCTGGGGCGATTTTCTAGGTCAAATAACTCGGCAAACTCTAATTCTCGAAATTCAATTGCGCTGTCTTCCGACGACCTAGAGTTCTTGTCGGATATTGTTCCAAGTGCCAGCGACGATTTGGACGAATTAGGCAGCCTGAATGAATTATCTGACAAATTGCATCCTCCGCCTGTGCCCACAAAACTGCCTCCTCTTTTGGCCCCTCCACCTCGCGCCCCCCCTTTTTTCAATTCACTATCACCTCCACCAATTGTTACTACACGACCTGCCACTGAACAAGGACTTTCAAATGCACCTTTCGGTCCAACGCAGGTGTCGAGATCCAATCAATACCCCGGTGCTCTGTCTTCTCAGTCCCCGCTAGAGCCTACTTCTTCAAAGCCGCAGTTCGCATCCGTCCTTACGCCATCGCGACCGCGAAGTTCCGCTCCAGTTGTTCCTATTCTTCCCCTTCCATTATCGCCAACGCCTTCTCGATCAAATACACCGACCGTTCGCGTGAACTCCTCGATGCCCTCCACAAATTCTCTCTTCAATGACGAATTCTCTGATTTTCAGATGTCGCCGGCTTCTCCCTCCGTTCCACAACCATCAATAGGTCCTTTTCTTTCTTCGTTTACGGCCTCATCATCAACTGGGCCCTCACGAAGTACCCAGACACACTCATTCGACGATTTTAACGACTTTGTCTCATGTTCCGTTGCAGAGATACCAAATACTATACACGCACAGCATCCATCTATTACCTCATCTACACCTTCCCCACCAGTTCCACCGCCTAAACGATCTCAACATCCCAATCTTCATGAGCGGAGGTTTTCTAGACAAGCGGATTCCGACCAGCGGGCACTGAATCTGTTAGAAGTTGCAGCTGCCCGAGGTAAGTGGCCTGCGCCTCCGTCTCCATTGCCCAATGCCATTGCTCCACCGCCACAAACCAACAAGCCTACCACATCCAACTTGCTTCACATGTTTGAGGAAAAACAAACTACTGTTTCTGCCGTTCAACTCGCCAATACCACGGAGTCGGACTCACATAATCTGTTGCCATCACCGCCGCCAAATGTAATAATGATGAACGGTAGCACCGCTGATGGCTCCCTTAGGCATTCAATTGAGATCAGCGGCGCAACACCAACCGTTCCACTGATTCCAATGCGTCAACTGATGCAGCCCGCTGAGCCCGCCCGTGGTCTTAATCAATCTCAGGCGGCGAAACAGCAATGGAGGGTCTCTTCACCCGCCGTGCGGCCCTTACGATCTCTCACACCACTACCAGAAACTTCATCACCATCTCTGTTCGATTTTGGGGACTTGACTACAAATCAGAACAGAAGCAGTACACCCGTACAACTTTCTCAACTGCAACAAAAGCCTGTGATGGGTGCATTCTCATCACTGGCGGACCTCACTGCTTCAGCGCCTGATGCGAATAGTTCGTCTCAGCGAAACACTAGTTTAAGCGGTGGTGGGAAGCTTTCGGCTCAGGATTTGTCATTCTTTGAGGGCTTATAATTCATTTACATTCAACTTTTGTATTTTTTTAAAATGCATTTTTTCTTGACAAACATCTATTCATGAGCATCGCGTTATTCTAGACGTGATTAGAGTACGAGAAATTTTATGGGCTGGAGGCAGTGGAGGAAGCCTATTAAAGTTCAAGTACAGGCTTCGATTTCATTAAACCGTATAGAAATTGCGCGAGCACTTCCTGGGGTAGAGGCTATATCCTTCAAGCGGCGCTCGTAAAAGTTTGCGTCATATATATACTTGGGTCGTCTGAGAACGTCTTGAGTGGTAACAGATTGTTGTAGCACTGCCCACTGGCAGGTTAAAGGGTTGGACGGCGTTCCCGGGCTCGTGTCAGCTCATATACGTCAGTTTCAACATACACATTCTTAACTTTGACTCTCACCTCCCGTTATTTCCGTCCCTTAAAACATAAGATCTCAAATCGATCTCGATAAGAATAGGGGAACAATTTACAAATAACACAATATATACACTGGATATTACACAAAACAGTTAGGGTATCTAGGAGTATTTATCGATACTAAGATCGGACGAGTCATACTGCTACATCTAAAAAAAATTTAGAAAATGGAAAGGAACGGGAAGAAAAATCGAAATGAGTGGACCGCGGAAGCACTTGAGAGACAAATATATAAAGCGTGTGAAATGTTTAAAGAAAGGATGCCGGGGGGAATAGAAAAATAAATAGTAATAAAACACGGATATTAGATCCGATCGTCAAATTGGAAACAAGCTGTTGGGTTGACCTTTAATGACATTGCAATCCGAAACTCGAAAAACGTCAAAGGATCGAAAAGGGAGACTATAGAAGCACAAATGGATAATCTTGATAGAGGAATAATCTTGAGAGAGGAAACGACCTCTTTGGCCTTTGTTCTAAATATGATATGTAGTTATCGCGAGGGATCGATTTGAACTGATGATAGATGAGATGACCGGGGGTGATATGTTAAAACTTGAGTCAACTGGTCTCTCAGAAATGACTTGATTGATTGAGAGGGCGTTTCAGCCTCAATTGCGGCTGCCAGCTGCCTAAAGATACGTGATACATGCTGACGAGGATGATATCGTCGAGCGTCACCACCCCCGGACCACTGGGCCCCACTCGCCATGCGGGATCAGCATCATCTTCCTGGCGTGAATGTTGACGATCCTACAAGTAACAATAGAAAAAAACATACAATAAGTCAAATCTTACTCCGTGCTTCGGAAATAATAGATGAAGTACCTCAATGAATCGTTGTACGCATTTGGCTACGTTTTTGGCCAGTTTGGCAACAGTTATAGGTCCAGGTGGACTACGGAAATCCTTAGTGGGTATTTGTCGACTCCACTGACGGTATCCTGGCCACTAGGAGGATGGTCAGTGCTAAACTTCTCTGTAATGGAAGGGCGAAGACCAACCTCGAGGCGAATTGAAACGCTAGGGCCGCGCCCTTCAAAGACGGCAACGTCACGGTCTCGAAGGCGTTTCACTCTAGAATGAAGGGCATCACTTAAAGGGATCCCGCATTCGTCGGGGCCGGTCATCCAGAAGAAGATTGGAGCGTCAAGCTCAATCTCCTCCACATAACGCCTCCTGTCACTGTTAGTGTGAGGTTTGTACATTTGTTGAGGCACAAAGGGCCCCGAAACCCCAGCAATTGGCAGCGACAATGCGTCTCGAAAGAATTGCTGTTGTTGTCTATGTGTGTAGATGCCTCTGGCCAGTTCCTGAGATGATCATCAACAGGGGTTCTCCAGCAAACCCGCTTGCCACACTCACCTGAGGAGAGTTGCTAATAGCCCTCGCGGGTTGAACGTTGGGAGAGTTTCCAACGGACATCGCGAGAGTGGCAGGTGTGTGAGGCCCTGGAGACAATGCTGGAAGCGAGAGGTGTGGCGAAGGGACTGTTGGGGCGGATGAAGAAGGCATCGGGGCTACACTTGTTGTCGGCATGGGATATACAGGGTACATTGTAGTATCATCAGCATACGAATAACGTTGCTGGGCGGCATGGATGGGTTGGCCATGCATCGGAGACAGTTGTTGGTTCCATTCAGAAGAAATGTAAGGCGCTTGCGCGTATATCCCCGGCTGTGTGCCATACAATGCAGGATGATACTCCGGAGGCCATTCAGTTGCATCAGATCGATACGACGGGTCACTGGGAGGGTCATTAACGAGCCCGAGCCCTGGCGAAGGATCGATATTAGCTTCGCATGACTGCTCGTTGTCATAGTCGTGCTACAAGGAAGCTAATTCAGGGGAGAGATAGTAGACATTTAACAGCAATGCTCACGGCGCGGAAGGATGACGGCATGTCGGAAGTAAAGTTGTTCAGAGGAAACAAAGCACCGAGAGGGTTGCGGTATTGCCTGTCACAGAGTACTTGTTGTTGTTTAGCAGGAAAGGACACGAAACAAGACGGAGAAAGCAGCCTGTGGCGAGTATTAGTATCAGGATACACGGTGGGCGTACAGGACACAGACTCTATTAGTGAAGGTGTTGGTGCTGTTGTCATGCCGGGGATCACCCACATCAAGGAGTACTTGGGTAGGAGTCCAAGTAAGCGACTTTTATAGATCCGGACGGACATTACATTCGCACATGAGATCGTTTGACGGACTGCCGAATCTGGGGCATATACCGGTTTTGGATGTAAGGCTGTAGAAAGTCCACAGTCGGAAGGGGTTGCTACCCAGCCTCGGCAGATCTAGAAAATTGTTCGGAATACATGTCCGAGGATCGAGGGAGCTCAAAGAGGAAGGAGATGATGTTGACTCAATAGTATCAGCGGATACGAACTACAGGCTCGCTAGACCAGCGCGAAGTAAAGTCATTGACTCGTGGATGGGATAGAATTCGAGAACACATGAGGCTGCGCCGATAGCTCCATAGATGAGCTGTTGAAGCCAAACAGGGGGAAATTGAGCCGCATCGCCCACGGCGCTCTTGCACAACATATGCACAGCATGGCAGACCTGGCACGCAAGATGAGATCAGACGCAAAAATGGACATTCCCAAGCCTGTTGTTGAAGAAAAGGGGCGGGTGGCAGGTGACTGTTGATGAAATGACAATTGTCTGCCCGCTGGATACTCAACAGTCCCGAAAAGCAGTCCATGGTGTGGCCGCTGACTGCTGTGTCCGGCGCTGATCCTTGTTCTCACGTGACCCACCTCTTGCGTCCCTGCCACCGCGAATCCACCGCTTCTCCCACCCAGTCGCGAGGCTATGTCTTCTCTCTCCGGTGCGTTGGACGAATCAGTTCTCAACAGATCCATCTCCGCCGCAGATGATGTCGAAATGCTGCCGAAATCAGCTAATTCGGCCTCTGACTCAGGCGAAGACGAAGAAATGACGGATCTTTTTGGTCAAGGCGACATCGTGGGCAAAGCGAAACCCGCTGACAGGTTCGCACAATACTATATGCTTCTGGCGAAATACCCTTAACCACCACAGCAGCCCAGCATCGCCCACAGCCTCTGCCCCCGAGTCAGACAGGTTACCATCACAAGAGCGAGAACGCCGACAGGCGCTCGAGTATGAAGAAGATGAAATCCCCCCCGATACAGGAGAGGTCGTAAAAGAAGCCGATGTATCTTTTCCGAACCTGCCCATACCGAAAAGTTCAGACGGAAATGTGCGTATTCCGACCCCCGATCCCATATGATCACCGACGCTTGTCGCTCATTTTTATTCACCAGAATTGGGTCATTCGCATGCCTAATTTTGTCAAAATGGACACAAAGCCGTTTCATCCCGATACCTATCTTGGGCCCGAAGAGGAGGATTCTATGCAAGCTGAAAATTTACGCGAAAAAAGTATGTCAATCAAACTAAAAGTCGAAAACACCGTCCGGTGGAGGTGGGTAAAAGATTCCAATGGCATAGATGTAGGTCCGGCCCCGCAAGCACCCCGTTAGGTTTGACCAAACTGGATCATTTTAGCAACGGCAGTCGAATAGTCGGATTATTCGGTGGTCGGATGGCACCATGAGCCTTCTATTAGGAAAAGAACTATTCGACATCAACCAAACCATCGATACCTCTGCTGGCGTTCCCCGACAAATTGTTGGTTCTTCTGCATCACAATCTCAAATACAACCAAGTCAATCTGCATTGCAAATACCAAGAATAAAATCTCAGGGCTTAACATATCTCGTCGCACAACATAAACGTTCTCAGGTCTTACAATCGGAAGCCGTAATCACTGGTTACATGAGTCTGCGGCCCACTGGGATGCAATCTGAAACGCACCGAATGTTAGTGCGCGCCGTGGGCCAGAAACATAGTAAAGTAGCCCGGCTGAGAATGGCACCCGATCCAACCATGGATCCTGAAAAGGGTCTTAAAGAACTTGCCAAACAGACCGCGAAAAAATCGAGACGGAAAAGCGAATTTGATGAATTTGGCAGTGGACGAAAAAGGCGTCAATCACGACGCGCAACTGATACGGGTGCATTGTGGAGTAGTGATGAAGATGCCGGTGGTGACTATGACAACATGGATGAGGAAGACGAGGATGGAAATGCCGGTTTATCGGCACGAAAAGACCGCAAGAAAATTAGCATTAAGAAAGAAAAGGCTGCTGAGGATTATCAAGAGGACGACTTTGTCGTTGCAGACTCATCGGAAGAGGAAGGCAAGGCAACACAAAAAATCATCAAAGATGCCAGTGATGGTGAAGAGGACCCCCTTGATCGACTTGATGCAAAAATTGAAGAACAAGACACACAAAAACGCAACAAATTCGGTAGTCCAGATAATGCCTCCGATGAGTTGAACGAGGAAAATCATATGGACGTGGAGAGTGAAGAGGAAGATGACGATTTCAAAGTCAGGCGCGTAGGAGGTGGACGAAAGCGGACCCATATTTCGATGGAAGAGGAGGAGGAATGACATTCGTGAAAAGTGATCCATAGTATTCCCCCTGATCGTCTACTGTCCTATCCCTTGTATTAATCTTGCAGTTCATCTATAGTCACATCCTCCCATTCTTTCTGAAATTGTATTGATTTCACCACTTCCTGGTTTGCCGAGTTATTTTTCAGGAGATTTCGCAACGTGAGAATCGCATGCTCTTTTAAATCTGATAGATCATCATCAGATCTTCACGCAAAAAAACCAGAGAGCGTAGAATGAAAGATTCGGACAAAAGGGACCTACATGGATTACGGTCATCAATGACACACATATTCATAACCACTTCAATTCCACCTGCCTCTCGAATGCGGTCTTGCACCGCCTTCTTTTCATGACAAAGAATCCCAAGCATTCTCACGAGATCGCGCTTCAGGTATGCGAAACCCCGATTATCAGGAGGGGAGCTGGTCATGGCACCCTCCTCTTGTCCAAATGTTTGAGGCGTACCCGACGTCGACGTGCCAAATGATAGCCCTGTCGGCGATACGGACTGTCCAAAATTAATCCTGGGTAAAAACTTATCCAGTAGACGGAGTAGTTCTGGCAACGACAAGAAAAGTACAATGTCAATTCAAAGGAAAATGATGATGTTCCGGAAATAGAGCAATACGGCATCAAATTCGCAAAATTTGTATCGAATAGGAAAACAAATAGCTCACCTATGAGACTTTCAATTATGCCTACACCTGATGGTCGCGCTTCAATAAAGTAGTTTCTCACGTTCGCTTTGGGGCTATTATCCTCCAGGACACCTATCTGATCAACATATTCTTCAGCCTCGATAGCTATCGTAACCATGCACTGCGTTACTAGGACGAGCGCTTCGCAGACTTTGGGTAACATGACATCAAGGCTCTGCAGTGATTGATCTTGAGCTTCTTGTGATCCAGGCGTTCGCGTGAAGGAGAATACAGGTGACAAAGATCCTTCTGATGCTACATGACTAGGTTCGGACTTGCCCGAATGGTTATCATCGACTGTGGTGATACCTAAACCCAATGAATGCCGTATCGAATCTTGCGCAAATCGAGATAGAGAGAAAAAGGCTCTGGTTAGCATTGGTGTGAGTGAACTATGGATATAAAGCGTTTCAGGTTTGATAGATGTTTGAGGTGAGGATTGATTGGATTGCAGGTAAGAGTCAATTATTTTAAGCAATGTCGTTTGGTGGGGTGTGATTATTTCATCGAGACTATTCAGAAGTATTAACGGTTACGGTTCCATGAAGGGAAACAATAGGGACTTGCATGACGAACTGCTTATACAAAGCGGCAGCGAACCCTTCTTCAATGATGCGTTCTAGGACATGATACCTGATGGCCATATTAGCTTGCAATGTCAGGCTAAATATATGAAAGCGAACCCAATGTCAAAAGCTTTTGCCCCTTCTGTACCCTCGTCAGCTTCGAATAAGCGCAACATGCTGTCAAGCAAACAGACACAAATGCGAACGCCGACCTCAGATTTACACAATAGTTTCCTAGTAAGAAATTGATGACATTTGAACCAGGTTAGGAAAGCAGCCAACACTCACGTTCGGCTGCGCGACTGGGAAATACAATTAGAAATGAATATAAGAGTGCTTAGGATTGTTTTATTATCGGGCGAACCCAGAAGCCGACTGTGGATTTTTTTGACGTTTGTTAGAGTTTCGGATTCCATAGTGTAACACGTACATAATCACGACCTGGTCTTCTGGCAGCCTGAGGTATGTGCCCCACAGTTGATCCATGAGCTCTTCGTGACCCGTAACAAGGTTTGACAGAGCCTGTGTCAAAATGCGAGCAACGACGATAACTGTTGTTCCAGGTTGAAAATAGAACAGACTCGAACTCAAACCTGTCTGGTTTGACTACTCACAAGCCTCATCTTCCATGGCCGACCAAGAAGTATAATAGTGCAATAAGCGTCGAATATCTGGCTCATTGGCGCTACATCGGACCCTGAGCATTTGCGATGACAGCTTACAAGAGGGTAGAACTCACGCTGCCCTTGATTGGTTGTCAGGCACGCCGGCGACCAAATTCCGGGTAAATTTCGCCAAAGATGCACACAAGGAAGCGAGTGCTAGCTGTCTTGGAGATTTGCGATCACTGTCGCCGTCTTCGGAGTCATCCCAGAACGTGGAATGCGCGCGAGCAAGATCTTTCCAAAATTTGTGAATAAATGGCCAGATCGTGTTATCCGAGCCCATTGAGATGCTGTGTGTCTGTCAGGCGAGAGCACAATTGCCGAAAGATTAATGGCCACCAGTACCGAAGTTGGTGACTGCCCGCAAGGTCAGGCGAAAAAGTGTCTATAGAGCGGGCGAGAGCCAGGATGGAATCGGCATTTCTGATGTCGAAATCTGCGCAGGCATTGGTGAAACGGGAGCCTACAATCGTTGTTTGTTCAGACATGAGTAAGAAAAGAAAAGAAAGATAGAGTTTAATGGACGGCGCCGGTTTTGATAATCATAGTGCATCACAAAGAAACGAGTGTCACACTGCCATGCCCACCGACGACCTCAACGTCTCCCTCGAGCCTCACCTCCTCGATGTGCTGCGCCCACTCGCATCGCTCTTGCCCCCGCCGATCAATGCCCAGCTCCAGTCGTCCATCTCTGGCGACACCATTCCCGTCTCCCTCCTCCGCGCCGTTTCGCAGTGGTCCAGCTCTCCCAATGGCAAGGACAGGCTGCGCGCCCACGACCCGCCTCTCAATCCCAGCTCATACATAATGGTGTCTCTCCTTGCAGGTGTAAAAACATCACCAGAACGTAAATTCGGCACATATAACCCTCCACCCGAACCGGAGGAACTCGCCCAGCGCCAGAAACGCGAGCGAAAAGAAATCACAGCTATTCTCAATGCACTCTTGAGTATCATTGGCGCAGGTTTCGCTGTTTGGTGGGCTGCAGATAGACTTCATTGGAAGCCACAATGGGTGCGATGCATTGCTCTTTCTCTGCGATCTTTGCATCCTCATTGACTGGTATCTCCGAAAAGCGCGTTTTATTGGCACTGGCTGCATCGCTGATTGTCGCCATAGCCGAAGGAGGCCTGTTCATTATCTGGCGCTCCCCAGTACCCTCAAGTCACAAATCCCGTCAGAGGTCCATCCAAGCCAAGCACAAAAAGGACGATGATGACACAGATGGGACAAATAGCACAACAGATCTCGAGCTCAGGAAGGAGCCTCCACCGTCTCCTCCAGTGTCTATCACCAGTAATCTACGCCAGCGCAAAATATAATCCCAATTCAAGACATATTCCCGGACATTTCTTGATATGCCTTTAATCTACGCAACAATAATGATAGAAACCAACCTGTCAGCCCCCATATTTCGATCCCTGCCCCTGATATGGGCACTATTTCATCCGTCTGGGTATCAACAGCCCCGTGTACCTCTTCAGTACTGACTGATGTAGAACCTCTTTCCCCACTTGGAATTTCCGCAGACCGCACTAGATCTGTTACATCAACAGCCCAATAGGATCGTTCAGCACGAAAGAGATATGACCGCAGCCTTGAAGCCGCAACTAATTCCGTCAGAGGGACGTGAAACACGACGGCCACCTCTGATATAGACATTACTCGTCGAACTTTGTCAAGGTCCAGAGAAGGGTAGGGATAGTCATCGGATTCCGGGTCTTTGGATCCTCTTTCGTGCACAAATCCCTGTAGCGTTGGTTCGTTAACTCCAATCTAAATATATACCTAATACATACAACGTATGGCCATACAGACATGTCACCTCGTAGTGTTTCTTCTGGGGGTCCTATCTCCCCTAGTACGTCAATCTCTTCCGGACGTATACCCAGTTCTTCCTCGGTTTCTCGTAATGCGCCGGCCAGAAATGAAATGTCAGTCTTGGAGGTATTCCATATTTTGTCCAACACGAGATGAGCGCGTTGAACCGACCTCATCTATCCTTCCTCCTGGAAAGCTATACTGGCTTCAGAAATAGTTAATGAGATCCCACAAATAACAGCCCTTACCTTACCTGTCCCGAATGACACCGAAGAGTTCTCGCCCTCACTTGAAATAGTATCCCGGGCTTTCCCTCGACATTGCATAGAGGTATTAATACACTAGCGTTTCGTGACTTGAAACCTTGTTGTGACTGCGATCGTTGAGAGTTCGGCTGTTGCTGAACAGGTGAAAGCGCATGGCGTATTGCTTTGAGAGAATTCGGAGTCAAGGGTTTAGTTAGATTGACCAGGGAGGGAGATCTGAGAGCGGTCGCCATTGATGTTCAGAAGCAAAAGTACAACACGGTAGAATCCATGCCATTCCACGACCCATCAAATACATCTGATCTCAACACTCATGTCTACATGGTACTTAGGATTTTCTGCAATACCCTCACTTTCGTAGTCAGTTAACATTCAAAGCCGATCAGAACGCTTAACGTGGCATGGTAAGCATGTTTGTAGGCGATATCAATAATATATATGTAAGCATAAAGTATATAGAGATAGATCATACTACCCTGCAGAAAGGAAAAAACCAATGATATCTGACTAACTCCCAAGCGAGAGAGCCACTGCAAATATCGATGATCTACAACCAGGGCTCGATTGCTTGATGATACGTAGACAAAACATCTATTTGTTCATTTCACATACCCAAATATTCTACCACTACACCCTGCTGATCAGGAAGCAAAAGGGTCGAGAGTTGTTCATCTTAGATAAGCAATACGGCACTGTTTATTCTATCTATCAGCTTGTAAATTCTGATGATCCAGTTTCACTTCCAACTGCACCCGTCTGGAACGCATCTTGTTGTCGTCGAACTGCAAGCATGAAGTGTTCATCCGTAGTAACCGATGCACCTCATCTCTCATGAATATGATTGATTACGCGAAACTCCTGTATCGGACATGCAGCAAGTGAGTTCCTCTTTTATACAGGAGCCGACGCATACCGCTCTTGTTCATTTAGACAGGCTATGTGAAATTTGATTGATTGAAGTCTATAAAATTGGGTTGCACCAAACTTTTTTTTTCGAAATACACTCGAAAGGTGTTAAGCCGTGATGCACGGAAGAAAAGACCTCCTCGTTGTCCTCGGACATAGCCTTGAGTAGTGGGGCGAAGAGCCGATTCGTCTGCTTGTTTCGCATTCAGTTCGATTTCGAATACCCTCGAATACCAGAGGGTGCTAAGCAATGGAAACGTTGGTGAAAATAATCCTCGAAAACGCTGGTACATCGCACGATGAAGAAAAAAAAACTCCTCGTTGTCCTCGGACACAACCTTGAGTAGTGGAGCAGAGAGCCGATTCGTCTGCTTGTTTCGCATTCAGTTCGATTTCGAATACCAGAGGGTGCTGAGCAATGGAAACGTTGGTGAATAATCCTCGAAAACACAGCTGGTACATCGCATGATGAAGAAAACCAGGACCCGAGAAGACCGAAGCAGTGCCCATGACTCATCCCAGGAGGTTGAGATGAAGCTCGTTCTCAAGTTTCTAAGCAGCAGTGCGATGCCCACGGCAGAGCGATGAATCATTGATCAAAGCTTGAAAGCCACATGATCGCATGATCATCGACCATTGATCACCTCATCTTGTTTGTTTCGGAGGTTCATGCCAACTAATGGTATGACTTCACTTCGTTTAACATTTTAACTTCCGTTAATGACCTAGATGCGAGGTTACCACTTCATAATATCTCTCAGAATCACAGAAGACACACACGAATCTCAAGGTTTCATTCCGAAGCACATCTTTCGACGACTTCCTCGTTACAAATCATCACGAACCGTTTCCCTACATTCACCAGACAAAAGCGATCACCGTTTCGGACCACTACGAATAGACTGGATGGATTTTGAAATTGACGGGGCGACAGGTAGAAGGTCGTCTGGAAAGGAGAAACAATCCAGAAGAGGTAACAATTGAAAGAAAGATATTCAGGTTTTTAATGGATTATTAATCGTTTTCAGGTCCTGCGGAGGCGACGTTTGTTTCTAGTCCCCGTAGCAAGTTTGGTAGTACTGATTTACCTGAAGGGGTCGTTCATATCTTTCGCGATGCTGAGAACAAACCATCACCTGAAGAACTTACGAAGCCTACAACGGAAACGCTACCTCAGGATGATGATGCTGGAGTGACATTGGGTGTACTTGCAATACCCTCTTGGATGACTTCCTCGGATTTTCTTGATTTCATTGGTCCCGCCGTTGAGGGTATTGCGCACCTGCGTTTGATTCGGTTTGTCTTCCTTTTCAGGGCTTTTCGAAGCTTAACCACTCATTTCTCAGAGATTCTGCGCCGAATCGGTCTATTGGACTAATTCGATTCACAAATCCAGCTGACGCTGCAGATTTTATTGAGATATATAATGGAAAACAGTTTAATTCCTTGGAGGCAAGTTGCTTGTTGTTCGACCAAGTTTGTGTGCTCATCGTTGTTGTAATCTAGCCCGAGATATGCCAAGTCGTCCATGTCCTCTCGGTTCAAATTGAGCCAGATGATGTTTTGTCTCAAGCCATTGCACGAATGAGCAGCACGTATGGACCTGCCTACGAGCTTCCTTCGTGTCCCGTATGCCTGGATCGCATGGATTCCGCCGTCACCGGTCTCATCACCGTGCCATGTTCGCATACGTTCCATTGTACGTGCTTGAGTAAGTGGGGAGATAGCCGGTAAGCAATTTCTGTTGCCTTTTCAATCAAGTGTATCTGACTCGGTGAACAGATGTCCAATATGTCGTTATTCGCAAAATATAATGACCTCGCATCTTTCTTCCTCAGCAAACCGACTCTCACGACCACCACCTTTCAGTCTTCAATCATCGAGCTCTCCATCTACTTGTTCCGAATGTTCTTCCGTCACGAATTTATGGATTTGCCTTATATGCGGAAATATTGGATGCGGCCGGTATGGACGTGCGCATGCTCATGCACATTATCAAGCGACGACGCATTTATATGCGTTGGAGCTCGAGACGCAGAGGGTTTGGGATTATGCGGGTGACGGATACGTCCACCGTCTCATTCAAAACAAGGCAGATGGGAAATTAGTGGAATTGCCAAGTGCGGCTTCTTCTATGGGTAGAGGAGCGCCCTCAAGAGAAGGAGGAGAGGGAGGATTGGGACCGAGCCAAAGTGATGCTTTGACAGCTGAGAAAATCGAGGCAATTGGAATTGAATACTCGTATCTCCTCACTTCGCAATTGGATTCTCAGCGCGCGTATTATGAAGAGCAGAATGCGCAGCTTCAGACTCAGTTGGCGGAGTTGATGGATGCCATGGAACAGATGAAAGTGGAGAGAGAACGTCAGAAAAAATTGGAAGAAGAGAAGGAAGCGCGACGACAAGAGGAAATCGCGAAAGTGATAGAAGCGGCGGAGAAGGGCAAGACCAAAGCAGAACAGAGAGCAGAACGAATGAGAGACCTTGCGAAAACGTTGGATAAAGAGCTGAAGGAGGAGAGGGCTGTATCGGAGGGGTTGATGCAAAATATTAAATCCATGAAAGACAGATTGAATTTGGCGGAGGAGGGGCAAAACGAGTCTTCAGAGAAGATCCAAGAATTACAGGAGCAAGTTCGAGATTTGATGTTTTTCTTGGAAGCCAATACGAAGATTGAGCAGGGCGGAGGTGTGGAGGCGGAGGCTGCTGGGGGTTCGATAGAAATCAGGACCGACCCTCACGCTAGTTCTGATGGTAGGAAGAAAAAGGGGAAAGGGAAGAAATGATAAGAGCCAAGGAACTCGATACTTTTGACGTCGGATTGCATGGCCCTGTCTGTTGACTTTTTAGGCCCATGCGAAGCATGCTACTCAAACCTCCTTCCGGAATCAAAATCGATTCTAGCGAGGTACAGTCTTTGTTTATTGCCACACATTTCTGTCGCTTACTATAACGAAACATTTCTCAGGATTTTTCTGTCTTACTCTAGACTTGAAAAATTAAATTACATAGGAGGGTATATGGGTTTCCGAGATAATACAAACGGAAAAGTAGACATGTTCATAAATACAGCCGCGATGTCTCTTCAGTGTTGCTTTAGGGTGTTTGCAGTCTGAACGGTCCAGTTCTCGATGGCGTCCATGGGTAGCTTTTCAAATTGGGTGAGTGACTGTGAATATGGTCAGCGCTTAAAGTGATTCTCAAGCGGAAGAACAGAGGGCACACGTTGTCGAGCTTTTGGAGGAGTTGGTATTGGCGACGGTAGGCCTCATCTCTCGCGTTGATATCTTCCTCTAGCTTGGCTTGTAATTGTCTGTTCATTTCTTCACGCTTTTAAATAATGAGCATAGTGTATAGTTCTCTTGCGAGAAGGTGAAATTACTTTGGCGAGATTCTCTCGTAGTCGTGCAGTCTGGGATTCGAGGAAGGGGATCATGTGAGCATTTCTGGGTCGACGGTCTTCCCTCCAGACGCTATTTGATACTTCGCCGCTTTCCTTACGCGCCTCTGCTTCCCTGACGAGTTTGTGGAGGATGTCGATGTTCTTTTGAATGTCGACGTTCTCTTCGTTGTGGTACGTTTGGAAGAGTTTTATGATGTCATCCTACCAAGGAGGTTAGGATTGGAGGAGTTGAAGGACGGATCGAGTACTTTATCTTGTTTTTCTATGTAGTCCTGGGTGAGTTTGAAAGTGATCTGTGCCTCTTTCTCTTCTTTCTCGACGTATGTTGGAAAGCACTCGGCAAAGTCTTGGAATCTGCGGGCGATATGGGATGGTGTGAGATGGAAGCGAAGGAGATACTCACGTCCACTTGCGCGAAGAGCGTTCTATTGCGAGCTGGAGGGCGGCCTTGAAGGAGAGCCATCGCCTGCTGCCGTGTTGCTCGTCAAAGAGCGCATCCATCTTTACTCAGTCACACGTGACCCGTCCTCCTTGTGCTCCTGCATGGATGAAGACGCAGCGAACGAGCGCAACAGGCCCCGCGCGTCCATCTCCTCCTTCATCATCATCTCCATCATCCTCTTCCTTCTCACCTCCCACAACGGCGACGAGTTTCTCGCCAGACACCACTACCAGGATGCCCTCCAGGCCCTCCACTACCAGCTCTCAAACTACACTGCCTGGGTAAATGGCACCGCTTCAAACTTTACTATGGTAGCTAGCCATGTCTCTGCACGGCATGTATGCGCTTTCATATCTTTGCCCCTCTAGCCTGAACACGATCCTACTCTCCCTCCCTTGCTGGATGCCTTCCAAATCAAAGGTCGCACCCTGAATCCACTTCGAGAATCCTACTATCCCAATATCACTGGCTATGTACGAGGTGATGCGCAGTTCTATAATATTACACCCGCATCGCTCCAAAAGAACGACTCGCTACCATGGAAATCCTTGGCAGAACAATACATGGCTGGAACGAATCTCACCGCCGCCGTCGAAAAGGCCTCCACTTGGAATTGGACCGCTTCTACCAAGATGGTCATGAATCTGCATGAAAAGAGACCTCCTCTTCCGTCGCAGCAGACTTTGGACGACCTAAAGGACTTGATCGCTGTTCACGTACGCCGTGCTGATTTTATTCTATCGTGTGATCCAAAAAATCCTAAAGTTACATCAAGGCTCGGATGGAGTTGGTAGATGAAGGGTCGCAGGAAACGCTATTGCTGGAATTTGATGGCGTCCATTTCCTATCTCAAGGATACATTGTTGGCCTTGTCGAGCCGCACAGGTTGGTGCACTTCTTTCCCTTTGATGCTTTCTCCTCTCATTGACGTCTAGCCAAGCCCTTGATATCCGTGTACTGCCATCAATAGTGCCTTTAGAACACATGAACGAGACAGCTCAAATCATTGCTCCCCAACTTGAAACTAAGATTAATAAATTAAAGACCATGATCGACGATGGCTTAATTGACAATGAATCCACTAATGGCGAGTGATTTCTCTAGATAATTTCACTTCACGTTCGCCTCATTGTTTCACAGATGATGACCCCAAGTCGACCTGCCCATTTACCTTCCATGCCCAATTCCACCCTGCACCTATTCCCGACAAGCTTATGCAAGATCTCGAGAGTGAGATACAGAACCCTACCGGTATCTCAACGGTGAAGCCTCCCCAATTAGCATTAAGTGCTGTTCTACTCAGCAAGGAATGTGGGATCATCTACGAGATACATAGTACTCAAACCTTGAGATCCCAGGCTTTCTTCAGCAAGATGACCACTTGTATGTGAATGAGAAAAGGATTTACTGTCCTAAACTCATCAGTGTCTTTTAGATGGAGCCTTGTCTGTATTGGCATATGGGATTGCTCTCTTGGTATTTGTACGCCAAGTTGAACGTAGTCGGACACCGTCCGGAGTCTCTAGGGTTTCAAGATGGACATTCCTCATTAATGCTACGATTGATGCTGTTTGCTTTGCGGGCCATATCACGTTTGCTATTCTCGCCGAGGGAAGAGCTTCCCTCGCACTCATGGCCACGGCGTTTTTATCCTGCATTCTCTTCATTCAAGAAGCGGTAGGTACTCAGGCTCAAGGACGTGACGTCTGCTGACATGTAGTGACATTAGCAATTCGCTGCTCTGATCTTTCAAATCCAAGGACCTGAGGCTGCACCGACGCCTCCTCCGCGAGATGACGAAGCACACTCGTCTTTCTTCCGATTTTTTATACATCATGTGCGAACGGATCCTCAAGCAAGACTCTGTGCGATATACTCTTTCCCTAACTATCTTTTGTGCAGTTACTGACATCATGATGTATTAGGGATTATGATGTTCCTGTTCTTGACTGTACTTGTCCGAGTGATTTTGTCACCAGCACTATCATTGTTTTTCATTATAGCTACATATTCACTTATCTGGTTTCCACAAATTTGGAGATCGGCGAAGAAAGGAAGGACGAGTGGATTATCAGCAGAGTATGTGTTTGGAACCACTTTTTGTAGATTGGCAGGGGCATTGTGTAAGTCTGACTTACAGTATGCTATGTTTTTGTTGATGATAGCGCATGCAGATTTCTTGACTTGTCCGAATAACGTGTTGGATGTCCAGCCAAGAGGTAAGATTGGTTTAGAGGTACAGGAATCTAGTTAAATCCACATTTTTTAGACTGGGCTCATTGGTTTGCACTCGGAGTGATATTCCAAGCTTGTATCATCATGTTGCAAGAACGTTTTGGAGCATCATTCTTCCTTCCTCACAAGGTTTGTTCTCCCTCACTTCAACAAAATAATGCTTTATATCACTTTGTTATATAGTATCGAGCTGTTGTGGAGCACGATTATCATCCTCTATTGCCACTCCCAGACGCAGAAGCACCAGAAAATTCCCTGGGAGACTGTTCGATCTGCATGGAACCTATCTACGTTAATCCTTCTCTGATCTCAAAGGCATCTCAAGGGCAAGAATCTGGCGTTGACGGTGAAGGTGTAGGAGGAAGATTGAAAGCGAGTGCTACGATGAGTGCGAGTGGGTTTTTGATGCATATGGGTGTTGGTGGACCGAGTAGGAAAGAATATAGCTTGGCACCGTGTCATCATTTATTCGTGAGTTGTGATGTTGTTTCTTTGGTATGAGTATACTGAAGTAGTGGGTCATTGTTAGCATACAGAATGTTTGGAAAAGGTGAGGATTATCGTCTTGATTGTTTTGTTTCATTGCTCATGAACATTTATTCATAGTGGATTGCGATTAAAACAATTTGTCCGCAATGTCGTCGTTCATTACCACCACTCTAATTTTTTCCTTTGATTTCCCGGACTTGCACTGCTCTCTAATTTCATATATATACTGTAATTTTACTTCTAGGCCCGTACACCATTTGTAGTGATATATACTCGATCGACTAATAGATAACTCGCAAATGAGTATAAGGGCAAAGATAAGTTTATAGTGAACAGGTTCGTACATGTCCAAACATCTAGGCGCGAAATGAATACATTGTACAATCCAACAGTTCTAACAGAAATGTAAGATCCTGCGATTATAGATAAAACAAACATACCTTCCATGTTAACAATACGAGTAACGCCGATCTGAATGGTCTACTGAGACGACCAAACATTCCTCTTATACTCCGCAATCATATCAACACTAATCATTTTCAAACCCCAACGATCAGCAAAAGCACGACAATCATCCCTCCTGGCCATAGTCCCCATGACATCATCATTCACCAATTCACACAAGACGCCGGCTTGGGGTTGGTTTGTCAAGAGACAGAGGTCGACACCGGCTTCGGTGTGGCCTTTGCGGGTGAGTACGCCGCCTTCACGAGCGCGGAGAGGGACCATGTGGCCTGGACGTGCAAAGTCGGATGAATGAGTGGTGGGTGAGGCGAGGGAACGGACGGTTAAGGAACGATCGTGTGCGGATATTCCGGTTGTAGTGCCTGATTAATGGAAAAAGGATGTGAATTACGATGATGGTTGATGAGATGTGAATGTATGTACCGTGTCTGTAGTCAACAGTGACGGTGTATGCTGTCTTGTGGCGTTCTTGATTGTCTGGGACCATCATTGGAATATCGAGTTCGGCTAACCGTGAACCCGGGAGGGCACAACAAATATATCCACTGAATGAGAAAGAATCAATTAATGCATTGGGTTGCTTCAAATGATATGGAGCATGGCGTAGTATATAACCATTGCGTGAATGGGCATGTATCATTGCGCACATGATAAATTGGTTGAGTAAGCATATCCAGAGGGAAACCGAATAACCGAGGGTAACAGTAACATGAAGGAGTAGAGAAGCAAGAAAAGAAGACTGGTAAAAAGTTTAACGTACCTGGTATATTTGATCATCCAAGCCATTTTCTCCGGCGTGCATTGACTACCGGAGATGATAAGATCACCTTCATTTTCTCGGTTCTCATCGTCCATCACGACGAGGAATTCACCATTTGCGAAAGTGTCTAGAGCTTCGGACATGGTATCGAATGAAAAAACAGTTCGCTTGGGTGCCTCGACTTGTTTAGGACGCCATGGTTGATTCGCCTGCGTCATCTGAGAAGCTGTGGTCGTAGAAGCGACGGCGGAGCTAGAGACTATAGGGGAACTTGCATTGAATCCGTGCTTGAGTATATGGGGGGATGCGCCGCCGCCGAGGGAAACTGGGTTGTGTGCGACGGCGACTGGAGACATTTCGATGACCGGGTGAAATGGAGAGAAAAGCGGAGGACTCGGGGTATTTCGAGTCCCCAAATGATATTGCTCAGAGTCTGGGAACAATATACCATTTCTGTGAAAAAACCAGAATTGTATTCATAGCTCTACACGACTGTCAATTTCTACAGTAGGCGACTCAAGGATGGCTGCGACTGTCGATGAGGTGATTTCTGCGATAGATGACGACGGCACGTCTAGTATACTTGGACTGCTGGATAAAGTGCTTGTTATGGCGGCAGTAAGTGAGGCACGCCCTTCTTCCACGAATTTCATTACGTCCCGTTGTTGAGGACGCGGGATGAATCTGGTCCACCAGAGAGCAATCCGGAGTCCACGGTCAATGAATCGTTGTTTGAGGATGAAGAGGACGACGAGGATGAAGAACAGGAAAGCGGATAAGATGATAATACGGTCAAGCCAGTCGGCTTTTTCCAGGGCTGTAATGAGCTGCTTGGAGGTGAGCATGAGGGAGTTGAGGGAGTCGTGAGTGTGCGAAGTGGCACGAAGCATCGCAGTCGAGTCGTCTATGAATTATGTCAGTGAGTTGCCGTGATGCGGGCTGTCGAGTATGTTTTACCGAGCATCTGAGTGGTGAGAACCGAGCGTTCGAGTTCGCCTTGCATGAGCGTGATTGTGCGACGGAGGGCCTCGGTGACATTGTCATTCGCTTGCATAAGCGCGTCATCTCTGAACATTCGAGTCTTTGAATCTGCTCAGAGTGCGAACTGAACAACATACGTGACTTTTTCATTCAACGACTGCTTCTCCTTCACTGCCGATGAGTGAAACAACTCTTCCCGGGCATGCCTGGCATTCTTCGAGTCTATGGCCTTTTTAGACGCCAGCAACGCAGCACGAGTATCTCTTCGCAGCCTGTGCTTGTTGTGGCCCGGTGAGAAGGGGAGGGGGAGGCAAAGTGCGGGGCATACTGCAGAAGTGAGTCCCGCATGTCATTTACAGCGAGCTCAAGCTTGTTCCTGGCCTGTTCGTCCTGCTGGTCGCCGATGGCCACTGCGAGTTCCTCGACGAGTCGGCTGACGGTGTCCATGTCCTCACGGAGCTCGAGAGAGAGCTGGTTGTGATCTGCAAGGGAGGAGGAGCATGCTCTGAGGCGAGGGAGCTGGAAGGCTGCGATGTCGTGGATTCGGCGCCTTGTCTCCTCGAGCATTTCTCTGCAAGCGACATACGCGTCCCAAAAAGGAAGGGGGGGTGCTTCCGGAATGAGCCGGGCCTGTGTTCTTTCAAATTTCCGGCAACATTGCCAGCAGCCTGCGCTTCTTCTCTCCGCCCTCCATCTCCTCTTCACCCCTCCTCGTCTTCCTCCATGTCTTCTCCTTCCGGCAAATGGGACGCTAGGTGCGTCTCCTCGTCGTCACTTTCCTCCCCGCCTCACCTTGCTCTAGGTACCTCGGGCCTGTTCCCCACGACAGCGCCTACTATGCAAAATGCATGCTCGGTGGTGTCCTGGCTTGTGGCTTCACACACGCCGGTATCACTCCTCTCGATGTTGCCAAGTGCAATATGCAGGTCTGTATTCGAAGCCCTCTAGCCCTTTTTGTCCAGCTTATCTCCCTCCCTCAGGTCAACCCCGTCAAGTACTCTGCCCTCGGCGGTACTCTCAAAACACTCGTTGCAGAGGAGGGCTCAAAGGGTATCTGGAAAGGCCTCGGTCCCACTTTTGTCGGCTACTCCCTTCAGGGCATGTTCAAATATGGTCTCTACGAAGTTTTCAAAGATGCCTACATGAACCTGGCTGGTGAAGATCTTTCCGACAAGTACAAGCCTGCCATTTGGCTTGCTGGTTCCGCCTCGGCCGAAGTTTTCGCTGACATCGCCCTCTGCCCTCTGGAAATGACAAAAGTCAAGATTCAAACCAGCCCCACCGGAACCTTCCCTATTCCTTTTGGTGCTGCTCTCAGCGAGATGAGCAAGACCAAGGCGGTAACAAGGTACCCCTTCGGCTCTCTCGTTCCCTTGTGGTCGCGCCAGGTAATGCCGAGATATTTGCTGCTTCGTCCAGATGACAAACTGACGCGTCCAACGCTGTAGATCCCTTATACTATGGCCAAGTTCTTCTTCTTTGAGAAGATTGTCCAACTCTTCTACACCCATGTCTTTACCGAACCCAAAGAATCCTATGGCAAGACCACTCAGCTCGGTGTTACCTTTTCTTCCGGTTATCTCGCTGGTGTTGTTTGCGCTATCGTCTCTCACCCTGCCGATTCCCTCGTATCTCAACTCAGCAAAGCCGAAAACAAGGGTAAGAGTATTGGTGCCATTTCCAAGGAAGTCGGTATTGTGTCTCTGGCCACCAAGGGCCTCGGTACTCGTGTCATCATGATTGGTCGGTATCCCACCTCCTTCGGCACTCTGAGCGGGGAACTAAAAATTCGCCTTTTCATTACAGGTACTTTGACTGGCTTCCAATGGTGGATCTATGACACCTTCAAGTCCACTATGGGAATGGGTACCACTGGTGGCAAATAGATGGTGATTTCCTCTTACCCGGCAAAATATACGTCTCACTATTCCTATTCGAGTATATTACCCATCCCCTATTCCCCCCTACACATCCATTAAAAGGATTAGGATATAGAGTCTTTTGCATTGCCGTTGTGTTTGTTTTTTTTTTCACGATGCTGTATCGCCTTATTGTGGTATAGTGCATAGACTGGCATACTTTATGAATCAGAACGCTATTGCGATAATACTCAGACTTTCCGCCGAGTATGACACCTTCGGATCAAGTCTCAACGGAATCCCACTCCGGGAAAGAATCGGATCGAAAAAGAACGTGAATGTTGAGATGCTTTAGTGGTTCGTTGAGGAATCCCCCCGTCGACAACGTGCGATTTGCGGTGATTACATAGGAACGAACGTGCGTTCATATTCAACATGCACATCCAAAAACCCCTAAGGGAAATAATCTATCTTGATATCCGCTCAGATGATGATGATGAGGGTGTTGGAGGATGTAATGCAGCAGCATGATCAAAATGACTCGTCAACAACCTCGCTATATCTCTTTTCGTAACCATCCCTTCCAGTCGACAGCCTTCCGTGAATAAAATCTTTCGTACTTTCTGATTATAGACGAAACACAATGAAAGTAGTGAGAGGGGGATAACAATAAAGCGTGTTTTTTTTTTTTTTTAACACTTACCATCTGTTGAAACATGGTCACAACAAGTTGTCGTGGTACCTGTTTCCGAAGTTGCAGCGTCGTACTATCCAGAGTCGAAGAAAAATCGATCGCCTCGATGTTGGGTGATTGAGAATTTGACTTTGTATCTATCGCTTCTGACCGGTCGATGATTTCTGGAGATGACGAGAGTGGTGAAGTTGAGTGTATGGATGTAGAAATATCGCTTGTTGTGTCAGAGTGAGTCGACCGAGCAGAAGAAGACAGAGGAGGAGTTTTCTGTTTCGGTGATGAAAAGGAGCATATGCTCGAAAGAGGCTTTGGAGAGCGTGGAAGCGCATCTGAAAGATGAAGATAGATAATTAATTGGAAAACGCTCAAAGGAAAGATACTTACCCAAGATGCCTTGTAATTTTTCTCGTGAAGCATACCCTACAAAGTCGGACCCACAGACGACAGGAAAACCAGAATATGAGTAGCGAGCCAGCATTTTCTCTACAAGCAAAACCACGATTTAAGAAATTAGAGGACTCAAAATATAACAGGAGCATACCTAAATCATCAACGGTAGCAGTAAAATCCTCGATTTTGACAAGTCTGTCGGCAGCTTTCATTATATCTTCACCCGTGGTTGCATATGTGTCTTTAAAGTCAATTGGCGGCAACCATGGATATCGACGCATCGCAATCCAAACAGCATATATGCCATCCACTCCCTGTGCATCCCCGATCCATTTGGCAATCATGACTACGATCATGATAGGTAACACATGTGACAGAGCGCCAGTAAGCTGAGAAAAGATGTTTAATATAGATAGGTTCAATAGCGATTGCTGCTGCGGCGCATCTTACCTCGAATAAAATGACGACAAGGGAAACTGATCAGGGGAATCAGTTTAAGGCAAAAAGCAAGACTAGGTGAACGTACTCGTCATGCGGGTAACACCGCCCAGCATAGCAGCTGCCCCAATCACTGCATAGAAACCAGGAGATATACAGGCCACAGAAGGATCAGGAGGGCAACTCTGGAATGCCCAAGCATCTGGATGTGAACGATATAAAATTTGCCTGACAATGGGATGGTTATTAGAGGGGCAATTCAGAGTGGTTTTAGGGAACGAACATCATCAAACCGACCGCGCGGCCATAACAAGCACCCATGGCAATAGTAGGCAGAAAAATACCAGCAGGCACCTATGATACAATTGTCACCCCGGTCTTTTCTTCATTCCTAACAAGAGTGAGTCACTTACCATTGTTCCAAAAGTCCAGGAAGTGAACAGGAATTTCAAAATTGCGGTTAGAAGTAATAGAAAGATGTTCTGTTTGAAAGCGGTGGGACTAGATGTGAGTGAGAATATGTTTGGGCCTAGAGATTAGACGTCGTACTTGCACAGCCCGTGATAATCTCCTTTGGTGGTGTCGCATTCCTGAAATAAGTTCGCTACGAGCTCGGAGCTCTGCACTCTATATTCACATAAAAATAGAGTTCTAACGAATTGATGATGATACATACCGCGCAAAAACAACCTAAAACAAGATGAGGATCGGAAGAGGGTCGATCGTTATATGTAACTTACAAGGTAGCTGACGGCAGCAGTGACCGCACTGACACAGACAATTTCGAGAATAGGCCAATCACGGATGACACTATTTTCTCGGTAGACTGCGATTTTGACATTCAATTTGATCAAGAGAGATCCAAAGATACCCTTATAAGGGGAGGGGAACTAATGAGTAAAGATCAAATGTCAACAACTTGCATGGACCTCACTCCAGTGACTCCTAGGAACAACCAGGGGACCTGGATTGAACAGTGAATATGGTTCCATATTTGACCTAGCTAGCCTTACCAGTTCAAACGCTCTCCACGTATCATTTATAAAAGTGACCTGCCAACTTAACGTCAACGATTGGCGGGACGAATACGGCCGAAGAACTGACTTGAAAAAGAACGAGTTTTGCAGTACCAAACGGATTGACCCATTGAAGTCCGACCGCGGCTACCGCTGAAGCCACGAAACCTTTCCACAGAACCTCCGATTCATTTGAAAAGGTCTCTAATTCTGTTCGAAATCAGAGATTGATATGGTTGTAACACTTTGGCATCTCAGAATTCACCTTCTAAGCCAAATAGAACACCGCCTAGAGGACTACCGAAAGCGACGGAAACGCCTGCAGCTGCAGCTGCTGCGAGAAGTCGGCGTTTTGAAGCTAGATGAGATAGACGTAGGCTTAGCAGGGAAGGGCAAAATTCGTGCCAAATAGCACACCTTCATTATTTCGAAATTGTCGAAACAGGCGCGAGATTAAGAAGGCCAAGCAGCAAGAGACGTGCACCAAGGGGCCCTTCGCGAGCTATGCTTGAGTATCACAAAGCCTGGGTGGAATAGGACAGCATACCTCCTTGCCAAGTGATAAACCCGAGGCAACCGCAAGAGCAAGTCCGAGAGCTTTGATTAATAACGTCCACGGTGAGAGGAACGCATCTAGAACGTAGCCTCCTAGAATCTACCCGACATTGGAACCATATCTTATGATTGACCGGTAGAGACTTACAGCTTTGATTTCGGGGACTGAGCGAATATTCTTTGTTAGCAATGTCAAGGAACGACAGTTGGCAACTAACTTCCTGTGTGGAATGCACTGCGTAAATCTCGATTTCAGTTCAAACTAACCTGCGTCTGGTAGAAGGGAGCTTACTATGGTGCATACGTAACGACGAGAACGGCTGCGCTAGCTGCGAAAGCAATCTGTCCCATTCTCATGAATATTAATTCTCTTGCAACCGGCTGAGGTAGCTCACGGCAAGGGCGACATAGACGAAGGCTTGAAGCAACGAGGAGCCAAATATCGAGCGAATGCCGAGATATGTGCTCCACGACATCCATTCATGACAAACTTCCCCGGCTGAACAATCGTTGAGGTGAACAAAGTCACTAAGAACCAAATGGTAGGTGACGTACGATCGATACCACTACAACAAGCGACTTGGTTGTAAAAGAAACCATACGAACAACGGCCTTCGCGAAGATCTCCCAACCTACATTACATCCAGTAATCCGACTAGCTGTTAATTCTTAACGACATACCACTTTACAAGTACATCCAGCCAGGCTCCGGCTATTCCTACACCCAGACCTGTTAGAATGATCACAACCCAGCCGCGTGCAGCTTCAAATACAGGTGAGAGGATGCCTCGTACGCCTGCTTGAGATTTGAGTGTTTGCTGACGGTCTCGATCTGCCATTTCCTCCTGCGGCCAATCAATGGAAGCTCCATCCTTGTACACTTTGGTATAATGTTGCTTGGGCTGTGGTAAAAGCTGATCGTCATCTGTGAGTTCGAACTGTTCGCCTTCCAAGTGTCGGCCTGGGCTGTTTGGCCACATGAAGAGTGTCAAGTCAGGTACGGTATGACGTTTAATTATCATGTTTGGTTCACGCGTGCCCTACACAACAGACGTGTTCCTCGCTGCATGTCGCTGCCAGCGCCACAACCAAATGCCTCTGCTGGTCCCTCGAACGCGCCCAAAGATGTCGAATCAATGTCCTCAATACTCATGGAACCCCTAAATGAACTGCAGACCCTCTCCCAGATTCTTTTTCTTTCCCTTTCGCCACCACAAACGAAACCTCCTCCACTACCACCTCTGGAAGCCTTCCTGCGCTGTGATAGAGCTCTAGCGGACGCGATAAATCTTGCCCAGACACATCAGATAAAACAGCGACAGATTGAAGCGCTCGAAACGGAGATTCTGGGACTGGAAGACCAATGGAGAAAGATATGCGAGGAGCTTGCAAAGGGAAAAGAAGAGCTGGAGGAATTGATAGAGGAAGGGGAGGAGAGACTTAAAGCGATAGAGCAGGCAAAGAAAGGTGCGAGTAATGATTGTACACGAGAGTCTACGTTCTTACACGAACCCACTAGCATCCATACCCTATCCCGAACTGTTGGCTTATGCGCAAAGTCTCAGCGCCTTCACATCCGCACCTCCAAATATGCCAGATCTCAGCCTTCCCGGCCAACCACCGCCACCTCTATTCTTTCCTCCATTTCCCAACGAAGAGAAAATGCGGCGAGGCCATCTCAACGTCGAAGCGCCCCTTGGCACACTCGGCGAGACGCATTCAGTCGGTCGAGGTATGTTACATGCCATTTCCTCTCTTCATGCGCTCAATTTTGTTCCCAAATTCTAGCCGCCCCCGCAACCGTTTCCCCCAAAATCGACTTCAATCAATATATGGGTGCAAACCCATACCGACAGGACCGCGGCGCTCCTCGACCACAGTTCTTTGACTTGGATTTGGACTTGAACCCGGATTTGTAAAGTAGCATGTATTAATTGGTTATAAGACACAGTCCGCCTGAACTGCATGGGTCAGTTTGACTGTGCTACGACGCTGGGACAGATGCCTTGGAAGATCCTTTACCAAGCTTCACGGCACTGCTCCATGCCCTAATCTGTCCCAGTGCAGATACCGACCTCTCACTCGATCCTTCCTCCAAGTGTTTACTTGCATATGCATCAAGCTGTTGTCTAAAACCGAGGTTGGGACAAGCGATTGGCCGCTTTTTTTGCACGAACGCAATGGCGTTAGCACCCCGTAGTTTTTTTGTTGCAATCAGGTATGCCGATACCACTGTCGCACTTCGACTGATGCCCATAAGGCAATGAACCTCGATTTCGTGAGTTAGAGGTCATGCGTTCCAGTAGCTAAGGACGGGAGCTCACGAGGACTTTGTGATCCTTGTTGGCTTCGAGGGCAGACTGAATGAAGTCTGTTGTTTTGTCGAGATGACACAGAATATTGGTGCCAGCGGTATCATTTATTTGTATGTGCAGCAGGTTGCCTCTTGGAACGACATCAGGGATGTCTGGAGAATGCTCGAATACAGAAACGACATGAGTTATCCCGAGCTCTGTCAATTTCTTACTGTCGGTCGCAGCACCCCAGTCTCCGAGATACAGGCGATCAATGATGAGGTGGATAGGGTCGCTAGTCCCTGACTGAACTGTCAAGGAGCGAGCGAGTTGCCATTTCTGCTGAGGGAAAGATAACATGGTATGACCGAGTACGGAGGTGCTGGTTGAGCGAAGAGATTGGGCGCCAGCTTAACATAAAGCGGCGACTCGGTTTCCTTGGTGGGGCTGTGTTGAGCTCAAGTTTAATCGGCTGCGCGGACTCACGATCGGGGGGGACTCTGTGACTCATACGCCAAGATAACAGAATCTCTTCGGGTACACCGCATGTGCAGCGGCCCGCAACCACAAACAAGTGACTTTGCTTATCATGATCCAAGCAAGGGAATGCTCTTACTCGGATTTGCACAAACAATCTCCCTACAAACTAATAATGGGAACCAACCCCCCAACCCCAAGGGGATCATAGGAACTCTAACAATACACTCATCTGAGCAACAAATGGGAAAGGTTGCTAACTTTGTACACTTGAAGAAATTATGGCTTTGGAGTTTCAATGCACGTACCATGCTCCCGAGGAATGATCGGCTCTGATGGTGGCTCGGACGGATCGTGCAGCACCTCGGTGAGAAATTGGGTAATCGCAGGGCTCTCTCGTTCGACGTAGATTGTCACTTGGCGTTTCCAGGAAATCTCGAGTGCGGCACTGGTCAGAGTAGGATCATCCGTGATCTGACCTAAGTCTCCTTCAAAGACGGGATATCTGGAGAGCAGAAGGAGAACGCACAAGAACTGCAGTTTTGGAGGAGATACGCTCCATGTGTGTTAGGCCCTAATAAGGTACAATGAGAGCGGTGGGCCAGGAAAGGTGAAAAAATTTGACTAATAAACTTTCTTTGTGCATTCTTGCTTGGTATGCTCGGTTATGAGCAGGTGGGGATAGAAGAAAGGGGGCACATCTTCAATAATGAGCAACCTCTTGGTCGGTGATGGTCGCTCTCGACAAATAGAAATGTGAGCAGACGTGGCAAACCGGCGAAGTTGAAGTTAGGAAAAATCGATGTATGCAACACTGGGTCCAAGAGGAGCATGGTAATTGGGGGCAAGGAGGAAGCGGAAGTCGTCGACTCGCAAGATACAATCACACGGCGGTAGCTTCCGGATTGGGATGGCAAATCACCTCTGTCAAATCACTTGTGGCTGTGGGCCGCTGCACACGTGGTGTGCCCGGCGGATTACGAGTCCTTCAGTGACCAACAAGAGTAATACTCATTTGTATCATCCGTTATAATATGGATTGACAGAATCCTCCATTTAAGTTTATCCACCGCCCCTTCTGCCGAATTCCATTACTTCGATGCTTGCGAAAACAACATTCTCATCAAGCCCGTGTTACACAAGTTTACACTCATCGGTATTCTGTGCACTACGCCTTATTTCACTCGGAGCTTGATATCAATCAAATTTAAATTCTGCGCCCAGTTTGCGCCTCACGACGGGAGACTGCACCTTACTTGCACCTAACTATAGGCACGCAGCACTGAGTCTAATACCCTCCCCGATGTTGGTTCGTCCCCGCGCTCGTCTCGTCCTCGAAAAAGTGCTCTCCTTGGGACTTTGTCTTCTCATCGGGTACGTAATAGCAGGTACTGTCCACCAGTCTTTGAAAGCTAAGTATAGCTCAGCTCAAGCTCGTATCTCGCCAACATGGAAGTCGGCGGTAACACCTCATGATCACTTTCTGCAGTTATGTACTCATTTGCTTACCAGTGCGATGGCTTTGGCAAAAGCAAAATGCTTACATTCTCGCAAGTACGCCTCCGCCGCTGCCCTTGCTTCTCATATCTTACTCCTCTGCAGCTTTATACTGGGTACTCATGAATACCACACTGATATTTATATCTTTCTGTTTCTACCATCTCATCAGTGGGCGTCACACGCACAATGTCCCGTCATTTCCTATGCCAGATAAAAAAATGATCCTACATCCATATCAATGTACCAATGAATCCGGAGACCTGGTAGTCTGTTCCAAAGGCTCGTGTGCGGGATCATGGAAGCCACCAAGGGCGCATCACTGTTCAACCTGCGGTGTCTGCAGATTGGAATTTGATCACCATTGCCCATGGGTTGTTTCTCTCTTTGTCTTGAACAACATTTTGGCTGATACATAACTAGCTTGGAAATTGTGTCACTCTGGCAAGAATGAAACTATTCTTGTCTGTTCTGTTCTTGACTCCAGCAGCGTTTATAATCGGTGTTTTTCCGGTGGCTGGGCTATTGTGGCACCAAGTTCTATATGTAATACAAATATCAAAGCAAGACGCGGCGATACAGGAAATTTGGTGGACGCGAGCTTATTCTTGGGCTTTTGGCGGCCCACTCGGCCGATACGTCATTGGTACGGTTCTCGGTTTTCGAGTCCTGGGGAAGCCGGTACATGGAAGTTCCATGCTGGAAGCTCCCCACTTGCTGGTACATTTAACAGCTCTCGTAGCGTTAATAGTCGGGACATTTTCTTTCGTAAGAAATCATTTCTCATTCTTATTCAACTACGACTGATGTTGCCTAAGGTCCTGGCGCTCAAGACAAGCAACCAGTTGTTGAATGGACTGACAACACTCGACGTACTACGACCTCCGACTTCAACGAAGTCGAACAAGATTTCGTTGGCATCTTTCCTTATTTGCGTCCCCAGCTCATCTGTTTCTACCGAGGCTACTTCAATACAAACGGTGATGAGGGCGCCTCTTGGAAGCCGTTTATATGATTTGGGATATCTCGGAAATCTCAAAACTTTCTGGAAGAGACCATTTGTTCCTCCTCCGACTGAAAAGTAATATTCTTTTCGTCTCCAATTTCTTATACCTCGTCTCTTAATATTTTCCGTACAGTCATGACTTCGTTTGGCCGCTCATTGATCCAAATTTGATCCATGAACTTCAGACGAAAAATAAATAATCATATTAGCGACGAGACCACTCAAAACACGGCGACACTACTCGAAACACCTCTCAGGGTGAAGTTCCCTGGTTACCGCATCCAGTTGACGGCCAATTTCCCGCCGATTCACCGGCAAGGCATGCGCCATTAAACAAAGCACCCCCATCAGAGCCAGACCATTGGCTACAAGATACCTCTTGAAAATTGCCTATCAGGGCACCATGGCCAGACGGGAAGAACGCTCCAGCTCCTCCCGTATCACCACAAATGTCGAAGCTGCTTGTAATTCAGTGTTGTGTCCACCTAGACAAGAAAAATTTACTGGAATGGTTGTCCATGCTGGTTGTTTGGGTTGCTTGATGTTTGACCGCACCACTCCTTGGGTTTATGTTAGCTTGTTGATCATTTGCTCAACTATATTTATTATCGTGCCTGATTTCCGCTGATTGGGCTGTTGAAGGTTCATAATCTGCCAGATATTCCGTATACGGGGGAGCAAACCTACCAGAGATCTGTCACCTTGACCACGATAGTATGAAATGGGCCGGTGTACGCAGGAGAGAAAGGATCAGAGGTAGCAGTAACAGAGAAACAGCGTCCACAAGCATCGCCTGGACCAAGGCCAGGTTCCGAACCAAACATCAACTGGTTCACAGCTGCGGTGAAGCCAGTTGCAGTTTTTCCACAGGCAGGTGCACCGCAACCTGAATATTGGGTGAAGGAAGCAGATCCAGAGGCTCTCTGAACCCAGGCATTTGTTCCAACAACTGTGGCGAGAAAGACAACTAGGGCAGTCAATTTCATGATTGGAGGGAATTGATATCTCGAACAGCCTGGGAGTAGCATGTTTTATATGTTGCGGCCAGAATCACTTGACACAAGGTCCCACGTATCCAGTTCAAAGCCCAGGATTCGGAGGTTATTGAGCTGATGGCACCGACATTTACCCGTGAAGGGCAAAGAAGTATGGTCCAGGGCATATGCAGTTCACCTATGACTTACATCGTGGATGAAAGCTTCTATTTAGAGGGTGTAGTCAAGGAACCCATGTTCCCTCAGTCATTTAGATGACAGAGTTTTTGACAATTGGGTTTATCCGAACTCTTCTTTTTCATTGGGAAACTGAATATAGAATTGAGCTGAGTGATAGAAATTCATCAGTTGTCGTTTTTTCCGAACGATGGCAAAGGACGATTAAACTGCAGGTCTGAGGAAGATCTAGATGTATTAGAAAGTTCACGGATTGACATCGGATAAATTATTGAGAATCCTCATCCTCCTTTTTCACGCCGTACTTCGCTGGGTCCGTGCCATGGTGCGGATGGTTCACAAGATTGAACCTGGGAAGATTGTTAGTGAAAGTAAAATACAAGAACATAACCAGCCTCACATGGGGAAGGCGGCTAAGATATTCGGAATGAGTAGTTGCCGAGGAAATGAGTGAACGAGCATACTCACAAAACTTGAGCTGTGACCACTGCGAGTTGCGGAACGCAGCGCCTTGCACCCATCCAGGTTGATGAGACTCTCCATACAGAGGCTTGCCTTCCCGTGCACGTTGACTTAGTTCGTCGAGATCGCGGTCGTATTCACGCTTGTTCTCCGACCAGCCCCAGAAACGTGCTGCATGTCGTGTGAATATTTGAAATCCAGTGAATGGGATATTGCAACAGACTGCTTGATCGCTGGTATGCCAGCAAGAATCCACCGATAAAGCCCAAAAAACCACCCAAGCGCAACGGGGTCCTTAACCTGGCCCTAGTAGGATCAGCCATTTCTACCGGAATATAAGGACAAGGCACTAGCATCTATTGTACTCGAGACGCACCCCAACAGTACAAAGCAGCCGGGAAGGCAGCTGTTGCTCCCGCCCAGAAGGCATAGTCGGAGGGCCTGAAATATCTAACAACACGCGCTGCATGAGGATCTGCGTCAATGAGCGGGTAGGGCTGTTCAGTAGACATGGGAATCGTGTTTGCTCGCCGTTGCGGATGATGACGGCTGGGTTGAGCTAACCACGTGCTTCGTGGGAACAGACCATCCCAATTCGGCAATTGCATCGTACATCGTGCTGCTGGACCATCCAAGGCTTTTCGTCCTCCACTATCACCCCCTCTTCGTCGACTACAGCAGTTATGAGTGCAACACGCAGAGCAAGTCGCTCTAGCAGAGCTACCTTATCATTACCCTACGTGCGTCCTACGAGGAAGCCGGTACGTCACTTGTTCGTATTCACGGTGTCTTCCAACTAAAGTTATTTAAGTCCTGGAGTTTGTCGGGGTTTCTCCGATCTCTCAATCCATTACGGTTGCATAGCTCGAGGGATGATGACCGCCTTTCATCTGATGAAGAATCAGACTCGGACAATCAGGAACGCGAAGAACAAACTCTCCCTTCACCAGCACAATCACATTCCAGGAGAGGGCAGCAGGTAAGATTGCTATTGTGGTCGCGGCGTGTCCGCTCACGCATGTTCAAGTTGACGCAGAACATTTCTGCCAATGGTTCAGCTTTCCCTCTTCCTCCCCCTCCCACCCACAAGCGTCCGAGGAGTCCTCAGAGACAAGAAAATACTTCGACATCAGGCTTGCCCAATGTCGAGTTCACTTTCAAAGCTAGCTGTTCTCCCTCGCAAAATCTTGACACTGTTAGCAACTTCCTGGTGCAGCATGCAAACGTACCAATACCGAGAGAAGATATCAATCAGATGGTCGCGTTAATCCAACAAAGTAAACCTGGTATGTCGTCTGTTAACTCTTTACAGAAAAGTATATTCATAGAGTATAAGATGAACAACCTTTTCGCTTCGAAAGTCGCTATGCTACGAGCCCCCCGCGCAGTAAATCGCCAAATTTCCTATTACCTAGATCCACATCAGCGGCTCCCCGTACATTAACAAAAAATCCAAATGGATCCTACAAGTGGAAAGGTGCCGGTAGTTCACGAGCTTTTCGCTCACGGAATAGCTTTTCTTCTCCAGCTATCTCAATCCATCGATCCAAAACTTCTAGAGCTCCTGCAACTTCAACAGATGCCGGAGCACTAGGCAATGATCGAAAGCGCCGCAGAATAGGTGGCCCTACTACCGAACCGCAGGCCCTTCCACTCGTGAATGGTGCATCTTCCAGTCAGGTTCCATTACCTGTTGCTTCTACGGCAACTGATTCCACCTCGAGAACCTCAACGACGACATCTCTGCAGTCACCCCCTGTTGCCGCACCTGTTCGGCAACGAACGCAAGCTTTGCAGAAGCCTACAGCTCCCGTTGTTCCCTCTCCACTGCGTCAGGCCTGGACGGGAGGTTCCCCGTCCGGTAGTGAACTTGGCTCACCCCAAGGACCAATCCCGGTCAGACGGACGAAGACAGCCCAACACGTCACAGACCTCGTCAAAAGCCTCAATTCCCAGGACAAAGTTTTAGCTGAACTTCGTAACCCGTATGAAGTAGCCAATCCAGTCAAACGCCCTACAATGCCGAAGAGGAAACGCGTCGCGCCGGCTAAGAGATCTGCCACCGCGGCACCGGCGCCGAAAGAGGCCACAACTAAGATTGCTAAAGAAATGTCGGTCCATGCTATAATTGAAGCTACACTACCTGAAGTCCGTATTTATTGTTACTCATTGGAGACCTGTAGAACTGACAATGCCTCTAGGGAAGCAAACGATCAAGACCTCCCGCAGATCTCAAGAAGGCGGACACTCAGAAAGATGTGACAGAGGAACTGGAAGCTTCGGCACCCAAACGGTTTAAACCACTGACGAATGGGCACAAGGAATCTGAAGACTCTTCCTCTCAAGCGGCGAAGGAGACACAAGAGAAGCCTATGACAATAAATTCACACACTCCTGGAGCACATATTCCAATAAAACCGACCTTGGGTCCCAAATTCAATATGCCAAAGGAACCCAGTAAACTGCGATTCAGCGTACAGCTAGAATCCACTTCCACTCCTCCATCGCCGGGGCCGGAACCTAAGGCCGAGCTAGAGGCGCCAAAGCCAGTTGCCCAACCCATCTTCACTTCGGGTGTCGCTATCACTGTCTCGCCAGTGTCAGAAAAGAAAGCGATCACTTCCATCACAAATGGAGTCCCCGCACCTCCGCAGGTCGCTAATTCCGTTGCCGCACCTGCCCAAAAAGGTGTGAAGGATACTGCAAGGAGTCAACCGCTTGCATCACTGCCTTCTTTTACCTTCACCTTCCCCTCATCCTTATCTTCTGGAAATATCAAAGTACATGAAGCAGCCAAAGAAATTCCCGTGGCCTCACTTCCTACCTATGACTTCACCTGCAATAGCGTAGCTGCGGAGCCTTCCAAGCCTGTCCAATCATTCGACTGGGCCGCTGCTGGCTTGAAGAAACCCTCAGCTTCATCAGGGGGTGGGTGGACATGTGGCGAATGCTTCCTGTCAAATCCTGCGACAGCAACAAGCAAATGCCAGACCTGCGAAGCTCCTAAACCCTAGTGCTGAACCTCCTGGGTCAATGTCCGACAGCATTTTTTGCGGGTGGGAAGTGTATGATTTGTGAATTGCCTTGGTCACGACGCCTATTCGGCTCGGCCTGTACAAGGTTTTGTTAGAGTGCGTCCCCATATGAGTTTTCGTCGCAATGTTCTCCGTGTGCTATCTGTTGCTTTCCTCAATACGACAATCATAACACATACAATGTATCCTTTGAACCATCGGTTCATTTGGATACCGTTACCCGCGCCATGATGCCATTTCCGTTTCGCGTTTCTCATTCGATAAATATTGATCATTATTACTTGTACACTTGTTCTACTCGAACTGTAGTAGTTTTACTGGAGATCTTCCATCAATTCAGAAAAAGGAAGGATCGCAATTCGAAAACAGCAAAGACGGCGAGATCTCGACCAAGAAAAAAAGCAGAGAGATATTATGACTCAACATAAGTTGCCTATGTCGTCTGAAACTATCATGGCGACGATGGCGGTGCTTTTGAGAAATCCAGCCGCCTCGCAATGGACCTGGCTTTGAGTTCTGTGGGTGATGCCAGTTTTCTCTTGAGACCTTTACTGGTAGCCCTTACACCAGGACCAGTGGCATTCATTTCAACATTCGCGTCGACCTCGTCGAGGGGTCTATTTACAACCGTTGAACATTTGGGTAGTTTTGAGGGATGAGTTGGATACGGCAGGGCGAAGAAATATGGATGATATAGAGCCTAGAAGTATGAGTCAAGGTAAGACAGCGGTCTTTACTAAGGGAACTGACATCTAGAGCCGATATGCGTTTGCGAGGTTCATATATGAGGCATTTATTGAGAAGATTGAGAGTGTCCGCACTTGCGGCGGTGAAGAGGTCTCGTAATGGAGTTCTGGGGAACTGGCCGACGGGTACGTAATCTGGTAATTTCGTATGTCCCTTGTGGAGACAAAACATTTTAGTATAAAAGAGCATAGTTGGTAGAAAAATAGGAAAGCCTACTGGCCAATCTTCCTCTGTTGGAGTACCCAATGCTCGAAATATTGTCTTTATCTGGTCCATGTCACTCTCTCCAGGAAGGTAAGGAATTCGCAACATAAGTTCGGCAAAAATACACCCCACAGACCATATATCAACAGCAGTACTGTAATACCGACTGCCGTATAAGAGTTCTGGAGGGCGATACCATCGTGTGATGACTTGACAGGTCATTTTGTAACCTGGGTCGGCAAAGTCTCTTGCGAGACCGAAGTCAGCAATTTTGAGTTGGCCATCGGAGGCAATGAGAAGGTTGTTCGGTTTCAGGTCCTGCGAACAAGTAAGTGGCTGGTGAGGAACATGGAGGAGGGAACATACACGATGGAGAATCCAATTTCGATGGCAGAATTCGAGTCCGCGAAAGGTCATGGCCATCCAGCTTTTTATGTCAGCAGGGAGGAAGACGAGTGAGCGATCCTTGATGATCATTTCAAGGTCAGAGTCGAGGAACTCTAAAACAAGGTTTAGATTGGTTTTAGACGAGAAGACATCGAGGAGCTACCGAGGAGTCAGTTTTGAGTAGAAGCTGCGAGCCGACCAAAACGACGAACTTCAATGATATTCTGATGCTTCAACTCTCTCAAATATTTCACCTCTCGGATTGCGGACATGTCGAGACCATCCTTAAACTGTCCGACTCTAATCTTCTTTACCGCTACCTTCCGCCCAGTGGTAGCCTCTCGTCCTGATGCCTAAGGTGAGATTTACGGGGACATCATCTCAGTAGACCTAACCTTGATATACGACAGCATAGGCACCCTCGCCAACCTTTCTATCCTTGATCCTTTGAAAGTATGGTCAGATAAGGTATTCGGACAGCCAGAGGACAAAGAAGCAAACCAGTTTTTTTGACGAGCCTCGTTAGCCTTTTCTACTGCGTCCATGATTACGAGCGGCTCCTGTCAAAAGGAACTTGGATAGCAGTGTAAGTGATACCTCGATACCACCGAGTTTGGCTTAAATAAGTGCACAGCCACTTGTCTGTTCAGTTCAGGTTGAACAGCTTGCAGCAACTTATACACACCTGAGTATGTATGTAATTATATTTGAGAAGGGGAGAATGATGGGGAAGATAACCGGTTGACTTCCCACAGTTCTTCCCCTATTCAACAATGGCCATGATCAGCCACCGCGAAGGGAATATCGACTCAACACCTTAGAAAATGTTAAATCAATGCATTTGAACATTGTATCATGGTAACACCCCGAACAAAGGTGGCATCTGAGAAATACGTCGAATGTGTCCCCTCGGGCCTCGCGTCCCGGCGTCTACGCCATAAACAGTTTCCCTCCATGCGGGCGCTTTCTCCAATTGCCCATACCTTGAGGTACAGTATGGCTCGAACACTCGAACAAACATAGGCCCACACCCAGCATAGGTGCCTGGAATATGCCCTGAAAGCAACCATCGACCATCAGCAGCCGGAGAATTGCCAGGAATGGTCACGACGGTGCCAATGAACTGATGGCCAAACATAAACGTTTAAACCTCCGCCATTCCGAACTTTCAACATTCAACTCCCGCCCATAAGGCCGTTAATCTACCCGGTAGATGCCCCCTTATAAGTCCTTGTATGATATACTAGGAGTCGACAAGTCCGCGTCGTCCGACGAGGGTAAGTAAACTCGGTTATGCCTAGGTTTACCTCATTCAGATAGCCTACAAGTGCGCAAGGCGTATCGGAAGAAGGTTCTGCAGACTCATCCAGATAGGCTCGGCCTTCATTCGAGTGCTGCAGACCGTCGGGCGGCAGAGACCCAATTCCATCTAGTAAGTATTTCTTCAGGTCACCCCATCGCATTGAGCCTAAGCATCTTTCCGCAGATTCAAAACGCCTTTGAAACACTAAGCGACCCTCACAGGCGAAAGGTGCATGTTGTTAAATCCATGTCCAGTGTTGTAATTCTCATTAAACTCCAGGCTTATGATGCTTGGGAAAACAAGGCTGATCCACAAGTCTCCAAGGAGGAGTTAACCAAACGAAGGGCTGAACGAGATGCCTGGGCAAGTAGGCTAGCTGATGAGTATGAAAGACGAAGAAATCAGCCTGTACCTTCCCTTTTCGTACCCACACCAAGGTCACCAAACGCACAGTCAAGTACGTTAAATAGCCGACCATCAACATACGCGCCCCCGGAGACTCGAAACAAACAATTCCCACCCACGCCGCAAGAAGCTACCTCGTCTTCCGAAACTCGAAGTAAACCATCTCCAATAGTACGACGGGAAGCTGCCGGGCCTTTGTCAGATGAAGAAGAAAATTTGATAGCTGAAATGCTTCAGGAGATTAGAGCTCAGCTGCCACCAGAATATGAAGAACGCAGGAGAAAAGCATTGCAGGTATATTATATAGGACTCCCATCAATACCGGGCTGATTTTGCTTCCAGAAAAAAGCTGAAAGAGAAACCGAAGACATGCGCTCACGAACGGTTCCTGTATAACATAACGTCAAGATCTGCATGAAGCTGGACTAGGATCACAGTGCACATAAGTATAGTAAAGATGGACTAAGCTTTGTTTAAGTATTCGATAGGACGATGCTAATGTTTTCATTGTCAATATATGTAGTTCTTACAACAAAAATAGTGCTTCTCTGCGTTACCGCCTAGACTGGCTGGGTGGGGTGCTCGCTCGAAAACCAAGGGTCAGAATGCGAGGATTGTTGAGTCTGTGGCGATGATGCTGATGTCATCATTGTTTAAACCAAACAACTAACTTGCCTCACTTCGTCTCCTGCCTTTCTGGCCTCGTCAGTTCTTTTACCCATGGATGGTCCTCTTGATGACGAGAAGAAGCCCTTTGATGTGGAAGTCGCCAACGATGATGACGCCCAACCAGATCCCGATGAACACCTTATGCTTGACCAAGGCAGCGGGCGCGTATGGCTCGTCAAGGTCCTCTCGTGCAATCTCATAACCACTGGCCATACACATCTAACTACGTCCTTCAGATCCCTAAATTCCTTCTAGAACGTTGGGCTTCGGTGAACGCAGAAGACGTTCACCTCGCCACAATACGTGTTTACACACCGCCAAGCGGCGGTAAACCACGCTTCATCTTATTCCTCCCACCAAACCGTGAACCTGCCCCACCCAATAGTCAAGAAACTGCTAACGGGAGCCCTGCGCCATCGGCATCCCCAGCGCCTCCACCAGCGTCTCAACCCTTCAATCGTCCTACATTCAACTTCGCCACATCCTATGCTACAACCGGTGCTGAACCAGACTGCTATGAATTAGACATGGTAAATGAGGCCGTAGAAAACCAAATAGTTGTCGCGGAGAGGCCAAAAGATTCTTCCTTGTCTGTCCATGGGATCAACACCCCTTTCAATTCGAGAGCGCGGACAACAATCCTTACGGGGCGGATTAAACACGAGTGCAACCTCCGGCCTTCGTTTACCGAGAGCTACAGAAAGCAGATGCGCGAACGGCATATCAAGGCTAACACAAAACAACGGCAAATCAGAATGATCGAAGATGCTGGCGTTTCTGGCGGACGCGGTGGGATTAATAGGCTTAGTAGCGGGGTGGGTCTCGGTAGTGGCGGCGCGTTCAGTGACCTTATCGTATGCGTTTCTTCTCTTCGACCACAAGTTGAGGCTGACGGCCGCCACAGAGGACAAGACAAAAGCCCTCAAAAGGGTTCGAGCGCATGGCTCGCATCCCACGGAACCAACTCCTGGATCAACTCTTTCACCATTTCCGCGATATGGCACATTGGGGTCTACGGCCATTGCGGGATAAAACACAACAACCTGAAGCTTATCTCAAGGAAGTGTTGTCCGAAATTGCTTTCTTACACCGGAGCGGAGAGTTTAATGGTATGTGGGAGCTGAAGGAGAACTTTAAAGATGAGAATGTACGTATTTTACATGTTCTGCTGTTACTAAAGTGTTTCAATCCTCGTTACAGATCAATGCCGAGAGTGTCCCAGCGCCTGATATGCCTGGTGATTCATCTGGGCCTACTATGGAGTTGGATGAAGATTATGATGATGAGGATGATGACGAGATGGAGGAGGTCTCATAATTTATCTATGCTGTAATATGTATATTATCACCGAACTAGAAATGCAAGGGAGTTGGGGCTTACCATCTCGAGTAGTCGATGACACAGGAGGTTTCATGGCTTATCAAGCCTACAACATTTCCAACCTACTTTTTGCAATCTTTCCGACATCCTCTACCGCCCTTCTCAGTTCAGACTGCCACTTCTCGTCTCCCCTGCCTCGTGCTTTTGACGTGAATTCTGCTAAGGGTGGCTCATCAGATGAGCGTGAATGCTCAATCCCGAGTACATCCTCCATTTCTTCTGCAATTGTCGCTCTACTCCTCCCATTCACGAACGTGATATATCTCAAACCCGGATACTCCGCTTCATAACAAGCATTCAGATGCTTCAAACGTGCCAGGACTTCCGGCGGTGTCGGGTTGACTACCGCAGTAGCGCCTTGCTCCGCCGCGCTCAGATTCGATAGGTTTTTAGTCTCACCTATCCTCGGATGACCCGAGATGAATTCGGATTGCGATGAGATGTCCCATTTCTTAATTTCATCCAGGGCGAAATCGATGAGCTGGGAATAAGATGAGAGAGATGAGAGAGATTGAGATTTGAGATAAGTGGAAAGCTGGGGCTCGAGTTTTGCCAGGAGGATGGGAGATGGTTCGAAGAGAATGGAAAGGGTTTGTGCGAGAGGTGATTTGGGATCCGATACGCCTTCGCGTACAAGTTCGAGATCTGACAAGGAGGACATTTGCATTCAAGGCGAGTAAGATGGGAGCTTACTTCACTAATGGACTTTTCTCGGCAATATTCAAGCAACTTGCACCAGTGTGCAAATACAACCAGAAATGGCTGATTGGCTCTTCTAACCTTGCCTCTCTCATACCATGTCCAATCCTAAACCATTTGTTCTGCGTTGGGGTATAATATCTACAGGACGGATTGCAGGGGATTTTGTTGAGGTAGGCTTGTGAGTCAATTCTATTCCTGACGGCCCTGATTGGCTTGATCTATCCAGGATATCCTCCTGGACCCTAAAACGTGAAGTATCAAACCATCCTATACCATCGTTTTTTGATGTAGAGTGACATAGTCGGGATGTGAATGATGTTATCCATAAAGTCGTCGCTGTAGGATCGCGCACCGCTGGAAAAGCTCAAGAATTCATTGATGCCAAAGCCGGAGGAGACAGGAACATCAAAGCATATGGAAACTACGCCGATGTCTATTCGGATCAGGTAAGTAAATTACGGTATGTGATTATAAGGTTTCGCTAACCTTATAACCTTATTGAGGATGTCGATGCCGTGTATATCGCTACCCCTCATACATTCCACTACGAGGAAGCCTTGGCTGCAATCGAAGCACGCAAACATGTTCTTATCGAGAAACCTTCTACTGCTTCCAGTGCAGAACTTCGTCATTTGCTTCATGTTGCTGAGCAAAAGAAAGTTTTCGTCATGGAGGCCATGTGGACGAGGTTCCTCCCCATTACACTGGAGGTTTTGAAGATCATAGAAGAAGAGGATCTAGGAAGGCCTATCACCCTGCATGCTGACCAGTCAGGAGATTTCCATATTGACAGTGAGTAACGGTATTATTTAGACTTTGACAGCGTATAATGACTTTGCATCAGGACTTCCTCTTGAGCACAGGATCCTCAACCCGAGGCTCGGAGGAGGTGCTTTGCTCGACCTGTAAGTCAACCACCGAAAAACTGCGGGCCGTCGTGCTGAATATCTGATGTCACTAGGGGCCCTTATGTCATGGTCTGGGTGGGTATAGTCTCGACGGTTAATAATGGCCCGTACTCACAAAATTATAGGCGATTATATGTATTTTCGAGCATTCTTCAAACCACAAATCCCGACCGACCTCGATCTCAGGATTGATGCTCAAATCGCCTCTTACAGGCGTCGACACAAACACATCATTTACGCTCAACTTCCCTGACGCACAAGCTATCCTCACTACGAGCATCAATCTCAATAGCATGTCTTCTTTCGGTTGCAATATTCGTTATGAGCATGGCACGGTCACTATTTCCTCCCCGCTGTACTGTCCAAAAGAATTTACAGTCAAGTATCATGACAAGACCGGTAAAACCATACGACATGTAACTAGATTTGGTGATTACGTCGGTGGAGGTTGGCACTTTCAAGCAGATGAAGTTGCGAGATGTGTTAGAGATGGGAAGAAAGAAAGCGAGATCTGGTCACACCAGAAAATGGTTTTGGTGATGGAGGTGTTTGATGAAGTTCGCCGACAGGGAGGTTACGCCTTTCCGCCTGGGGTTGAGAAGGTGGTGTCCGCATAATTCTGTACATTTGCGCAACTTGTCCATAATAGTCGACGCTTTTTGATGAACTATGATATACAACCTCGAATGGGTCACTGGGGTTCGCTTCGATCTTGATGTATATAATCAGGCCTTTTTAATATAACCGGAGACACCTGCATGACTGGTGACTGCAATATTTTTCGCAATTGTCTATAAGTTACACGGTAATGTTATACTCCTGTTTCTCCCAAGGACTCCAGCTAAATACTGGAAGTGGATGGGCTTCTGTATTGAAGACCCAATCCTGCAGCGACACAATGTCGTCTTCCCTAAATAATAAGTATAGATATTTCAGTCTGGAAAGCAAGCATAGTTTCAACGGAATGTGGGCCTTGATAAAATGAAGATGGACGTACGTCTCTGCCATGAAATAACTACCACACAACAAAAGAAAATGAGACGGGCAAAGGGACTGAGAAGAAGGTAACATACCTTGGCATCTCATTCTTTAGCACAGGGTCATCCGAGTCAGCGGTAGATAGGCAAGCATAGCCGTATTCTGTCTTTGAGTGTTTCTCAATAGCTTCAAAAATTGACCTGTGACAAAGTCAGAATAAGAAAGTGCATCCCATGGAGTATCGTGTCCACACTGACCATCCTCTTTCACGCCATTTTGGATCCTTGGTCAATTTCCACATGTAGAAAAAGCTTTCAATAGTCTGTGAAGTATCATTCAGAGGCTGCTTCTCATGCATCATTGATGAGAGATAACATACTTCTGGCCTCAACAGATATGGTGCCTTGATTGGCTGATATTCTCTCTGCGTTGGATCTTCTTCTCTTTCTACACTCTGCCCAAGCGAGGGTACGCCAGGTGGTGTACCACCGGGCTTTCCTTCCTTCTTCCATTTTTCAATTTGATTAACCCATAGTCCCTCCTCCATTCCCTCTGCCGTTATAGCTCGCGTATCCTTACCTTTTGACCCGTTTTCAAAGTCCAACATACGGACCTCGTCTGGGGCCAAACCAGACTTTGAGTCATGATACATTATCCAACAGGTTTCTGCAAGACCTTGCGCCGCCCAAATATGCAGTTGTCTCTCCTTTTCTGTAAACGCTGAGGAAGCGGTCGTAGATGATGTTGAGAGGCTTAGAATGCCGAGGGCAAGTAAGCCTGGAAGGAAGCATGAAAGATGTTCTAGTTTGTGCGATGGAACGCCATTGGTGGTGTCAGTGACGTAGAGTAAGTTGCGAACGGGGGTTATATAAAGGAGATTATCGATGATTCCATTCACCGAATTAAGATCTGAGGGTTAAGAATCAAATATATCCGGGAAAATTACTGATTCATACGCACATAATTCGAGACCTTGTGGTTCGGATCTCGCAGTGAGAAGGTATTGCTTGAGAAGGTATTCATATGCACTGTCTGCATAGGCACCCACAGAGAAGTGTTCTATTGAAAGCGAGTGAGATGTAAACAGAAAGAGAAACCAAGAAACGTGACTCACTATTTGCAGGATTGCCGCTCTGCATATTCCACATGGTTGCATACAAGCCATTGGTAGTCTTAGCCTTGTACATGAGTTGCATGATGCTTTCTGTCTGGCGATTCAAATATATAGGATATGACAAGAGCAGAATAAGAGTCCATACTTTGGCAAAATATTCGGACCGGCCAGTCAGATGTGCAAGATACTTACTGTGTCAGTGGAAATGAGCCTCTGAGTTGCTTAAGAATCGGGTCCGTACTATTCAAGCTGGTTGCTTAATGCTTCTGCATACAACACATGCCGATTCCACCCATCCTTTATTTGGCCACTGAAACGAATTATTGAGCTACCCAGAGGTATAAGTTTGCGCTCACGTTACAGTATTTACGGCATATTTGGGTAGCCCAGAAGTCGTATTAAATGCGGGGAGGAGCATTCGCCCTAGGTCGTCTGCGCGAGAAAGAAGGACAGGTTCTCCCGATAGAGCATATGCAGAGAGGAGACCGCCAAGGTAACGTATGGTGGTTTCGAAGAATGGTGCATACTTGTCCTGCGGGGTGAAGAATGTTGGCTCGCTTTGTCAAGAACGGCAAGAAGCAAATACGAGCCTCATCCAGAGTAAAATTAGTTTTTGCGACAAAATGAAGGGACTGGCTAAATTCATCATGGAGGTCCATGAGCCACAGAGTATCAAGGGCGTCGAATAATGTTACACCCCATCCATTGAAACTGTAGATGCGAAGATTATTAATGGAAACGTGAGAGGTTATTCAGTATGTCGTAATAGATTTACTTGTTGACGCTGCCTCCGTCAATGGGAGTTAACTCGTCCCGACCTGCTGCATACTTGCTGTATCCTTGCCAGGCGAATACAAATGCATTTCTGACTCTTTGTGCTCGTTGGCTCCATGGATCACTGGAAGAATCTGGCCTCAACGATGGCGGATATGGTCTCGGAGGAATATATTGCTGTGGCCATTCCCCAGTCTCAAAAGAGTAGGTGTCAGTGTATAGCAATTTGTGAGATCCGGTAAAGAAGAAGCGGAGAGCGACGAGAGAGACGACGAGTACAGCTGCCACAGCAAACCGGAAGAAAAAGCGAGAGAGCATAGAGGGTTTACGATGGGCGTGGAGGCAGAGTTTGTCAAGTAACACTTGCGAGAAAAGGACCTGCAGGGTTGCGGCAAGCTATTTTCGCTGGGCATCTACAAGACACAAGTACTATCTAGTCGCAGCTCCTATCCGCTGGCCCATCCCTCCACCTCTCGTCGACCTTTGAACAGTCAAACATCTCCTTTCCGAGCTTCTCATTCACCTCGTTGTGCCTCTGACACAACCACAAGCTCAACGCCGTCCTGTTCCTCACATCAGGTGGATGGGCTGCCAAGCTCTCTCCGAAGTCTCGAGCGCACCACGTGCACGGGTATAAAATTGGCAACGCATGCAACAGTGAAAGCATGTTTGCTCGCTGTTTGGGCGTTGGCTTATCCGGGTAATATGCCGCAGTCGTGTGCAGGAATGTCCATGTTGCGCGTCCCAGCTGCTCGACGTCTGCAGGACAACCTGGAGGTGGTTCATCGGGTCGAACAGCGGTGGTGGCGGTGGTGGATTGTGGTTTGACGGTGCCAGGAGGGGTCCCACCAGCCAGTGCAGCCATCATTGGCGTTACGGACGAGGGTCCTCGTGTGCCATTCGCTCGACTCTTGTTTGACGCATCGGACTCGGTATGATTGGCTGCTCGTGGTGTCCAGTTGCGGAACGCCGTGCAAACCTTGCACGGTTTCCCGTCTGGTCCCATCACCATTCCCGGAGGAGCAATTTTCTTTTTCTTGTCGTTCTGGCTGGCGTCCTCGGCAGCCATGGCCACTGGCGACATAAAGATGATTTCAAAGGACTGGTTCTGACTGAGTTCCCAGTTCTCATCCGATCATGGTGATATCATGTGATTATCGAGTTCGGCCCGGTAAATCAACGCTGTTATAATTGGCGACTGTACTCACCTACTTGATACTGCCGTGGACGATGCTTATCGGCCGCTCTCATTGCTTTATCCCATCATTGTCCCACTGGCGGTCGATGGCCTCCTCAACAATACGACTCACCCAACGACCAACTAACTGGAAAGCCGCTGCGCCCGATATTCCGTCCACCGTTACCTTTGCTGGACAATCAACTCTACCCAAACTTCCAGTCCCAAAACTCACAGATACCCTAGAAAGATTAAAGGAAAGTTTGAAACCAATCGCTTGGTCCGATGCAGAGTTCGAAGCTGTGGTTAACAAGATCGACGAATTCGAGAAAGGAAAAGGCGCAGAGTTGCATGATAGGTTGTTGAAGCACAACGAGAATTCTCATCATTGGTTAGAACAATGGTGGGACGATACAGGTTATCAGGGTTATAGGGATTCGGTATGTCCACTCAAGCTTCGTTGCTCCATTCTAGCCCAATATAGTCTATTCCACAGGTTATCGTCAATGTTTCTTATTATTGTTCGCGCTTTCGTGCATTTTTCTGTGTCAACGTATACCTAATCATTCTCTTAGATGGCTTTGACTCTCAACCTGCACACCTTCCGCAAAACCCAGCTGGCAGAGCAGCCGTTATTGCTCGTGGTGCCATGTTGTTCCGCCAACAGCTCCAGCAAGGTTTGGTCCCGCCCGACGCAACCAAGGAAGGACCTCTTTGCATGGATTCTTACAGGCAACATGTTTTGGTTACTCATCGATGATCTTGGCCTTACACTAGAATAGGTGGATGTTTGATTGCTGTCGTGTTCCGGGACCTGGTGGGCTGGACTGGAGTGTCTCGTACGCAAAACATGGAGAGACCCACCAAAATGGACATATTATTGTCATTCGCAGGAACAGGTTTTGGAAGGTCGATGCAACATGCAACGGGAGTGTACTTGGAACCAAGGAGCTTGAAAAGTGAGCGCCCTTTACGTTGTTCAAAGTCATTTTTGTGACGCTTTGGAAAGACAGCTTCAGTACATATACGACCATGCGATCCAGGTATATCCTGGTGTAGGCATTTTGACAGCTTCAAATCGTGATGTGTGGGCAAAAGTATGATAATTCATTGAGACTAGAACCACTCAGGATGATGACTGTCGAATAGGATTACAACGAACTCGCGTCGACGCCAACAAATACGCGAATTCTTCATGACATAAACTCTGCCGCGTTCATCATCTCTCTAGATGAAACCATACCTTCGAATTTCGTCCATAACTCTCGCGCTCTCTGGCACGGTGACATCGTCGATGGGGTACCGCGCGGCCTTCGCAATCGCTGGTCCGACAAGCCAGTGAACTTTGTTGTTTTCGACAACTCAGAGGCTGGCCTGGTCGGTGAACACTCAGTCATGGACGGAACGCCCACTGTTCGATTATGTGACGACGTACTTGATCTTATATATGACCCGAAGTTCGATCATGGTGCGCCCGCTTCGCTTGACACTCCTATTCCTCAACCCCTGGACTTTGAAATCTCTCCCGCCACAAAGAATGCCATTGAGAAGGCTGATGCCGCCGCTTGTGAACTCATCGAGAGTCAAACCCTCTGCTATCACAAAACAGCATACGGTAAAAAAGCTATTAAACAATTTGGTGTATCACCAGACTCGTGGGCGCAAATGATCGTGCAGTTGGCTTTCAGGCGGTTGCTGGGAGACAAAAAGAGGTACGGTGGAACGTACGAGGCCGCAACAACCAGAAAGTTTTATAAAGGGCGCACAGAAGCAATCAGAGTTGTGACGAGTGAAGCAGATGCTTGGGTAAGCAGCATGGACGATATCAGTGTTTCCAATGAGGAGAGAAAGAGATTGTTCGATACTGCGACACAAAAACATGTTGCACTTGCCAAGTTGGCTGGCAATGCGCAAGGCGTTGACCGTCATATGTTTGGTGCGTTGTCTGGATTTGAATGATGCCTAGAATTAAACCCAATGGATGTGGAATGTAGGCCTAAGGAAGCTCTTGCTATCGGGAGAAGAGGTTCCAACAATATTCAATGATCCTGTCTTCCAGAGGTCAAGCCATTGGGTGCTGAGCACATCGGCTATTTTCTCAAAACATTTCTCTGTCTACGGGTGGGGCGAGGTGAGTTCTACTCTATCGATGAATATATCGTCGTATTCATATTGACCTGAAAGGTCGTTCCTGATGGCTTTGGTGTTGCCTATATGACTGGCTTTGATGGTCAGTTGACCGCCTTCTTCCTGGATTCTTGATTTCTGATGATCGCCACAGATTATTTGCAATATACCATCACCTCTAGGAAGGAAATGCCCAATGCAGAGTTTGTGCGAGAGATTGCTAAAGCTGCTGAAGATTTGTACAACCTTCACTCCTCCACAAAGAACCGTCGAGCACAACTGTAGGTAGTATAGCAACTCTTTTTGATTCCCGGATTTTTTTTATCACTATGTTATTCGGTGTGGCTGGTTTCAATTGATAGAATGGAGGATGGAGCGATAGACCCGATTGTCGATCGATCCAAGCGAATTTAGATGTTCCGAAGTTTGTTTTGTCGAGTTTAAGCTATAAGTGAAGGATCCTATGCCTATGTGAGAAATCCTGGATCGGTTGAACAACAGCATGCCGTGAATGCCGATTGGGGATCTGGGGGTTAAAACCACTGGGATTGGAGAACGCGAGGCACACGGGTGCTTGTTCTGGGACTGTCTGTGGATCTCCTTCATTAACTCCCGGGGAGGAATGGTGATGAAGAAAATCTAGACGACTTCCAGGAAGAGCGACAGGCGAGAGAGCGTGTGTCCGGGCGTGACAATTGAGTATCACGAGTGTGACGCAAGTGAAGAGTTGGGCCAATCAGCCAAGTTTGCATTCTGCATCCCTCTGGCACATCTTGTCCTCATACTTGCTTCGAACCCCCATTCACTCTTCACCCTGCGCATCCTCACGGGGTAGCCAACACTCCCCTGGCTCCCAGCCATGAGCAGAGAAAATGATTCCGGACAGGCTCCGTCGCCATGGACGAGCGCTGTGTCACCGAAGAATACTCCACCAGTCTCTCCAGACAACGAAGCAGCTCGCACCTCGCAAAACACAGTCCAGCCTCAATACTATTCGAGAAGCTCTTCTAATATCTCTTCCCCAAGCACTGCTCGATCCTTGGAACGTCCAAATGCTCCCACACGATCAGCAACGTATGGCGCTCCGGATCCCGATCGCAATCTCTCCAACACTCGGATACCTCAGAGTCGTAGCGAAGATTTAAATCACGGCGTGTCTTCGTCTCCTCAGAGCCCGAGTTACCTCGCGACTTCTCCAAGGCCGTCCCCAGCCTTTCTTTCCTCTGCCAGCAGCAGTAGACCATCAACACCTGGAGGCGCATTAAACCTTAAACCCCTTTCATCTTCTGGCCATTCGGATGATTCAGATCAGCATCTGAGTGTTAACTCTCATGTATCTGCCCAATCTGCATCTTCATCTCAATCCAGTGCTGTCAAGCAAGCTGGCTCTGTTTCCACGACTGCAACAAGCCTAGCCTCGACGTGAGTCCCCATCATCTGAATAAATTGAACCTTTTAATTGCGCGTCATATTCACTAACATGCTTTTGATTCATCAATTTCATAGAACGTGTTCGGCTTGTGGGAAGCCCATGCATGGACAGTTTGTCCGTGCCCTTGGTTCTGTCTATCATCTAGACTGCTTCAAATGTGTCGTAAGTTCTTTGCACATGGTTCATTATCAAATCAGGACTAACGTTTTTGAAGGATTGCGGTGAAGTGGTAGCCCTCAAATTCTTTCCTATTGAAGGTTCAGACGGGAAGCAGTTTCCCTTATGTGAACGGGATTGTTTCCGCAGGCTAAACCTCATTTGTGCCAAATGTGGCATGGCTCTCAGAGGAAGTTATATCACTGCGTGCAGTAAGTGTTTGAAATGAAATTTGTCAATTCATTTCCAGTCATTAAAATTTTGTCATAGACAAGAAATTTCACGTAGAGCACTTTACATGCTCCGTCTGTCCTACACTGTTTGGCCCGCAAGACTCTTATTACGAACATGAGGGGGATATCTACTGCCACTTCCATTACTCGACGAGATTTGCGACAAAGTGTGCGGGATGCAACAGTGCTATCTTGAAGCAGTTTGTGGAGATCAATCGCAATATGCGAGATGAGTGTTGGCACCCAGAATGTTATATGATCAATAAGGTGATTCAGTCAGTCTGTGTCATCTCTTAATTTTTCAACTAAAACCAATTTACAGTTCTGGAATGTCAAAGTCGTGTCAAGACGACCAACGAGTGCAACTGGTGAGGGAGAGCCGCAAGAACCCGCCTACATTGAAGAGGAGCGAAAAGAAACTGCGAGCTCTTTGAAAGAGAAACAGGTTCGCATGGAACAACAAGTCTATCGCATCTGGACGTGCGTACCTCAGTGCTCTGCTGTCAATTCAATTAACAAATCACTCTTTCATAGCGTCCTATCTGCATTTGAAGAGTCGAGCGCGGCTTGTATATCGGATATGCTTCGACAAGTCAGCCATGGCCAGTATTTGGATGCAATCCGCATGGCAGAGAAATTTATTCTGCATGTCGAGGTGCTATTTGCGACAATAGACGATCTTGAGTTCCACTTTTCTCAACTCAATATGAAGGGTAAGTTACTTTTTCAGGGTGGTGAAGAGTGTGAAATCTTATTTCGAAATCAGGCATGTCCCATGTCCGCGAATCTCGCATGCTGTGCCGAAAAACCGTTGAGCTTTTTACGCTACTATCGCATACCCAAGAGACTGGTGCACGCAGGATGGGCATGACGCAGGAGCTACTCGCTTTAGTGACGGGTCTGGCACATTACCTGAAGATCCTTATCAGGATTGCGTTAACGGGGGCGCTAAAGCTGGAGCGAGAACAGAGTGCAAGGGAGGCTATGACGTCGTTTTTGGACAAGCTGCATTTGCTTGCAATTCCAGGCGGAAACCCAGGCGCTCGGCGGATGATCAAAGGTTATCAAGAGGATTCATCATCACATGGTGCAGTCAACTTTGGTACACAAGGAGTTACCTATGGTTTTCGGAGTTTAGCACCCGAGAATGCCGGGGAATCGCCATTTGCACCATCTGCCTTGCGCGATAACAGAGTATCGTCCCAAAATCCGCCGTCAGATCTATGTGTCAAGTGTAATCAAACGGTGGAGGAGGATTGTGTGAGGCTAGGCACGTACCAGCGATGGCACTCGAACTGTATACAGTGTGCAGTCTGCGGTAAAGTGGCACTAGTACCAATGCTCAAGGATCAGTCGTCGAAGAGTGGAGACGAGAAAGACCCCAAAGAGAATGCCATCCCACCCGCAAAACCTTCTTCTGCACGCCGTCCACCTGCAAACGTAAAACTCTTTGTCTTTGATCCCGACTCAGTGGTAGAAACACCCTCGTTTGGTGAGGTACCCAAAGTTGTATTTTGCACTGAGCATGCCCAGTCCAACTGCAAAATTGGTTTCCAACCTGTTCAGCGACTTGAGCAGTATGCATTCCTACTCAATGTGGCGTTGAGACGATTATATCTGCTATTGAAAAAGCAGGGTGTTGTTCCCTTATCCCCTGGTGTGTATACTTATTATAAACGCATCTGAGCTGATCCTTACTGCTTCCTTACAGTTGCTACCGCACATGGGGATCAAGGTCCTCCAGCGTCTTCTGATCCTTATCGTAATTCCGAATACCGTCGGGTGAGCAATGTTGAACGTAAATCATCAGCGACTGCTCGCCTACCCAAACGGTCGACAATCATTGAAAGTCCGGCTGGTAAAGTCGCCCACCCGTCCGATCTTGGTCAATCTGGGCAGCGGTCACAGGAACCTACGGCTCAGCACCAGTATCATACACACCAGCACTATCAGCACCATGCTAATGGTAATAACAATGCTTTGCCCAGTTCAGGTCCTAGACCAATTCAACCTCAGCAATCGCCTCAACAGCAACAGTCATCCTCACAGCAAGACTCCCTGCTTCCATATGCTCAACCGCCCCCCTCTCAATCTTCTCAATCTCCTGCCCAGTCTCCGCCTCAACAATATGCTAAACCTAACCTTTCTAAGCTTCCCATAGACCCACCCACAGGACAGGCCCTACGACCTGCATTTAGCCGCAATAACAATGAAGTCATGATCCTAGAAGAGAGTGCACCCAACTCACCGACCGGGGGAGAAGACAACCCACTTGGTCCTGCCAAGGATGGTAAAGCGTTTTCACTGGGTGATATACAATCGATCGTAGAGGCAGCACAGGCGCGCGAGCAACACCGTTCCCTCCCGCGAGAGACTTCCCTTCCGTACATCTCAAGACTCGATCCGCTTGAACTCGCTATTGTGAAGCATCTTGCTGTGCTTGCCCTAACGCGATCACCCTTGAAGGACAGCTTCGACTTGGATGAGATACTGGAGATGGTAGAGCCCAAGAAGAGTGGTTTCTGGCAGAAGCTTTTCAAACCTGACAAAAAGAACCCCAAAAAGAAAGGTATGTTATAAATCTCTCTGATGCCAATCGATCCTTATTTTACCCCTAGTGGTTTTCGGCGAACGACTCGACATCCTAGTCGAGAGAGAAGGCGCTGATTCCCTACTCGGTGCAAGTGAAAGTGCTCTTCGAGTACCCAGTTTTATCGACGACGTTATCTCTGCAATGCGGACCATGGGTGAGTTCTTTGAGCTACCTTTGTATTCGACACGTGCCTGATTGTTTACGATCCAGATATGTCGGTAGAGGGTATCTTCCGCAAGAACGGTAACATCAAACGGCTCAATGCAACCATGGAAGCCATTGATCGTGACCCCTCCTCGGTCGATTTCACACAGGATAATCCCGTTCAGTTAGCGGCTCTATTAAAGAAGTTTTTGGGAAATCTTCCGGAGCCGTTAATGACATTCAAGCTCCATCGGTTATTCGCCGCTTCCCAAAGTGATTCATATTTGTACTTTATGTTATCCCAGGGCTGAAGTCTTTTTCTTATAGATCTATCGTCAGACGAAGACCGCAAACGTTACCTCCACTATATATCACTCATCATGCCGAAACCCCATCGAGATACCATGGAAGTTCTTTTTGTTTTCTTGAAGTGGGTCGCATCTTTTGCCCACACGGATTCTGAGACGGGCAACTTGATGGACCTTCCTAATCTCGCAACTGTGATTGCTCCGAGCATCATGAGGGCAAGAGGTCGTGACCCTGTGCGCGATGAGACCTTTGGAGCACTTAGGGTCGTTACAAATCTCCTTGAGTACCAAGACGAATTCTTCCTTGTCCCGGCGGAATTTGTGCAAGTCTTACAGGATCAGGAGTATTTTGTGAACTGCATGGAACTTCCAGGAAAGGAATTCCTCAAAAAGTGCGAAACTTATATAAAGGTCAAGGGTATGAATTGTCGTCCTCCACCATCCAATGGGCTGTACAATGGCTCCAATGGAGTCCCTCGATACACCCCCATGCTGGCATCACCAGCTGTTGAACGCCCATCACCGACTTTGCCTTTCGTTTCGGACTCTCGAAACAGACAACCGCTACCTCCTCAGGTACCACATGCAATGCAAACTGGTGTACCTCACGTACCTGACGTGCATGGATCTCCTAATGCATTTTCTCTACCGCAGGGCATGACGCCGAATGTGCAGAGAGCACCACCAAATGAGGAGTGGCACCCTCCGCCACGAATGCGCGATCCCAACGCATCGTCCTCTCGATCACCCTCCTTTTCTGATGCTCCGCGACCAAGTCTTGATAATGCCCAAGCTTCATCATCACCCCACCTTCCTTCCTCCAACAGCTATCCATCTGCAGTGCGCCAGCGTACATGAGGGACCTGTTGAGATATCTTCTGATTATGGTTCCTTCTTTGCCATATGGTTCATCTCGATTGGTGACCCCGAAAACCCTATGCTTGTTCTCTCAAATTTGATAGTTTTTTCATACTTGTACTTTATAGGTCCACCAGCTTTGCCACCGTCGCTCTCTTCCATTATATATAGTATCCCACGGACAACTTTATTCAAGGTACTCATTATACCCTTATCGCATGGAAAATGCACAGAGAAATCTTTTGTATCAACTGCTAATTTTTTTGGATTGCTGGTAAATGACAATGAGAGATGTTTCGCTATGTTCTGCGTTTGCAAGCAAGTTGGGATACAAGACCAAATTGAGTGGCACGTGAGAACCCTGGACTAGGGTTACCGCGACATTGCGTCTTGCAATCTCGGGGATTGTTGTTCGGCCACCATGGCCACAAACCAGGTTGACCCTCTCCAGTTGCTGCAGGCTGCGCTGACAGCTCCTGAGAATACAACAGAACAGGCTAATCTCCTTGCTGCCCTTCGTGAAGCCCTTGAACTCCATCCCGCCCCCATTCCTATCCTCGTGCACACCCTCATTGGAAAGGTCGTAAACTCAGGCGATTCGCTACTGAAAAGATGGGTACTTGACCTGTTACACTTTGCGCTGGGGCGTTCATCCCTTTCTATCGAACAGCGCACTCAGAGTTCGTCGTCGTTTAGTCTTCATTCCTAACCGTATATCGACCTTGTTCGAACTTGACAGTGTCATTACAACTTCTCGAACCACTAGCACAACTACTCAATGATCCCAGTGTCCACTTTGTCAAAGTGGCCATCCAATGCCTGACTTCTATATATCCCGTTCTTTTTCGTCACTTGTGAGTCCGGACGCGACGACACTGCTATTTAAATAAAGCCTCACACGACTACATCATAGATGCATCAATAGGAGCAACCCCGCAGCATGGCATACCCTCACGTCCTGCAAGAATCGGATTATCGAGTTTGTGTGGTCGTCGATGATAAATGAAGGAGTGAAGTTGTCGGCTATAAAGTTCGTCCAGCGCGTAATCCTCGTTCAGACGCGCGGCGTTCAGGATCCTAGGGTAGTTATCTATAAATCATCTCTAGCAATAGAGACCTGTATTCCTGAAATATTTATGAAATTTACAGCTTCAAAAACCGAACGACCCGAACATTTCTTCCTGCCCCGTTGATCACCCATTCATACCTGTAGCCAAGCTTGAAGCTGAAGGGCAGAAGTTACTGGAAGGGGTTATAGCAACATTATATTCAAGCCAGTAAGTGTGCGTGAGCTATGATGCTATGTTAGTACTGACTGTTGGATAGGGATGTAGATCTTCTCTCAGCAATGCTGAACAGTTGGGCCACGCTTGCGAAGCTACGACCATCTGTGCTGCAAACCTTGTTATCGGCACTCAGACCATGGACTCCCGCAGCTTTAGAGAACCTTTCTCCTTCTAACATCAAGAGTGTGGAGAAGGCCGTGAGGATTCTGCTTGTTCATATCAACCGGTTTGAGGGTTTCTTGTATCCTGGGTCTTTTATTCATCTTAATTTCAATTTCTCCAGGAATTGCGTTCCAGTTAATAGCCCTCTCAGCGTGCAGATAACTGAAACTCTGAACGTACAAGCACAACGAATGGACGAAGCTGCTAGAGAAGAAAAGCGGCGGAAGGCTAATGGCATCGATGCGCGGAAACGTGCTGCATCGGCACCAGCAGAACAACCCTCGGATGCCAAACGCCCGAAACTTGACCACGAAACCCTGAATGCACCCAGCCTTACTTCTACCCTTGCTGCGTTCGATTTTACGTCGCTGCCTCCTTCCCTAATTACCGACCTGATTATCGCCAACCTTGAAAGCTTTACCGAATCGGCTCTTGAGGGTCTCGTTCTGCAACATCGACAAAAACGAGGACTTTTTGCGACTGTCTCAACTTCTGCAGGACCTACCGCTAGCTCCATAATTTCCATGCCTCCAAATATACCTACCGGTCCACGAAAGCTTGTTTCTCAGTATGGTGGAGAACGAGATTCCACTCCACCGTCGCGTTCCACCCCACCTATAGTCAAAGCAGAGGAACCTGTCGATCCTCTCCAAATGGACATTGATCAGGACGAGCTCGAATTTGAACCAGAAACTCTAAATGCTCAGGTGGGCATTTTCTACTTTCAAGATATATATTCTCTGACATGGTTTGCGAAAAGCTTTCTGGCAATGAGCCTGCCGTGGAAGATGAACGACTCACTGCCGAATACGATTTTGATGGGCTCAAGACCATGGAATTCAAGCTTCCTGCACCCAGAGACTTATCAGAAGGCGATCGTATGGAGCTAGTTACCAACTCCGCGGCGCGAATATGGACAGGGGCAGATGAGCTACCGGCGGATTCATTACAGGCTGGAGGAACTTCGCCGAATGAAGTATGGATGCTGCTCTTGGTACGGATGATAACACGAGTTGCCCAGCCGCCAAAGGAAGAGGTTGCAGAGGAAGACCTGAAGGAGCATATTCATGCTTTCTATGCTCGTCAAGATCAATTCAGGCAGACGCTATGCGACTATATAATGGCGAATTTTCCTTCGAGGTTCGTATTAATTGTCTCTCCGTGGATCTAGCTCATAGGTGCAGGGTGCGACTTGCCACAACCTGGATGAACGAAGAATGGTATAACGACCAAATACGCTCTGAAAAGAATGAAGGCTGGGTAAGTTGATGACACATGCGTTCACCTTCAGCCTGTTAACCTTAATCATCCAGCGGCCTAACTATGATATATGGTTGAATCAGATTGTTGCCTCATATCAGACCCTTCTAGACGGCAGAGATCGAACGTTTTCCAGATTCCTTTTAGACCTTCCTACCATTCCTCCTGATGTCCTGGGTCTGTTGAGGGATCTGTGCGTCGATGATTCAGGGTACTTACTTATCGCTCCCGTACGAATTTATCTCCTTTCCTAAATCATCTCTGTTTTCAGCGATAAAGTCACAATCGGATTTATCACGCTCCGTGGACTCGTTCTCCAACGTCCATCATTGAGGACTGAGGCGCTGAACATCCTGCTTGAGCTAACGACTCATCCAGGTGAGTCTTACTCGCTCAGATGTGTTTAAATACTTACAATCAAAAATCAGATAAAAAGACGAGGGCTGCTGCCATCAATATCGTTAAGGCTTGGGTGCCCAACGTGCAACCTATGGACTCGATGATCCGCGATTTTGCTCTGCAAATGCTGCGCAAGCTCCAATACAAATCCGTTGATGGGCGCGTGAGACCATGGAAAGAGGACAAGGAGGACAAGGAAACGATACAAATTACAACTGAAGACATCAGCCTACCACAGGAGAAGGATACTCTCATGGAGGAGCAGGATCATGATCGAGTCGAAGAAAAATCATCCACTACTCCGGACAGTGGAAATGCTCCAGATGACCAAGGCGAGGCTGCAGAGAACGGACAAATACCAGACGATGATTTAGTTCAGACTGCTTACCTGCCAGAGCGAATAGAATTACCCGCTCAAAAGTCTCAAGTTCTTCAGCACGTGGAATTATTGTTCGCCTTATCCGTAAAAGTTCCTGAGTTTCTGGAAGAGTAAGTTTAGAGTCGGTGCGGCTTACTTCATATCTAATTGGTCTTAGGTTATTCAACGCCTATGGTCAAATGGACATCACAGTGCAAGAAGCCATTCAGGATCTCATAACCGCATTGATCAAATCACTTGGCCCCAATAACGGAAAACTGTTGACACTCATGCGACAGTTCCCGTCTGGCTCGGAGTCACTTGCACTGCGTGTTCTGACGATATTCACTGAAAACGGACGTGCGAGTCCCACGCTTGTTGCTTTGGTTAAAGCTTTGATCAACGAACAGGACCTCGATGCTCGGTTCCTTATTCCAATCATCGCCGAGATGGACAGGGTACGTCGTCTTGGGAGCGATGCTCGCAGTGTGACTGATGCTGATGCACTTAAATAGGCAGACATCATTCGACATTTGCCACGTATAGTTTCAATTTTGAATGGACAACCAGAGAACAAAAATATTGTGCGAAACGTATTCACTTCCATTGTTGCTGTTCCGCCCTCCACGTTCGGGACCGTCAGCTCTAACCTACCACGAGTAAGACACAGCGAACTGTTGCCTCCTGATCGCTTGATGGTGTTATTGCATCAATGCGAAAAGGAGATCGGTCTGAAGAGTGCGATGGAAGGTACGTATATTTATCCTACTTACGCGAGAAGGTGACTGATTCGTCGGTTTAGCAATAGGCATATGCTTCTCAATGACAGATATTTTCCGCTCCGAAGTGCTTGGCGCGGTCATGCAACAGCTTGTGGACGAAGCTGTATTACCTACTTTGTTCTTGAGAACAGTAAGCCAAGTGTCTTTTTAGGTCAAACTTAGCTGATCATCGAGCTCTTGTAGGTAATTCAGGCAGTTAAGGTGTATAAGACCCTGGTCGGCTTCGTTTCAACCACGCTTCTTTCACGCCTCATCACAAAGAAGATTTGGACTAATGCACCATTGTGGGAAGGCTTCATTCGATGTGCAAAAGAGACCGCACCATCAAGTTTCAATGCCCTCCTTCAGTTGCCGAAAGATCAGTTACGAGAGCTTGTTGACAAGCAGCCAAGCCTCAAGACATCTCTGCGTGACTATGTCACCAAAAGGGCGCCGAACAAAGCTCGGCTCGCAGGTTTGCTAGATATATTTGGCGAAACCGAGGGTGGCTCGGCCCCCACGCCAGAAGATTCTCGGACTGGATCACCCATTCCCCAAGTCGCGGGGCAAAATTTCGTATGACAGGTTTATTGGTTGGTTATTGCAACTTTTATATAGTGTGTAGTACATTTACATTAGTCGTTGGAGAGTCGAGATGAGAGTTGTAATTGTAAGCTATGTTATTGATTGCGAGTCGGAGATCTATTTCAATTTTAAACACAAGCATGGCACTCTTGTCGCAGACGCCCATCACATTATTTAAATTCTGTGAGGGAACTGCGGCCACCTCGCCCTATACACACACATCAAAGCCTCAGGTGTGCTCATGACAAACTTGACTCAACTAGGGACTAAAAGGTATTAACGCCCCAGTCACGTTCATTGATACGTGCCACTTCCATACGCTTCCTTTTAAAACCGCCTCGGACTCGCCGTGTCGAGCCAAACGCTTGCTTCAATCCATGTCGCAGTCCAGGAGATCACCCAGGAGCTCGCCACGGAGGTCCTCACGAGGCCATCGACGCAGGAGAAGTCGTCCTGGGTCAAATGATGACAATGACGAGAAGCCGACGCCTCCCCGACCTTCTCCTGGGTCGTGGAACGTAGATCGAGGGCGATCGCGCATCCGGCGACCTTCCAACCCTTTCTCGGAAGAAAGCCTGCGAAGACGGTGAGCTTCACATAAACTGCTTCTGCAGGTTGACTGATGAGGAGGGGTAGAGGTTACCATTCACTTGCTTCTTCGTTCGGGAAAGTCTTCCATGTCGAGAAACGTTGGAAACTAATCAGAGAGATGGGTGCTGGGGCATATGGAGTCGTGATGTATGTACCTACTTGTTCTATATCGACGACCGTGATCCACTCACCCGGGCACCTCGTCACAGTTCCGCTGCTGATGAAATTTCTGGAGAGACCGTCGCTATAAAGCTCGTAACTCGCGTCTTTGAAAAGGTTCAGCTCGCCAAACGTGCATTGCGCGAGCTAACTCTCTTGCGTCACTTCACTCATGAGAATATCACCGGATTAATTGACGTCGACGCGATAACGCCCGACTTCAATGAAATGTGAGTACCGTCTTTTTATTGTGTAAATTTGTGTCATTGACCATTCAACACAGCTACATTTTCATGGAGGTAGGCAGCTTATACTCAATATCTCAGCTTCAAGCTTACACTCAAACTACCATGCTTTAATTAGCCAATGGAAGGTTCGCCGAAAGTAATTCACTTCCAACTAAACGGCTGAATGGCTCCTCAGCTGATCTTCATCAAATTATCAAGTCAGGTCAGGTTTTGACCAACGAACATGTCCAGTACTTCATCTACCAAATACTCCGAGGTAGTAGCAGACTTGGAATTATTTCAACGGTTGCTGATCTAAAATTACCTAGGAATGAAGTATATTCATTCTGCATCTGTTATACACCGAGACCTTAAGCCCGGTAACTTACTGGTCAATGCTAATTGTGAACTCAAAATATGCGATTTTGGTCTGAGTCGCGGATTCGATTCAGCTCCAGATGAAAATACACCCCACTTGACTGAATATGTCGCCACAAGATGGTACAGGGCACCAGAGATTATGTTGGCATTCAGGTACGCAATTGAAAGGAGTTTTGCGGTTTTTTTTTAGTTCTGAATAGCTACGAAGGCGTTATAATGTCGCCATTGACGTGTGGTCGATCGGATGTATTCTCGCCGAACTATTGATGCAGAAACCTCTATTCAAGGGAAAGGAGTAAGCCCCATTCGCCGTTCAGTTGAATCAGCCTGACGTTGGTGAAGCTATGGTCAGCTTTTATTTGTATTTTCGTTCAAAAGGTTTCTAGCTAAAATGCGACCTCGCACAATCAGTCGATCAACTTAATAAGATATTCGACGTGCTAGGTATATCTGTCTCTGGAAGGTTAGCTCTCGATCGTAATATCTTTTTGTAGGATCGCCCGAGGAACGTATCATGCAGAAAATTGGTAGCGAAAGGGTAGGTTTACTGCGTCTGGTGTATAATAGCCTTACTCACCTCATATGTACGCTAGGCACAGGCTTATGTGCGTTCACTGCCTTTCAAAAAGATTGTGCCCTTCCGCAAGCTTATGCCAGATGCTGATCCCCAAGGTAGGAAACCGTCATCTTCTCCTCTTTACAATACTCAACCCTTTCCAGCACTCGATCTACTTGACAAAATATTGACCTTTGACCCGAGCGAGCGCATCTCAGTGCTTCAAGCCTTGGAACACCCTTGGTTGTCAACGTACCATGATCCTGATGACGAACCCACTTGCCCTGATAATTTTGACAAATGGAAGGAAATAGAAAGGCTAGAAACTATAGAAGAATTTCGGGAAGCGCTCTGGAACGAAATTGAAGACTTCAGGAAGGAAGTTCGTGGAATGAACATCAATATGGCGGACATGACGAATCGAACGATCGACGCTGCCGTTAGTGCCACTGTTCAAGCATATCGTGCCAGGGAACCTACAGGACCCGCAGACAACTTACCTTCTGCTCCTATCCCGGCAACTTCCTATGCTACGTTCCCTCAAAATTCACACTCCCAAGCGTCGTTGGAACCAGGGGTTCATCAGACTCCCTCTGGCTCGACTACGGCTGTTGCCGACAATCTTCCCCTCGTGGAGGCAGCTATGGTCTCCGCTGTAGAACAATCAAAGGAGTTGCAGAACGATGAAGATAAAATTGTCATGGAACAAGAATTCGACGCGCGAAGAGTGCGACATCCGAGTTCTGACGTTTATCGACAATCCATGACAACTCCGACCGATCCTCTTATGAATTACGCCCGTCGATCCAGCGTCTTCCAAACCTCCCGTCAAGGATCCACCTACAACTCCCCTATACCTTCATCACAAAACCTATCCCACTTTATATCTAGTCCCGAATCCGTCAGCGAATTCGGAGGATCGTCGGTTACATTCCCAACGCAAAATTATGTTGTGCCCGTTCGTTCACGTACGGGTTCGACTGCAGGAGGCGAAGTGACGAGAAAACTGCTGCGCACATTATCGACTGTGTCAATCCACGAGAGTGGAGAAGGCTTGGCGGGTGGCTTGGCGGGTATTGCCCCCATCGGAAGATACATCGTGAAACCGGGAACAGAAGCCGATGCGCCGCCGTCTGAGATGCCACAGGACTTCAGGGTCGTCAATGAAGAGGAGGAGGAGGAGGAGGACAGAGTGCTAGTACCACGAACAGGTAGAAGGTTTAGCCGGACATGAATGAGTTGACGATTTTTAGAGGGCATATATAATTCATTATCTAGGTGGAAGTGCAAAACATGTATATTTATAATGGACACGTTGGTGAACGATATCCAGGTATTCTGTGCTAATTAATCGAAGGAGAAAAGGACGATGATGAACAAAAGGTAGGAAAGAGTCAAGGTAATAATCTATTCGTCGAGTATTTCATTTATCCCTAGATACGTGGTGAGTTGCAATCTAGTCAAGTGCATCCGAGAAACTTACTGTCGATGATATCAAGATACGCGGTTGTAGCAGGGCTATCAGGATACTCGTCCAAAAAGCTGACACCATAATCGGCGCTCTTCCCAATGCGAGGATCGAGAGGAACAGCTCCAAGGAACTCGATGCCAGTTTCTTTCGCTAGTCGCCTGCCGCCACCAGTACTAGGTTTGAATATCTGCGACTCTGTTTTGCAATTTGGACAAACAAAACCCGACATATTCTCGACAAGACCGATGATCCGAATCCCAACCTTCCTGCAAAAGTCAATTTCTCTTCTAACGTCTTGAAGTGCGACTTCTTGCGGCGTCGTGATCAAAACTGCGCCATCTATTCCACTCTCCTTTAGGTATTGTACTATACTGAGGTGTTCGTCAGAGGTACCGGGAGGAGTGTCGACGATTAAATAGTCTAGATCACCCCAATCGACGTCTTTGAGGAACTGGCTTATGAGGCCATTTTTCTTTGGACCTCGCCACATTACTGCGTCTTTGGATGTTGGAAGCATGAACCCGACCGACATGACACCAAGGTTTTCTTGGACGTAGACTGGTGACCAGCCGGAGGATGACGAATGGACTTGTTCAGACGCAATTCCAAAAAGTGTAGGTATTGATGGACCACAAATGTCAACGTCCATAATCCCAGTCTAGGGGATAAATTATTATATAAAAAACACGGAGATTGATATAGAAACGATTCGAGACGCACCTGTACGTCATCGTCGGCAGCGAACGCCCAAGCGAGCTGAGCTGTGAAAGTCGATTTTCCGACACCACCTTTGCCTGATAGAACGAGAATCTTCCGTTTTACATTTGCCATACGTTCTTTAATGAACGGGAGTGAAGGATCTGGTAGCTTTGTCTTTGCTGCCCCAGAGGCGCATATGGCTTGATTGGCGCATCCCTCGCAGGCATCAGATTTGCCTGCGCGGTCGGAGTCAGTACCCTGTGAAAAGGATGAATGAGAACATTTCTGGTAAATTTCGGAGTGCATGTACGCACAGGACAATGTTCTGGTGCGTTTGAGGGGACTGCCAAAGGATTAGGAATACTTGCGGGGGCTTGGACTGCAATCATGTTCGTTAGCTATTAAGTCTATAAATCTGACTAATCTAATTAGTGATACTGAATACTATTTGTCTAAGTTGACATCTAATCACGGTCCTCCCAATGTCCACGACCACCAGCAATACGCTGCAGCCACTGGCCTTCTCCTTCGACACAACTATGCGCTTTTGAATGAGGATGTGTCCAGGTTGACTCTCTGAACAGAACGATGCGCGGATCCTCCTTTGTCACTTTTTCTAGCTCTCGTAAGGCTACGGATCGCAGTAGATACATCGTTCCAAAAAAACCGGCGGTATGCGTTGGTCCCATATGGAATAAGACTCGCTGTAATGTCTCCGGAAAACGTGGCTGTTTGTTCGTCTTTTTCACTCCATCCCACTCGCCGTGTCCGACATACGACTCTGCCTTCTTCTTCTCCTCGTCGCCACTATTGCGCGATAATTGCCTCAAGAAAGTCCTACTTGACTCGACATATCCATCTGCACTTTGGATTTTGAGGTGAGTCAGATATGGCGCGTAATGTTCAAGTGCAAGATACGTCCGATCGTCGATGCATGTAAATACATCCGTCAAGAACAACCTTCGGAGGGATGGTAAAGTGGGATATAGCGTATCGAAAAAGCCGTCACTGCAATCCACATGATCATGGAATGGTCCTTGCATTGTCAATTCCTCCAATATCGGGAACTGTATAGGAAGAAAAATTTCTTGACGGTGAAATTCCATGACGACGTGGAGGATTCGAAGTGAAGGTGCTACGAACTCGAGGACGCGGTACATGTCGTGTAGGGTTTTACAGTGCCCGCTTGGATCACGTACAGTGGTGTCGACGTTGGATATGAAGGGAATTTCGGCGGGATGTTCGGGACATGATGATGCTCGTAATTCCGGACTAGGGTCAATCGTCGACATGAAGAGGAATTTGACGCGACGACATTCGATGTTTTGGGCTAGTAGGTTGGCGAAATTGGCAATGGCTTTTTTCCCTGTTATTGAAACAGAAAGGTATTGGTAGGGTTTGGATACTGCGTGGATGTATGTTGAGACGAGGGCTAATGATCTTCCGGTCTGGCCACCGTCATTGCAGCTCAGTTCGAAGATTTTACCCCAGATTTCGGCGGGGACGTTTTGTGCAGCCATAAATGGTGAAGAAAAATGAGCGGTTGAAGGGACTCAATGGGTGGAGAAGGAAGGGATTTTTTTTAAAAAAAACACGCGACTTTGGCACACAACAGAGCCTTCCTGAGGGACGGTTTAAAAGTAGGCTCGAGCATTTGAATTAGCTCAGGGTCGGAAGTTTTGGCACCGGAACGTGAAGGTGGCATCAAAAGCTTCGCAGCAACGCTGTGCACATTGCGAAGCCTTCAAAATTCTCGTTCGCGTGTAAAGAAGTCATAGAAGATGCCATAGAGCCTAATATTGCATCGAGCTGCTTTTTGTACGTAGTGGGATATGAAGTCGGATGACAGCAGTCGTAATAGCAGAAAAAAAGTACATAACAGAATCCCCTGGACGACCAACCCCTTATTTGAGGGGAATGCTGCGAGACAATTGTCATTAGAACCCTTATCAAAAGAAAAGCAGTATGACGCACAATCGGGATGCTAAATAATTGGAGATAGGAACAATGAGGCTTCGGGCTCAAGGAGAGACAGAACACCAGGGACTCACAGTGCGTTGCACCAATCTGGCAAAAAAAAAAAGATACATCAACACAAAAGGAGTAAGCGAATATGCTCAGGTTTACTCACACCAGGACGACCGTGCTTGACTGGCCTGTATGAGCATGAGAATTCAGCAAGATAGTGACCTGTCATTTCTGGCTTGATTTCAACCGAGTTGAAGACCTATATATCGATTAGCAAACGAGATTGAAAGAGCGAAAAAAGGTAGAGCATGAGATTGAACTGCGGGTATCGGCCTTCACCCCCGTCCTTTCGCCAAAGATCATACTTTTATGTACTCTACTCACCTTGCCGTTGTAGATACCGACCACGCTCCCGATCATTTCCGGGACGATGATCATGTCACGAAGATGGGTCTTGACGACAGCAGGTTTCTCATTAGGAGGAGCTTCCTTCTTGGCCTTGCGCAGCTTCTTAATGAGACCCATAGGGCGGCGTTTGAGACCACGTTGGAACCGGCGACGGGCACGGGCATGGACGAGCTGTTAAGATGTATGAGAATCGAGGATGATGGATTAATTGATGATGCATACTTCAACAAACTGCAAACAATGTCTGATGAGGGGCATTATCGAGAGAATGAGAGGTAAATAGGACGGACCTCTTCGTTGCTCAGATCCAACAGCTTGTCGAGCTCGATTCCACGGTAGGAAAAAGTACGGAAGGTCCTCCTTTTCTTGAGGTCAGCGGCGACTTGGGGGTCAGTGACTTCAGCCTGGTTTGTTGCTGTCAGCACCTCGGTCTGCGATGAGAATTCCTGCAGCGCACCATGTTTGCGGTTTTTGGGTCTTGAGGACGGCGGATGGGGTGGCCTTGCCAATGCGATTCAGAGAGGGATTGTGGCTGAGGAAGCGTGGAATGATATTACATAATACTGTATAGTTGACTTTGGGCACAACGGAACATATGACGACAAGACAATTTCGACTCGTCCGATAAAAATCGAAAATCGGTAGAATCCACAAGTCTTCCTTCGGATTAAACGGTATGTGTATTGTCCTATCAGTTCGTACACGACTTCTGATGGGAGACGAAGCGATTTGTGGCTATCGTCAACCCACCTCTTCGAAAACACTGCTACCTCTGATTTAAAGTGCGCGTTTCGGTCAAAGTCTTTTGAGGGGTACTGAGATGGCTTGGTGCAGATGCGTTACATTGCCGCTTATCTACTACTCGTGACTGCTGGTGTCGCTTCTCCGGATGAAGCTGCCATCCGTAAGGTTCTCGATGCGGGCGGCGTTGAAACCGATGAAGACCAACTTTCAAAACTCCTTGGCGAGCTCAAGGGCAAGGACATCAACGAAGTGCGTGGATTTTGAAACCGTGATCAGAATGGCGCTAAACGTGTTGCACGAATAGTTAATTGCTGAAGGCTCTAGCAAGCTTGCATCCGTGAGTGCAAGTGTGGTTCAAACAGGGTGCAATGATTTAAAGGCTATCTAGGTTCCCTCGGGCGGTGGAGGTGGTGGTGGTGGCGGCGCTGCTGCTGCTGCTGCTGCTGGAGGTGCTGCGCCTGCGGCTGAAGAAAAGAAGGAGGAGAAGGAGGAAGAGAAGGTGAGTGTTGCGACAGTGTGTCTTATTCTGGTCCGGCGAGCTCATGCAGGGTCTGCAGGAGGAATCTGACGACGACATGGGCTTTGGTCTCTTTGATTAAATGTGGTGTGGTCGAGCAGTGGGCGCAGTGCCGGCGGAGGGTGAGTTGCCGGCGGAGGGACACGTGCCGGGAGAGTAGAGTAATAGAGTAGCAGCTGTAACAGAGCCCTGTTGTCATCATTCAGACTGCCGAGCGGTGAGAAATCTGGCATTGGCGTCCCCTGAGTCGCTCCTATATATGCCACATGGACCACGCCTTCCCTCCCTCCTCCTCTGCCAACCTCCCCCCTGATCTCCAGCCAACCCTGGATCTCCCAACAGAAGACGCAAAGCCAGAGGCCTCCCCCATCTTCATGAAGGGTCCCAAGCGGAAGCGCCTAGCAAAAGTACTACTCTTCGCCATCCTCCCAGTCCGTTCCGCTCATCCTTTCTAGGCTTGCGACGCTTGTCACAAGAGCAAGCGTCGCTGCGATGGCACAGGCATGTTTTCCATCCCACACCTTCTCGTCTCTCCCTACTTACTTCCGCTTCAGCCCCGTGCAGCAATTGGTCAGTGCGTCACCTGAGTATCAGCCTGCGTCTTAATCACGACTATCCTCACCAGCTATTATGCTTCCAAACCATGCACCTACACAGACTCTGCAGGCAGGCCCGTACCTGCGCCGCGGTCCTTCAAGCAGGAGCATGAATCCCATCCAAATCAATTACAACCTGGCTCCTCTGCCAACGACTACCAGTCGTCTTACGCAACCCACACTCCCTATCCAACCGACACCTCGCGCTACCCCCAACCCCCCCGTGCCTATCCCTCTACCTCCGCTACTACCTCTGCCCCGCCGCTACTACCTCTCGAGGAGGTCGAGCGCGACCGCCTCAGTAGCCGCAAACGCTTTCGCACTGACCGAGGGCACGCTATCTCTTCCGAGGAAATCTTTCTGGATGTTCCTATCATTGGTATGACTATTGATCGACCCGCTCACGTTGAGCTAGATCATGGCCTCACCAGGGAACTCATCAATCGTAAGCTTTCTCACTCCTCACCTCTCTTGGCTCTGAAAGGTCTCTTTCTCCCAAGTGTTTTTCACTCACTGTCATCCCGCCCGCGCCGTCATCCACAAACCCTCGTTCTCAAACGCCTTGAGCCATAATCGGGTTCCTCAACACCTCTTGCACGCCGTATGTGCCCTTGCCGCACCCTTGTCAAAACAGGCCCGAATTCGCACGAACCCATCACGTTTCGCTGGAAAACCTTTTGCTCAGGAAGCGCTGTCCCTTATGTTCGATGGTGCCGGACGACTCGTCTGTGAGCCAGACCTGTCTACCGCACAAGCGCTTGCTCTTCTCCTCATGCATGATATTGTCACAAAGGAGAAAAATACCTTGTGGAACACGAGATACGCAGGTGTGGGATCTTTTCACACCGTTCTTTGAGAGATTTCCTATTCACATGGTCAACAGATCTTGCTCTTCAAATTCTTGAAAACTTGGGAGTTCATGACCCGGACCATCCAACTCTGACGCCAATGCCATCTGCCGACTTCATCCATCAGTCGTTCAAACGCGAGGCAGTCAGACGCATATTCTGGTTAATTCACCTGCTCGATGTAATGGCGTCCATCTACTTTAAGAAGCCGGCCACTTTTACCTCTAGCGAACTGCGGCTGCGTCTGCCCGTGGATGAGACTAGTTTTGAACTTGGCGTGCATTCGACCTTGCCAGGTAAGCACGCGTCACTCCAGGTTGATATCCCCTACAGTCCTAGTTACTCGGCCCCCTTTTTTGCTTCTTCAAAAGTTCCGCCGGATACCGGCGGGTTTTCTTTTTGCCGCCCGCCGGTTCCATTTGCAGTTCCTTTAGCCTCTTTGATCCCTATATGAAACGGAGATGGGTCGGACGGCCTTCGGATACTTTTCCCCCAATCATGTGCCTCGCACTATTTCCTGTTCGACTTTAAAATGATCCCCCTTTTTTTTTTTTGGCTCTATGTCCGTTCATTTTCGGAGGAAACTGACCTTTTTATCATATTTTCAAGAGTACCTCTATCTGAGTGCCATACGAACACATTACGCATCTGAACTTGGTCACCTTATCCGTGTGGTCACTATTTATGCTCAAGTAGAATTCGCTCTTGATGGTTTGAATGGTATGTGCAAAGACTCGTGACCAATCTACATGGCCTGTTCATGTTTTCATCTCATGAATAGACCCGGAGACTAATATGGCCCCGCAAGCCGCGTTGGTTGAAGCAGAACGTTCCCTGGACGTATGGATTTTTGTCTACCCGGGTTAAAATACTGCTAAAACGCTGCGCAATTCAGTCTTGGCTTGATTCACTACCCGATCATCTTCGGTTTTGTGACCAGAATCTCCAGGTTCAGCAATCGATGTTTGAAACCAGTTCCAATACGGGAGCATGGTGTTGGTGCTTCATGCACATGTACCATGCCTCCTGCAGCCTAGCGTTGAATTTGGTAAGTTAACCCCCCTCCTTCCTTTGCCTCTACTTTTCCCCTTGGGGACTCGTACATCGTGAACGATGAAGTCATCGCCCTTGATCATCGGTCAAACCTTCAACATCATTCATGCCGTAATTCATTCTTTCCTGGATTAGTTGCATCATAGTTGGTTCAGTTCCGCGATTCATTGCGGTTATTCTCTTGATCCATGGGTATATGAACTGCGTCATTGTCTTCTTTCTTCCTTGATCAGTTCATTACCGATCAACATTAACTAACTCCCGAATCAGGCTCGACAACGGCCACAACGGGGCCAAAAAATCGAGCCTCAGTGGGCGCTCGATACATTAAAAATAATAATGAACTTACTAGGAGATAGGGCGAAAAACAGCATTCTACGTAAGTTTTCGTGAATGTTGCGCTTTCATGTTCATGCTCATTGTTGCGTACAAAGTGGGTGCAACCTTATATGTAAGGCTTCGCGCATATTTTACTTTAACGCACAGGATCTGACCTTCATCTTTTGCTTCAGTCGTTGATAAAGTACTGCAAAATGGACGATCCCCAAGTTCGTGCCTGGAATGCCGATTATGAAACGGCATGGGGGATAAATATGGCGCAACTCGCGCAGGAATATCGACAGCAGCTATCACCCTCCTCACAACACCAATATCCGACAAGCTCGCTTCCGCCATCAAATCCCCAAGACCAACACCAGCAGCCATTACATCACCACACTTCGCCTCGTCGGCTCTCTGATTCGCGACACCCTGGGCAGGTTCACAGCGGACTGCAACCTTCAAATGTGCAGGGTGAAGTTTCAATGGGGGGACGCAGATCTCCAAGCAATTCACCAAGGTCCTATCCCATTGGTGGGAGATTGGATGAGACGCAGCTTCGCACCATTGTCAACCGCCCGAAACCTTCTTTTGCGGATAGGGATGTACGGCAAGGCATGGCGAGTCTTACCGCGGGACCGGCTGGATCAATTGGTCCGAGTACGGGGCACAGTGGAAATGAAGATCGCGGGTCCTATAGTGAGCGAGAACGAGAGGTTAGTGTTTGATTGATACGTATCCGAGGTTCAAATGTTCTAATTTATGTCCGATTTTTCCGGTAGAGCACTTCAGGATCAATGGCTGGTGCTAGTGAGAGGGTACCCGACGTTGCCACCAGCTTTCCTAATGGACAGAGGGATTCATCTCTATCGCTACCATCATTGAAAGCCAGTGGGTTACTGGACTCGTGGAGTAATCCCTCGAGAGATGTTGAGCCCCAATTTCGTCAGCAAACATCGCCACGAAAAGCATCACCTTCAGCGTCACCACCGTCATCTACCGGTGTTGGCAATGACTCTGATTTGCGCTCGACAACTTCTCTCGGGATGCCGATAGGTTTACCTTGGCTTGCTCATGATTCACGATGACATTTGTATTTATATTTAAAATGTGCTTCACGTATTTGTATTATAAGGACTTTTCAGATCATGGTTATATCCCCCTCGTTGGTTATCCGGGCTTTCATGTCTTTGAAAAATTGCGCGTGGTAAGGTGGGTAGTCTCGGTCCCATTGAGTTGTGGAACACCGCGCGAAGGATGAGCGCGGTGTGATTTCTCGGACGTGCCTCCGTGTGTCCGTATTCCCCTTTTTAGTAATATAAATATTACGAACACGTCTAGTACTAACTCTCTATTACTACGACTACGACTATTCTCATATCACTACGGTGTTTTATACATCGTTTTAGTCTTCAAATCTATTTCTTTTTCACCACCCACCCTATCCCCACATATAGAAGACTCGCGATTTTCCAAGACGAAGGTATTTGCACAGGTGATCAGACAAGATTGCGCCCGGGGTGACCCGATCGCTCCCCTTGCTCTGATCTCACCGCCTGGGATCCGGAGGCTCTTAGAGCCCTCGATCTCCCATTCCCCAACTCTAGTGCTTTACCTTCTGATCTTGACCAACTGAACTCTATCCGGCCACAACGAGAATATAGATTTGACGGTTGATGTGGCGACATAATTGCCAAGAGGATACATCTAGTGCTTAATTAGGGATTCCTACTTGTGGAAACTCCATCCTTCCAAAATCTCGAATTCCATACTGTGATTGGTTAGAGACGTTCTACCTGGATGCAGCACATCGCCGCCTGCACGGTATAAATTTACGCTGCCTTATGGAGGTTGCGATGGGCCTCTGGCTTGACGAGCGCAACGCGTTCGAGCAAATGCTTGATTACGACGTCTTTGTGTTTATCGTATGCATCAGAGATCTCTTGTAACTTGACTTCCGTATCTCTATCGACGGCTGCTTGCGTGGTAGACGTTGTGCCAGCATGCTGTTTCGGTCACTCTTGAGTCAGCCGCCCAGTCCAGAAAATGTGGGGGGGGGGATTCAGTGGAAGTTGGGGGGTGCTTACTGATGCATTGAAGGCTTGGAATTCGGATTCTTTGGCTTTCTTGTATTCTTCGATTTCTTTTTGAGCTTCCGTGCGCGCGTCTTTGAGTTTTTGTACACGATCTGAGAGAAGATAGTGTTACCATTGGTTGTATGGTAGAGATGTGTACGAAATTTTTTGGGAAAAGTGGGTGAGCGATGTAGTACGTACATTGACGAGCTTCGTGGACGATTTTGGCGGCCTTTTTTTCGGCTTCGAGGAGAGTGTTTATCTGGGATTGTTGGGTTGACTAAAAATGTAAAGATGATTAAAAATTGTTTTTTTTTTTGGTCGGTAAATGAGAAGAACGGAGGAAATTGTAGCTTACCATTTGGATGATGTGTGGTTGTTGAGGTGAACGGGAGTGGAAACAGAAGCAAATAATGCTGAGCTTAGGGCGGCACAGCCTGAGGTAGGATCTAAAATGGCTGCTCGGGCTCGGACTTGGATCACAAGCTTCGGAACAGATTTTCCTTGTTGCAGTATATTCAAGGTCCGGATGAGTACAAAATCAGGAGTTCAAACCTCTTCGCTTCATCTCTGTCAATGGCCTTTGAAGGAGTTTTTCATTTCATTTTATTTTTTTACTGGGACGGATGTTTTGCCACAGCAGTTTTTGATTAGAGACGGCCAACACTATAGGACAAAAGCAGGTCGCACCAAGGTCATGCGATTATACTCTCTCAAACAATGGCCATAATCACATTGCCAAGGATATCTTACTCCTCTGGGAGCAATGCGCGCTGCGCAAAGCTCTGCGATAGAAAGGAAGGTGCTTAACTTTATCAAAAGTTTTTTTTTTTACATCCTTAATTGGCAATTACTGAAGGGAACAATCTGATTGAAATAGCTCATGTGCCGTGGTATAAGAACCATATATTTGCGACTTGAATGCGATGTGAATTGCGCTTGTGTATTGAATTTGAGTGCACGATTTGAATTTGGAATTTAGTATTTTTTTTTAGCTACTTATCAGCTGGAGGATTCCTCGTTCGCGCGTTCGCGTCAACTCATTTCGAGTTGGATTTAAGCTGAGCGCTGAGTACTGACCCGCAGGACGATACAAGTTTTTTTTTCTGTGAACACATTCTACATGTATATATTTTGCTTATCTGATCCAGTGATCATCTCTTTCCGGGCAGATGACCCCGAACCTTAAACACGCCTTATTCCTTATTATGCATTTGCAGTTCCTAGTGCGTTCCTGAGTTTCTCCCTCTCCTATCGCATGTGGAGGTTCTACGGACATCATAAGTAAAAGCGACTGGTGGTGCCGTACAGGCTCTCGCGGATTCCGTGTGGCCAGAATACAATTGACCATTCGTAGGGCGAGAAGTGGCAGGGTGGGTCCGTGGAATCTTCGTGGAACTGTGGGGTAATTATCAGGCATTTCAGGGTAAGCACTCGCGTGGGTAGCGAGCGGGGAAGTGTACATCCCGGTCCCCGGAAGTCATCCCTGAGATAAAACCCATGTACTAAGAAGTTATTTTCTGGATTCTTCTTTTTGGTCTCATACTTTAACGACCATGCAAGAAAAGACGCTCGATTTTCTACCAGTTGCCACTGAACCACATACATGTCCGAAACCATCTCGCAAATCGAAATTCAAAGCGCTTCTCCACGTTCTGATTCTGGCGCTCGTTGCTGGTGCAATCGGAACAGCCGCTTTCCACGGAGGGGTGTCGTATGGAAGAAAAGACTTGTCTATCGCTGAAACCTTCGATGGCACATGCGGTCAAGTAGATGTACTTTTTCCCCAAAGTCACAGTCAACTATGGGCCAATTTGACTGCAACTTTTGGCTCTCGTGAATACCAGTCAAAGGCGATCACCTGGCTAAGCGAGGCCGTCCAAGTCCCGTGAGTTCAGGTACGGTCTATAGGAAGTGAATTTGACATATTATGTTCAGAACGGAATCCTGGGATGCGATGGGCCCCGTTGGTGAGGATCCCAGGTGGGAAGTATTCACACCCTTCCATGAATACCTTGAGAAGGCGTTTCCTTTGGTGTATGTTCATTATGCCCTAATTTGTACTTTTTGTTCATCCGCTCCCAGGTATTCTAACCTCAAAGTTACCAAAGTCAACACGTATGGTATAATCTACGAATGGAAGGGTACATCCCCCGAATTGAAACCTGTCCTATTCGCTGCCCATCAAGGCATGTTCATAAACACTGGGGGGCTATGTTCTTATTGAACTCGAAGTCCCATAGACGTCGTTCCGGTTGAAACAAGCACGGTTGATGAGTGGAATCACCCACCCTTCTCTGGCCACTTCGATGGTACTATTGATTTTTTGACCATGACTTAATGCGGAGGGGCTAATTTTCCATTTTCGCAGGCAAAAAAATATGGGGTCGGGGAGCATCCGATGATAAGTGTGGCCTCATTGGGGTACTGTAAGTGATTTTGAGTTCCACAGTACAAACGTCTATAACTTCGGCAGCGTTGCTCTTGAAACTCTCATCTCTCATGAATATCAGCCAACTCGAAGCATTGTCCTTGCATCTGGTTTCGATGAAGAAGTCAGCGGACTGAGGGTACGATAATTCTTGGGTGGAAACTGCGGGAGTCGAATCTTGATAATGCACTAGGGTGCTGCTACTTTGGCTCCTGTCCTTCAAGATCTCTACGGGAAAAATGGTTTTGCCTTCGTCATTGATGAAGGAGGTGAGTTCAATCGACGTCATCTTGACAAATGATAAATACTGAGATATCACGTAGCTGGCTTCGGGAAGGAATATGGCACCACTTTTGCGATGGTAGGCACTGCGGAGAAGGGATACACCGATGTCGAAGTCAAGGTAGCTAGCGCTGGCGGTCATTCCAGCTTGCCACCGGATCATACGGTACATCTCTCTCATCCTCGGTCAGCCAACGTCCAAATTCAACTCAATCGTGCTTACAGTCAATTGGTATACTTTCGGCAATGTTAACACATTTGGAGTCGAAGCCTTTCAAACTCGAATTTGTTGGTAAAACCGATGCAAATAATGAGCTGCTCGCTGACATGTTTTCTCTCAGAGTCGGGACCATCCATTATATGGAACTTTACAGTGCCTTACCTCGCATGCAAGGAACATGCCAAATGACCTTCAGAAGCTTATCAGAGCCTCGACAACTTCAGATGATGCTATGAGCAAGCTGACTAACGCAATCTCTAAGGACCATTTGTTGAAGAATTTGATTGGTACGACTCAGGCCATCGATTTGATCAGTGGAGGCATCAAAGCAAATGCACTTCCAGAACAAGCAGCAGCGATCGTCAACCATCGCATTTCTGTGACGAGGTTAGGGTCTTTCCATGATATACGAGAGGTTACTCATTGTCTGCTTACTATTTGCAGCACCCTTAAAGAGACCAAAGACAGAGACGTCCAACTCCTAACGGGTTTAGCGAGCCAATTCAATCTCTCGTTTACTGCTTTCGGTGAAGTTATTGTGGGAGGGTCCAAAGGCAGCCTTACCCTTGGAGATCCTTTCCATGATGGACTAGAACCGGCTCCAATAACGTCTATAGATGCCGCACCTTACCAACTGCTCTCCGGAACCATCAGAGCGACGTTCAACTCGCACCGTGGTCTTACGGGCCCCGACAATATCTTTGTGACGCCCGGGACGATGTCAGGAAATACCGGTCAGTGGCGACTCATTTTCAAGGGAGAATGAGCCTAATACAAAGGAACATTAGACACACGCTATTATTGGGACCTTGCACCCTCCATCTTCCGTTATAATCACCAAAACCTCGGTGACGTGCTTATTGGACTCCCAAAAGGCATTCATACTGTCAACGAATGTCAGTATGCTTTCTAATTTGTCATTCATGGACAAACTTACATTCTCTCAGATATGGGAGCCGACTCATTCATGGAAATGATTGAATTCTTCACGATGCTCATTCTCAACACTGACGAGTCTACACATCTGTAACAACATAACTGTCTTATATATTGTCTCATCCAGGCGCCCGGAGATGGTTAGGACGGACGCTGGTGTGTTGGCGGTAATAAGGCTCCTGTCCACTACTACGGTCCTGGACGAGGCTAAAGATAGATCGTTCATCATAAGAATAAACTGAGTATCATTGTTGCCTGTATTCATTATCCTCATGATATCACTCTTTCTAATCGAGTTGAAAGAAGTCACCGTCTCAGAAGCATGGCACCTTCGACTGGTGTTGGCAACAACTGTGACGTGTGCTTGACAACTTCTCCCGGAATGCCAATCGGTTTGCAACTGATTCGCTCATGGTTCAAGATGACATTTGTATTCATATCTGAAATGTGTTTCAAGTTTTTTGTTGTAGGGTCTTCTCAAAAACTCGGATTATGTTTATATCTTCCTCGTTGATTATCCGGGCTTTCACGTTTTGAACCAGAGAGCGTAATAAGACAGGTAGCCCGCGTCCAATTGAGTTATGTATAACTTTGATGGTCGATGCCGCGGCGACATTATGGTCAAGGAGAGATATCTAATGATCAATTTGGGATACCTACTTGTGGAAGCACCATCCTTCTGAAATCTGAGTTTCCATGACGGGATTGGCTAAAGACACTCTACTTGGATGCAGTATATCACCACCCGTATAGTACAAGCTTATGCAGCTTTCTCGAGCTTGCGATGGGCTTCGGGCTTGACGTGCACAAGATGTTCACGCAAATGCTTGATTACGATGTCTCCGTGTTTATCATATGCATCAGAAAAGTCTCTTGTAACTTGACTTCCGTATTTCTGTCGACTGCTGTTGTGCCCGATCTTGAACACTTGAGTCCCCAGTGCAAATGGAGTCAGTGCAGTTGGATGCTCACTGACGCACTGAAGGCTTGAAATTTGGTCTCATGGGCTTTCTTTTATTCTTCAATCTCTTCAAGTTTTAAGGCTTTGGTGCGGGTGTCTTTGAGTTTCTGGATACGATCTGGAAAAAGAATACAGATAGGGTATTGGAACTTTGATCGATGAACATGGGTGAGCTTCGTGAACAATTTTAGTAGCCTTCTTTTCTGCTTCGAGAAGAGAATCTATCTGGGACTGTTGAATTGAATAAAAAGTAGATGGTCAGATCATTTTTGACTGTGATGAGAAGAACGGTAACCGCCATTTGGATGACGGGGATGGAAACAGAAACGAATAATATTGAGCATCAATGCGGCACAGTCTGAATTACTTTCGAAATGGCTGAGGGACTCGAACTCGAAGTTAGATCACAAGCCTCGGGACAGACCTTCATTGGTATATTCAATTCCAGATCCAGAAGTCCACTGCCAGTGTCCAAGCCTCTTTGCTGTTAGAAATTAAGGATGAGACGTCGATGGTATTGGAACGAGGCTTGAGTACAATCTACTACGTAATGTCAATTATACCAACACGGCGAGTCATGTGATGTATGATTTCTGACAATGCGAGTCCATCTGTATCGATGGCCCCTGGAAGTAGGCTTCTTTTTCACTGATACTGGTTTTGCTTCAAGGGAGGAACACTTTGAAGGACAAAATCCGGTCGCGCCCATACCATACGGTTGTTCTGTCTCATGCTATAAACCATAATCACATTGGCAAAGATATCTACCCGAGGATTTAATATGCTTTCTGTGCGAAGCTTTGCGATAGAAAGGAGGGCGCTTATCTTCTTCATTAATATTTTTTGACATCATAATAACCGCCAATTACCCGGGACAAGAATCCGATGAGAATTGTTCTGTGGATCCTTCGTGGAACCATAGGTCATTATCAGATTGTCGGGAAGTGAGGCATCCCGGTCTTGCAGACGACACCGCTGAGATAAAACCCATGTACTAAGAAGCTATTTTCTGGATTCTTCTTTTTGGTCTCATACTTTAACGACCATGCAAGAAAAGACGCTCGATTTTCTACCAGTTGCCACTGAACCACATACTTGTCCGAAACCATCTCGCAAATCGAAATTCAAAGCGCTTCTCCACGTCCTGATTCTGGCGCTCGTTGCTGGTGCAATCGGAACAGCCGCTTTCCACGGAGGGGTGTCGTATGGAAGAAAAGACTTGTCTACCGCTGAAACCTTCGATGGCACATGCGGTCAAGTAGATGTACTTTTTCCCCAAAGTCACAGTCAACTATGGGCCAATTTGACTGCAACTTTTGGCTCTCGTGAATACCAGTCAAAGGCGATCACCTGGCTAAGCGAGGCCGTCCAAGTCCCGTGAGTTCAGGTACGGTCTATAGGAAGTGAATTTGACATATTATGTTCAGAACGGAATCCTGGGATGCGATGGGCCCCGTTGGTGAGGATCCCAGGTGGGAAGTATTCACACCCTTCCATGAATACCTTGAGAAGGCGTTTCCTTTGGTGTATGTTCATTATGCCCTAATTTGTACTTTTTGTTCATCCGCTCCCAGGTATTCCAACCTCAAAGTTACCAAAGTCAACACGTATGGTATAATCTACGAATGGAAGGGTACATCCCCCGAACTGAAACCTGTCCTATTCGCTGCCCATCAAGGCATGTTCATAAACACTGGGGGGCTATGTTCTTATTGAACTCGAAATCCCATAGACGTCGTTCCGGTTGAAACAAACACGGTTGATGAGTGGAATCACCCACCCTTCTCTGGCCACTTCGATGGTACTATTGATTTTTTGACCATGACTTAATGCAGAGGGGCTAATTTTCCATTTTCGCAGGCAAAAAAATATGGGGTCGGGGAGCATCCGATGATAAGTGTGGCCTCATTGGGGTACTGTAAGTGATTTTGAGTTCCACAGTACAAACGTCTATAACTTCGGCAGCGTTGCTCTTGAAACTCTCATCTCTCATGAATATCAGCCAACTCGAAGCATTGTCCTTGCATCTGGTTTCGATGAAGAAGTCAGCGGACTGAGGGTACGATGACTATTGGCCAGAAACGGTTGGAATCGAATCCTAATCATCTACTAGGGTGCTGCTACTTTAGCTCCTGTCCTTCAGAAACTCTACGGAGAAGATGGTTTTGCCTTCGTGATTGATGAAGGAAGTGAGTTGAATTGAACTTGCCTTGAAGACTAACAATATTTAGATATCCTGTAGCTGGCTTCGGAATGAAATTTGGCACAAATTTTGCGATGGTTGGCACTGCGGAGAAGGGAGCTACTAATGTCGAAGTCAAAGTAGCTAGCGCTGGCGGTCATTCCAGCTTGCCACCAGATCATACGGTACATCTCTTTCATCCTCGGCCGACCGATGCCCATATTCAACTCAATATTGCTTACAGTCCATCGGTATGCTTTCGGCAATGTTGACGCATTTGGAGTCGAATCCTTTCGAGCTCAAATTTGTCGGTAAAGCCGGTGCAGGTGATGAGCTGCTCGCTGACTTGTTTTCTCTCAGAGTCGGGACCATCCATTCTATGGCACTCTACAGTGCTTTGCTTCGCATGCAGAGAACATGCCTGATGATTATCGAAAACTAATCATAGCATCGGCAACTTCAGAAGGTGCTATGAGAAAGCTGATTGAGACAATTTCTCAGGACCACTTGTTGAAGAATTTGATTGGTACGACTCAGGCCATCGATTTGATCAGTGGAGGCATCAAAGCAAATGCGCTTCCAGAACAAGCAGCAGCGATTGTCAATCATCGCATTTCTGTGAGGAGGTTAGGGTGTTTCCACAATATGCGAGAAATTGCTTATTGTTTGCAGCAACATCACAGAGACCAAGGATAGATACGTCTGGCTCCTAAAGGATTTCGCAAGTCTATTCGATCTCTCCTTCACTGCTTTTGGTGAAGTTATCGCGGAAGGATCCAAAGGCAACCTTACTGTTGGAAAGCCTTTCCATCAGGGACTAGAACCAGCACCGATAACGTCCTCAGATGAAGCACCCTATCGCCTGCTTTCCGGAACTATCAAAGCGACGTTCAACTCACACCGCGGCCTCACGGGCGTCAATAATATAGCTGTGATACCCGGGACGATGCCCGGGAATACCGGTCAGTTGTGACCCATTCTCGAGGGGAGAACGATGCTGATACAAAGGATTATCAGACACACGTTTTTATTGGAGTCTTGCGCGCTCTATCTTCCGTTATAATCACCAAAATTTCGGTGACGTATTTGATTCAGTTCCGAAAGGCATGCACACTGTTAACGAATGTCAGTATGCTTTTCAATTTGTCATTCATTAACTTACATCTTCCCAGATACGGAAGCTGACTCCTTCATGGAAATGATTGAATTCTTCACGATGCTCATTCTCAACGCTGACGAGTCTACACATTTGTAAAAACGCAATCTTCTTATAAATTGTCTTTGTCATTAAACCAGGCATCCGGAGATGGCGGGATGGACGCTGGTGTGGTTTACGGCAATAAAGCTCCGGGCCGCTATGGTCCTAAATGGTCTGGACGAGGCGAAATAGATCGTCCATTATATGAACTGAGTTTCATTGCCGCCTATGTTCATTTTCGTTATCCTCATGGTACCACTCTTGCCGCCAGAGCTGATAGAACTCATCATCTCAGAAGCATGGCATCTCCGACTGCCGCTGAGCGACCGCATCCTCCTCATGACTTCGTTACCCCTCGTCTGCAGATCCGTACTCGCTGCATACCTACGGATATCTTCAGTCCATGTTTATATTCCCATGCCGTCCTATGCTAAAGAATTCATCCACGCGTTGCGGGAAGGTGCCTTGCGATTTTCTGCGCAGCGCGGGGTCAGTAGCCCGATCGCAGAACTTTGCCGTACAATGACTTTTGAAATCGCTCGGCAACTTCCTCCCTCCGAAGCACAGCAGCCTTATGCCTTGCATCGGGCAACGGAGCCGCCCATGGGTGTGGCGCTTTCTGATCTACTATATGATCTACGTCTTTTTGGCGATCTACCCAATTTCAAGACTCTGACTATACGCTATATTGACCTCGACCTCTTTGATATTTTCCTTTGGGCTCGGTTTATTGACTTTCCGAGAACCGTCGAGCGGTTGAATGTGGAGTCTCTGCGAATACATGTGGTTGCTCCCGTCAACCCTCTGGGACACTTGTCGCTTGACTCGTGCAGACCGTGCCTCCCTTATATCCGACACTTATGTGTCTCAGGCGGAAGCGAGGAAATCGTGTCTTTATTGATTTCAATGATGCCCAATCTCGACACTGTGATACAACACAAATAGGGAGCAGTCTTAGAGCCATGGAAGTGTCGAAAAATTGTAGTGGAAAAGTGCATTGGACAAGTAATCCATATATCAACATATTATACCTAATTGACTGTACAAGAGACGTGGGAGGTCAGGAGAGAAGGATTTTTCTATTTTCCTGAGCTGCTTTGCAGTCCATGCCGTCATGGGAATAGTATCCGCAGAAGAGACAAATCCAAGTCTCACAGACAGGGCAGCGCGTCGTATCATGGGGCACACCGTATCTGTATACAGTTTCGCAACGGAGAGAAGGGCAGAAAAAGTACTCGCTTGGGTGAGCGAGGACGAAAGAAGTGAAGGCGACCTTGAGATACTCGGGTTCGACGAGGAGAGGCAAGAGATCTCGGGCGGTGGTGTAGGCAATGAATCGCCCACAGGGAATTGTACTATCCCCATCGTTAACATAGCCTATGCATCTAACGGGGGCAGTGTGATCCTGGGCAGCATAAATCAAGGCATGTCGAAGACACGTCACACAGTAGGCATGTCTACAACACAATACCACCGTAGAATCCCCCTCACCGGGTTGCAACTCGCAGATTGCACAAACCTGGTCAGGGCAACTTGGCTGGGTACGAGCATCGTTGGATGGTACAATTTCTTGGATTTGACGAACTCTTTGCACCAGGGCTTTGTCGCCCCCTTTGACGACCAGGATGGAGCGAAGTGCATCCAAAGATAATTTATTGGCTCCAAATGTCGTCTGGATTTCGGATAGTCCACCATTCACGAGTTGGCGTATGGCATTACGATGTATTGGGTACTCTTGCAGCAATCCTCGTACTTTCTGTAGTAATTTCTTGATAGACGAAACTCCCTTCTCTTGTTCACCTCCTAAAACATGAACTTGACGAGTTTGAGTGTTCGGAAAAATATAAAAACCGTCTTTAGAGTTGAGGGCCTCAATGACCTTCAAACTGCTCGTAGAGTACAAATACTCATCCCATTCCGGTTGATTTCCAGCGTTCACGACTATCGAACCGCAACAGATAGCCTGTAAGGATATATTTGCCTTTGCGAAAGCCGAGCGTTCTTCCGGCGATGAGTATAGGTAGACCATGTGACGACCCACCAGTTCGCAAGATTCGATGACGACGCGACCCTCGCATCGAATGTGAAGTGCTGCGATCTCAGTCGAGACTACTTTGAACATATCGTTCGGTAGTACGTAATGAGCGAACCAAACCCTCTCGACAACGAGCGGCTGTTTCCCGAGAAACTTGGGTTTTGTTCCATGCTTATTCAATGCTCGAAGCATTTGTTCCTTCGAGTCGAAGCGCGCAAAGGCAACCGCATTGACTTTGAAAGACTTCTCTGGAATACCGATAAATGTCTTCAATCCCTCAAGCTGCTGAAGGATATCCCGCGGTTTCTCAATATACGTTGGCTCACTGATGGTGATCAGCTTTGCATCCTCGACTAGACTCTTTAAATCTTCTTTCTTCGTACCGGAAACCAATCCTTCCAGCTTAATCGCATACAGATCCTTTTGCCTCTTATCGGGCCGCAGGAATGAAGCAGTCACCTTCTTATCATGGACGACACTCCCGTGCAGTTTTTCTGCCATCGCCTTTGCTCTAGTGATGGTCGGATAACATACCCATGCTGCTTGAGAAGGCAATGGCCACCTAAACCTCAGCCAAGTAGTCGTGATAGATGCGACCTCGACAGGTAAAGCCGTGTCAAGAGTTCCATCGAGGTCCCTAGCAGCAGCGGCAGCGTCTCCCATTTCCTGGAATTCGACGCGAATAAGGGACACTGGTGGTGGCGAAGGATCTGTCTCCAATGCGTCCGATGCTTCTTCATCGCCTTGCTCATTGTCCGAGGCGTTATTAGGCTGCACCTGTTCGATGACAATATCCTTGATAGGTCCATACTTGTTGACAACATCATGGACTCGGTTTTCTGTAATCCCGGGAGAACCTTCAAGTATCAGTGTTTGGGAATCAGTAGCCGCGGTCACTTTTTCGGGAAGACATTCACGGCTGAAGATGACAGCACAGCCGAAAATCGATTTTTCAACAAGGGGATGACCATAATCTCTCTGAATATTCGGTAAGTCAAATGAAACGTGTTTATCGTTGAACTCACGGCCGCAGTACTGTCTTGCGGATCAAACTGTGACATCCGAGTATTAGGTTCTGAAGCATTCTGTTCTAGCACAGGCTCTTGCGCATCTTCAACTTCATTCTGTTAGATACGTTAGCGCCTTATAGTCGAAGATATTGAGGAATATGAGCGCACCAGTCGCTCTGGGTCAAAAGGCTGGACGTGGCCGGAAACTGCAGCGCCCCGATGCCCCTGTTCATGGTGTTGATGTTCGTCAGTGCGAAAAGTTTCAGAATCCACATTCTGTTTATTATCCCGCTGCTTATCACTTCCGCATTTGTGCTCAACACGAGGAACAGCATCATCATCATTTGCCACTATCTCTTCATATTGAGCAGGCGGAGTACATTCGCGTTCATCCATATTCTTCCCCATAGCGCTCTTCTCCTTCACATCAGATTCATCACTCCGAACATCTCGGCGGCTGAATTTACGTTCTTCATCATCCCGGAGGCCTTCAAAATTTCCTACGGCCGCGGCTGCATCATGGGAAGAAGTACAAATGTCACCATTGGAGCAACGACCAAGATAGAACTGGCAGGAATTGTTACCCGCGGGAGGATTTTCTACTGACCGATTGTTGAAGACGCGCCTCTGGTCGGGGCTGCGATCTATACGAGGAGAACGCCAATTCTCTTGTTTTCCGACGCTACGAGAATCCCCCACTTCGCTGCCAGCTGAACTTGTGGCAACTTCAGTGTTCCAGTCTTTGATGGACCCACGATCATATTGATATCTACCGCCATATTTTGAGGACTTCTGGAGCGAAGAAGTTCCTACGTCTTCCTCTGGCTGAGTTGCATACGTAGAACCTTTCTTTGAACGATATTGTTGTGACGTATCTCGTGAACCATGACCGCTGCCTCTGCCAAGTTGAAGATCATGGCTGAAGCGGCAATCTGATTCGCGAGAGCATCGGCCTTGCTGGAAATGATGACATATTTCTGAGGATTTGTCGTCATTCCAGCGCTTATGGGCATCGCGTCGATAACTAAGCGGGTCATGGTTGCTTTCCTTTCTGCCATTAGTTCCCCAGTCTCTGCTCCGGTCATTGGCCCCCTTGCTTTCGTTCCCTCGTCCACTACTGTCGTTTGCCTGGTCGTTCCAGCCGCTCGTGGCATTATTATTCGCGTCCCAGCCGCTCGCGGCATTATTAGCCGTGTCCCATCCGCCGGCGTCATTAACGTTACCATAAGTCCACCCTTTGGCCCATTGATCCTCTTCTGTGTTTCCACCCTCTTGATCCTTATTTTTATTGTCGCCCCGATTTTGATTTTCTTCCCACCCAGTTGCACCATTATTGTGTGCCAATCCATCTGCTTCTTTACCGTAGCCTGAAGCGTCCTCCTTATTGCCAAAGACCTGACTCTCATTCTCGTTCCGATCGTTTCTGACAGCGGCACCAGATTCACCAATATGAGCGAACCCACAAGAGTCACCATTCCTGCAAGTACCCATTGGCCAATACTGACATGGCTTCGCAGACGGAGCAGGGAAAGCCTGCTCGCTGGTAGAATGCTGTTTGTCGGTAGAACAATAAGAGCATCCAACATTATTGCAGTAACCATGTGATTGAATATTAGGACATGGGACGGAAACGGTGTCATGATAGTAAGGGCAGTTCTCGCCATTTTTGCACGTTCCTTTCAAAAAGAACGCGCATATCCGTTTAGTAGACTGCGTTTGCGATTGATGACTGGCCGCATTCGTAGATGATGTCGCATGCTGCTTTTGAGATGTCCCACTCCCAGTTGTGATCAAGTTTGGTTGGGAATCCTTGAAGAGTAACGTGTATTCCTCCAAAGTCAAGCAATGCCGGAATCCACACGCTTTTTCTGGCGTGCACAGATTCTCTGCGTAGCTCTTACAGAAAGCCATATTCGGATCGCACAACGGATCAGCAAAATGGCTCCAGTGAAGCGTGATAGAAGGGGAGGTGATAGAATTCACGTTTTGTGAAGAGTCATTACGAATGAGATACTTTTCGAGAGAAATTTGGAGCGGTTGCGGGTCTTTGAAGAGAAGTGTATATTCGTGAGGCGTGATGCAATGACGGAATTTGCAAGATTCGGAAGTGACATTGGAACATTTGTTCTGTGCAAAGGCTTTACAGAAAGCAAGGTTGGCGTCGACAGCAGGATCCGCAAAGCGAGACCAATGCAGAGACATCACTGAGATTTGAGGTCCCCGAGAGACGAGCGGGGTTTGAGAATGAACGTCAGGAGTGACATTTAGACTGGCAACCTGAACCGGTTCTGGCGAAGGTTGGATTTGAGAGGGGGGAGGAGTTGAAAGAACGGGGGGAGTTGGCGCTCGTTCGCTATCCTTGATTGATGAAGCTGGCCGAGCATTTTGCTTAGGAGTGGAATACGACCTGAAAGAGGCCTCGCTTTTTGCTGCCTCAACTTCTTCTCGTGCCTCTTCTTCTCCTCTGGCATCCTCCTCTTCTCTTACCTCCTCTTCTTCTCCCGCTACCTCTTCTTCTCCCGCTACCTCTTCTTCTCCCGCTACCTCTTCTTCTCCCGCTACCTCTTCTTCTCCCGCTACCTCTTCTTCTCCCGCTACCTCTTCTTCTCCTGCTACCTCTTCTTCTCCCGCTACCTCTTCTTCTCCCGCATCTATTTCTTCTCCCGCCTCCTCTTCTACAGAGCATTCGTCAGGTGAACGGCTGCGATCCTCTACCACGCTTTGCCCCTCCTGCCCACCTTCTTCCTCTTCTTCAGCAACACCATCGTTTTCATCATACTCTTGTTCTTCGGCATCCCCACCTTTGTTTGAAGCATATTCCAATTCACCATCCTGAACATTTATTCCCTCACCTTCGATAGCATTCGGTTCATCACTGTCGACCTCCTCAGGTACCTTCTGGTGTGACTCATCATCGTCAGAATCATCCCAACGCTCTGGTACGGTTCTCTCATCAACTCTCTTTAACAGCCGACTTCTCTCATCATCTTCAGCACCCCAAGTTTTTTCGACTTTAACCGGACTTTCCCTCGGAGCTTCGTTCCAGCCCCATGTATCTTCACCACTATCGTCATCTTCGTCGACTCCCCTCTTGGTGCGGGCATTGATCAAGTCATCTGATACGGCGGTAGTCTTTTCGCGACCCTTGTCAGAGTCATGAGAGCCCAAGTCATTATCTTGGTCCTCGGCTTCAGCTGGGAGTTCAAAGTCGCGTAGATCAGTAAGATCAGAGTCAAATGTGAGTGGAGGACGTTCATCATTGTCATTCCCAGGAGGAGTGTGTGACTTGGTAGAGCTATGACCCGTAAAGTGTGGAGGGGAAGACTGCTCTTCGACGCCTTCTAGAGTAGTTTTAGCAGTTTCCTCATGAATTTCTTCGTCCTTGATCTCTTCAATGAAAGCACTACTCTGTCCGTTGAATTGACCGTGGGTCACAGCAACGGCAGGAGCTTCATCCCAGCTCGATCTCGGCCGTTCCGTTAGTCTTGAATAGTTGGAACTAAACCGATCATTCGAACCCCGTCCGACGCCCCTCAAGTTTGTATGAGTGGGACTAAGAGGTGCAGACTGTTCGTGTGAGGACTTGCAATTGCGACCCAGTCTACAACGGCCCCTCAGGAACCATTGGCAAGGTGCACGAGGCCCGTTGGATCGGGGTGAACGGGAAAAGGCATCTATTGGGCACGAAAATCACCTGTCTAGAAGCAACAGGATGGCTGAAAGATACGTACCGCTGACTGGAATTGGCGGACTTGCTGGACGCGGGTCGATGCACTTGATCGAATGGGAAAACTTGCAGGAGGACTCCTCGTTTCCACATTTGCCAAAGTAGAGACGAAAAATGCAGGGAGAAAGAAAAAAAAGGTCCTTGCTACCATCGGGGCCACTGGGGGAGGACTCGTCCTCGCCGTTAGACTCGTTGTCAGTGACGATGTCGGCTATAGGGGGGCTGGGCGTTGATGGATGCGGACGGGAATGCAGACCAGTTGGCTTGGACTTTCGTTTGACCATGGGAAAGCAGGAGTTGGAAACTGCGGGTAGGTCAAACTTAGAGATGAACAGGACTTTTATATATCATGAGTGTGTTCGCCACGCTGGTGTCAAACTAAGAATAGAATTTGGGTCGATTTATGTAAGTTATGTCTCCTACTTTAATGGGTCCTTGGGGTAAAGCACTAGATTTAAAGCTAACTGGGTCATGGGAATACTCGTTTCCTGAAGTTAATCGGACAGAGGTTGTGTTGGGCGAGACAGGTCAAACGATGTTTCCTTCATATTGTTCGATGCTTAAATTCCAAATTCACCGTCTCGATTGCTCGGTTCACGTTCGGGTATGCGGAAGCTATCGTCCCACCAGAACGGTGACAATTATCCTGTCCAGTGAGAAAAATATTCGTGTATGCAATCACCCGTTGAATTTGTGTTGTCCAACATAAGCGGGAAGGCAAGTGGAAAAGAAGGAAAGATCAGAAAGTGACTGCGCTTCTGTTGTAAGCGGCTTGGACAGGCTTAGTACGAGTCTATTCTATCCTGTTAATCTCCATAAATACTACATGGTGAACGACGGAGAAGTAATGGAATATATGGCCGACGGGAATTCATGCGACATCCATGCATTGGATTTGACTCCAGGCAGCTTCATAATCGATGCCTTCCTGGGAGAACCGTTGAACTATCGACCGATAACCTTCGGGTGTCTGTTTCATTGTATCCTTCTCATTGTTAAATGATCGCTCCCAAGCCGATAAGAGGTCGTGTTTCCCTTTGTTCCTGAGGCAGGCCTATAATTAAAAATTGTTTGACACTGTACTTGAATACGTTCGTTTAGGAAGCTTACTTTGAACAAATCCAGCTCTTGTTGGACCGAAACGATATGGTGCAAGCGCCAAAGCTCCAATCCAGACCAGACACCATCGTGTTCCCTCCAAAAAGTAAATTCAAGATCATCCTCATTCACTTGGCCTGCCGACATGGCGGCATATATATCCATGATTACGAGATGTTCCAGCACCCAGAAATCAGTCGCAAGAATGGAAGCAGGGTTCGTGTACAGTAAGGATGGGTTGATCGCGCGCAAGGAAAGCCGCCAGTGCTTCTCTGACGATTCGGATATGGCCAGAGACTCGCGTGGTGCGCGGCGAAGGATGACTTCGGTATGCTTGAAACCATATTTCCATCGTAAAAGGCATTCCCCGAAAAAGAAAGGCGCGAGTGTTGTCAGACATAGAATTGATATTGCCCAAAACAGAACGAGGCCTTGACTAATGGTGAACGTCAAGCGCAGCGATTGGGGCGCGTTGGGAGAAAAGTCGTAAAATATGAAAAGCGTAAGTATGGCTCCGAGGAGAGCGATGTTATAAACGAGGCTGCGAAGAAATAAGAGCCTGTAAGAAAGGCATCAGACAACTTTATGAGTATATAACAGAGGGTAAAAAGGCTTGCCTCTTTCTCAATAGCGAGGTCCTGTCGATGCGAGTGATAAAACCCGTATGGCCATGGTGAGCAGCGAAGATGTGTGCGAGAGGACTGTCGGTGGGGAGAAGCGTCATGAGGGGGAAGACCAGCTGCCTGGAGACTCCATCGAGGACCCGCCGAGGACAATAAAGTGACCGAGTACAACAGATGTCACATAGTAGATGTCACGTTGTTCTTGATGCCGTTCCACAACCTCAAAGGTGAGTCCAATTGTGCGTCGATTATCGCTCTTCTCACCCTCTATCCAGCGCTCATCAAGGGCATCAGAGCATGCAAGGCCAGTCTCCTCCATCCAGCCCCGAATTTCTATCTCAGTTTCCTTCCAGACCGTCGCAGATGAGCGCGCCCTGATCCAGCAGGAATCCGCTGCCATCCGTGCCTCGTTTCGTGAAGAGGACTCCTATCAGCGACACAACAATGTCGCAAAACTCCTCTACATCCACATGCTCGGCTCTCCGGCCCATTTCGGTCAGATAGAATGTCTCAAGCTCGTCGCAAGTCCGCGCTTTACAGATAAGAGGCTGGGATATCTAGGCATCATGCTCCTCTTGGATGAGAACCAAGAAGTCCTTACTCTGGTCACCAATTCGCTCAAAAAGTAGGTTCTAATCTCTACTTACTATGCTGTGCCTCGTCCTGATCATGATTTGTAGTGACATGAATCATTCCAATATGTACGCAGTAGGCTTGGCGCTCTGCACATTCGCAAACATCGCCTCGGAAGAAATGTCTCGCGATCTCGCTAATGAGATCGAGAAGCTCTTGGGTTCAAGCAACACATACATTCGCAAAAAGGTTTGTAATCCTCCTCTGCCCCTGCATCGTCCGCTATATCAAATCACCCTTAGGCCTCCCTATGTGCTCTGCGTGTTATAAAAAAAGTGCCTGACCTTGCAGACCATTTCATAAACAAAGCCAAGAACCTACTAACAGACCGCAATCATGGCGTTCTGCTCACTGCGATAACACTCGTAACGGAGATGACCCAAATAGATCCCGAATACCTAAACGAGTTTCGCAATGTGAGATCCCATCCATAGCCGCCACTCTCCTTATATCTTACTTTCCTAGGCTGTTCCTTTACTCGTCAGAAATCTTAAATCACTCGCCACCACCGGCTACAGCCCAGAACATGATGTATCAGGAATCACAGATCCCTTTTTACAAGTCAAGATCCTTAGATTACTGCGACTGCTGGGAAAGGGGGATGCACAGTCCAGTGAGGCCATGAACGACATCCTCGCACAGGTGCGTTAATCGAAAAGGTCTACGAATAACACATGGCTGAATTCGATTATCGCAGGTTGCAACCAACACAGATTCCACGAAAAACGTTGGCAATTCAATACTCTATGAGACCGTTCTTACTGTTCTGGAAATCGAGGCTGATACTGGTCTTCGAGTCATGGCCATTAACATTCTTGGAAAATTCTTGAGTAACCGGGATAACAACATTAGGTATGTTCGCCACTTCCTCTGCTCGACCATCTCGTTTCATGTTTTCTACAGATACGTAGCTCTCAATACGCTTAACAAAGTCGTCTCAATGGATACAAATGCTGTCCAACGACATCGGAATATCATACTTGACTGTCTGCGAGATGGTGATATCTCCATTCGTCGCCGTGCCCTGGAATTGTCCTATGCTTTGATCACTGAACAGAACGTCCGTTATCTTATTCGGGAACTGTTGGCATTCCTGGAAGTGGCAGATGATGAATTCAAGCTTGGTATGACAACGCAGATCTGCCTGGCCGCGGAACGATTTGCACCTAACAAGCGCTGGCATATTGATACCGTCTTGAGAGTTTTAAAGTTGGTAGGTGGAGAGACTACTATTCATGGTCATCACAGGCTCACTATTATGTCAGGCCGGCAATTTCGTGCGAGAGGAAATTTTATCGGCGTTTATTCGGTTGGTTGCGCATACGCCTGAGCTCCAAGGATATATCGCATCCAAACTATATCTTGCTTTAAAAGCTGATATATCTCAAGAATCTCTCACGTTGGCTGCGACTTGGATTCTTGGCGAATACAGCGAAGTATTGTTGCAGGATGGCATTATTTCAGACGACGATCAGTCTGCTAGAGTAAGCCCACCAATTGGCTTCGACTTGCGCAATTCTAATATGAAATCAGGTTTCAGACAAGGATATAATAGACCTTCTTGTCTCGACGCTTGACTCGCCTTACGCCAATTATCTAGCTCGCCAATTTGTTCTTGCCGCCATCACCAAGATTTCTTCACGCAATACTACATCTACGGGTGAGCAGGAACGTATAGCTGAGATTTTGGCCAAGTATACGACAGCCCTCGAGTTGGAATTGCAGCAGCGTGCGGTTGAATTTGCTAGTTTGTACAATCTTGGAAGTTTAAGGGAGGGCGTACTGGAGAGGATGCCTCCACCAGAGCTTAAAGCCACAATAATGGGTATCGGTAAGTTGATCTGACTTCTCTAATAGCATTTCGGGGTGAATTGATCTCATTTCAGTGAGCGAAAATAAACCAGTTGGTTCAACGAAAGGCGAACCAGACCTTCTGGGTGATGAAATCACTTCTGGTACAACGTCTACCGCCAATGGACAAGCAGCCGCGTCGGCTCAATCGAACCAAGACCTACTTGCCGAGATATTTGGTTCATCTGCTCCAACGACGACGTCTTCCCAACCTACGACACAAACGCAACCGAAATCAACCATGGATGATATTCTTGGCCTTTTCGGCTCTAATAATACAGCTTCACCAGCACCCACTTCCGTACAACCCACTGCAACTCCATCAGCAGCTCCCGTACCAGATCCAATGTCGTCGCTTTTTTTGAATACATCTCCGTCGCCATACTCTGTTGCTTCGCCTGTACAATCCTCATCATCGCCGCCTGCTCCTTCACTGCCACCTACAGGGCAGGCAGCATCGCGGTTAACTGCATACACGGCATATGATAAAAACGATCTCAAGGTAACTTTGACTCCTCAAACGTCACCGACAAGACCGGGTGTGGTCATGATTCTGGCCAAATTCTCTGTTGAGGGATCTTTACCTGCGAGTAGCATCAATTTTCAGGCTGCTGTACCGAAGGTATCTTTTTTTCTGCCCTTCTCGTTGGATGAACACACTTTTTTAATGCTTTGTAGTCTCAACAGCTTCAGATGCTACCGATGTCAAACACGAGCGTTCAACCTGGAGCTACGGAGACTCAACAAATGAGGGTTATTGCTCCAATTGGGGTAAGTTGTTTTTCTTCTTTTCTATTGGATGGGGCACAATTTTTCTGATATCTTGTGTAGAGCTCCGTGCGTCTCCGGCTGCGCATCGTTTTCACCATTGCTGGTCAAAACTTCCAGGATCAAGTAGATTTTTCAGGTTTCCCAGCTGGTCTGACCGGCAGTACTTGATTCTGTTAGGCTCTAATTCAACTATCCATACATACCGTACATATACCTCTATCGTTGATATCGCTCATTCTGACCGTTCAACTTCACTTCAAAACTCTTATTTAAGTGCATATAGATATACATATTATCTTCGAGTAAGAAAAGGCCGAAACTACAAGTATCTACAAAACAAGCCACCGCTAGTCCAACAACCAAAATCATTTAAATGAAGGCCTGCAAAGCATGTCTAGCATAAACGTTTTGTCCTTCACTCAACTCTCCGAGGTCGGGATAGAAGGGTACGAGGGCATCTGACGCGCCAAGATACAGAGCATTGTAAACTCTCCAGTAAACTTCTCGCACTTTCCGAGCAGGGTGGAACAGTCCCTGTAGCGTATAGCTCAACAAGATGCCCGGACCAAGCGTCACTCGCATGGCTTCAACAGCATCCATGACCGCACCGATAACGTGCGGAGATGTTTCAAAGCAGTTTGGCCATACGAGATTCATAAGGTGGAGCATCGAGTCTTCGCAACCAAGTCCAGCAACCCCAAGAGCGAGATGCTTCACGATTGTGCTTGCCGTTTGCCTGTGAACAAGGTCACGGTCGGTCAACGCATCCTCAAGCATAGTAACGACGGAGTCGCAATAATACGCGGACTGTGGGCCCACATATTCAAAGACGAATGATAGGGCTTTGAGACAGCCAGTACGAACATTGAGTTCGGCTGTACGATACTCGTTGAGAATAGCGGGAATGCACGTGAAAGCTGGTCAAAATAGTGCTTTTAGTAAAGGTACTTTATAAGACAGCAAAAGTACTCACGTCCACAAGTTTCCGCGACAATAGCAATGGCAACAGTACTACACACACGAGACTGGCGTTCTTGGACACGAAGATTAGTGAGAAGAACGGACAACACGTCTTGAGGTCCCAAACTCTTGGCAATGTAACCAAATGAGTTGACAGCAGCGCGACGGATGCCCTTCTTATGGGCTTTGAGTAGGTCGAGCAATTCGAAACAAATACGCATCCATTCTCGAGCAGGCACAAACTCTGCCCCGCGATCAGCGATGCGACCAATTAAGTTGATGGAAGCTTCTTGTACCTTCTCATGCCTGTTGCGCAAGATTGGCGTCATACGAGGAACTATAAATTTCTGATCAGTAAACAATTCCACCGATTGCAGGTGATGGTGCTTACGAAGGTCTTTGACAGGAGGATTCATTTGCGTCATACCAACAACATTCGCAATAGCTCCAACAGCGGCAATGATACTCCCAAGAGTGTCAGGATACTCTTCACCCAACTGTTCGAACAACACGAGACCAAGTTTACTAAGAAGCTGATCTTCACCGCATTGTTTGATGACAATAGCCAGTCGACTAGTCAAATCAGCAGCTTGCTGACGGACTTTGGCACTCTTGTTGTTCAGACGCCAGAGGATAGTTGAGACAATCTGAGTGAGATAGGGTTTGACACGAATTCCCAAAGCGTTAACAACGGTGCCAAAACCATCAAGCATCACCTGATCTTCCGTTGTCTGTTCTTGGAAGGAATAGATGATACCGTCGACAAGTCGAACTTCCAACCTTTCATCGATATCAGAAGCCCCGAGGGTGGCGACGACTTTGGTTATCGTCTCCATAACCATCTTTCTGTATGGTTCCGACTCATCCTTCAGTTCATTGACAATACGCCCGACAATCTCTGACACTCCAGCCTTCTGCGCCAGTTCAACGGTGGTCTCAACAACCTGACGATAATTACGACGATCAAGAGCCATACGCCGAACCCAAAATGCTTTGAAAAAGTCGGGAAGAATGTCTTGCTTGATATATCGAGGTGTGACACCCTCTGTTGCTGCACACTGCTTTACGACCTTGAGCACGATTTTTTTCATTTCTTCGTCAGAGGTTTGGAATTCTCGAATAAGAATGACGGTAACTTCTTTGGTGTAATATGATGCGTATTCAGGGTCCATGAGGGGGATGATGAAACCAATAGCTTTCAAGAAAGCAGCCAAGCCTTTGCCACGGTGTAGACGAATACCGAGCCACAAGGGCTTCAGGACATTATCGAATGATTCGATACCGTATGGTGCGGCTGCTTCCGCTAAAGCGGCAAGGCCCAAAGCAGTCATCGTTCTGACTTTTTGTTGCTCGTCAGTGAGACCGTGAGCAATACAATCGATGAGGTTGCGAAGATGGGGTAAGACTGCACTTCCCATCATAATCGCAATCTGTTGTACAATTCGGATTCCGGTGTGGCGAGCCTGCCATGACTTTTTCGACCGACAAACAGCTTTTAAGAAGGGAAGAAGTGATGGAATACCCAGAGCGGAGGCCACGACGGAGAAAGCACGCGCTGTCGTGTTACGGACATATTCGTCGGCATGATCAATATCAGGGCGCATGGTAGATATCATGTGAGCAAGTCCCGCAGCTTTAGACAAATTGGAAATGATTTCACGACCCTCAACGCGGGCATAATAATCTTCGTCAATGAGCAGAGGTTCAATGACGACGAGAATTTTGTGCACATAGGGACGGACAAGATCGTCAAGTTTGTACAGCACACGGTCAATAACCTTGACAAGTAGATGGCGCTCCTGATCTTCAAGCGTGCGTTCCATAAGGAGAGGTAGGATTTTGTCGAACAGTGGACCGGCACCAAACTCCCGGGCTTTATCAGTGATTTGGCGAAGGGCCGTTTTACGAACGGGAGGTGTGCCATTTTTTATCTTGAGGAGTAGCCGCATGATCTTCCTTTCCTTCATTTCATCAACAGTGAGTTCCGTCTCATCCTCTTCCTTCAAGATTTTTGCGAAGTATTGAGCATCCTCTGGTTTGAAAAATGCCAAATTACCGACACCAGGGATTTCAGTCGGCAGTTCAGGAGCCAGGCCAGCGGCGGCGGCAACGGCAGCCGCATCAGAGCTTTCTTGAATATGGAAACCGCCGACTTCGGTGACAGCGGGAGTCATGAATTTCCTGGGGTTGATGGCGGGAGCAAATCCAGGAGGGGGCGTCACAATGACGTATCCGGAGGTAGGAAGGAGAGCGTCAAGCTCTTCATCCGAAAGATACCGATTGTGTTTATCGTCATGGTTGATTCCGGGTGTGTTCATGATAATTTGTGTCATCGGAGCATCCTGGGCAACTGGAGTTTGATCCCAACGCGATTTCTTGGGTGTTTCAGCAGAAACTTCCGCAGGAGTAGCATCCCATCTGGAGCGACGTTTCTTTGGTGCGGAGGCCTCTATGGCTTCCTTAGACCACTCACCTGAATCGCGTTGGTTGGGATCTTTATTTTCGTCGTTTATCTCCACATCCCACCTCCTTTTCCTCTTCGAACCCGCAGCTTCGTGCTGTTGAGCCATAGCGAGCTCCTTTGCTGCCGCCAACTCTTTGGCAACGTCTTCAAGTTCCGACGCAGGTGGTGTCTTGTCTAGATCCATCTTCATCTTCCCTTCTTCCCTCTCCTGTCTTTTTTTGTCCTCAATAGCCTGCTGGACTCGCTGCTCCTCCTGCTCCAACCTTGCCAACCTCATAGCATCTTTATAACCACCTTCAACGTCTTCACCCTCCTTTGCGCTAAACGCATCCGCGCTGTCGACAGCAACACGATTGAAACGACGGTGATGATAGTCTGACTGCCGGGCAGCAATTTGTCGCGTTTTTGCAGTTTCTGCAAAAGGGTCGACGTTCTCCTCCTCTGCCATCTCAGCAAATTCATCGAGCACCTCTTTAGGCGCCGTGAAGGAGTCAAGGAGCCTGGGTGAATCTGAGCGGGACATGGTCGCTGGTGTGTTGGGTGGTGTCGTAGGTGGGAGTGGTCTTCTGTCCGATGACTGGTTATGACCAATCCATTTCCCACGCTTCCTGGTAAGCATTTGTGCACTCACAGTCACTCGTCACGCATACGACCTTTTTTCTTTCTTATGGACGCGTGCTCTCTGAGAATCGATCCGTGAGTGTTCTTCCTCTCATCCAACGTGATGATTTCTTGCCGCCCCAGTCATATCGCCTTTGGCATGATGATCGGCAGAGCACTTAGCCAAAAAAATTTGCACCTCTGATCCACCACACTTCATTTGTTGACATTTGTGCTAATACTCGCGTCTAGAATTAAGGTAATTAGAAATGTCTTTATGAGGGTTCCCTACAAAGGCTTCAATCATCACGACGGTAAGCCTGTTCTTCTTCATTGTCTACGAGATGATCGTATATCACCAAACCCGACCCCCTCCGGGATTTGGGGAAATCATCAACAAAAACTAAGAACAGCCAGCTGACATTCTTTATTATTCTGACTTCATCTTTGACTCACTGACGAATCTCCTCAGGTCTCTAAATATGAACAAATTGCCTATACAGTTATTTATTTGCAGCTATACCACATGAATATTATAGTTCATAACCCGACAGGCTATCATAGAAGGCTGTAGAAGTCCAACCCCGAGAAATCTATCTAGCTAATGTACACAGAAGAGAAAAAACAAGACTGATGGTACAGATTACATGAAAGATATGCAACAACTGAGAGTAAAAAAATTCATATCAGGGATGATCATGTAAAACATAATATTCAATAGAATAGATAACAAATATAAAAGGCGAAGTGAGATCAGCGGCAATGGTAGTCCAGGAGAAAGAATACAGAAAAAGGAAGAACGAAAGAAGGAACAGGAAGGAAAAGGACAAGAAAGCAGACAAGCAAAAAATAACCGATGTCAGTGATGGGCGATAGAATCAATCTACCACCAAGTTCGATACTTGTCAGGCAAATCCAGTGCGCCCGGACTATCGTACAACAATGAACTTCGACTTTTGCCAAATAATCCTCCAGGACTGTCTGAGAGTGTTCCCATCCTGTTTAGTTCGTCATCAAGCAATGTTCTAGGATCTTGCGGATCAAGTATAGGTCTTGCTCGAGGAGTTCGGCTAAAGGGTGAAGCCTGGAATCCATTGGGCGTCCGATACGGCGAATCTATGACGTTAGGATTGAACATCTTCCTGGGAGTAGTAGGATTGCCTATAAGTCCGTCCAAGCTCGTTTTGCGTTTACGTGGCGTTCGTAGAGGGTCGGACTCGCTTTCGCTGTCGAACGGTATGACAGGAGGAGGCTCCAAATTAGTTTTGTAATGAGCCAGACTCGCTGTTGGACTCATATGTAGACCCTTATGCGACAGTGGGGTATGAAGAGATGAAATATTTATAGGGCGGGTGGGAGGAGTGGAAGGAGTAGGGGTCCTTGGTTGGTTGGAAGGTCCAGCCTCGCCATTGGACACCAGAGGAATCGTGTCCACTCCTCTCCTGCCAGGAGTGGGTGATGTCGGCTGTGCAAGGAAAGGTGGTAACTGTATTCCGAGGGATTGAAACTGGATTAGGTCTAGAATAAAAATAAAAGTAAAGATAAACACTAACTTGAGTCGCGGAAATGGCTCTTTGACTCTCTTTCTTTGACTTGAGTAGACCATCTTCATCTTCAGGAACGACGTGGCTGGAATCTAAAAGCTTGATACCGGGCTCGAGCGCATTACTCTTGTTTGGCTCACTCCAAAATCGGACAGGCTTTAAGGTCGTGCCGCCACTTAGAGGAAGGACATCATCGCCTACATTCTGCTCCAATTCGCCCTGCTGAGAATCCGCTCCTGCGACCGTACACACGGAGTTCGCGTTACTTATCCCCTCCACATCCATGTCGCTTGTCGCAGGCATCGACGGTGAACTTGAAGACTGGCGGTTGGGAGTGAGCCCTGGGACAGATGACGTTGAGGAAGTGGGTGTGCCATATGAAGAACTCGAAATTGTCTGTGGCGGGGAATTGGCTCTGTTTGAAGAGGCTGAACTGCTGGCAGAAGGTTGCGGTGCATTCTCATTACGCCGATTCAGAACTCGGTTGTAAGCTGATGCGGCCGGGAGAGGTGGAAATATAATGTCGGCCGGGAGATTTGGAGTTTGAGACAAGCATGATTGATAATAGGGCTGATGATGTGGGGTAGGCCGGGTAGGGGGGAAAAGGGGAGTATAACTGGAAGTCGGATATTGGCTGGTGACTGGTGCCACTAAGGGAGATGAGGGTTGATCCTTGCGAGGGCGCTTAGATTTGCGAAGATCGGCATCATCAGTATCAGGTCTCTTTCGCACCCGAGACTTTCCCTTGGTCTGCTTATCCTTGACAGCAACTTGTTTCATATAGTCTTTGCACAAATGCTTCCGGAAGTTGCCTCCCTTGAAACACTCTAGATCTTCATCCCATATAGCCCATTGAGTGCGACCAACAGATCGATCTCTTGGGACTTTGCGAAAACACACCGTGGTACTTAAAACGTGACGGATGCTGTTCATCCAGGTCGTCTCCCCACGCTTAAAATACGGATATACGATGGTGATCCAATCATAGATCTCCTGCAAAGTTAAACGATGCTCTGGCGATGATAGGATGGCTTGTCCCACGAGCGCCGCATATGATAAGTCCGGCTTACTTGTCGAGTATGGGCCTGGTGGGAGCGTGTATGGTAGTTTGTCATATTCTTCTTCTTGAGGAGCCGGGCCGATGGGACCCGGAGATGAGACCAAGTTTACGGCGCATGATGGGGAAGAAGGCGGTGAGGAAGGCGGTGGTGATGACGGAGGTAGCGGTGACTTGAACACTTTCAGGTGGGTACGCTTAGATTGAGGTGTCACGGGGAGGGTGGATATTGAGGCTTCCGCATCCTGACTGAAGGATGCATAGCTACCGTAGGCTGAGTAGGGGTAATATTGAAGATGAGGGATGCTTTGCGAATTCAAGGCTGGCAGCATTCTCGCACTGGTAGGTGTCTCAATTCTTTGAGTGGTTTCCTGGACTGTATCAGCCGAGAATAATCCACGCACGAAAAAAGGACATTACCTCTCCCGGACGGCTGACAGAATTTAATTCGGTATGTTCTCTGTAATATTTACTTTTCTGAGGCGTGACAGGCACAACAGATTGCTTCTGAAAAGATGGTCAGGTTCGATTTTGTTTTGACGCGTGGAGAAAGAACATACGGAGGTGGTGATGGGCAGTGTCCCATCCTCATCGTCTGCGAGTAGCGCCCTACCTCCGTCGCGCGATTGCATAAATGAATCCAGACTAACACTGGGTTGGGAAGACGTGTTGCTGGGTGAGGGTGAAGGTGGATTGGGAGCAGTCCTCGCCAGCTCGCGCTCCCTCTCTTTACGACTTCTTCTTTCTTTTTTATTTTGTCTACGTTGGCGCTCGATAACCAGTTCCATTGAATTGTACTGCCTCGCGGGGACGCCGTTGTCAAACACTTCCGACTTAATTGGGGTGATGGGAGGAGTGGAGTCGCGGAAAGAAGTGGAACTGTTTCTGGAGATGGAACGAGCAATGGACGACGATGTGCTGGAAGATCTAAATCTCGAGGGCAAATCTGAGTTGGACCGCGACCTGTGGCGAGCGTCGCAGTCAACAACGCGTGAGGGGGTGGTTTGTTCAGGGTTGAGGAACTGTCGCATCTGGTCACTGCGTTTGCTGAGGTCCTCACGCGTTATGCCAAGAGTGAGGAGGAGCTGGGATATGGGAGAGACCTGGGTGTTAGCCATCGCTCGACACGGCCTGGGAGAGAAATGGGAAGGGAGGGTAGCGCGTCGAGGAGGAGGGAGGGCGAGGGTAGGCAGATGGCAGGGCGGAGAGAGACAAGAACCAAATCAAGGCGACACGTCCGGGTACGGATCAACTCCGACATTCTCACCCAAAGTCTCTCCTTCACCAGACATTTCATACACGTTGGAGACACGAACTAACGTAGGCTACTTTATCGGATCTCCGTCTAGCCTTCACCCACCGCATACCTACGGCGCAAACTCTGCATCCCATATCAGCATCTAAATCGAAAAATAAATTCCACACCCACCATCCTCATCCAGTAGAGTACTCTCTTCTACACAAGCCTCGATGAATTCACAGATAACTAAATGACGTCGTTTTGGCCTATACGAATACGCTTCAGCCGTGACCACCACGCTGTAATCGGCTGCTTACTGAGAAGTGGCTTTAATCAGCTCAATTCTCCGCGCTATGTCTCGCTTGTCCAGTACGACGTGCGTCAGTTTGTCTTCGTGAAGACCACCAATCTTGCCACCATTTGCGATGATGAGTTCAGCTATCTTTTCCAGCCTTTTTCTCCTCTCAGATAATGAGCCACAACGAGTGAATCGGAATTCAGATACCTTCCTGTGATAGCTTCTTCGTCTTTACTCTTCACCTCCATCCCATTCCGACGCGCGTTCATCGGGGAATCGAGGTAGAAATACCTAACAGGGATATAATCGATGCATGAAAAAAGCAATATGAAGGCGACTTACAGGTGCTTGAATATCAGACTTTCATCATAGGCCATTGCCTCATCCGTTTCGCCCATTTTCACATCCTGCACATCCTCGGAATCCGTCATACGTTTCCCGCTCTTCACCAATTCCCAATCATCTTTAACCTCTCCTCCCTCTTCATCCGCTACATCAACGTTATCTGAGTCATTGTCACTCTCCGTTTCGGTTTCAGACTCGGCCCCCCTAGCTGCCGCGCCATCGGAAGCCCTTCCCTCACTAAACCATTCTGCCAAACGAGGGTCCAAATCTTCTAGATCGCGTTCCTTTTGTTCAGATGTCTCCCTTGATTCCACCCGCATTGCTTCAGCATTGTCACTAACCCCGACCAACTCCGTGTCTTCCATGGTCTCCTCTTCTCCGCCCTCATTGTAATCAACTTCATCCTTCCTTTCAGGTGTGGCATGAAAGAAATACCTGTTCAGGATCAGCACATATAACGAACTCAAAATTGGCAGCATGGGGACAAACTTGTGATGAAACGGAGCTATCTCTCCGAGCGCAATCGAATCCTTAATCCACGAGGGTTTGACCACGTCATTTACATTCTTGTCTACCACCAACTTCAAGTCATATGCTAAGCCCACGTCGTAAATCATTTTAGGAGTCGTGAAGGAAATATTACATGAGTATAAAGCTTGTTCATGGAGCATTCAATTATAGGGTACTTACGCATAACAGTCCCACCATAGACAACAAACGTTTCGGGCTTAACGATCTGTGCACACATACCTCCATTGGCATGTATCCTGATTTGGCAAACCAACATCCCGTATCAATCTACTCCCAATAAACAAACTAAAACCACGCACAGTTTCATTAAGTCTCTGCGGTCTTGGTCACCGGACCGTGACTTGGGATCCGACATCACCACTTTAAGAATAATTATAATCAGGCGTCATTTCTGGACTTATTGAACAGTCTACTTACCGAACTTCATTCCGTCAAAGATATCGGATTCGACAGAAACATTCTTGAGATTCGGTCCTTGATACTGAGGGATTATGGTAGCCTAAACAGACCATGAATGATCTTTCCTTTGATACCATACTCGGCCCTTCCCATACCTTCTTACGTTTCTTCGCAGACCTTTTGGGATGAAGCCCACTATGGATAGCGACGTCATTGTACACACACGGTTATGTGAAAGATCGTAGGACCAACGCACGTAATGTCACTCTCCATTTTGCGTTTTCGCTCAGTCTTCATGCCTTCCAGCACAGCTGCCAGCTTTATTTAATATTCGCCTCTCAGAGTGCATTGAAACTCACCTGATGCGGTCATACAGTCCGCGACAGTAAGATCATCACGAATACTCGTTGCTCGAGGAAACCGCATCGTGAAGCCCATGCAATATTGATCTGCCCACATTTGTCAGTATCGCGAAGCGTGTTATAGAAAATCTCCATAGACCTGACGGAACGATCTCCGCTGCCTTAATCTTCACAATGAAAGAGCTATGAGGATTGAAGTCAGTATACTATACTGAGTGCCAATCAGGCTAACACATACTCCTCAGGCTCCAAAAACAGATCTCCTTTGTCCTCATGAGAATGCTTTGCCGTTAGTAGGAATGAAGGTTTTTGCTGTTCATTCCATGCTTTCCACGGTTTGGCACGAATCCAAACATAGTCGGCATACGTCAGTCCGGAACCAATCCTAACAAAAGTACTGTATCTAGAAGCACTTGTTAGCGACTGTGCGGACATACATATTCGTTGGACCAACTTGGGCTCGTCGTCGTCTTCGTCATTTCGACGATCTTCGAAAACAGCACATATAAGAGTGGATACACCTCCACCGCGTTTCCCAGTACCATAGTTTCCAGCTTTATCCAGGTCAAGCCGAAATTCTTGCGAAACAAAATTCACTCACCGACAACGAGCAGGTCGACAGTTTCACCCATGTTGTCCTAGGATTGATCAGGATGAGAAAAGCATTAAAGCTGAATGAATATACCATGTATTCTGGTTTAACCTGAGCATAGGTAAATTATATAATTAAAAATTGCACGAGAACAGCACTAACCTTGATCCAATCCATGATCCTACCATTCAAAGTATATTTCGACAAAGGATGCTTTATGATCAGTCCTTCACCCCTGGCAGCCATGACCTCTTCCATCCGTTCCCTAATGTCCTTAGCCGTAGTTCCCTTGAACTCGGCGACACATTCGATACGTCCCTTCACCTGAGTGATGGAATGCTTAAGATTGCGTTTGCGGAAAGTGAGAGGTTTGTGGATCAGAGACTGGCCATTGAGGTACAGGAGATCAAAAACTTTGACTAGTAGAAAAAGAAACGTAAATCAACCATGGATCTGCGAATAGAAAGAAAACCTTACAGCAGGGCCGTGGGTTAATATCCGCTTGCGTCTTGTCTAGTAGTAATTGATGAAAGAAAGGAATGCCGTCTGAACAACCTACTTGCCTAACGCCGCCGTCTTGAGTGTCCCAAAAGGTAGGTTGCGTTCCGTTACTGGGTCCCAAACGAGCATTTCTCCGTCCAAAATAATGCTATACCAATGATTAAACGCATTCAACAGGTAAAAGTCATCGAGACTGACTCGTCAACGCGACTGTCGAAAGCTTTGTCGATATGAGGGGTCAGGCTACCCATTCCAACATGTTTGCCATAAAGATAAGTGTAATCTTTCCCCTTCCTGATCAAAATCAGTGATAACTACAAATGGAAGAGAATGCCGAACAGTACCTAGAAGAATAGAAGTATTCGTTGCCTCGCTTATGAAGTTGCATCCGCTCTCCATCGAGTTTCTCCTCAATAATAAACTCTGAACCGCCCATCTCTCGAACTGTATCCTCGAGCTTTCGAGTTGGACGTTTGCTTAACATGGGAGCAAACCTATGAAACAATTGTACCATTTTATCCTGAGCCTTTCTAAGTGCTGTCGATTAAAACAGAACAAGTAGACCCACTTCTACGTTCAACCGAAAGGAAGGATCCCATAACTCCCATGCCACTCTCTTAAGATCTGAGCAGGTGTTATAGAGATCCTGAGCGTCTGGGTGGAAAACGGAAAATACAGTGGTTTCTTTCACCGATATTTGCATGTCTATGTAGTGTTGTGTCTTGAAGGTGTCTCTCGAATCTCAGGACTTACTTACCCTTAAGAATGATGCGGATTATCCATCGCTGGTCTTCTGCCGTAGACTTATTGTAGATACGCTGTAAAATCTTTGACTGGACATCTCTGAGAACAAAATAAGAACGCAGCCCTCCAAAAGTATCTACAACATACTGTTTTCCCATGTTTTGTGCAAGCTCATCGAGGATGTGGTTGAGCTCGTCGACAGACAAGGAACTCTCGATCACAGAGGATCGCTTACTGATGACCTCATAAAGCACGGCAGGAAAGTCCCCAGACGATTTCTGCTCGGCATGAAACGTTGTCCCAGTTAAACGAGACTAGGAATGAAATCATACCTCGCGTTCTGTTGGCCTTTTCCAATTCAACATGCGGACGGCATCTGGGTCCCTCATACCCAAGGGGATCAGCTTGATATATGTTTTCGCGAGATTCTTCTCCTTCAAACCGTAAACTGCACGCTCTCGATCCTTCTGAGAGAGTATAAAAGATGATGATAGTGTTCATCTTAGAGAGTCAGGTTTATTGCATGGCATACCTGAGGCAAGAGAAGTCGCAAGACGGGATAGAGATCGTATCCTTTTTCACGTCTCCAGTGCTGGAAGGACCCATGAAAATCCGATGACAGATTCAGGTTAATTGGCGCTCTTAACATACAGTGAACCAAGCGTCGAGCAACTTTCTTCTTCTATCTTGCTTTCTTTCTGTGGACAGCTTCTCAAACAAACCGGCGAGGACAGCAAATGGGGCACTGTCAACATTCTGCGGGGGCGGTAGATATTCTGGTACTTTTGAATCAAGTTGAGGTGGAATTGAAGGCGCCGGTGTTGGCTGCATCTGAGTTCTATTCGGTGGTGGGGGAGTGAAAGGAAAACCGCGACCGCGAGGAGTCAGACATCATGGTCACGTGACCCCTTCGCGTGACGGGTGGTGTTACCGAGAACGCGTTCCCGAGCGGCTAACACTAATTAATCGCAGTTTCCTATCTTCCTATCCTACATCTCTATCCGTTCTCTATTCACTCACCTCTACTATTTGGCCATGAACACTGTCTTCGTACCTCAGCACAAGTCCAATGACCCCAAGATGATCGGCCGTTGGAAAGTCGGAAGGACGATTGGTCGTGGCTGCTCAGGTCGCCCGTGTTCTTGCATTTGTTCTAGTCCTAGCTTGCTTATTATCACAACTGTTAGGCCGCGTTCGAATTGCTCGGCACTCCAAAACGGGCCAACTCGCTGCCATCAAAATTATCTCCAAGTCTTCCCTGACAGCATCCCATGTCTCCCTTAACCGTCTGGCAGAGGAAGTTGAGCGAGAAAGACTTGCTGTCGAACGCGAAATCGTTGTCATGAAACTTATTGATCATCCGAACATCATGCGTCTCTACGATGTATGGGAGACCTCTACCCACCTATACCTCATCCTCGAATACATCCAAGGCGGCGAACTATTCGACCACATTTGCAAATACGGTCCTCTCTCTCTCTCAGAAGCTCTCAAGTATTTCCATCAAATAATTGGTGCTGTTGATTACTTCCATCGGTTCAATGTGGCTCATCGCGATCTCAAGCCTGAAAACATCCTGTTGGACCACAATTGCAATATCAAAATCGCGGACTTTGGTATGGCAGCTTGGCAGATCAATACCTCAGGCGCGACAGATCTTATGAAGACATCTTGTGGAAGTCCCCATTACGCTGCTCCAGAAATTGTAAGGGGAGAACCGTACGTCGGCTCTTCGGCGGACATCTGGTCTTGTGGTGTAATCCTCTACGCTCTGCTCACTGCACAACTTCCCTTTGACGACGACAGTCTTCCAGAGCTTCTCGACAAGGTGACTGCTGGAAAGTTCGTCATACCTTCTTTTGTGGATCCCCTGGCACAGAACTTGATCAGGCGAATGCTGGTAGTCAACGCCAAGAAACGGATCACTATGTCCGAGATCTTTCAACATCCTTTCTACAAGCTGCATCATAGCGATGACACTGCTGCTCATTCGGTTCCAGAGCTTAGTCGCATTGCACATCCTCTTCAGAGCAAGTCTCGTATTGATCCCGATATCTTCGCAAACCTCCGTATCTTATGGCACGGTGCTTCGGACGACGATCTCATCAAGAGTCTTCTCAACGAGGAAAACAACTGGCAGAAAGGGATATACCACCTTTTAGTCAACTATCGAGCCAGGCGATCTGTAGACGATGACAGCGAAGATGAGTCCGAGAGGAAGCCGGTCCGCAAAAGCAAGAAATCTGGCCAGAGTGATGCCAAGAAATCAACCGCAGCTTTTCTGGAAAAACGAAGGACAGGACAGTCAGTGACGCCGTCTGGTTCAAAGGACTCCCAGCCTCCAAGGACTGGACCACCGACCCCACGCAAGGCTCGCGATCATTATCTGATTTCTAACACGAATTCTAATACTGTGGCTGAATTCTCAAGTTTCGATAATCTCCACCATCTGATACTTGATGTCCAGATTCCGCCATCCACCCTTGCAGAAAGCACAAATGGATTTCAGAAGTCGAAGGCCAGCCAACCTTTTAGGGCCAAGAAATTAGACGCACTTCACTCAAAGGTTGCTAGGCAACTGGAAATTGTTGGCCAACCCGGTCTCTCAAAACTTAGTACACAAGCTCAAGCTGGAGACGATGATCGCCAAGACTGTGGGTTCGAACAAAGAAGGTTTGAAAAGAAGTCCGGGCAACTCGTGTTCTCGATAGGGCACAACTCTCGCGATTCGGCCGCCAATGCATTCATGCCATCGATCATCACTACTCGGCCCCTCAGCGTCAGACGCAAGCCTCAAAGAATACCTAATAGTCATCGGTCGGACAAAGAGAACATGGCCGATAAGGAAAACAAGCTGAAGACTGGTGATAGTGGGAACTGCTTCGTCACTTTGTCGGATACTCTCAGTCTGCGAAAGAAGATTGCGCCGGGCCACCAATACGGATATAACGAGCTTGGTTATTGTAGGCATGGTAAAAGCGCTGGCCCTACCGACAGTAAATCGTCAAGCGAGCTCGGAAATCCGGCCGACAGCTACCCCCCTCCTGACCATAATAACATCTCACATCCCAAACGCACCTGGCTCGACGCGATTTTCCGAATCAAATCTTCCTATCCTACTCAGCATACGCTCTATTCTACTTGGGATGTTATAACGACACGAAATGAGTGTAGGCGGTTGCTCATGAACATGAATATACAAGTTCAAGTAGTCTCCGAGTTACAGGAGCTCTGCACCGATCGTGATGAAGGGTCCTCAGCAAGTATTACTCTGAAATGCAAGATGGATGAAATGGAAGACTCGACTGGAATACTGGGCATGATGAAACCGACCAAATTTCGTGTGGAAATGAGGAACATCCCGGCTCCAATCTTCATATCCAAACCTCTCACGGAAGGTGAGTCAGGATCCGATTATGAAGAAGAATATGAAGATGGAGTGGCCGTAGTAATCATACACGAGAAAGGCTCGGGTGAGTCCTTTAGGGAGATCGTGAGGCGACTAAAGAAGGAGTGGACTCTCGAAGGTGGCGAGGTGGGAGTTCTTTAATTTTTGGTAGCTCATCTTACGACGACGGAGTTTGAGGGATGGCGCTTGCGTGTTTAACTAGACCATCTATATATATGACCGATCACAAACAGGGAGAATCGGGCTCCGTCAGGCCCCGTCCCACCGTGAGGGTAGTTCTAGGAATGTATGGGAACCTGTAATTATAGGCATGCAGCACAAGGTGAAACGCATGCCACTACAGCGCTGTGTACCATTTCTGAGAGTCAGCTATGCGCTTATTGGCTATAACACCGCGTGCAAGCTATATGCGTGCATGATAGACTGATTAAATACATATATGGCCCATGGACAGAACAGTCCCTAGATTTTCACCATGGCAATGACATTAGATCTGTACCAGTCTTCCTCGGCGGGAGAACAGGGATCTTGAATGCGATCTGTATATATGGTATCCATTTTCCCCTAGATTGCCCGAGACGAAGGCGATATGCCGGAGACAAGACAGGTGAAGGAATTAGGTAGCTCAAGCCAAGACGCCGACATGACATGACCGCATGGTACAAGATACGCGCTGGCAGAAGAGGGGCTGTATGCCCACCAGAGTGTGTCCGAGACTCCCAGTGAGAGCTACGAGAACCAGAGATGACGAAAAGATGCCAGAGAGGGGGATAAAAATTACATACGACGGGCTGGAGAATGACATATCGCAGCGTGTCAATTGCATTCCGACATCCACGCTCCAGTAAATGTGTCCGTGAGGGGCACCCACCGCGTGGATATACCGAGCGATGTATGTTGGATCACCGCTGCATGCTTGGTTGCATGTGTCTCCATCCCACGTGCTGACAATAACAGCTCCAGCAGCTGCATATAATCAGCCCATACACCCCCACCTTCGTCTTCTCCCCTATCCGCTTGCCTCTCCATGACCGACGTAAAACCAGAACCCGCCACCACAGACGCCTCTACCGGCGGTGTCGCCTCCATTCCCTCTGGCCCCAAGGCCATTATCAAAAACGTTGATATGAGCGAAGAGCTCCAGCAGGAATCCGTTGATATCGCAAACTCTGCTCTCGAAAAGTATTCTATCGAGAAAGATATTGCCGCATTTATCAAGAAGGAGTTTGACCGACGACATGGTGCTACTTGGCACGTCGTTGTCGGCAAAAATTTTGGCAGTTATGTCACTCATGGTCAGTCATACGCGTCTCTTTGGTCGCTCCACGCGTAACCTTGTCCCCTATCGATAGAAACAAAACACTTCATCTACTTCTACATTGGGTCACTCGCGATCCTCATCTGGAAATCATGAACGGCTTAGAGCACGTCGATCAGTTGCGTAGTGAAGGCGTTCCGGTTCAGAGAATTGGTAGATTCGGGTAATCGGGTTTTTTGGGACTATAAATCTCTTTTGAGACGTGTTCACTGCTTGTACGCGTCAAGTCCTGTATATGTCTGTACATCCGTTCAATCCCACGTCGCGTTTTTTTCCTCCACAAATCTAATGTACTTACATCGAAGTGACAGTTCATACAAAAAAACGACTGGAACAGGTATAAAATACATAGGCTGAACTCGAAAAAAATAGGAGTGTCGACATCACCGTGTTTCTGCAACTTCAATAATGACCATTGCTAGACAAACCTCACTGTTTCGTCCAGCATAGATTCCAAAAGTAATAACCCCAATGTCCTCCCTCGTGCTTTCTCCTGTAACTTCTGCAGTTCCCCTCGTTTCAATTCCGTTTAGATCGACATGTAGCTGGGACAAAGGTTGTCCCGAAATGATTTTCACGTTGTATTCGCGAGGCAGTATAACTGGCGTCGATGTTGTTACGCCCTGAACCCTGGCTGCAATTGACACTGGTGGAATCCGAACAAGGAATTTAAACTTTTGACCAGGTGTCACTATCACTCGTTTTTCCGTTGGAGTACCCAAGAGCCCATTGCGTCCTGCGTTCGAGGATTCCAACGACGAAAATGAGGATTGCATATTTGAAATCGCGCCAGGTGAAATGATGGCCCCAGGCTGATTATCTGCTCCAAGCGCCTGGACATACTGAAGGCCCACCCTGAGTTCGTCTCCACTCCCACTTTTTTTTACACCATCCCCATCTCCACCTGACTCTGGTATTCTCACAATCTTTGCTTTCTGGCTCGCGATCCGCTGACCGCCTGCGAATACATTATTGACCGCAGGAAACTCCGCAGTATTTGTACCGTTGTTGGGTGATGGTGAGGGAACTGGAACTCGTGTAGCACTCGTGAATGGCACAAGCCTAGGGCGCAACGTGGCAAGTGCAGGCGATACTGGCGACACATCGGCAATGACTCCTACTAGAGGTGAATCCTGCGAAAAGACAGTGAGGCTTTTGTTACTCCTCGAGCTTGTCCTCGAGCCTGGTCGCAAATGTTGCCCTATTTCACTCTTCAGCTCATGAGTTAGTCCGGGTTTGATCTTCAGACATACCTTCGTCGAAATGGACTTGTGTCTTGCCTTTTGGTTTACCGAAATCTCCCCGTCGTTGGGGAATGGAGTAGTTGGCCGTGGATGACGAAGACGAATGCGACAAATTCGCACTTCCAACGTTATTTGCCCCTTCCAACGGCTTCGTTGTATATGCATCGATCACATGCTCAAAAGGTAAGCTTTCCACCGTAGGAGGTGCCGTCTTCGTCCTCACGAGAATGGGTCTCTCAATAATCTGAGGAGTCAAACCATCTGAACCGAATGGCCTCCGGTTCGGAGAATATTTATCGCTGACGTATCTCACGGTTTGCTTCAGCTTTGCAAAGAATTCCCGCTTGCTTAGAACGCCCGAACTTTGCGCGCTCGATGGTCCGGCCTGATTTCGCCCGCTCCGCTCTGGGACTCTTCGCAAACCCAAGCCTATCCTTTCATCGAGGGAACTAAATTTCGGTGACAACCCAGCCCACTTGCTCCGACGAGTCGGAGTGCCATCAAGCCCATACCACTTCCTATCCTTATCACTCCAAGCATTCCTTCCTTCTTCTCCGGTAAGTGCCGTATCTTCAACTCTAGCCATTTTTCTCACAACAGCCAGGATCCCACCAATCAGACATAGCCCTCCCAGAATCCCAAAGATAATCGCCAAAGCCAAAACAAGTCTCGAGTGCTGATTCCCAGAGAGCCCACCCCATCGTCCCTTGGGAGTTCTGTCCTGACTCCCGGACGCAGTCACGAAGATCGGTAGACTGGCATGCGAAGTTGAGTGTGTGACGCGCGAAAATGCCGTGAATGTAACAAGAATGTGTACAGTGGGGAAATTATCCGGGACAGTACCTTCCAGTGTGGACCCATTAGAGAGCGTGAGGAAGGATTCAACGTCCGTCGGTTCATAGATCATTGACAAATCTAAATCGCCACCCTGATCAAAGGACGAGTTAGAGAAGTATTGCGAGAGGCTGAACGAAATTTTGTCCCCCGGTGCAGCATATATCGTCGGAAAATCACCTTCAGTGAAATAAGAAGGGACGATTGCAATAGAGACATTGGTCCTGATCCCCTGATTGAAAGGAGTACTGATGTCCACTGGTAGTGTCAGACTTTGCCCAGCAAGCTCCGGCTTCGGGTTTCCAGACAAGGTGCGATTCACAGGATTGTACAACAGCCAGCCTTCATAGCCAGAGACATCAATCGTTAGTTTCGAAATGTTTTGCGCGTGAATGGGTTTGTTATCCAAGAATATTCCCGAGAAGTCGGCAGGAGAGTTCAAGTCAATTTTGAAAGGGACTCCAGCAGTAATGTTGACAGTTGACATCGGGGAAGCAGCAGAGAGTTCGTGGCTCGCAACAATGACACAGAAAGGCATGCTGACCGCAGAATATCCCTCTTGTTCAGACGCGTAGAGCCCTAGATGGAAAGTAGCCGGTGTTGGGAGATCCTTTTCCGCGGGTGTAACTCCGTTCAAAGTGAGCTCTCCAGTATTGAATGCCATCCAGTCCGGAAGTGCGCTGCCGTTGACCTGTTTGACTCCATAGTAAAAATCGTCGCTCGAAGGGTCGCCGGGGTCGTGGTCGAATGTATTGTACTCAAAACCTATACTGAAAGACCATTTTGATGGGATTCTAAGACAAGGCTCGCCAGAAGTTGTGAGACTAGATCCGGGAGAAAGATAATACGCTGAAGATATCGAAGGATTTTCAGGCGAAAACTGAGTCGCGATGGATAACCTGGGAAGCGGCAATGGGTTCCTCGAGACACAGAGAGACACTCGAGAGGAAGCGAAAGAGGATGATCCATGAGCAGTAAGCGTGACGTCGTCGCAGCCTTCATCTTGTTCCGAGGGCGTCCCGGCAAACATAAAACTCCACTCGTCAAAAGCCATCCAGCGTGGTAAACCCGATGCCGTGTATTTGAGTTGATCGCCGGGAGAATAAAACGTATCCGAAGAAGGAGACCATGTCCAGTATTTATTGACGCGGGCAAGTGTAGGGAGTTGATTGTTCAAGGGGTTATGCACAATCACCGTTGTTGTTCGAATACCGGGAATCAGACTCAAAAGGGTGGAAAGAGCGACTAGCATAGAAAAGGGTTTGGGCAGATGATGAGTAGGCATCGCCCAGAGGACGACTCGGCCAGCGAGCTATACACAGCGATTTTTGGTTCGCGACTTCAGTGACGTAGAGATGCAAGTCCGTTGAGCAGGGGTCAATACAACAAAACAAGAGATATGCTCCATCGACGATCACACCCTGATCACATCACCCATTCAAATATCAACATACTTCATTACCGGAAAATTTTCACTCTAGCAGAACAATATTCTAATATAAAAGAGAGCCAAGAGACGCTTATAGAAGAATTGAATATCATAGCACAATCCATACAGAAAAAAAAAGACAATGGCACAAATCCCATAAATGACAGTCGCTATCTCAACTACACGTAGACACTCAGGCCAGCAGCTTGCATCTTGGCTGGCTGTTCAGCGTTGAGAAGACGTATGAGATTGAGTAGTTCCGCCCTGATCTCTTCACCGACTTGATCTGGGGCGCTCGGGTCTAGGACAGCCGCAAAGGCCACAAGAAGGCGATCGAGTTCAGCTAAAATTGCTGCAGGATTATTTTGGAAAAGGTAAAAGATCGCGCGGAAGACGGGTCGATTCTCGAGGTAATCGTGTTTCAGAGGAAGAGCCTCGACGAGGACGTGGAGCACTTGCGTAAGAGGAAGCGCTGCAGGATGACGGACAATCATGCGAGCCACTGCACCGGCTGCATTGTCCTTGGCATTGAGACGAGGCGCGGGTGAGTCAACAGTGACCTTGAACAGCGACTCAAGAGCCGCGAGAAGCTGTGGATACTGGGGCGAGAGGTCAACCTCAGAATTCTCAATGAGGAGGCCAGTGGCAAATGCAGCGTTGCTAAGAACTTCTGCATCGGGGTCACTAAGAGCCCTGTAAAATAGCTCAAGGAGAGGCTCAGTTGAAGGAGTGACGGCACCCTTCATCCCATCTATCACTTCGGCGAGACAGCCGATGGCAGAGGAACGGTCACTGAGAGAACGACTCTTTTTCTGTTGTCGTTTCCTATGATCAGTAATGGGGAAATGAACTTGTGGAAGAGACGCACATAATACTTAGCAATCAGAGGGAAGAAGGTACCGAAAGCAGGGCCGAACTCCGCTCCCAACCCGTTTGCAAGAGCAGCGACGAGGTCGCCGGCAGAGGAAATGAGGACAGAATCATATTCAGCTTGATCTTCAGGAGCCTCCTCCTCATCGTCCTGATCAGGATCTTGTTGGCAGAACGCCTTCTGTTCAAGGATCTGAATAGCAATATTGCAAATTTCTTCGAGGTCTGGCAATAGAAATTCAGATCAGGTCCACGCTGAAATAGTGACACTTCTTACGGTCCTCAAAGAATGCGGGGCCAACCTTGTTGATGGTTTCAGCCATGCCAACACAAAGAGCGGAAGCAACGGATCTAAAAGTAAATGCGTCAGGACGTGATTAATTTTCTATCAGGGAGGTGACGATGGTCAGATAAAGTATAATGGATTTTTTCTCATGGAAAATGTATCGAAGTGAGCTGAGTAGGTTTATCATCACAGCACCGATAGAGGTGTTGTTTTGAGAGTAGGCGAGTGAGACTCACTTGTTATCTTCGGATTCGTACATATCTAGGAGGGGTACAACTGCATGATTAATGAGATCCCTCACACTGGAATCAAGGGGAACAGTCTAAAACTTTTGTCAGAGTGATATGTATATCGCAAACAGGCGACGTACGGAGGTCTTCCCCGGCTGCCATTCCACCGGTTTGCTCAAGTCATAGAAAGTGCGGACGATCTCAAGGAGAGAGTCGGTGGCACTTTTTCGGATACCCTCATAGTAGTGGTTCAACAGGTTAGTCAATTCGACAGTGCATGATTCTACGAAAGGCAAGAATTGGATTTGCGTTGCAGCGAAGAGAGTGCCAATAGTGTCTGCAGCAATTTCTTTCTCGACTGCGATTGCACTATTGACATCCATGATCTTATCAAAGTCAATATCTTCAATGTCACCTCCTTTGTCAGGCGAGGTCTCGGTACTGAAAGCTGCTGCCGCCTCAGAGGCTAAGGCTGCTACACATAATCAGGATCGTAAAGGACCATCATGGACTATGACTGGTAGCGTACCGGTATTATCTTCCCCATTCTCGGGTTGCTTGCAGCTGGTAAGCAAGGGAGGAACAACACTGGGCAGATATGGGGCAAATTCTTCCCCGAACACTCTGGCCATCACGCCAAAGAACAAGAAACTACATTCGCGAAGCCTGGCACTGCCAAGGTCGATACCCTGGAAAGCCTGCTTCATCATATCTGGGAAGTAAGGGCGAAACACATCCTTTCCTACAGCCTCAGAGAATGTACCAATGGCATCCATGGTTATTCCGCGAAGCTCTGTCTCTTCTCCTTCGCCAGTCAGGACGAGGAAATGTTGAAGAACGTCCATAGTGGGTTGGAAGTAGGGCAGGAAACGCTCTTTGGAGGCGTGTGCGGCACTGCCGATAGCACCAGTCACAACGGCCTTGACAGCAAGCGGTGCTGTCTTGAGCAACCCAGCAAGACGTTCCATGATCAACTGCAAGTATTGGTCGATAACATCGTGTAGAATCTCAAGAAGAGCATCAAGGGCAGTACAAGCTGAGCGCTGGGTTGCTTCGTGGTTGATAAGGTTCATAATGGCCTATCGACTGTTTGTAAATTGAATCGAGGGAATAACATTGTAATATCACTCACAGGAACTAGAGTGGTGTGTTCAGCAACACATTCGTCCTCAAGCCATTCACACAAGCAGCTGACAGCCACACAAGTGGCCTTTCTAACACTTGCATCAGGGTCTTCCAAACCTCTGCCAATAATGGGCCAAACTTGGCTCATAAGAGGCGTCATGAACTCGCTACAGCCCTCGACGGAAACGCCAAGCGCAAGCATTGCACCACGTCTGTGGGTAGGGTCCGGAGAGCCGAAGTAGCTGAGAATAAGATCGCGTAGAGGAGGGAATACTTGGGAAGGTGGGAGATTAGTAGCTAATCCGTCGATGATACGGAGGGCAGACTGGGACCGCAGGGTGAACATCGGTGCTGATAATGACTATGGTGCACATACCCGAGATGCGGAGTCATCGTCAATGTCTTCGGGCTCATCCTCGGTTGTGACTGGCATGAGTCCCTCAAGGATGGCACGAGCAAGGTTGAGACTCTGGATCTTTGACTTTTTGCTGTAATGCCGTCGGTGCGAATGCTCCCAATGATAGCAGAGTTACGCACTATTGAACAGTCCAATTTAATGCATTAAGAGCCATGATGCGGATCTCATTATCAAATGACTTATTGGCACCACATTGAAGGAGGAACTGCGCGAGCTCCAGTATGTGCTTGCTCAGGATAGGAACTTCCTGGATGCAGATGTAGGGTCAAAGACACAGTCGGGTCGACAAAAGTGACACGAACGAGAATAAGAAGGGTTTCCAAAACGTCAAAAACTTTTCGAGCGCCATCTTCGTTACCATCTTGTACGCATTGGCCGATGACTTGAATCATACTTGGAAGAAGAGCTTGAAATGAGCGCTGTATGGCAGAATAAGCAATTTGAAGCCGTGTCTGCAGCAGCAACGCACGATCTCTTCCTTGTTGTCACCATCAATATAAGAAGCGACGATACCGAGAGACCTGATGAAGGCATTATTAGGATCGTGAGATGTTACTGATAGGGTAGGAAGGCGGACCTAACAGTAGTGATCCGTACGTCTAAACTTTCTGGATCAACCAATAACTGTGCGAAAAGTTTGTAGATGTTATCGGAATACTCTTGAAAGCCGTCGACAATGCTTTCGAGGACAGTGAAAAGGATATACGAGCCGACCTCTCGATGGGCAGCTATCTCTGATGTGCAAGATTGATGGAGGAAGGGGAGGAGATCGGGCCAGGTTCCTTCGGGTATCTCAATCCCGGCTATGGCAGCAATGACGCGCGCTGCAGAATGGCGAACAAGGTTACTGAAAAACTGATGAATATGAAGGGTAGTGAGAACATCATGAAGGCATACTTGGTCTCTATCACGACGAGTTCGGGGAGTTTGGCTTTTATCTCATCGCGCTGTACGCGATCTAGGGAAGACCAGAGAGTGCCACTTTTCTGGCTGATGCGTTTTCGTAGCTCGACGGCTGCAAGCTGTCTTACCTACAAGAGGATCAAAGATATGGCGGCTGGAGAAATTGAGCGTGACCCACCGCCTGTTGAGGGGAGGTTGCAAGGATCGCGGCGAGGGCGGGAATACATGCCGGATTTTTGTAAAAGTCTCGATTCAGTTGCGCCGTTGCCTGGCAAGACAAATGGTGTAGGGTGGATATGAATCATACGTGGGGAGGACGTACGGCTTTTAGCTGGTCGGTGTCATTAGATGTTGACTGCAGGAGGAGATTGTGCAGGAGCTGCATGTCGACGGACTGCAGATGCATCGCGGTGAGCTGGTGGGGGTGACTGGAAGAAAAAAAAGCTTACAGCCATGGCTGGGGAAGGAGTGAGAGATCCAAATTTTTTTGTCGGAGTTGGCCGATTATCTGTTTGGTTATAATAGGCAACTGCAGCATCAGTCGTGCGCGTGGAAACCCGTTGCCATATATGGTAAGCATTTCCATTTCCGTGTTCCGCTAGAGGCCCCCGATGCTAACAGCGATACACAGAACTCTCCCCGCCATCTTCCCGAATGTCGGTGTGCTAGCCACCATGTCCCTCTTTCGGCGCGCACACCGTCTCCCTTTGGCCGCGCGCCGCTATGCATCCACCTCGGCGTATTCCCGGAGCACTCCCTGGCGAACCGGCGCCTATGCCACGCTCTTTGCCCTCTCGGCCGGCACCGTTGCTGTTTACTATCTAGATGCCCGTTCTGCCCTGCATCGCTATGTCCTGACCCCTCTCATGCGGTCCGCACTCGACGCAGAGACCAGCCACAAAATGGCTGTCAAGGTTCTCCGGTCGGGACTTGGTCCCAAGGACCCGGTCACCGACGATCCCAGATTGAGCTTCGAGGTGTGTATTATCCTGCCAGCCCCACAAAGTCTCAACCAGATCCCAGTTATGGGGTGAATCTATGTCAAATCCAATAGGCATTGCCGCAGGTTTCGACAAAGACGGAGAGGCCATTGACGGTAGGATCTTTGTACTCTTGTATAGGCTGGCTCAGCGTCTCACGGTTCTTCTTTTCAGGCCTGTATGACCTGGGATTTAGCTGGGTAGAAATTGGTAGTGTCACGCCCCAGCCACAAGCAAGTTGCTCTTCAATTCACTTTTTGTCGTTCAAATAACGTGGTAAAAAGTCAGGAAACCCACTTCCCCGTGTCTTCCGTCTCTCCGAAGACGATGCAATAATTAATCGTTACGGATTCCCGTCAAAAGGCCACTCTGTTGTCCTGTCTCGGCTTCTGGATCGCATACCGCGCTTTCTTACGCAAGAATCTAGACGCGCCTCTCTCCATGATGGTTCCATGCTAGCTGTCAATCTTGGCAAAAATAAAGAGTCTCCTTTAGATTCCATCGATGACTATATAGCTGGTGTTCGCACCTTTGGACGTCATGTTGATGCTCTAGTAGTCAATGTGTCGAGTCCAAATACTCCCGGTCTTCGGTGAGTTTAATGACTTGCGAAGGAAGTTTAGATCTTACCTGAACGAACAGGGGTTTGCAAAACAAAGACTTGCTGGAGAAGCTGCTGCAAGGTGTTAGCAAGGCTCGCGACGAGCTTGAGCCTTCAATTCTCATTCACAGAAAACCAAAAATCGTTCTTAAAATTGCACCTGACCTTGATGATTCACAGCTTGCGGACATTGCCATTGCCGTCAGGGAAAGCGGGATCGATGGAGTCATCGTAAGTAATACTACCCTCCAGCGACCAGCCAGCCTCAAAAACCGTAAGCGTTACCTCGATGGTTACAAACCGACTCGTCTCATATGTTTTCCCAGCTTCCAAAGTCGAAAGTGGTGGTCTTTCCGGAATTCCTATCAAACCAATTTCTATAAAAGCACTTAGAAAACTGCGTTCGCTTCTGCCCGCCAGCATCCCCATTATAGGCGCCGGTGGCATCTGGACTGGACAAGATGCTCTTGACTTTGCTAAATCCGGAGCTCAGATGGTCCAGATCTATACCAGCTTTGGGTACAACGGAGTTGGTACCAGCAGACGTATCAAGGATGAATTAGTGGAATTGCTAGAAAAGGAAGGAAAGACATGGGATCAGGTTGTGAAGGAGGCCCTAAACATGTCTAATTCAAATGAGCCTGAAAAGAAAGCATCTTCCATGGAACAGCTTGTCTCCGAGGCCCAAGAACTAACAAGTTTCCTTGGCATAGAACAGCAGCAGCAAGGGAAACAGGATGAAGTTTCCGGGGCGGCGGATGAAGCAGTATTGTCAGCTGTTTCTCAGTGACTTAGTCGTTTAGATTTTGTTAAAGAGTGTAGTACTGTATTCAAAACATGATAAAGTGGATGTGACAAATAACTAAACATCTTGCCTCTGTAATTCCCATCCCTCTGCCTGGTTTTATCGCCGCACGTTAATGCATTCTGTACAGGACTCGGCACCATCTCCTCGACACAAGATAGCCCTACCTTTCGCAACTCCAAAATCGCGATTTTTTATGCTGGCCCGGCGATATACTGCAGCGCGGTCCACCACTTGCTCCCAAGTTTTTCCTCCTACCAAGGAGTGCTCCTCAACGCATTTTACGTATGGTGACAAATGTGACTCGGGGTATAGTCCCGTCTTCGATGCGCAGACCGGGGTGGAACTTCAACGACATAGTAATCTCTGGTTCTATGACGGGAGCTTGGTTTGTAGAGCAGAAAATATGTTGTTCCGGGTGCACATGTCGCTGCTGGCGAGGCATTCGGTATGCTTCAACGACATGCTGGCAATCCCTCAGCCAAACGATGAACTGGATGAAACAACGGGATTCGATATATCGAAGGAGAAGGGCTGGAGAGAGTCGGGAAGTGTTGGAAAGGCCAGAATTCCCATTATCGTATTGCATGATACTGCAGAGGATGTCGAGAATTTGTTGAAGGCACTGATAGATGGGCCGTAAGTCCTCTGTCCTTTTCATAATGTATCCTTTTATACTGGAAGTTGTGCAGGAAATTCGGGAATAACGATAGAGATGATTTCCGTGTTGTATCGGGTATTCTTCGACTGGCCACAAAATACTTGTTCGAAGTTTTGAGAAGTACAGCACTAGCTCACCTGAGCACTGCCTGGCCTTCGACACTCAAGGGCTGGGAATTGCGTGAAGATCTCATGCAGACATACGAACTGAATCATCCTCACAAGCCAAGGCTATTCCCTCATCCTTTCGTAAGTTATGTCTATGTTGATTGCATTGAAAGACGCTTTGTCAAACATCTCACAGTTAATAATCAACCTGGCAAGGGAAATTGAGGCGCCCCAGCTATTGCCCGCCGCATTCTATGACATCTCACGTTACTCGTACGCCCAAATCTTCGAACCCGGAGACGATGATCCATTTGGAATATACCCCTCTCAATCCCCAATGGTATCCCCTTCTGACATGCAACGCCTCTGTGTGGGGAAGGAGGCAATACAGCATATGATTACTGTCCTTATACAAACAATGGGAAACAGTTTGCCCAACCGACAACCCCTATTACACTCTGCACACGGTCATAGGAGACCAAACGCTGGCTTATGTGTATCTGCAACCACGTGTAAGAAGGATTTTTCCGAACTTGTAGAACTTGCGACGCAACATTACCTGTTTGATAGGGAGAGAGGCTCTTCCGATCCTTTATATGTTGCAGAAGAATTAGGACAGCTCAAGGGCGCAGAGTTTTCGGAATGCAAAGCCTGCGCTTTATCATTGGAGTGCTGGGCTTCGAAGGAGAGAGAGAAAGTATGGAAGATGATTCCCACTCGGTTTCGGTTGGAGTCAGGCCCTCAAAGCCCTCCTGTTAGCCCAATCGTGGTACAAGCGATGATTTAAGGTTTTGTAGACTTAAGAGTCTTATTTTCTTGGTTTGGTTGTATAACTATGTTGCATAAGTTTCCTCGTAAACTACATATTTTCCGCTATTGTCCACTTTCCGGTGCAGGTTGAGTTTGGCGAGGTTCCGTAGCAAACATGTTGTGTTCCAAGTTTTCACAAGCGCACAGTCCATTCATTGGTCAACGAGTATGACATGCCTCTAATAAGAGTAAAAATACTTGTGGTTATGGGTATGATAAATTACAAACCATGCTTCATGAGATAAAAAATAAAGGATAAAGTGTCGGTTTAGGATATCAACTTGAAGAGAAGAAGAAAGGACAGACTATGGTTCCAGAGGATCTTGAATTGTGAGAATTAAGATAAAAAGAAGAGAAAAAAGACACCCTCCGCGCCACCAACCAGCATAGCACAGACGTACTATGACCTCGACGACAACACTTTCTTCGCTCCCTCCATCGCCTTTCTCGCATTCAACAACACAGCAGGTCTAATAGCTTCTCCAAACGCATCCTCATCGTCCTCCCTCAGTCGCGATGGTAAAGGCGTGGGCGAAACAACTCTGGCGTGAGCATTAGCTCGTTTCCCGACGACATTAGCAGCAGCCATCGCTCTTAAGTAATTCGCCCCACTTGAAGTCGTTGAAAGTCGTTTCTTTACCGCCACAGTAGTAGTACTTCGTACTGGTACCATCGAAGAAGACGAAGGCGCTATTGAAGGTTGCGGAGGAATCTTGCCCAAAAGTCGTCGTCCTTTGTCAATTCGTTTAAGGAATGGACTAGGAAGATTTTCTTCATCAGTAAGATCGTATACTGGTGCTGCTTTCAGTGCAACAAGGGAAGCAGCTGTTGCAACATTCGTCATCATTGGTTGTTGCGGTTGAATGCATGAAGAAGATGTTTGACGTGAAAGGGACTTTGGTTTGATCATTGATTTTGAAGAGGAAGCATTCGATGACGAGCTTTTCGTTGATGCAACAGTAGTAATTGGACCGCTAGACCGTGTTCGTTTAATCGGAGGATATTTCGTCGAACTACATATTGGTGGTTTTGTCAATCTTGTCGAGGGAGGTGGTGCGGCAGCGCCTCCAGATCTTGAGAATCGAGTCGTGGTGGTGGTGGTGGTGGTGGTGGTGGCCAACGATCCGGAACTCGACGCCGAAGATGTCGCTGACCCCTGATCCGATAATTCACCCGCTTTCTCCTTCTCTTTCCATTCCCTCTCCTTCCTCTCAGTAGGACTCGGAGGTGGTGAGTCAGTTTCCGACTCCGTACCACTACCCCTGCTCGTGGTAATAAACCTCCTCTCACCTTTCTTACCATTTCCATTATCAACTTTCACAGTGCTGCTGGAGTTATCGGATTCGAATATCTTGGTAAATCCAAGCCCGACTCTGGGACTTTGAGTAAAGAGACAGGTAAGCTCAGTGGCTGAGGGTGTCGCAAGGGTTTCCCCCGTCGCGGTAAGGATAACACCTTTCATTGCTGAAGGAAGAGTATCTGCATAATTGGGTCTCGTAATGGGTGTCTTTAATGGAAGGAAGGGTTTGTGATGGGTATTCGTTGGTCCTGGTGTCAACTCTGAGCTATTTAGCACGCAATGTTTGATTTTCTGTCGGTATCGTGGTCCTGGGGTTTGTATGATTGGCTCAAGGATGTTTTTGACTTCTTCAAGTGGTGCTTTCTGCATTTTCCCGGCTGTAAGGTACTCGTCAGACGATGGACAGGCTGGTATGAACACGTCAGCTTTACCTTTCTGTGCAGCCTCCCACACTTTCATCTTCTCCTCTACTTGCTCCCTCATTTCTTCAATTCTCTCTTCCTCGCTTTCAAGCTCTTTCTCCCTTTGTGTAATCCATTCGACGCGTTCTTGTACAGCCTTGATGCTGACTTCCACTTCCTGTCTAACCTCTGCTTCACGCGTATTCCAAGCTTGGCAAACCTCCGCTTCCCGTCTCCTCACAGCATCCATGATTTCTTCCTCCCGCTTCGCCATCGCATTCGCGACCTCTTCTTCGCGCTTCTGGATCAATATACGCAACTCCTCCTCTCTGCGGCTCACAGCTTGTTTCACAGCAAGTTCAATTGTCCTTTGTGTATGTGTGATGTGGGTCTGCTGTAATCGTGCAATCTCAGCGTCTTTTTCGGCTAGAACCTGTTTCAATTTTTGTTCGTGGTGCTTGAAAAGCTCTTCGCGGCCGACGAGTTCACGTTCTCTTGCGAGTACGGCGGCACGGTGATTCTTCACTTGCGATAATCTAAAAAACAGAGAACTTAGTCTAAGTTGCCATGAAAGAAGTGATTAGCACATACAATTTATCCGTTTCCGAAACGCGAAACGACAGTTCAAGTCGTTCATGTTGAAGCAGCTGCGCTGCAGATGGTCGCATAGCGGGCTACGATGGCTCTCAATATTGACACAAGGCTGTTATTTATTGTATGAAACGCACATTAAGATTAAGCATGGCCTTGATGACAGCAGACATTGATTGAGAATAACCCCTTGGTAGGGGAGGTATTCGACCATTCCTGCAGGCAAGTCTTGTCAGAACCATACTCGACTTCTTACGAACGAGCTGGAATGAACATACCGGATACACATGCTGAGCTCTGAATGGGTCTTGGCTTCGTGGAAAGGAGGCTTAAGTGCACATAGTTCGTATATCAGACATCCAAGGGACCAAATGTCGGACTTTGTATCGTACGCCTTTTCCTGCATTAGCTCGGGGGACATATAGTACGGTGTCTAAAAGTTGTCACTCAGCAGGCGTGTAGAGGAGCTAAGGAGTGTACATACCCCAACGTAAGTATTCGCGAAATTACTAGGTCCCAGAGCCTTGGACAACCCAAAATCCCCGAGCTTGACAACATTATTCTCGTCCAAAAAAACTGATGAGTTTCATCAACTTGTAAACTAAAATGACAATTAACATAATCACTCACCATTGTCGGGTTTCAAATCCCTGTGCAAAATTTGGACACGCCTCTCCTTCGCGTTGAGGCCAGACCCCGATCCGCTGTTGGCCTCATCACCAGCAAGGGCAGGCGGAGAGTCGCCACTACTACTTCGTCCATGCCCATTTGGGTGATGGCAATGGTGAAGTGCCAATAAGATTTGCATAAAGTAGTTCCATATCGTATCCTCGGGTATCGGTCTGTTCATTTTGGCGGACTGTGTAATCACAGTGGAGAGATCTCCCCCGCCGCAATATTCCATCAGGATATAGAGGATACCAGCGTCACGATCAACGTAACGGTCATGGTATCGCACAATGTGTTCGTGGTGCAAGTCTTTTAGAATATTCCTGTCAGGCTACAATCAGCCTCATTTTTTGTCGGGTACCAAGAATGCGTACACCTCTGCAACAATTTGTTTCCTATCCCGCTCCGTCATCTTCTCAAAATTGAGCTCTTTTCGAGCAAAAATCTGGCGGACGTGGTTATTTACTTGTGAATTGCGCAAGGTAGTCTAGATGCGAACCGTTCCATCGGTTTTCCGGCGCACTTTCCGGATGATACCAAAAGACCCGTTGCCTATTATGTCCAATGGTTCGTACTGCGCTAGAAACGGGGACATATCCGAGAGAAGAGGGGATGCGAGGGTACTCGATGCTGAATCCAAACATCGCGTCCAAGACTCCAAACCGTTATCACGTGACCGTATCATGCTCTATTCAAAACCACATACAAAAGTACAAGTACAGTTAGTGGCACATGGCTGTTACAATACAAAGGACGAAAAGAAATACTATCTAAGTGCGCTCCGAAAAGGCTTGGGCAATGCGTTCACTAGAGTGTTAAAGAATCAATCGCTGTCGTGAGTTTCATTGCTTGCCCTTACATGGTCTTTTTATGCTCTACAATGTCAGAATCCGAAGGGGTGGGCTTACTCGCAGAATTTGGCGCTGTATACTTTCTGAGTATGTTTCCAAAGGGAGAAAGGTGGTGATTACCTTGAACGAACGTCTGAGTAGTTTTCTCAGCAGTGTTCTGTATGTTGTCCATGTCGATAGACAGCGTCCCTTTAACCATAGATATGGTTGCAGGAAAGCCTCGTCGGTCAACCTGTAAAATATTGATCGTTAGAACACCGAACACATGATTAATGATATCACAATGTGGATAAAAAGAATAAGTAACGAGGCCGGAGCCGACAGATCCAAAGAACCAGGGCGGCGAGGACAAGACCGGAATGCAATCAAGTCACCTCAACAACCTTAGTTACTATCCAAGCTGTCCAATTGCCGCAAGTACGATGATCGAGGAGCTTCACAAGCAAACAGGACAAACAGTACAAAAAAAATGACAAATCATAAAGATGAGACATTGGTAATGAAAGAGTAAGGACAACACAATACACATGGCATGAACTGCTGATAGAGTTTGCACTTGCCTTTGGATATACAAATATCGGAGGGGTGAATCGTCGGCTTGAGTATTATACCTCTCGCACCTTTGTTAGTATAGTGAGAGAGCGCTGACGAGATGGTAGCGCTAAAAGTTAGCGAGCCACGCCGGACCCGGGGGCAGATAATATTCTAGACCGACCGCAGTACTCCATCACAGTGTAGTCATCCATGACGGACTCGAATAAGTACTAAGTTGGAGTTAACTACGGATTTAACCGGGGTTGCTGACATAACCTGTGGGCCTCGGTACAAGCAGTTGACCTGAAGTAAGCACCTACATGAATATGATTTACTTGGCCGCTTCGTAACATTCATTGTAGCATATCACTTGACAAACATACTGCACTTTCGTTGCGTACCTTTAAGTCTGAAATTATCAGGATAATGATACCAATGGAAGGCAAGTTCGGCGATATCGGGCTTCGTAACGTAACGGTGGGGTATTTCCGACTTCAAGTTCCGATTTCTTCAGCGGGCGGATCCATCTCAATGGAAGAAAACATAGAGACCGGTGGAAATACATGGAACTGGCATTAGATAATGACATTTCCCACGCAATCAGATCTCTGATGTGATATGTGCACATCGTTCTTATCTTGGTATGCCAAGACCGGATGGACGCAACACTGGCAGTAGGCTCACATTTCGCCTAACCGTTGTAGGACCATAATCCTTCTCCCCAATGTTCAAGCAATTAGTTGAGCAAGCCAGGATCATCTTTTTTCTCTGGATTGTCTCTCTAATGAATGGAGTACAAAAGTAAGCTCATGATACCTAGCAAAACCTAGGCTGTATGATCGTTTGTGTAGAATAATATTATCTATCATATTCTGTGGTCATGCCGACTCACTTTTGACTTCTATCGCTCGCAAATGAATTCGGGTGGATTGCAGGATTCGCGACATATTCGAGGAAAGGATGGAAAAGGGAATAGCACATATAAATGCCTTAACAATACATTAAAGCCATTGCAAAGGATATTAGAATACAAACACTAACTTCACGTTAAACTCATGATCAATGTAAAAGAGTGTTCGTCAAATATGCAAGGAAGCATAATGATTACCAAGTTCGTGTACTGCTTGAAAAAAAGAAGAAAGAAAACGAACAGAATTCGAAAACAGATGAAAAAGCAAAGACGCAAAACACAGCTTAGGCCCCAAAAGACAGAAAAATTCAAACTCCAATCTCAGCCTAAAGGTGTCGTAGGGGAATTCGGCGAGTTCCCCGGATCACTTGCTGGTGCGCTACCGAAAGACGAAACGGAACCTCCCGTGAACATGGCTTTGAGAGTCATATCATTCCTCTTCTGTCTCACTCTCTCCGCTTCTTCAGCACCCCCTGTCAATTTCAACTTCTTTTGCCCTACAAACTCGACCAGCTCGGTCTGCAATTCATCCGATCGTGTCGCCAACTCTTTTTCCCTACTCTTTTTACTTGCTTCAATGGCTTTCAATCTTCGTGCATGGTCGATCGTCGTTGTTCCTCGCATTTGCAACATCACAGTGGTTAATCCATTGTGTCCTTCATCTGGTGGTGGAGGCCGAAAACCTCGACGACCACCTCGAGTAGCGCTATTTGCCCCACGAAGGTTGATAACCTGTTCAACATGTCCATAGACTTCCACAACGGCTTTGTGATCCTCTAACAGGTCGGTCAAGAACTCTTCTTGATGGTTCAAGAATTGTTGTTCTTCGACAATGTTCTGTAATTCCTCTTCCCACGTCTTTTTCCACATCGGCTTAATCGTCTTGATGTGCTCCTTTAGACTCTCTAGCTCCGCTGCAACTTTATCAATCTCATTCTTGACAGACTTGAAATATTGCGTCTTGGGAGTGATTTGTCGCTTAATCACGTCGTCTTTGATATTTTCGACAACGTCTTGTAATTTCTCAACTTCGGTGAGAACGTTCTGGCTTCGCATATCAAGTTTCTGCTTCCCTGAATTGATATATGCTCTCGCGCCACCCACGGAAGAGTTCGCTAACTGTTTGACATTCTGAGTTTGATTGCGAAGTGTCCCAAGAGAATCTTTCGTCTGCTTCATGAATTCCGTGTAAAGCTGCCTCATGACCCCAAGATCCCTCCGCAAATTTTGCACTTCATCAAATTGCGTCCGAAGGTCTGTCACAACGCGGTTTGTATAGTCTGAAATAGAGGAAGCCCCAGTTATTTGAACTTGAAGCGACTGCCCGGTCATTTGCGGAAAGACTTGTTGTGATCCGGAAGACGGTGACATTATCTGATTTGGGTTGTTGAAAGTTTGAGCGACAAAAGGAGAATCTCCGACAAAACGGGAAAGCCTGCGTGCGGCCGTCTGGAACTGTCGGTCCGTAGGGCGCGGAACAGGTGTACTCTCAGCGAATGGCTGAGATGGCATCTGCATAGAGGTTCGATTACTATTTATGATTGCAATCTTCAAATCCTTCATGTATTGATGCAAACCCGATATCTGGGCATCGATATGCTGTCTGATTTGGTCAAGAGCTGGAAAAGGATATGAATTTGATAGAACCGTAAATCTGCGGAGACTTACGTTCAATGTTAAGAGATAGCAAGCACTTCTCCTTCACCTCATCTACATCTTCCAGTTCATACTGCACTCCGCTTGAGGGATCACGGATATAAATGGCAGGAAAGTTCTCCAGCCCCGGATTGTAAGCGAATTTATCAACAAAAAGCATCCGGAGACCGGAAAACGAAAGGCCCGGCTCGACGTGGATTTTTTTGACCTCACGACCCAGTTGTAAAAAGACAGGTATCTTCCTGGTAGGTACGTTGTGTGTCTGCTTACCAACATCCTCGGCCACCGCCTTCGGTTCGGGAGATTGGGAGGGTGTTTTCGGTGATACATGAGCAGGTGGAGTAGCGGGTCGTGAAACCGGACGTGAATGTGTACCTGTCTCTACCTCCACTGCTTCTTCATCATCAACCTCAGTAAGAACTGCCAATTCCCCGGGTGTAAGTGCATTTGAAGCGGCCAAGGAGCGACGATTGGGATGTCCCCGAAGAGATCCAGTCTTCACACCACTGCTCGTGATTTTAGAAATGTTGTAAGTCGAAAATCGCTTCGAGGCACGCCTTTCTAGAACGTCGCTCTTTTTGAGGGCGGCAAGTGAATCAGCTACGGCGGGGACATTTTCTATTGGCGTTGACTCGGATGGTTGGGATGAGGTCTCGCTCGTTTGCTCGGCGGGTGCATCAGGGCTAGCAGGTTCGATGGCAACGGAAACGGGTGGCGTCATAGGTTTGTCGACAAGGGAATATCGTTTGACATGTGCAGGCACAGGTGACTTAACGCGATTTTCGAGAGGAGCGGATTCAGGCTCAGGCGACGATTCCCGTGTTGAGAAAGTAGTCGATGGCAGTCTATTATGTTGCGAGGCGATGGAGTCACCTGCTGTCGCTGGCGGTAGTGGCTGCGTATACGGAGATGGGGAAGTCTGGTTTTGTTCTAGTACCGTAGGTGTGAATCCCCCTACAAACTGTTGCTGATACGGATGTGGTTGGTACTCTTCGTTATTCGTCATCGGTGGTTGCGCAGCTCCTTGGGAATGAGGCTGCGATGCAACATCCTTCCTTCTCGTTGACGCATACACCACGCTTCTTCTAAGGCTATCCCGCTGTAAACCCTCATCTCCGTTTGTACTCCTTGATGATTCAGAACGGTGTCCCATCTCACGCCGATTGCGAGATCGACTTTCGGCCCTCTCCTGTCCTTCTGCTTGGCGGCGATGATCCGTCATGATTTTCCGGTACACGGTCTGTTTCTCTCGAAGACCCTGTAGTAGATTGGTTATGATCATCCGGACATTGGGAAGATAGATATCTAGGTTCTCCGGGTTAGCATCTTCCGAAAGACACTGTTCGAGTACGACTCGTAGGTCATCTGGTACTTTTACTAGCTCTCTGCATACAGAAGAATCGAATCTAAGCGGTTGCAAGGAACATAACTCAGACTCACGTCATATCAATGTTGAAGGACGCAAATGCAGCCACTGCAGTGTTGAAGTCGTTTCCAAACTGCACATACACGTCGCTAACCGCATTCTCATCTATCGTCTGTTCACTCCACTTGGTGAGAGACTCTAGCAGAGCTTTGATTGACACCAATAAACGAGTGACGGCGGACTCCATAGCAGGCTGCAGACGGGTTGGAGGGAACAAAGGAAAATATTGTTGATGAGCACAGAGAGAATAACTCAATAATAGCGACCTCACATGTGCCCGCTCCCGTGCCCTCTCGCGTCCGGAAGCCGAAGAATGAGTGGATGAAATTGAGTGATTATCCCGTCTCGAGAGATGACCCTGAGGGGGGCCAGGTTGTGGCTGCCTTGCTGGTATTGCCGCCGACATAGGTCGAGTCCAAGCGCAGAATGAGATAAGGCGCGAGTGCAGAAGATGATTGATTACCTGGCCCACGGAACATCTCACGCCTAATATGGTCCCCGTGGGAAACCGGCTCTCATGGATGTTGAATAAGTTAGATATTATACATAGAATACAATCTCAGGGATATAAAGGAGCGGCTCCCGGGCCAGCAAGGACCATCTCATCCACAATTTCATCGCGCTCCGTTCGTTTCCATGTTTTGATAGTCTCCCCATAGTCCGAAATCTCGTACACCCTGAACCGGCGATCGAACCTGGACAAGACATCAATTTTTCTGAAAATACCTTCACACTATGAGTAGACATAAACACACCCTTTTGCTCCGTAGCCAGAATAGGAGCTGGAAACAGCTGTCAGCCTGGAACAAAAAAAAATCAACTATACATACCTTCCGCCACCAAAACATAACCACACGCCCTTGACGCGCTGACAGTTCTCGGTGACTAATGAAAATGATTAGTGCTGATCATAAATTGTGTTGTGAACGCTTACTATGGCAGTGTCCATTAGCGATTGCTTTGACCTCGAGAGCTTGGCCATTGGATCGGTGGTCGCTCTCCAAAGCTTTCAGGATACCGTTCTCAAACATGCCTCCATTCTTATTTGCGTTTCCGGACTTCTCCTTGCCACTTATACCTACGTCAAGCGGACGTTTAGATTGTGGATTAATATCAGGTTTGGCATAAGATTCGGGTCTTATCAAAAATGCTCAATCCAGTGGACCCGTCAAATTCGGAAAGACATACAGTGGTATATGGAAAAACATCAACGCGTTGGGTTTGGCAAGACGGCTTTTGGCGGATGTAAGCTGATCTTCTCCCTGCCGAGCTTCAAAAATATGTCCGAAATCTTTTCCTGTGTCTTGTTGGAATGGACGCCTGATCTGTTTTATCGAGCTAGACTCTTGCAAAAACCAGTTGATTTGTGACTAATCGAAATTAGCTTAGCCTACTTGAACATGATAATGCTTTACCTCGCGAATGTAGTCATATTCAGTGGGAATAAAGCCAAACCAGTCAAGTAAGCCTTTCGAATAACTCCCTGAATCCAGGAAGTATAATGTGAGTAGATGGGTCTTTGAGCTAAACAGGGAGAGCTAGGCATTACAAGAGCTTCAATGAAAGTAGGAGGGTGACTTACGCGTCGGCACTAAATATCTTGAGTAAATAGTTACCGACTCCATGCACATCTTTGGGACCACGTTCTACCAAACTATATGGGAGAGCCTTTAAGAGTTGCATTTGAGCCTCCTTGGAGGTTCCATCGTCCTCGTCGTGGTTACCAAACACGGCTGCCCATGGTGTCTTGTGCTGTATGACGGCCTTTGCGAATTTTGCAAGGACGGACATGGCATCCCAGGAAGTACCTTGGCCATTCAGCTGATCACCTGTGAAAACAACGAGGTCGGGTTTCTCAACATCAAGAACGTGAGACAGAAGAGCCGTCGTTTTATCGTCTGCATCATTACAAGGTTGCTCAGTGTCGCGACAGATGCCTCGAGAGACGGAGAAATGCAAGTCTGCAACTTGTAAGACTTTGAAATGGCCTTGCCTGGAGAAATGAAGAGGTTGTGGGCGAGGCGGTTCTGCAGTATATTTTAGGCAAAGATTGGATGCGGTATTTAAGTTGGACTGACTTTTTACTCCTCGGCGGATGGATATGTGTATAGCTTCAGTTTTTCCATTGGCAGGCGTTGTAGGTGGTTCCACATTCTCAAAACCATACCAAGGGTCGCCGTCACCGTAAGTGACGTCTATTTCTGTGATCATATTTGATTTCTCGTCGATGCTCATTTTACCAGCGGTTTTTCCGAGGTGATACCAGAGATACAGCGGTGGGGAACGAAGAATGCCGGCGTGGAGAGATCGATCGGCCTTGTGCCAACCATCGAGGGGATAAGGCTGCTCGTGTTCTGGCAGTAATTGGATATCTGTGATGAGATTAATGTCTTGACGACGAGTGCGCCGATAATAAATGTTCTAGAGAGGCCTTAGTGGCCAAGAACGCGACCAACGTAGGTGATGGAATACTTGCGAGATAGCCCGACATGACGCCAGATTCCATATTCAAGTTTGGTACAACATGGACCCATTTTCCCTTGATCGCATCTTGCTCGCTTGTGGTGGCTGGCTGACAGAAGTCGGCAAGTCCGGGGCTCAGTGCACAATGCGAGACGGCGATCTCTGATACTACGTGACAAAAATTGGGTTTCAATAATATAGGATGCAGCAGTGAAATGACTGACATCCGCTGATATGAGGAAGGAGAGGATTCCAAACGTCGAGAGGAAGAGAAGTATAGTCGACGGTATCGTCCGTGGTGGTTACGTTCCACCAATCGACATCACTGTCGCTGGAGTTGGAGGGGAGAGAGATGTCGGTGCTTTGGGTGGATTCGTCTACGGACTCCCATGACTGCCATCCCATGCGTTGGATGCTTCCAGGGCCGGGGGAGTGCTGGTAGAGGATGAAGATCCAGGAGAGGAGAAAAGAGAATGCGACGATGGTTGTTACTGGCAGACAGACCGAGCGACCGGCGCGGAAGAGACGGTTGCAGTGCAAGGCCATGGCATTGAGTGCACAAGGAGAGTGCCGTCACGTGCTGACCTTGTAAACTGTTACTGACAGTTGTGCTCCTCCTTCCACGAGCCCATGCAGTCTCTCTGCCGCTCCCTCTCGTCTCTCCGCCTCTATTCCACAAAGCCACCGCCGGTGCCCCTCCCAGACGGTGCTCTTGCTGCCAGAACAGCGTCTACTCCTCTCGCCGTTCGCCTCCGTCGCGACAAAAAACTCGGTCCTACCCAGCCTAGCGCAGACGATGCTACAGCCGACGGCCTGACCCCCACCGACAATGCCCGCTACCAACGCCATCTTGCTCTGGACCTTATTCCAAAGAGGCGCGGCGTCCCTCTTTCTCCTGCAGAGTGGATAAATTTGCGCAACCATCGGAGATCACGTCTGCGCGGTGTCAGGAGTAACGGACCAGAGGAACTTCGCGTTGTGGGTCAACCTGTTTATCTTCCCAACATCATATTCCGTCTCGTTCGAAATCACACTCCCCCCGGTGAACCCTACAATCCTTATGAAGCCACCTTCCGTATCCCACACTCCGTCACCAAGACCGATGTTCGCTCCTACCTTCTCGCTATATATGGCGTCAAAACCACATATATTCGCACAGACAACTACTTTGCCCCCGTCCCTAATAGGGGTCGGACCCGCCAGACATATAAATCCTATAAGCGTGCTGTTGTCGGTTTGGTTGACCCATTCTACTACCCACATCGTCTAGAAGATATGCCTGTAGAAAAGCGCGAGGAACGTGAAGAGTGGCTCGAAAGCAAATTCAAGCTGCAGGAGAACAAACAACTACGCAAGCAACAATTGTTGCGTGTCAGTAAGGGAATAGTACTCAAGGCTCCCAACGCCACGAAGCGTTCGCATATCTTGAAGCTTGTTGCAGAGCGGAGGCAGAAGAGGGAGGAACTAGTTTCTCAGATTGCTGGTGAATGGAAGGATATGAGAGAACAGGGAGAGAAGATCGTTTGGCCAGAAAACCCGATAGACAGAGATTCTGCTATACCCGCGGTAACAGAATCTTCTTCGTAATTGCTTCGATTCATCCGTTCTTGAAAATGTTTTGGGCTCATCTGAATGGACTGCGTTGTCTACGTCTATTTGCGGGTGAAACCATCAATTCAAGCACCATCAGCTTGAATGATGCTCAATATACAGCACCCTGCTTTCTATCCTCTCTGTATAGGCAATCATGATCGACTACTATAGGTTCAATAACAGGCTAATTTTTTACAAAGAACGTCTCCCCACTGAGGGCTAGTAGGCTACATAGCATTGATCGGAAGACCGGTCGTTGGTTTTTTCATCTACAATCAAAGTTTTCCAGCGTACTAGTTCTGGCGCAGGGAATTATACGCGCAGAACACTTTTTTTGCGAGTTTGGCCGCCGGGAACAAATATGTATCAGCTCTGTGTAAGAGTAAGTGGTTGATGTATTACGCTTTTCTATGGGAGGGGCATATGTTGTCTGCTGCTCTAGAGTTGTTGGCAGGCGAGCTTGCGTCCCGTGGCCTTTACTTTAGAGCTGACTATGCTTTTTGATTGTTCTACAGACGCTTTCAGGACATATGTTACCATACTAATTTTCGACTGCTTGGTTTAGAAAATGGCCAACAACTTCATGACGATGCGGATATCCCAGCTGCCTCAGAGTATGCGTGCATCACATTCAAGTATCAATAAGAACAGAAGAACAGATACTGCACTCCCAGCCCCGGGCACCGATGAACTTGAACGAACATGCTTTTCTTGCTCTGGTCAGAGTCGAATGATAAGCGGTTACATTCCGAGCATGGAGTGATCTTCCAAACAGGGTATAAGAATTGCACCTTCTGTCAACTGTAGATTTACATTTTCCGATCATACGCCGGCATAGGGTGGCATTCGCATGTAGAGTCTAAGGAAAGACGAATGTAAGGACTCGGGTCACACAGCCAGCTGCCTCCTACATTTCGTTGGATCCAGTCTTTCAACGTCATTCCTTTGTGATCCGATTTTTCAAAACTGAGGAAAGCCATTCATATTGTCTTTCTTGGAGACAGATGCCAAGGACGATGAGGCCCATCCCATTCGCAAATTTGACCCCGCGTGTTCGGATAAATTTCTGGTGAAGTGAATCTAAAAATAGATCCATCTAATAATATTGCCCAGATTTGAATTCGTGAGGACTTCCGTATCCAGAATTGCAAACAATTCATAGAGGTTATTCCGGGTCCTGAATCCTGGACTACGTATGATGGTTGCTTGTGTCTCAAAGGACATATTGATTGGCAATTGAACTATTCGGCGAGATACAGACTTTCATCTGCTATGGACGACATGGATAAAAATCTTCGAAGGGTAGATTTGCGCCGGATGCGCAGAGACATTGCGAGGGATGCGGACGCGAGAAGCTACACGTATGTCCCACGCATGATTCTTGACATACGTACAACATATACACAACAGATTTGCGGACCCCTAGGGAGTGATATGTACCAATCCACCATTTCCGTTACCATCTTGTTATCGGGCAGCGGTGTTCAGCTGTTCAGAACTTGAGTTTTTCACCGGCGCGTCATCGACGCGATACACGTGACCGTGTATGCAACCTGAGCCTATAGCGCTATAAATACGAAGCTGTGGCTGTTATATCCTTTCTTTCTTTTCCCCTTCATGCAGGTATCGCACTGCTCAACCTACGCCTCTACATTATCATCTCCTTCATCATCGCCTGGTTTATGTATAGACTCATCTCCAGCCTCCTCTCCCTCTCTAGAACCAATACACCTCGACTCTTCACTGAACTTCGAAAACTTTGGCAAACTTGCTGACCCATTTGCTGGAAGCTTCAATTCAACAAGGTCACCGCCTCAGTATGAGAAACGTCAAAAAAGACGTGGCACCATTGTCTCTCCGCCGCCAACTCTAAAACGGCCTCGCCGGCATCAGGATATAGGTGGTGACGAGGAGCATCATTTCGATGAGTGCATGCCATTGCCATTATATTTACAACCTTGCCCACGGAGAGAGAAGACCGCACACGAAAAGGAGGTTGAGGAATGGGACAGACTAGAAGAGGACATCTATAGCCTGCAGATGCGGGTTGTTGACATCTCGTGAGTCTTGATATCCCGTGCCACATCCAAGACCGAAGCTAAATAATAGTAGAGACCGAAGGTTTACATTCATACCAGAAAGTATCATCCAAACTATCAACTGTCTCGTCTACATTTCAGCTCCAGATGATCTTACGACGTTAGAAATAACCAAAGTGAAGGCTGGCTGCCGTCCTTTTGCGCGATCACAAACAGCACCCGCAAACCCGGCAGGATATCCCCGAGCCTTTGGGGAACGGACTCGAAGTGTGAATGTCACCTCTATGCATGGAATGAAGAACGGCATACACCTTATCCTTTCCAACAACATGATTACCAAATTACCTCGGAGTATCTGGGATTTAGAGCAGTTGACAGTCCTGAGCTTGCGTGAGTCAAATCTATGTTTTCTTTCTTTTGAACGGCCCATAATGTGGTCGCTTTTTAGGAAGCAATCACCTGACTGTCTTGCCACCGGAAATTTGCCGCCTAAAGAACCTCGAAGATTTGAATATTGCAAACAACCAGTTGCAATTTGTGCCGTCGGAGCTGCTGTTGATGAACTTGCGAGTGCTGAATCTACATCCCAATCCATTTCTGGAGGCACCCAACAACTCGGACGATCGGCCCGTCAGTGAGACAATAACTCTAATTGAAGACCGAGTACTTCCTCTCACTGAGTTATTGTATCGCATCTTGGTGTCGCCTGCGCCTTCGACGCTGTTCTCAAAAGGCCGCACAGACTCTGTGCTTTCGTCGTACCATGACCTGCCCCTCCCACCGACATATCTCATCCCACCTCGGATTGCAGAGACACTGGATGCGTGTCTCCCAGGCTCTGTTTGTCGTAGTGACCTGATGTGCGAAGCGCGAGATGATATTAGCATGGGGACATGTGGGAACCCGAGTCATCAAGAGCGTATTTTTGTGAAGCCAGTTGAGCAGAGGTTATCTTGGGAGAAGGTGATCGCCGGACAGAACGCCGGTGGGATGGTGCCCGTCATGTGGAGAGGATGCGAGCACGGGTGCCTTTATTTCCTGGGGGAAACAAATGATGCTGCGATGGATGAGGATAGCGAGATAGTGCAGCAGATTGAGCTTGGAGGGTTTGCAGAGCTCGACTTTGAGTAGGATGTAATGCGTAATGAGCGAGATTGTACTATATCTATTTTAGCATCACCGCCTGCTGACGTGAGATTCCGTGAGGACCTGCGCAGTCACTTGATGGCCCTCGACTCTCCTCTCGCTTGTTGTCTCGGAGTCCTGGCTGGCTTACCCCGACACACAAAAAATGCAGCAGCAGCAGCAGTCTGCAGCCTCCCACCGCATCTCCCAGCAGTGGACGTCGGCCTCAAAGTGCGGTTATTCATTTCCCAGCCCATGCGCAGATTGCGTCACCGCGTCAGACTGCCTTGAGCCATCGTGCTCAACCTCTGATGAGCTCACATCGCTCTGCACTGACCAATGCATCGTCGTCGCCTGTACAGATCCAGAACACCGTCCTAATACCCTTACCCGCTGCGATCTTGACTACGATAGTAGCACGCCCCTCTGCCTAGACTGTGACGAGATCCAGAATTTTGTAAGTTGGGTGGATGCCATCAGTTGAATTGAATGCATGTCGTTAACCACGTTGCCCAGCTCCAGTGTTGTGATAGTCTGGAAAATTGTTATGTTGAACACCTTCGATCAGCACGCCCTCCACAGCAGGCGCAAGTTCAACGAGGCAGAGACCATGATGACTGGGATGCTACGCTAGCTGCTGCACTCTGCAATTGCGAACATATGTCAGACTTGCGCAGTCTCTATCCATCAACAACGACAACGACATCCTCGCCTCATGACGGTTCTTCTCGAAGTCCTCAGCCCACACTTACGCCAGCTGCTTCTTGTTCTTTAGCCCAGACTTATACATCGATTCCTCAGCCATACTCATCCGTCGTGCCTACGGAGGCGCAACAATTAGGAAATAGCCCCTACACTGAGCCACAGGACCAGCAGCAGCTCACTCATGCAGGGTCATCCACGGCTGCCCCCTTAACGTGCATGTGGGGGAATTGTCAAATGCAGTTTCAATCACTTACTGATCTCGTCGGACACGTCAATCTTGCTCATCTCTGCATTCACTCGGAACACTTGGGTAGTCAGCCAAACTATCTTAGTCCCCCTGCTCAGAACTGTGACAATAAGATGCCTTGCCTTTGGGGTGACTGTACCGAAAACCTCCTTCCACCGTTTTCATCTGGTGGTGCCTCATTGTCCGGATTAGTCAATCATCTATTTCAAGATCATTTGGGCTTGCACCCTTCCCCCTGTGATGGACAGCACGGCAATTTGCAATTTGATCGTATGCTGGCCGAAATGACGACCTCGCAACACTCGGCGCAGAATCGGTTTCAAGCAGCAGAGCAGGTCTCGTACGGGCAGGGGGTCGCAGCTTCCACTAATGTTGGGAATATAAACACGGTGGCTCAGGAAACTGGCGAGGACAACACCCATCTTAGTATTCCGCCGCGGGATGCGAGCAGCTCTACTACATCTTCACCTCGAACCGTGGCATCGACCATTAGTTCTATTATATCCGTTGGAGAAACGCCTAAAAACACCCACGTATGCTTATGGGAAGGATGTATGAAATCGTTTGAAACCTGCAACGATTTGATGACCCATATATCCGCTGCACACGTCGGGAGTGGGAAACCTCGATACGACTGTTTGTGGGCAGGGTGTATGAGGAATGGAGACAAAGGCTTTTCGAGTAAACAAAAGATTTGCCGGCACTTACAGGTATAAACTCCTTCTTTCTAGAGTCGACCATGGCGCTGATATAAACCTTGCTCAGTCACACACGGGCTATAGACCGTTTCAGTGTCCTGATTGCTTACAGAATTTTTCAGAGGCTGCAACTTTGCAGCAACACCGACGAAGACATACTCAAGAAAGTGAGTAATAGTACCCTCTCCTCTTGATTTCGCCAATGAATGCCTTCGAACGATTAGAACCTTATAAATGTGATTTTCCTGGTTGCGGAAAGTCGTTCGCAATCACCGGAGCACTTACTATCCACAAACGAGTACATAACGGGCACAAACCTTTCAAATGCACGTATTGTGGCAGGTGCGTAGACGAATCCCCTCAGGGTCTTGAGTTCTCTAGACTCAATAATTTTTTTAAAAAAACAGAGGCTTCGCGGAATCCTCCAATCTATCCAAACATGTGAGAGTCATTTGATTCTTCGTGTAAAAATAAAGCGCTCATATATGTCCGTTCATAGCTGCGTACTCACACCGGAGAAAGACCATACGTTTGTCCTGAACCTGAATGTAGCAAAGCTTTTGCCCGTCCGGATCAACTCACTCGGCATATGAACGTTCATCGTAATAAAGTATCGGAGACCGCGGTTTGACGAGAATTATCTATTTATTTATGGGTTTCTCTACCTCTTTTTGTATAACTGGTATATATCCGAGCTACTACTTACTTACGTATTCTTGCTTGTAACCGCGGATGTATTAGTAGAGATTGGTGTAGAAAACGCGATCGAGTCGAATTTCTATTGAACTTGTTTTTTTTTTTCCTTCATTTTCGGGGCCGAGACAAAAGATAGAAGGTACTGGTTATCGTACAGTGGGCGGACATTCGGATATGAAGTTGACATGGATATGGACAGTTGACAACTCCGGTCACATCGGATGCCGGCGAGTGGTCATTTCCGTAAAATTTCAGGTACCTGTGCTTGAAGTAATGAGCAAGCGCTCATTGTGCCGAAACCGTTCCTGAGTGATGCACCAATAGTTTATTTTCTTTGTCATCCCAACTTCCTTTCTCTAACCTTATTGTATATTTCGCGGGTTCTAAGTAACGTTACTAGTGCTTGTCAGATGGTTTTTTTTTTCTGAAGAGTTGGGTGGGCATGGTATACTCAGTCATATACTGCGGGCTGCGAAAACGTGGGGGAAGAATTGTAGAAGCGTAAGCGAACTTGTGTGTACACGGATAAGATAACATGGACGATAGCAAAATGCAGTAACTCGTGTTAATTATGCTATGTACGATGGGTATATTTTACATAAATTGCGAAAAAAAAAACTAATTCCAAGAAAACGAAAAACTGGAGTTCTTTCGTGGTTTCAGGAGTCCTTCAATTGAGAAAAGAGGGTAAGGAAGTATTTGTGGACAGAGTGCCGATTCTCAGCGATGGCACCAATAAAACCATCAGGCCGAACAATGACAACGCCACAATTTTTGTTGCCAATATAGGCATCATGAGCATGGCCTCTTCGATCTTCAAGTACAAAATCCGCCAGTGTCGTGGCTTCGTTTGTTACTACCCTTCCTGGACGTATTATAATGACGGAATGGATGAGGCCCGTGGGGTAGGTTTGTAAATGCTTGAGCACAGGTAATGGATCGGCCAAGTCGGAGAAGATGAGGACGGTGTGGTAGGATGATCCAAAGATTCTAAAGAGAGTGAATGAAGTGCTGAAGAGAGATGAGGGTGTACGGTCGATTAATGCAGGCGCATCAGGTGCACGGTCACCAGCGTGAAGATCACCATCAAGGCAACTTCGGCCACCATAGGAATCAATATCATTTTGTTCATAGTCATTCATAAATTCGTCTTCTTCCTCTGTTTCTTGATTCTCTTGAAGAATATTTCGCTCGTCGAAGACGATAGAACTCCATCGGTAGTTGGCACCAAGTTGGAAGAGACTAGAATTTTTGTCCCAGGGTTTTTCTTGCCCTTCTTTGAAGGTCATGCTCAAGACCTTGGTTGTTTGTTTGAGCATTTCTTCGACGACTGGTAAGCGTTCTTCGGTGAATGTGTCTAGGAGGCTCGGGGATGAGAGCCTTTTGAGGACCAAGGCAAGCTTCCAGCCGAGATTGAGAGTGTCTTGGAGACCGGTATTCATCCCTTGACCGCCCGTCGGACTATTGACATGTGCAGAATCTGAGATGAATTAAATTGGGAAGGTGATACCTAAAACTGCTTGCATACCTCCGGCGACGAAAACGCGGTGAACATGAAATTTGTTAACCATTCTAATGTTGGGACTGAAAAGAAGAACAATGTAAGTACAGATGTCCAAGGACAAGCTAGAAAAGACCAACGTATAAGAGGATATCCATGGGCATTCTCTAAACACCAGGTCTGGACGGTTGCCTGTAGCTTCCGTGAGGACTTTACGAAGCAAATCTTGGTTAAAGGCAAGCTCGGCATGGTTAACATTCTTCCCCGCCAAAAGAAAATTAAAGAGTCCCGGTTCCTCGGTCGCTCGGAGGCTGGCCCTGGAGCAAGATGAGTTAGCGTAAGTGATCTCTTGGCAATTTTTTATTACTGACATAAGAGTCGCGGGATCGCCCCACATGTGCCAACGCTAAAGAATACAATTAATCAGCCAAAAAGCGAGGCGGAAAAAGCATGACACCCACGTTGGGCAATAAACCCTCAACTTTCATGTCACCCACGACAAAATTTTCAATTACTCTCGTCTCTCCAAGGAAACTCAGACCGAGTTGTTTCCTCACAATACCTCTGGCCCCGTCTGTGCCGACCATGTATTCATACGAAGAAACTTCTTCAACACCTTGAGCATCTTGTTCCATACCTCTGACCTGCAATGTTGCCTGAACATGATCGTCGAACTGCTCGAATGATGTCAATTCTGTGCCAAGTTCCACTGTACAGCCGTATCCCGCGAGTGCAGTGTGGAGGATATGTTCGACATAATTCTGACCCAACATGACGGGACTTAGCTAGACACAGAAATAAGTACGGGTAGATGAATTGTCAATCATGTCGTACATAGGGAACTCTCGGGTTTGGGATTTGAGGAGGATGCATGTCATATTCTTCGAAGGACTCTGGGTCTTCGGCAACATGATATTTCCGGACGCGAGGTGTAGCAATGGCGCGGTGCATGATTTGGTCAATTATTCGAAGAGTGGTGAAAACTTCCAATGAGCGTGGCTAGGAAAGTGAGAATAAAGAAGCAGAAATGACAAGGAGGGTATGCGCTGACCATTAACCCTGCTCCCCGTTGACCGAGACGTGGAGCGGAATTCTTTTCAATAATGCGGACTGGGATTTCATTTTGGAGCAGAGAGAGGGCTAGTGTCAAACCAGAAGGGCCTGCGCCGACCTGTTGTCCAGAGATGGGTTGATGAGGACGACAATGGGGCGAGAGAAAGACTCACGACGATGACCCGGGGACGTCCTGTAACAGCCATGTGAAGTGAGTGGACAGTTGGAATGGGGTTGGGATTAAGTAGGCTCCGGTACGATACTATAGGGTCTGGACTGCGGTATGGGCATGAAATCGGCCTGGCAACATGTACATATATTAATACTTTGATACAGATTTAATTTTATGCAACGTGCAATTCACGCCGGCGGCGGTAAGCACTTGAGTTTGCGCTTCAAGGTAGGTCTACGACCATGTTGTCTTTTGGGTTCAAGAAGGGGTGTTGTCCGGGTAGGGTGACGACGGACTGTTGAGGTTGCTGGCTGAAAATGCGGATATGTCGTAACTGCTGGACATATTGGAGATCTGTTTGGTCCCATTGGCGAAAGAGAGCGACATTCACAGGATTTGTCAGATCAGGCACCTCTGGAAGGAGATCTGTCAGGCACGATGAGGCAGGCACTGAGAGGACACAAGACACACCCATGCCGGTGCGATAAGTCTCGGACTCGACGGCTTTGATGTCCTCGAGATTTGTCACTTTGATGCTCTTTGGCCGGCCCTTTTTCCGGGCGGCGGACTCGAGCTCGAGCTCTTGATCGTGGCGGGCGAGCCAGACGTTGCGGATAAGGGCATGGAGGTCGTCGAGGGAGAGGGCGGGGTCGAGAGGGGGCAGAGAATGGAAGAAGAAACCGTAAAAGTCGACTAGGGCGTGCGGATGTGAGCCTGACTGGGCGTAAAAAAAAATAAAAAAAAAAAGGATGTGCTTACGGCGAGAAGTTTGTTTCTGGGTGCGTTTCGAAGAGAGAGCGTGGAGTTTTGTGGCGCGGAGGGATTTTCTGGCGAGCTGGTTGGCCTTGCGCGAGTTGGGATGGAAGATTTTCTCTTTCTTCATGGTCGTGGTGGGAACTTGCAACTTGCAATAATGTCCACCCACAACAACGCCCAGCAGACTCTCGACAGTCAGTTGCTTGATTGCTTTGCTTTGTTTTATTTCATGTTATTTTCCGTCTGACTGACCCCGCTGCAGTCCTGCACCACATCTCCCAGCTCCTCAACACACAGCTCGACAAAGAGACCCTTGCAACGTGCATAGGCATGATCGAGACCGGCGTGAATCCTGAGGCCCTCGCTGTCTGTTCTCTTCTTTTCTGCCCATTCACCGTGCTGATCGGCTCTTGCAGGCCGTCATCCTCGAGCTCCGCCGCGAAAATGCAGCGCTCACCAAGCAGCCAAGCCGCACTCGCTAATTTACTTAGAATACATGATCTAGTGTAGCAATACATGATGCTTGATGTGTCCAAATACCACTCTTCTTCCCCACCACCACCACCGCCTTTCCCTCCTCCGCCCACTCCTCTCCTCCCCACTCTCGTCGTCGTCGTCGCTGACGGTCTCCCGTTTCATTCAGCCGCATCCCCCCCATGTCCTCCCGAACCCTTCAGCCTTCAGAATATGAGATACAGCGTGAAGTAGAGGCCCTCCGCGACATCAGACGTCGCTCCACCACTCCCGGCGCCCTCACAATCGACCCCGACCTCCCCATCCAGGCTCCAATACCCTCTTCAACCTCCAGAGCTTGGCCAGCCGGATCTCCGACTTCCCCCCGCAGGTCTCCCAGCAGTTCCTCCGGCAGCTCCTTTACCAGGTCCTCCTCCGATCGCAGCAGTCATGGCGCTAGCAGCACCGAATCCGTCGGCGGCGATGCATCGTCCACCAGTGCGACGGACGATCCCTTCCACCTCTTCTGGGTCCCTGCAAGCGTTCACCCAGAGATCGCTCCTGCTGAATTTCGTGCCTTTCTCAAAGAACATGCACGCACCGTTCCCCCATCCGAAGGTGGCGACCTTACTCGAGTGCCCTCTGCTGCTTCCTCTTCTTCGGCTCTCGGACGCAAACGGTCTATGCTTCGAAGGCAATACCAGCCTCATGAAAATGATGGTGTTGAACAAGAAACCGTAGTTCCCCTCAGGCGCAACCGCACCTACCTTCATAACCCAGTTCCCCAAATTACCTTCACTGATCTACAACGACTCGAGCAGCTTGCCGAAGAGGCCTCCGAGAGTGATGATCCCTCGAAACTCAGGACCCTTCTCAGGAGAAGCCTCAGTCTAAACCTCCCACCTTCAGGTTCGTTCTATTTGATAAAGAGCTATCGTGTGCTCATTTCCTCTATCCTGTAGCCGTCGACAGGATGGGCAGCCCACCTGAGATGGGCGACGAAGCCGATGCACCCATCATCGTTCCCCCGCCTGGCAACATCCTTCGTCGCGCCGCTCGCACTAAAATCAGAAAACCTGGGCTTCCCGGAGACGGAAATGGCCACCGATTTGGGAGCTCGAAAAGAGGATTAAGGGCAGCGACTCTTCCACCTGCTGCGGATCAGCGTACTTCCAGCGACTTCTCTTCGAGCGATCATGGAGACACTTCCGTCGAAACGGAATCCACTCCCCAGCGTCGCCAGACATTTTCCGACGAGGGGTTAACTAATCAGAGGCCCGACTCGTTCAGTGACGAAGCGTTGATATTCGATGCTTACGCCCGAGATGAGGAAGACGAACAGCCTATCCATACTCCTACCATGGTAGCGTCGCCACCGCTGCAATCACCATCACCCCCATCATCACCTCCCCGCGATCCGCAATCACCTCGACAAACGCCCGAAGCACCTCAGTTAGCCTTGCCTGAGATACAGACTCAACTTCTTGACGATTTTGGTCCAGTCCTTCAGCAGCCTCTGATAGAAGAAGGAGAGAATGAACGTCGACCTTCTCCGTCTTCCCGGACACCTTCGCCACCTGCAGCTGTAGATGGCTACCCCCAGATCGACTTAGAGGTGGCTCCTCCCCACCCTTTACCCGTCCAACGTTCACCGCAACCACCCTCTCCGTCGATAGCCCAACAGGTGGCACCACAGGTTTCTCCTGCCCAGCCTGAACATTCGACTCAACCACACCAAACACAAGCCCATCCATCCCGTCAATCCACTCCGTCTCGGAGGGAAAAGGACAAAAAGGGTTTGTTCGGAATCTGGGGCGGCGACAAATCTAGTAAAAAGTTCAAACAGGACAAGGACAAGGAAAACAGAGAACGACCAGAAAAAGAAAAAGAATCCGGCTTTTTTGGCGCTTTGTTTGGAGGGTCCAAGAAGAAGCAAGACTCCGATATTACGCCATCCATGGTCGGAGGAACCGCTGGACGAGAGGCAGCCCAGGCACTTCTCGGAGCTTCTAAGTCGTCGAAGAATTATGTCCCTCCTCCATCTCCTGGATTAGTTCAAGGGGCAAATCCTTATGCGCGTTATCCTATACACGTGGAACGGGCCATTTATAGGTTGAGCCATATCAAACTCGCGAACCCCCGCCGACCGTTATATGAACAAGTTCTGATCAGTAATTTGATGTTCTGGTACCTGGGTGTCATCAATAAACCTCAGAACCCTTCAACCTCAGCGCAAGATCAACCCAATGGTGTGGCGGCGACAGCGGGCTCAGATGAGGCAGTTCACACTAATGCGCAGGATACCGACGCCGATCGGGAGTTGCAGGAAAAGGAACGATTGGAACAAGAGCAAAGGGAGAGGCTGGAAAAGGAGGCGCTGGAAAGGCTAGAAAGGGAAAAAGAGCTAGAGATGAAGAAAAAAGAGTCTGGCAAGCGGGGTTCACTAACAAAAACGCCTACCGGCAGTGTGGGTGGGCGACGAGCAGAGATGCCAGTCAGAGGGCCACAGTACGAAATGCAACATCGTGTCATGGAACAGGAATATGGGAATTACAATATGCCGTCAAACCAACAAATGGGACGGGGACCTGCTTCAACTAACGGGGCTGCTGGTCATTCGTACCATCGACAGCAACCCCAGCAATATCTGAATTCATCACCCAAACTTGTATCGTCGCAGCCAGCCCATGGTGCCGAGCAGCCGTTTTACGACGGCAAGCAGAAGACGCTACCCCTGGGAGCGATGGCGCCGACAGATCAGTGGGCACCACCAAATAACGTCCAGCGGCAACGGAGCCCTTCTCCAAAAAGGTCGCGAACACCTCCTGCTAATTTTGCTCCAATGCAGCAAAAACAGAGTCCATCGTTACCTCAAGATGGATTTGGCGGAGTGGGAGGTCGACCTGGGCGTTCGCTATCGGCCACTGCTATACCGGCTCACCAGGTAAACGGCGCGAAAGCACGGAAAGGGTCAAGTGTGCATGCCGTCATCCCAAGTTCACAGCCGCATACGAGACGACCAAAGTCAAGCGAAGCCGGTAGTGGAGAAGAGGAGGATATGCCGCTTGCAACTCTTTGGCAGCAACAACGAAGGGTCGTTTAATATATTGAGAAGTAATGGACTGCGATCGAAGTTGTAGTAGCTGGGACTTTTATAGTCGTTGTCCAAGGAGCACCTCTTTCCTTCTCCCTCATTTTTATTTAGACGCTGCGCCCTTAATTCGGAAACAGAAACACTTATAGTTGGGCAAATAACATGCTTAATATCTCCCTCTAATGACGCTGGTTTCTTTATTCCCTTTTGCCAAATTCTCTTTTCCTCTGCTTTTTCCTTTCTTTTGTTTTTCAGGTTCTCCCGTTTTCTGAGACTGTTGTCTTTCTGATTGAGAATTGTTTGGTGGTGCCCTATATAATTTACACCCCCACCATCTGCTCTTGACGATGGCTATTGAAGGCGCGTTTTGAATGGCTCGCCCACCTTGGACTGACACAATGCTAATGCGGGAGCTTACCAATAGATATTGCATTTTATCTTCTCGAGGTTTTTTGGGCAGTTAACTCAGTCGATGGGAAAGTGACCCCTACGTACAGGGTGGAAGTGTGCTGTAATACTAAATGTATGTGAGGGACATCAGTTGATGAAGAATCCCTACCTCGATGCTTTTTGCTTCGAAGGTAGCCAAAGTAAATCGATAAAACTACAGAAGTCATATATAGTATAGGACAATGCAACAGAATGATGAAAAGTATAGTATACTTGTTTCCGGTCGAAGAGAAGCAACTGGTGTCATATTGGAGGAAACCTTGAGCCGGAAGATAAGTGATCTTCAATGTCAACGAAAATTGTTCCCGTAGCTCTAAAACTTTAATGAGTAGATACTTCGGTGGTCGTTAGTACTCGGATCGGTTGGAAGGAGACGACCAGCGAACTGCGGTACAGCACGTGGTCATCAGATTCAGAGTAAATCATAATGGATGTGCGATGGTATTTGTTTGTTCATTCGACCACAACTACATATATTGTACGGTATGTGGATTCAATCTTACAAGGGGATCCATTTTAACTAATACTTATCAGGCTCAGTGATGATTCTCCTGGAAGTAAGCCTGAGGTTGACGCCCCTAATTTGCCTCACTTGGTTGGCTCACTGGGTGTAATTTGCTTGCAGCCTCATAACACGATCATTCAAACCACCCTCTTAGACAAGATCGCAAAGTATGTCCTCATGGCGCGAATATTCTTGTTCAGTTACTTCACGATGTATGTCTAGGCCCTCGACCCTCGACGTCCAGTTTGTTGATTTCGATGGCGTACGCTTCCATTTGACATCGGGAGATAAGAAGACTATGATACTACTGTCTATGAACATCCGATGCTGGGACGAACTTGCCAGATACGGTGCTGTGAATGTGTTGAAACGAGAATACGGGGCGTTGGTGTTAGACCAGCCTGAAAATGAGTATAATGTCAGTTTGATGATCGACTTGGAACAGGTCCCACAGGATCCTGGTGAGTTTAGACTCGATTAGATTGTTTTTGGGAGCTAATAATGGCCTATTCAGAGTCGCGGGATGTATTTGTAATGTCGATGGCGATGTTAAAGAGAAATGCATTATCTGCACCTTTTGAACGTGCATTCCAGGAACAAAAGGAGTTGGAGATGTCTGGAGGACAGGCGGAACTGATGCAAATCCATTATCGGGATGAAGAAGCTATCTACGTCCAAGCTTCGCCCGACCGAGTTACCGTTATTTTCTCTACCATTTTCAGAGAGGAGACCGACCGTATCTTTGGCAAAGTATTTTTGCAGGTGAATATGATATCGCTTCCCTATCATGCGTAGCACTCAATTTCTGATATCGAATCTGGATAGGAATTCGTTGATGCTCGTAGGCAACCATCGATTCAGAACGCGCCTCAGGTTCTCTACACGAATCGCGATCCTCCTCTTGAAATTCGTCATATCGCAGGACTGAGAAGTACTGAAGATACAGGCTATGTCACCTTTGTACTCTTTCCTCGGCATTTCTCGAAACCCGATGTGGCGGCTGCGACGATATCGCACATCCAGTTGTTCCGTGATTATTTGCATTATCACATCAAGTGTTCCAAGGCGTACATGCACTCTCGCATGCGGGCTCGAGTAGCAGAATTCCAGAAAGTATTGAATCGTGCCAAGGCAGAAGTGGCCACGGGTGAAAAGAAGACGGTTAGGTGAGTGTTCAGATTTATCTATGGCGTCCAAATGTACGGTGTCTGATTGATATTCGGTCTAGTGGGCGGACGATGGTCCATCGGTAAACAGGCAGGGTGTATTACTTCGACTCCCGGGTATTCGGGGATATCAATTCAAATTTTGTTCGAGTAGTATGTAACAAATAGAACCAAACACTGTCAAAAAGTTTAATTTCGGTGTGAACTCGACGTGCAATTTGTGCAACTTTTCCTTGTTACTGTAGGACCTCCATACTTACCCATCCATCTTAATGGTTCGCGTATTGTAAACTCTTCCAATGTTGAAACTGAACTCGGTTTATAGGCTGCCCAAGCAACTTTCAGGTCCATCAAATCCGTTATCCCTCTCCTTGACCGCGTCCTCGTCCAACGTTTCAAACCCGATACAGTGCGCTTTTATGTCTTTGCTGTTCACTCATTGCCAGTTGTCTCACGCGACTACGTTCATTAGAAAACTGCTTCTGGTATCTTCCTTCCCAGCTCTGTCACCAACAACCCCCTACCTGAGGCTACCGTTATTGCTGTTGGTCCGGGCGCTCCTGACAAGAATGGCAAATTAGTCCCAACGAGCGTACAATCCGGTGACCGTGTGCTTCTTCCTGGGTGGGGAGGGAATCCCATCAAAGTTGGCGAAGAGGCGCGTCTTTTTTTATATTTGTTTCGACAGTGGCATGTATCTTGACGCTGGTGACTAGGAATATTTCCTCTTCAAAGACTCTGAAATCTTGGCCAAGATCAAAGAGTAAATTGCACGGCTTGTATTGGTAGAGGCGAGGAGGGGACACTTTCTTCGGGCCGGTATTGTCTGCTCCTCCGTGAAAGTCGGCTTAGATCCCACTGCATCATGTTACACGCGTCTGTTACATTTCCAAAATCTAGCATACATCTCCACTCAGCAATATAACTATATCCTTGACTTTAGTACTGTCTGGGGCAATATCATGGATGAACATGGGGGGGGGGCTGAGGTAATCCATCATCATCACTGATTTTTGGGGACCCCAGTGGAGGAAGCGGCTAAGGTCAAGAACAAACCTTCTTCCTCTCTTCCTTCTACTTCCATTCCCCCTCCCACCGCAGCTTCACACCAGCTGTATCTAATGTCTCTATATGACCATTCCAGAGTGCAACACTTCATTGGTAAACAGCCTATAGTACCTCCACCTCCCATTCTCCAATTCATATTTTTTTTCCAGGTGGTAACTCTCTCGACAAGGCTCCGCCCGGTAGTGTCAAAAATTTCGTTCAGTCGCACGGTGGTCACACTGTAATCACAAAAGTACGCGTATCCCCAATATCTATCTCTCCATCGGTTTGCTCATTTATATCCTGCGGTTCCATAGGTCCTCATCGCTAATAATGGTGCGTCGGTGCAACTCTGCCCATCCACTCAGATACTAATCCTTGGCTTAGGAATTGCTGCTGTAAAAGAGATTCGCTCAATTCGGCAATGGAGTTACGAAACTTTTGGTGGCGACCGCGAGATCGAGTTTACGGTGATGGCCACTCCCGAAGATCTCAAAGTCAATGCTGAATATATCCGCATGGCCGATCGCTATATTGAAGTGCCAGGTGGATCGAATAACAACAATTATGCAAACGTCGATCTCATCGTTGATGTCGCCGAGCGTGCTGGTGTTCATGCTGTTTGGGCCGGCTGGGGCCATGCCTCCGAAAACCCGAAACTACCAGAGTCTCTTGCTGCGAGCAAACACAAGATCATTTTCATAGGTCCCCCAGGGACTGCTATGCGCAGCTTAGGTGACAAAATTTCAAGCACCATCGTTGCACAGAGCGCGGATGTTCCTACTATGTCCTGGTCCGGTACGGGGATTACAGAAACTGTTCTAACTGAGGCTGGCTACGTGACTGTTCCGGACAGCGCGTATGCTCGAGCTTGCGTGGAAACTGTTGAGGATGGCTTGAAACGTGCGGAACAAATTGGATGGCCAGTCATGATCAAGGCCAGTGAAGGTGGAGGAGGAAAGGGTATTCGTAAAGTCGAACGCCCAGATCAATTCAAAAATGCTTTCCATGCTGTTGAAGGAGAGATCCCAGGTGCGCTTCCGGGCCACCGAGACCAGTTGTATTGTCCTAACCCATGGTAGGGTCGCCCATTTTCATTATGAAGCTCGCAGGACAGGCTCGTCACTTGGAAGTTCAGCTCCTGGCAGATCAGTATGGAGATGCGATTTCCCTTTTTGGTCGCGACTGTTCTGTTCAACGTCGCCACCAGAAGATCATAGAAGAGGCTCCTGTGACTATCGCAAACGAAGATACATTTGAACGCATGGAGCAGGCTGCTGTTCGTCTCTCAAAGCTTGTTGGTTATGTCAGTGCCGGTACCGTGGAATGTATGTTTTTTACTTGCGTTATTTCCCGATGTATTCGTCTCATTTCACTGCGTCGCAGATCTCTATAGCCACGAGGATGACTACTTTTACTTCCTTGAGCTTAACCCCCGCCTTCAAGTCGAGCACCCCACTACAGAAATGGTAACGGGTGTCAATCTTCCCGCTGCTCAACTACAGATTGCTATGGGTATACCCCTTCACCGGATCCGGCATATTCGAACCTTTTATGGTGTCGCTCCAACAGGATCCTCCGAAATCGACTTTGATATGACAAAGCCCGAATCGAATCAGTTGCAACGCAAACCTAAACCCAAGGGACATGTTGTCGCGGTTCGTATCACAGCCGAAAACCCTGATGCCGGGTTCAAGCCGTCTTCGGGCACCCTTCAAGAACTCAACTTTCGCTCGAGCACGAATGTTTGGGGCTACTTCTCTGTTGGTACCGCTGGTGGCCTTCACGAGTTCGCTGACTCCCAATTTGGTCACATCTTTGCTTACGGCGAAGATCGAAGTGAATCTCGAAAGAATATGATTATTGCATTGGGAGAGCTTAGCATTCGTGGTGACTTTCGCACCACTGTTGAGTATCTCATCAAACTCCTCCAGTTGGAGGCATTCAAAGATAATAAATTCACTACGGGCTGGCTCGATTCGCTTATCAGCAACAAACTCACCGCCGATCGTCCCGACTTTACCCTTGCCGTAGTCTGTGGGGCAGTTACCAAAGCTCATATCGCGTCCGAAGCATGCTGGTCTGAGTACAAGCGGATCCTTGACAAAGGTCAAGTCCCTGCTCGCGACGTCTTGAAGACTGTATTCGGCGTCGATTTCATATATGAAAATGTTCGCTATTCCTTCACTTGCGCTCGCTCTTCAGTCACCACTTGGACTCTTTATCTCAACGGCGGGCGTACCATGGTCGGTGCTCGTCCTCTGGCCGATGGTGGTCTCCTAGTTCTCTTGGATGGCCGCAGCCACACTATCTACTGGCGCGAAGAGGTCGGCGCCCTTCGTTTGATGATCGATTCCAAGACCTGCCTCATTGAGCAGGAGAATGATCCTACTCAACTTCGAAGTCCGAGTCCCGGTAAATTGGTCCGGTACTTTGTCGACAGTGGGGATCATATTAATGCTGGTGAACAATATGCTGAAATCGAGGTTCGTAATTTCCTCTAGTATGTTAAAATGGAATTACTTACCTTCTTCCAGGTCATGAAGATGTATATGCCCCTCGTCGCATCCGAAGATGGTATTGTACAGCTAATCAAACAACCTGGAGTCAGTCTTGAGCCTGGGGACATCCTCGGTATCCTGACTCTCGATGACCCAGCTCGGGTGAATCATGCCAAGCCGTTTGATGGGCTCCTCCCTCCTCTAGGCACTCCAGGACTCATCGGAAATAAACCGCACCAACGTCTCAGTTACGCTTTGGGCGTCCTAAATGATATACTGGATGGTTTCGATAATCAGTCTATTATGGCTGGTACTTTCAAGGACCTTGTCGCTGTCCTTCATGAACCCGCACTTCCCTATGACGAAACCAACTCAGTGCTTTCCTCGCTCTCTGGTCGCATTTCACACAAGCTGGAGGAAAGCATTCGTTCTGCTATGGATGCTGCAAAGGCGAAGGGAGATGGTCGCGAGTTCCCTGCTGGACGCATCAAGAAGGCCCTCGAGCACCACATAAATGATGAAGTTCCTGCGGCTGATAAGTCAAAAGTGCGCATGCAACTATCCGTTCTGTTCGAGATTGCAGAGCGTCATCTTGGTGGTGCCAAGGGCCATGAAATCGCAGTTTTGGCTAATCTCCTTGGACGGTATGAGGCCACTGAAAAATTGTTCGGCGGGAGCATCGAAGCTCGCGTTCTTGCCCTTCGCGAACAATACAAGGATGACCTGGACAAGGCCATAGGTTTTGTCTTGAGCCACATCAAGGCCCAAAGCAAGGTCAAATTAGTTCTCACTATTCTTGACTATATAAAATCCTCCGGAATCAGCGTTTCGAACCCAGAGAGTCGACTCTACAAGGTTTTGCAGGATCTTGCTGCCCTAGAAGCCAAGTAGGTGATTCTCTTTTGCAATATGCTATAATCTTACCAGCTATCACAGGTCCTCGACCGCCGTTTGTCTCAAGGCTCGAGAAGTTCTTATACTTGGTCAGATGCCTTCACATGAGGAGCGCCGCATTCAAATGGAGACTGTTCTCAAGAATTCTGTTTCAAATAACTACTACGGTGAAGCGGGTCAATCTGGTTCCAGGTCGCCTTCTGCGGATGTTCTCAAGGAGTTGAGCGACTCCCGTTATACCGTCTTTGACGTTCTTCCTAGTTTCTTCAGTCACTCGGATCCCTTGGTCACCCTTGGTGAGCCTTTTGTTTCCAATCGGCATATTCGAGTCTAATCTTTTCCTCTAGCGGCCTTTGAGGTTTACGTGCGCCGCGCTTATAGGGCATATAGTCTCCTATCCATCGATTACGAGGAAGGAGACACTTTAGATGATGGAGAAGTTCCCAATATCTTAACGTGGCGCTTCAACCTTGGTCAATCTCATTCACCCCCTTCAACGCCCCGTTTTGGCCCTAGGTGATTGCTTTATTCTTTCAGTCTCCAACCTCTTTAAACTAAAGTTTTTGCTCAAGTTCAAGTCACGCTAGGCAAGGATCCGTCAGCGATCTGACTTATATGATCAGTCGCCATCAATCACAGCCTGTCCGCGTTGGCGCCATTGCCTCTTTTCCTAACCTGAAAGCGCTTGTTAAAGGCTTCCCGAAAGTCATGGCGACACTTCCGGTCTTCGACTATGAGGATTTTAAGGAACGATATGGATCGGACGTGCAGCCACCCAACGTCCTGAACATCGCTTTGCGTGTTTTCCGTGAAGAAGATGACCTTCCTGAGGACGACTGGGTCGAGACACTAATCAAGTTTGCCAATGATCATACCGAGACGCTCAAGCATAAGGGTGTTCGCCGTGCCACATTCCTTATTTGCCGACCAACTCTCTATCCTGCCTATTATACGCTCCGCGAAATGAACGGTGTATGGGGTGAAGAGAAAGCTATTCGTAACACTGAACCCGCTCTCGCCTTCCAACTCGAGCTGAGCCGCCTTTCCAATTACACCTTGAAGCCTGTTTTCGTCGAGACAAAACAAATCCATGTTTATCACGCTGTTGCCCATGAGAACCAATTAGATAACAGGTTCTTCGTTCGCGCTCTTGTCCGTCCTGGACGCCTCCGTGGCGTCATGAGCACAGCGGAATATTTAATCTCCGAAACGGATCGTCTCGTCACTGGTATTCTTGATGCTCTGGAAATTGTCAGCGCTCAGCATCGTAATGCAGACTGCAACCATATCTTCATGAACTTTGTCTACAACCTTGCTGTCACTTATGACGATGTGTTGGCCGCTATTTCAGGTTTCATTGAGCGCCACGGTAAGCGTCTCTGGCGCTTGCATGTCACAGGCTCCGAGATTCGCCTTTCTCTCGAAGATAAAGAAGGCAATGTCACCCCCATCCGTTGTATCATTGAAAACGTCTCGGGCTTCATTGTAAATTACCACGGCTATCAGGAGATTACTACTGATCGAGGAACCACTATCCTTAAATCCATCGGCGAAAAAGGGTCACTCCATCTTCAACCCGTCCATCAGTCGTACCCGACCAGAGAATCTCTGCAGCCCAAGCGTTATCAGGCTCACCTGAACGGGACTACCTATGTCTACGACTTCCCTGAACTCTTCTCCAAAGCCCTTCAGAATGTCTGGCAGAAAGTACGCACCGTCAATCCTAGTATGGTTTTCCCGAAGTCCTACTTGGAGTCTAAGGAACTTGTCCTCGATGAGCATGACCAGCTTGTTGAAGTTGACAGGGCTCCAGGCAACAATACTTTTGGCATGGTCGCTTGGTTGTTCACTCTTTTTACACCGGAATACCCTCACGGGCGTCGAGTTGTAGTTGTTGCCAACGACATTACATTCAAGATTGGGTCCTTTGGTCCCGAGGAAGACCAATTTTTCTTTCACGTCACCCAATACGCTCGTGAACAGGGTTTACCTCGTATTTATCTCTCCGCTAACTCCGGCGCTCGCATCGGTGTGGCTGAAGAGCTTCTACCTTTGTTCTCTGTCGCTTGGACTGACGACAAGCATCCCGAAAAAGGGGTCAACTATCTCTATTTGACCCCAGACAACCTAATTGAAATTGAGCAGAAGGGCAAGGACATCGTCCATGTCGAAGAAATTCAGGATCAGGGCGAACGGCGCTTTAAGATCACTGATATTATTGGGCTCCAGGATGGCCTCGGAGTTGAATCTCTCAAGGGATCGGGTTTGATTGCGGGCGAAACTTCTCGAGCGTACGATGACATATTCACTATCACTCTTGTCACCGCCCGATCAGTGGGTATTGGTGCTTATCTCGTCCGTTTAGGAGAGCGTGCCGTTCAAGTTGAAGGCCAGCCCATTATTCTCACTGGTGCTGGTGCCCTCAACAAGGTCCTTGGTCGTGAGGTCTACACTTCTAATCTACAACTTGGCGGTACCCAAATCATGTTCAAAAACGGCGTGTCCCATCTTACCGCTGGTAGTGACCTCCAAGGTGCCACTCAAATACTTGAATGGCTCTCATATGTCCCTGAGTTCAAGGGTGCTCCATTGCCGATCTGGGAGACAGTAGACTCCTGGGATCGTGACATCGAATACACACCTCCCAAAACGCCTTACGATCCCAGGTGGTTCATTGAAGGAAAAAGTGACGAGACGTCTGGTCAGTGGAAGAGCGGCTTCTTTGACAAGGGATCATTCCAAGAAACCTTGAATGGCTGGGCGCAGACCGTGGTTGTCGGTCGAGCTCGCCTCGGCGGCATTCCCATGGGTGTCATCGCTGTTGAGACCCGTACCATCGAGCGAATTGTTCCTGCTGACCCTGCCAACCCTGCGTCGTTTGAACAGCGCATCATGGAGGCTGGCCAAGTGTGGTATCCCAATTCCGCTTACAAGACCGCGCAGGCCATCTTCGACTTCAACCGCGAAGGTCTCCCTCTGATCATCTTCGCGAACTGGCGTGGTTTCTCAGGTGGCCAACAAGATATGTATGATGAAATTCTCAAGCAAGGTTCAAAAATCGTCGATGGACTGTCAAGCTACAAACAACCGGTCTTCATTTATATTGTTCCGAACGGTGAACTTCGTGGTGGTGCATGGGTTGTACTCGATCCTGCTATCAACCCCGAGCAGATGGAGATGTACGCTGATACTGATGCTCGTGCTGGCGTCCTCGAGCCTGAGGGTATCGTGGAGATCAAGCTGCGACGGGATAAAATCCTCAGGATGATGGAGCGGCTGGACAGCGAATATAGCATGCTCGTTCGCCAAAGTAAGGACTCTTCAAAGTCAGATGAAGAGCGTGCCGCCGCTACAGCCGCTATAGCTAAACGCGAACAACTTCTGCAGCCCAGCTACAAGCAAATAGCCCTTCTATATGTTGACTTACACGAGTGAGTAACTTCGTAGTTCATCTTCTGCACCCTTATTGACGCATGCCATAGTCGCATTGGTCGCATGGAAGCTAAGGGTTGCGCCAAACCTGCTGAATGGAAAACCGCTCGGCGCTTCTTCTACTGGGCTGTTCGTGCACGTGTCGCCCGTTCAGCAGCCCTTGAATCCCTTGCTGAAGCTAATCCTGATACAACATATGATGACCGTCTCCGCTTGTTGACGAGCCTTACTGGAACCGTACCTCCTGCCAATTACGAAGAGGAAGCTGCCGCTCTCGAGAAGCTCGATCTCACCGCAACGATTGCCCAACTCAAGGCTGACCAACTTGCGCACCGCTTAGTAGACTTGACCAAGGAAGACCGCAAAGTAGTTCTTGATGGCTTCCTTCGCTTCACAGATGAGCTCTCGGACGACGAGCGCACTACAGTCATCAATGCTTTGCAAGGTGGCCCTCGATCTCCAGGTTGGTCATCTTTATTGATACACTTTGACGTTCATCAGACTGACTGACAATGTTCTAGTTCCTACTTATGCTAATGCTAATGTCTCTTAGAGGCGTAGAATATACCTATAGTCATAAATACCTCTCTTACATTGCACGTATAACTTCCTTCACATGTACTTCACACTGCTTTTAGTAATAGTTTCCGAAAATGGAATTCCGTACACCGACTCTAATTATAAACGCTGGTTGGCCTGAGAATCGTGGTCATCTTATCTAATCTCACTTGTGGGTTTCGCTTCTTTAATTAGGGTATACTCCTTCAACCAAGATTAGTTTGGGTCGCACGTCAATTTTACAATGGGTCACCTTGTTACTGTAGCAACGTGAGGTCTCAACTCGGAGAGTTTTCGTTCTTTATGTGCTGATTCATAATCTAACAGTTGGTACGTTTAACGTTAGCAACTGAGTGCACAAACCCAATGAAGTTGACGCTCCGTGAAGTTCGCTCAATCAATGGGCACTAGACTTCCAGGTATCCATACTCAACCCTGGAATACATATTCATTCTCAAAGATTACCAGGGCAATTTTGAACGTATACTGGCAAGCATAGTGATTGCGAAGAATCGAGGTGCCAGGCTGAGGGTTGGGCCAGAGTTGGAGATTCCGTAAGTAACCGCTCTGTTATCCGCCGCAGCTACCCATGAACTTGAGCGTAGGGGATACGGTTGTCTAGACCACTTCCTCGAAGGTATCATCCATCATTCCAATCGATATTATAATGACAGTTCATGATATCGTTAGGGGATACGGTCCTTCATTCGTGGGAAGTGCTCGCGAAACTTCTTTCATCTGAAGAGGCTATCGGCATTGTTTGCGATATTGGCATGTAAGTAAAATCTGTCTGTCCAGTTGTGACTATCCTTACACTAAGTTAGGCCTGTTGTCCATAAAAATGTGATATACAACTGCCGCGTCGTCATACATGATCGGAAGATTCTGTTAATCAGACCCAAAATGTGGTTAGCGAACGATGGTAACTATCGGGAAATGAGATATTTTACACCTTGGATGAAACCCCGGCAGTGGGAGGATCACTATCTTCCGAGGATTATTCAAGCTGTTACTAAGCAGGTACGATCTCAGTCCCGCTTCTCCTAGAAATTCTTACATCTTCGTCAGGTCAAAGTTCCGTTTGGCGATGCAGTCATAAGTACTACAGATACATGCATCGGAGTGGAACTATGTGAGGAACTGTTCACACCCGCAAGGTATGTATTTCGTTTCTTGCTCGACCAGTGCTCTTCTGGTCTCACTATCCCATCAGCCCCCATATTCTAATGGGTCTGGATGGAGTTGAAATATTCACAAACTCGAGCGGAAGTCATCATGAACTTCGAAAGCTATATACACGGGTGGAATTGATCAAGGAAGCCACGCTTAAAGTAAAAAATTACCATCTCGTATTCCACTGACCACTAATTATATATGGGCAGCTCGGCGGTGTATATTTGTACGCAAATCAACAAGGTTGTGATGGGGACCGACTCTACTATGATGGGTGTGCCATGATCGCACTTAATGGTCGTATCGTCGCGCAGGGATCACAGTTCTCTCTGAATGATGTAGAAGTCGTATCCGCAACGATTGATATTGAAGACGTCCGGGCGCACAGGTCAAAGGCAAGTAGAAGCATGCAAGCTGCTGGGGCCGAGAGATACCATCGGATTGAGACATCATTTGCCCTTAGTAGCGGCAAGTTCGAGATACCTGGGGACGATACATTAGCGTTAGTCGAGAGAAAAGATTTTGAAGTGGGCTACCATCGTCCAGAAGAAGAAATCGCGTGCGTTTTTTGATTGAATTTCCGTTTCATGCCTGAGGGTTTTGTCAAGGTTGGGACCAGCCTGTTGGCTATGGGACTATCTAAGACGTTCTCGAACCCAAGGTTACTTTCTTCCGCTCAGTGGAGGTATCGACAGCTGTGCAACAGCAGTAATTGTTCATTCTATGTGCCGCCTCGTTGCGGAGGCATCTAACCGTGGTGGTATGTGGGATCTACACAGCATTTAAAAATCGCTTTAAGAGAGCGTTTCAGACAAGTCGGTCATCGCCGATGCGAGAAGAATGACTGGTGAACCGGAAGACTCCTCCTATATTCCTTCGGATCCTGTAGAATTTGCTGGTCGCATATTCCATACCTGTTACATGGGTACAGAAAATTCAAGTCTTGAAACTCGCAAGAGGGCCAAAGATCTCGCGGAAGCGATCGGAAGGTGAGGGAATCCTCCCTCCTCGTTAAGGATGTGTTCCCTAAGCGTGGCGCTCTAGTTATCATGTCGATCTGAATATGGACACAGTCGTCACCGCCGTTCGCAATCTCTTTACTATTGTGACCGGCAATCGCCCTCAGTTTCGTGTTCAAGGAGGCAGCGGTGCAGAAAATCTGGCACTTCAGAATATTCAAGCTCGCCTACGTATGGTTATCTCGTATATGTTTGCGCAACTTTTACCTTGGGTGCGAGGAAAGAACGGCGGACTTCTTGTGCTCGGTAGCGCCAACGTTGATGAGAGGTAAAGTTTACCATGTTTACTAAATCCCCTGAATCTAATACTGATCGAACCTGCAGCTTACGAGGATACCTCACTAAATACGATTGCTCGTCAGGTAAGTTTGGTGCTATGTGTTTCAAGTCTGCTGAAAATCTCCGGTAGCGGACATCAACCCAATCGGCGGTATCAGTAAGACTGATCTTAAGAAGTTTATCGCGTATGGGGTAAATGCCTTCAACCTGCCCATCTTGGAAAGGTCCGTACAACTTTTCCTTTAAGGAGGTCGAGACTAAGCCATAAAAGCTTCCTAAATGCAGTGCCGACAGCTGAGCTGGAACCCATTACCGAAACATATGTCCAAAGTGACGAGGTGGGTCAACATCACATAGGGACTCGCAGAATTCTAAAGTTTCACCTTTAGGCCGACATGGGTATGACATATGACGAACTTTCAGTTTTCGGCCGCCTGCGTAAAGTTGGGAAATGTGGTCCGTACAGCATGTTCACAAAATTAGTGCTTGAATGGGGTTCGGTATTGTCGCCTGTCCAGGTATGTATATCTCCAGATAGGCAGATCCTGGGGTGACGCGGTGCAGATTGCAGAAAAAGTAAAACTATTCTTCTTTGAGCATGCGAGGAACAGACATAAGATGACAACTTTGACGCCGGCTTATCATGCGGTTCGTCAATTTGCTGTCGCGTACTCGATGAGGGTGCTAACATATTCATTGTGGAATAGGAATCATATAGCCCTGATGATAATCGTGAGTCAAGGGTAAGGAGACGAAAAGTTTGACCGCTTATCAAGTTCACCAGGATTCGATCTGCGTCCTTTCTTATATCCATCTCGCTTCCCTTGGCAGTTCAGGAAGATTGACGAAGTAGCGGCTGCTTTGCCGGACAGGTCCCAGAAGAGCATTGACAGGAAAAAGACTGAGTGAGGAAGGATGATAGGTGAAAATTGGCAAAATTTGATATGGAATGTGATTTTGTTACAAATAAATACAAAACAAAGAAATGCGACTTGTGGAAATAGATAAACATACGGTCCGGTTATGTCCGTAAGAAACGGGAAAAGGCATTCTGGACAGCAACTTTCTTCATTATGGTAGGTTCCGGTGCTGCAGATGCGGAAGTTAGGAGTCCTGTAAGAAATGGGGGTGCTAAGCGATTACTCACGGTCCTGAATATTCTCATCTTTAACCTTCCTCTTAATACTCTCCATTACGTCGCTCACGGCCGCACGGTCAAAGTCACCGCGGGATTTCATCAGACCCTCCACAAACCCGAGATTCGGCCCATGCACTTTGGCAAACGACCAATACGACAAAAATACAATGTCCTTGCTGGCCTCGAGCAATGCAAGAATCATTTCCAATATTTCTAGGGTATCGTCTATCTCTTTCGCCGGTTTGAGCGTCGCGAAGAAAGAACGGATTTCCGTCAGGTCATCTCGGACGCGTTGAGCCGCTGTGGGCATTTTGAGCTTTGGCGCGTTGGCGAGACCATTGAGGTAGGTGATGAGAAGGGTGTCGAGTAGGTCTTCGATGAGGAGTTCAAGGAGCGATGGATTCAGGTATGTCTGATAGTCTCCCATATAATCTCGTATTGTTTCGACGATTTGCTGCATCGTCCCGTCATACCAAGGTTGCAGGAAAAGGGACTTGGTGGCGGGTTTAAGGTCATTGAAAATTATGTCTATCAGGGTTTGTGTGCATTTCTTGGCCACGTCAAGATACCCGTCAATGGCATCATTTAGTCGTTCGTTGATAGGCACTCGGTATTTCTCGTGCACAAGAGGTTCGAGTCGAGCTAGAAGGGCTTCTGCATAGTCTGCAGACTTTATTTGGTCATTGGCAAGCGCGATACAGTACTCAACCAAGCCGCCGGCAACCTCATCAGGTTTCTCGCTCTGTTTCTTGAACTCTGCTTCGACAACTTTGACCCACCTATCCTGGAGGCCACGCATGACCCGATTTGTTTCCCCGACAACACGCGCAAGTATGGTGCCCTGACCACTCTCCGCCGCAAGATCCATCTGCTGGTTAACCATTTGGAAGAGGATGACGGCACCCTGTGTCTCATAGAGACCATCAGAGTTGACTTCGGGTGGATTCTCACGTTTCGTAAATTCTGCGATTTCTGACTTCATAAGATTGTTCGACCATTCGTCTAGCTTCTGAACGATGAGATGAAGATAATCCTCGATAAGATTCTGTTCCTTGCCATCCAAGAGTGGTGGATCAAGGAGCTCTGCAGGGATATCGAGATCCTTCATATTGTCTTTGTGCTCTTTAAGCCAGTCGAAGAGGGTGAGTAATAAGCTGGCATCATTTTTGGCGGTTGCGAGACGCTTGACCACGGTATTGAGAGCCTTGTGGTATTCTCGTACGTAGTGAGAGTAGATGTCGTAGTCGGGAGGGAAGCAGGGGACAACGTCTTTTTCAATGCGGATGAGGTCTTGATACATCCAGGTGATGTCACTCAAAAAGCCAACGGGATCCGGTTCATGACGTTGATATGCTTCTTGGAACTTTGCGTGGATAGACTCTGCGATGCGCTTTACGATTTTTGAGCGATAATGTTTGAGTACTCGAGCATTAGCTAGAAGAGACTTGAATTTGAGGGCGGCATCCAGCTTTGCAGCTTTCTTCACAAACCGCAGGGCAACTGCCTGTGACAAGAGTTGAGGTCCAAAACATGCACCATATGTGAGTGGTCTGCACCTTTTCATCTTCTCGACCTTCGACCTCGGCAATCTTTACGAGTCTGACCACAACATCTGAGTGACCTGCTCGGACTAGATTGAGGACATTGGCGGCAAGTTCGAGGATGTATTCATTGAAGGCGGCAATGACTGAATTGAGACGTTCGAACCACTTTTCGAGAGTGTCCCTGGAGCTTTGCTTTGCCTTTTTGGCTTGATGCATGGTCTGGTTGCGGAAGTTTTCGAGCTGGTTGAGTTGATAGTGAATGACGAGCAGATTAGGGGCAGGGCCGGTGATGTCTTTGCTGTCTGAGGCTAACAAGCGTTCGATGTTATCCAACTTGGCGGCCATTTCGAGAAGGTTGTTGACCATCTCCTCGGTTGCTTCGAAGTTCCTATGAACGACAGACACCTGCAATCACTCTGATGAGTTGGCTATGGGGTGTGAGGATGCAGTCGATACTGACTCGGCCAATTTGGTCGAATGTTGGAACGCGGATGTGGGGGTCATCGCAGGCCTTTTCGATGGCGAGCATTTCGTCCTTGACGACCTGGACATTGTCGCGAGTGCCTAGGAGCTTCCGAAGGCCCTCGCGGGTGGCCTGGAGCTGTTCTTTGACGCCGTTCTTGAGGCGGGCATCGATGGAGGCCTTTTCTTTTTCGAATTTTTTTCTGAAGGCGGAGATTTTGACGAGGTCGTCTGGGGCCTGGAGGTACTCACCAATGGCCTGCGCTGGGGACACGGCAGACGACATGAGCTGCGCGTGTCACGTGCCACCATGCTCCTTCTCTCTCGCTTCTCCGTCGCTGCCTCCACCCACATACGAAAGTACGCGACAGAGAGCTGCGATGTCCTCATCGTCGGCGGCGGTCCCGTCGGCCTCGCGCTCGCCTCTGCACTCAGTCCGTCTTGATTCAAAGCCATTTTCCTGGTCGCTGACCAGCACCTAGGCTCTTCTCCTGTGGTGAGGCAGAACTTGCGTGTCGCATTGGTCGAAGCCGGTGATCTGGATAAAGTCCGCAATTGGCGTCTGCCGCCCGATCAGTATTCCAACCGCGTCAGCTCTCTCACCAATGCTTCCTGTACCTTTTTGCAAAGTCGGTACCGTTCTTCAGTCCTACTCGGACCAATGAGAATCATATCGCATCCTTATAGACAAAGGAGCGTGGAAGTTTGTCCAACACGAGCGAACCTGTCCTATTGAGCAGTTGGAAGTTTGGGATGGCATTTCCGATGCCCGTATCAATTTCAACACCGCAGAAATGAGATCAATGCCGCAAGCTGAGGGCATGTCGCGCCTTACAGAAAATCTCAACCTCCAACGAGGCCTCCTCCAATCTCTCGACGAAATACCTAATCTCGATCTCATCCATAGAACCAAGGTCACCTCCATCTCCCGTGAAGCTGAAGGGCATGGAGCCTGGCCAGTCGTCGAACTCGATAGCGGCCGACGTCTGAGAACTAGACTATTGGTAACTAGCTTTACTTCTTTTTGCCGGTGATGATGTCCTCACATTTGATGCGCTAGGTTGGAGCAGACGGTTTTAACTCACCTGTTCGAGCCTATGCACAAATACCCTCCTTTGGCTGGTCTTATGACACACAAGGTATTGTGGCTACGCTCGTGCACCACCCAAGGACGACGTACGAGGGTCCCAACACTACCGCCTACCAGCGCTTTCTCCCCACCGGTCCCATTGCTTTTCTCCCACTATCCCCAACTCTCTCTTCCCTTGTCTGGTCCACTAGACCGCACATCGCACGGGTCCTGCAGGCCAGCGATCCATCCGTGCTAGCATGCATGATCAACGCGGCCTTCCGCTTACCTCAACTGTCTCTCCAATACTTGTACAACCGAATATCCGAAGCCCAGGCAGCAGGCACCCCGCTGACAGCTCAACAAGTACAGGACGAGATACTCTGGCGAGAAAAAAGTCATGGCATTGACCATCATTCAGCTCTGTCCACTTCCTCTGTCATGCGCTCGGATTCTGTTGCTAAGATTCCTCCCACCGATTCACACCTTTTACCGCCATTTGTCACTTCTATTCAAGTAGGATCAATCGCGTCCTTCCCCATTCGTTTCAATCATACAGAGTCTTATCTTGGCGAAGGCCCTGGCGCTAGGACGGTTTTGGTAGGAGATGCAGCCCATACGACGCACCCTCTTGCAGGGCAGGGTCTCAACTTGGGCCTTGGCGACGTTGAGTGCCTTGCAAATTGTATCGAAAGTTCAGTCCTCTCGGGAAGTGATGTTGGTGGGTGACGCTCCTTAAATGTAGCCAAATAGATGCATCTGCTAAACATCCTCCCTCTAGGTTCTCACACAGCCTTGCAACCATATGCGCGGGAACGATATCTTGTCAACCATACGATTCTCGCGGCAGTGGACAAGTTACATAAATTATACACCACCGAATTTGAACCTATAGTATGGGCTCGGTCCACTGGGCTAGAAATTGTGAATGAGCTAGATTCTTTGAAAGCTGCAATAATGATGACGGCGGGTGCTGATAGTCAAAGATCTGGCATGGCAGCTGGTTGGGATTCAATGTCGAAAGGAATCCAGACAGTGGAAAGTGTTGCTCGGCTTGCAGGGACCATTGGAGGGGGGATGGGTGGTATTCTGAGTTCTGGTGCACACGCTTTGACGAAGAAATTCGCAGAGTATCGGAAAGTATAAATGCTCGGGTATGTCGATTTGAGGAGCTATCAAGGGAGAGAGTATGATATACGTAGGTGATGACATACTTGATAGGTGCAAGTTGTGAGGGGTCCGCCCCCGAGTCCCGGGCCAATTTTGTGGCGCGGAATAATCATTTGAAGTCCCATCCGTTCCTTCCCATCTGGTTATACACGATTGTGGGGAAAATCTATCATTGAGGACCCTATTGAAATTTCGACAATCCTGTTAAGGAACTCATCTGGAATCATTCACTGGGACGGTCGGGTAATATGTCTAACCCAAAGTCCTCCAGCAGATCTTCCAGAGCGAGTTCGCTCGCGATGTAACCTGTTCTACGGCATATTCGAATCAGGTGATTTATCGGAGCCAGTTATCGACCTTTCGATATGCCACCTTAGACTGTTGATGCCTTTGCAACTTCGCCAGATAATTCAGGGCTCCACGCGATTAAGCATCTCAAGTTCGGTGTTATTACACATCGCGCGATTTTGGACAAGTTGTACAATTTACGCACGTTTGCAAACCAAAAAAAAAACATTGCTTACCATCCTTCCATCTGCCAGACCAACCCGTCCGGCTTTACCTCTCACGTAACACCTCGACCATTTCTGAATTGCCCGGTTACTAAACACGTGAGAAACTATCTCCTAAAGTAACTTAGATAGCAGCTCCCCACACATACTCATATGGGTTTATGTCCTAATTTGGTATCTCATATTGTTGAGATTTGATCACAATTTCAATTCAGTCGAGAATTGAGAATTGAAACAGCATCATCACTTCTGCGTACGCATTCGGGTTCGGTGAGGTCCCAATGTGACTCGGTCATTATCTAGAGTTGCCGGACCAAGAGACGTAAACTTTGACCACCGTCGTTCAGAGGATACGATCATCCTTTACTCTTTTTGGGCAAGCGCACATGTGGCCTGTAAGGCTATAGCTGAGTCGTTATCCCTGATTTGAAGACCCAGTTGGCGCTTTGGGTCAGGCCCGCTATAGGAATCGGTTTCCCTCTTCTCCATCAACTACCTAGCTGGTTCCCACTCCCTCTCCCACTGGGAACATTCTTCCATTGCATCGCCCTCCCAATTGCGAGCTTCGCCCAAGGAGCCATATATTTGGAGCATTATCAGTACACGTGTTTAGTCATATACTGCGGAGTGTGTTCGAGCTTTGCCTAATAAATCCGCATGAAAAATGAAATCTAGAGAGAAAAAAGACTGTGACTAAGGAATCGGAATCGGTAATAATTCACGATCAAGTATCTATAACGAGTGAACAAAGGAGGAAGTCGTGTTTGCACAGGGTTAGTCACCAGCACCCCCTGTTGAAAACCACGGGTAAATAACTGATATACGTATGTACGTAAGAATGTAGTAGGCGCTGTAAGGGATGGAACAGCTTTCCATAATTGGAATTGTGGCGTAGGCGAAGATGCTTTGCCTGTCATGTCCAAGTGATAACCAACTGGAGGGATTACGAAGAAGCTTTCAACGCATTGACACAAGCTTTAAGTCTTGAGCTTTCTATATTTGAGTATGGTGATAATGTAGATATGCCAAATGTCAAGAATACGAAGGCTTCTGCCTCCACTCAAACATATTGAATGATTGGCGCCCGAAGTGAGGCAAGTGTTAGGGACGTGGCAACACATATTTACTCCATTTGAGTTTTGATTTCGGGGTCCGAAACCATATTCGGCCTACAATGAAGACAATAGACCGATTGAGTCTCCATAGTAGTAGAAGCCGTACTAATGACACGTACGGCAAGGGTCTACCAGGGCGTGGAGGTTCGAAAAGTTGCCATCTTGGGTCAAAATGGCGCAAGCCATTGCTTTGACTTTATTCAAGTGCTACTCGCCGGCTACCCACCCAGTATGAAAGCTGATTTACATTGAGACTGAAACACGATGAGTGTTCCTGAAGTCCAACCGAAGATGTACCCTGAAGGTTCTTCGGCCCTAGATCCCAACAGGAACATCTGAACATCTGAGCCATTTTTGACCCCCGCACGTTCGGAGAAAAAAAGATCCAAACTCAGAAAATGCATACGGACCGGGTGTCCGAAGTCTAAAGATGGAAATATCTCTCAAGGTCACCTGTGTACACCCCCCAGGTATGAGCCTCCAAAAGTTTGTATGTCTGGAAACGTACACGGTGTCAGAGGATACTCCAAACTTCAGAATTCGTTTTTCGTCATAACTTACATTACTTGACTGAAAAGGGCCGCTTTATATCAAAGGAAGCCTATTGGCCAATAGTCACGAAAGATCAGTGGTTGGGCTCGCGATGATAAATTAATGGTATGTTTAAGCGAATGATCACCACGGCGTCGCTTAATGATATAAAATGTATGAATTAGCAATGATTCAGGCCTCTCGTTACTGTACCCTGTAGCGATCGCAACAACTCCGCTTTGAGCGCATCAAAATGTTGGAAGCAACTCTAGTTGGACTGTGGGCGCCACGGGTTGAACGAAAGGTGTAATGAATGAACATGTTTCAAGTGGGTTAAGCGGCTTCAGGTTGGTGGGAACCCGTACATGTGTCAGGTGAGAAATTCGATGGACAAGTTTGACCTTGCGAGCCACAACACCAAGATTTGATGCCGCAAACCGCATGGCTAGAATAGAAAGCCACAAATTGCAATTCTTCAGAATTACGAGGTTCTCCCTCAACATATTAGCAATATGTTGTTATTCAGACCTTTTCAGGAACGTCTCCGAGACAGAGATTTTTCGAGTAACGACTAATTTGATATCCGATCGCAGCCAATTTCTTTATCCGTTAGCAGATATGTATGTACCCTAGCAATGATAGAACAGGCGGGCACTGGTTTGTATCAAATTGAACAAGCGGGGAAGATGAATTTCCAAGGATGCTTGGGATTGCAGCATGTCTGAGATCGAGATCTGGGGTGTCCAGGGTCCTTTTGCGTGTAGGTATAATATAAACACTGCTAGGCGTGCCGACTTGGTTTTGTCGCTGCTGCCATGTTCCGCGCCCACTCGCCGTACTCGCCCTTCTTCACATCGGGCCTCTTCTCAGAGCCCCTCTCCCCGCACAGGCCCCAGGACGACCAGTCTGCCATCTACCTCGACGTCGTCTTCAGCGATGACGAGCACTACCGCTCCTTTCTCTCGCTCGACCTCGCGGAATCTCTCTCTGTGTACTCCTACAATGTCAGGCACACTCTCCCCCGCCACAAATTCCAGTGCGTTTCTCTTTGTCCTTACATCGTCGACAGCCCAGCCTCAGACGACGCCATAGCATCTCAAAGTCGTCTTCCCGCGACTCTCTCCGCTCCATGCCCTCTCCAAAGCCAGTCCCTTCTACCACTCTGCCTTCGCCTCCAGGAAAATCCACCTGGACTTCCTTTGTTCCTGCCATACCTCCTCGCCTGCCATCCCTCCCCCCTCTGCCCTCTCTCGAGCTCGATCTCTCCTCTCGCAAGTCTACATCGTCACTGAAGCGACCGTCCCCCCGTCATACTGCCATAAGACAACCGTCTATTGCCTCTACTCGTACTCGCCTCCGCAACAGAGCCGCTGCCCTAGCCCTACTCGAAGGCCGTCAGGGGCCTCAAGTTCCAACACTCCCTCGTCCCTCCCGGCAGCTTAAAAACTTCATGAGCATGAGCGACGACGAAGATGATGATGAATCCGATATTCTTCCTCTGTCAGACTCTGAGGACGATGTCACGGACAGTTTCAACCCGTCATATGAACCAGAGGATATCGTTCTTCCTGTCCTACCTCCCCGCTCCTCCCAACTACCCGGTGCGGTGCGCAGCAAACACAGTAAATATGGAGGACGCAAAGTTTCCCGACGTAGGACTCAACGCAAGTCGGAAAGGGCTCGCGAATGGTTTCCTCTCAAGAGCTTCATTGATTTTTGTAATGAAAATGATGACGACACTGCGAGCACCAATTGGAATTGGAGGAGTTTCATTGAGTTTGCCAACGTTTCTTAATTTGATTCGATTTGGACTTTTAACCATCTGCATTTTCCTCACCCCTCTCGAATTCGTTGTGTGGCATTGACATTCTACGCATATATTATTATAATTTTTGTTCTCCCCACTTCTCTCGTTTAATTTTTCGTGCATTATGTACACTACGTTGCATCTATGAATAACCCCCTGAAGATATGTACTTGTAGTTCTAAATTGTGAAGCTAATGAAATGTGGCACGCTCTGGCTTGGCTGAATAATAATAATAATTTGCGGATTACTGGCAGCCTCGTGTCAGCATCGTGTTCTGATTATTTTGACTGTTACCATGGATACTTCGCCTATGCTATTGTATACTTAATATTAAACCATGTCAAGTTGAGCATTCCGCGAGTCATTGTTCTCCGACCCTTGTACTGATGTCACTTAGAAAAGGTTTGATATCAATCATTATGACGGTGAGAGACTCTTCTTAAAACACTTATCTGGAGGGCTGCTGCAAACTTCAAAGTGGAATGTAGGACTTTGCATGTTCAATTCAATTTCTCACCAAAAGGCGTTCAATTGAATCAACTCGGAAGAATTCACCCAAAAGATCAATACCAGCATCAGCGCTATCGCCTTCGAGAAGCCGAGAATTGTTGCAACTACATATCCAAAATAAAGTTTCTTCACACCACATAAGTGGCTTGGGGCGCTCTCTAACGTTCTCAGATTCGGCCATTCTTCAGAAAGATGATCCCTCGTTTCCAAGTTTCAAACTTGTTACATCCGTGCTCTCGCGTGCCGGAGATAACATCAAGCGAACAGCTATACATACATACTCATCATCACTGTATAGTATTCCGAAAAGACGGAATTAGCGCTGTCTCGGAGAAACGACTACCGGTCGACTTTTTTTTTGGATCAGCGTTTTTAAAAAAAAAGGTAAACCGACGTTGGCGGATATGGACATTGGACAGTGTAGTGGGTTCGAGAAAGAAGATTATTTGGGAGAGTGTCAAAGTTCCCGAGTCGTTGACGTGTGATGGAAAGATGACAGACAGACAAACTGGCAGTTGACATGGACATCACACGCGGCTTGCGGGGCCTGTGATTTTTTTCATTCAATCCCTAATTCAAAGTACTTATCCGATTATCACTCGGGCGTAAAACCTTGAGAGAGTGCATAGGGGTAATAAGATATAGGATCTGAGGTAATTTACAGTGATACTTGCGCCCGTCGTCTCCTCGGTTATTACGATCAGCTTCATCAGCGCTTGGCCAAAAAACGTTCAGGAGGTACATATTCTTGACTCCCGGACCGGAAGTTGAATTTCATGCCTCGGTCTCAAATTTAGCAACCCGAAGTGTAAACATTCCATGCGAAATCTTCACCCTCAGAATGAAACAGCGCCTTCCAGCTGCGAATGGGCCTCGCTCCCGTAGACTATACGATCTAGATATTATCTTTAGCCAATTTGGGGTCTCAAACTTTGAGGCTACCAACTGATGAGTTGGCTTTGAGCCTGGCACCCATCGTTAGATTGTCAGTTTGTTGTCAGGTTCTGCGACCCTGCCTCAATCGCTATTCTGGGGCACTTGATCGATACTGGAACGTTCATCAAGAGACAAACTTGATGAAGTGATGTCGCCGTGGCCACCCACTTTTATTGATACGCGCCGGCGTTTTCATCGACGCTCATGATGACGAAAGTATAGAAATGATGGATAGATTGCAGCAGGAAATTCCATGAATGATGAATCGGCATCCTACGCCGATTTGACAGAAGAGGCCACTGCGGTCCATTCAGGTATATCAGCTCTTAGCAGAGCCGCCTACCTTGGATCGTTCATCTAACGGAACCGCGAGGTCAATCAGGACTTTGTTGGCCGTGGAATTATATGGGACTGGTGGTCACTGACAACAGATGACGGTTATACTGTATCAAATCATATTGTTGGGAAGTCACCATCGGGGTATTGTAAGTATGCAGACAGGATACACATAAGTGTCCGATTATCGGAGTTTATCAAATACACTGGATTTCGTCTTTGTCTTGGTATGATTGCTCTGTATTTGCCCGGTATTCCGAGGCAGTGATTGCTGGAGCTGATATTTTCCCGCTGACACAGGAGAAAGGGTTGGCTCGGGAAAGGGCGGTTTGTTCAAAACACCCCCACGGCTAAAGGTAGGAGCTAGAGATTGAGAAGGCGGAGGATGGTGTGAGGCCCGATGAGGACAAGGAGGTTTTGTTGAGGAAAGGAAATTTTGGCGGCTTACATGATGGATTGGGTGAATGAGATCTCACTTGCTGATTTCGGGGTAGTGGCGAAGACGCGCGCGGCACGGCTGCTAGATTGGAGTTAGTAGCATCGAGAGAAACCACAGAGGGGTTTACCGGTCTTGCCGTCCTTCCTGCCTTTGTCTCCAGGTTGAGCTTTTGGCTGGAGCTCAGGCATTGGTATCTTGCTGAGATGAATGGTTAGGCTGTTGGGCGGTACATATGTCTGCTTGTTCTTGTCGTCGTCATCCAGCTTAATTCGACGAGGACCCTTTTTCGTGGGTCGAGTGTCATAGAGGACGTATTGATGTAACTCTTCCTCTTCAGATAGTCCTGGGAGTCCTTGTCACGAAAGCATATCATCGAAGGTACATCGTACTTACCCGCCTTGTGGCGTATTCGCTTCGCTTCTTCTACCACCTGCAGAACCTTGGGAACGTGAACATTTTCAGCAGACTTGATTGTGATAAAAAGCATGGCGTCATCCTGGAAGACAATATTCACTCGGGAGAAGTGGGGCACGAAAATAGGACATACATACGCTCAACAAGTTGGAACAATATTGCGCATAATGCTCAACAGATCCTTCATCCTCAACGGTCACCTCGTTGTATTCTCCCCTGATAGCCTGCAGCTCTGCAATTCTGTCCATGCCTACCTTGGGAGCGGGTTTCGGGGGTGGCAGAGGGCGGGCCTCTAAAACTGTAGTTGGAGGTTTGACATTGCTGGGCGACGGTACAGCCTTCGAATCGCTGGGTGGAGGGAGCGCTGGCATTGCGGACTGCTCGTTGGCATCCGAGAAGGTAAGAAGTGCGGTTAGGATAACCAATTCAAGTCCTTTCCGGTCATCAATATCAAATCTGAAGTATCGCAGGGAGAAAGGGTCTTCGTTCCGCTCTAACGGGTATCTGCAGAATAGAACATACCTATTTAAATTATAGTCCAAAATCTGGACAGCTGTATTCTTGAGTCGACTATTGGCTTCCTTTGATACAGCAACGAGCACAGGAGGGTCTGGTTTCCGCAGCATGAAGCACTCTTCGCGCTTCCATTCAAATTCATGCCTGGCGAGAACGAGCGTGAGTAGCTCAGTAAATTCACCCTAAGATTAGACCCGCACTCTTCCCATTTGAAACCCCATCGGAATGATATGGTACCTGTATATCTAAGCTCGAGGGTATGAGTCGGGTTTTTAAGCTCAAGGATCTTCGTCTTGCTCGAAACGGATGGACTTGTCGCAGTGATGAGGAGAGATTCGGATAAGGGATCTAAATGTTATCAGGATACTCTCCCGGAATAGTATGTTTAGCGAGTCATACCATATATTTCAATTTTATACTCTGAACTCGCTATTCTTTGCTTTCGATAGTGAATATTTCCGGAGGAGTCGACGAGATCGATGACGTTCGGGTACTGCTTGTGCGGTGTGAGATGGAGGGTGAAAAGATTCTGGTCTAAACTCATGTCTGGCGGTCTTGGGGAGAAAGCTGGCAGCTGCGGACACAAGTATCATTATTAGCACTTTAGATGCCGTGGGAAAAAATTCATTCGTTTCATGTCTTTCCCGTCCAACAATGACGAGCTGCCTTCATCAGAGGAAAACCTCAAGGCCCACCACCACGAACAATTCTCAGTACGCATCTACTTATCCTTCTCTCAGCTCCTGTCCGACGCGACCGATAGAGCAAACATCTAGCGTCCAAGTTCATTGAGTGGGTCCTTCACTCTGGCGTTGAAGAGCCTTGCAGATGCTGACTGAGAACCAAGTCCTTGTTATGAAGCATCAAAGGCCTCCATGGACTGTCTCAACCAGAATAACTACAACAGAGACTCTTGTTTGGATTACTTTCAGGCGTATAGGGACTGCAAGAAAGCATGGGTGAGTACAATAGTCTGGCACTTTTGGTATCGGCCTATGACTGACATTCAATGGCCATTTACCGCAGCTTCAACAAAGAAGAGAAGATCGTCGTACTGGTCGGCCAACCAGTTGAACATATTGGTGTTTCATCAGTGAAATTCCATGATGTTTGTTTGCCCTTGCAGATGTTCGAGTTAGTAACAACACAAAGTGAAACTAACACTTATGTGGAATGATTTAATAGTTAATTGTATAAAGATCAGGGTGTTACTTTCTGTGTTTTCATGGGAAAATCGAGTTTCTATGATAAATTCATTTGCTTATGTTCCTACTATTTAAGCTGAATATGTTCAATTGTGGGCCCAATATTTTCAAGAAATAATCAATACTCAGAATTGTTCCTCCTAAATCACTATTTCAGTTCAAGGCTCTCCTCACGTCATCCTTAGACAAGGCACCGGGCCCAAATCCACGATCGACACCAAGAGCTTCATCCAGAGTCTTCATCATGGCCAGGACCTTCTCCTCTTCCCAGCGTTGCCCAACTACTTGGACTGAGATGGGCATACCTTCTATCTGTTCCGGGTTGTACAAAGCTCCGTCGCCCTTGAAAAGTCCACCTTCTAGTATCTTTGATGCGTGCCCCGGCTCATTCCACCACTCTTCAGTCAATTGATCTTTCTTGGCATTGACATGGCCTACAGGAAGGACGCCAACTGGATGGTCGATGAGATTATAATATATAGTGGCCACTGCTATGGCAATGAAATTATTGCACCCTCTGCAGGTCTGTAATCAGTTCAACCGCAAGATGGAAGATGATATATTTGCACGTACCCGTGAGGTAGCTGCGGAATTGCTTGCACGGGTGCAATAATACCATCAATATTATATTTCTCCCAGACCTATAGGCATTAATTCAATTACCTGGCTTCATATAATTGCAAACGGCGCAGTCATACATCTTTATAAAACGTGCGAGTGAAGTCATCTCGGCGAACATTCAACGCATAGACTTCGTCAACCCGCTTTGCATACACGGAACGCACTGCACTTGCGAAAATGGGATCACCAATAACATGTTTTATAAACCAGGCCGCGAGTCCTCGAATGAAGCCTATCGCGGGGCCTCTTTACAAAAGCAATGTTGAACAACAAATTCAAACGTACCAGGTAAATTAGGCGTGATTTTGACAAGACGGAGTGCTGGTTCCTGTAATTGCTGAGGTTATTTTCGAGTTGCGCATTGAGAATGTGGACATACCATAGGGTCAGGACCGAGATGGCCGAGAATCGTGCGGTAGGCATCGGCCGAGGTAAGTCCTGCAAAGATACGAAAAGATTCCAGGGCTAGAAAGTCGACTATAATTGAGTGCCTGTAGAAAGTGAGTAAGAGGATTCATCATACCACTCGGAATCTCGATCTCAATACATTCATGTCCTTGCCTTCGCAACGCTTCAATAGATTCTAGCACAGCCCGTCTACATGCAGGTGAAGTTTTCACGCAATCATCTTAAGGACACCTATTAGTTCTACACCAAATCAGATCCTTGTCCCATACCTGAAGTGTAGTAGCCAAATTTGAGCTTTTTCGGCAAAGAAACCTCACGAAAGGGAATGGGTACTACATCACGTTTCCTCCCTTGAACCCCAAAAATCGTCCGTGAAGCGAGTTCAAGGTCTTGAACCGAGCTAGAAGAATGATATATGCCATAGCTCAATACCAGAATCGAGGATCACTTACCGTGCCATGGGACCTGCGCAGGTTTTGACGCTTTCGAAACCGGGATTTGGACCTGAAAGCAGACACAATCTAAGAGATCATTCTGCGCGAAAGAATAAACGGACCTTTGGCACCCCCTAGCGAAATCCTTTGGGTACCTGGTTTCAAAGAATACACACCGCAATACGCGGCTGGTATACGCAGACTGCCACCAATATCCGAACCAATCCCGAGTGCAGAACCGTCCATGGCGACGATGGCACCTTCTCCACCTGAGCTTCCGCCACAGGTATATTTGTTATTATATGGATTGGTCGTGCGACCCCAGAGTGGGTTTGAGCACTCGAACGCGAACATAGTTTGCGGTACATTCGTCTTGACAAAGGGCACCGCTCCAGCATTGAGGAGAGTATCGACTATCTATTGGCTCATTGGTCATATGGGAAGATAAGTGTAGTCGGACACACTAACATCAGCATTGGTCTTTGCGGGATCCATCGTCCAGCGAGTGTATCCCGTGGAGGAATCAAATCCGGTGAAATCATCTATTCGTCATTCGTAAATAAAGATTATATGGGTCATTTCATTGATGAGTCGCTCACATTGGTCTTTCAAACTTATCTAACAGAGTGCATGAGATGAGCGGTACGAAGGAAAAGAGTAACCCGAATAAAAAGCGCCATACAGGTATACCGTGAAGTGGACCCTTGAGAACCCCCGTAGCCGCAAATTCGGTATCAAGCGTCCTTGCGCGCTCTCTCGCCACATCAAACATAACTGTTTCATTCACGTCAATATTTGTCATTCAGGAGATTAAATAGACGTGCGTGCCTTCAGTCAGGCAATTGGTCTGGTCGTGTGCCACTTTAGCCTGTGCAATATACGCCTCAAGAACCTGCGAGGCAGTCCATTCACCCTTTTCAATACGAGAAACTATCTCGGTCGCTAAAAACACACAACACGTCAACAACCCCCCGTCAACCGGTGAGCATACTATACCATAAATAAATTCGCTACTGACCTGTCGCGTGAATGATGGGACGGTGTTCATTCGTGACTTGTGGCGCACTTTCTAGAGCACGAGCGCGTTGGTCGCGTTTCTGCGAAACGATAGTAAGATACGAGGATCCGAATGGCCACATGAGTAGTTAGAGATGGGAGTAAAGGTGAAAGCTGCAATTCGATTTGAGCGTGAGGCTGTGCCACAAACCTCCTTCAATTCAGGAGGACGGCCCGGTGACCTTTTGTTGTTAAATCGTCACAATAGATATGCAGTGGTGATGCAGTAGGTACCCCTTCGCCTCGGCATGTGATAAAGGCTAGTTTCCGCACGTGGATCTGATGGAAATATATTCCGGAAGCATTAGCGAAGTTGAACCGTGCGTTCCGGCGCCGTATCCGAATTACAGTGCATGGAAATAAATGTAAAGGCGACATATTCCTTACATACCAATTCAAGGGCTAACTGATGCACCACCACTACATGCCCAAAAGGGCACAAAAAGACCCAAAAATGAGCATCACTCGGATTTAACCGGCGATTGGTTCAGCAATATATTTCCAAAGATACACAAACAACAATTTTACGCCCACAAAACAGTTCTCAAAAATACAAACTATGAAGCAGGCAGAGGGGGAGGAGCCTCAGGTTGAGGAGCAAAGATAAGATTGAGCGGAGGCGTCGTTTGGCTGTCGTCCGACAAAAGTGTTGCGATAATGGACCGCCCAGCGAAAGACCTTCCAGCAAGCGCATTGAGAGCAGCAGATGCAGACTTGGAATTCGTGTATTTAACATAAACGCGGCCAACACCAGCAGCCTCGTCAATGCGTTGTGCATCTTGAGCTGATATGCTGCTAGTTTTATCTTTCTTGACCGGACGCGGAATTCGGAGATCTTCAAGCTCTCCATATTTGGAGCATTCCAATTTCACATCGTCGTACAAATCGCCGTATTCATCATCCTCGTGCAAGTCTTCTGGCGTCACCATGTTGAGCATGAGTAGGATGCGAGATTCAGAGGAAGTCTGATCCTTTCCAGCTGGCATGATAGGCCGAGGTATTTCGGGGAATTGATCATACGGCAAGTTGGGTATCATGCCAGGTGTTCCGGGCTTCGCCCCAACAGAAGCACGTTGGACAACAAGATATCGATCACCAAGTTCCATGCCATTGAGACTCTGGATGGCAACGTCAGTCACCGCTTGATCGACATACTCAAAGAATGCAAAGCCCTAAGTATACCGGTTCAGCGCTCAAGGACGAAAAATCGAGAGAAGCAATCACACCTTCGAGGTACCTGTACCGTTCTCCCGGACAAGGTTGAATGCTTTTAGTTCGCCGAAACTTTTCAGTAATTCCATGACCTGTTCTTCATTTAGATACGTAGGAAGGCCACCAACGAAAACTTTGTTGATAGAATCTGGCACGTTGGTCGAAACGACGCCTGGTACATGAACACCGGGGGAGGCTATAGTGTCACCACCATAGTCCTTGGGCCTGCGAATTTTGAGAGGACCGTTAATAAAGATAATACCATCGAAGGCCATTGCGGCAGTAGCATCTTCAGCGCTACGAAACTACACTCAAAAGTCAACAAATCATGAGAATCGAAACTATTAAAGGATTCGACTCACCTCAACAAAGGCATAGTTTTTTTCGTAATTACACTGCACGGCTAGGACTGGATTACCGGTATTGCCGGTGCCAATATTCATCTCAGCCATTTTGGCGTTGAAGAAATCTGCGAGATTTTGTTCGTTAACTTCCTGCGTGATGCTACCAATATAAAGGCGGCGAGATTGACGCGACAAATTTGGGTTCCCACCTATGCCCATACCGAAACTTTGAACGGGCATAGGAGGAGGTAATCCTGGAATGCTAAGAATTGGCGGTATTTGTGTGCGGTTAGCTCCGGGAAGGTTAAAAAGACCTGAGAGTATGAATACTTGAGTGGTGAGTGGTGCTGAAAACAAAGACTACACACCAGTTTGCTTTGCTTGCATTGCAGAGTACTGTTCATACCCGGGAGCATGAACATCCCACCCAGACGCCTTCCGCTTACGCTGAAAGAGCGATGGACAATTCTCTGGTGTGGGGGATCGTCTTTCTTGGCTTTCACGTCCTCGTCCACGATTACCGCGGCGCTCCCCTCGCTCCTCCCGTCCACGACCACCGCCTTCTCTGTCTTCTCTGCGGTGACGACGATCATCGTCATAGCGGGCGCCATGCCGTCCACCACCAAGCTCATCATCTCTACCGCGACCATAGCGCTCTCTGTCACGTCGTTCGTCATCTCTTCTATTGTATCGTTCGCGGTGGCCATCTCTGTCTCTGTGGCCGTCACGTTCTCTGTCACCACCACCACGCCCGGATGGACGATGCCTCTCTTCGCGAAAGCCGCGTTCTGCTACAAAAATAGATAGAAAAGAGAAACAAAAAGGGCGTGAGTGAATGGACGGTCACTAGTGTGGGGTCAAAACCAGCGGGGTTGTTTTTAATTTCCAATTGCAATGCATGCGAGCTGCTAGCTAGAAATGAAGGGAAAGATAGTGCATGGCCTCTCTGTGATCCGCATAGGACCCATGAGCGAGCCGGGAGGAGAGAGAGGAAGAGAGGAACGAGTGCTTACCGTAGTCGTCTCCGCCCATGATGATAGAAGGTAAGTTGACTTTATGAGCAAAGGCAGCTGCAAACAAGTCTTCCTCTGTTTCAAACTCCGCTCTCTCTCTCCCTTTCTTCTTCCTCCACCATGCCCACAGAACTTCCCTATGCCGCAGACGCCCAGATGTCTCTTTCGTACGATGAATTAGAGGTAACATTTTCCCCTCCACGTGTTCTAGAATTTTCCTTTCTTACCCATACTTGTAGGTGCTGCGCCTACAGTACCAGAAGGAGCATGCACAGGCACACGTTACCATTCAGACCAAGTTCAACTATGCCTGGGGCCTCGTGAAGAGTCCTAAATCTAGCGAACAGGCCGAGGGCATCGAGCTACTGCAAGGCAGGCGTCTTGTCCCCGCTCAGTTGCCTGTATCCGATCCTCTGACATCATAGTTCTCTCAAGAGATCTTCAGAGCGGAACCTACACGTCGGCGAGAATGTCTCTATTACCTCGCCCTCGGATATTACAAATTGGGCAAGTATGAAGAAGCCAACCGTTTCAATGGTAGGCTCCGTGATTGTTATACTCTCTCGACAGCTGAAGAGGCCTGTTGGCAGCATTGTTACTCGAAAAGGAACCCTCGAATCTGCAAGCGCAGTCACTATCACATTTGATCGACCAGGCAGTGACAAAAGGTGTGCTATGCAACTTTGTTTCCGGCATTGTGTTTACAACATTGACAGAGGGCTATATTGGCATGGCGCTCGCGGGCGGTGCGGCAGCACTAGGCGGCATCCTTCTGGCAACAGTGATACGGCGAGCATCTCGACGATAATCTATATTTCAATCGCATACTTATTATATGATCAAATTTCCTTGATATCTTTCGTAGACGTATGTAGTATGTATTCATAATGATAAGTATACATGAAGCACTTCACATAGTCTACTAGAGGGTTCGAATTATCGTACATGTTAGTCATACAGGTGGTGAGTAAGTTACAAGATGCACGAATGGTCATCGAGTGGGAAGGAACTTTGCTATAATTAATAGGTGATCAGACCAGGATTGGCAGGCAACGGCAAAAAAGGAAAGGACAAACCGGCTTGTGCATTCATTTCTTCCCTATTCAACTAGATAGGCAAGTTTTCAGGGCTGACATGCGCGGATTCAATAATAAAAATAACAAACCTTGAAGGCAAAGATTCCCAACAAGGCGAACCCAGCGAGTGCGCCAAATTGAAATAGAATCCAGAATATGGCCCAGACTAGACGCAATCAGGGTTGGCACTGGCTATAGTGTTGGTTGGCGCACCATGGGATGGAATTTTGGGGTATAAGATGGAGAATTGTGCGGCATCCGAATCATTAGTTTTGTGGAAGAAGCGGTCATCCGTCACGTCCCCTGTAGAGAGTGAGTTTCTTGACCTTGTGGGGAACTAGACGATGACTGACAGATGGCAAAGAGCATACTGGTCGCGCTTTCAGCATATGGGCATTTAAGATGAGACGATGTGACGCACTTTATGACTCCGATCAATAAACAGTACCAGCGCAGAGCTTGCCTTTAGTTTGGTAAATAAAAAGGTCATGATGGAGTGCAGATTACACTTACGCGTGGTCGATGAACCAGAAGCCGATCAACACACCTTCATAGACGAATGTAAGGAGGATTGTCCTGAAGGGTTTAAGAAAAATAGATAGACTGCAGGGAAGAGACACGCACTTACAATTTATCACGAACGAGGGATAGAGGCATGAGAAGCCCGATGCCGAGGACAAAACTCAGGATCTTGGCCACGAGGGTGTTCCAGCCGGCCAGAAGAAAGACGCCACCAAAGAGGGTGGAACCGATATAGCCGGCGGAGAGGATGAGGGTTGGAATGCCACCCTCGACAATGGTTGCACCGCCGACATGTGGATCAATGGTGATTTTTAATATTCGACCGCCTGTAAGAATGGCCTGGAGGGCATGAGGATGGGAGAGGAGGAAGCAAAAGGAGAGGACGAACGACGATGATATGGCAGAGCTCGTGCCAGCCCACGGCAAAGAGCTTCAAGGGATTGATGAGGGTGCGGGCGATAGGCACGTTCCAAAAGCCAAAAATAACGACGGCCATTGCGGCGATCTGGGACGTGAGATGACATTGACAGTTGGGGAAAAAAAGGCATACGACGTATAACACCACTGCCTGCGAGAGTCAGAGGGCGAGAAAACGAGGAAAGAGGAATACTGCACCTGGTCGTCTGTGGGATGGAGGGGGGCGTCGGAGGGAGTCGAGGAGGGCATTGGGGGAGCGATGGGGACGCGAGAGGGACTGGCCATGCTCTGTGCTTTAAGCCAACTTAGATGAATCACGTGCGCTCCTCGCCCACCTGCCATGACCCAGCCAGAGCCAGCAGATGACAGCAGCAGCAGCACGCCCGGGCTCAAGGCCATCAAAGCCCTCGAGTCCTACCGCAAGAAAGATCCCTCCAAAAGTGTGTTCCCACTCGAGTCCAACGCTGCACCCCCCCTCACCCCACCCCCCCCAGTCGTCGTCCGCTTCAAGGCTGTCGGCAATGCCCCCATCATGAAGCAGAATTTCTACAAGATCAACTCCGTCAACCGCTTCCAGGCCGTCATTCAGTTCCTCAGAAAGGAGCTCAGCTGGCAGGCCGGCGAACCTCTCGTAAGACTTCCACACACACACACACGACCCACTTGTAATGCTTCCCAACCCAGTTTACTTATATCAATCTCGCCTTTTCTCCCACCCCCGACGATACTGTGTCAAACCTCTACAAGGCATGTAGCCCCATCTCGCTTCTCTGCCATCGCTCATCCTCGGTATGCAGATGTTTGCCACGGATGGCCACCTGATAGTCAACTATAGGTGTGGTTAGATTCACGTTCCTTTCCGAGCAGTCAGAGCTCATCACACTATTTAGCACCACGGCGGCATGGGGCTAGACAACAAATAGACTAGTTAGATAGTTAAATGTGCAAGTCTGTCGAGTTTTGTCTTGTTTGGCGCCGAGCCAGAAAATGTGCTCAGTTTTGAGTCAGTCCTCGTCCCGGCCGCCCAGGTCGTCCATCTTCATGCTCTCATGTCTTTCTTCGATCTCCCCCATTCTGACCTAGAAAAGGTTGCTGAAGACGTCCCCGTCTACACCTGGGGCGACGAATCCTACGATGGCCTGGGTGATGCCCTCCAGGAGCGGGGAGATGAGCTCAACGACGAGACTTTTGGCTGCGTCGAACAAGTCGGTATGCGCCTCCCCCCAGCCCTCTTCACCCCCGACCACCGCCCTCATCCCATTTGTGATCAGGCAAAGACTTTGATTTCTCCCATCCTGCCCTTCCCGATGATCACCGCAGGCTCACAGAACCGTCTTCAAGAGCCCGTCAGTCGCCTTTCCAGGAGCTGGCTCCACCTGCGGGAGACCACCAACGCGGGGTTGAACCCCCACAAGAACGCTGTACGAACCTGATCCCTCCTTCTCTTGCATTCTCTCATTTTGCAACTGATCTAGCCGCTCGCGCTACCCCACAATCTTTAGAGGCTATCTGGGACAACAAGTCTCCGTTTTCTGTCCTTCCAAAATCAAATGGCGCGGGACGCTCCCCACTGTCCGCCCTCTCTTCGTCCAGGGCCCCGCTATCCTCCTCCGCGGTCGCTCGCCCACAGTCGACGGGACTCGGCGCCGAACTTGCAAAAATTCCAACCCTGCAAGAAATAGAAGAAGAGATGCGTCTCGCCGCTCAGCAAACCAGGCTTCAAGGAACGTCGTCCAGGCAGCAACTGCATCAACAGCAGCAACTTATTCAAGAGATGCGCTTGCGCCAGCAGCAACAGCAACAGCAACAGCAGGAGGAACGTTACCTCTTGGAGCTCGCTCGTCAAGCTCGTCAACAGGATCCTCGTCAGTTCTATGACGATCTTCGCGTGACAGAACACGATCAGCGGCTCCTCGAACAGGAGCAACGCAGGATACTGCTCGAGCAGCAGCAACAGGAACAGCGTCGCCTGCTACTTGAACAAGAACAGCGTCGGATGATCGTTGAAGAACGCGAGCGTCAGCTCGAACTGGAACGTCAGCAACAATTGTATCAGTTGCAGCAGCAAGAGCAGCAGCGCCTCCAACTTCAGCGCCTCATGCAGCAGCAACAACTGCAACAACAACGTACTCCTCCTCCCAGAATGCACCCTGTCTCCCAGTCACCCAGGTTCTTGGAGCACCAGCGTCAACTCCTTCAATTGCAACAACAAGAACAGTTACAAGTAGAGGAACTTCAGCGTCAACTGGCGAACAACCTTTCTTTGCAACAACAAGAAGGGAGGAGACGCGTAGCCGGACCAGCCGATTACGAGCTTCAAGCCGCTCAACTGCTTCAACAGCAACAACAACAACGAAGGCAACGTTCTCAATCGCCAGGCTTCAATCAGTTCAACGGCAACAACCAGGAAATTGGTCCTCAGAACATTCAGCTCCAACAGCGTCTTCTCTCCGAAATGGCGCATGCAGAGTTCTTGCGCGAGATGCAGACGGCCACTCCTAAACAGTTAGAGCAGCAGGAAGCCTTACGAGAGGAAGCTATGCGAAAAATACTTGAAGCCGAGAAAATGGAAGAGAAGAGACGCAAGAAGGCAGCAAAAATTGCACATATGGTAATAAATATATATATACCTCTTCTCTGACTTTCCATTGATGCACCATCCCAGTCTCGTTATAATGATCTTATGACACAATCCGACAAAGACTTTATCACTCGTATCCAGGTTTCACAGCTCGTTACCCAGGATCCATACGCGGATGATTTCTATGCTCAAGTCTATGGTGCTATCTTGCGTTCAAGAATGGGACTTCAATCTGATGAGCGAGTACTCAAATTTGGCTCGGGCGGAGGAGTCGGTCTTGGACTGGCACCTCAAAAAGGTTACCGCCGACCTAGTGCTATGCAGCGTATGGAACAGCAGGTTGAGAGGATCGTGAGCAATGCAAGGAAAAGGGAGGAGGAAAAAGGATTACATTGTGAGTCGATAAAGTCAACTTTGATAAGCTGGTCCCGAGCCCATGTTCCTGCAGCTGTCCACAGCCTCCAAGGCGCACTCGGAAGAACTTCAGGCCGTAGCTACAAGGCTGCTCCCCGCCAGTTGTTGCAAGTTGAAACTTCTGGAAATTCTCCCGTCATGTCTCAAGCCCACGCGCACGTTTCAAAAGGCTCAGTATCCATTTCCAAGGAAGGTGGTGCTGCAGAAGCTGCTAGACTAGGTCGTGCTGCCTTGGGTGATGCCGCAGATGTATGTTTTACCCCTTTTCTTCAACGCCTCTTGTTAAACTCGTTGTAGACCGACAATCTGGTGCGGAGGGAGCCACTGACCAACCGCGAGGTCTTGGCAATTGTGGAGAATCTGTATGACCTCATCCTCAGCGTGGAGCAAGTCAAGAGAGATCAACCTCTGCCGGAAGAGGAGCAGGAAAAACACGACGAATGGTCTGTTCATTTTGTCATTGCTATAGTATTGGCTCATGTTTTGTTCAGGAAAAACGATTACGATGAGCTGATGGACATTGTATGGCATGAACTTCGCGTACTCGTTCCGCTCGACACAAGGTTTGTTATATCCCGATTCTATTGCTCAAGACTAATTCATCATTCAGCGACCCGCATCCTTTCATTTCCATTCTTGGTCCGACCAAAGGAAAAAAGATCTTACCTCGTCTCACCCGGCATCTCAGCTCGCAGAGGATGTTGACTTTGCTGACTCTGCTTGTTGCGTGTTTCGGACAACTCGATGTCGTCAGGGATGCTCATCTTTTAGATTCACTCGAAGAAACAGCTGAACTTGCCGATGTCGAGCGTCAGACTAATGCTTTCCTCGCGAGCGTCATGCAAAGCATCCTCCCGATCGTAGCTAAATCAAATTTGCGTTTGATCACTGGCTTGTTGGGGCTATTGTTGGATCGCAGTGATATTGCAACTGTCGCGCGAACAAAGGTGAGCGACGTCGCATAATGATAATCGATGGCAATTGATCAAGTTATTCTGCTACGCAGCCGGGGCTAGCTTTATTGACCTTGTTCCTGAGTCGTGTCGAAGTGATCAAACAAAGTATTGCAAGTGGAACTCAGGATGTCGCTGATATTCCGACACCTGAAGAAGCGCAACAGTGGTACGTGCGGTGACTGGCTCCCCCTGTATTGCTCTGACAATGTATGCAGGAGTAATATGTTCAACCATCTGTTTGATCTCCTCGCTCCCAATATGCTCGTCCTCTTTCCTTCTTCTCGAATCATGTTCCCAAATCAGGGACAGCAACACCCAACAGTACCCTATGATAACGCGGATCAACATGTCTGGCAATTCCTTGCCGCATTTGCACTCCATGGAAGTCTAGAACAACACCAAATTCTTGTCGCTTCGCTTCGCGAAAAAATATTAGAAAATCTCCTGGCTGTGAGTCGGGGTTGGTTTACGACAGAGGAAGAACGAGACACAAAGTTGGGTAATGTCAACTTGTTCTTGAATGCACTCAATTTAGATAGCTCGCAAATTGCTCTCTGATATTATAATCCCATATCCTTCTCAATGATTTATTTCTGTCTGTCTGTCTGTCTGTCTGTCTGTGTTTTTTTTTTTTGTTCGATACTACTATTACTGTTACGGGCCGTCGTTTTGTGTCTTTCTATTGACAAGGTTGGACATTTTCTGCAATATCCCAGTCTCCTGCAGTCTTTGGGTCAAGCTTTACGGTGATTGTATTATATGCTGTCATAGTTTGTGAAACAAATCTATGTAACATTTTATTTCGATGTGAATATAAAGAAGAATTCACAGCAACCCCATTTCCTCAGCCCGCTTTTGACCAGTATATGACAATGAGTCCAAGGTCGTGAGACTACCAGTCAGATTGAGAGCAGGTAAATCTGTCCGGTTGGGTAACTCTCGCTCAGGTAAATCAAGTAATCCCGTGGATACCCCCGTTTCTTCGATCGGAGGCAACGGCATAAGAGGAAGAATGAAGAGATCCCGTTTCTCTGGAGACATCGCGGAGCGCGCGTGTACATGTGATCCGACTTCCAAGTGATTGGTGGACAAGGAAACAAAATCGGCATAGTTGGGATAGAGCATGACGTAGCCTCGTAGATAGACCAGTTCGATAAAGAATCGCTTCCAGGAGTGTGTCCATCGATTTGATCGCACATCTGGAACGACTGGATCCTGATCAGTACCTTTCGGTTTATCGAGACGAGACGAAAGATAGGTGTAAAATTCACGCCAGTGTTCTGGGAAATAGATTGCTCCCCAGCTGCATGGAATTGGAGAAAGGTAGGGAGTGTTGGTGGGAATGTTAAAAGAGGACTGGGACGAGAAGAGGGAGCGCGCATTGAAAGGTTGGCGGCCCTTGGGTGGAAGTTCAAGAGTCTTTTGTTGATAAAGACTGACGCCGAAAAGTTTGGAGTAGTGGCTGGTTTCAAGGCTGTACCTGTTTGGGGTGCTCGTATTTCAGAACAGATATATGCAGATTGAGAGGAGACAAACCTGTATTTCAGGATAGTCATTTTGATCCAAGCGTAAAATAATGGCGAGAGCTCAATGTCATCTTCTAGTAAAAGTCCATAAGAGTTGTTGTCGGCTGGGTACCACGACTCTACTATCGCGGGTAATAACCCCCCATGAACAATTCGTTGGTGAATTTGCATAGAGCCATGAATCCATTCAAAAGTCTGAGCGAGATGTCGGGTTTCGATATTTGCTTCTTTTTCGATAGTTATACGGATGTCGAGGTTAGAATCACCGAAATAGAGGCCCGAGGAGAGGGAGTCAAGGAGACGCCGAAAGGATTCGGGACGATTAAATGTCGTGATTGTAAATGTAAACCGAGGAGTATACCAATCTTTATTTCGTCTTTCCGTATTAGTCGATGGAAAAAGGGGACAAAGTTGCACGGACATACGTTGGAGTTCTTCTATAGAAAGTGAACTTATCCAGTCGGTATAGAAATATTGTTCTTCAGGAATATATATGCGGGTCGAATTTAGTGCATGCATAGATAAAAGGCCTTCAAGGACAGATTTGTCTTTCATGACTGAAAATAGGATTTTGGGGTTAGTAGTAAGATGGTCTAACCAGCTGAGTAGAGCGGGCCGATTTTCCTTTGCATGACCTTCAGCGTCGGCATTTTCGTGGACGATAAGCCTTCCATGACGGCAGAGATCATGGTTCAGATTTCGCCAAGAGGTAGAGGTAAAAAGACGTTTTCTATCATAGATGAACACCTGGGAAGAGTAGCCCTTGGATAGGAACTGGCAGACCATTTTCGACGCAGATTGTAAAGATTTAAAGCTCGGAAAAAGAAAGATGATAGATTTTTTCACGACTTCTCGCCCAGACAGACTCGAATTATCAAGGTGAGAATGGAGCAGTCGCTCGGTTCGAAGCACCGAAGTTTGCAAAAGTAGAGGAGGCTCACGCGTGTAGATGTCTTTCCAAAACTGAAAAGAGGTTTGAGGCAAAGTATTGTTCAGATATGGAGAGGGAGATAGAAAGCCATAGATGTCTGGAGAAGACGAAGCAAACACGATGTCATCCCATAGAGCCAGGAGAGCGGGTGAACTGATGTCATCAACAACAACTTTGTCGTCCAAGATAAGAACCCAATCCGTCGCAGCTTGTGCAGCGGTTATGAGAATCTCTGATCGGATGTCGTTGGCTAGCTTGAGGGGTTTTAGTACGAGGCTAGTTTGAAGGCTGGGGTGACTTTGATTTATGGATTGTGAAAGGCGGGAATCGAATTCATGAAAGAAATTTTCTGGACAAAGGATTACGAGTTGCTGGATGTAGATTGTGGGTTCGGTGGTTAATGAACGGAGAAGAGCAGAAAAATCAGGTGTTGAGAGAGGCGAAAGTGCAAGATAGATGGTGAGCGACAGGGGCGGAGAAGAGACTGGGATGGATTGGAGACTGGGGCTAGAAGGTGCGGTATGAAGGAGAAAATAAGCAGCCAAGAGGTAGGACGGGACGAGGAAGGCGTGAAAGAGAGCGGGGAGGGCATACCGTCGAGGGGGCTTGGGAATGAACATGGCCTGGTTACATAAGTGAGGAATATTAAAGATTATAATTGGCAGTATGCTACATGCGTCTATTCCAAAGCTACGATGAATGCAGGGGCTTGCCAGAGCTGGCATAAATAATTTCTGCCATATGAAGTCGTGGACTTTCATATTCGTGTTCGGGACCTGGACTGAACACATCGCCGCGATTCGAGGGGAAAGTGGTGGTTGGGAGTTGAATAAGATTGTCGGGTGTGCGAGTGAGGTAGACGCGGTGGAGTGCATCCTCAGCAGCCTGATAGGTAGAAGGTTGAGAGGCAAAGTGACAAAGAAAGGCTAGAGAACGCACGCGAAATTCGGCCATCTTTAAGGAACTTCCCTGACCTTCGCCGAGTTGGTCAGAGCCGGAGAAAATGCCGACGACATACACGGGAGAGTTGGAAAAGCGACCTGTTTCTTTCAGCAGCCTGGGAAATAATGAGAGAGTGAAAGAGGAGAGAAGACGGGCGAATCATACCGAGAGACGGGTTTTTCGCGTCCAAACTTTAGGACCATTTCGAGAAGAGTTTTTTTGGGATCGATAAATTTTATCAAGTTCTGGAGATCTATCTGTCGGCTGAGAAAGTAGGCATGAACAAACTTGCGAGCGAAGGCGAGAGAACGGTGCTTGTAGATGAGGGCAGCGATGGAACGTGGAACGGAAGCAAGGGCATCTGGATGCATGACGGCGGGTTGTGATCCCATTTCTGGCTGCAAAAAGAGGTAAGAAAGGGTGCAGAAAAGATATGCGGCAAACATACTATTCGATGCCAGCGAAGGAGGGGAGAGGCCCCCATCTCCTGCGCGACGGCGGCACAGGTGCTCGGGCCGACGTATGCGGTGACGGCTGCCTTCAACACTCTGGTGGGTAGATACGGGTATGCGGCGAAAAGATACTCGGAGGTAAACATGCCCATGAGCGAGTTGCCGAGCGATTCCAGCTGCCCGTTGGTCGGTAAGCTGGGCGCCTTGGGGTAGTACTGCCGGTGAAGGAGGAGAAACGACGGGTGTGTGCATGCCTGCTGCACCAGTTCCGGCGACGTCAGCACCGACGCCAACCCGAGTCTGTGCGCAAACGCTACCAGTGCAGACTGAGGCGGCGGCTGGACGGCGGCCCACTCCTGGGGGTCTAATATCTGCTTCGGCACATCGGTTTTTTCATAGTACGACAATGGCGGGGGGAACTTGGGGACGGCGGACGCGGCGACAGACGGGAGATGGGCAGCGGTAACGAGCAGACGGCGGTAGACGAGCAGGCTGCGGTAGGCAGCGATGAGGCGTCGGTGCTGCATGGCTTCCGGGCAGCGCGAGCTCAGCGCATTCGATGGTCTACTCAAAAATTCATCACGTGGTCGCGGCAGTCTCCGGTTGCAGAGGGCGAGCACGTGGCCTCCACGCTCTCCTTCTGCATGCCATGGCGGTTCTCTCCCTCCCGCTCTCGTTTACAAACTCGTTCTGGTCGCAGGACTACAAGCGCGGCCTCGACGTTCTATACAATAAGATAGAGCAGGTCTGTGCGCTGTTTTATTTTTTTTTGGCCGTCGTCTTGACCCACGCCATGCTCAGGGCATCGCGGAAAACCATCAGCTCATCGAATTTATTCGCGTAAGCCACTCGCGTACTCTGTCCCTGATTTTTTCTCATATTCTCTTCTTAAGACCCGGAGTGCTGCAGAGGCCCATCTAGCCAACACCCTCATCCACAACTCGTCACCCAGCACAGGCGCAGGCTTTGGAGCAGACGATGGTGCCTCCCTTCTTCTTGCCTTTCGCGGCCTCCAGGCCGAATCTGCCACCCAGGGTCATGCACATCACACTATCGCAGACGAACTAGCTACTCTCGTAGCAGATCCTTTCGAGCATTGGGCTGAATCCTACAAGGTCTCCATCTCCTGCCCTTTGGCCCACACTCTTCTTCTCACATTTATACAGAATCGCATTCGCCAAAACAAAGCCACCGTCCTCGATTCCTGGCTCAAAGCTTACGAAGATGCCCAACGGGACGTTGAAAAACATAGACAGCGATATCTCACAAAGACCCGCCGTGCCGACGAGGCCGAGGATGAGTTCGTCATCTACCCCTTTCTCTCCTCTCAGCACTCATCCTACCAAACCAGTGCCAAGTTTGCTCCATCTAGCACCGTCTCTGACAAATACACGAGCTCTCCTCGTCTCAGACCGACTGACAGCCGAGTACCCCTCCAGCGCTCAGCCAGTGTCACTGAACGTATTGCAGCCCGCTTCAAGGAACTTCAGAGAAAAAGCGTCGATACCGTCGTTGAAGGCTCCGACATCTCTTTCACTCCAGATCCCTTACCCAAAATAGACAAGGGTAAAGGCAAGCAAGTCGACGATGCTTATCACATCCGCAAACTCGCCTCACCACCACCCATCTCCCCCCTCCCTCCTCCCACCAACCAGGATTCCCCTCCATCCCCCATTCTTCTAGCTGGACTTTCTTTCTCACCCACTGCTCTCTCTCAACTCTTTACTCGTGCCGCGGCCGAGCTACCTCTTAGACCCGTAAGGTTCCCACTTTTGGGTGAATACCAGGATACGTTTAATGGAGAAGAGTTGGTTGCCTGGCTTAAAGACCGCGTCGATGGCTTTGACGGAAGCTTAGATCGTGCAGAGGAAGCTGCCAAAGAATTGACCGAACGTGAAAACTTGGTTCGTCGCTTGGGAGAAATTGGCAACCAATTCGAACTTTCTGAGGACGCAGTCTACCAATTTAGGCCCAGAGTAAGCCTCTCTCTTCAAAATAAAATAAATCTCTGACGTTATCGTTATCAGGCTTTCAATCTCGATGGAAAGGTCGATGATACAAGCTCCGAAGCTGGTGGTATCGTCAAACGCACGGGTGCTTTTGTCAACTTGGTCAGCAAGGCGCTGACTGCCAACGCTAATGGTGAACCGACTTATGTCCGTGCTCGCCAAGAGGCTGAAGAGGCCGACCATAACTATCGTATCGCGGTCCGCAAGCTCGACAGGCAGCGTCTTGGGCTAGAAGAGAGGATTGAAGAAACGTTGAAGCTCTTGCAGCGCTGGGAATCTGAACGACTTAGGGCTGTAAAAACAGGTGTGTATTCAATACTTCCTCGTGTCCACCCTTACTCACAGATCCATAATACCAGTTCTTCTGCAATATCAAGGCACTCTCGCCAACCTTCCCAAGGCCATTGACCCTTCTATCGAACGTCAAGCTACTCTCATAGCGGCCTATCAACCCGAGTCTGACCTCAACGCTCTCATCGAGCGTTATCGCACTGGTCCTTTCCGCCCTGCTCCCCGGGTTTACGAGTCCGTTGCTCACGCAGAGTCTGACGTTGTCTTTGGTATTGACTTGCGTAAGTGGGCCGAAGGTGGTTGGTTTGCTTTGACCTCGGGCGAAGAAAAGAAAGCAACTATACCACCTGTCATCACGGCCTTGTTGAATGCCCTCAATGATAAATATGTTAAATTGGATGATGACGGCGGTAAGTAAAAATAGCTCAATTGATTCCGTCAAACCTGATTTGTTTTCCGTCCAGAAAAACGCAGGACATGGATATACGAAGTGCCACTGACAGCGGTTCATCATCTTCGCGAAGCCTTGAACACTATTCCACCGGATCAGCCCATCCCGGACGAGCTTTTGACTAAATATGATCCTCCCGTTCTAGCGAGCACCGTTAAACTCTGGGCACTTGAACTCGATCCTCCTTTGGCGCTTTATGAAGGTTGGGACGAATTCAGAAAATTGTATCCTTCCGTTGGTGCATCCGCCAGTACAGAAGGTTCAGTACCCGAAGAACAGAGGTTACAAGCCATCGCTGCTGCTTTGCAAAGGTTACCAAGGGTGCATTTATATGTTTTGGATGCCATCGTCAAACACTTAAGGACGTGCGTGCATATTCTATATTCTGTACTTGGACGAGTGCTCAACTTCCCATAGATTGATAGACAACACCAAGGTTCAAGAGTCTGACGAAGTCTTCATCACCAAGCTAGCTCTTTCAGTTGGAAGAGGTAAGCACAGTGCTCATCTCATTTGATTTTTGCCTAATATCGTTTATAGCTGTCTTGAGACCCAAATTCGAGACTGAGATCTCAATCCAGGATAGGCATCCTACTCGTAAGTTGTCACGTGCGGTCTCTGAAAATCCAAAACCAAAGTTTTATTGTTTTGTTTAGTCCTTTTCCTTGATCTCCTCAAAAACTATACTGTCCTCTTGCCACCCACTATCACGAGAAAGAAGCGTGAATCCGAGCGCAAAGTGCCGATCCGTAAGCGAACTGCGCCAATTGATATGCGCCTTAGCAGGAGCCGCATCTCTATCGGTGCGGATACTAAACAACTACTTGCCGCTCAACAAGCAGCCCGGAACCCTTCGCTCAACAAAATCGTCAAATCACCTCCTCTTCCTCCTTTGCCTTCTCCGCAGAAGTTACATGGCTCTTTACAGTCAGTTGTTTCCCCTCCGCCCCCGCCTCCACCACCTTCACAGGTACTGCAACAGCCACAAACGTACGAGAATATTGGTGCTCCTCCCGCTCCCCCTGTACTTGAAAAACCAAAAACTCCTCCTCCCCCTTTCCTTCACCAAAGTCCAATCTCCGATTTACCTCCTCGCCCTCAATTTAAGGAACCACCGCCTGAGAGTGATGACCTCCCACCTCGTCCAACGTTTAAAGAACCTGCTCCTGAGGTCGATGATACTCCCACACGACCCAAATTTGTTGATCCTCCTCCTGAGAAGGAGTCAGAGAAATCAGAGGACGATGAAGAAGAATCAGAGGAAACATCAGAAGAAGAAAGCGAAGACAGTGATGAACAAGAACAGCCCGAAGTGCCCCCTCCTCCGCAAGTCCCACAATCGAGGGCGGCAGTTCCGCCTCCGCCCCCTCCCTCTTCCCATCACGTTCCTCAGAAACGCATGAGTATAGCTTCTTCAGGCGGTCGGGGCAGTCCACTTCCGAGTCCCAGTCCAACTGACGATGTCATCATCGGGAGCGGAAAGACATCTATCACACGAGCCGGATCAGGACAAAATGCAAGCGCTTCCGGGATTCGAGGGCCTAGATTAGCAAGAGGTGGGAGAGGAGGCAGCGTGCAGAGTTTGGTCTCCTCCATCAATAGGACTAGCATGTCGGGATCTCCATCCAATCAAACCTCAAGTTCCCCTAAACTTAATAGGTATTCTGGAAGCCCTGTGAGAAGGCCGTCGAGTGTGGTTGGAAGAAGCTCGGCCACATTTTCAAGGAGGACGATGGCAAGTGATGCAGAAGATGATGTTGTGGATAAGAAGTAGAAGATTACTGATTTTTTTGTTTCTTTTTTGGTGCTAATTTCTTTTTGGTGTTGGATACCATATGCTTCCCCAGGCCGCGGACTTAACTATCTTTCCATGTCTTGCTGCGTTATGCCCTAGGATCTTAGCACGCATGTTCTCCTCAAGCTGGACTTTTGCAATATATCTCAATCCTGTCATATTAAATCAAGATCTATTGATATCGCTTTCAATTAATTAAAAATCATGAAGCTTGTCAGTCACCCGCCACAGGCACCTCATCGTCGCTATGCAGGATAAGCATAGTCCTAAATGAATTAGAACACTGAATGGAACATTCCAAAATGAAGGGTGAGGCACTGACAGTTACAAGACAATTGAGTACATGAAATTCTTTAACCTAGAGATGGTGGCTATAAAAGATGAAGTCAAACACTTAAGGAATTGGCTGTGGTAAGAAATTGTAATGTTTGAATATGTTTCCATAGGTCTGATGTACAGGCATCGATGTCATCAAGTCATGTAGCATTTAAAATAAGGAGAAAACGATAGATGGATAGATAATGTTAACTTTACACGTCGAATAAGCTGATCATTAGTTGAAAGGCTAGATTGGAAAACATGTAGAACCGATCTGTTGTTACAATGGGTGACGATTGAAGAGATAGATGTTATACAAAAAAGATTTCATGGCCCTGAGTATCCTGCCCCAGGCCTCAAATTGGGCGAATCAGAAAGATCAATAGGAGACGTGAAATTGAGAACCTTCGGAAGTCAGGTCAGAAATCAATGGGAAAAGATGCTCTAGAGACTGATACCTTACATATGGATGTAATTGATTTGAGGACTGGAAATTTTGTGAGAATGGACGAGGCCGAGCAGGTAAGGAAGCCGTTTGTCTATGGGAAAACATGTAATTTTTTGCCCCCTGACGCGGTGCACGCGCTGAGGCGTCTCGCCCGTCCCCTCGCAATTCCGTTTGTGACAATCCAGGTAGATGGCCGGCCAATGCGGTAAAAACAGTTACAGGCACCGATCGAGAAGTTCTCGCCTCATTTTCTGCCTCAGACTCATTGTCCAACGGGTTACAATCATCATCAAATGATCGTCGTGATTCTGTAAATTGGGAAACGGATCCCCTACTCGAGTACATTGATGCTCCATATTGGGGGTGGTCAAAATGTTGAAATGATTGATGAGAATCTGTCAGTGGAACCGAATAAGCCAGGCCCAAAGGCTGCTTTGGAAGGTGTGGCGACGAGCTCCTTTCGTGGCGATTGAACGAAGTTGTACTAGGTACCTTTCGAGAATTCAACGGCACATACATGCGAGCCGTGTAGCCAGCTTCGTGTGTAAAAGAGCGAGGGAAAAAGATCTTGATGAATGATTCCGCTGGGTTGATAGCTGCATATCTTTATGAAAAGAAGAGGACTTACGAGCAATGTGATGGCAGAAGATACGAAGCATCCAATTCCGCCGACCGTCAGAAGAAAGTCCAACGCGAATCTGGCAAAGCAATCACCAGGACCGAGAAGTCTAACAATGAGTGAAACTTACGGATGAATAACAACGGAGAAGGGGGGGTGGAGGGCATCAATCGCCACGATCAGTAAAGGCACCGTGAATAAGAAACGGAACATGACACGGATTTGCTGAATCAATTTTGTTCAGTTATCTGTCGAGGAATTGGATCGGGCTGTAATACGCACATTCAGCTGGTAAAAGGTCGATAACCTTACGACGACATCAGGTTCCGCGCCTCCAGCTTTGACCCGCTTGACGAAATTAGGGAAACGAAACAAGACGTATAAAAAACAAAGAGTTGTAGTTGTCCCAGCCGAGGAACCGGCGAGAAATATGTATGTTTGGCACTACAATAAACTTCAGCGCGACAGAATGAATGCTCATTATGAACGCACCATGTCCAAGATATCTCGAGTTGCGAGGGTAGTCAAAGGCATCCCTACAACAGCGATTATACTGCCTATAGTGGAATCAGGGGGGAGAACGCAGTATGAAAGCAAGAATAAGAGCTAACCAAGGCACCAAGTTTTGAATTCCCAACTGTGAAACCATTCGCGCTTTTTAGGGCCTTGATGTAGGAGAAATAACCAGAAAGTCAATTCTGCAGTGATTCCATCAGCACGAGCTTGATTATCTTCAATGTAAAATGAATGACCTTCTAAGTGGGTCACCCTAACTCGAAGGTGAAAAGAGAACAGTCTAATGCTTGGATGGCTTACAATTCAAGGGACCAGGCTATACTCAGCACGAAATATAGGGGTAACAAGAGCCTAAGATTCTGTGACCTCCATAACGTAAGAGGTTTCGGGACGACTGGGGACGGGCATTAATATTTGTGCGGAGACATGTGTCGCGAGACTTACTTAAACCAGATGGTAGAGCGACATAGCCTGTGAGGGAGAAGTTGTAAAAACAGAATAGCAAGACAAAGAGGCAAATACCAAAGGTGTACCTTCGGAAAATTTAATAGCTGTCGTCGCAGTGCTGAACACGACAAGTAGGGGCACGGTTCCAAGGTAACAATAGCTGGTAAATGGATCATTATCAAGGGTGTTGGGAGAGAAGGGCTGGAGCGCACGTCATAACCCGCTTGAAAGCACCTGGCTGTCTGCCAGCATTCCATCTCAGGCAGTTGAATCTATCATAGGCCCATAGGTGAAGCATCAAGAAAACAAGAAACTGGGGCACGGAGTAGGTAAGTGGCTATTGGGATGGCGAGCATGGAGAAAAGCGCACAATGCACGAAAGAACGGCCCAAAGCAAATAGGCGGACGGGGATTCGTTGCGCATGGACTAAGTGGTTGGCATTGACAAGAGGAAGAAGACTTGGCTAAATCCTTTGACTATTCGTGGGAAGATCAGCAATTCTGATTTATTGCAGCTGTTCTAATTCTATCCAAGTTATTTATTTCCTACGCTCGATGCACCTCGTCCAGGAAATCCAACAGCGTGCTCGCGCTCCATGCCTGCGTATTGCACGAGTCTGCGCAATACTCGCCACCAGCATTGGTTAGCTCTGGTAATCCACGCCACTTATCATTCTCAAGATGGCTTCTGGGCTTCAGCAATATGTGATGAAGGTAGTGCAAAGTCTTGTTGCGGTTCTAAACAATGACTGTTAATTGGCAAGGAAATGTGGCTAGACGGCGGACTTGCCTTCTTATCAAAATGAAGATAGGCACGTAAGAAATATCCTAAGGGCCAACCCCACTCGGGACCCTGAAATACGATAAATGAGGGAGAAGACCAGCCAGTGGAGAGTGGCACGTACATTGTGGTAATTGAGTCCCTTGGCAATCGATGGATCCGTCGAGTCATTTGAATTGTCATACACTGGTCGGTACTGCATGTCAGCAGGATCCAGCGTCTTCATCCCCAACGGACCACGCAGGACTTCGTCCGCAACCTTTAAAGCGCCTAATGCATGTCCTTCATCGAAAAGCTCTGGAGCCACGGCCATGGCCATCGGGAAATTACACCGTAATTGGTAGTCGGACCACTCTCTACCAGGTCCAGACCCATAGACATCCTTATAGATACCACGCCGGTTTACGATGGAAGATTTGATGTCATAGGCGGGATCCTCGCTGAGGTCTACAACGAAGGACCCGTGAGCGATCGACAACAGCAATGCTCTCGTGGCATACCTAAAGGCACATAATAACACCTTTCGAAATATTTCCTGATCAAAGACGCCCACTCTCCGTACGTGACGAATGTTTGTTGACCCTTGACTTGAGACCAAATGACTCGTGAGTAGAGATGAGAAGAAAAGATTGAATGACATACTCGTTGCTTGGACGCCTTTGAACGGGAATAGACCCTTTGTTGAAATTGCGTCCAACCATCGTAGAGTACTGGCAAGTAACCCAGTTATTTCCACTGGTGCACCATCTCTCGGGGTCCCAGGGACACCTTTGGTACCAGCTTTGATAGATTCTCCCATTTTATCCATCCAAGTCCCACAATTCCATTGATTTCCTCCGAAGATGAGGCCGTTTTCCCAGTTAACTTTGATGTCAATATTGAAACCCTCATCAGCCATCTGCATATCTAAATTAGGACCAGCATTATATTCCCGGAAGGAAATGCCATCGGCATGACGTTGAAGTATTTCTTGGATGATCTCTGCAACTGTGCTCGAGTCTGCGTACGCTCGGCCGTCATCCCAGGATACCCATGTATCATCCTTGGGGAAACGACGTTTGACTGGTTCGGATAATATGGCGAGCCCGTCTGGTGCAAAAGATGCATAATCCTGTATGTTTTGTAACATCCACCACGGCGAATCTCTTGCGTTGTACCTGAATAAATGACTTTCAGAGAAAGATAAGCGCGTGCAATAGGAAAAAGTTCACCTTGGATTCCTGACGGAATCCAGTAGATTGGGTATTAATCCGTGTTTGAGGGTAGAGGCAAACGCAAGAATGTGTCTCTTGGCGCTATCAAAATTCCCCGTCGTTAAGAACAAACCCCTCAGAGAGATGAAAACATCTCTTCCCCAGCATCGAGCCCACCCAGCAGTAAAGTGGGGCAACCCAGCAGCAAGTGAGGGGGTGGGATGGCCAGGATGCAAGGAAGCAGATTTGACCTGGCCATGCATCTGAATAGCACAAAGGGCCAAATCTTGGGTGAACCCGTGTCCTAAAGTAACGAAGTCGGAACACTGCTCGATAGCTGCTCTGCGAGCAGCCTTGTAACTCTCGGATATGACGAGTGCGAAATATTTCGGACGCATGAAATTCGGAACAGATGTTTTTATACGATCAAAACGCTCCTTAAACCATTTCGCCGGTTCCGCAAGGCGAGGGAAAGACGTGACTTGACTAAATAATAGAATAATCGGCAAATAAATAACCAAGACACGGGCGAGGAACTTACTGGCTCAATCGTTGGTGAATGTAATCCAAGGCCCAGGTGCCTTCCCTCAAATGTCCACATAGAGGATGCCCAAGGTCATTGTAACGCATGATATGCCTCAAAGCGTGCATCCACCCTTCAAGACCACAATAAACATTCTTCCCCAGGTCAGGTATATCGTATACTCCATATACTCCGTCCGTTGCGTCTCGTTCTTCTCCCTCCGCCCTATAGAGCACGATGTTAAGGTCGACAAGGTCAAGACCACGGAAGGCTTTCTCTGCTCCCGAGGTGCAGAAGACGTCTAAAGAAGGGTCGTAATCCTGTAGTTGAGTTTGGAAGAGCATGACGCTTCCTGGTGGAAAAGTCTCTGGAATTACAATCTCAGAGTAGGGACTTTCGCTATCTATGCCTTGAGATGCAGTGACTTCTGGTAGTTCTTCCAATACTGCGGGGAGACCATCAAGAAACTCTTTGTCTTTGCTATCGGAATACGAGTCAATATTCAGGCTAGCTCCCATGATGAATTTGGCATGGGTTCGGCGAAGCTTAATTGGAGTTACTGTCAAGAAATTGTGAGACGTGATCGTGTTGAAGTTCCCATCCAATGAATGGGTCACTTACTGTACCCTCGATCCTTGGAGCCTTTGGAAAAGGCAGTGCGGGCGATTAGTAAATATCCCTTCTGAGTAGAAGGTTGCACGCGATGTAAGACAATGTACTGTGGAGGCTGCATCAATGGACAACTCTTCTTTCTCTAAGACACGCACTTACGTCGTTCTCTTGATGAACATGACCCTCCTCATAATGGCCTAACACCATTTCCAAATGTAATTCGTTCAAAATGCGTTTGACTTTTGCAATACCACTGCCTTTCCCCGTGCCTGTAATACGATATTTCCTATCCTCTTGCACCAAGTTCAAAAGTTTGGGATACAGATCATCGAAGCCCTTCACACTGCCGATCGCACTATAACTGAATGTCGCCAGCGCACCTGTCGATAGAGCATCCTCAGCAGACCGCTTATGCAGCGGTGACTCGTTGTCGTGCGTGAGGTCGTAGAGTAGTGCATGAGGTACGGAGCCATTGAGAGGAGTGACAAGTGCTGGTCGAGCTAGCCCTTTCCCAGTGGGACTCGCAATCTCCTCCATACTTGTCATGCATACGCCATCCAGAGAACCAATGGGTTTCCCAACTCCATGCCGATACAATAAGCGGGAAAACTCTTTTGAATCCCAACCATTGTAGCACTCTCGAATCAAACTATTGATACCGAGCTCTCTAACAAATAACAAATCTGTCTCTTCATTGCCAGTGAATAATTCGGCGCAAACGTAGAGGTCGGGTCGTATTTCCCTTGCTGCGTCAAGCATGTATGTCCCAACCTCGAGAGGGGTGGAATGACAATTGTCGATTCTGAATCCATCGAAAGTTTCTGCAAGAGACGTTACGTATTCCCGCATGTAACTCCATAACCAGGGATTTGACTCTGGAGATTTTCCGTATCGTAACTTGACGCAATCGCCCCATACGATGACTTCGCGGCGTAGATAAGCTTTGGATGGAAGATGTGCAAAATTCTGGAGGGGATCTGCGTTCCATATCCATCCGTTATTGGCCAAAGAGTATATGAACGGATCATCGTTCGACGTAGGAAGGAGACGCGTGAAATAGGGTTCGACGAGGGGATTTCTAGATCGCGTGTCTTGTTCAGTGAGAGCAACAGTAAGAACAACACTCACTTTTTCGAAATTTCCTTCAATTTGGGTCCATTTGGGTCCAATCTCGTATACTTGACTCGATTCCGTATGTTGTCTAGGGCCGCCCGCATGTCTTCTTCCCACTCACTATATAAAGGCACGTTGATGGCGTCGACTGCTTTGATCCATGCCTCAGCGAGGACGTCATTATCTTGTATTTCTGGTAGAGCAGCCTTTATAAGGCCTGCACTAACAGCGCTGTCGATATGAACTCCGAATCTAGAACCCAATTGCCCCAGTCCAGTGATCAGCTGCTGGGAACGCAGGATCTCTGCCAACTCAACACCAGTTTTCCCTCGAACATCCTGTCCTGTCCAAGGTTTAATTTTCCCTGACGTCAACGAGGCTATAATGGATTTCTTTTCGCGCGATGGGTCTAACACGTAGTACTGCCAGAGATTGAGTGCCTTGAGATCCTCCTCAAGAGCGGAGGCAAGGCAATGCAGGTCCGCTTCAGAGTTTATGGTTGATGGCAGTCCTCTAGAAGAGACTTTGCCGGAAAAGTCAATCAGAGCAGTGTCTAGCTCAAGTGCAGGAGAGAGATGAGGCGTGTTTTGCGGACTAAAACCTATAGGAGAGAATTGAATAACAGGAATCTGAGCTTGTATAGAAATAATACCCACCAGCTTCTGGATGTTCTACCAGCCAAGGGCTGTTATTTGCCGTATGGTTGAGGACAACATCTGTCAGACTGAGTAATCCATAGTCTTCCCGAGCGAGCCTGAGAACTTCAACCACTCTCTGCTTCCCGCTCCCATTGTCCGGCGAACTGACGAACAACGTAGGATCATATTTCATCTGGTCACGGATGGAGTAAGGGCTATTGCTCTCTCCTCGTTCCTGCAAGGGAGTATAATGTAACATTGTATATCCGCGTTCTTTGGCTTCAGCAAAATGGTCTCGCCAGTGGTGCATTGTTCCCATCCATTTCGATACCACAGTCAAGATCGACAACCCATCGAGAGGGAGATTGACGTATTCATCGGTGATAACTGCACCTTGACCCGGAGGCAAAACTTTGAGATTGTCGTCAAGAACGGGGGTGCGACTCTTGATCTTAAGGACTGGATCGACATTGAAATATCCGTGCCTCCCCTTGACACGCTGCCCATCACCGCCGTCATATTCTACCCAATAGATAAATGCGCCAGCATGTGATATCGGTAGATCTACTTGAATGGGCTTGGAATAATCGGTGGGGAGTCTAAAGATGAAGATTAAGTACGAAAGATTGACGCCGCTTCCAAAATTCACGCACTTCCGTTGGGTATAGCGGTTCCTGCCAAAGACTCCTCCGTCTAAAGGAAAGTTGGTTTTGAATATACCATTGTTGGAAGCAGGTGTTCCCGCAGCGAAGAAAACTCTAAGAATGTAGGGAACATATGCCGGGTATAGGCGGATATACTAAAAAAGAGATCAGCGAAACGAAGGACCAGATTTTCAACGGGAGTTTACCTGGCAGTCTTTGTTTGGTCCGCCATCTGGATCAAGACGCAATTCGTAGACGACAATAGGGGCGTCTGCTTGGGTTGAAGACGAGAAAAATTCGAGAGCTCTATCTGCGGGGGTTTTTGGGGAGAGAAGCCCGGGGCCGGTGTCGGATTGAGAGTTCGGGACAATGGAAACTACTGGTCTGTTCTCGGCCATGGAAGGAAGAGAAGAGTACCAAGTTTACGCGGGTTCTTGGAACATATCACATTATGATTCTATTATATATTATTATTCTTACTCCTTCCGGAGCATTCTGTCGTATCCCGGCCCTCGCTTGGCCGGGCATCGTCATCGACGACGTCGCCGTTGTTGCTATTGCCGCTCCAAACAACTCTTCCCCGTCCATCCGTTAGAAACGGTGGATTGGCCACTCTGCCGCTCTCCACCTCTTCAACTGCCGCTGGGTCATCGTCGTTGTCGAAGTTCTCCTCCTCCGCGTGCTCACTTTCGCTTTCCGCTCCGTCGTATCTCGTATTCCTGATGTATCTCCCAAGTTGACTGATTTCGTCATCAGAGTCGCTTTCAGGATCGACCTCCTCCGAGTTATCAGAGATTGTCGTGTGGTCGCCTTGCGTTTCGTTCTGTGTTGTCGAAGGATTCTCCAGCTTGGAAGGGGTTAGAAGGGACGAAAGTTCGAGTACATTTGAAGCTTACCTGCTCTGTATTGTTGTGATTTAGATCACGATTTACGAGTAACCGGACTACGTTCAAGGTGCGCGCCACTGTTACGCTGGACGCGGAGACGGCGGATTCTAAGGTTTCCATGGCCTCTCGGAGGACGTTGACGGTCAGGGGAACCCATTCAGAGGGAAAAAAATGGGCAACCTCATAATCCAAACGAGCGGATGGCGGAAAGGAGTTGTGATACCGCTGCTCGGATGTCAACTGGTGGACACTGGGAGAGTATGAAAAGATACGTACACGCATGCAATTTTCTGCACCATGGTCAAAGATAAAGGGAGTGCCGTCTCTTTTGAGATGCTGGTAGAAGCAGTCCTTTCCAAAGGGACATAATGGATGATTCTCGTCCTGTTGTAGAGAACGTTGGAAGTAGCTGAGTACGTCGTTAATGAGGGCGAAGGTGGGGAAGAGTTTGAGACTGACCGACAGGGTACTCTGCCCATGCTTTCTTTGTACGCCTGTGTGATGCGTTCTTTCTCTGGATGGCCATGTTTGTAGAAGTGGGATGAGGGAGTTATAAACTTGCTTGGTTCCCTACACATTGGACAGCGCTTGATGGTGCTTTGTTCGGCGGCGCCTTTCTGGTCTCGCCACTGGCGAATACACTGAGAGACATTTAGACAAGATGGTCTTGTTTTGTGATGCCAAGTCTCACCGTAATGCAGAATATGTGACTACAGCCGGCTGGGAGGAGGTGAGAAACCGGGCAAGTATGGGGTGGTCCGGGGAACATGCGTACATAGCAGACCGTAGGTGACGGGCATCTCGAAGCAGATGGAGCACGGGTCGTTCTGTCGATCTCGATCTTCTTCTGCAGCAGCAACAGCCGAGGGGACGTCGACGGTGTGCTTGAACCAGCACTGGTCACCGCGGCGGCAGAAACCTGTATGCAGAATGTGAGTAGAATACTGCGAAAGAAGAGAAGGACCGGCCTTGTGCATAGAACCTGCAGCGCTTGGACTGGTCATAGGGGGTGAGTTGGGAGTCTGGGTGGAGAAACTTGCACGCTGGGCCAGCAAAGCAGCCGTGCTGGGAAGCGTAGTACCTGCAGATGCCGCGGGGCTTGGAGGTCGACGGGCGGGCCATGGCAGAGAGGAGAAGCGGTAAATGAGATCACGTGTGGGATGAGCAGGGCATCACGTGCATGTCTCTGTCCTCGACGTCGACGATCAAGCAGCAACTCACGCAGGCGCTTGGCGCAGGCAAGGCGCCCTCCTATTTTGCGTCCCTCCAGGCCTTCGTCAAGGGCCAAATCTCCCGCGCAGAGTTCGAGCTCGTCGTCTGCGCCCTCCTCGACGTCCCCGCCCTCATCCAGCTCCACAACGCCCTCATCATCTCCCTCTTCGATGCCACCGCCGTCCTCAGGCGTCCCCCCACGCCCCCGCTTCCCCCCGCACCCAAGCAGCCTCCCAAAAAGCGCCGCCGTGTCCTCCTCCCATACCAGGGCCCCGCCACCCCAGACGAAGCCCGTTCCTTTAGATCTTCGCGCGTGAAGCGCTGGGCGCTTGCTGTCGGACGCAAGGAGAGGGACAGACTTCGCAACGTCGTGCCTTTCCAGGAACCTCAACCCAACTCAGACTCGGACGAAATCGCCAGAGAACGCGGCGTCGTCCTGTTACCCGAACGGGGAGGTATGGAAATTGACTCACCCATCCTACACTGACCACCCGTCTCTACAGATCCCCCGGGCAGCCGTCTTGTCGTCAACCTCCACTCCGCCTCCAGAGCACCCACCTTTCAACATATAGTAGACCGCGTCAATCTCATATGCGCCCAAAACAACCTTGGTACTCCCCATAGATCGGTGCCTGAACTGGTGAACATGGCCTGCCAGGTCCGTCCCCTCTCTGCTGCTCATCACTCTACTCAACGTCTCCTTGCAGGCTAAACTCAAACAGCTCATCACCCATGCCCTCACCCTCACTTCGACTTCCCATGCCATCACCTCCATTGTCCCGTCCTCTACGTTGTCCGCATCACACAGCCTACACACTCACCACCACCCTCAACGCGCTCCCGTCCTTACCGCCACCTCTTTCCAGACGCTGTTCACAATCTCGCCCTCCGACCTTCCAAACAAGAGTGCGTCTGCCATGCGCCTCGCCACTCTTGCCCCTCCAGATGTGAGCATATTCATTTCTCTATGGGACCCATAATTTATTTCTATCAGGAGGATGATCCCGAGGATTCTGTCGTGCTCAAAGACCGCGAAATCCACGATCAGCGGTGGCAACTCATGGCTCTTCTGGGAGAACGGAGCACTGTGCGGGAAAGTCTCCGTGGGAGTCGGTAGATGATTACCTAATCAATAGTCATGTTGTATAACTTAGTGAATCCTCTTCACCAGTGCATTACAATGGATCATCTCGACCTTGAAACTCTCATCGCCCGCATCACCTCAGCCCCAAACCCCCGCACGCTCAACGATTACTTTAGATCCATCCCAGCAGACACCCGCGAAGTCATCCTTGCAAGCACCCTTCCTTCCGGCCAAGATCCACTCAGCGTCCTCGATGTAAGAACCAACACGCTCGGTGTTGTCTACATTCTGTACGCGTTCCTCGACATTGGCTCGATCCCTGCCTGATTTCCTGCAGATCCGCCCGTGTGACTGTTCACGGGGCCGTACCGCCACCGTGGCAGGTCGTTGATTCTTTTTGCCACAATTTCGATAGAGAACAAGCGCGTTATGCTCCCGAACGAGGTCAGTTAAATAATCTTCAGACACCCATCCGATCCGGTATTGAAACTTCTAGTCGTCACACTGGGTAAGAATTTAACACGCCTGGCGCTACATTACAACAACGTTTGTAGATTCACCAATCCCACGAAAGCTAGTTTTTTCACCTTCTATATAGCCAGTCGCGTCCATCTTACCTCTCCGCGCTCTTATTCAACGCTATGTTCCCGATCCATCCTATCTCACCTCCATGCACCCCCAGTTTCTCCTCGTACGTCGCCCACAAAACGCTAACTTGAACAAAGTCTCACACAATGCCCTAGATATGTGTCTGCCACCGTAGGTTTTCAGACGCCCTTCCATTCCTCAATCACCCCATAACCAACATCGACACAACCGACATGCACTACACCGATAATCTGATATATCACTATGTCGGTGGTATCGCTCTCGCCGCTTTGAAACAATGGTCAAACGCGGAAGAATTTTTTGAAATTTGTGTTACTTCTCCTGGTCTCGCACCGTCTGCCATCCAGTTTGAAGCTCTGAAGAAAATGAGACTTGTTCAACTCATATCTAAAGGCAAAACGTGTCCATTGCCGAAATATGTTTTACCGGGATTATCGAGGATGTTCAAAGACTCGCCGTATTCGAGTTTTGTCAATGCGTATCCACACGATATAGAGCTGTTGAGGGAAATTGGGAAAAAGGAGAAAGGAATGTTTGCGGCGGTCAGTCTTTCTTTCTTTTTGAAGACTTGGTAGATCTGATGACACAATACAGGACAAAAATATGGGCTTGATCCATCAAGCAATTGATCGTGCGCCTCGTTGGGCACTTAAGAGACTTATCGGGACATATATCACGTTGAATTTGGCCGATATCGCACGTCAAGTCAAGATCGAATCCGTCGACCAAGTTCGTGAAATGTTACTCAACATGGTTCGTACTCACAACGAGTCAGCCCCATAATTATTAAAATAAAAAAAATAAGATCGAATCCAATGAAGTATCAGCTCAAATCTCAGCTTCCGGAACGGTTACATTCTCTGATCCACCGCCCACATTCACACAATCCCAGATTGATCAACTCTTGCGTGTTGCGCAAATGCAGTCTTCGAGATTGAATAGATTAGATTTGGACTATGGGCGAAGTAGAGAGTATTTGGCCAAAGCGGTCAAATATGATGGTGGTTCTGGTGGTGGTCTGGGTAGGGGAGGAGGTATGGAAGAGGATATGTTCATGAATACAGGCACATTTGCTGCAGCCGGTCAATTGGACACTTATGGAGGGGGTTCTCATGCGAGTCAGACCGTGTGGGGAGAGGAGCCGATGTTTGGGTCGTGAAAAACGGACTTTACGCGAGACTTGTATTATTAATCACTACTTTGTTGTATACAACTGGCTAACAGTTGTTTTCTGACAACCGTCCCTTTGTGTGGCGAGAAGTCGGACTTTGACGTTCAAACGATTCTCGGCACACAAATAAAAATGACAAGATAAAGATAAGGTTCTATCCTGCAGCTCTACGACAAATGTGAGCTTTTATACTCGAGACAGCCAAATATTCGAGTCATGTAAATACAGATACTGTAATCTTAGATAAATAGTTGTGCTGCCTGTAAATTGAATTTTGTTGTGTCAATCTTAAGTATAAATTACCAACAGACACTCAAGAAGTATCCAGTGTCAGTATTCTATGGTTGTTACAACCTTAGCCTACACAACCTCTACATCAGCAAAACAGTTCAAACCTTCTACACTGCATGTGAGTTACCATAAACCCTAGGACTTTATTGATATCTACTTCAGAGTATTTTTTAAATAATACTCAGAAAAAACTCTGACACACAATTGGAAGTTTATTTTGAAAATATACAAGAATAAGCTCCAGTTGATTTTTTAAGATATTTTGTGTTCCTCGATGTGCTTTATCATGGTCTGGCTGACTAACATATGAACAAAAAAAGGTCAGAAAAAAATCCTATCCAAAATGCTGAAGTCATTGTACAATAAAATTACTGTGAGTGTTAAACAATGCACTTTTCTGAGTCTATGGTAATTTTATTATACAAGGAATTCAGCATTTTCTCCAGGATTTTTTTTTAACTTATTTTTGGCCATATGTTAGTCAGTCCAATCATGACAAAGGACATCAAACAATACAAAATGTTCAAAAAAACCACCTGTAACTTATTCTAACAAATTTTTGGGATAAACTTACAATTTCATGTTAGAGTTTCTTCTGGGTTTTATTTAAGAAATATTCCAAAATAAATCACCATAAAATCCTAGGGTTTATGGTATCTCACATGCAGTATTTAATTATTTTAAGCTGATTAAATAATCAAGAATGTATTGCAAGGTATTGAAACAATTATTTCTGCCTGATAAGTTAATCAAATAATTTAATATGCCTTGTCGATGTTGTAAACAATTTACTTAACCTCATGTTTTTTAAAAAACAAATTCTCTGGGATTAAGGTCCAGGCTATCTTTGTGCCTACATTTTATAGCCTTGAAAACTTTTTATTGGTCTTTTTAATTTGATTAGATAATTTCAAGTACCTTAGGAATGGTTGAAATCATTTTATAAAACTAATATTTCCAGAAAAAGCTTATCAATCCTCTGAAATATGAGCTCAAGGATTTCTTGAAATGCTAGATCAAAAAATTGATTTTCAACCAAAGTAAAGCAGCTGACAATGTGGCACTGCAAAGAGCACAACCTAGTAAAGGCCTCACAAAAGAATCGCACTAAGCTAATTCAATGATCCATACCTGTCAATCTCTGGTGCACCACTATACTATTGACTTTCATCATCTTCATGCATTCTATCCTCTCGAAACTCTTTATCACTAGCAGCATATTTTTCTATGTCATTCTTCTACCCATATTTATTGCATTTCACAGGGTCAGGTTTACCAAACTTGTCTGCACCAAGCTTGTCTGCACCAAGCTCATCTTTCTCAGTGGTAGTGGACTCAGCGAGGTCTTTCCAAACTTTTCACTCCTCTAGTGGTTCCCCATAAGCTTCATGCTCTAGAAAATCCTAAGAAACAAAAGATGTCATGTCAATTGGAGATGCTAGGGCTCCATGCCTGATACCCCCTCTTTGGTATCACATAAACATGTCTCACGTATCCTTCAACCCAATGAGGCCAATAGCCTACCTCACTTGGGCATGTACACTACTGACTAGGAAAAAAGAATGAGTCTACAAAGCTATTAATAGTAATTTTACAATCTTAATGATATGAAGAAGCACTACTTATATATTTGTGCAGTGAGATCTCCATCTCTAGGCTTGTCTGAATTCAAATATCATTTAGATCAATGAAGCCAAATTGAGAGTTGCTTGAAAACTCCAGTTGGGAGAGCTGCTTTCTGCCCAGGTCAAATAGGTAGTTGGCAGTGAGAATAAACCACTGGACCCAAAGGAAGTCCATTTGCTTAGTCTGAACCTCATGCAGAAAGCCATACTTCTTGTGCCATCAAATGCTGGCATGAAAAATACCGAGCATACCAGCATACAGATATAGATGGGAAGAGAAAAAAAAGCTAATATCCAGATTGTCAGCCTGGCTAGTATTATCGGTGAGAATCAAGATGTCCAGGTGGCTTCAGAGATTGATCAAGTCTTGAGAGTGCTGAAGGGTTATATGAAGTCAAGTATTTATGCTGGTAGACTCAGTTGGCAGAAAATTGAAGAGTGTTGAGCTCAGCAGTTGAGAACTTTCGAATCTCAGAAATTATCTCTTGCTTGAGTAAATACTTCTTCAATTTTGGAAGAAAATCCTAGAAAGTGTTGCAGCTGGTTGAGTGACTGGCAAAATAAGCAAGAATGGTAGAAAACTTGCCTGTACTGCAGGTTCACCTGTGTTTTGGCCAAGCCATAACATTACATTGATAGGAAATAAATAGGGTCTCAACATATCATAATGGGCATTTGGTTGGGTTGGTGCTAGAGGCTCTGATGCAGCAAATAGGAGGTGGATAGTATTGCTTTTATGCTTTGGTCTTGACTGGCTTGCTTGACCTGCCTCTTCCATCTGGCAAAGAAGCTGCTCCCACTACTCATGCTTAGTAATCTAAAGCACAAAAACTGAACACTTATTGGTTCAGATGTAGAATTTCTTGACCCATCAATGCTCTAATTCTCCCTATTGAAATCCTGGTCAGTAGTATCTTAGCTGAGCTACATCAGCAAAATATCTAAATCTTTTATGGAACTTTTCAGTCTTATTCATGTCATACCTTATTTCAGACTTATTTTGTTAGCACTTGAAGGCAGATTTGACAGGTAAGTTGAAGAAATGTGATAGGTTGCAATAATAATACCCAAAGCAAAAAAGTCTTGGGGTGATATTATGTCTTTTTCAGTAAGTCATTTTAAGTCCTGTTCTACTGCTCATAAAATTCCGGAAAAATCACGACAAATCCTAAAATATTAAAAAAACATAAGTCTATATGTATATTTTTGTCGGAAAACATATCCGTTATAGAGATATCAAGATTGCATCAAGGGGTGGGGGGTCATAATCAACTCTAACTATGTCCGCCATAGAGCCAGTTCTACTAACCGGAAAATTCTGGAAAAATCATGAAAAATCATGAAATATTAAAAGAACATAAGTTTATATGTATGTTTTTGCTGAAAGACATACCAGTTATGGAGATATAGAGAAACATAACAAGAATGTCATATTTTCAACTAGTTCCTGTATGGATTTTGATAATTTAAGAGTGTAACTGTTATGACTTCATTTCTATTTTAGTCTTTAGACTCAGTTTTCAGTTTATTTTTAAGTCACCAACTCATATCTTGTAATGATTAGTGTTATGGTTTCACCGGTTATGGTCACTCATTCAGGCTCTTTTGTTTTTCTGCGTTCTCACGCCTGCCCATTATACTTTTCTTTCACCTTTCCTTTCTAGTATCTTTCCTCACGGTCACTCCACATCATGTCACTCCACATTCTCATGCCTGCCATTATACTTTTCTTTCATCTTTCCTTTCTAGTATCTTTTGTCTCACTGTTACTCCACTCCCATATGCTTTACTCCACGTCCATACGTTCTTGCTCCACTTACTCCACTACCCGAGTATTATGACTCAGTCCTGTTCTATACTTAGTTACCTTGGGTAGTTGTCTCTACGTATATAAACCCTGTAGGTACTGCTGTATTCCTTACGCTTTACCAATCGTATCCTTCCCTTACTCTTCTCTCTTATCGCCCTCAAGTCTTTGTCACTTGTCTGCAACCTGAGTCTTTATAAGATTAAGGTCGTAACATTTGGTAAAGCGTCTACACCTCACCTTGCAGACAGCAGCCTAGCGAGCTTGCTGTAGTGGTAGTGCATACGGCAGATCTACCAACCGAACGGACGTAATTTTTTCGCGTCGAGCTTTTACAAGCGTAGTCATCAGGGCACGAGTTTATGCCAAGTAGCAGCCGACAAGGAAAGAAACGACTTGTCGAAGAAGAATTAGCCGCATATCACGACGGATTGTTGCGAGAGATCGAGTTACCGAGTAGCCCGACATCGAGACCGGAATCAGCACCACATCAGAATCGACGAGAAGTAGATCAAAGCGGACAGTTTTGCGGATATACACATCGACAACGAAGACCAATCAGAGACAAAGGAACCATCAGACATGTCGACCACAGAGAATACCAAGTCAATTATCCCCGATCCCGGTTGGTTCGAGGGAAGCAGAGAGAGATTTGAGGACTGGTGGAGGAGCATTCAGCTGTTCATAAAGTTTAACGGGATCACCGACAATGATAGGATGATCATAGCGGCCATATCCAGGATGAGAGGAGGAGTAGCCGGAAGTTTTCAGCACTCGTAGCGGACAAAGTCACCAACCCAGACGTAACATTACGTGGAAGCAATTCGAGAAGCAAGCGAAGGAGTTGTTTATCGATGGAATGGACAAGGAGAAGAGCGAGATAGCTATCGAGACATGACCAAGGAAGGAAACCCATCGTGGACTTCTTAGTCGAATTTACCTTGATGATGAACAAAGCGGGAACGGACGATCAACACGCCATCTTCTTGCTGAAGAAGAACGTCAAAAAGGAAACCATTCGCACCATTCTATCATTCCCACCCGACAAAGTCCCCACCACATTCAACGGCTGGCTCGAAACCATAAAAGCAGTAGGAATGGGAACAGAGACGATGAGTTTGTTCGACAAACACACCGCGACAGGAGTCACTTATGGAGGAAGTGGTCAACCCATGGAATTAGGAAGGTTCGAACCGCTAGAGTCCAAACCCCGAATAATCAGAGGAAGTGTTTCAATTGTGGAAAGTTCGGACATTTTGCTAGAGAATGCAGGCAGCCGAAGAAGACCGTAACGTGTTACAATTGTAACAAACCAGGACACATCGCCAGGAATTGTAGGGCCCGAAGAGAGCTAGGACTAGGGAAACGACCGAGGATAGTCCACAGGAGAAGATACCACCGAGAAGCAGGATTTTGCCGAAGGGTCCGATTGAGCGCGAAATCTCGACCCATAAATCGTAGAGTCTCTCCCCATGTAACAACAAATTCGAAATCCAAGTATGTTATTCCTTTCAAGAGAGACTCAACGCGCGAAATTCTGCTGGATGCAACCATCACCAAGAACGGAAACAAAACGGTCAAGGCCCTTATCGACTCGGGAGCACATATGACGATGATAGCAAAGGAGTTGGCAGAGAGAGAGAAATTGAAGAAGGTCAAAGGCAACAACCCATTCGCATGAGAAATGCAGATGGAACACCAAATCGGACAGGGATATTAACGGAGGACGCCAAAATCCAGATGGATCTAGGAGGACATAAGGAGGAAATCAAGGCACTGGTATCGGACATTTCGAGCGCGGATATTTTTCTTGGATACGACTGGTTAATTCAACACAACCCGGAGATCGACTGGATAAACCAAGAAGTCAGATTTACACGATGCCCCAGTACATGCACTACACCACACCAAATGATTCCTTTTTCTCGACGGCTAACCACTGATGTGGACAGCGCTACGGAGGAAAAAGAATCAGATCCCACCAACCCCGAAGATTTACCCGATTACATTCGACCATTTACGCACTTGTTTAACAAATGGAATTTTGAACAATTACCAGCTCGAACGGAATGGGATCACGAGATCAATCTGATGGAGGATGCACCAAAGGAAATATCATCGAAGGTTTATAACATGACGCCAAAGGAAAGGGAGGAACTCGATAAGTTCTTAGACGAGAACCTAGCATCGAAACGAATTCGACCATCCAAATCACCATATGCTGCCCCTTGTTTCTTCGTACCAAAGAAAGACGGATCGCTCCGACTATGCCAGGACTACAGGAAACTCAACGAACATTCGATCAAGGACAAAACGCCATTACCGCTCATAAGTGAAGTACTCGACCAACTGCGAGATGCAAAATACTTCAATAAACTGGACATTATCTGGGGTTACAACAATGTCAGGATCAGAGAAGGAGATGAATGGACAGCAGCGTTCATCACCAATCGTGGATTATTCGAACCTACCATTATGTTTTTTGGAATGAGCAACTCCCCGGCGACCTTTTCATGCATGATGGCAACCATATTCCGAGAAATGATCCAAGAAGGTGCACTAGTCAACTATATGGATGACTTCGCGATTCCAGGACGTACCAAAGAGGAACTACGTGAACGAACTATACGTTTCCTGAAAATCACCGACAAACACAGTCTATTCTTCAAACGATCAAAATGCGAATTCGACGTCATGGAAATCGCCTTGTTAGGCACGGTTGTAGGAAATGGTAAAGCCACTATGGAAAAGGAAAAGGTCAGGGCCATAAAGGAATGGAAAACGCCACGAACAATTAAGGAGGTGGAGAGTTTCTTGGGATTCGCGAACTTTTACAGATGCTTCATACAAAACTTCAGCATCATCGCAGCTCCGCTTAATCAGTTGAAGGGAGGAGGAAAAGAATAGAGATGGGAAGAAGCACAACAACAGGCATTCGAAAGCGTCAAAGATTCCATTACCAGCGAACCAGTATTGGCATTGCCAAATGACTATGGAAAGTTTAGACTGGAGTTTAGACTGGAGGTGGATGCATCAAACTATGGAACGGGAGCAGTCCTATTACAGGAACAGGAAGGAAAATGGCATCCGATTGCATTCATGTCCAAAACATTGACTGAAGCAGAACGAAACTATGAGATCTACGACAAGGAATTACTGGCTATAGTCAAGGTGTTGAAATTATGGAGACAGTACCTGTTGGATGCAAAGGAACAGTTCGAAATTTGGACGGACCACGAAAACTTGAAGTACTTCAGAGAACCACAGAAACTGAATGCTTGACAAGCGAGATGGTACCTTATGTTGCAAGAATACGATTTCGCACTATGACACATACCCGGAAAATCTAACACCAAAGCCGACATCCTGTCCCGTATTGTCAAGCCGGATTTGACCCGAGATAACAAAGACATAGAGATGTTCAAAGGAAAGGGATTTGTACGAAGAATAGTTGAAGAAATGCCAATATATGAAGCCACCGTTCTACGAAGTTGACGATTCGAGATATTACCCAACCAACAGATCCTGGAAGATATCAGAAAGTCGAAGAAGAGAAAAACCATGGTACTGCAGGAATTGGCGAAACAACCAGAGAAAGTGTGGGAGACAGAAGGAATAATTTACCGACAAGGACAGATCTATGTACCGGATGAAAAGAACTTGTGAGATCAAATCCTATACAACCACCACTATTCCCCCGATGTTAGACACCCTGGACAACATCGAATGCTAGAACTGTTGAAGCAGACGTTCTGGTGGCCCACGATCAAGATGGACGTCAGGAGATATGTCAGAGGATGTGACATGTGTCAAAAGAACAAGATCATTCACAGACCCGAACCAATTACGTTGAACCTATTACCAATCCCGGAAGGCCCTTGGCAGGAAATCTCTATTGACATGATCAGACCTTTGCCTAAATCCAAAGGCAAAGATGCTATTGTTGTTATCGTCGACCAGTTCTCAAAGATGATCCACCTTGTTCCCACCACTACGACTCTCACGTCAATCGAATTAGTGCACCTATACAAATCGGAGGTTTGGAGGCTCCACGGAATTCCCCGAAGAATCATCAGTGACAGAGGACCGCAGTTCGCATCTAAATTCATGAAGGAGCTATGCGCATCATTGGGGATAGAAAGGAACCTGTCAATGGCATATCATCCTCAGATGGATGGACAAACAGAACGCATCAACCAAGAAGTCGAAATGTACTTGCAGAATTTTATCAGCTATCGACAGAACGATTGGACAAAATGGTTACCTACGGCGGAATTCCATTACAACGATAAATTTCACTTGGCCACGAGGAACACACCGTTCCTTTTGAATCATGGATTCTATCTGTTACGACCTTAATCTTATAAAGACTCAGGTTGCAGACAAGTGACAAAGACTTGAGGGCGATAAGAGAGAAGAGTAAGGGAAGGATACGATTGGTAAAGCGTAAGGAATACAGCAGTACCTAAGAGCTTATATATACGTAGACAACTACCCAAGGTAACTAAGTATAGAACAGGAGTGAGTCATAGTACTCGGGGTAGTGGAGTAAGTGGAGTCAGAGCGTATGGACGTGGAGTAAAAGCATATGGGAGTGGAGTAACAGTGAGACGAAAGATACTAGAAAGGAAAGATGAAAGAAAAGTATAACTGGCAGGCATGGGAATGCGGAAAAACAAAAGAGCCGGGGCATGTGACCATAACCGGTGAAACCATAACAATACCCTCCGTTTAGGCTTCGTGACCACACGAAAAGTTTAGTGTTTGAGAGTGTGGAGGAGTGCGAGTATTGCTTTCTTCTTCGATCCGATGATATGATTATCGAAATCGACGCGGCCAATGAAGTGTGGAGCGTTGGGCATTCCGACTTGGGCTACAAAATAGGTATCTCCTGCGTAACTTTCTTCGATGGCAAGATTGTCAAAAAGCGTGTAAACAACTTCCTTCCAAAAGGTTTCATCGTTTTCTCCTCCCTCGATGAGTGTAGTGTATCCTCCAGGGGGAACAAATGGGATGGGTTCATGATGAGCGGTGTTTGGACATGTGATTGGAATAGAAGATAGTCTGATGTATCCTGATGGGCGTGTATCAGGTGTTGGCCTCCAAAGAGGGCTTGGGCGTCGTAGATGTTGGTGTTACCACCGACGGCTGAGAGGGTTGGGGAATTGGCGAGGAAAGACATTGACGATTGTTGGATACCGATTGGAGTGCTTTCACTGGGTTTTATATCCTACGACCGTGTTTTCTCGTATCGTCTAGGATGTCTTGGCATTCTCCAAGGCTGATCTTGGTAACCATGTGTCTTCTTCTTTCCGTAACCTCCAATGTACCAAATACTGGGTTCCTCTTCCTCGCTTCCTATGTCCTCGGATCTCTTCGATTTCGTACTCTTCTTCTTCGTTTATGATATCAGGTGGCGGCGGGTAGGGTGGTGTTGGCTGTCAAACTCGGGTTCGTGACATCGTGTGAGCAATGAACGTGGAACACGTTGTGGATTGCCCAGGACTCAGGTAAGTGAAGCTTGTATGACCGATCTCCGACAGCTTCGACGATCTCGAAAGGTCCATAGCGTTTGTTGTCAAGTTTCCGTGATGGTCGGTTGGAATGAATGTTAACTGCTTCTAGCCAGACCTTCTCTCCGGGTGAGAACACTTTAGAGGTATTTCCGTGGTTTCCTCGGTTTCGCATAAGATCATTGTTCTCTTCCATTGCCGCTTTAGCTTCTCTCGGGTTTCTCTAACTCCGATGAGAAATCCGCTGCCGCTGGGTTGAACGTAGGTAGACTGTGATTCCCTTTCCATGGATGGAATCCGTGATTCAAAAAGAATGGTGTGTTCTTCGTGGCAGAGTGGACTTTGTCGTTGTATGGAACTCCGCCGTAGGTAGCCATTTCGTCCAATCGTTCTGTCGATAGCTGATGAAATTCCGCAAATACATTTCGACTTCTTGGTTGATGCGTTCCGTCTGTCCATCCGTCTGAGGATGATACGCCGTTGATAGGTTCCTTTCTATCCCCAATGATGTGCATAGCTCCTTCATGAATTTAGATGCGAACTGCGGTCCTCTGTCACTGATGATTCTTCGGGGAATTCCATGGAGCCTCCAGACCTCCGATTTGTATAGATGCGCTAATTCGATTGACGTGAGAGTCGTAGTGGTGGGAACAAGGTGGATCATCTTTGAGAACCGGTCGACGATAACAACAATAGCATCTTTGCCTTCGGACTTAGGCAAGGTCCGATCATATCAATAGAAATCTCCTGCCAAGGGCCTTCCGGGATTGGTAATGGGTTCAGCGTGATTGGTTCGGGTCTGCGAATGATCTTGTTCTTTTGACACATGTCACATCCTCTGACATATCTCCTGACGTCCGTCTTGATCGTGGGCCACCAGAACGTCCGCTTCAACAGTTCTAGCATCCGATGTTGTCCAGGGTGTCCGACGTCGGGGGAATAGTGGTGATCGTGTAGGATTTGATCTCGCAAGTTCCTTTCATCCGGCACATAGATCCGTCCTTGTCGGTAAATTATCCCTTCTTTCCCACACTTTCTCCGGTTGTTTCGCCAATTCCTGCAGTACCATGGTTTCCCTCTCCTCGACTTTCTGATAACTTCCAGGATCTGTTGGTCGGGTGATATCTCGAATCGTCGAGATCGTAGAATGGTGGCTTCATATACTGGCGTTTCTTCAACTATTCTTCGTACAAACTCCTTTCCTTTGAACATCTCCATGTTCCTGTTGTCTCGGCTTGTATCTGGTTTGACTATGCGGGAGAGGATGTCGGCTTTGGTGTTGGATTTTCCAGGTATGTGTCGTAGTGCGAAATCGTATTCCTGCAGCATAAGGTACCATCTTGCTTGTCGAGCGTTCAGTTTCTGTGGGTCTCTGAAGTACTTCAGGTTTTCGTGGTCCGTCCAGATTTCGAACTGTTCCTTCGCATCCAACAGGTACTGTCTCCATAACTTCAGTGCCTTGACTATAGCCAGTAACTCCTTGTCGTAGATCTCGTAGTTTCGTTCTGCTTCAGTCAACGTTTTGGACATGAATGCAACCGGATGCCATTTTCCTTCCTGTTCCTGTGATAGGACTGCTCCCGTTCCATAGTTTGATGCATCCACCTCCAATCTAAACTTTCCATAGTCATTTGGCAACGCCAATACTGGTTCGCTGGTGATGGAATCTTTGACGCTGTCGAATGCCTGTTGTTGTGCTTCTTCCCATTTCCACTCTTTTCCTCCTCCCTTCAACTGATTGAGCGGAGCTGCGATGATGCTGAAGTTTTGTATGAAGCGTCTGTAAAAGTTTGCGAATCCCAAGAAACTCTCCACCTCCTTAATTGTTCGTGGCGTTTTCCATTCCTTTATGGCCCTGACCTTCTCCTTTTCCATAGTAGCTTTTCCATTTCCTACAACCGTGCCTAACAAGGCGATTTCCGTGGCGTCGAATTCACATTTCGATCGTTTGAAGAATAGACTATGTTTGTCGGCGATTTTCAGGAAACGTATAGTCCGTTCACGTAGTTCCTCTTTGGTACGTCCTGGAATCGCGAAGTCGTCCATATAGTTGACCAGTGCACCTTCTTGGATCATTTCTCGGAATATGGTTGCCATCATACGAGAAAAGGTCGCCGGGGAGTTACTCATTCCAAAAAACATGACGGTAGGTTCGAATAATCCACGATTGGTGATAAACGCTGCTTTCCATTCATCTCCTTCTCTGATCCTGACATTGTTGTAACCCCAGATAATGTCCAGTTTATTGAAGTATTTCGCATCTCGCAGTTGGTCGAGTACTTCGCTTATGAGCGGTAATGGCGTTTTGTCCTTGATCGAATGTTCGTTGAGTTTCCTGTAGTCCTGGCATAGTCGGAGTGATCCATCTTTCTTTGGTACGAAGAAACAAGGGGCAGCGTATGGTGATTTGGATGGTCGAATTCGTTTCGATGCTAGGTTCTCGTCTAAGAACTTATCCAGTTCCTCCCTTTCCTTTGGCGTCATGTTATAAACCTTCGATGATATCTCCTTTGGTGCGTCCTCCGTTAGATTGATCTCATGATCCCATTCCGTTCGAGCTGGTAATTGCTCAAAATTCCGTTTGTTAAACAAGTGCGTAAATGGTCGAATGTAATCGGGTAAGTCTTCGGGGTTGGTGGGATCTGATTCTTTTTCCTCCGTAGCGCTGTCCACATCAGTGGTTAGCCGTCGAGAAAAAGGAATCGTTTGGTGTGGTGTAGTGCATGTACTGGGGCATCGTGTAAATCTGACTTCTTGGTTTATCCAGTCGATCTCCGGGTTGTGTTGAATTAACCAGTCGTATCCAAGAAAATATCCGCGCTCGAAATGTCCGATACCAGTGCCTTGATTTCCTCCTTATGTCCTCCTAGATCCATCTGGATTTTGGCGTCCTCCGTTAATATCCCTGTCCGATTTGGTGTTCCGTCTGCATTTCTCATGCGAATGGGTTGTTGCGTTTGACCTTCTTCAATTTCTCTCTCTCTGCCAACTCCGTTGCTATCATCGTCATATGTGCTCCCGAGTCGATAAGGGCCTTGACCGTTTTGTTTCCGTTCTTGGTTTTGATGGTTGCATCCAGCAGAATTTCGCGCGTTGAGTCTCTCTTGAAAGGAATAACATACTTGGATTTCGAATTTGTTGTTACATGGGGAGAGACTCTACGATTTATGGGTCGAGATTTCGCGCTCAATCGGACCCTTCGGCAAAATCCTGCTTCTCGGTGGCATCTTCTTCGTCCTGTGGACTATCCTCGGTCATTTCCCTAGTCCTAGCTCTCTTCGGCGCCCTACAATTCCTGGCGATGTGTCCTGGTTTGTTACAATTGTAACACGTTACGGCTTCTTCGGCTGCCTGCATTCTCTAGCAAAATGTCCGAACTTTCCACAGTTGAAACACTTCCTCTGATTATTCGGGGTTTGGACTCTAGCGGTTTCGAACCTTCCTACTTCCATGGGTTGACCACTTCCTCCATACGTGACTCCTGTCGCGGTGTGTTTGTCGAACAAACTCATCGTCTCTGTTCCCATTCCTACTGCTTTTATGACTTCGAGCCATCCGTTGAATGTGGTGGGGACTTTGTCGGGTGGGAATGATAGAATGGTGCGAATGGTTTCCTTTTTGACGTTCTTCTTCAGCAAGAAGATGGCGTGTTGATCGTCCGTTCCCGCTTGTTCATCATCAAGGTAAACGACTAAGAAGTCCACGATGGGTTTCCTTCCTTGGTCATAGTCTCGATAGCTATCTCGCTCTTCTCCTTGTCCATTCCATCGATAAACAACTCCTTCGCTGCTTCTCGAATTGCTTCCACGTGAATGTTACGTCTGGGTTGGTGACTTTGTCCGCTACGAGTGCTGAAAAACTTCCGGCTACTCCTCCTCTCATCCTGGATATGGCCGCTATGATCATCCTATCATTGTCGGTGATCCCGTTAAACTTTATGAACAGCTGAATGCTCCTCCACCAGTCCTCAAATCTCTCTCTGCTTCCCTCGAACCAACCGGGATCGGGGATAATTGACTTGGTACTCTCTGTGGTCGACATGTCTGATGGTTCCTTCGTCTCTGATTGGTCTTCGTTGTCGATGTGAATATCCGCAAAACTGTCCGCTATTGATCTACTTCCTCGTCGATGTCTGATTGTGGTGCTGATTCCGGTCTCGATGTCGGGCTACTCGGTAACTCGATCTCTCGCAACAATCCGTCGTGATATGCGGCTAATTCTTCTTCGACAAGTCGTTTCTTTCCTTGTCGGCTGCTACTTGGCATAAACTCGTGCCCTGATGACTACGCTTGTAAAAAGCCTCGACGCGAAAAAATTACGTCCGTTCGGTTGGTAGATCTGCCGTATGCACTACCACTACAGCAAGCTCGCTAGGCTGCTGTCTGCAAGGTGAGGTGTAGACGCTTTACCAAATGTTACGACCTTAATCTTATAAAGACTCAGGTTGCAGACAAGTGACAAAGACTTGAGGGCGATAAGAGAGAAGAGTAAGGGAAGGATACGATTGGTAAAGCGTAAGGAATACAGCAGTACCTACAGGGTTTATATACGTAGAGACAACTACCCAAGGTAACTAAGTATAGAACAGGACTGAGTCATAATACTCGGGGTAGTGGAGTAAGTGGAGCAGAACGTATGGACGTGGAGTAAAGCATATGGGAGTGGAGTAACAGTGAGACAAAGATACTAGAAAGGAAAGATGAAAGAAAAGTATAACTGGCAGGCATGGGAATGCGGAAAAACAAAAGAGCCGGGGCATGTGACCATAACCGGTGAAACCATAACACTATCCATGGAAAGGAAATCACAGTTTACCTACGTCCAACCCAGCGGCAGCAGATTTCTCATCGGAGTTAGAGAATGCCCGAGAAGAAGCTAAAGTGGCAATGAAAGAGAACAATGATCTTATACGAAACCAAGGAAACCACGGAAATGTCTCTAAAACATTCTCACCCGGAGAAAAGGTCTGGCTAGAAGCAGTTAACATTCATTCCAACCGACCATCATGGAAACTTGACAACAAATGCTATGGACCATTCGAGATCATCGAAGCTGTCGGAGATCGATCATACAAGCTTCAATTACCTGAGTCCTGGGTGATCCACAACATGTTCCACATTTCATTGCTCACACGATGTCACGAACCCGAGTTTGACAGCCAACACCGTCCTACCCCACTGCCACCTGATATCATAAACGAAGAAGAAAAGTATGAAATCGAAGAGATCCGAGGACATAGGAAGCGAGGAAGAGGAACCCAGTATTTGGTACATTGGAAAGGTTACGGAAATGAAGAAGACACATGGTTACCAAAATCAGCCTTGGAGAACGCCAAGGATGTCCTAGACGAGTACAAGAAAACATGGTCGTAGGATATAAAACCCAGCGAAAGTACTCCAATCAGTATACAACAATCGTCAATCTCTTTCCTCCAGAACATCACATCCAAATCACCTTCAAATGTCTGACATCTCGACCTTTATTCGACCTTTCCAATCCATTACCAACGAAACACCTGCTTTGGTCAGAATTCGAAGAGCAGATTTATGTGTCCAAACCAAAGACGGAATGCACTTCTGGATCCATTCATACTTCCTTACCAGAGAATCTGTTTATTGGCGAAGAAAATTAACTGGATACGACGATCCCCATCACACGTTCATCAGAAACTTCAACACTGCAGACCCCGCTTACATTGAAGACGCCAATGCCACAGAATTCCAAGTGTTCCTCTTCATCTTCTACAACACCAAATATGATGACTATTCGAGTCTCGTATTCGAAGAATGGGTTAACATCCTAAACCTTGCGCACAAGTGGAAGTTTCCTGAAGTCAAGAAGTTGGCAGAGAGAAACCTCTTCAAGTTGGGATACGAGGTTCGACCTGCAAAAATGGAAATTAACTTCACAGACTAGGATACTTCATGTGGTCACAAAGCCTAAACGGAGGGTATTGTTATGGTTTCACCAGTTATGGTCACTCGTTCAAGCTCTTTTGTTTTTCCGCATTCCCACGCCTGCCCATTATACTTTTCTTTCACCTTTCCTTTTTAGTATCTTTTGTCTCACGGTCACTCCACATCCATATGATCTTACTCCACATTCTCATGCCTGCCCATTATACTTTTCTTTCATCTTTCCTTTCTAGTATCTTTTGTCTCACTGTTACTCCACTCCCATATGCTTTACTCCACATCCATATGTTCTTACTCCACTTACTCCACTACCCCATGTATTATGACTCAGTCCTGTTCTATACTTAGTTACCTTGGATAGTCGTCTTTACATATATAAACCCTGTAGGTACTGCTGTATTCCTTATGCTTTACCAATCGTATCCTTCTCTTACTCTTCTCTCTTATCGCCCTCAAGTCTTTGTCACTTGTCTGCAACCTGAGTCTTCATAAGATTAAGGTCGTAACAATTAGTCCTTTTAATTAGTCCTTCGACTTATGTTGTTTCCTCTTGTGTTCTATGACTAGTTTACCTTTGGTCTGTGCGTATTACTGATACAGTATATTAGTAGAACTTATAGTACTTGTACAGTAGTCTAGTGTCATTATATTCTATATGACTTCATTAGTTTCTCTTACTCTCTCTCCTCGCCCTCTACTCTTTCTCTGCTTTCCTTAAGTCAAAGTTCATTTCCAAACTACTGAAACCTTGAAGAGGACGCGACTATCAACTGGTGATAGTGATATGTTCCAAAGAGGCTCTTCAGTACTAGGAGGCCGAGTATTCCTTAACGTATATCTACCCTTGTGTTAGGAGGATTACCTCTTAAGGTCACACTCATAGTTAGATGTATCTAGCCTTGGCGCAGATACCATAACAGAACACTAGACTACTCTTTTTTTCGATCCTTTTAGGATTCGAGGTTCAACTTCAGTTGAGGTTTATTCTACAGAACACTGAACATCCCTTGTCTACTCCTATGCCTACTCATCTTATGCTTGAGACTTCCCTTACAAGCATTCTGATACACTACATCTCCAAGATACACTGCCCGATCCTCATCTGAGGAAGAACAATGATCTTCTACACCCAAACCTACCCCCAAACCTTCTACTTCCAAACCACTTATTAAATGAATTGCCACTCCTTTCTCATCAAAATGACTTCATACCTCTCGAAATCCTGGAGAGACAGAAGAAACTGATAGTAGTAAAGGAAAGTCAAAAGAAACATCAGAAACTTACAGACAAAAACAAACCTTTTCGCAACCAGTACAAAGCATTGTATCAAATCAACCAGTTAATTTATCACAATCTTCAGCAACCACCTCATGACAGAGATTGGAAAATCTTTCCTCTACTGAATCGGATACTACAGTACAAACTAGCTCAGAAGGGTCATTCCAGAGTACAAAGGAACACAGTTCCCCAAGACTACCAACCAGTCCTTACTCCAATACATTCTCTAATCCAGAATCTGGATATTTTGAAGAAGAAACTCTGCAGTTACGGAATCCAATCCAAGGAAACCCAATCCTTATCCAACCAACAAGAGGAAGCTCTCAAACATCTTCCCGAGTTATTAGAACTCCAAGCCCAACATCTACTGTACTACCCATTAGAACCCCTAGTCCTACCCAGCCTATATTATCGACCACAATGAGTACCAATCAAGGACAACAACAACAGCAACAACAACAACAGCAACAATCAGTATCACAAAGTCCTAATTCTCCATTGCCACAAAGAACACATGAATTAAAACTTGCAATTCCTTGACCATTTGATGGAAATCGAGATCAATTTGACTCATGGCTGAATGGCATGAGACTATATTTACTGGCAAATGCACATGTCTATGACGATGGAGCTAGTAGAATTTTATTCATGTTATCCAACATGAAAGGAAGAGAAGCAGACTATTGGGTTCAAGATTTCGTCGAGAAAAATACAACTCCTAGTAATGGATATCAAGTGAATGACTACGACCAATTCGAAAGCTCAGCTAAAGAGAGATTTCAGACTAGCTGATGAAGAAGCCTATGCTCGAAGAAATCTCAAAATGCTTAAGCAAGAAAGAGCACCACTTGAAGAATTCAATGCTCATTTCAAAGTATTAGCAAGGAAAGCCAACATCACAGACTCCAGTACACTCATGGATTTCTACAAACATGCTATACATCCAGATATAGCATATTGACTTATGATGATTGATCAACCCCCAACAACGATTGATCAATAGTATACTCAAGCAAGATCAGCAGACAATATAATGCGAAGAGCACAAATGGAATTTGGAGGAAATGTCCTGTTTGTCCACAGTTAAGACATCTTCATTCTTTAAACCATTGTTTTTGTTTTGGAGTCATAACATATTCATCGTTATTTCTTCGATCAAATCTTCTGGAAGTTCCTCGTCATTTTCTTGAGGATTTTCATCATAATTTTCCTCATATTCTTCTTGATAATTTTCATCATAATAGATGTTATCGACATCTATTGCGTTCAGGTCTCGAGTAATTGGTACTGGTCTTGATGCGTTAATGGAAGGGCCTCCATAAGTGTTATAATATCCTTGGCTGAAATTAGGTTTATTAGAAGATGATGGAATGCAAAAGGTTGGAGTAGTTTATTGGCCAGGAATGAACACATTCATTTGAAACTACGTGAAAGGATGTGGAAAATGTCAACAATTCAAAATTAATTGACACCCATCCAAACCACCATTAAATCCTATTGAACTGCCAACATCTAACCGGCCATTTTTGCAGATTGCAATGGATCCTATTACAGATCTACTACCCTCAAAAGGACACGATGGGAATATTTATGATTGTATATTGTCCATTGTAGACCATGGACTTTCGAAAGGGGCTATTTTCATCCCAATTACCAAAACGGCAGATGCTCACGCTATTGCCAGCATCTTTATCAACAAATTTTACAAAAGATATGGACTACCCAACAAAATAATATCAGATGGAGACCCAAGATTCTCTGCAAAAGCTATTCGATCAATTTTCAAGAAACTAGGAATAACTCAAGCATTCTCAATGGCATATCATCCTCAAACAGATGGAATGGTAGAATGATTCAACCAGGAAATCACAGCTTATCTTTCTATTTTCTGCACACAAAATCCAACCGAATGGGCTAAACACGTTCCAATCCTAGACTACACTCATAACTCCAAAGCTCATTCCGATAGAGCAACTACTCCCTACGAACTTATCATGGGATACAATCCACCTGAAATTCCATCGATTATAGAAACTCCTACTGTCCAATCATCTGAAGACAGACTACGAGTCATAGACCACCTGAGAATGGAAGCTATTGCAGCAGGAAAACTAGCAGCCAAAAGAATGAGAAAACGAATCTCATCTACCTTCAAACCCTTCGAAATTAATGACTCAGTATGGCTTAACTCAAAGAACATCGATCTTCCTTATTCAAAGAAAATCCGACTGAAGCAACTAGGACCTTACAAGATTAAACGAGTCATCTTGCCTCTGACATATGATTTAGAATTACCCACCAACATGAAAGTTCATCCTGTGTTTCATGTGACATTATTATCACCCTATCGAGAGAATGATATTCATGGACCAAACAAAAGTCCGACAACACCTGACATTGTCAATAGTCAGGAGGAGTATGAAGTAGCAGGAATTTCCAAATATTGAATCAGAGATAGTCAAACTGAGTATCTCACTGCATGGAAAAACATGCCCTACACAGAGAATGAATGGCTTACAGAAGAGTCATTGGCACCTCATGCCTTGGAAAAACTTAACACCTACTGCAAGTCACACTGAATCAGTCCATACAATCAAGATTGGACCTTCACTGGAAATCGTATAAAGATCACCCCAGTCCATAGATAAAAGACAGCAACCCAAGTATCATGTCTTCCAACAACCTCAAACCTCTTACTTCCAGACTCACTCACATTACCTACTACCCCAAAGAACTCACCTATCCTTCCACTGAAAATGTCATCGAACAGGTCGTCCCACAATGAGAACTCCCAACAAGCAGAGACCAGTAAGTCAAGAGGAGAGAATCCTCATGACTCCGAGAATGTTGAGATTACCAGAGGATGCTTTAGTCTTAACACCATTCTCGACACTATTACAGCCATGGATGATGAACAATTCATCGAGGTATTCGGAGACGCCTCAGGAGCCATATCTACTATGCTCGCCTGCTCCTCCGTATGAGTCAAGCTATTCAACGAACCAACCACCCCTCCAGCCTCAACAATGTCCACAACATCCAGCTCCCCTTCAAAGAGTTCAAACAAATGATCGGACTCTTCTAGTGGACCCACAAACCAATCAGGTAATGGACTCGACATCCTCCAAGTCATCGGAAATCCCACCCTTATCGATCAATTTAGCATGCGCTACCTCATGGCAGATGAGGAGGTGTATTGGTGACATTATTGCTATCATTATAAACCTCTCTTTGACACCCAAAGACAGGTTGAGATTTATCAGAAATGCCTTGATGACGCAATTGCCAAACTTGGAGGAAACAAGTTCTAGAAGAACCTCCAGAAGTTCATCCGAAGGAGAAACATCGATGACCCCCTCTTCGATGCCCACCTCACATGGTTCCAATCCAAATATAATCGAGGAGATAATCACAGATATGACAGATTTTCGAAGAAGGATCATAAATTTGGAAGACGGTCAGGGCCATCTCAATCACGATTTAGATCGACATCATCTAGTCTTCCAACAGCACATGGAAGTGCTTCAGAAGCAGGATTGCTGAATCCAATATCTATGGGGCACAGTGGACACCCTCCTCCAAACTACATCTGCAGACAATGCAAGAAACGAGGAGACCATTACCCGCTTGAATGCCCTCAGTATCAATGTAGAACATGTGGATAGTGGAGACCAGGACATTACTCCTATTCATGCCTTGAATACAAATGCCCAGCCTGCAATGCACAACCATGCAACTACCGCCTTTGAAACTGTCCAAATTATGACACATGGAACCAACGACCAGAATCATTAGATTATCATCGCCCTCAAGATTATTATGACAAAGGCAAAGATTATTTTGAGTTTGATGATGATGCAATGGCTAATATGATGGGAGAACCTTACGGAATTTAGGTATTCTCAGAGACTTCGAAGCTACGAATGGGCTTCTGTTATGACTTCATTTCTATTTTAGTCTTTAGACTCAGTTTTCAGTTTATTTTTTAAGTCACTGACTCATATCTTGTAATGATTAGTCCTTTTAATTAGTCCTTCGACTTATGTTGTTTCCTCTTGTGTTCTATGACTAGTTTACCTTTGGTCTGTGCATATTACTGATACAGTATATTAGTAGAACTTATAGTACTTGTACAGTAGTCTAGTGTTATTATATTCTATATAACTTCATTAGTTTCTCTTACTCTCTCTCCTCGCCCTCTACTTTCTCTCCACTTCCCTTAAGTCAAAGTTCATTTCCAAACTACTGAAACCTTGAGGAGGATGCGACTATCAACTGGTGATAGTGATATGTTCCAAAGAGGCTCTTCAGTACTAGGAGGCCGAGTATTCCTTAACGTATATCTACCCTTGTGTTAGGAGGATTACCTCTTAAGGTCACACTCATAGTTAGATGTATCTAGCCTTGGTGCAGATATCATAACAGTAACTATATGTTTTCAAGGTCCATTAGATTTATTATCTGATCAATTTTGGAGGAGTTATAGCAGAAAATGTGCCATATCTTGGTAGGTCTTCATCCAACAAAAGATCTAACAAAATATTCGAACTCCCTGATTGAAATCTATGCAGAAATGGTCTGAAAACATCTCCCACCCATAGTTTGAGGGACTTTGCTTCGAAAATCCCAAGTCCAGAGGTCATGTGATGTCATGTGACATGTTGAACTTCTGTTTTGAGCATAACCATTGATCCTTTCTCTCAACCACCACCATTCCTGCCCTCTCCACTTCTCTCTCCCTCCTCCTTGCTCTCCAGGCTTGTATTTTAGTAAGTAACCTCCTCTTCTCTGTCCTAACCCTTCTCCAGCTAATTCTTAGCTTATTTAGAATGCTTTTTTGCCTATTTTGGACACTTTTTGGGGGGATTTTGGGGGATATTTGAGGGGGATACTTGGAGAATATGTGGAGGGATACTTGAGGGGAAATGTAGGGGGATATTAGGGGATATATTGAGGGATTCTGGGGGGATTCTGGGGATTTTCTGGTCTCTGGTGAGTGCTCTCTATCTCTGTATGTTTTCATACTCATTTATTACTTGTAGAACATCTTTTTTCTCATCATTACTCTCCCATTTTCCAATCCTATCCTTCTGTATAGATTATATACAATGTATCATATTTACTATGCTGATATAATCACTTTTCTTGACTTATCCACTCTTAAGCTTCTTATAATTGATTTTATGACTTTGGCTTGTCTTATTTTTCCTTAGCTGCCTTAATTGTATGCTTGTGTGACTTGAGTATGACTTATTACTCTGCTTTTTTTTTGAATGATGCTATATCTCCAAAAGAATTTTGTTTATCTTAAATTCCTTACTTGAACATTTACATTTTAGCCTCAAAGTTCAGGATAGGTTTTAAAAGGAGAAAAAAAGTCTGTTTTAAAACCTGTGAGTAGTGTTTTTCTTATTTTACTTTTTTTCATGTTTAAGTTTTTTAAGTTGAACAAAAGTTGGGTTTACATTTTTCTGATGTGAGTAATGAGTTGATGTCATTGTTCAAAAGTGAGGGACTCTGGAAATCTGGTGGGCTGATAGTTGACTGCTTCTCTAGCCTCTGTGAATGGCACTTTGAAATTGCATAAAATGCAAAAGTCCGCATAGTCATGATCGCATTGATCAAATACCTGGCTTTGGAAATCTATAACTTCAATGTCAAGGTCTGGGAAAGCATCGAAGATATCCTCGAATGCTGTAGCAACACTGATTGACATACCATTACTGACGGGCTTGTTGGAGAGTTCAGCTAATGAACGTATAGTTCTGGGAGAAGTTGTGTAAAGACAGATCTTGTTGATCATACTGTCTTTTTGTTTAAGCTTGAAAGCTTTGATAAGCACTAATAAAGCCACCCACACAATCACATTTGTGGATGTTGCCCGCCTTTCAGCTGGCATCACCCTGTGTGAGATAGACTTTCCTCCTTACATAACATAATACTCCGATTGTGTGTGCTTTTGACCAAGAATAGAGTTCGGAACCTCATCTGGAACACTCCATCCTGTTATTAGATGTAAAGCATCTCCATCCTCCATAAAGATCTTGTTTTCCAATGTTTCATGATAGTCCTTGACAACCTTTTTGTTGCCTTTAGGAACTGACACATATTTGATGTGATCCTGATATTTGTCTACCATTCGGTGACCAGGCTTCATGCTAATGTGTAAAGGATAGAATGTTTTCTTTACTTGTTCCAAGTTTTTGACATTGACCATAGACATTAAATTCAGTTTGTTCATCCTCTGTTGGCTGTACTCAACACTATCTTGGTGGAGTTGTGAGCCTTTGGCATTCTTCCGATCAAGCAGATGAAGGATCGGGTGGTTGTAATGAAGTGTCAAGATTCTAGCTACAGATCAATCGAATAGCTTCTTAAGGATGAAGTGCATGGGCATGAGTCCTGCTAGAGGGAGGACTCCACCTGTTGGTAATGTCTTGAAGGCTCCAATGATCCAGAGCACTCTGAGTTGATAAGTGCAGTTAAGCAATTTAATGTTCTTGCAAAATCCTCGAACATCTGGATGGTACTAGCAGTGAAGACTATAAGTTGCCACTGGCTGAACATACAATATGTATAATGTGCATTTTTGCTTGGGTGTAAGCCCACATGCCGAATTTCCGAGAATCCTCATGCACTTGACTGTGGAGAGAGACTTGGTTGCATAATGTTTAATATGTTCACGAAATGATAGGATGCGATTGTAGAAGGTGCCGAGGTATCTCCATACTTTCTTTGGTTTGAGAGGGATGGCTCCTGTGAATGGAGCAAATCTGAGGTCAATTTCAGGGTCAGGCATGCTGCCTTTGCTAGCAAAGTTGAATAGCTCTGTTTTGGTATGCTCCATGGTTAACCCAAATTCTGTAAATAGGTCAGTGACAAAGTGATAGGTTTCTTTAAGACTATTATGAGTCCTTTCGTAACTAGAGTCCATGGCTATAAGTACACCATCATCCACAAATGAAAGAAAAGAAGAAATAGGAATAGATAATGAAAGATTCAGATCATCACTATATACTCTTTTGTTCAGAATATGAAAAAGAGGCGCAATATACAAAGCAGAAAGAATTGGAGAAAGCGCACTACCTTGTCCTACACCTACATCACATGGAAAAAAGTCCGATATGTTGTTGATTTTGTATTGTGTTTTCCTATCTACCAAATAATTAGAAAAGAAAGAAACTAATTTAGAATTGAAACCAAAATGTTTGAAAACTTTTATAAGTACACTATGGTTCAAAGAAGGAGAAAATTGTGCAATATCAAAGGCTAATACCAATGTCTCTTGTTTGCGACTCCAACCAGCTCGAACATGGTGAGTGAGCACGGCTGCCACATTTTCTGTAGATCTCTGGAAAATCCTCCCAGTTTGACATGAGTGGATGACTTCTTGCTCGAGACTTTTGAATTGTAAATGATGAGCAATAATCTTTTCGATAAGTTTGCCAAGCGTGTTGAGGAGGACAATAGGCCAGATGGATTTGGCCCTGTTATAAGATGGTTTACTCAGCTTCAGAATAATAACTGATGTCGAGTTTTTGAAGTGTTGGGGCCAATGCTCTTGTTCAATGCTAGCATTGGCTATCATGGTAAAGAGTCTGACACATTTCAGGTAGCACTTTGTGACATGTTTGAGGATGTTCCATGTAATGTAATCCAGTCCTGGTGTGGTGTTCTTCGTGCACTTGGCAAGTGCTTGTCAAATTTCATATTGAGAAAAGGAAGCCCATTTTCTCTCCTCTCTCTTTTCCACTTCTTGAAACATTCACTTCAAGTTAGTTGGTCGATGGTTTGCTGAGTTGTACACATTGTGTAGTGTCCAAAATAGATGCTCCTTGTCAATGCATGCATTTCCTTGATCATCCAACAATGACTCAGTTGCTGGCATCTTCCTCTCTCTGACTCAAGGCATGAGATCCCATGGCCTCCCCTTTAGAGAAGCTATGTCGTGGATTTTCTTCTCGAAGCATTCTTTCTTTGCTTGTTTGATGATGTGTCAAAAATAGCTATATTGTTTCATGTCCTTCTTTCCATCAGGATTAAGATGATTATGCAAGTTGTTGAACGCTCGAGTACACTCTTTGTTCCACTAACTCTTTCCCTTGCCAGTCACTTTGACTTTCTCCATTCATCGTGACCATGCTACCTCAAATATCCGAGAAACTTCCTCTACTAATTCATCTCTCAAACTTATGTTTCCACAACTCTCGGCTAGGTTTTCCAGACGTTCACCAATCTCTTTCTCATACTCTTCCTCATTCTCCGGGTTGAGTTTGGTTATAAAATGTACAATATCATTTTTAGAAAAAGGGATAGTAATCTGAATAGGAAAGTGATCCAATGACAAGCAGTCTGCATCATTATCACATACATGTAATTTAAAGAAGTCCAAAAGAGAAATGTTTTCAGATGTGAAGACTAAGTTAATGATACTGGCTGGGACTATTCTGTCTATATCATCATTACCAAGAATGGATAGTGGCAGAGTGTTACTCTTCTTGGTGTGTGGAGCATGAGTAGGCTGTTTCAGGTTATCCGGTATGGAATATTCTATGCCCATCTCGTTCATGATGTCCCTGAGATGCTGACTCCATGAATTAGGACTGAGGTGCAATAGCGCCTTTGGGTCCCATGTTTGATCATGTAAATTAAAATTTCCAGCACATAAATCTACTAGAGGAATATTTATGCCTAACTCTTCAAGTGCTACAATGGTATCACAAGTCTTGCCATCATTATATATGTTCAAGATGTCCACTTCTTTGATGTGGTCACCCTGTTTGAGGTAAAGCATGATGAGTGATATGTCATGGTGCTTGATGATGTCAGTGCACAACTTTGGATTAAATATTCCAAGGCACTTGTTAGTATACATGAGAACCCTTGGGTGCTCATCTGTCAGCTTGAATACATTCTTCATAGCATTAAATGCTGAAGTATGTAGAGTCCAAGCATCATTCATGGGTGGGCCATAAGCCATATCCCCATCTACATCTCGAGTGGAGAGTTGCTTGCGCACTCCCTTCCAACCTGGTTCTTGAAATAGAATAATGTCGTAGTCATTAACATATTGTTCCAACATCATGTTAGTGGTTTCCCAACTACACCTGACATTGAAACTTAAAATATGGAGAGATTTGAAAGAAAATTGTCTGTTAGTTGTACAATTCATTGAGAATCATAAATTTCGTGGATTTCAGATTCTGGCATAGCCAAGGCCTGTGTGATGTTGGCCTTGCAGCGAGCCTTCTTTTTGGCCTCTGCTTCTCTGTCTGCAATAGCACGATGATCATGCTATGCATGGTCATTCTGGTGCCTTTTGTAGACACATTTAGATGAATCAGCTGTATGTTCGCCCTTGTAATTCAAGCATTTGAGCTTGTGCTCACATGTGACATATTTGGCACCCTGCTTCTTGCAGATCTCACTGCAGCAGGTGCTGAAACTGTCATGATTTTTGGTCATGTGACTCTGACCACACCTTGCACATTGCTGATAGTTGATACAGCACCGGCTAGTGCCATGGCTCTATGCCCAGCATTTCTGGCATTGAGGGACAAATTCCCTCTGCTTAGCATACTCCACTTTTATCAGTTTACCACCAATGTGATAAACCTTATTGACAATCTCCTTTGTGTGAATTCTGTTCTTGGAATCCTACACATCTACAAATATGACTGCGATGTCATTTGATTCTTTAGATTTGACAACTGTCAGTCTTCTGACATACTCGAGACCTCGGAATTGATTAACACTATCCATCATGTCCATCACTTGAGTGCCGGTAAGGATGTCTTCTGGGCGCTGGTTAAACTTATTATTGTAATAATTAAAGCCCTTCATGATCAAATGAGCTATAGATTGAGGGGAGAAAGGGTTTTTCCCTTCAGGGACGTCCTTCTTGAGTGCCTTGGATAAGCACTCCTTTACCCGATCAAATTCTGGTTAGGTTGGAACTCAATTTAGATTGAAGTGGATGACATTCTTAAGTAGTTATCCAGTGTGTACACAGATCTGGGATCATGCGTATGTTAGGTGAACATTCATCTTGTTTACTACTTTGCCCATGTCCTCGAACATCTCATGTTGAATGATGTCTGAGAATCCAAATTGAGCAGCTTCTCAGTTAAGACTGCCTGAGATCCCCTGCTTGGCTTTTTCAGCCATCACCATCTTTTGCCCTTTAGGCTGCAGTTGTTGGGCACCTTGATTAATTGTCTGCATCCACTCTTTGGCTTCCTGGAGAGTCATCTCCGGGAAAGTTTGTTTTAGGTCCAACATTATTTGCACTCTGTCGGGGTTAGGTTGGAGGACAAGGTTTGAGAAACACTCAGTCTTGCTTTCGTGGCTTGAGCATATGAAGCCCAAGGAGGAGAAGAGTTTGCTTTTTCCTTACCTTTGTTTGGATAGGAATGGAAGGGAATGGGTGGGAGAGGGCATTTGCCCTGAGTTGCTGTAATAGGCGCTGCCCCTTTACCTCCCTAGGGTTGGACACCTTTACCATTCTTAGGCGGATTGTATGGGGCGTGACTCCCACTTGCATCAAGATTGCTACCAGCAGCAGGTACTGCATTGGTAGCTGGAGTGTTACTCCCAGTAGCATCTCTACCTATAGCATGCCAGCAGAAACTGGACTCGGGTATCCGGGGTGTTACTCCCATTTGCATCTCATTATACAAAGAGGACTGAGCTGTTAGAGTGAGCCAGCAGTCTAACTTGGTAGTTGATGGACTTAGAGATATGCGGATGAGTTAGTCACATGATATGCTTAGTCACACATGTTCAACTTCCCTGTGGACGCTTCAGAAACCTTAGCTTCTTACAGTTTGTCCACAGCATTGCTGGTGCAATACTAATCCATTTCACTTGTTTTTAGGATCATTAGAATTGCCACTGCGACTTACACGTTCTACGTTAAATAGGTTATGGGCCCCAGCTTCTAACTCTTACAAAAAAAGTTACCATTCAACAAGCTCAGCTCATCAGCAAAATTTATCACTTCTTGAACCTCAACCACTACCTTCCTCTTTTGGACAGGTGATCTTCGTCATCAATAAGCCCTCTTTAACATGCCTTGCAAGCCTAGCAAGTCATCACAACCCCCTTCCAAGCCATCTCGCACCACACTGGCCGAGTTGAGCTCATCGTTGAGTGCCATCCCAGCCTCAGGTGCCACTCCAGCCCAAACGATGTCGCCATTCACCTTTGAGGCACCGGCCACATCAAAACTCATCCAGGGCATTGCTGCCCCCCATCCCTCCTCATCAGGTCCCAGTGTTCGTGCACCATTACCCATCATCCACTCCACCACTGCTGTTGAAGCCAGCATCCTCACTGACCCAACTCAAGAGCAGTTGGACTTCTACTCTAAGCAATACAACCCCAAGCTGGCAGAGTATTGCATCAAGAAATTCCCACACTGGGTCTGGCCCAGTGTCAGCCGTCCTTATCGTCGAGAGCTGCGCGGTTCACCACCCACTGGCACTCTGACCCCTCCTCCCTCTGCCATCTCTCCCAGTCCCTCTGAGGCTGGGAGTAACTCTTCCAAATGACCCTGTGGGTCTTTTTCTAGCTCTTCTGGGCTATCCATCATTGATGAGTCTGTCACTGGTGAAGACAATTCAATGGAGTTGGAGTATGCTACTCCATGTGCCAACACTCCGGTTCAAGCAGCAATGTCTATTGAACCACCATTCCCCCTCCCTCCCTCTGAGAATAATGAGTCCACACTTGAAGAAGAGTGGACTACAGTTTTTGACTACCTCGATGCCGCTTACATCGAGTTTGCCACTTGCCCTAACATTGAAAGGCTCTGCAGCCTCATGACACGACTCTACCACAAGGTTGCTCCATAGCCTCAACCCCCATGTGACAGCATTCCGCAGAATGCTGACAAATCCCACCCTAAGAAGAAGGTCCGAATCGAACCAGAACTGGCCTCTTCCACACCTGCTCTGCAAGGCGCTGTCCCCATTGAGGTTGACGCCCCTGCACCACCACCTCCTGCCCCCAAGAAGGTGACTCTGGCAGTTGTCTCTCTTTTTATTTCATCAAAGCACCCATATCCCACTAGCACTCCCCCCGTATCCTTTTTTTTTTTTTTTTTTTTTTGTATTCATGTAATATATTTCAATACTACTTAAGGGTGCCATGACGCGTTCCCCGTACTTTACATCCCCTGTACTCTACCTAACTAAAAAGAAATCGTATCCGGCTGATGAGGTCGAAGCCATAAGAGAAAAAGAAAAGGATAACAAGTGTCTTTCGAATTCGGTTACAAGTACAGCTAAGTAAGCGTAAAAGCAAAAATGTTCATAGATAAGGAAAAAGAAAATCAATCTCTTCCGTCCTCTTTTCAACACCGCCTGCGACACAGGCTTGATCTCTCTCATTGCCGCATAGAAGATGTCTCTCCACGGGTCTATCTCCCATATGTTCCAATGTGTAAGGTATTCGATTGACTCATGCAGCCAAATTGGACCTTCTAATTGAGAAAGTTTCTTCTCCTTTCTCTTTTCATTAACAAGTTCTCGCTTGCAGTACACCTCCTTTTGGTAGGCCGGCCAACTCGAATCTGCTAGTCGCGGTAGTTCCGGTGGTTCGAAACTAAATGCTTGAGGGTTGTCTTGAAGGAAGAGGATTAATCCTCGTATCGTAGTGATTCCATCAAGCTCGTAATGATTGGTCCACCTTACATTGAAAGGGCAGACCATCAAAATATGTTGCCTTGTCTCTGGTGAACCAAGATGACAAGGACATGGTTTGTAAGGTTCCTTAGGAAAGAACCTCACTCTGTACTCCCCGGTGGGAGCATGGTTGCAGGCTACTCGCATAAGACGAGCGAATAACGGCGCAGTGTGTGCGGCGGTGACTCCCTGATAGTTTTGGAACCATGGGCCGCCTTGTATGTGACTGGGAAGGACCAGATTGCCTTCTTTGTCATTGAATTCGTACCAGTTCTGCCCTTTAAAACAAGACTGGGTGTGGTATGATGAACTTTGAATCTCGTTAGAATTTCTAAGTCTTGGGCGCGTACCTATACTCCCGAAGGAGTGTGTGGGTGGCGACACACCGAGCGAGCGGACACTAGTCCTGAGCGGTTCCTATACCTTCCGGAGAGGGTATGTGTGGTGGCGGTCGCTAAGCATGCAGACTCCTTGAAAATCAGATTGCCACAGGAATATGGCGTCTCGGGTTGTTTTCTGCCTCGTGTATTGATACGAAGCAGATTGAGGGAAGGAAATGGAGTGCTCTGTGAATGTCCTTGCATTTTCCGCATTTATGTATGCTTGCTGAGCTACGGGTTGAAGAATCTCCGACTCGGCCGAATAATTGACCGGTGCTGTAGCCCAACTTTTATTAAAGCCCCGTACTTCAATTTCGACTTCAGGGAAGTCTGTAGCGAGGGCATCAAATGCGAGTGACACTGCAATTGAGAGCTGTGATCCGAGCGGTTTGGAGTTCGTTGACATTAATTTCTTGACTGTCAATTGGGACGTAGTGTAAAGAGCGACCTTGGAAATAGGCCACCCCTTTTGGAGTTTCTTGTGAGCTTTGACTAGTGCGATGAATGTAGACCAGCCAGTGATTGTTTCCTCCGTGACCCGCCTTCCAGCGGCCCTCGTTTTGGATGAGACAGCTTGTCTGTTGAAGACAGTGACAAGCGATATGTGTGAATGTGTTCGAGATGGAATGGGAGTGTCCGGGTCGAACTTATGTTTAACTCCTGCTGTGAACAAGTGCAGAGTGTTTGGTTCCCTGATAGGTGCGAGATTCAAATGATTATGATATTCGGCTCGCTCTTTGCAATTCTTAGGCATGAGCACGAATTTGACTTTGTCTGGGCATCGATCTACCAGTCGATGTCCAGGTTTGATGTGTTCGGAGAGGGGATCAAAGATCTCCGAGGAAGGATTATCAATTATCACGTCGAGGGGAGACTTGATAACTTTGCGGATTGTCCTGGATTTGCGTTCCAAGGCATTGGGATGTAGGGTTGAACCCTTGGCTTGTCGCCGCTCTAGTAGTGAAAGAACGGGGTGATGCATATGAAGCGTGTTGATGCGGATAACTGATCTCTCAAACAGCTTCTTGAGTGTGAGGTGGAGGGGCATGAGACCAGCCACAGCCGACATAGCTCCCATAGGTGAAGTACGAAACGCGCCTGTGATCCAGCGCACTGCTTGGTTGTGTGTGAGGCGAAGCATTTTAATGTTGGTGCTAAATGTATTATGCCCCGGTTTATACCAACAACGAAGACCAAATGTCGCTATTGGTTGAATGCATGAAATGTATAGAAGACGTTTTTGTTTGGGTGTAAGTCCTCTATTCGAATTTCCAAGCGACTTCATACAGCGAACCGCAGAAATCGACTTGGTTGAGTAAAACTTGACGTGATCACGAAAATTCAGATTGCGATCAAACATGATTCCGAGATATCTCCACACATTTTTTGGAATACATGGAGATTCTCGAGTGAAGGGGGCAATACCCAGATTAAGACTGGGGTTCGGCGAGTTTTTGCCACGGGCGGAATCCGCGAAGTTGAAAAGTTCCGTCTTTGAATGTTCCATAATCAGACCAAAGTCCTTGAAAATAGACGTGATTTGGGCATATGCCTCTTTTAGAGAGTCATGTGTGTCCATTCTACAATCCCCTGAAGCAACAAGAAGTCCATCATCAACAAAGGAAAGAAAACTAGTTAAAGGAAAATGAATATGGTCCTCTACATCATTAACCCATTTGTCCAACAAATGAAAACACGGCGCTATATACAAAGCTGATAGAATTGGAGAAAGTGCGCTACCTTGTCCGACACCTACATTACTGTCAAATAATGGAGAAGTGACGTTATCAATAGAATATTGAGTCTTCCTACCTATGAGATAATTGGAAAAGAAAGAAACTACACTACTTGAGAAACCGAAATGTTCGAAAATTTCAGAGAGTACATTATGATTAAGAGAAGGAAAGAATTGTGCAATATCAAATGCCAAAACCGACGTAACTCTTTTACTTGCCCAAGCCGTGCGCACATGATGTGTCAACGCGACTGCTGCATCCTCGACTGATCTTTGGAGAATGCCTCCTGTCTGACAAGGGTGGATGACGCCTGTTTCAATACTTTCGAATTGAAGTCTACGCGCTATCATTTTCTCGATGAGTTTCCCCATCGTGTTAAGGAGGACTATAGGCCTGAATGATTTGGCCTTGTCGTATGAGGGTTTACCGGGTTTCGGAATGATAACCGAGATCGATTTTTTGAAGTGGGATGGCCAATGTCCCATGGCGAAGCATGCATTGGCTATGTTAGTGACGAATTGACAGACTTTGTCATCTATCGTGAATCGTTTCCACAGTCTCCAAGAGACATGGTCAGGCCCAGGCACGGTATTCTTTGCGCAGTTGTTGAGTGCATCATGATATTCTTGGACAGAGAATTTTACCCATTCTCTCTCCTCAAACTTTGGAATTTTCTCCTTTATACAGCTAATATCCACTTGTCGATCATCCGCCGCATTGTATGTGTTGTGTAAGGTTTCAAACAACTTTTCTTCATTGTTGCAAGAATTACCCTCACTGTCTAGAATGGCTTCAACTGCCGGCAACTTCCTCTCTCTAGTCCAGGGCATCAAGTCCCATGGCCTTTTCCTGTCACTGGCCATACTCTTGATCTGTTTATCAAAGTACTGGCACCTCGCTACACGTAACGTCCTCTTCATTTTGCTACGCATTTCTCTATTCCTCGGTCCTCCGTTCATCCCCATCTCTCGGTACACCTCTTTGCATTCTCCATTCCACCACTTCTTTCCATGACGGCTCGGTTTCCTCTCCTCTGAATATGCCTCCCATGCCCTTTCGAACACATCAGACACCCTTTCTACTGCTGCTTCCAAATCTTCCGCTGACCCAGATGCACTCAATTCCACTCTTCCAATGTCCCCGCAAATCTGTTCGACATAGTCATCTTCCTCTTCTGACCACGCTTCAATCTTCCTCTTACACCTCATCTCCGGCTCACTTCCTGAGACTGGCACTTCAATTTGAAGGGGACGATGATCCGAACCCCATCTTTCTCTTTCATCCTCTTTTACTTTGTAATGAAACCCTTCTTGATTGATAAGTGCAGCTGACACTGCCACCAGATCTATAACTGAAGACGCGAGTTTTCATCGTCCGGTATCCTTGTTGGGGGCTCCTTATTTGTGGGATGCACGTATTGAATTTCCAAGTCATTGAATGTTTCTTGGAGTCTCATAAAGGGAGAAGAGGGTCTAATTTTGAACAGCCGCTCCTTCATCCCAAGTACGATCTTGGATATTGAAATTCCTGCGCACAACGTGATTTGTGGCATGGTTCCAGCTATCCGTCTTAATTCATGCACCGCTGCATGTGTTTCCCACATGTAAACATTGAGGATGTTGAACTCATGAGGAATGCCCCTCCGAGGTTTGTGGATATGCATTGTGACTAGCGATACATCGCGATGCTTGACTATGTCTGACCGGAGTTGTGGTTTGAAAACATCCAGTCATCTGTTGATGTACGTAAGAACTCGTCGAGCAGCTCTGGATTCATCTCTGTTGTTAAACGCCTCTGTGAAAGGACGCCATGAGTTGTGAAGAGGAGGTCCATGTGCCATGTCTCCCTCCTTATCTTTAGTGGATGGTTGTTACGACCTTAATCTTATAAAGACTCAGGTTGCAGACAAGTGACAAAGACTTGAGGGCGAGGAGAGAGAAGAGTAAGGGAAGGATACGATTGGTAAAGCATAAGGAATACAGCAGTACCTACAGGGTTTATATACGTAGAGACAACTACCCAAGGTAACTAAGTATAGAACAGGACTGAGTCATATACTCGGGGTAGTGGAGTAAGTGGAGCCAGAACGTATGGACGTGGAGTAAAGCATATGGAGTGGAGTGAGTAACAGTGAGACAAAAGATACTAGAAAGGAAAGATGAAAGAAAAGTATAACGGGCAGGCATGGGAACGCGGAAAAACAAAAGAGCCGGAGCAGGTGACCATAACCGGTGAAACCATAACAATACCCTCCGTTTAGGCTTCGTGACCACACGAAGTATCCTAATCTGTGAAGTTAATCTCCATCTTTGCAGGTCGAACCTCGTATCCCAACTTGAAGAGGTTTCTCTCTGCCAAATTCTTGACTTCAGGAAACTTCCACTTGTGCGCAAGGTTTAGGATGTTAACCCATTCTTCGAATACGAGACTCGAATAGTCATCATATTTGGTGTTGTAGAAGATGAAAGGAACACTTGGAATTCTGTGGCATTGGCGTCTTCAATGAAAGCGGGGTCTGCGGTGTTAAAGTTTCTATGAACGTGTGATGGGGATCGTCGTATCCAGTTAATTTTCTTCGCCAATAAACGGATTCTCTGGTGAGGAAGTATGAATGGATCCAGAAGCGCATTCCGTCTTTGGTTTGGACACATAAATCTGCTCCTCGAATTCTGACCAAAGCAGGTGTTTCGTTGTTGGTGGATTGGAAAGGTGGAATAAAGGTCGAGATGTCGGACATTTGAAGGTGATTTGGAGGATGAAAGAGATTGACGATTGTTGTATACCGATTGGAGTGCTTTCGTTGGGCTTTATATCCTACGACCGTGTTTCCTCGTACTCGTCTAGGACGTCCTTGGCGTTCTCCAAGGCTGATCTTGGTAACCATGTGTCTTCTTCATTTCCGTAACCTCCAATGTACCAAATACTGGGTTCCTCTTCCTCGCTTCCTATGTCCTCGGATCTCTTCGATTTCGTACTCTTCTTCTTCGTTTATGATATCAGGTGGCGCGGGGTAGGGTGGTGTTGGCTGTCAAACTCGGGTTTGTGACATCGTGTGAGCAATGAAGCGTGGAATACGTTGTGGATTGCCCAGGACTCAGGTAAGTGAAGCTTGTATGACCGATCTCCGACAGCTTCGACGATCTCGAAAGGTCCATAGCGTTTGTTGTCAAGTTTCCGTGATGGTCGGTTGGAATGAATGTTAACTGCTTCTAGCCAGACCTTCTCTCCGGGTGAGAACACTTTAGAGGCATTTCCGTGGTTTCCTCGGTTTCGCATAAGATCATTGTTCTCTTCCATTGCCGCTTTAGCTTCTTCTCGGGCTTTCTCTAACTCCGATGAGAAATCCGCTGCCGCTGGGTTGAACGTAGGTAGACTGTGATTCCCTTTCCATGGATGGAATCCGTGATTCAAAAAGAACGGTGTGTTCTTCGTGGCAGAGTGGACTTTATCGTTGTAATGGAACTCCGCCGTAGGTAGCCATTTCGTCCAATCGTTCTGTCGATAGCTGATGAAATTCCGCAAATACATTTCGACTTCTTGTTGATGCGTTCCGTCTGTCCATCCGTCTGAGGATGATGCCGTTGATAGGTTCCTTTCTATCCCCAATGATGTGCATAGCTCCTTCATGAATTTAGATGCGAACTGCGGTCCTCTGTCACTGATGATTCTTCGGGGAATTCCATGGAGCCTCCAGACCTCCGATTTGTATAGATGCGCTAATTCGATTGACGTGAGAGTCGTAGTGGTGGGAACAAGGTGGATCATCTTTGAGAACCGGTCGACGATAACAACAATAGCATCTTTGCCTTCGGACTTAGGCAAGGTCCGATCATGTCAATAGAAATTCCTGCCAAGGGCCTTCCGGGATGGTAATGGGTTCAGCGTGATTGGTTCGGGTCTGCGAATGATCTTGTTCTTTTGACACATGTCACATCCTCTGACATATCTCCTGACGTCCGTCTTGATCGTGGGCCACCAGAACGTCCGCTTCAACAGTTCTAGCATCCGATGTTGTCCAGGGTGTCCGACGTCGGGGGAATAGTGGTGATCGTGTAGGATTTGATCTCGCAAGTTCCTTTCATCCGGCACATAGATCCGTCCTTGTCGGTAAATTATCCCTTCTTTCTCCCACACTTTCTCCGGTTGTTTCGCCAATTCCTGCAGTACCATGGTTTCCCTCCTTCGACTTTCTGATAACTTCCAGATCTGTTGGTCGGGTGATATCTCGAATCGTCGAGATCGTAGAATGGTGGCTTCATATACTGGCGTTTCTTCAACTATTCTTCGTACAAACTCCTTTCCTTTGAACATCTCCATGTTCCTGTTGTCTCGGCTTGTATCTGGTTTGACTATGCGGGAGAGGATGTCGGCTTTGGTGTTGGATTTTCCAGGTATGTGTCGTAGTGCGAAATCGTATTCCTGCAGCATAAGGTACCATCTTGCTTGTCGAGCGTTCAGTTTCTGTGGGTCTCTGAAGTACTTCAGGTTTTCGTGGTCTGTCCAGATTTCGAACTGTTCCTTCGCATCCAACAGGTACTGTCTCCATAACTTCAGTGCCTTGACTATAGCCAGTAACTCCTTGTCGTAGATCTCGTAGTTTCGTTCTGCTTCAGTCAACGTTTTGGACATGAATGCAACGGATGCCATTTTCCTTCCTGTTCCTGTGATAGGACTGCTCCCGTTCCATAGTTTGATGCATCCACCTCCAATCTAAACTTTCCATAGTCATTTGGCAACGCCAATACTGGTTCGCTGGTAATGGAATCTTTGACGCTGTCGAATGCCTGTTGTTGTGCTTCTTCCCATTTCCACTCTTTTCCTCCTCCTTCAACTGATTGAGCGGAGCTGCGATGATGCTGAAGTTTTGTATGAAGCGTCTGTAAAAGTTCGAATCCCAAGAAACTCTCCACCTCCTTAATTGTTCGTGGCGTTTTCCATTCCTTTATGGCCCTGACCTTCTCCTTTTCCATAGTAGCTTTTCCATTTCCTACAACCGTGCCTAACAAGGCGATTTCCGTGGCGTCGAATTCGCATTTCGATCGTTTGAAGAATAGACTATGTTTGTCGGATTTTCAGGAAACGTATAGTCCGTTCACGTAGTTCCTCTTTGGTACGTCCTGGAATCGCGAAGTCGTCCATATAGTTGACCAGTGCACCTTCTTGGATCATTTCTCGGAATATGGTTGCCATCATACGAGAAAAGGTCGCCGGGGAGTTACTCATTCCAAAAAACATGACGGTAGGTTCGAATAATCCACGATTGGTGATAAACGCTGCTTTCCATTCATCTCCTTCTCTGATCCTGACATTGTTGTAACCCCAGATAATGTCCAGTTTATTGAAGTATTTCGCATCTCGCAGTTGGTCGAGTACTTCGCTTATGAGCGGTAATGGCGTTTTGTCCTTGATCGAATGTTCGTTGAGTTTCCTGTAGTCCTGGCATAGTCGGAGCGATCCATCTTTCTTTGGTACGAAGAAACAAGGGGCAGCGTATGGTGATTTGGATGGTCGAATTCGTTTCGATGCTAGGTTCTCGTCTAAGAACTTATCCAGTTCCTCCCTTTCCTTTGGCGTCATGTTATAAACCTTCGATGATATCTCCTTTGGTGCGTCCTCCGTTAGATTGATCTCATGATCCCATTCCGTTCGAGCTGGTAATTGCTCAAAATTCCGTTTGTTAAACAAGTGCGTAAATGGTCGAATGTAATCGGGTAGATCTTCGGGGTTGGTGGGATCTGATTCTTTTTCCTCCGTAGCGCTGTCCACATCAGTGGTTAGCCGTCGAGAAAAAGGAATCGTTTGGTGTGGTGTAGTGCATGTACTGGGGCATCGTGTAAATCTGACTTCTTGGTTTATCCAGTCGATCTCCGGGTTGTGTTGAATTAACCAGTCGTATCCAAGAAAATATCCGCGCTCGAAATGTCCGATACCAGTGCCTTGATTTCCTCCTTATGTCCTCCTAGATCCATCTGGATTTTGGCGTCCTCCGTTAATATCCCTGTCCGATTTGGTGTTCCGTCTGCATTTCTCATGCGAATGGGTTGTTGCGTTTGACCTTCTTCAATTTCTCTCTCTCTGCCAACTCCGTTGCTATCATCGTCATATGTGCTCCCGAGTCGATAAGGGCCTTGACCGTTTTGTTTCCGTTCTTGGTTTTGATGGTTGCATCCAGCAGAATTTCGCGCGTTGAGTCTCTCTTGAAAGGAATAACATACTTGGATTTCGAATTTGTTGTTACATGGGGAGAGACTCTACGATTTATGGGTCGAGATTTCGCGCTCAATCGGACCCTTCGGCAAAATCCTGCTTCTCGGTGGCATCTTCTTCATCCTGTGGACTATCCTCGGTCGTTTCCCTAGTCCTAGCTCTCTTCGGCGCTCTACAATTCCTGGCGATGTGTCCTGGTTTGTTACAATTGTAACACGTTACGGTCTTCTTCGGCTGCCTGCATTCTCTAGCAAAATGTCCGAACTTTCCACAGTTGAAACACTTCCTCTGATTATTCGGGGTTTGGACTCTAGCGGTTTCGAACCTTCCTACTTCCATGGGTTGACCACTTCCTCCATACGTGACTCCTGTCGCGGTGTGTTTGTCGAACAAACTCATCGTCTCTGTTCCCATTCCTACTGCTTTTATGACTTCGAGCCATCCGTTGAATGTGGTGGGGACTTTGTCGGGTGGGAATGATAGAATGGTGCGAATGGTTTCCTTTTTGACGTTCTTCTTCAGCAAGAAGATGGCGTGTTGATCGTCCGTTCCCGCTTGTTCATCATCAAGGTAAATTCGACTAAGAAATCCACGATGGGTTTCCTTCCTTGGTCATGTCTCGATAGCTATCTCGCTCTTCTCCTTGTCCATTCCATCGATAAACAACTCCTTCGCCTGCTTCTCGAATTGCTTCCACGTGAATGTTACGTCTGGGTTGGTGACTTTGTCCGCTACGAGTGCTGAAAAACTTCCGGCTACTCCTCCTCTCATCCTGGATATGGCCGCTATGATCATCCTATCATTGTCGGTGATCCCGTTAAACTTTATGAACAGCTGAATGCTCCTCCACCAGTCCTCAAATCTCTCTCTGCTTCCCTCGAACCAACCGGGATCGGGGATAATTGACTTGGTACTCTCTGTGGTCGACATGTCTGATGGTTCCTTCGTCTCTGATTGGTCTTCGTTGTCGATGTGAATATCCGCAAAACTGTCCGCTATTGATCTACTTCCTCGTCGATGTCTGATTGTGGTGCTGATTCCGGTCTCGATGTCGGGCTACTCGGTAACTCGATCTCTCGCAACAATCCGTCGTGATATGCGGCTAATTCTTCTTCGACAAGTCGTTTCTTTCCTTGTCGGCTGCTACTTGGCATAAACTCGTGCCCTGATGACTACGCTTGTAAAAGCCTCGACGCGAAAAAATTACGTCCGTTCGGTTGGTAGATCTGCCGTATGCACTACCACTACAGCAAGCTCGCTAGGCTGCTGTCTGCAAGGTGAGGTGTAGACGCTTTACCAAATGTTACGACCTTAATCTTATAAAGACTCAGGTTGCAGACAAGTGACAAAGACTTGAGGGCGATAAGAGAGAAGAGTAAGGGAAGGATACGATTGGTAAAGCGTAAGGAATACAGCAGTACCTACAGGGTTTATATACGTAGAGACAACTACCCAAGGTAACTAAGTATAGAACAGGACTGAGTCATAATACTCGGGGTAGTGGAGTAAGTGGAGCCAGAACGTATGGACGTGGAGTAAAAGCATATGGGAGTGGAGTAACAGTGAGACAAAAGATACTAGAAAGGAAAGATGAAAGAAAAGTATAACGGGCAGGCATGGGAACGCGGAAAAACAAAAGAGCCGGAGCAGGTGACCATAACCGGTGAAACCATAACAATGGTTGCTTCCTCACCCCTTTCCACCCCGGTTCCTGGAACATAATAATATCCACATATCTGGCACACTTGTCCAAAACGATAGAAGTGGTTTCCCAGCTTTTACGCGCGTTGAATGATAATATAGTTAAGGTTTGTAATGACCGTGGTGCAGACTTTTTGGGTCCACTAATAGGATTATTGCTTTCTTCAGTTGTACAATTCATTCAGAAGAGGACGGGATTTCGATGATGCGACCTTCTTCAAGGTTAGTCGCTTGCTGAATGTTTGCACGACGCCTGTCACGCTTCTCTTTTTCCATTTGCATATCTGCTGTACGCCTTTGATCATGCCACGAAATGTTGTTCTGGTGCCTTTTATATGTGCACTTTGATGAGTCAGCTGTGTGACTGCCTTTGCAATTAATGCATTTGACTTCGTGTTTACATTCTCCTTCCCAGTCCTCTTTTTTCCTAGCTGCTCCGCAACAAGTAGCGAAGCCGTTATGATTCTTGGTCATGTGAGGTTGACCACATCGGGCGCAAAGTTCATGACTAAGGCGACACCGGGATGTTCCATGATTCCATTTCCAGCACCTTTGGCACTGGGGGACGAACTCTCTCTGCCGGGCATATTCTACCCTAATAAGTTTACCGCGAATGTGATATACTTTATTAACTAATTCCTTGGTGTGAAATCCGCTCTTTGAGTCCCACACATCGATGAAAGCCACTGCCATGTCATTCGATCCTCGAGATCTGACGACAGAAGGCGTCTTGACACACTCTAGACCACGGAACTGATCTATAGACTGCATACTTTGTAACACTTGTTCTCCAGTAAGAATATCCTCCGGACGCTTGTTAAATCTACTGGTATAATAATCGAATCCTTTAAAGATAAGATGTGCAACAGACTGTGGCGCAGAAGGAAGATGTTCGTCCCCTTCAGGGACTTCTCTCTCCAGTGCCTTGAACAAAGATTCTCGAATCAATATGAACCCTTGTTTCGATGGGACCAAATTCAAATAAAAGTGAACCACGTTTTTAAATAAGCGTCCATTTTGAACCCTCATTTGCGACCTATTGTACACAAGATGCCTATTCATAGCATCCACTATTTTGCCCATGTCCGATAAATGTTCCGGTTGGACGATATGGGAGTACCCAAATTGGGCGGACTTTCAGTTAAGCCCACCCGTGATACCTTGAGCAGCTTTCTGAGCCTCCGCTCCTTTGCGCGTTTGACGAGGTGGTGCCTCATCTGAACTTGGTGGCGTGTTGACAATGGGTGCCACGTGTTTGAGAGCGTCTCCCATAGACAGCTCAGGACACTGTTTCTTAAGTTCAACCGCCTATCTGATGGTCTCGGCTGTGACTGTGGGTGCTACAGCTGGCTGTTTAGCCGCCTGTGCATACGAAATGGGAACGCGTGCGCACGCTTGTGCATTGCGCAAGCGCTTGGCTAGCGCCTCGGCGCGGGAGTGGAGGGGGACGGGGGGAGGGTTCCGTTTGGCCTTTGCTGTGTGTACCCCCGGCCTTACCTTGGGGTACTTTACTGCTCAGAGGCAGGTTCGACGGGGCGTGACTCCCGCTGGCGTCTCTTTGTTGACCACGGGCAGCAATAACTGCACTCGTGGACGGGGCATTACTCCCGCTCGTGACTCTGCCCATATCATGCTGGCCGTTACCAGACTCGGGCATATGGGGCGTTACTCCCACTAGCGTCTTGTTTGCACCAGAGGACGGAACGTCACTCTGTGTCTTCAAACTAGCCTGAATGGCTTGGTTCGGAATCGAGGCCTGTTTGGCACTCGGAGCATATAGAGAAATGGGCTTACCTTTTGGTGCGCCAATTTTGGGAGCGTGCTGAGTGATGGGTTTGGGAACCCTGCTCACTTTGATGGGGGATGCGGCTATCGGCGAGGTGATAGTCGGATATTGTGGAGGAGTGGGAAGGGGGAGTGCCTTGGCCTTTCCTTTGGCCTTGGCAGTGTTCCGAGCCGGAGACGGGTCGACTTCCATGGGAGTCGGCGCGATTTGTCGAGGAGGTTGGGGGACTGGTTCAACTGATACCTTTTTCACCGTTTGTTTGACGATTGACTTGAGGGACTCTCCATCAATCTTTGTGTCAGCCCATTCTGAGTTGAGTATTTTGCCGACGAAGTAGGCAATTTCTTTGGAGATAACCTCGGGATTCGAGATCATTCGGGGGGTGACACGGCTGAGTCCTCTGAGGATCTCATCGAACTGGATTCGAAAACCCTCTTGTTGGTCTTCGGATATCGTCCATTCATCAGACGGTAAGTCGGGTGTAGAGCTCCGAATCTCTTCATCATCAAACTCACCAAGAATGTCTTTCGACTTCTCGATGTTTCCTTCGAATTGACTGGCTGATATTTGATCGCCCGTCATGATGTGGTCGCCTTCGCTATCTTTAGCCTCTCGGGCTTTGAGCGCGTAGGCTTCGGCTTCAGTTATTTTCATAACCCGGGGTGTGGTGGGAGTCTTGTCCAAATCGGGCAAGACCACGTGTGAGCAGGGAGGTGTACGCGCGTTCTTTAATGCTGGATGTTCCAGAAGCGCTGGAGAGGGAGTGGGGATCCCGTAGGTCGAATTTTGTGTTGAGGGTGCCTCAACAGCTAGCATAGGGAGGGGTGGTGTGACCATTAAGGCCGCGGTAGGAGTGGGGAAGTCCTTCCATAGACTTTTGCCCAAGTCTCTTTGTTCGTCGTGGTCACCGAATAGGCTTTCCACGTCGTCCTCGTCATCGGATGGGAGGTCTTCGGAGAAAGGCCTCTCGTTGGCTGTTTCTAGAGACGAAGAAATGTTCGACTCTAGCTGAGGAAGAGAGTGAATCTCATCCTGGGTTTTTTGAGAGGACTCAACTTCGTCAACTTCGTCCGCCCAGCTCAACTTCGCTTCTCTTTGTTCCGTCAGCCTATCCAGTTGAATAGCCAGTGCGGACTTCTGCCTCTTGAGAGGACGCTTGAGAGCGTTGCCTACTTTGCTCCCAATTGCTTTGAATCTCGACTTGTTGCTAGCATGCGAAGCAACAGAGTGAGTGCTCCCCGTTGGAGACGGCGGTTTAACAGTTTGACTACGTTCGTACGGTTCATGTCGATGGCTCGACATGACAACAGTTGGGGTCGCGAGTTTCCAAGCGTTATCCCTACAAGAAACAATGTATTCCGACTAAAATGCACGTCCACACCAATGTCCCAAATAGGAAGGTGGTGGTAAGAGATCAAGAAGGAATGAAATGCTCTCCCCCCGTATCCTTTACCTCTCCGGTGTGCAAGCACTGTCACGACAAACGCACCACCCATGGCACTTCGTGCCATGGAATTGTTCTTACTCCACTGACTGGATCCAATGTGATAGCCGCGTCATTTACTCCAGAGGTTATTAATAGCCTCAACATGCACTCCAAAGGTGACATCAAATCTGATGTCATTCTCACCCACTCCACCAGTAATGGCAATGGCATATTCTTAGCCACCTCCTGAGTTCCTACTACCGCCGAAATTTCCTTCATGCTCAAGCATGTCCGGCATCTCTTTTCCAGTGCTATGCCCATCATGCAAGTGCCCATCACATCAACTTCTTATTTGAAGATGATTGACATCCCTCATGTGCCTGCTTCTCCCAAAAATTGGGCACGCATCCAGTATGAGGCCTTTAGTAAGGTGCTTAAAGTTTCTCCGGTCAGCGCTTCGCTGGCCAAGTTAATCAAGCACAAGCTGTGCTTCATGCGTGCTTCATCTCACAGTGATTCATGCACTGCATGGATCGACATCTCTGACTCCATCTCAGGCTCTAGGGCTCGGGACCTCATCTCAAAGGTCGTCATGGTTGGCGGCCACAACTGCCGCATCCTGGGCACTCGCCCTCATTCTGGTTTGGTCCAGTGCATTTGCTGTCAACACTGGGGCTACCATTCTAGTCAGTGCAAGGCCAAGCTCATGTGCTGCACCCTCTGTGGTGGGCCTTACACTGAGGCCAACCATCCTCAAGCTGTCGGTGCCTCTCGTGCCGATAAGTGCCACTGCATAAATTGTACTGCGGCCAAGCACCCTGCAGACAAACGCACCCATGCTAGTTTGGACTCAAAACTCTGTCCGTTCTGGCACCATCGCTTCAATGGTGACTGGCTTCATTGCCAGTTCTCCGTGAAGGAGCCCAAGCCGGCTCGCCCGGCGCCGTTGGTGTAGAGTGTTTAGGACTAGGGTTGGTAAGTGGTGATAGGAGTTTTGGGTAGTGAGTAGCAGATTTATTCTGGAGGAGAGACTGTTCCCTTCGGCAGTGTGCATTAGTGCAAGGTCACAAGGGGGGACATTCACAGGGCAAAATCCTGCATCAGGCTTGAGGGTGGCATACCTCGAGAAGTGTAGAAGGTTAGGACTTTTTTATAGGGTTGGTGTGAAAGGGGGAAAGAAGACATAGAGCTGGGTAGTAGTGTAGTTGATCTTTTGTATCTAGTATTTAGTCGGATGAGGAGGGGGGGGGGGGGCCTGTGGGCCCCCCTTCGATGAACCCCCATGGTCTGCATATGAGCACCGTGCAATAAATTCTGATTTAAACAAAAAAAAAAAAAAAAAAAAAAAAAAAAATTCAACAAGCTCAGCTCATCCACTGTTATCTTTCCCAGTCCTTCAACTTCTTTCACTTCTCCTGCCCTCATATTGACTCCTATGGCTTCCGGATCACCAACGTTCACTAAACTAAGCAAAGAGAACTATACAACATGGTCTGGTGAGATGGATATTAAACGTAGAACGTGTAGGTCACAGTGGCGATTCTAATGATCCTAGAAACAAGTGAAATGGACAAGTATTGCACTAGCAATGCTGTGGACAAACTGTAAGAAGCTATATTGTGATATACTAACTTGTACTCACCTGTGGACAAACTGTAAGAAGCTAAAGGCCTCTGAAGCGTCCACAGGGAAGTTCAACCATACATGACTAAGCTATCATGTGACTAACTCATCTGGATATCTCTAAGTCCACCAACCACTCTTGTAGACTGCTTGCTCACACTCTAACACACCCCCTTGATCCAGCCAGTCTACTCAAGTCCCAATAGTGGAACAGCAAACTCAACTACCTTTTTTGCAACAGCCTTGGTAAGGATGTCGGCCACTTGCTCATGAGTCGAAACATATAAAGGATCAATGAGTCCTTCTTCCACAGCCTCCCGCAGCCAGTAAAAGCAGAGGTCCAAGTGTTTCATGCGTCCATGATGCTCGGGGTTCTTGGCTACACTGATTCCTGACTTGTTATCAACAAAGAGTGTCGAGGAAAGTGTTGGAGAGAAGCCAAACTCGGTTAGAATATTCCTAGTCCATTTAATCTCCTTGCCAGCTTCAACTGCAGCAACAAACTCGGCCTCAGTGCTCGAGAGAGTCACAAATGGCTGCTGCTTTGAAGACCAGCCAACAGCAGCACCTGAGACTAGAGTCACATAACTACCTGTAGCTCGATCTGTGGCCTTGCAGGCACCATGAGAGGCATCGGAGTAGGTAGTGAAGACACCTCGCTTCTTGACCTTTAACCACCACCTTCCTCTTTTGGAAGCCTTAGTGGCCTAAGTACAAGAAGTAGTTTACACTGTCCATAGTACGCGCGATGCCTCCTAAGCATTGCAACCAACCTCATAAGCAAGCCGCGAGTGCTCCGGCACCTGCTCCCCGTTCTCAGGCACCGGCTCTGCCCGCCAATCCAAATGCCACTTGTCTCACTGAAGGAGACATAGTTGAGTTACTGAAGTTGAAAGACCTCACCTCCCCCTTCACCGCTCTTGTTTCTTTCCAGGTCAATTCTGCAGAGAACAGGACTATTATTGATCATCGCTTCTTGAACCTCAACCACTACCTTCCTCTTTTGGACAGGTGGTCTTCGTCGTCAATAAGCCCTCTTCAAATGCCTCGCAAACCCAGCAAGTCATCACAACCCCCTTCCCAGCCGTCTCGCGCCATTTCGGCCGAGTCGAGCTCGTCGTTGAGTGCCGTTCAGGCCTCAGGTGCCATTCTGGCCCAAACGACGTCGCCACTCACCCATGAGGCACTGGCCACGTCAGCATTCGCTATGGACATCAGTGGGGATCATGACGATTCCGGCGACTGGTCCGACGATGACGATATCCCGCAGGGCATGCTCCACTCACAAGTGGGACGTGCTCTGCTACAAGCGGCGGGTCGAGTTGAGGAAGAACTCGACATTCCGGTGGCGTCTCGCTTTGGGACGCCAACACCTTCCAGGCCAGCTGGGCCTCCCCCAGCTGCCTCATCCCCCCTCACTCCCTTGTCGTACGCCTCGGATTTCCGGGGATTCGCCAAACCAACCACTCCGGCACGGTTCCCCTCGACACCGGCACCGGCCTCCACCCCCTCCTCTGGGCGTTCCCGAGTTATGACCGCAGGTCAGAAAGGGATGCTCAAGATGATGAACACAGCTATCGATTTCCTCGAGGACATCGAGCCCGAACACCCGCTGTACGACCAGTTCTCTGACTGCGTGCTGCGGGCCACACATAATGTCATCAAGAGGCGCGATCTTGATGGCCACAAGTTCTCCTCCGTCGCGGGTATCGGCTCCTTCAGTGAGCAACTCGCTATGATCATCGGTATGGTCGATTCCCCTCCACCGGCATTCGAACCAACCCCTCCTCCTCCTACTCCCTCGGGCACAGCCACCCCGCGGCCACGGTCTCCGTCGGCCGATGTGGACATGAACCCGAAAGATCCGAAGAAGGCCAGGCATGCTGAGCCAAGCCCAGACCCCACTCCTTCACCCACCCCACCTGTTTCTAGAAAGGGTACTTCGGTCCCTTCTAAAAACAACTCTATGCCAAGGTCACTGCGACACGCCCCCTCAAGCAGCAACCTCCGCCCCGTCCTCAGGCTCCCGCCGCTCCCGGGGCCGTCGCCACTACCCCTGCGTCCAAGCCTTCGGGCAAAAAACGTAGGGCTCGCCACACATGCCACGGCGCTTCGCGCCGTGGTGTGCAACTCACTCCCCCGGCCGGATCTTCGATCCGCGCCAGTCACATATCCCCGGCTATGCTTGCCGAGATCAACAAGCACCTCCGTGATGACGTCAAGTCTGACGTCATCCTCGAACATCCAGAGGACTCTGGATCCGGCATATTCATAGCCGCGAGCCGAGTTCCAACTTCTTCCGAGACCGCTTGTGTTCTCAAACACATTCGGCGTCTCGTCACCGTTGGGGGCATCATACCCATCAAGTCCACCCCCGTCACATCGACTTCCTACCTCAAGGTCATCGATGTGCCCATGGTCCCAGCCGAACCCAAAGTTTGGCAATCCGTTCAACGCAGCGCGTTCACCAACGCGCTTGCAATCTCTCCGGTTGGCAAAGAACTTTCTATTGCCATCAAACATGCCATCCGTTTCATGCGGACTTCGGCTCACAGCGACACTTGCGTCGCCTGGGTCGATATTCACGACTCCGTCGCGGGCACTTCGGCCCGCTCCTACATCAACAAGACGATCGTCATCGGCGGTCGCAATTGTCAAATCCGTGGCGCTGCTCCACGGCCCGGCTCTGCCTTGTGCACTCGGTGCTTGAGGTGGGGCCACCACGCTTCCGTATGCCGGTCCAAAGGTATACGCTGTCCTCTATGCGGGCTTCCTCATTCCGAAGACGCCCATCACACGTACTGCGCACACTCTAAGCGCGATCCGGCTACTCGCTCATGCGTCAACTGCACAGCTGCAGGCAAGGCGAAGAAAGCACACTCTGCTACGGACACTGCGTGTCCGTTCTGGCAGAACCGATTCGACAGGGAATGGCTAAAGCGCCAGTTCCCTAAGAAGTGATTAACGCGTATCCAAAGCGCGCTTCGGGGTTAGAGCTGGATTCAGCCTCCCAACATCCTCTTTCATTCCTTTTTTTTATGTCTGAAATTCCGCGGGCTACATGCCGCTGTGCTACGCTACTAGGTATGGTCTGTATCTGGCTGTTGGACTCGTTCCGGGATCGCATACTAATGTATCATTCTTTTTCGATCGTATGATTCCCCTTTTTCTTTCTCTCCTCGAGCGCTTGACCTCGTCGCGCGGATACTTAAATTTTCTTTTTTCTTCATGGTAACGCGTCGTGGCAACCGTATTCTCAGCATGTTGTACTTAGTTGTTCATGTACTTATACCGCTGGAATAAAAGGCCTAACTAGCCGTTGATTACAAAAAAAAAAAAAAAAAAAAAAAAAGGACTATTATTGATGCCGTCTACAACTGGGGTATTACCCCAGCGATGGCCATTGCCAACACCGTCACGAGAGCGGAGAGGCCTAGCCTCCCCTCGCCCACTCAAGTTCAACCAGAGGACTGTAGTTTCACAGTCCCTCCCCTCCTCCCCTTCCCAGCCATCTCGTGCCAATTTGGCCGAGTCGAGCTCGTCGTTGAGTGCTATTCAGGCCCAAACGACGTCGCCGCCATTCACCTTCGGGACTCCGGCTACGTCAAAACTCATTCTGGGCATTGCAGCCCCTCATTCTTCCCATGCACCATCACCCTCACCGTCGGTGCTCTCGTCCAAATGGCCCCACTTGCCGGGGTCCTCGTCTTCTTCCTCTGGTCCCTCTCTCGCTACCTCTTCGATATGCAGTGAGGAACTTTCATCCATGGCACTCGAATACGAGTCCGTCACTCTGCGACCTGGCTCTCCAGTTTTGCAACCAACTCCGACAGACTCTCATCACGGCAATTGAAGATGCATTTGCCACATTCAAGGACTTTGCGAGTAACGATTATCGAGCGAAGTGTCTCCACCTTTTCCCTGAACTCATGGATGATGATCTCAATCGTCTCCAGGAGTATTTCTCTATCAAAGTAAAGGAGTTATTTCCCTCCATTGCCTCTCTCCTCCCTCTGGCTCTGAGTGCTCCTGCGCCCACAGTTGCAGCACCACAGCCTCATGCAAATCCGCGGGACACACAGCCACTGGCTGACAAATCCCATCCGAAGAAGAAGGTGTGGGTTGATCCGGCCCCATCTGCTCCCTCAACGTCACTTGCTCTGGCTACGGCTCCAGCACCAACGGTGCCCGAAGTGCCGGCCAGCGCTACTCCTACACCAGCGTCTGGGAAGGCACTCACCAAACCCCTTCCCATCCCCATAAATTCGAAGCGCCCATCTGATCCTAAGCGCGTGCCTCCAGTCTCTGCCTCCATCTACGCTTCCTCAGCACCTCACAAGAGACGCTCAGGCAAGCACACCATTCATGGCGCTTTGCGCCGTGGCATCATCATCAAACTGCCAGCCAACATCAAGTTCACTGCGGCCCATTTCACGCCTGAGAAATTGGGCAAAATCAACTCCAAGCTCAATGAAGATCTCAAATCTGACTTGACGCTCACTCATGCGATCGATGGCCAAGGCATTTTCATTGCCACCTCTCGCGTTCCTACTTCCGCTGAGGTCGTGTTCATCCTCAAGCATATTAAAGCAATTTGGCCTTTGCCTGAGGCCAAAACCGTCCAAATAACATCAACATCTTACCTCAAGATCATCGACATTCCTCATATCGCCGCACCACCCAAGGAATAGCACAAGACTCAAGAAGACGCCTTCGTTAAGGCCCTCTTCACATCTCCGATTGGCTCTCAGCTGATCAGTACATTCAAACACAAGGCTCGCTTCATGCGAACCTCGCCACATTCAGACTCGTGCATTGCATGGGTCGACCTCCACGACACTACTACGGGCACTACGGCCCGTAAATTTATTGGTCAGGTCATCAACGTCGGCGGTGTCAATTGCCGCATTCAAGGCGCCAGGCCTCACTCTGGCTCCATCCGCTGCGAACAGTGTCAGTGATGGGGTCACCATCATATGCAATGCCGCGCTCGTGCCACGCGTTGCCCATTGTGTGGGGGCCCTCATTCTGAGGCCAACCACTCTACAAGCATCAAGACCAAATGGGTTGACGCCCGCCATTGCATCAACTGCACTGCCTCCAGCCATGCGGAAGACAAGAGAAAGCACGCCAGTTCAGATGTCAAGTGTCTCTTCTGGCAGAATAGGTTCGATCGCACCTGGCTCAAGCGCCAGTTTCAAATGCGTGAAGACATGCTCAAGCTCGGGAAGCGAGGTGCTCAGCACCCCACCCACGGCAACTCGTTGCCGGCCATCTACAAAAAAGACGCTGGCACATCTGGAGAGGAGGGAGATAGGATGGTCGGCTGAGTAGGGTGTGATAATGAGATGGGTTGAGGGCTAATGCCAGGAGTTTGGGAAGTAGCGTAGATGTTTGGAAATTTTTATTATACCGGTGGGTGTTTTAAGTTTTTACACTGTTTTTACCCCGGTAGTTATGACCTTGGCCTACTTTGTTGTTTGTTTTCATGTAAATCCCTTTGGCAAGGAGAGGATGCACAGGCAATGTCAAAGTGCGGGGAACGCGTCATGGCACCCTTTGAATGTAGATACTGAAATATATCTCATTGATTACAAAAAAAAAAAAAAAAAAAAAGTAGGTAGTGAAGAGTTCTCCAGAGTTACTAGCTCAATAGACTAGCTTGTAGTGCATGGTGCCAATGAGATAGTGAAGCAAGTGTTTGACTGCAAGCCAGTGAGCTGGAGCTGGGTTTGAGTTGAACCTCCCGAGATAGGAGACAGCATAGGCAATGTCGGGACGAGTCATGGTGGCAAGATACTGAAGGGCACCTACAGCAGAAAGGTAGGGAATTCCCTTCATCTCAGCCTGATCCTCGAGTGAGGGGACAATGTCAGAGAGTTCAGATCCCAGAGCAAGTAGAGTAGATAGTGGATTAGCATCATCCATATTGAAGCGTTCTAGGAGCTCCTTAATGTAGTGCTTCTGAGAGAGAGAGATGGAGTGATTAGAGCGATTCTGCTTCACCTGAATGCTTAGCAGAAGTGTAGTAGACCCAAGATCACGGACATCGCTTCTTGACCTTTAACCACCACCTTCCTCTTTTGGAAGTCTTAGTGGCCTAAGTACAAGAAGTAGTTTACATTGTATCTGAGCATCGCTATGCCTCCGAAATGCCGTACCAAGCACAATCAGCCTCCTGAAGGGGGTTCGACAGATATGAGAGATGTCGTGGAACGTTTTGTGCGTTCGCAACCCAAGATGATAGGACCTGATGACAGCTTTGAGGACATTGTCCAACAAGTTGTTGAAATGGTTAAAGCTGGTGAGCTCGACCTCACCAAACTACGACTGCTGGCCCCAGACAAAGGTAATGTCAAAGGGCCCTCTGGCCAATCCAGTGGGATCGGTGCAGCCCCACCGGCTGTCAAGACACCACCCACTCCCCTTCCTATTCCTAAGGGTGCGGAGAAGTTCAATTTCCCCCCAAAGACTCTCTCGGTGGCCTCTGGTGAAACCATGGCCCCGTCTATGCATGCTCCTGTTAGGTGATGACAGGACAAGTCACCTGACAGTTCGGAGCTCTGAGTTCTCACATAAACTGTATAGTGCCTCAGCCCCTGCAGTAGGCCCTCAGTCGTGAGTTCCAACTCTAGGCCTAGGATATATCTATATAATATCCTAGCTTCCACATACTAAGATCATATAGCTCAGTGGTTAGAGCTTCCTAGTACAAATGGGATGGTCCCAGGTTCAAACCCTGGTATGGTCACTTTTCTATCTTAATAGCTCCATCCCCGACGCTGAGCGTTCTCTCTTCCAAGTGACCCCATTCACCGGGGTCCTCATTATCATCATCCGGTCCTTCCCTCACTGCCTCTTCAGTATGCGGTGAGGAACCTTCCTCCATGGCACTTGACTATGCGTCACTCACTCCGCGGGCTGGATCTCCAGCACCACAACTAACTCCTTCAGACTCTACAGAGTCTGTTCAAATTCTCATCACAGCAATTGAAGATGCTGTTGCTACTTTCAAGGATTTTGCGAGTAACGACTTTCGTGCGAAATGCCTCCAACACTTTCCTGTACTCATGGATGATGACCTCAATCATCTCCATGAGTATTTTTCTACAAAGGTTAGGGAAATTTCGCCCTCCCTCACCCCCTTCCTCTCCCCGGCTCTGAGTGCTTCTGCGCCCGCAGTTGCAGCACCTCTGCCTCATGGTATTCTGCAGGACACACAGCCACCCACTGACTTATTGAAATCCCATCCTCGCAAGAAGGTTCGTGTCAAACCTTCTGACGTCATTAATTCAGCAATGGCCCCACCGGTTATGCAGGTGGATGAGCCGGCCGAACCCACACCAGCACCGGGTAAGGCGCCCACCAAACCCTTGCCCATCCCTAGTTCAAAGCGCGCACCTCCTCCTGTGAGCGCTCCCCCTGTCTCCATTGCCGCCCAGTCGGCACCTCGCAATTCGAAGCACCGACAAGGCAAACACACTACGCATGGCACTTCGTGCCGTGGTATCATCCTCACACTACCAAAGGACTCCAAGGTCAATGTGGCATCATTCACTCCAGGGGTCATCAATGGCCTCAACAAAGTCCTCAAGAATGATATCAAGTCTGATATCATTCTCACTCATGCCTCGGTTGAAGGCAATGGCATATGTATTGCCACCTCCTGAGTTCCCTCCCCCTCTGAGATCGCCTTCGTGCTCAAACACGTCCGGCACATTTTCCCTAGCCCTAATGCCCCCATTGCAGCTACCCCCATTACGTCGACTTCATATTTGAAGATAATCGACATCCCTCATGTACCTGCTTCACCCAAGGAGTGGGCGCTCAAACAGTCTGAGGCGCTTACTAAGGCGCTTCAAACATCTCCGGTCGGCACTTCGCTGGCCAAATTAATCAAGCACAAGCCACGCTTCATGTGCACTTCACCCCATTCAGACTTATGCTGAGCATGGGTTGACATCCATGACTCCGTTTCAGGCGCAAACGCTCGGAACTTTATTTCTAAAGTTGTCGTCGTCTCTGGCGTCAACTGCCACATCCAGGGCGCTCGCCCTCATTCCAGCTCCATTCAATGCACTCGCTGTCAGCGCTGGGGCCACCATCAAGAACAGTGTCGTGCCAAGTGCGTGCACTGTCCTCTCTGCGGTGGGCTGCATTCTGTGGCCAACCACTCTTCTAGCGTCAAGATCGACAAGGTCGAGGTGCGCCACTGCGTGAACTGTACTGCGGCCAAGTGCCCTGCAGACAAACGTGCCCATGCCTCTATGGACATGAAGGTTTGTCCATTCTGGCAACACAGGTTTGATCGCGCCTGGCTTAAATGCCAGTTTCCTGCATGTCGGACTTCGGAGTACAAGGCTGCTATTGCCGGGTTGGATTAGTAGGCTTGAAGGAGCAGGGAAAGGTGTGAAGGAGAACCAGGAGGGAGTCGGTAGTGGAGATGCGAAATCTTTTCCAAGGGCAAATTGAACACCTTTTTAGGTAGTCTCCTCAATACTTCAAGTTCGTATGTGATATGTTCTAATTCGCTGTGGGATTACGTATGCCCATGTGTTCCGTTGCTTAAGTAGGTTGTTTGACGGTGGGTAATTCCCAGGGCCACTTACTATAAGTACTATTATTTTAGTTTCATCTGTAGGAGTTGAGGTTTTCTTTTTCTCTTTCTTCGAGCACTTGACCTAGTCGCGCGGATACGATTTCATTTGCCCCCTTTGTATAGAATGACTCCATGTATATCCTTTGGGGCTAGGAGAGGATGCCCAGGTGATGTAGAGGGCGGGGAACGCGTCATGGCACCCTTTGAAGTAGTACTGAAATATACTATATTGATTACAAAAAAAAAAAAAAAAAAAAAAACCCAAGATCACGGAGTTTGAAGTGTTTGGAAAGCTCAGAGACTGCTGAAGCCATGGCAGCATCGCTTTTCGAGACAAGAGTAATGTCATCAATGAAAATGGCACAATGACCTTAATGTCCTTTGGAATAGATGTAGATGGAGCTGTCAGAGCGAAGCCTAGAGTAGCCAATGCCTTCAAGAACACTCCGGAGTTTCTTATTCCACTGTCTGGCAGCCTGCTTGAGTCTATAGAGTGATTTGCACAGTCGAAACACCATGTTAGGACTACCAATGTGATAGCCTCTGGTTGTCTCATGTAGATCTCCTCTTCGAGTTCTCCATAAGTGAAGGCAGAAGAGATGTCGACAGAGCGCATTTTGTAGCCTTCTCTTGCTGCAAGAGCAACAATGAGGCGCAGGGAGGCAGGACAAATGTGGGGGCAAAGACCTCAGTGAAATCGAAACCAGGCGCTGGGAATAGCCCTTGGCAACAAGACGAGCCTGTAGCGCTCAATTGAGCCATCGGCAAGCCTTTTCACTTTAACACCCAGCCAGAGTTGACTACCTTTTACCAGGAGGCAGTTCAGTGAGTTCCCAAGTCCTGTTAGCCTCAAGATTGAACATCTCAGTGTTACAAGCCTCTTTCCAGCATTCCGAGTCAGGAGACTTCATAGCTAGTCTATAAGTCTGGGGATCTGCACCCGAGACAGCACCAGCAAACTCGACTTCACAGAACTCACTGTCAACCAGTAGAGCAGCTTCGTCATCATCATCAGCATCAGCTGGAGACAAGTCAGGCTGTTTGACCTTCCACCACTGACCAGGAGGCTTCCGAACTCGCCCTGTACGTCTAGGGACTCAGGGGGCTCAGGAGGCGCTCCAGCAGTGGGAGGAGTGACTGGGAGTGGTTGAGGAGACTGCCAGGAGATGTGACTGGGAGAGGAGGTGGAGATGGAGTTAGAGATGGCTTCTCTTCAAGAGGAACAGCCAAAGCGACCAGAGTCTGAGGTTCCGAAGGGGCAAAAGGGAGCTAGCATCACCCCCTTCATCTTGAAGAGGAGGCAGTCCCAGATGTGACGAAAATTTGCCTGAAGAGGGCTCTGAAGTAGAGACTGGTAGGCCAGCAAATGAAGGAACAGCCTCGAGTTGGGCTCTAGAAGTGCCAGGAAAGTACCTCTCATCAAAATCAGCTCTCTCCGAGATCACGGTTCGCTTAGTGACTGGGTTATAGAACTTCCAGCCTTTGTAGCCAGCAGGATAACCAATAAAGACACACTTCTCATAGTGAGGTTGGAGAGAATTGCACTTATCTCGTTGTACATGGACATATGAAGTGCAGCCCCATACCCGAAGATGAGAGACATCAGGTTTTCGCTTATAGAAGGCCTGGAAGGGAGTAGAGCCCGAGAGCAAAGCAGTAGGAAGCATATTCCAGACATGGACCATAGACAAGATACATTCACCCCAGAAAGAACCAGGCAGCTGAGACTCAGAGAGCATAGCAGTGATCCTTTCACCCATAGTCCTATTAGCCCATTCAGCAAGACCATTCTGCTGAGGCTGATTTCGAGTAGAATGCCTCCTCTCAATGCCAGAAAGCTCAGTAAAGCTTAGGAAAGCCTTAGACATGTATTCACCACCCTTGCCATCCTGTAGTGCCCGAATCTTGACTCCGAGTTGATTCTCAGCCCAAGATTTGTAGACTTTGAAGGCTTCAAAGGCCTCTGACTTAGCTTTAAGCAGATAGACAGCCCGGAAATGCGTTGCATCATCAATAAAGGTAATCCAGAACTTGTAGCCTGAGTGTGAAGTGACTGGAAGCAGTCCGTGAAGGTCTGAATGCACCAGCTCGAGAGGAGAGCGATTGTGATTCAAAGAGGAGGGAAAAGGGAGGGAATGCATCTTGCCAGCTAGATACGGCTCACAGATAGAGTCAGGGGACAAGTTAGACTCAAGTTTGAGCCCGGAAACAAGGTTCTTACTGATCATAGACTTCACATCAGCATAATTGTGATGAATAAAGCGACGATGCCATAGCGAGAGGTCAACCAGGAGGGTAGAGACAGAGAAAGCGGCCTCAGAAGTCAGAGTTGAGCCATCTAGCTCAGCAGAGTTGTTGGAGGGAATGGTAGCCATGAAAAGCATTCTACTCTTCCATTTGAAGTCAATAGAATGAGATGAGATGGTGATATTGAAGCCCTTGTGTCGGGCAAGGTACATACATGATAATAGATTGCTTCGGAGAGCTGGGACATGCAGAACTCTAGTCAACTCGACTGCTCTAGCCTCCTTTCCATTCACAACTGGCTGAAACACTACAGACCCCACTCCCGAAGAATAGACAATAGAGTTGTCAGCTAGTCGGATAGGGATTTTGTGAGGGGAGTAGGACTTGAACCAGTGCCGGTGAGGGGTCATATGAGAAGTGGCCCCTGTGTCTGCAAGCCAGTGGAAGTCAGCATCGAGCTGGAGAGGTGTAGAAGGTGAGGGAGATGATGAGGAATAAGGAGCACTTGCATTGCCAGCAAACTCAGTCACCCATTGCACTTTCTCGGGGCTCTGAGTCAAGCTAGAGCTTCCAGACTCTTCCTGAGCCTTGTTAGCCTTCTTGTAGTGAGTTCTGGGCTTCTGAGCATCCTCCTGAGCGCGATTTTTGGCCCTTTCGAAGATCCTGCAGTCGGCTAGCTTGTGGTTGTCTCTCCCACAGAAATCGCAGGTTTTCGACGTGTTTTTGAAGCCATAGGTAGCTACAAGAGCCTGGGAGGTCCCAGAGGCATCCTGGGCGCATTTTCAGTGCTGTATGTCCTCTGTGACAAAGGCCTGGTGGATGGTGGACTTGTCTAGCTTGTCCATAAGCAAGAGAGACGAGGTGAAGCTGGAAAACTCGTCCAGGAGCACTCTAATGAGAGCCATAGAAGAGTGAAGGAGGAGGGTCTGAGGTCCTTGATTTTTCGTTTAGAGCTCTCTACTCTGTTGATAAGGGACTGAAAGGACTCCTCCTCGAGTTTTCAGATGGAAAAGAGGTCATCATAGGCATTAAACCTCATGCCAGCCTTCTTCTGTCGATGTACAGCCTCTAGAGCCTCCCACATCTTCACTGGACTGTCCTGGATGCCCTGGAAGTGAATTCTTTGCTCCTGCTCAACCATGAGGTACAGCCAGCCTGCAGCCTTGTCCAAACGAGCCTCATAAGTGTCCAGAGCATCAGCCTCAGCCTGGGTGACAGGGGAAGAGGTAGAGGGGGCTTTCTGCTTGCCTGAGACAAGCCTCCAGAGCCCAGAAGCTCTCAGCCACGCCTCCATCTCCCCAGACCAGGTAGAGTAGTTTTCCCCATCGGGTTTAGCAAACGTTGGTGATCCGGAAGCCATAGGAGTCGAAATGAGGGCAGGGGAAGTGAAAGAAGTTGAAGGAAAGCAGAAGAGGATGGGGGAAGAGCTGAGGTTGTTGAAGTAAAACTCGTTTTGTAAGTGTTAGAAGCCGGGGCCCATAACCTGTTAAAGGTACATCACTTCTTGACCTCTTACCACCACCTTCCTCTTTTGGATTGTGGTCTCTCATCATCTTCAAGCCCTCCTCAGCATGTCTCGCAAGCCCTCAAAGCCCCGCAAGCCTTCACAACCCCCTTCCCAGCCGTCTCGCGCCATTTCGGCCGAGTCGAGCTCATCATTGAGTGCCACTCAGGCCTCAGGTGCCACTTTGGCCCAAACGATGTCGACAAACTCTTTCAAGGCATTGGCGACATCAAAGCTCATCCCAGGCATCGCTGCCTCTCAACCTGCGAGAGCGGAGAGGCCTAGCCTCCCCTCACCCGCTCCATTTGACTTTGGACCGATTAGGAGTGTAAACCTTGGTCCTCCCTCCTCCTGTGCACCGTCGCCTTCACCATCGGTGCTCTCATCCAAGCGGCTCCACTCGCGGGGGTCCTCGTCATCCTCCTCCGGCCCTTCTCTCACTGTCTCCTCGGTATGCGATGATGAAGACACCTCCATGGCGCTTGACTATGCGTCAGTCACCCCTCATGCTGGTTCTCCAGTACAAGAATCAATTTCTATGGATGCTACAGTGGACGTACAGGAACTTCTCACTAGCATTAACACTGCTATTGAAATTATCCAGGTCTTTACAGTGGACACACTCGCACAAGACCTACTCAAGGAATACCCGACACTCATGGATCCTGACATTGTCAAGATCTGTGAGTATTTTCACTCTGAAGTTAAGGGCCTTTCTCCTGCCCTTTTCCCTCTCCTCTCCCCGGCCTTGAGTGCTCCTGCTCCCGCAGTCGCAGCACCTCCGCCTCATGTTATCCCGCAGGATGCACAGCCTTCCACTGACAAAGCGACTCACCCGAAAAAGAAGGTTCGCCTCGAACCTTCTGACATCACTAATTCGGCAACGGCCCCACCGGCTATGCAGGTGGATGAGCCGGCCACTCCACCTCCAGCGTCTGGGAAGGCGCCCACCAAACCCCTTCCCATACTAAGTTCGAAGCGCACACCTGAACCTAAAGGTGCCCCAGCTGTTTCCTTCCACGCTCCCTCGGCGCCTCGCAAGAGGCGCCAAGGCAAGCACACCGCACACGGTGCTTCGCGCCGTAGTATTATACTCACACCTCCTGCCGGCTCTTCAGTAACGGTGGAGTCCTTCTCCCCTGGGGTTCTTAACAACCTCAATCAAGTCCTTCGGAGTGACGTTAAGTCGAACGTTACTCTCACTCATGCAATGGTCGATGGCAATGGCATATTTCTTGCTGCCTCCCATGTCCCCACTGCCGCCGAAATTCAGTTCATGCTCAAGCACGTTCGGCGCACATTCCCGAACAAGGCCAACCCCATTGTTCAAACTCCCGCTACATCGACTTCCTACCTCAAGGTCGTTGACATTCCCCATGTCCCCGCTTCCCCCAAGGAGTGGGCGACTAAGCAATACGAGGCGTTTAAGTTCGCCCTCGACAAGTCCCCAGTTGGCATTGAGCTAGCTAAATTCATCAAACACAAGCCACACTTCATGCATGCTTCCCCTCATTCTGACTCGTGCTGGGCATGGGTCGACATCCATGACACGGTTTTGGGCTCCAATGCTCGGGACCTCATCTCAAAGTTCATCTGCGTATGCGGCATGAACTGTCAAATTCAGGGCGCCAAACCCCACTCCGGTTCTGTCTGCTGTGCTCCATGCCAGCGATGGGGCCATCATTCTGACCAGTGCCATGCCAAGTGCATGCATGCGCTGCTCTCTCTGCGGTGGGCCTCACACTGAGGCCAACCACTCTAAGCTCGTCGATGCCTCTCACGTTGACTTGCGCCATTGCGTAAACTGTACCACAGCCAAATGCCCTGTGGACAAGCACTCCCACTCTGCTATGGATACGAAGTGTCCATTTTGGCAGAACCGGTTCGACCGGAGCTGGCTCAAGTGCCAGTTCCCTAAGAACTAGATTGGGTTCCCTCTTCCCGGACTGCCTTTGAGTCCATCGTCTGCACTACTGACCCCGCACATGTCGGAGTGCCTCAGGATCTTCTATGGGCTTTGTCTGTTCCTGTTCTGCGGTTCTTGCTGATTGCACCCGCATTCTTTTCTTTTATATGTTTTATAATTGATTTCAACTTGGTATTTTCAATCGAGTGTTCTGGTGCTAAGTTATGTTGTACTTGACTGTGGTGTGTTCCCGGGGTCGCATACTTAGGTACCTACGTCTTTGTTATGATTACAACTTGTCTCTTTTAGCGCTTGACCATGTCACGCAGGATACGTTTTCATTTGCCCCCTTTGTATAGTTTGACTCCATGTATATCCTTTGGGGCTAGGAGAGGATGCACAGGCGATGTCAAAGTGCGGGGAATGCATCATGGCACCCTTTGAAGTAGATATTGAAATATATTTGCATTGATTACAAAAAAAAAAAAAAAAAAAAAAAAAAAAAAAAAAAAAAAAAAAAAAAAAAACCTGTTAAAGGTAAAATGGTAGAGTTTGCAGTGGCGATCCTAACGAGCCTAGAAACGAGTCAAACAGAGTAGTATTGACAGAGTAGTCCTGTGGACAAACTGTGGACAGACTGTAAGAAGCTGTATTGAGTTCTAATAACTTGTACTCACCTGTGGACAGACTGTAAGAAGCTAAAGGCCTCTGAAGCATCCACAGGGAAGTTCAACCATACATGACTAAGCTATCATGTGACTAACTCATCTGGATATCTCAAAGTCCACCAACTACAGTTGTAGACTGCTTGCTCACACCAAAGACTTAGTAAATAAAGTATATCACATTCGCGGTAAACTTATTAGAGTAGAGTATGCTCGTCAGAGAGAGTTCGTCCCCCAGTGCCAGAGGTGCTGGAAATGGAATCATGGTACATCCCGGTGTCGCCTCAGCCATGAGCTGTGCGCCCGATGCGGTCAGCCACACATGACCAAGAATCATAACAGTTTCGCTACATGTTGCGGAGCTGCAAGGAAGAAGGAAGATTGGGAGGGAGAGTGCAAGCACGACATCAAGTGCATTAACTGCAAAGGCAACCATACTGCCGACTCCTCCAAGTGCACATATAAGAGGCACCAAAACAATATCTCGTGGCATGAACAAAGACGTGCAGCGGATTTGCAAGCAGAGAAAGATAAACGTGACAGACGCCACGCCAACATCCAACAAGCGACCTCCCTTGGGGAAGACCGCATCATCGAAATCCCATCATCCTCTGAATGAATAACACACCGAGAAGAAGGAGTAACTTTATTAGTGGACCTAAGAAACCCACACCACGTTCTTTACGCGAAACGCCACCACACATGCTCCCCACGGGAAGTATAGGAACGCGCCCAGAACCAAATGTTCGTTCGCGGCTTACACGGTCATTACAAAACTTAACTATATTATCATTCAACGCGCGTAAGAGTTGGGAAACCACTTCTATCGTGTTGGACAAGTGCGCCGGATATGTGGACATCATCATGTTCCAAGAACCGGGGTGGAGAGGGGTGAGGAAGCAACCGTCCACCAAAGACAAGGAGGGAGACACGGCTTATGGCCCTCCTCTTCACAATTCATGGCGCCCCTTCACAGAGGCGTTCAACAACAGAGATGAAGCCAGAACCGCACGACGAGTTCTCACATACATCAACAGACGACTGGATGTTTTCAAACCACGACTCCGGTCTGATATGTCGGCCATATGGCTGAGTGGGCATTTTGTCAGGGTGTAGGCGTTTCCTACCTGGCTTAGCGCTTGCTCGTCAAGTGGTCCTGCGTTCGAACCTGGGGGTGAGCAGGATTTATCCTCTACCTTAGGTAAGCAGTGAGCAAGGTTGTGATGACCAAGCAATAGACACCGAATGTTCCCACGGTACCCTGATTAGGTAATCTGTGGTGAGCGGTCATGTGGGCAGGGTGGAGAGACATGTCACGTGATTGTTCCCAAGAGGCTGATCGGGTCGAGAGCGGGGTAATGCAGGTAGCTGCAAGTGCTTGCGTAAGCGGGCATCAGTTACTACTGCGGTTCCTGATTGGGCAACTGATTGGGACTAGCGTAGGGAGAGCGCTGGTGACTGGAAAGTCACTACTGCCGGCTTAAGCCGTTCCCTTGCCGCTTGCAGACATAGCTTCATGCTGAGTCATCCCCTGACCGTGTAGAGGAAAAGTATGTCGGGTTAACACTGTAATGGTGTGACTTGCGGCATGCGACTCGCCCAGGAGTCCGGTAACACGGCGCGAAACTAGTGTCTCGGCATTGGTGGAACGTAGGGCATCTATAAGAAGGGGAATCGGTTAAATAACAAGCCGACCGGGAGACCGGACAGGCCACCCCTCTCCAGTCCGCTTCGGCATAGTTCTGGAAGTTAGTAGGGATCACCTAAACTCCGGATCCAGGCAACTGCATAAGCAACCTGGGGTATCAATCCGGCAACGGCCCCTGCGAGACGGCGAGCACTGACAGTTATAACCACGGTACCTCAGCCCGTAGGGGCATAATGAAACCGGCTGCGGTGTAACGGGAAACAGTGCCGGGGTTGCGCCCGGAGTCACACTGCGGGCCGTAGCGGCTGATTTGGAAAACATAACAGCTGACTCGAGAGGACACTATTCCGCCGTCGGTGGCCCTGGTACAGTTAAAATAGCCAGGTTGCTGCTTAAGTTGATTCCACGGCACGGTCCGTAAGGGCCGGCGGGGCAGAGTGGCATACTAGCCATGCGTCGCAAGACACCCCCTTAGCCGGGCGCAAAGAACGAGCCAAATATCACAATAGTTTGAATCTCGCGCCTATCAGGGAACCAAACACATTGCACTTGTTCACAGCAGGTGTCAAACACAAGTTCGACCCGGATATTCCTATTCCATCTCGAACGCACTCGCACATTGCGCTTGTCACAGTCTTCAACGGACAAGCTGTCTCATCCAAAACGAGGGCCGCTGGTAGGCGGGTCACGGAGGAAACAATTATTGGCTGGTCTACATTCATCGCACTAGTCAAAGCTCACAAGAAACTTCAAAAGGGGTGGTCTATTTCCAAGATCGCCCTTTACACAACGTCCCAGTTGATAGTCAAGAAACTAATGTCAACGAACTCTAAACCGCTCGGGTCACAGCTCTCAATTGCTGTGTCACTCGCATTCGATGCCCTGGCCACAGACTTCCCAGAAGTCGAAATCGAAGTACGGGGCTTCAATAAAAGTTGGGCTACAGCACCGGCCAGTCACTCGGCCGAGTCGGGGACTCTTCAACCCATAGCTCAACAAACATATATTAATGCGGAAAATGCAAGGACGTTCACCGAGCATTCATTATCCTTCCCTCAGTCTGCTTCGTACCGCTACACGAGGCAGAAAACAACGCGAGATGCCATTTCCCTATGGCAAATTGGTTTTCAAGGAGTCTGCACGCCTAGCGAGCCGCCACCACACATGCCTTCGCCAGAAGGTATAGGAACGCGCTCAGGACCTAGAGTCCGCTCGCTTGATGTGTCGCCACCACACATGCTTCCTTCGGGAAGTATAGGTACGCGCCCAAGACTCAGAAATCCCAACGAGATTCAGAGTTCATCCTACCACATCCAGTCTTGCTTCAAAGGACAAAACTGGTATGAGTTCAACGACAAAGAAGGCAATCTAGTCCTTCCTAGTCACATTCAAGGCGGTCCATGGTTCCAAACTCACCAAGGAATCACCGCTGCCCATAATTCGCCGCTATTCGCTCGTATCATGCGAGTAGCTTGCAACCATGCTCCCACTGGGGAGTACAGAGTGAGGTTCTTTCCTAAGGAACCTTACAAATCATGTCCTTGTCACCTTGGTTCACCGGAGACAAGACAACATATATTGATGGTCTGTCCTTTATACGTAAGGAGGACTAATCATTATGATCTTGATGGAATCACTACGATACGAGGACTTATCCTCTTCCTTCAAGACAATCCACAAGCGTTCAGTTTCGAGCCTATGGAACTTCCGCGACTTGCTGACTCGAGTTGGCCGGCCTACCGAAAGGAGGTGTACCGCGAGCGAGAGTTAGTTAATGAAAAGAGAAAGAAGAAGAAACTTTCTCCATTAGAAGGACCGATCTTCTTGCATGAGTCGATCGAGTTCCTCAGACATTGGAATGTGTGGGAGGTAGATGACGGCTGGGGAGATATCTTTCGGGCGTCGATGAGCGAGATGAAACCTGTTTCACAGGTTGTATTGAAGAGAGGTTGGAAGAGACTTTGTTTCTTTTTCCTTTTATATAAACGATTCTGTTTTTACTTGTATATTACTGTGCTTGTAACCGGTCTCGAGATGTGTGCAGCTACTTTTTCTTTCTCTCTTATGGCATTGACTTCGTCTGCCGGATACGTTATTTCTTATGCTCCTATGTTGTTAGTTTCTCAGTGTAATCCCTTGAGCAAGGAGAGGTAGTGTACAGGTGATGTAAAGTACGGGGAACGCGTCATGGCACCCTTAAGTAGTATTGAAATATATTACATGATTACAAAAAAAAAAAAAAAAAAAACTGCTTGCTCACACTCTAACAATGGAGGCATGGTTAAGAGCCTCTGGGCTTTAGAGGATTGTCTCGGGCAAGCAGAAGGCTCCTTTAGTGAGTAGCCCTGTCACCCAGGCTGAGGCCGATGCTTTGGATGCTTTTGAGGCTCGTTTGGACAAGGCAGCAGGCTGGCTGTACCTTATGGTTGAGCAGGAGCAGAGAGTTCACTTCACTGGCATCCAGAACAGCCCCGTGAAGATGTGGGAGGCTCTGGAGGCTGTACACAGGCAGAAGAAGGCTGGCATGAGGTTTAATACCTATGATGACCTTTTCTCCATCTGAAAACTTGAGAAAGAGTCTCTCCAATCTCTTATCAACAGAGTAGAAAGCTCTAAACAAAAAATCAAAGATCTCAGACCCTCCTCCTTCACTCTTGACATGCTAGATGTTTTTTTTTTTTTTGTAATCAATGAGATATATTTCAGTATCTACATTCAAAGGGTGCCATGATGCATTCCCCGCACTTTGACATCGCCTGTGCATCCTCTCCTAGCCCCAAAGGATATACATGGAGTCATTCTATACAAAGGGGGGGGCAAAACGAAATCGTATCCGCGTGACTAGGTCAAGCGCTCGAAGAAAAAAAGACCACAAACAAAAACATTGGTACCTAAGTATGCGACCCCGGGACTAAGCCACCGTCAAGTAATACAACACACCTTAATACTGGAACACCTCGATCAAGACCAAAGCTGAAATCAAACATAAAACATATGAAAGAAAAGAATGCGGGCGCTATCGGCAAGAACCGTGGAACGGGGACAGACGGAGAGCCTCGCAGAACAAGGTAAGCAAAGCCCATAGAAGATCCTGATGCACTCCAACATGTGTGGGTTCGGTAGTGCAGACAATGGACTCAGAGGCAGTCCGGGGAGGGAGGGAACCCAATCTAGTTCTTAGGGAACTGGCGCTTGAGCCAGCTCCGGTCGAACTGGTTCTGCCAAAACGGACACTTCGTATCCATAGCAGAGTGGGAGCGCTTGTCCGCAGGGTGTTTGGCTGCAGTACAGTTTACGCAATGGCGCAAGTCAACGTGAGAGGCATCGACGAGCTTAGAGTGGTTGGCCTCAGTGTGAGGCCCACCGCAGAGAGAGCAGCGCATGCATGCACTTGGCATGGCACTGGTCAGAATGATGGCCCCATCGCTGGCATCGAGCACAGCAGACAGAACCGGAGTGGGGCTTGGTGCCTCGAATTTGGCAGTTCGTACCACGGATGCAGACAAACTTGGAAATGAAGTCCCGAGCATTGGAGCCCAAAACCGTGTCATGGATGTCAATCCATGCCTAGCATGAATCAGAGTGGGGGGAAGCGCGCATGAAGCGTGGCTTGTGTTTGAATAACTTGGCCAGCAAAGCACCAACTGGTGACTTGTCGAGAGCGTACATGAATGCCTCATGTTGTTTGGTTGCCCACTCCTTGGGGGAAGCGGGGACGTGAGGGATGTCAACAACCTTGAGGTAGGAGGTCGATGTAGCGGGAGTTTGAACAATGGGATTGTCTTTGTTCGGGAATGTTCACCAAATGTGCTTGAGCACGAACTGGATTTTGGCGGCGGTGGGGACATGGAAGGTGGCTAAGAAAATGCCATTGCCATCGACCATTGCGTGAGTGAGAGTGATGTTGGACTTGACATCGCTCTGGAGGACTTGATTGAGGTTACTGAGAACCCCAGGTGAAAACGATTCTGCCATCACAGAAGAGCCGGCGGGAGGTGTGAGGATAATGCCACGGTGCTTCACGCTGTGGCTGGTGTGTCTACCTTGACGCCTCTTGCGGGGCGCCGAAGAAGTGTGGATGGAAACGGGAGGGGCGCCTTTTGGTTCAGGCGCGCGCTTGGAACTTGGTAAGGGAAAGGGTTTGGTAGGCGCCTTCCCAGATGCTGGAGGTGGAGTGGCCGGCTCATCCACCTGCATAACCAGTAGGGCCGTTGCTGAGGGAGTGATGTCAGATGGTTCGGTACAAACCTTCTTTCGAGGATGGGATTTGGCTTTGTCAGCGGGTGGCAGTGCATCCTACAGGATAACATGAGGCGGAGGTGCTGCGACTGTGGGAGCAGGAGCACTCAAGGCCGGGGAGAGGAGAGGGAGAAGGACGGGAGAAAGGCCCTTAACTTCGGAGTGAAAATACTCACGGACTTTGACAATGTCAGGATCCATGAGAGTAGGGTATTCTTTAAGTAGATCTTGTGCGAGTGTGTCCGCTGCAAAGACCTGAATAATTTCAATAGCGGAGTTAATGCTAGTGATGAGTTCTTGTACTTCCGCTGAAGCATCCGTAGGAGTTGATTCTCGTACTGGAGAACCAGCACGAGGGGTAGCTGACGCATAGTCGAGCGTCATGGAGGTGTCTTCATCATCGCATACCAAGGAGGCAGCGAGAGAAGGGCCGGATGAGGATGATGAGGACCCCGGCGAGTGGAGCCACTTGGATGAAAGCACCGAAGGGGAGGGCGACGGTGCACGGGAAGAATGAGGGGCAGCAATGCCCAGAATGAATTTTGACATTGCCGGAGTCCTGAAGGTGAATGGCGGCGACGTCGTTTGGGCCTGAATGGCACCTGAGGCCTGAATGGCACTCAACAACAAGCTCGACTCAGCCGGAGTGGTGCGAGACGGCTGAGAAGGGGCGGGCAGGGGGAAGCTAAGCTTCTCCACTCCTGCAGCTGCTGTGGCGATGGGTTGCGACTCCTGGGGAGCAGCCACAACAATCTGTTTCAACTTGGTGAGGTCGAGCTCACCCTTGTTCACCATTTCGACAACTCCTTGAACACACTGTTCGAAGCTGTTGAAGTCCTTCATAAGTTCGGGTCGGAAGTGCACGAAATGCTCGGCGACGTCACAGATGTCGGTCTGGCCCCCCGGCAGAGGCTGATTGTGCTTAGATCGTCGTTTAGGTGGCATGGATGCATATACGACTGTAAACTACTTCTTAAGACTATGGCCACTGAGACTTCCAAAAGAGGAAGGTAGTGGTAAGAGGTCAAGAAGCGATGGACATGCTAGATGATGAGCTAGCCTCTATGGCTCTCATTAGAGCTCTCCCTGACGAGTTTTCTGTATTCACCTCATCTCTCTTGCTGATGGACAAGCTGGACAAGTCCACCATCCACCAGGCCTTTGTCACAGAGGACTTACTGTGCCGAAAACGTGCCCAGGATGTCTCTGGGTCTAATCAACTCCTACAGATGCTTCAGCGGAAGTACAAGAACTCATCACTAGCATTAACTCTGCTATTGAAATTATTCAGGTCTTTGTGGCGGACACACTCGCACAAGATCTACTTAAAGAATACCCTACTCTCATGGATCCTGACATTGTCAAAGTCCGTGAGTATTTTCACTCCGAAGTTAAGGGCCTTTCTCCCGTCCTTCTCCCTCTCCTCTCCCTGGCCTTGAGTGCTCCTGCTCCCGCAGTCGCAGCACCTCCGCCTCATGTTATCCCGTGGGATGCACTGCCACCCACTGACAAATCAACACATGCAAAGAAGAAGGTTCATCTAGAACCTTCTAATGACATCACTACTTCGGCAACGGCCCCACCGGTTATGCAGGTGGATGAGCCGGCCAAGTCCACTCCAGCACCGGGCAAGGCGCCCATCACCCCCTTGCCCATCCCTAGTTCAAAGCGCGTGCCTCCTCCTGTGAGCGCTCCTCCTGTCTCCATTGCCGCCCAGTCGGCGCCTCGCAACTCGAAGCACCGACAAGGCAAACACACTACGCCGTGGCATCATCCTCACTCCGCTGAAGGACTCCAAGGTCACAGCGGCATCTTTCACACCCGAGGTCATTAACGGCCTCAATAAAGTCCTCAAGAGCGACATCAAGTCTGATGTTGTTCTCACTCATGCCTCAGTCGAAAGCAACGGCATCTGTATTGCCACCTCCTGTGTCCCCATTCCCACGGAGGTCTCTTTCGTGCTCAAGCATGTCCGGCGAATCTTCCCTAGCCTGAACACCCCCATCGCGGCTACTCCCATCACATCCACGTCGTATCTCAAGATTGTGGACATTCCTCATGTGCCCGCTTCACCCAAGGAGTGGGCGCTCAAACAGTCCGAGGCGCTTACTAAGGTGCTTCAAACATCTCCGGTCGGCGCTTCGCTGGCCAAATTAATCAAGCACAAGCCGCGCTTCATGCGTGCTTCACCCCACTCCGACTCATGCTGGGCATGGGTCGACATCCATGACTCCGTTTCGGGCAGCAATGCTCGAAACTTCATTTCTAAAGTTGTCATCGTCTCTGGCATCAACTGCCACATTCCGGCTCCATTCAATGCGCTCACTGTCAGCGCTGGGGCCACCATCAAGAACAGTGTCATGCCAAGTGCGCACACTGTCCTCTATGCGGTGGGCCACATTCTGTGGTCAACTACACTACAAGCGTCAAGATCGACAAGGTCGAGGCGCATCAATGCATGAATTGTATTGCGGCCAAGTGCCCTGCAGACAAACGCGCCCATGCCTCTACGGACCTGAAGGTTTGTCCATTCTGGCAACACAGGTTTGATCGCGCCTGGCTTAAACACCAGTTTCCTGCGCGTCGGACTTCGGAGTACAAGGCTGCTATTGCTAGGAAGGATTAGTAGGCTTGAAGGAGCAGGGAAAGGTGTGAAGGTGAACCAGGAGGGAGTCGGTAGTAGAGATGCAAATTCTTTTCCGAGGGCAAATATAGCACCTTTTTAGGTAGTCCCCTCAACATTCCAAGTTCGTACCTGGTATGTTCTTATTCGCCGTGGGATTACGAATGCCTGTGCATTCCGGTGCTGAATTAGGTTGTCCGATGGTGGGTCATTCCCGGGGCCACTTAACATAAGTACTACTATCTTAGTTTCATTTTGTAAGAGTTGAGGGTCTCTTCGAGCGCTTGACCTAGTCACGTGGATACGATTTCGTTTGCCCCCTTTGTATAGAATGACTCCATGTATATCCTTTGGGGCTAGGAGAGGATGCTCAGGTGATGTAAAGGGCGGGGAATGCATCATGGCACCCTTTGAATGTAGATACTGAAATATATCTCATTGATTACAAAAAAAAAAAAAAAAAAAAAAGATGCCTCTGGGTCCTCCCAGGCTCTGGCAGCTCGCTATGGCTTCAAAAATGCATCCAAGGCCTGCAATTTCTGTGAAAGAGACAACCACAAGCTGTTAGGGTGTGAGCAAGCAGTCTACAAGTGTGGTTGGTGGACTTAGAGATATCCAGATGAGTTAGTCACATGATAGCTTAGTCATGTATGGTTGAACTTCCCTGTGGATGCTTCAGAGGCCTTTAGCTTCTTACAGTCTGTCCACAGGTGAGTACAAGTTAGTATATCACAATATAGCTTCTTACAGTCTGTCCACAGTTTGTCCACAGGACTACTCTGTCAATACTACTCCGTTCGACTCGTTTCTAGGCTCGTTAGGATCACCACTGCAAACTCTACCGTTCTACCTTTGACAGGTTATGGGCCCCAGCTTCTAACACTTACAAAACGAGTTTTACTTCAACAACCTCAGCTCTTCCCCCATCCTCTTCTGCTTTCCTTCAACTTCTTTCACTTCCCCTGCCCTCATTTCAACTCCTATGGCTTCCGGATCGCCAACGTTCGCTAAACTCGATGGGGAGAACTACTCTACCTGGTCTGGGGAGATGGAGGCGTGGCTGAGAGCTTCTGGGCTCTGGAGGCTTGTCTCAGGCAAGCAGAAAGCCCCCTCCACCTCTTCCCCTGTCACCCAGGCTGAGGCCAATGCTCTGGACGCCTATGAGGCTCGTTTGGACAAGGCTGCAGGCTGGCTGTACCTCATGGTTGAGCAGGAGCAAAGAATTCACTTCCAGGGCATCCAGGACAGTCCAGTGAAGATGTGGGAGGCTCTAGAGGCTGTACATCATCAGAAGAAGGCTGGCATGAGGTTTAATGCCTATGATGACCTCTTTTCCATCCGAAAACTCGAGGAGGAGTCCCTCCAGTCCCTTATCAACAGAGTTCAGAGCTCTAAGCAAAAAATCAAGGACCTCAGACCCTCCTCCTTCACTCTTGACATGCTAGATGATGAGCTAGCCTCTATGGCTCTCATTAGAGCACTCCCGGACGAGTTTTCTGGCTTCACCTCATCTCTCTTGCTTATGGACAAGCTAGACAAGTCCACCATCCATCAGGCCTTTGTCACAGAGGACTTACAGTGCCGAAAACGTGCCCAGGATGCCTCTGGGACCTCCCAGGCTCTGGCTGCTCACTCTGGCTTCAAAAACACGTCAAAAACATGCGATTTCTGCGGGAGAGACAACCACAAGCTAGCCGACTGCAGGATCTTCGAAAGGGCGAAAAATCATGCTCAGGAGGATGCTCAAAAGCCTAGAACTCTGTACAAGAAGGCTAACAAGGCTCAGGAGGCTTCTACTGAGTCTGGGAGCTCTAGCTCGACTCAGAGCCCCCAGAAAGCACAACAGGTGACTGAGTTTGCAGGAAATGCAAGTAGTCCTTATCCCTCATCATCTCCCTCACCTTCTACACCTCTCCAGCTCGATGCTGACTTCCACTGGCTTGCAGTGTTAGAGTGTGAGCAAGCAGTCTACACTTGGCTGTTGATGGACTTAGAGATATCTGGGTGTTGTAGTCACATGATAGCTTAGTCATGTATGGTTGAACTCCCCTGTGGACGCTTCAGAGGCCTTAGCTTCTTACAGTGTATCCACAGGTGAGTACAAGTTATCAGAACACAATATAGCTTCTTACAGTGTATCCACAGTTTGTCCTTGGGATTGCTCAGTCAGTTCCTATCCGATTGACTCGCTTCTAGGCTCGTTAGGATCGCCACTGCAACCGCTATTGTTCTACGTTTAACACGTTATGGGCCCCGGCTTCTAACAGCCTTCAAAACGCGTTTTTTGCCACTTTCTACCATTTTCCCCTCTATATCTCAACTTCTATCCCTTCCCCTGCACTCAAATCGATGTCTATGGCCTCGCAATCGCGCACACACGCTCCCTACGTCTGGGACACCATTTCGACGCGTTTTGGCGCGTTTCCAACGCGTCTGAGAGCCTCTACATCGACCACAACTCCCTCTGGCAGCCATACACCCTCTTCACACTCTCTAGGACTGATTTCTGGCCCTAAGAACGCGTCAATCGCTTGTTCCTTTTGTGGGAGGGTAGGGCACATGCCTAGGAGGTGCAGGAAGCGAAGGCATGTGAAAAAACGCGCTCAGGAGCGCTCCAGACTGCCTGGAACATCTAAAAGTAATGTCAAAGGGCCACTTGGCCATCTGAGTGGGATAGGTGCAGCTCTTCCAGCTGTCAAGACACCACCCACTCCTCCTGGGGATGTTTCTGCTGGTTCTGGCTCTCCTGGCTCTGATATTCCACTGAGAGCATCTGCTCTTGGTGCTTATTCCTCTCCCTCATCCTCTTCCTCACCATCTTCGCCACTACAGCTTGATGCTGACTTTTTCTGGCTGGCTGATACTGGTGCTACATCCCACATGACTCCTCACCGCCATTGGTTCAAATCCTACTCCCCTCATCGTATCCCTATCTGCCTTGCTGACAACTCCATTGTCTATTCAGCTGATGTAGGGTCTGTTGTCTTTCAACCGGTGGTGAATGGAAAAGAGACTAGAGCAGTCGAGTTTATGAGAGTCCTTCATGTTCCTGACCTCAGGAGTAATCTCTTATCATGTCTTTACCTTGTCCGACACAAGAGCTTCAATATCACTATCTCTGCTCAATCTATTGACTTCCAATGCAAAGGGATTTCGCTTTTCACAGCCACTATTCATTCCAACAACTCTGCTGAGCTTGACAGCTCAACTGTGACTTCTGAGACTGCTTTCTCTGTCTCTACCCTCCCGGTTGCCCTCTCACTATGGCATCGTCGCTTTATTCATCACAACTATGTTAAACGTAGAACGATAGCAGTTGCAGTGGCGATCCTAACGAGCCTAGAAGCGAGTCAATCGGATAGGAACTGACTGAGCAATCCCAAGGACAAACTGTGGATACACTGTAAGAAGCTATATTGTGTTCTGATAACTTGTACTCACCTGTGGATACACTGTAAGAAGCTAAGGCCTCTGAAGCGTCCACAGGGGAGTTCAACCATACATGACTAAGCTATCATGTGACTACAACACCCAGATATCTCTAAGTCCATCAACAGCCAAGTGTAGACTGCTTGCTCACACTCTAACAAATTATGCTGATGTGAAGTCTATGATCAGTAAGAACCTTGTTTCCGGGCTCAAACTTGAGTCTAACTTGTCCCCTGACTCTATCTGTGAGCCGTATCTAGCTGGCAAGATGCATTCCCTCCCTTTTCCCTCCTCTTTGAATCACAATCGCTCTCCACTCGAGCTAGTGCATTCAGACCTTCATGGACCACTCCCAGTCGCTTCCCACTCAGGCTACAAGTACTGGATCACCTTTATTGATGATGCGATGCATTTTCGAGCTGTCTATCTGCTTAAAGCTAAGTCAGAGGCCTTTGAAGCCTTCAAAGTCTACAAATCTTGGGCTGAGAATCAGCTCGGAGTCAAGATTCGGGCACTATAGGATGACAAGGGTGGTGAATACATGTCTAAGGCTTTCCTAAGCTTTACTAAGCTTTCTGGCATCAAGAGGAGGCATTCTACTCGAAATCGGCCTCAGCAGAATGGTCTTGCTGAAAGGGCTAATAGGACTATGGGTGAGAGAATCACTGCTATGCTCTCGGAATCTCGGCTGCCTGGTTCTTTCTGGGGTGAATGTATCTCTTCTATGGTCCATGTCTGGAATATGCTTCCTACTGCTTCGCTTTCAGGCTCTACTCCCTTCCAGGCCTTCTATAAGCGAAAACCTGATGTCTCTCATCTCCGGGTATGGGGTTGCACTTCCTATGTCCATGTACAACGAGATAAGCGAAATTCTCTCCAGCCTCACTATGAGAAGTGTGTCTTTATTAGTTATCCTGCTGGCTACAAAGGCTGGAAGTTCTATAACCCAGTCACTAAGCGAACTGTGATCTCGGAGAGAGCTGATTTTGATGAGAGGTACTTTCCTGGCACTTCTAGAGCCCAACTCGAGGCTGTTCCTTCATTTGCTGGCCTACCAGTCTCTACTTCAGAGCCCTCTTCAGGCAAATTTTCGTCACATCTGGGACTGCCTCCTCTTCAAGATGAAGGGGGTGATGCTAGCTCCCTTTTTGCCCCTTCGGAACCTCAGACTCTGGTCGCTTTGGCTGTTCCTCTTGAAGAGAAGCCATCTCTAACTCCATCTCCACCTCCTCTCCCAGTCACATCTCCTTGGCAGTCTCTTCAACCACTCCCAGTCACTCCTCCCACTGCTGGAGCGCCTCCTGAGCCCCCTTGAGTCCCTAGACGTACAGGGCGAGTTCGGAAGCCTCCTGGTCAGTGGTGGAAGGTCAAACAGCCTGACTTGTCTCCAGCTGATGCTGATGATGATGACGAAGCTGCTCTACTGGTTGACAGTGAGTTCTGTGAAGTCGAGTTTGCTGGTGCTGTCTCGGGTGCAGATCCCCAGACTTATAGACTAGCTATGAAGTCTCCTGACTCGGAATGCTGGAAAGAGGCTTGTAACACTGAGATGTTCAATCTTGAGGCTAACAGAACTTGGGAACTCACTGAACTGCCTCCTGGTAAAAAGGTAGTCAACTCTGGCTGGGTGTTTAAAGTGAAAAGGCTTGCCGATGGCTCAATTGAGCGCTACAGGGCTCGTCTTGTTGCCAAGGGCTATTCCCAGCGTCCTGGTTTCGATTTCACTGAGGTCTTTGCCCCCACATTTTGTCCTGCCTCCCTGCGCCTCATTGTTGCTCTTGCAGCAAGAGAAGGCTACAAAATGTGCTCTGTCGACATCTCTTCTGCCTTCACTTATGGAGAACTCGAAGAGGAGATCTACATGAGACAACCAGAGGGCTATCACATTGGTAGTCCTAACATGGTGTTTCGACTGTGCAAATCACTCTATAGACTCAAGCAGGCTGCCAGACAGTGGAATAAGAAACTCCGGAGTGTTCTTGAAGGCATTGGCTACTCTAGGCTTCGCTCCAACAGCTCCATCTACATCTATTCCAAAGGTGACACTAAGGTCATTGTGCCAGTTTTTATTGATGACATTACTCTTGTCTCGAAAAGCGACACTGCCATGGCCTCAGCTGTCTCTGAGCTCTCTAAACACTTCAAACTCCGTGATCTCGGGTCTACTACACTTCTGCTAGGCATTCAGGTGAAGCAGGATCGCTCTAATCACTCCATCTCTCTCTCTCAGGAGCACTACATCAAGGAGCTCCTAGAACACTTCAATATGGATGATGCTAATTCTCTCTCCACTCCACTTGCTCCTGGCTCTGAGCTCTCCGACATTGTGCCTTCACTCAAGGATCAGGCTGAGATGAAGTCAGTTCCCTATCTCAATGCTGTAGGTGCCCTTCAGTATCTTGCCACTATGACTCGCCCCGACATTGCCTATGCTGTCTCTTATCTCGGGAGGTTCAACTCAAACCCAGCTCCAGCTCACTGGCTTGCAGTCAAGCACTTGTTTCGCTATCTCATTGGCACCATGCACTACAAACTAGTCTATCGAGCTAGTGACTCTGAGGAACTCTTCACTACCTACTCGGATGCCTCTCATGGTGCTTGCAAAGCTACAGGTCGAGCAACAGGTGGTTATGTGACTCTAGTCTCGGAAGCTGCTGTAGGCTGGTCTTCTAAGCGCCAGCCATTTGTGACTCTCTCGAGCACTGAGGCTGAGTTTGTTGCTGCTGTTGAGGCTGGCAAGGAGATTAAATGGACTAGGAATATTCTAACCGAGTTTGGCTTCCCTCCAACACTTTCCTCGACACTCTTTGTTGATAACAAGTCAGGAATCAGTGTAGCCAAGAACCCCGAGCATCATGGACGCATGAAACACTTGGACCTCTGCTTTTACTGGCTGCAGGAGGCTGTGGAAGAAGGACTCATTGATCCTTTATATGTTTCGACTCATGAGCAAGTGGCCGACATCCTTACCAAGGCTGTTGCAAAAAGGTAGTTGAGTTTGCTGTTCCACTATTAGGACTTGAGTAGACTGGCTGGATCAAGGGGGTGTGTTAGAGTGTGAGCAAGCAGTCTACAAGTGTGGTTGGTGGACTTAGAGATATCCAGATGAGTTAGTCACATGATAGCTTAGTCATGTATGGTTGAACTTCCCTGTGGACGCTTCAGAGGCCTTTAGCTTCTTACAGTTTGTCCACAGGTGAGTACAAGTTAGTATATCACAATATAGCTTCTTACAGTATGTCCACAGTTTGTTCACAGGACTACTCTGTCAATACTACTCCATTCGACTCGTTTCTAGGCTCGTTAGGATCACCACTGCGAACTCTACTGTTCTACCTTTGACACAAGCTAGCCGACTGCAGGTTCTTTCAAAGAGCGAAAACACATGCTCAGGAGGATGCCCTGAAGCCGAAAACTCACTACAAGAAGGTTAACAAGGCTCAGGAGGTTTCTACAGAGTCTGGAAGCTCTAGCTTGACTCAGAGCCCCGAGAAAGTGCAATGGGTGACTGAGTTTGCAGGAAATGCAAGTAGTCCTTATCCCTCATCATCTCCCTCGCCTTCTATACCTCTCTAGCTCAATGCTGACTTCCACTGGCTTGCAGATACAGGGGCCACTTCTCATATGACCCTCACTGGCACTGGTTCAAGTCATATTCACCTCATAAAAATCCCTATCTGACTAGCTGACAACTCTATTGTCTATTCTTTGGGAGTGGGGTCTGTGGTCTTTCAGCCAGTGGTGAATAGAAAGAAGGCTAGAGCAGTCGAGTTGACTAGAGTTCTGCATGTCCCAGCTCTCCGAAGCAATCTATTATCATGTCTGTACCTTGCCCGACACAAGGGCTTCAATATCACCATCTTATCTCATCATTCCCTTCTTGACCTTATACCACCACCTTCCTATTTGGGACTTTGGTGTGGAACTGTGTTTTAGTTGGAATATACAACTTTCTATTGGGATACTGCTTGGAAACTCGCGACCCCATCATCTAGTATGTCGAGTTCACATCGACATGAACCATTCCAACGGAGCGAAGCAATTCGCGCGCCATCACCAACGGGGAGTATAAGATCTATCTATCTCCTCAAAAACCTCTACCAAGTCACGCATGAGTGGGGTAAAGAAGGCGCTAGCAAAGACTGCTAGCAAAGTACTACCGAGGAGGAGCTCAAGGCTCCGCCTCAAAACAACTGAGAGGATTGACTGGGCTGAAGAAGTCGAGTCATCCCAAAAGACTCAAGATGGTGTTGGAGCATTCTCACAACCAGCATCACCATTTATCCCCCCTCAAACTACTCAGCCCATTCCAGGGGCAGAAACGAGGGAATCCACCCTATTCGAGGGCAATGAAGAAGTCCACAGCGACAACGAGAGTGACTTGAGTGACGATGAGCTCAACTTGAGGCCAGTGATGCAGCCGCAGCAAGAATCCACGCAGGCAACACGTGGTTCTAGCACTCCTCCCAACCTCGTGTCCAATCTCCCCGATTTGGACAAGACGCCTACCACTCCCCACACTGAGCACTTAACGGAGGCGGAGTACTTCAAGCTGAAGGCACAGGAAGCGATGGCAGCATGGAACGATGACCCATTCGGAACAGGAGAGCCGATGAACGAGGCTCAATTCGAAACCCAAGTTGAGCAGAGCAAGGAAGTGACTGGGGAAATAGAAGATGAGGAGATGAGAGAGAGTTTCCAGCATTGGTTGATGAGATGTGGGAAATTGATGAAGAGCAAGAAGATGATGTCAGATGCTTATTCAATGAACTCGGGAGCATTTTTGGTAAGTGCAGCCCGCACATGATTACTAATCCTGAAATTCTTGCCAAATTTGGCAAGAACTTTGTAGGAAAATTCTTGCGTCTGACTGGGCGACAATCCCGTTGAAGGGCGCTCCACAGCCACCATGGTAAGAGAAAAGGTCCTACCACAAAAGAAGACTGTGAAAGGTAAAGCGATGGAAGTTGGACGCCAAACTGCGCCACCAACAAAAAGACGTTCAATTCAAGGAACCGTCCCAAAAATCGATACGCCGATTAAGGTGAGTGGAATCCCCAAACCCCTCCCCAAACCAACCACGAGAGCCTCCCAGGCCTCGGCTCCACATCGCGCCACACAGGCTAATGTGAAGGAACAGAGTGACGTTTTGTCCTCTGGCCAAAATAAAATGCTAACGGGAGTAACGCCCACTTTCCCAGTCCGGTCCCTGCCAGCATGCTATGGGGAGAGACGCGAACGGGATTAACGCCCCGGCCACCAATGCAGTTTTTGCTGCTGGTGCGACAACAGACGCAAGTGGGAGTCACGCCCCGCATAACCTGCCAAAGAGCGGTAAAGCAGCCCCACCCCAGGAAGGTAAAGGGCGGCAGCCATTACAGCGAACCAGGGCAAACCCCCCCCCCACCCATTCCATTCCACTCCCATCCAAACAAAGGTAAGGGAAAGAATTCTCCACCTCAACGGGCTTCATATGCCCAAGCTACCAGTGAGGACCGAGAGTCTCTCAGACCTCGTCCTCCAATCTTACACCCGACGGAATTCAGGCCATATTCAACATGAAACAACTCTTCCCGGAGATGACTCTCCAGAAGCTAAGGAATGGGCATCCATCCAAGACCGAGGCGCCCAAAAACAACCGCAGCCTAAAGGGCAAAGGCGGTGATGGCTGAAAAAGCCAAGCAAGGTATCTTGGGTGGCTTGAATCGAAAAGCCGCCCAATTTAGCTTTTCTGACATCATCCAACCGGAGATGTTCAGTGACATGGGCAAAGTGGTGAATGAAATGAACGTTCATCTCACATATGCAAGATCTCAGATTCGCGTGCAAACTGGACGACTTCTCAAGAATGTAGTTCATTTCAACTTGAACCGAGTTCCGACCCAACCGGAATTCGATCGGGTAAAAGAGTGTCTTTTTAAAGCACTCAAAAAGGACGTCCCTGAAGGGAAAGACCCATTCGCACCCCAATCAGTTGCCCATCTCATCATGAAGGGCTTCAATTACTACACAAACAAGTACAATCAGCGCCCTGAGGACATTCTCAATGGTGACCAAGTTATGGAAATGATGGAAGGAGTAGACCAGTTCCGTGGTCTCGAATGTGTCAAGAGGCCAGCGGTTGTCAGATCCAAAGGATCTAATGACATCGCTGTCGTCTTTGTGGATGTGTGGGATTCCAAGAATGGAATCCGCACAAAAGAGATCGTCAACAAAGCCTACCACATTGGTGGGAAGTTTATCAGAGTGGAGTATGCGAAGCAAAGGAATTTGTTCCTCAATGCCAGAAATGCTGGGCTTGGAGCCACGGCACCAGTAGGTGTCGCATCAATCATCAGCGATGTGCTAGGTGTGGTCAAGGTCACATGACCGAGAACCACGAAGGATTCAGCACCTGCTGCGGAGAAATCCGCAAGAAGCAGGGAGACAAATATGTTGCATGCGAGCATAAACTCAAATGCTTGAATTGCAAAGGTGAGCAATGCTGACTCGTCCAAATGTGTTTACAAGAGACACCAGAATGATCGCATGGCATGATCGACGTGCTATTGCTGACAGAGAAGCGGAGGCTGAAAGAGGGCCCGCCACAGGACAAACATCACACAGGCTTTGGCTTTGCCAGAGTCTGAAATCATCGAAATCCCTGAATCATCTCTATGAATTGTACAACTAACGGACACTTTTCTTCAAATCTCTCCGTATTTTAAGCTTCAATGTCAGGCGTAGTTGGGAAACCACTAATACGACATTGGGGCAATATGTTAACGACTATGACGTTATTTTATTTCAAGAACCGGGTTGGAAAGGAGTGCGCAAGCAACCTTCCACACAGGACAAAGATGGGGATAAGGCTTACGGCCCACCCATGAGTGACGCTTGGACTCCACATACTTCAGCCTTTGACCCCACGAAGAATGTGTTCGAGCCGACCGATGAGCGCCCACGGGTGCTCACATACACTAACAAACGCTTGGGAATATTTAACCCGAAGCTACGTACTGACATTATCAAACATTGTGACATATCACTCGTCATGCTGTATCTCAAGCAGGGTGCCCACCTTAAAACAGTGGACATCATGAACGTATACAATGATGGTAGAACACATGCTGCCATCGATGCGCTTGAAGGACTAGGCGAACGAATCCCCTTGGTAGATATATGCGCGGGGGACTTTAATATACATAATCAAACATGGAACGAGAATGCTGTACATCTCGATTCCACTATATTGGGTGATCACCTCAAGGGCCTTATGAGTGAAATGGGCTTGGAATATTCCATACTGGACAACCCAGGAAAACCCACTCGAGCTCCTTACACCAAGTGCAGTAACACTCCACCCCCACCCAGCCTTGGAAATTGAAGATGACATGGACACAGTTATCCCAGCAGTATATTGTGACTAGTCTAGTCTTTACTCTGAAATAGTTTCTCTTTCAGAATACTTTAAATTACATATTTGTGAAAACGATGCAGACCGTCTGTCGTCGGACCACTTTCCTATTCAGATCACTATCCCTTTTTCTAAAGACAGTGTAGTATATTTTGTAACCAGACTCGACCCGGAAAACGAGGAGGAGTACGAGAAAGAGATCGGTGAATGCTTGGAAAGCCTAGCCGAGAGATGCGAGAACATAAACTCGAGAGATAAACTGATGGAAACGTTGGATGATGTCTCTAAGATATTTGAGGAAGCATGGTCACGATGGACGGAAGAGGTCAAGGTGACAGGCAAAGGAAAGAGTTGGTGGAACAAAGAATGCTCCCAAGCATTCAGCAACCTACACAGCAACCTTGATCCGAAGGGTAGAAAGGACAAAGAGTGATGGAGCGACTTTCGATGCATCATAAAGCAAGCGAAGAAAGAGTGTTTTGAGATCTTGACAAAGATCCAAGACACTGCATCTATTAAAGGGCGACCATGGGATCTTATGCCCTGGGTTAGGGAGAGGAAGATGCCAGCAACGGAGTCGTTGTTGGACAATCAAGGGAAAGCATGCGTTGACAAGGAACACCTATTCCAAACACTACACAATGCTTACAACTCAGCTAACAGCCGACCCGTAAACTTAGAACACATGTTCCGAGAAGTTGAAAAGAGAGAAGAGAGAGAATGGGCCACATTTTCACAACAAGAACTTCGCCAAGCATTAGCCAAATGTGCGAAGAACACTGCACCCGGGCCTGACCACATTTCGTGGTTTGCCCTCAAACACATCACGAAGAGTTACCCAAAAAGTGTTGGACTCTTCACAACTATTGCCAATGCCAGTATCAAACAGGAACACTGGCCTCAACACTTCAAAACATCGACTTCCGTCATCATCCCGAAGCCGAGCAAACCATCCTACGATCGAGCCAAATCCTTCTGGCCCATCGTTCTCCTTAATACCCTTGGCAAACTCATCGAGAAGATGATAGCCAATCGACTACAGTTCGAGAGCCTCGAGCAGGATATCATCCATTCATGTCAAACCAGAGGGATCTGCCAGAGGTCAACCGAAGATGCTGCAGCTGCGCTCGCACACCATGTCAGAGCCGGTTGGAGCCACAATAAAGAAACATCTGTGTTAGCTTTCGATATAGCACAATTTTTCCCCTCTCTTAACCATAGTGTACTTGTAAAGGTTCTTGGACACTTCGGATTCAACTCTAAGGTAGTTTCTTTCTTTTCTGACTATTTAGTGAATCGAAAAACACAATATAAAATAAAGAACGACGTATCGAACTTCTTTCCATGTGATGTAGGTGTAGGACAGGGTAGTGCTCTTTCCCCAATACTCTCTGCTCTGTATATAGCTCCTTTGTTTCATATTCTGGACAAATGAGTATGTAGTGATGATCTGGATAATTTTCTGTATACTCCCATTTCTTCTTTTCTCTCCTTCGTAGACGATGGTGTTCTCATAGCTACGGACTCTAATTACGAAAGGACTCATAGTAGTCTTAAAGAAGCATACTGCCTTGTGACTGACCTTTTAAAGAATTTGGGTTAACCATGGAGCATACCAAAACAGAGTTGTTCAACTTCGCAAGCAAGAACAACATGACTAACAACCCCGACATCGACCTCGGATTCGCACCATACACAGGAGCCGACCCCCTTACCCCCAAGAAAGTATGGAGATACCTCGGCATCTTCTACGATCGCACTCTGACGTTTCACCAACATGTCAGACACTATGCTACCAAGTCTCTCTCCACTGTCAAGTGCATGAGAATTCTAGGAAACTCGGTGCGCGGACTTATGCCCAAGCAGAAACGCACTTTATACGTATCATGTGTTTAACCGGTAGCAACCTATGGTCTACGCTGCTGGTACCGCCCAGGACTTCCAGGTTTTGCAGGAACACCCTACTGCTAAACAAAACGCACAGACTTGGAGCGCTCTGGATCACCAGAGCCTTCAAGACGTTACCAACGGGTGGAGTCCTTGCTTTAGCAGGACTCATGCCCATGCATTTCATCCTAAGGAAGTTGTTTGATCGATCTGTAGCCAGGATCTCGACACTTCATTACAACCACCCGATCCTTCGTTTACTTGATCGGAAGAATGCCAAAGGTTCGCAACTCCACAAAGACAGTGTCGAGTACAACCAACAGAGGATGAAAAGACGAAACTTACATCAACGGTCAACGTCAAAAATTTGGAGCAAGTGAAGGAAACATTCCATCCTTTACACATCAGTGCGAAGCCTGGCCATCGTATGGTGGATAAATACCAGGATCGCATCAAGTATGTGCCGGTTCCTAGAGGCAACAGCAAGGTTGTCAAGGACCATCACGAAGACATGGAAAGTCATATCTCTAGAGGGGATGGTGACACATTACATCTTATCACTGGATGGAGCATCCTGGAGGAAATCCCGGATCCTTTTTTTTTTTTTTTTTTTTTTAATCAACGGCTAGTTAGGCCTTTATTCCAGCGATATAAGTACGTGAACAACTACATACAACGTGCTGAGAATACGGGTGCCATGACGCGTTACCATGAGAAAAGAAGAAAATTTAAGTATCCGCGCGACGAGGTCAAGCGCTCGAGGAGGGAAAGAAAAGATATCATATGATCGAAAGAGAATGGTACATCGAAATGGGACCCCGGGACGAACCAATGACAGTCAGATACACACACACCTAGTACCGGAACGCGAGACGTAAACATATCAAGCGGAAAGTAGACATAAAAGAAAAATGAAAACAAATGATGGGAGGCTGAATCCAGCTCTAACCCCGAAGCGCGCTTTGGATACGCGTTACTCACTTCTTGGGAAACTGGCGCTTGAGCCAGTTCCTGTCGAATCGGTTCTGCCAGAACGGACACGCAGTGTCCGTGGCAGAGTGGGTGCGCTTCGCCTTGCCTGCCGCAGTGCAGTTGACGCAAAGGCGAGCGTCCGGATTGCGCTTCGAGTGAGTGCAATATTCGCGATGGGCGGCCTCAGAGTGAGGGAGCCCGCAGAGAGGACAGCGTATGCCATTTGACCGGCATACGGAAGCGTGGTGGCCCCACCTCAAGCACCGAGTGCATAAGGCAGAGCCGGGCCGTGGAGCAGCGCCGCGGATTTGACAGTTGCGACCGCCGATGACGATCGTCTTGTTGATGTAGGAGCGGGCCGAAGTGCCCGCGACGGAGTCGTGAATGTCGACCCAGGCGACGCAAGTGTCGCTGTGAGCCGAAGTCCGCATAAAACGGACGGCGTGTTTGATGGCAATGGAGAGCTCCTTGCCAACCGGAGAGATTGCAAGCGCGTTGGTGAACGCGCTGCGTTGAACGGATTGCCAAAATTTGGGTTCGGCTGGGACCATGGGCACATCGATGACCTTGAGGTAGGAAGTCGATGTGACGGGGGTGGACTTGATGGGTATGATGCCCCCAACAGTGACGAGACGCCGAATGTGTTTGAGAACACAAGTGGTCTCGGAAGAATTTGGAACTTGGCTCGCGGCAATGAATATGCCGGATCCAGAGTCCTCTGGATGTTCGAGGATGACGTCAGACTTGACGTCATCGCGGAGGTGCTTGTTGATCTCGGCAAGCATAGCCGGGGATATGTGACTGGCGCGGATCGAAGATCCGGCCGGGGGAGTGAGTTGCACACCACGGCGCGAGGCGCCGTGGCATGTGTGGCGAGCCCTACGTTTTTTGCCCGAAGGCTTGGACGCAGGGGTAGTGGCGACGGCCGCGGGAGCGGCGGGAGCCTGAGGACGGGGCGGAGGTTGCTGCTTGAGGGGGCGTGTCGCAGTGACCTTGGCATAAGAGTTATTTTTAGAAGGGACCGAAGTGCCCTTTCTAGAAACAGGTGGAGCGGGTGAAGGAGTGGGGTCTGGACTTGGCTCAGCATGCCTAGCCTTCTTCAAATTTTTGGGGTTCATGTCCACATCGGCCGACGGAGACCGTGGCCGCGGGGTGGCTGTGCCCGAGGGAGTAGGAGGGGAGGAGTTGGTTCGAGTGCCGGTGGCGGGGATCGACCATCCCGATGATCGTTGCAAGTTGCTCACTGAATGAGCCGATACCTGCGACGGAGGAGAGCTGGCACCCATCAAGATCGCGACGCTTGATGAGAGTGTGTATTGCTCGCAGCATGCAGTCCGTGAACTGCGGGTAGAGCGGGTGTTCACCTTCGATATCCTCAAGCATGAGGATCGTGGTGTTAACGAGTTTGAGCATTCCTTCTGACCAGCGGTCAGGGTACGGGAACGCCCAGTGGAAGGGGTGAAGGTCGGTGCCTGTGTCGGGGTCGACGGAAACGGTGCCGGAGTAGTGGGCTTGGCGAATCCCCGGAAATCCGAGGCGTACGACAAGGGAGTGAGGGGGGATGATGCAGCTGGGGGAGGCCCAGCTGGCCTGGAGTGTGTTGGCGTCCCAAAGCGAGACGCCACCGGAATGTCGAGTTCTTCTTCAACTCGACCCGCCGCTTGTAGCAAAGCACGTCCCACTTGTGAGTGGAGCATGCCCTGTGGGATATCGTCGTCGTCGGACCAGTCGCCGGAATCGTCATGATCCCCGCTAATGTCCATAGCGAATGCTGATGTGGCCAGTGCCTCATGGGTGAGTGGCGACATCGTTTGGGCCAAAATGGCACCTGAGGCCTGGGAGGCACTCAACGACGAGCTCGACTCGGCCGAAATGGCGCGAGACAGCTGGGAAGGGGGCTGTGATGACTTGCTGGGTTTGCGAGGCATGTTGAAGAGGGCTTATTGACGACGAAGACCACCTGTCCAAAAGAGGAAGGTAGTGGTAAGAGGTCAAGAAGCGATGAAATCCCGGATCCTATCCTTGGTCGAAAACACACACAAGTGGGGTACTATATCTTGCGAGGGGGTAAACCCATCTCACACAAGGTGATGCCAGCAGGAAGGCAGGCGACATCCACCAACGCGATCACATGGGCAGCTCTACTAGCGCTCATCAAAGCTTTTAAGCTCAAGAAGAGAGACGAGTCGATAAATAAGATTCGCCTTTACACAACCTCTCCCGACACAATTCGGTCATTAGCTGAGCTCTCCAACAAGCCAGTGGGCAACAGCATGTCTATAGCTGTAGCTACTGCCATCGAGGATCTTTTCGATGCTTTCCCGGACCTTACACTCGATGTAGTGGGTTTCCGATGCAAGGCATTCGATAGATGTGATCACGAATATGTGGACTTTTGCATCCTATGCAACTTCAAAGCACCATTCGTTAATACCAAGGAAGCGGTCAATTACTGCCTAGTTAAATTCCCAGAATCCCTCACTTTTGAATGACAGCATCAATTTATAACACATGATGCTGTTGACTATTGGAGAATAGGCTTTATGGAGCCAAGCGACAAAGAATGCTACAGCGGTAACAACTTCATAACCCTGTACAACTCCACAAACTTTGATGAGAGAGTCGCTCTCCTTCCTAGCCACCTCAATCTCAGCCCCTGGCTTCACTCTTACGGCAGAGTCACAGTCGCAAATGATCCTAAGTTGTGCGCATGATTTGTGCATGCTGCCACCAAACATGCCCCTATCGACGAGTACCATTTACGGTTCTTGCCAGATGTGGAACTTTCGGGTTGCCACGGGTGTAGAAATGCACCTCAGACGAGGGATCATATCCTTAACGAGTGTTCTTGGTATGTAAGACGCTCGAACCATTACAACGGAGGAATCGAAACAGTTGAAGGTTTGATTTACTTCTTATGCGACAACCCCCAAGCGTTTTCGTTTGACACTATGACGGAACCGCGATACACACACCGAGATTGGTCAACTTATCGGGATAAGGTATATCATTCACGTGATATCGATAATGATGTGAGAAAGAGAAAAGGTATGCGTCCTATCATGGGACCCATTTTCTTCCATGAAACAGAGGAAGGTCATAGGGAGTTGATGTCTCAATGGTCTTTATTTCAATCCTTAGTAGTGTACTTGTATACGAACGGAACATTTTTCTCGTTTAGTTTCTTCTGTATCCTTGTTGTTCCGGGCTTTGTAGCGTAACAGGGTCTACGACCCCATGAGGCAGCGGTCTGCGTACGGGCACTGCTTAATAAATTTTGACTTAAACAAAAAAAAAAAAAAAAAAAAAAACCATCTCATCTCATTCTATTGACTTCAAATGGAAGAGTAGAATGCTTTTCATGGCTACCATTCACTCCAACAACTCTGCTGAGCTAGATGGCTCAACTCTGACTTCTGAGGCTGCTTTCTCAGTCTCTACCCTCCCGGTTGACCTCTTGCTATGGCATCATCACTTTATTCATCACAATTATGCTGATGTGAAGACTATGATCTCTAAGGATCTTGTTTCCAGCCTCAAACTCGAGTCTAACTCATCTCCTGACTCTATCTGTGAGCCATGTCTAGCTGGCAAGATGCATTCCCATCCTTTTCCCTCCTCTTTGAATCACAATTGCTCTCATCGCTTCTTGACCTCTTACCACCACCTTCCTCTTTTGGATTGTGGTCTCTCATTGTCTTCAAGCCCTCCTCAGCATGTCTCGCAAGCCCTCAAAGCCCCGCAAGCCTTCACAACCCCCTTTCCAGCCGTCTTGCGCCATTTCGGCCGAGTCGAGCTCACCGTTGAGCACCACTCAGGCCTCAGGTGCCACTCAGGCCTCAGGTGCCACTTCGGCCCAAACGATGTCGACAAACTCTTTCGAGGCATTGGCGACATCAAAGCTCATCCCGGGCATCGCTGCCTCTCAACCTGTGAGAGCAGAGAGGCCTAGCCTCCCCTCGCCTGCTCCATTTGACTTTGGACCAATTAGGAGTGTAAACCTTGGTCCTCCCTCCTCCCGTGCACCGTCGCCTTCACCATCGGTGCTCTCATCCAAGCGGCTCCACTCGCGGGGGTCCTCATCATCCTCCTCTGGCCCTTCTCTTGCTGCCTCCTTGGTATGCGATGATGAAGACACCTCCATGGCACTCAATTATGCGTCAGTCACCCCTCGTGCTGGTTCTCCAGTACAAGAATAAATTTCTACGGACGCTACAGCGGACGTACAGGAACTTCTCACTAGCATTAACACTGCTATTGAAATTATCCAGGTCTTTATGGTGGACACACTCGCACAAGACCTACTCAAAGAATACCCGACACTCATGGATCCTGACAATGTCAGGATCCATGAGTATTTTCAATCTGAAGTTAAGGACTTTTCTCCCATCCTTCTCCCTCTCTCTCTCCCTGGTCTGAGTGCTCCTGCGCCTGCAGTTGCAGCACCTCTGCCTCATGTTATTCCCGGGACACACAGCCACCCGCTGAGTCAGCCAAATCCCATCCTCGGAAGAAGGTTTGTACCAAACCATCTGACGTCACTCCCTCGGCAAGGCCCCACCGGTTATGCAGGTGGATGAGCCGGCCACTCCACCTCCAGCATCTGGGAAGGCACCCACCAAACCCTTTCCCATACCAAGTTCGAAGCACACACCTGAACCTAAAGGCACCCCAGCTGTTTCCTTCCGTGCTCTTTCAGCACCTCGCAAGAGGCACCAAGGCAAGCACACCGCACACAGCGCTTTGCGCTGTGGTATTATACTCACACCTCCTGCTGGCTCTTCAGTAACGGTGGAGTCCTTCTCCCTTGGGGTTCTTAACAACCTCAATCAAGTCCTTCGGAGTGACGTTAAGTCTAACATCACTCTCACCCATGCAACGGTCGATGGCAACGGCATATTTTTAGCTGCCTCCCATGTCCCCACCACCGCCGAAATCCAGTTTGTGCTCAAGCATGTTCGGCGAACCTTCCCGAACAAAGGCAGCCCCATTGTTCAAACCCCTGCCATGTCGACCTCCTATCTCAAGGTCGTCGACATCCCTCACATCCCTGCCTCTCCCAAGGAGTGGGCGAACAAACAACACGAAGCGTTTACTTTCACCCTCGACAAATCTCCGGTCGGCGCTGAGCTGGCCAAACTCATCAAGCACAAGCTGCGCTTCATGCGCGCTTCCCCTCACTCCGACTCATGCTGGGCATGGGTTGATATCCACGACATGGTCTCGGGCTCTAATGCTCAGGACCTCATCTCAAAGTTCATCTGCGTAAGCAGCATGAACTGTCAAATTCGGGGCGCCAAACCCCACTCCGGTTCTGTCCGCTGTGCTCGATGCCAGTGATGGGGCCATCATTCTGACTAGTGCCATGCCAAGTGTGCACGCTGTCCCCTTTGCGGCGGGCCTCACACTGAGGCCAACCACCCCAAGCTCGTCGATGCCTCTCGTGTTGACTTGCGCCATTGCGTAAACTGTACCGTGGCTACCCTGCGGACAAGCGCTCCCATTCTGCTACGGATACATCTGTCAAAGGTAGAACGGTAGAGTTCGCAGTGGTGATCCTAATGAGCCTAGAAATGAGTCGAACAGAGTAGTATTGACAGAGTAGTCTTGTAGACAAACTGTGGACAAACTGTAAGAAGCTGTATTGTGATATACTAACTTGTACTCACCTGTGGACAAACTGTAAGAAGCTAAAGGCCTCTGAAGCATCCACAGGGAAGTTCAACCATACATGACTAAGCTATCATGTGACTAACTCATCTGGATATCTCTAAGTCCACCAACCACACTTGTAGACTGCTTGCTCACACTCTAACACACCCCCTTGATCCAGCCAGTCTACTCAAGTCCTAATAGTGGAACAGCAAACTCAACTACCTTTTTTGCAACAGCCTTGGTAAGGATGTCGGCCACTTGCTCATGAGTCGAAACATATAAAGGATCAATGAGTCCTTCTTCCACAGCCTCCTGCAGCCAGTAAAAGCAGAGGTCCAAGTGTTTCATGCGTCCATGATGCTCGGGGTTCTTGGCTACACTGATTCCTGACTTGTTATCAACAAAGAGTGTCGAGGAAAGTGTTGGAGGGAAGCCAAACTCGGTTAGAATATTCCTAGTCCATTTAATCTCCTTGCCAGCCTCAACAGCAGCAACAAACTCGGCCTCAGTGCTCGAGAGAGTCACAAATGGCTGGCGCTTAGAAGACCAGCCTACAGCAGCTTCCGAGACTAGAGTCACATAACCACCTGTTGCTCGACCTGTAGCTTTGCAAGCACCATGAGAGGCATCCGAGTAGGTAGTGAAGAGTTCCTCAGAGTCACTAGCTCGATAGACTAGTTTGTAGTGCATGGTGCCAATGAGATAGCGAAACAAGTGCTTGACTGCAAGCCAGTGAGCTGGAGCTGGGTTTGAGTTGAACCTCCCGAGATAAGAGACAGCATAGGCAATGTCGGGGCGAGTCATAGTGGCAAGATACTGAAGGGCACCTACAGCATTGAGATAGGGAACTGACTTCATCTCAGCCTGATCCTTGAGTGAAGGCACAATGTCGGAGAGCTCAGAGCCAGGAGCAAGTGGAGTGGAGAGAGAATTAGCATCATCCATATTGAAGCGTTCTAGGAGCTCCTTGATGTAGTGCTCCTGAGAGAGAGAGATGGAGTGATTAGAGCGATCCTGCTTCACCTGAATGCCTAGCAGAAGTGTAGTAGACCCGAGATCACGGAGTTTGAAGTGTTTAGAGAGCTCAGAGACAGCTGAGGCCATGGCAGTGTCGCTTTTCGAGACAAGAGTAATGTCATCAATGAAAACTGGCACAATGACCTTAGTGTCACCTTTGGAATAGATGTAGATGGAGCTGTCAGAGCGAAGCCTAGAGTAGCCAATGCCTTCAAGAACACTCCGGAGTTTCTTATTCCACTGTCTGGCAGCCTGCTTGAGGCCATAGAGCGATTTGCACAGTCGAAACACCATGTTAGGACTACCAATGTGATAGCCCTCTGGTTGTCTCATGTAGATCTCCTCTTCGAGTTCTCCATAAGTGAAGGCAGAAGAGATGTCGACAGAGCACATTTTGTAGCCTTCTCTTGCTGCAAGAGCAACAATGAGGCGCAGGGAGGCAGGACGAAATGTGGGGGCAAAGACCTCAGTGAAATCGAAACCAGGATGCTGGGAATAGCCCTTGGCAACAAGACGAGCCCTGTAGCGCTCAATTGAGCCATCGGCAAGCCTTTTCACCTTGAACACCCAGCCAGAGTTGACTACCTTACCAGGAGGTAGTTCAGTGAGCTCCCAAGTCCTGTTAGCCTCGAGATTGAACATCTCAGTGTTACAAGCCTCTTTCCAGCATTCCGAGTCAGGAGACTTCATAGCTAGTCTATAAGTCCGGGGATCTGCACCCGAGACAGCACCAGCAAACTCGACTTCACAGAACTCACTGTCAACCAGTAGAGCAGCTTCGTCATCATCATCAGCATCAGCTGGAGACAAGTCAGGCTGTTTGACCTTCCACCACTGACCAGGAGGCTTCCGAACTTGCCCTGTATGTCTAGGGACTCGAGGGGGCTCAGGAGGCGCTCCAGCAGTGGGAGGAGTGACTGGGAGTGGTTGATGGATTTGTGGAGGAGTGACTGGAGGAATTACTGGAGGGACAGGTAAAAGTAGATCTGGCTTCTCTTCAGGAGGAACTGAAGCAGACAGAATGGGAGTCTTAGGACAAGCAGGGAGGGAGTGATAATCACCCCTTCATCCTGTAGAGGTGGCAGTCCTGAGTGTGATGAAGAGTCATCAGAAACTGGTAGTGAGTCTGGTAGGCCAGCAAATGAAGGAACAGCATCAAGTTGGGCTTTAGAAGTGCCCGGAAAGTATCTCTCATCGAAATCAGCTCTCTCAGAGATCACAGTTCGCTTAGTGACTGGGTTGTAGAATTTCCAGCCTTTGTAGCCAGCAGGATAACCAATAAAGACGCACTTCTCATAGTGAGGTTGGAGAGAATTGCACTTATCTCATTGTACATGGACATATGAAGTGCAGCCCCTGAGGAAGAGACTTTGTTTCTTTTTACTTATATACGAAAGGTTTTGCTTCTACTTGTTTCTTTCTGTACTTGTATTGCTGGCTGAGATATGTTGTTTGCTTGTTTATTTCGCCCATTTGTTGTTCATGATCATATGTAATCCCTTGGGCAAGGAGAGGTAGAGTACAGGTGATGTAAAGTACGGGGAACGCGTCATGGCACCCTTAAGTAGTATTGAAATATATTACATGATTACAAAAAAAAAAAAAAAAAAAAAAATGAAGTGCAGCCCCATACCCGGAGGTGTGAGACATCAGGTTTTCGCTTATAGAAGGCCTGGAAGGGAGTAGAACCTGAGAGCGAAGCAGTAGGGAGCATATTCCAGACATGGACCATAGAAGAGATACATTCACCCCAGAAAGAACCAGGCAGCCCAGACTCAGAGAGCATAGCAGTGATTTTTTTTTTTTTTTTTTTTTTGTAATCATGTAATATATTTCAATACTACTTAAGGGTGCCATGACGCGTTCCCCGTACTTTACATCACCTGTACACTACCTCTCCTTGCTCAAGGGATTACACTGAGAAACTAACAACATAGGAGCATAAGAAATAACGTATCCGGCAGACGAAGTCAATGCCATAAGAGAGAAAGAAAAAGTAGCTGCACACATCTCGAGACCGGTTACAAGCACAGTAATATACAAGTAAAAACAGAATCGTTTATATAAAAGGAAAAAGAAACAAAGTCTCTTCCAACCTCTCTTCAATACAACCTGTGAAACAGGTTTCATCTCGCTCATCGACGCCCGAAAGATATCTCCCCAGCCGTCATCTACCTCCCACACATTCCAATGTCTGAGGAACTCGATCGACTCATGCAAGAAGATCGGTCCTTCTAATGGAGAAAGTTTCTTCCTTCTTCTCTTTCATTAACTAACTCTCGCTCGCGGTACACCTCCTTTCGGTAGGCCGGCCAACTCGAGTCAGCAAGTCGCGGAGTTCCATAGGCTCGAAACTGAACGCTTGTGGATTGTCTTGAAGGAAGAGGATAAGTCCTCGTATCGTAGTGATTCCATCAAGATCATAATGATTAGTCCGCCTTACGTAAAAGGACAGACCATCAATATGTTGTCTTGTCTCCGGTGAACCAAGGTGACAAGGACATGATTTGTAAGGTTCTTAGGAAAGAACCTCACTCTGTACTCCCCAGTGGGAGCATGGTTGCAAGCTACTCGCATGATACGAGACGAATAGCGGCGAATTGTGGGCAGCGGTGATTCCTTGGTAGTTTGGAACCATGGACCGCCTTGAATGTGACTAGGAAGGACTAGATTGCCTTCTTTGTCGTTGAACTCATACCAGTTTTGTCCTTTGAAGCAAGACTGGATGTGGTAGGATGAACTTCTGAGATCTCGTTGGGATTTCTGAGTCTTGGGCGCGCTACCTATACTTCCCGAAGGAAGCATGTGTGGTGGCGACACATCAAGCGAGCGGACTCTAGGTCCTGAGCGCGTTCCTATACCTTCTGGCGAAGGCATGTGGGGTGGCGGCTCGCTAGGCGTGAGACTCCTTGAAACCAATTGCCATAGGGAAATGGCATCTCGCGTTGTCTGCCGCCGTGTAGCGGTACGAAGCAGACTGAGGGAGGATAATGAATGCTCGGTGAACGTCCTTGCATTTTTCGCATTAATATATGTTTGTGAGCTATGGGTTGAAGAGTCCCCGACTCGGCCGAGTGACTGCCGTGCTGTAGCCCAACTTTTATTGAAGCCCCGTACTTCGATTTCGACTTCTGGGAAGTCTGTGGCCAGGGCATCGAATGCGAGTGACACAGCAATTGAAGCTGTGACCCGAGCGGTTTAGAGTTCGTTGACATTAGTTTCTTGACTATCAACTGGGACGTTGTGTAAAGGGCGATCTTGGAAATAGACCACCCCTTTTGAAGTTTCTTGTGAGCTTTGACTAGTGCGATGAATGTAGACCAGCCAATAATTGTTCCTCCGTGACCCGCCTACCAGCGGCCCTCGTTTGGATGAGACAGCTTGTCCGTTGAAGACTGTGACAAGCGCAATGTGCGAGTGCGTTCGAGATGGAATAGGAATATCCGGGTCGAACTTGTGTTTGACACCTGCTGTGAACAAGTGCATGTGTTTGGTTCCCTGATAGGGCGGATTCAAACTATTGTGATATTTGGCTCGTTCTTGCGATTCTTAGGCATGAGCACAAATTTGACTTTGTCTGGACATCGATCTACCAGTCGTATCCAGGTTTGATGTGTTCGGAGGGGGTCGAAGATCTCCGAGGATGGTGGTCAATCACCGAGTCGAGGGGAATTGGATGACTTTGCGGATCGTTTTGGATTTGCGTTCCAAAGCGTTGGGATGTAGGTGTAACCCTTAGCTTGTCGCCGCTCTAGTAATGAAAAGAACGGGGTGATGTGGTGAAACGTGTTGATGCGGATGACGATCTCTCAAACAGCTTCTTGAGTGTGAGGTGGAGGGGCATGAGACCAGCTATGGCCGACACTGGCCCACATAGGAGAGGTACGAAAAGCGCCTGTGATCCAGCGCGCTGCTTGGTTGTGTGTGAGCGAAGCATCTTGATGTTAGTACTAAATGCCTCTTCCCCGGTTTGTACCAACAGCGAAGACCAAAGGTCGCTATTGGTTGGATACACGATATGTATAGAAGGACGTTTTTGTTTGGGTGTAAGTCCTCTGTTTGAATTTCCAAGCGACTTCATGCACCGTACTGCAGATATCGACTTGGTTGAGTAGAATTTGACATGTTCGCGAAAAGTTAAATTGCGATCAAACATGATTCCGAGATATCTCCACACGTTTTTAGGGGTGCATGGGGATTCGCGGTTGAAGGGGGCGATACCCAAATTGAGGCTGGGGTTCGGCGAGTTTTTGTTGCAGGCTGAGTCTGCGAAGTTGAAGAGTTCAGTCTTTGAATGTTCCATAATCAGGCCGAAGTCCTTGAATATGGATGTGATTTGGGCATACGCCTCTTTTAGAGAGTCATGAGTGTCCATTCTACAATCCCCTGAAGCAACAAGAAGTCCGTCGTCAACAAAAGATAGAAAACTAGTTAAAGGAAAATGAATCCGGTCCTCTTCATTATTAACCCATTTGTCCAACAAATGAAAACATGGCGCTATATACAAGGCTGAAAGTATTGGAGAAAGAGCGCTACCTTGTCCGACACCTACATTACTATCAAATAATGGAGAAGTGACGTTATCAATAGAATATTGAGTCTTCCTACCTACGAGATAATTGGAAAAGAAAGAGACTACACTATTTGAAAAGCCGAAATGTTCGAAAATTTCAGACAGTACATTATGATTAAGAGACGGAAAGAATTGTGCAATATCAAAAGCCAAGACTGACGTAACTTTCTTACCTGCCCAAGCCGTGCGCACGTGATGTGTCAACGCGACTGCTGCATCCTCAACCGATCTCTGGAGAATACCTCCTGTCTGGCAAGGGTGGATGACGCCAGCTTCAATACTCTCAAATTGAAGTCGACGCGCGATCATTTTCTCGATGAGTTTCCCCATCGTGTTGAGTAAAACGATAGGCCTGAACGATTTGGCCTTGTCATATGAAGGTTTGCCTGGTTTCGGAATGATCACCGAAATCGACTGTTTGAAGTGGGTTGGCCAATGCCCCGTAGTGAAGCAGGCGTTGGCTATGTCAGTGACGAATTGGCAGACTTTTTCATCTATCGTAAATCGCTTCCATAATCTCCATGAGACATGGTCGGGCCCAGGTGCAGTATTTTTTGCACAGTTGTTGAGCGCATCATGGTATTCTTGGACAGAAAACTTAACCCATTCTCTCTCCTCAAATTTTGGAATATTCTTCTTTATGCAGCTAATATCCACTTGTCGGTCATCTGCCGCATTGTATGTATTGTGTAGAGTGTCGAACAACTTTTCTTCACTGTTGCAAGAATTACCCTCACTATCAAGAATGGCTTCAACAGCCGGTAACTTCCTCTCTCTAGTCCAGGGCATCAAGTCCCATGGTCTTTTCCTATCACTAGCTATACTCTTGATCTGTTTGTCAAAGTACTCGCGCCTCGCTACACGCAGCGTCCTCCTCATCTTGCTACGCATTTCCTTATTCCTAGGTCCTCCTTTTATTCCCATCTCTCGGTACACCTCTTTACATTCTCCATTCCACCACTTTTTCCCGTGACGGTTCGGTTTCCTCTCCTCTGAATATGCCTCCCATGCCCTTTCGAACACATCAGACACCCTTCCCATTACTGCTTCCAAATCCTCCGCCAACTCAGATGCATTCACCTCCATTCTCCTAATATCTCCACAGATCTGCTCGACGTAGTCATCCTCTTCCTCTGACCACGTTTCAATTTTCCTCTTACACCTCATCTCCGGCTCACTCCCTGAGACTGGCACTTCAATTTGGAGGGGGCGGTGATCCGAACCCCATCTTTCTCTTTCATCCTCTTTCACTTTGTAGTGAAATCCTTCCTGATTCACCAATGCCGCTGACACTGCGACTAGGTCTATTACTGACTCACGTGAGTTCTCATCGTCTGGTATCCTTGTCGGAACTCCTCTGTTTGTAGGGTGCACGTACTGAATTTCCAAGTCGTTGAACACTTCTTGGAGTCTCATAAAGGGAGAAGAGGGTCTGATTTGAATGGCCGCTCCTTCATCCCAAGTACGATCCTGGATATTGAAATCTCCTGCACACAATGTAATCTGTGGCATGGTTCCAGATATCCGTCTCAATTCATGCACCGCTGCATGTGTTTCCCCATCATTATAAACGTTGAGGATATTGAACTCGTGAGGAATGCCCCTTCGAGGTCGAGGAATGTGCATTGTGACTAGTGATAAGTCACGATGCTTGACGATATCAGACCGGAGTCGTGGTTTGAAAACATCCAGTCGTCTGTTGATGTATGTGAAGAACTCGCGTGCGGTTCTGGCTTCATCTCTGTGTTGAACGCCTCTGTGAAGGGCGCCATGAATTGTGAAGAGGAGGGCCAATAAGCCGTGTCTCCCTCCTTGTCTTTGGTGGACGGTTGCTTCCTCACCCCTCTCCACCCCGGTCTTGGAAACATGATGATGTCCAGAGCATAGCAGTGATCCTTTCACCCCATAGTCCCTATTAGCCCTTTCAGCAAGACCATTCGTGCTGAGGCCGATTTCGAGTAGAATGCCTCCTCTCGATGCCAGAAAGCTCAGTAAAGCTTAGGAAAGCCTTAGACATGTATTCCCACCCTTGTCATCCTGTAGTGCCCGAATCTTGACTCCGAGCTGATTCTCAGCCCAAGATTTGTAGACTTTGAAGGCTTCAAAGGCCTCTGACTTAGCTTTAAGCAGATAGACAGCCCGGAAACGCATCCGCATCATCAATAAAGGTGATCCAGTTATTTGTAGCCTGAGTGGGAAGCGACTGGGAGCGGTCCGTGAAGGTCTGAATGCACTAGCTCGAGTGGAGAACGATTGTGATTCAAAGAGGAGGGAAAAGGAAGGGAATGCATCTTGCCAGATGACATGGCTCACAGATAGAGTCAGGAGATGAGTTAGACTCGAGTTTGAGGCCGGAAACAAGATCCTTAGAGATCATAGTCTTCACATCAGCATAATTGTGAGAATAAAGCGACGATGCCATAGCGAGAGGTCAACCGGGAGGGTAGAGACTGAGAAAGCAGCCTCAGAATCAGAGTTGAGCCATCTAGCTCAGCAGAGTTGTTGGATGTGAATAGTAGCCATGAAAAGTGTTCTCCCTTTGCATCTGAAGTCAATGGAGTGAGCAGAGATGGTGATATTGAAAGCCCTGTGTCGGCAAGGTATATGACATGATAAGAGATTGCTCCGGAGAGCAGAAACTGCAGAACTCTAGTCAACTTGACTGCTCTAAGCCTCCTTTCCATTCACAACTGGCTGAAAGACCACAGATTTTTTTTTTTTTTTTTTTTTTTTGTAATCATGGAGTTTATTTCAAAACACCTTAGGGGTGCCATGACGCGTTCCCTGTACTTTACATCACCTGTACTCTACCTTTCCCAGCCCACGGGATTACATTGAGAAACCACAACATAAGGGCAAAAGAAAGTCCGTATCCAGCCGACCGAGGTCAGGCTATAAGAGAAAAAGAAATGGAAAACAAAACAATTCGAGTCGCTACAAGTACTACTTAAGTAAACGTAAAAACAGAAACGTTCATAGATAAGGAAAAAGAGAAATCAATCTCTCCGTCATCTCTTTCAACACCGCCTGTGAACACAGGCTTGATCTCTCTCATCGCTGCATAGAAGATATTCCTCCTCATTCAATCATCCCACACACGACTCACATGTCTTAGGAACTCGATCAACTCATGCAAGAAGATCGGTCCTTTTTATGAGAGGAAGTTTCTTTCTTTTCCTCTTTCCGTGGCTAACTCTCGCTCATGGTACACCTCCTTTCGGTAGGCCAGCCAGCTCAAATCGGCGAGTCACGGTAGTTCCGGTGGTTCGAAACTGAACGCTTGAGGGGAAAGACCACAGATCCCACTTCCCGAAGAATAGACAAGAGTTGTCAGTTAAGTCGGATGGGTAACGATAAGGGGAGAGGACTTGACCATCGCTTCTTGAACCTCAACCACTACCTTCCTCTTTTGGACAGGTGTCTTCGTCGTCAATAAGCCCTCCTTCAAATGCCTCGCAAAACCAGCAATCTACACAACCCCCTTCCCAGCCGTCTCCGCCCATTTCGGCCCGAGTCGAGCTCGTCGTTGAGTGCCGTTCAGGCATCAGGTGCCATTCTGGCCCAAACGCGTCGCCACTTCACACCCATGAGGCACTGGCCACGTCAGCATCCGCTATGGACATCAGTGGGGATCATGACGATTTCCGGCGACTGGTCCGACGATGACGATATCCGCGCAGGGCATGCTCCACTCACAAGTGGACGTGCTGCTACAAGCGGCGGGTCGAAGTTGAGGAAGAACTCGACATTCCGGGGCGTCCTCGCTTTGGGACGCCAACACCTTCCAGGCCAGCTGGGCCTCCCCCAGCTGCCTCATCCCCCCTCACTCCCTGTCGTACGCCTCGGATTTCCGGGATTCGCCAAACCAACCACTCCGGCACGGTTCCCCCCTCGACACCCTGTGCACCGGCCTCCACCCCTCCCTCTGGGCGTTCCCGAGTTATGACCGCAGGTCAGAAAGGGATGCTCAAGAGATGATGAACACAGCTATCGATTTCCTCGAGGACATCGAGCCCGAAACCGACCGCTGTACGACCAGTTCTCTGACTCGTGCTGCGGGCCACACATAATGTCATCAAGAGGCGCGATCTTGATGGCCACAAGTTCTCCTCCGTCGCCGGGTATCGGGGCTCTTTCAGTGAGCAACTCGCTATGATCATCGGTATGGGTCGATTCCCCTCACCGGCAATTCGAACCAACCCCTCCTCCTCCTACTCCTCGGGCACAGACACCCCGCGCCACGGTCTCCGTCGGCCGAATGTGGACATGACCCCGAAAGATCCGAAGAAGCCAGGCATGCTGAGCCAAGCCCAAGACCCACTCCTTCACCACCCCACCTGTTTCTAGAAAGGGTACTTCGGTCCCTTCTAAAAACAACTCTTATGCCAAGGTCACTGCGGACACGGCCCCCTCAAGCAGCAACCTCCGCCCCGTCCTCAGGCTCCCGCCCCTCCCGGTGCCGTTGCCACTACCCCTGCGTCAAAGCCTTCGGGCAAAAAACCGTAGGCTCGCCACACATGCCACGGCGCTTCGCGCCGTGGTGTGCAACTCACTCCCCCGGCCGGATCTTCGATCCGCGCCAGTCACATATCCCCGGCTATGCTTGCCGAAGATCAACAAGCGCCTCCGTGATGACGTCAATCTGAACGTCATCCTCGAACATCCAGAGGACTCTGGATCCGGCATATTCAGTAGCCGCGAGCCGAGTTCCAACTTCTTCCGAGACCGCTGTTTCTCAAACACATTCGGCGTCTCGTCACCGTTACGGGGGCATCATACCATCAAGTCCACCCCCGCACATCGACTTCCTACCTCAAGGTCATCGATGTTGCCCATGGTCCCAGCCGAACCCAAAGTTTGGCAATCCGTTCAACCGCAGCGCGTTCACCAAACGCGCTTGCAATCTCTCGGTTGGCAAAAGAACTTTCTATTGCCATCAAAACATGCCAATCCGTTCATGCGGACTTTCGGCTCACAGCGACACTTGCGTCGCTGGGTCGATATTCACGACTCCGTCGCGGGCACTTGCCCGCTCCTACATCAACAAGACGATCGTCATCGGCGGTCGCCAATTGTCAAATCCGTGCGCTGCTCCACGGCCCGGCTCTGCCTTGTGGCACTCGGTGCTTGAGGTGGGGCACACGCTTCCGTATGCCGGTCCAAAGGTAACGCTGTCCTCTAAATGCGGGCTTCCTCATTCCAGACGCCCATGCACACGTACTGGCACACTCATAAGCGCGAGTCCGATACTCGCTCATAAGCGCTCAACTGCACAGCTGCAGGCAAGGCGAAGAAAGCACACTCTGCTACGGACACTGCGTGTCCGTTCTGGCAGAACCACCGATCGACCAGGGAATGGCTAAAGCGCCAGTTCCCTAAGAAGTGATTAACGCGTATGCCCAAAGCGCGCTTCGGGTTAGAGCGATTCTCAGCCTCCCACATCCTCTTTCATTCCTTTTTTTTTAATGTCTGAAATCCGCGGGCTACATGCCGCTTTGTGCTCGCTAACTAGGTAGGTCTGTATCTGCTGTTGGACTCGTTTCGGATCGCATACTAATAGTACATCTTTTCGATCGTATTTCCCTTTTTCTTTCTCTCCTCGAGGGCTTGACCTCGTCGCCGCGATACTTAAATTTTCTTTTTCTTCATGGTAACGCGTCGTGGCAACCGTATTCTCAGCCAGTTGTACTTAGTTTGTTCCATATAGTACTTAACCGCTGGAATATAAAAGCCTAACTAGCCGCTGATTACAAAAAAAAAAAAAAAAAAAAAAAAAAAAAGTAGACTTGAACCAAGTCTGTCGGACGGTCATATGAAGAAGTGGCCCCTGTATTCTGGCAAGCCAGTGGAAGTCAGCATCGAGCCTGAGAGGGTAGAAGGTAGGGAGATGATGTAGGGATAAGGACCACTTGCTTGCCGAGCAAACTCGGACACTCGTTCACTTTTCAAGGCTGGGAGTCGAGCTAAATCATTCCAGACTTGTCTTGAGCCTTGTTAGCCCTTTCTTGTAGTGAGTCTAGGCTTCTGGGCATACCTCTGAGCAACAATTTTTCGCCCTTTCGAACCGTCTGGCAGTCCGCAACCTTGTGGCCTTCTCTCCCCAACAGAAATTGCAGGGGTCAGAGTCGGTGTTTTTGAAGCCAGAGCGAACAGCTAAGGCCTGGGAGAGGTAGAGGAGTCCTCTGGCCGGTTTTCGGCATGTAAGTCCTCAAGTAAACAAAGGCCTGGTAAGATAGTGGACTTGTCTAGCTTGTACCAGTAAGCAGGAAGAAATGAGGTGAAGGCCGAAAACTCGTCCGGGATTATGCACTGCTAATGAGAGCCATAGAGGAGTGAATGGAGGAGGGTCTGAGGTCCTTGTATTTTCGGTTAGAGCTCTCTACTCTGTTTGATAAGGGACTGGTAGGGACTCCTCCTCAAGGTTTCGGATAGAAGAAGAGTCATCCATAGGCCATTAAAACCTCATGCCAGCCTCCTTCTCCTGTGAACAGCCTCCAGAGCTCCCACAATCTTCACAGGCTGTCCTGGATGCCCTGGAATGTGATTCTTCTCCGCTGGCTCAACCGATAAGTACAGCCAGGCCTGCCAGCCTTGTCCAAACGAGCCGCATAGGGTGTCCAGAGCATCGGGCCCCTCAGCGCTGTGACAGGGGAAGAAGGTGGAAGGGGCTTCTCTGGCTTGTCCTGAACAACCTCCAAGCCCAGAAGGCTCTCAGCCATGCCCCATCTCCCCAGACCAGGGTAGGAGTATTCTCGTTGCCCATGTCGTTAAGTTAGCGAACGTGTGCATTCCGGAAGTGCCATAGGAGTGGAAATTGGAGGGCAGGGAAGTGAAGAGAAGTTGAAGGAAGCAGAAGAGGATGGGGGAAAGCTGAGGTTGTTGAGAGTAAAACTCGTTTTTAAGTGTTAGAAGCCGGGGCCTCATAACCCTGTCAAAGAGGTAGAGGTTAGGAGGACTTAA